>OX639995.1:38639298-40043863 GCA_951828415.1 Anomoia purmunda | reverse complement strand
CTCCAACTCGTATAAAATTTTCTTTAGTTGCAAAAGCAACCCTCTAGCCTCTTTCATAAAAGATGCAATTAGTTTAGTGATATTTAGGAACGGAAAATAGTTGTGCTAGCAAATTTTAGGTTTATTTATTTATGTATTTAAAAATACTGTGCAAATAAAAACGGATTAAGTGTTCAAACGAAATTTCACAATAGCGCAGTTTTTTCCATTTCCAACACTACATCTTAGGTCGGATATCATTTGACCGAGTTGGCTCAACTCTCATATTTTTCCGAGTTAGTGTTGTTGCTTTACATGCTACTTTTATTTTTAACCTACTTAGTGTTTTTTTGCCGCTCGGGTACAAAGAAACGGCGCTAAGAGTATATTTCTATCAGCTGAAAGTTGCAAGCAAATTGAGTAAATAAAAATGAAATACAAATATGACTACGACTGAGTTATGATTCGATGATTCTTCAGAGGAGGAAGATGAGAGTTTACTGGAATTGGCAAGAAGTCGCAAAGGATTAGGAGATGCTTCAAATCCTTTAGAATTGGTAATATTACAAAGAGGATTTTATATTTATTGATAACATTTATAAATATTGTTTACAGATTTATAATGAGGCATTTGGAGATTTGCTGCCCACAATAGAAGAGCCAACTCAATTCCAAAGATTTTAAAATTAGCAACAGTGCTATGATTTTGTGCTCAGAAATGCAAATACCAAAGCATTAATATATTTCTTAAGGAATAATATATTAATTTAGTTAACTTTAATCCACTTTGCTGCCATTCTAGCTGTTGGTCCCAACCAGTTTAGCTTTGATGAGAATTCTTCCAATTTCTTTCCTGCTTGAACCTTTGTACAAATCTCTTTTGCAAATTGAGGATGTACTTCCACCAATGAAATCAGCCTTTCCAGTTTCCAAAATAGTTTAATAATAGTGTTTGGTCGCCAAAAACCAAAAAAACAATTTCGAAATATTTACATTTTCTGCAATTTCCCACATTTCGATACAGTGTCTAAAGCAAAATTCTGTTCAATAGAAAATTCGATGCTCAACGAAAGTGGCACAACTCATAATATGAATTTTACATTCAGTTTTCGTTGTTCGATAACCAGCGAAGATCAAAGATTGAATGGAACTCATAGTTAGGGCCAAAGTGAGAATGGCACATTATATGTGTGTGTATGTAACAGCAAAAAGAAGTAGAAAGCATTTACAGAAGTCCTTCTCTAGAATGAGGAAGGTCCTTCCATCCACACAATTTCCTTAATTATTTTTTATTTGAAACCGCATAACCGCAAGGCATTGCATTTCCGCTTTCGAGAGAACAGTCCATAGAAGAAGTTATTATATTTTATATGTAACTGGCATTATTTGCTTAAGACCTTTTTCCTACTCACTTCTCGAAAAGGTTCACTGGAAGCATTTTTGTTTGTAGCGATTAGGGGCTATTCTCAAGCATTTTATGAAGGAAGGACATGTCAAACTTGCTTCTCAGGTGCATCTTAAAAATTTTTTAGTTTGTGAATTTTACTTTAAACAAGCAGATACCCGGGACTCCGTCTGCATATACTTGCAACAGATTTTTAAATAAGCTAAAACTGCAGATTTGATGAATATAAAAGAAAACCCCCGCATGCACCTAAGTGAGCGAGCCAGACGTAAAACTACTGTGCCGGCTCTACAAAGAGATATAGAATTAAATGTTGGAGAGCGTTTTATAAGGCATCTTTTTAGTTTTAGCATGAGTGAAAATAGTACTAGAAATTAGTAAAACTTGTCGCAGCATTAATAAAAATGATAATAATAGTAGCATTGGTAATAGTATTGGAGATTAGTTAAAATAGTACTAGAAATTAAAAAAAAAAAAAAAATAGTAATTAGTAGTAGCATTAACAAAAATAGTGAAAACAGTAAGAGTAGCAGTAGTATTAGTAAAAATAGCAATATAATTGAGTAAAAATTATAGTAGCACTAATTAAAATAGGCAATAGTAATTAAAAGTGGCATTGGTAATGTAGTAGAAATTAGTAAAAATAGTAATAGAATATATATAATAATAGTAAAAAAAAAAAATAGTAATTAGTAGTAGCATCAACAAAAATAGCAGTGAAAATAGTAAACGGTAAACGGTAAGAGTAATTGTAGTAGCATTAGTAAAAATAGTAGTAAAATTATTAAAAATAGTAGTAGTAATTAGTGCTAGCACAAGTAAAAAGTAGTAGTAGAAGTTAGTAAAAATAATAGTAGAACATATCCAAAGTAGCAGTAATAAGTAGTAACTTTAGTCAAAATAGCAGTGGAAATAACTAAAAATAGTGGTCGTAATTAGTAGCAGCATTAGTAAAAATAGTATTAGAAATTATCAAAAAGAGTAATAGTAACTAGCATATATTAAAATAGTAGTAGTGTTAGTAGTACCATTAGTAAAAATAGTAGCAGTAGCAGTCGTCGTGATAGTAGTAGTAATTAGTAGTTGTAGTACATAGTAGTTAATGGTAGTTGTAATAATTATTATTAGTGACTGTTAGTAGTAGTAGTAGAAGTTGTAGGAGTAGTAGTAGTACTAGTAATTAGGACTTGTAGTAGTAGTAATAGTAGTATTTAGTAGTAGTAGTAGTAAAAGTAGTAGCGGTAGGAGTTGTAGTGGTGAACAGTCCCGAACTACTGAAAGGCCTTAAAATGGTCCCGAAACATCCCGAACTAGTGCCGAAATGATCCCAAGCTACATATGTATGTATGTAATGATGAACACATGTAGTACATACATTAGCGCGGCTCAATTAAAAAAATTCAAAGCATCATTGCGATTCTGGTACTATGGATCGTAACAAGTATTTTTGCCCAAGGAACCATACCTCTAAAATGAATTTCACCAAAAAAATTCCTCGAGCATAAAATACTTTGTACGATCCATAATACCAGCCATAATTGACCCGCTCTAATGTATGTACCCTAATGTATATAAATATATTATAGGATTTAAACGTTATACATGCGAATTTCCTGAAGAGTATGTATAGGTTATGTGATAGTTTTGGACCATATTTTTTGGTTTCATTTTCCGCCCAGCATGGATTTATAGAATAATGTTGGTTAAATTAACGGATTGATTGTGGCAATTTTATACAGGAAATGGGAATGCACTAAATAGCTTTTATTTCATTCCTAGAACAATGGCATGCATAACAGAAATATGTATTAGTATATACATACATATATTGGCATAATTGCCGTTGGATTGAGTTTATAGAAAGCCCTTTCGATGGCTTTCCTGTCATACTAATTTTGAGGCATTTCTAGTTTTTTTTTTGATTTCAGCTGTAAACATTTGTGCCAATTTTGTTGGCGTTCTTATTTCAATTTTAATAATTTCGGAGATAAGTTGCATAAAGGAATTTAATAGCAAAATATTCATAAATGTAATAGAATATTGTATTGACAAGTTCTGACAATTTTAATTTTCCTATGACAATTTTAATTTTATAATGCTATACTAAAAAAATGTAATTAGAGGTTTAAACTTACTACAAAAAATTCTAAAAATGCAACAAATTAAAAAAAGTTGTAAAAATTATTGTAGCCAATTTCTAATTTTTTTAATATTAATTGTCTGCCGAACTAGATGGCTGAATCTTTATCTGAATGGCAAAACTCGCTCATGGTCCAAATAATAGCTACACCATGTTTCGATCGGTTTAGACTCTTCTACTTCTGTGTATTTAATATCCATTAATTTTTATAAAAATTTATTTCATTCTATAACAAAAAACATTTAAATTTTTAGTCAGTGTGTTCAGAAAATTGTCGAATATGCGGTTTATAGCCAATTAAATTTTAGTATAATAACGTGTAATTATTAAGAGGCTAAAAATTCTTGTTAATTTTTGATATTTTTTTGCTGACAATATTTCGCATTTTCTTGCATAAAACGAATTAACAAAATTCAGTTTTGTTTGTGAGAAAAATTGCACAATCGTCCGCAAAAAAAATTTAAAAAAATTTCCTCTAGCAATATTTGTGACTAAACTATATACACACATACCTGCATACATATGCATATTAAATAAAAATTATAGCCACACACGTTTACTTATGTATATTGAATAAATTTTGTGAATTTAAATGTTTAAATAAAATAATAAAAAAAAACGCCATAAAAGCTAAGAAGCCAAACTGAGAATGACAAAAATAAATGTTAGATCTAGCCCCGAAAATACTAACTTGGTCTCACTGTCTGCAATCCCTATAAACGCCCTGGAGGCAAACGTAAAACATCAAATATGAACGAAAAATATAAGCAACAAAAAAAGTATACTCTACTAATGTGTAACCAATGAAATCAGTTGCAGTGCCACGCAAATTGTGCGAACAACGAAACAGACCATAAACTTCTTGAGTTACACAACGGGCACCGGTGGCCATTCAGTGGACGACAGAGGAGAGAATGCAGGGCACTCGCATGCTGGGACCACATTGGGTGGACATGTCGTGCATAATTCACGCGATACCGACAGGAGCGCAACACCAAAGCAGAACAAATGGAGCAGAATGGCAGTGGGCAGCCAAAAAAACAAAAACAAGAAAAAGGAGCACAAAAAAGGAAAAAACCGCTAACTAACAAAATTTGCATGCAACACTCGGCATATACACGCCCATATGTATGGCTGTGTACATTTTGCACAGAGTGTGCGGCAAATGTAACTTTTGTTAGAGACTGGGAGCCGAAAAAAAAAAATTTGCCGCCGCTGTACGCTGTCATTGCAACGAAACGGCAATGTGCCATAAACAAATCAGAGCGCAACCGGCCGACTGACAGTGCAGTACGAGTACCGCACATGCAACAATTAAAATTCAATTTTTATATGCCACAACAACAAAAACAAAAACTATGCATGCAGAAAAATCAGAAATGCATAATTTACGTGCATATTTACATATGAGTAGAATTCTTTTTTTTCGCAACCTATATTCAAGTAAATTTTTATATGTGACTCACCTAAATTAGTTTTAATAAATGCATGCCTAATATTTTAAATCTGCCTGAGGCGATTTGCGCGCATGCGCAACGTTATTGTCATTTGCTTCATGCCATGCGCGTAGATGACCGTTGCTGTGGCTTCCCGAAAAAAAAAAAATTACGTTACGGGCACAAACCGTTAAATCTCTTTGCAGCCACCGCGATTCTTTGCTGTGATCGACGTGCTAATCATTTTTCCCTCCCACTAGCCACAGCTACTGTTGCAGAGTCGCGAAAATATTTGCCATCGTATGCGGAACAAATTTTTCCTGATACGTGTGTTAAAAATTGTTAACTTTAAGCTGAGGATGAAAGGGAATGAAATCAATAACACTCAGCGCACAATAACACTTTGCGAACCTGTGGTCCTTTGGGACGGTAACAGTTTGTAATTTGAAACTGAACGGTTAAAGTTGAAGTCGAAATTTAGTTCTGTTCTGCATGAGTGTTGTTGGCCTTTCAACGGCTTTTACTTAATTAGCATAAGACTCACTCTAAAAATGTGAACAAGAATTTTTGCTGATTTTTCTTTTCTTACATCTTTGTTTTTGCAGTAACGTGAGAAGCTCATTAGCACAAAAGGGACAGGTTTGCAATGCATATTTGCCGGGTTTGCAATTTCTTCGATTAAGTTAACATTAAATTTGGTATTGGAAACCAATCCGAATTATTCGCAACTTTTTTTTTTTTTTTTTTTTGTTTTAATTGTCCACGTAGAAAATATCATCAATGAAAGATTTCGACAAGGCTGGGATGAGAGCTCTCTTTCTATTTTGACGACCACAGGCAGCGCATTAAAAAATAAGCTTTGAGTGAATTCCCTGGAATGTCCGCACCTTTGATGAGGAGGGTGACGCTGTTCGGCTAGTTGGTGCCCCCGTCAGAGTAAGAGCTGATATTACCGCCATCCAGGAAAAGAAATAGAAGGAAAACGTTAAGAAGACTGTGTGGCATATACCACAGCTGTGATTAAAGAACAACAAATTTGTGACCAGCGAGAGAGACTTCACAGTACTGACCTGCATCAAAGCGAGATGCTTTAGCAACTCCCAGATTTGTGGCCACGTCCTAATGGATGAGTCTTCCCGATGAAACTATCGCCAACAGACTGAATCTGATCAACTTTGCCGAGACTCGAAATACGAGTCTGTAGCCCCAGGTTTAAATACAAGATTATCCACCATGCCTCGTGGCTGTCCCCAGATCGAAAAACGCGAAACCAAAGCAAACATATTGCGATAGATGGAAGGCATGCTTCCAGTGTAGGTGAGGTACGTACACTCTGAGTTCGTCTTTGGGCAGCAAAAAACGTGCGTCTAAATACAAAAGGAAAACTCGACGTCAGAAACCTACAATCGCCAGAGACTGCTACCAACTTCGCTACTCGACTCTCACACATGCTCACAAAAAGCACTTCGCTACAAACCGGAATTCGCGAGCATTAGGAGCACATTTCTGTATCACTACGTGCCGGCGCTGAGGAAGTCATTGGGTTTCAGCGACCTCGAAGAAACAACTGATACGATGAGGAGTGCCGTGCCGCTAGGGAAAGTAAGGATACTACCTACAGAGCCACGCTACGAGCGGACGCAACGCGAACTGTATGGGAACGCTGCCGGGAGTTGAGAAATGAAAGAGACCGAAAAAATGAGTGCGAAGAGCTTGAGATGCTAGCCGACAAATTGTGGATGGAACATTTCTCCGCTTTGCTAAATGGGGACAGCGCAGCGTCGCCGGTGAATATAAAGATCATGAACCCCAAATCGCTGATGGCGGCATTAACATCCCGTCACCCGACCCCGACGAAGCTCGGAAAGCAATAATACGGCTAAGGAATACCAAAGCTGTGGGCGCTGATGGATTACCACCTGAGCTATTCAAGAGTGGTGGCGAAGAGCTGGTAAGGTGCATGTTGCAGATTATTTGCAGAGTATAGTCGGCCCGAAACACAAGAAGGGTGATCCTGCAAAATGAGCCAACTACCGCGGGATCAGCTATGCGTCTATGCGTCTTGAAAAGCTACATGGTCAACAGAGGTCTACGAACTTCTTTACTCGGCACTCAGATGGTAATAACTATAACGATACGATATCGATATTAGTATATATCCACATATAAACATAAAAATACGCCGAAAAAGCTCTGTACTAGAAAAATAAAGAGCGGTAAACCACACTAAAATATTTTACTTCTTTTTAATCCTTTTCTCCAGTAGAGCCATCTTGCCATGCAATTAATTATGATTTCGTTGTTCAAACATATCTCACACTCTTTATAGCCTCGTAAATAATAATTCGCATTGTTAATTTGTCCTAACCTACTAAGCATAGCTTTTCCTTCTGCTCCAAAAGCAGAATAAACAACAACAAATATAAATAAAATAAAGTAGTAAATAGCAATAGACAAGTATAGTTTTCGCACGCAAAGCTTCATTACTGACAATTCGTTATGTTACATAGTTTCAATGAATATCTTTTAGCATGCATAATTTAGTATTACCACGCCCATAAAAAACGAAGAAATCTTCTTCGAATGTGTAGATTTTTACAGTGTCATCAATAAATTCGTCAACTCGCACTTTGCAACGCATGACACATTTCACCTGTCTTGATGGGGATGTGCCAATACGATATACTAAGTACGTACAGATACTAATTCGTGTAGACGGTTTGTAACGCGCCTAAAAAAAAAGACGCTGAAATGACAGTTAACTGTTGTTTGCTGTCAAGCGCAACCAATGGTTGTTGACACTTGTTGTTTTGCCGATACTCATTTGTGCGTGTATTTGAAAGGGAGTAACAGTAAAATTACAAATGGGAATGCACTAAAATATTGGTTTGTTAACATATGCACAAAATATTGTACTGTAATTTGCATTTTCCCCAATGGGGTTAGGTGTTGCATTGTAAATTTTGCATACGCGCATGTAACGGGTCGCTCAAGTTAGAAATTCTTGTTTAGCGGTGTTTGGGTTTGGAGAGCTGTCATAGTTCGATAGCGCCTGCGTTAGTTGAAAATCTACAAGTTACTAAAATCGTAGCCAAGCCCATTTCTAAATGTACGGGTAGGTATCCAAATTGTGTCATAAATTCATGGTAATATGAGTATGTTGACAATTTCCGCTGTTCCAGAAAATTTACCTCACAGCAAGAGATCACGCATATACTATGTAGTTAGTACTTCTACTATATCGGGAGAATGATAGAAAATAAGATTGCGCCTTCCGCGCAGAGCGAGTACAGAAAATATTATAAAAAAGAAGAGGAAGAAACCAAGAAGCAGCGGTCAAATGGCAGAAAGAACCAGTAATAATTTTACTGGAATTTTATTGGATAACATTTTGGTATACCAGTAAAAGAGAGAAAATTGAGAGAGCGAAAATGACAGCTCAACTTGCAAGTTTTATATATGTACATAGAGAATAGTCTACAACATTCAGCCAGAGTGGCTGCAATTACAATTTGTGAGACGTAAATTAAGAATTGTCGAGCTATTTTTTTTGCTTGAAGTCTGTATTTTTTTTAACTATTGGAGAATACATAAACACAACTACGGTTTGTGTAAAATGAAAGCAGATTACTTTTATTTCGTCACCGAATGGGCGGATGCTGTCAAATTGACAAAGAGAGAACTAGCGGTACGCGGAAAGCGTAATCTTGTATTCTACCATTCTTGAGACAAATGCAAGAATGGTAGAATGCAAGATTGCGCTGATTGCTCTCAAATTCGGAGAGTAACTTGGCTGTGACGTCACCAGATTTACCAGTGGAAAGAAATGAGAGGGAAAATGTTTTTTACATGTATTACTTAACTTACTTACTTACTTAATTGGCGCTATTAGTATTTGCAAATAAATGTGAGAAACACATTTTCACAGTAGCACTTACAAATAAATTTGAAGTGGATTATTTTATTCTGCGACGTTTATAACACTTTTTTTTTAACAACGTTTACTTATACCAACTGAAAGGTGCCGCTTAAGTAATAAAATTTTATTTCATAACTAAGTACCTGGAAATTAAAAGGAAAATAAAATATTACTTAAGAATAATTACCAATTTTTTGTTTTAGAATTTTTTATTCACATGTACAATAAATTTCCATTTACCAATGATTAAAAATCTACTGACAATTCAGCTAAAGATAATAAAAAACTATAGTGGCTCAGACTAAAAATTGTACGGAGATCTCTTTACAATATTCGCAATGTTGTTAATTTGATAAGCTTTTTTGCTAAATTTTTCTAATTTTTGCACTAAGTATATAATTTAAATTGATATGATTTTTGTTTAGTTTTTTAAAAATCAAGCTAAGAAATGCCAAATGAAACACATTGGCAATTGAACAGAGATTAGAGTACGAATCACTAGGGGTAGTTCGCTACCCATAACTTTTGTCTATGCAATTTATTAGTTTCAAAATTTATAAAATTTCTTTTGAGTACACAAAAAATACACTCCCATTTTATTACATAAAAATTGAATGGTCTATAAAACTGCGTACTCAGCAATATTCAGAAAATTCTGATTAAAAATTTTGAAATTTTTGAATCAAAATCGGATCAAAAACTGAATAACTAGCCTCTAGCGCCATCTACCGCATCTATATTTCAAAAAAGTATTTTTATTGCACCAGCTCCATGCCCTTCTAATGTCGTCAATATCGGTTCGATTCTAGCGCCACCTAGTGGACGAGCCCTTCAAAAGTTTTAAATATCTCAAAAACAAACTATGTTAACTCTCATTTACATTTCTCACGTTTTGCATACATCTTGGAAATATCATCAGAAGTGGATAATATAAATTCCTTTCCACTTTCTATCAAAGTGTACCCGAAAAGTGAACGATGAAGTCGTTCACCGTACGAATGATTCATTCAGAGTGGAGGCAAAGTGAAAAATCGAAATAGTTTGTTAATTTCTTATCTTTCACTATTTTATTTTCAGTCATGTAAAATTGTGTGACATTTTTTGTTTGTATTAAATCGAACGTGCCGTGACAATAATGCGAACATTTGTACATAATCTGAGGGAAAAGCATACTATGATTCGTTCGTTCCCTATCAACCGAGAAATTTTTCTAATCTTTTACCACAAAGTACTCGTAAAAATAGTGAAAGTTAAAGTTCAACAAGAAAACTGGATAAAAAATGTAAACAGAATGATTCATTCTCAACGATTTCACTTTGGTTAATCTCAAAAGAAAAATGGAATTGAATACCAAATGAAACTGTCGAATGATTTCTTTGACCAAAAAATCTTTCTTTCTTAAGACAATTTGTATTTCTGTTTATTAACAAATAAGACGTTGTTATTACCAGTCCAACTCTAGTACTCAATATCAAATCAGTAATTATGTCAAAACTCCAGCACAAAAATGTTTTTAGCTAATTTATTTTCAACATTTTGGATACATTTTTTATTAAACTTGCATTCCAGGCGATTGAAAGCTGGTCTCGGAACTACTGACTAATTGCAAACCCTAGAAACCCCGACCTGATGTCTTTTACTTGGCAGCACAAAATTCCCAGCGTTCCCCTGCCGCCGATGGGTGGCGCTCAGCTCGTACGCTTTGATAGGGTTAGGTCTCTGGGTTCAACACTCGATAGGAAGCTTTTCCGGTTACCTCGTACTGTATTAGAGGGACCAACGGCAAACTCTGTGTTCTCTTACCTAGAGCTAGTAAATGGTAAAAATACTTCTGTAGTAGAGCCGATACTTCTATATGGGACTCTTGTCTGGTGGGGCGCCCTGGATAAGACTGCGGTAGCCATCAAGCTGGAAAGGGTGCAAGGATCGGCTCTTATATTGAATATGAATTGTCTGACTTCTTTTTCGAGAGCTTCGAAGTATTTCTTCGTCAAAAACAAATATGGGTACCGGATTCAGCGATATCCCAAAAAATTGTGAAGCAGATGAGTAAGCCCGGCCAGGTCTTTGGAGTTCCTGGGCCACCTATCCGCTGCTTCTGAACGAATGGGCACGCAATCAATTGGGTAATGTCTGGATAGCTACTAGTTCGTGTAAGGGCGAGAGGTAGTTTTGGCCAAAAGTAACCCGGCGAAGATCACGGAAACTTCTACGGTTATCCAAGTCACAGCTCTCATCGAATATAGAGGAAATATAAGGGTCCTTATAATGCACTGTCTATTCAGAATCTATGCGATGTGCCTGAAGGTCAGCACTGACCCTGTGTGAAACAATGGCTTAGAGGATGAGATGGTGGAATCCTCTGAACACTTTTTGCTCAGTGGCCCTGCCTTCGCGCAACTAAGACCCAAGTATTTGGTATGGCACCTTAACGGGAGTGTAGATTAAATAGTCAGCTTCGTAACCTCATTACAAGCACGCGGCGTCTTGAAGATTATAATTGAGAAGCTGCCGTTCTGTTATTGAATGTACCGTGGTATAACGAAGGACCCCAGAGGGTCTATGTGAGCTCCTAGGAGTAGCCATGTTAATCTTATCTCACCTGCTTTTTGTTATCACGAATGGAAGACGATTAAAGTACCATCCTATAACCTTAGGTATTAGAGGAAACTTTAGATTCGTAAAATCCGATTCGAAAGTAATTTTTTATAAGTTTTTAGAGTGAATTTAAAAATATTTGATAGAAATTCTCTATTGGTTTTCGAATAGAATTCAAAAATTACACTCTAATGCCATTACTGATCTATAGGGTTCACAATTGAAAATGAGAAAAGTCAATTTTAAATAAGAAAGCGTCAAATTTAAATGAGAAAGTGCCATTTGAAAATGAGAATAGTTAATTGGAAATTAGAAACCGTCGGTTAAAAATATAAATGCGTCAAATTTAAATCAGAAAGTGTCAAATGAAAATAAGAATGCGTCATATGGAAATGAGAAATTTATTTTTATTACATATTTTTCAAATAATTACAATAAAATTTTGTACATTAATTTATTGGTTTGTGTAATCGTGGTCTCTACACCATCCACGAGCTTTTCAAAATACTGAAGTCACCGATTATTACGCATTTCCATTAGACGTTTTCTTAATTCCAATTTACTATTCTAATATTCATTTGACACTTTTTTATTTATTTAATTGGTGCTATAACCGCTTAAGCTATTTTGGCCGAAATTCTCCTACAATTTGTGATGTGCGTCTTGATGTTGTAACACAAATTGAGGGGCCTACAGTTATACGCCGACTCCAAACAGCGAATGTTTTTTTGTCAGAAGTTTTTTCCATAACAGAAAATACACCAGGAGGTTTGCCATTGCCTGCCGAGGGGCGACCGCTATTAGAAAAAAAAATTTCTATAATTTTTGATGTTACTTGCCACGGCTAGGATCTGAACCCGGGACCCACCGAATGAATTGAGCACACGCTACACACTCGGCTAAAGTGGCGGCGGCCTACGGCGCGACTCCTTCGCAATTTAAAATTACTGATTTTATTTACAATTGACAATTCTTATTTTCAATTGTCCTTTCTGAATTAAAATTGACTATCCTTATCTCCAATTGACGTTTTCGCATTTTAATTGGAAATGTTGTAGAATTACGAAATTACTCGTAAAAATTAATATGTGCTCTGAAAATTATTCGAAATTTCGAATGATTAATTGCAAAGGAGGTAGTGGAGCTAAGCTGATTCTTCTTGTGGACTGTCGGCTTTTTTTTCTTCTTCATTATCGTCGCTGATTGCCTTTGTTCGCGCGTCTGCGAGCAACGGAAGTGTTGATGGATTTATTTGCGCTTTAAAGACATCCACAAAGGCCGGCAGTCGGCCGATTGACTAACTAACTGACTGGTAGATTGTTAGCTGGTTCTCTTTTACCTTTATTATACTTTACGATGGTGTCACATGCATTTTTGGTTTTTAGTATTATTGTTAATTTTACAAGCAGGCAAACAGTCGGCGCGGCGGTCTCTTTTAGACAAAAAAAAAACACGGTTTATTAAGTCAACTACCGAACAATACATAAAGTACATATGTTGGCATTGTCATGCCAAGCTGACAGCTTCGTCAACGGCATGTGCAATAAGCCACGACATTAAACAAAAAAAAAAATACCCTTCCATACACGAACTGTGAAAAGCATTCGTATATCCGAGTGTAGAAAAAAAAGATCGAAAGTAAAGCGACCAACTTACCGGGTCCATTGTGTTGCGCATGCGCCAAATGACAGAAGCACATCAAATCAAAAATACATACAACTACACACCACACACACATCGGCATATTCAAATAACAACACTCTCATATCGTACGAGCAGAGATTGACATTTAGTTGGGGCGGCGGCTTGGCTGTCCGTGCATTGTTTAGTGACAGTATTTAGTATTTTCAGCATTTTTCGTTCAACTATAATTTAATTGTTTTTTGGTTGACTGATTGCTTGGTTAGTTAAAAAGCTATTCAATCAATGGTTGTGGTGTTGATGCTATGCGGGGTGGTGTAGTTGTGTTTTTCGTAGCTATTCTATATATCAATTTTTGATTTGGATTTAGGTGATTTTTTTTTTTTTTAATTTCATTCTTCCGGTAATTTTTCAACAGTCGTGCTTTTTTTTTGCTGTTGTGTTGTTGATGATTGATCACAATAAATTGACCTATGTTAATCTTTCAAATCTCGATAAACTCGTTACCCAGTTGCTATGTTAAATATTTCCTTTTGCTCTATGCGATATAATTACTATTCATGACTTTACAATTCTATTAACGAATATATTTGATTCGAAGCACTGTGAGAAAGAAGAAAAGAATGTAGCAAAGAGCATAGAGAACAAAGAACTTGCTCACCTCACCCTACCATAAAAAATTCAAAGTTCACTATTTGAATCTGATTTGATATCAAAATTTTTTGCCACAGGAAGTGAAACACTGTGCAACTCTCTAGTTTTCTACGATCTTGGACCTATGGCAATAATGAAATTACAACAGTTGCACGAATAAGTATCGATAGTTTAGAATGAGTACGATAAAAGTATGTATCGAGTACTTCACTACTTTTGTTCCATTTGGAAAACGTATATCGATATGATCCGATTATCATATCGATACTTTTACAACAAGATGTCGCTATTTTTTACTCGATACTTTTATACGATATTTTTTGAATCGAGTACTTGAATACCAGTATCGGGTCGAATTTGTGTAGCAAAATTATTAAAAAAAAAGAAGATGTGTAACAGTCAGATGCAAGGAACACAAAGTCCGCACTGTGAAATCCCATGCTAGCTCGAAATTAATCCAGAACTAGTTTCGTGCTGGTTCCAAACCAGTCTCGAACCTCTGCCGAATCAGTCCTGAACTTGTTCTTCACCGAAGTCGCCCAAACTGTTCTGAACAAGTTCCGAAATGGTCTTGAAGAAGATCCCAAAATATTCCCAAAACGATCCTAAAATTAATTAGAGATAGTCTTGAAATTGTCGGGAAATAACTACTCTCAACGTTGTCTTGAAGCTGTCTCCAAATAGTCTGAACTGATTTCGAACTTGTTCGGAAGTACTCTTGAAAAGAGTCCTGAAATAGGAAATATCCCGGAAATGCACTCCAAGTAGAACTGTAATGATGCCAAAATACTTAATCTCAAAATTTTTCCGAAGTGGTCTTGAACTAGCCCCGAAATGATCCTAAAATAGTCCTAAAATGGTCTTGAAATAACCAGTTCTAAATTGTTCCGAAGTTGTCCTGAACTAGGAACTAGTCACGGAATTGTCTCGATCTGATCTTAAAATGGTTCCGAAGTAACTAGTCAGAAATATACCCCTATGATATGTACATACTTGAAAAACATTTATCCGCAATTTTTGAATTCATATTTTTTTAAATCATATTAAAATGATCTAGCTCGTTATAGTGAATTAAAATATTTACGCCGTTTTTCGTTGTTATTTTGAAACGGCTATTATATCAAACGCAAATGATGTATACGAAAAAATATTATCTGACAACATTGAACAAATATGATCGAAACAAATACCGATTGTTTTCGATCGAAAACTAAAATCTAAATTTTCGAAATACAGGTAAGGACAGATGAGCATTATCTATAAAAAATATTAGGGTTTAATTGAATTCTAACTGTCTACCGATATTCAATAATAAGAATTTTTCCTTGTCTACCAGTGCCTCCCAATTTGAAACCTTTCATAGTACAATTTTTTTAAGACAGAAACGCACTTAGTGCTTTGTTATTGTTTGCCGAGGGCCAGCTGATATTGAAAAACTCTATCTACAACTTGAATGACTTTTTATCTGAGAATTCGATCTCGAATGCATCGAATGGCAGCCAAGTTTGCCTACTCACTTGACTATGGCCTATTTTTAATATAGGTAGAGAGAAAAACTTAATTTCGAAATATCAAATTTCTCTCTGTGCATAAGTACTTACTTAGATATTTTTTGAATTTGGAATTATGCCCCACATTGGTCTGCGCTTTGTTCATTCGACGCCCACGCTACTGTTATGATTTCTTACTATAATTTTTTATTGTCTACGTCTTATTTATTATGATCCGAAGCTACGAGCAAAAATATCTAATGCTCTATATGGAAAAAAATAAACCATAGAGGGGCTTGTCGGTATGTTGACGTTGTCAATCGAGGAAAATCAATCATTTACATTCATTTGCATTGCCACATGCAACACGCTCGCTCAGGTGGTGAACGAATGCATGCACTTTGGGATGTGAGTGACAGTTGGCTGTAAGGCAAAAAAGGGTGAAAAATTCTATTGGAAATCGTAGAAAAAAAATTAAGTATTTATTGTGGGTGATTTGCGTAGGCGTTGCAGGCGGTCGGTAACAGTTAAACAAATGTTACTAGGAATATTCATGCAAATGTAAATACAATAATAAAAACAAAAACATTCCTGACAGGCTGATTAATTTTATTAATATTTTTGTTTTTGTTCTTCTAATTCCAGGTATGTAAAATTGAATGCTGATCATGTTTTTTAGGTGTAAGCTGAATTATCATAGGTAACAAAACAAAACTTTCTGGTCGTAAAACTGTGAGTGTATATTTTAAAAAAACCTACATGCATATTCTAAAAATTATTTACAAAAAAATCGATCAACTTTAGTTATAATTTGTGCATATAATTTAAAGTTTTTTTTCGTTTTGCTGCGTAGACCACACAGTTGCCTAATCACCACTTGACGCTTCCTATTCCATCGGGTGGGCCCCTGCATTCTAAACTCAATCCAACACACCCACCCACCCAGTAAGCTATTCGCTCTCGACTTTTATGGCTCTTTTGAAAAATGTGGTAAATGTCAAAATCTGACAGAAAATGCTTTTCCTCATGTGCGTTCTCTAAAATTGATGCTACGTTATTTTTTTTTACAATTTTTCATTTCAACTAAACCAATAACTCTTCCAGCTTTTTATAATTATTTTTATTTATACTTTTATTCTTCGTTTTGTGTTTGCGCCAATATTCATCATTCTTTCAAAAGTGCTTATAGCTCAACTAAGTCTGCATTCAGCTGCCTAGTCGTTTCCTCAATGCCTCAGTGATTATTCCAGCAATCGCACGCACATCATTTAAGTGTTGCATGCCTCATTGTGGCTAAACAATGCGCGCCTTTGATGGTAGTGCAGTAAAGGATGTATACTACATACAATTTGGCATTAGAATGCCACGCTTTGACTGTCGAGATTGCAAAAGAAAAGAGGAACGAGAAAAAATCCCTGCTTTTTTACATGCACGCCTGTATGTATGTATGTATGTACATACATGTGCAAATCATGAAAACGCGAAGCAACAAAAATTTAGGGCGGAAGTCGGCAAACCAACAATAAAATAAATAAAAATCGAAACCTTAAATTAACTCAAAGTGAAATAAAATAACTCAAAGTAAAACAAAAAATGTAACAAAATAAAATAAAATTAAAACTAAAATTAAATTTAAAATTTTTATTGTTATGATTAAAATTTGTATTATTATTATTATTAGTATCATTAAAATTAAAATTAAAATTAAAATTAAAATTAAAATTAAAATTAAAATTAAAATTAAAATTAAAATTAAAATTAACATTAAAATTAAAATTAAAATTAAAATTAAAATTAAAATTAAAATTAAAATTAAAATTAAAATTAAAATTAAAATTAAAATTAAAATTAAAATTAAAATTAAAATTAAAATTAAAATTAAAATTAAAATTAAAATTAAAATTAAAATTAAAATTAAAATTAAAATTAAAATTAAAATTAAAATTAAAATTAAAATTAAAATTAAACATAAAATTAAAATTAAAGTTAAAATTAAAATTAAAATTAAAATTAAAATTAAAATTAAAATTAAATATAAAATTAAAATTAAAATTAAAATTAAAATTAAAATTAAAATTAAAATTAAAATTAAAATTAAAATTAAAATTAAAATTAAAATTAAAATTAAAATTAAAATTAAAATTAAAATTAAAATTAAAATTAAAATTAAAATTAAAATTAAAATTAAAATTAAAATTAAAATTAAAATTAAAATGAAAATGAAAATGAAAATTAAATTAAAATTAAAAAAAAAATTAAAATTAAAGCTTAAACAAATTAACTATAAACTGAATTAAATTAAATTAAAATAAAATGAAAAAAAAAATTAAAAGAATAAATGAAAAAAATTAAATTGTAATAAATATAATAAATATAAAATAAAATGAATGAATAAAATAAAAAAGAGTGAATTCAACATAAACAATAAATATGAAAAGAAAATAAAGCAAAAATAAAATAAACCAGAACAAAATTTTATAAAATAAAATAAAAAATTTTTAGTAAATGTCAATTTAAAATAATACTGAACAAAATGAAATAAAGCAAACTAAAGGAAAACAACTATAACATAGTAAAATAAAAAAATAAGAGCAAAATATAATAAAAATAAAATAAATTAAAATTATAAAAGAGAAGTTAAAATAAAAATAAACCAAAATACAGTGAAACAAGATAAAACAAAATAAATTAAAATGGTGAAATAAAATAAGGCAAAATAAAAAGTAACAACAATATGCAAATAAAATAGAATAAGCCAAAATAATTCAAGATAAGAAAAAATTGTATAAAATAAAATGAAGGAAAATAAATAAAAATGAAATTAATATTTAAATCACATAAAATTAAATTTAAGAAATAGGGAAATAAAACCAAATAAAGTACAAACTGATATTTAAAAATCTTGTATCACGATCCCCGAAATGGCACCACCCATTTCTATCAAATTTTGTATGTAGATTTGTTAAGAATGAGAATAACTCGTAAAGTATATTTTATGCGAAGGTTGCCACCTGTTTGAAAAGTGAAATGCAATTAATATATACGGAAATTTCATGAAATATTAAAATATGAGTGTCAAACGGGTTGTCTCGTAAAGATTCATACATATATTTTGGAAAAGGATGCCACCTATTAAAAACGCAAAATTTTGTTGAATTATACACCAGTATATAAAATACTAAAACATGAGTATGAAACTGCTCGTTTTGCTGAGGAGAAGCTAGCAACATATCTTTTGGTGGGTTGCCACCTGTCTGAAAAGTCGAATCATGATGAAATATGAAAATATGAGTGTCAAACTGTTCGATTCACTAAGGAGAAGGCTTATAGCTTACTATATTTTAATGAAGATTGCCACCTGATTGAAATGTCGAATTAAATTAAATTATACACAAAATAGTAAAATTTGGGCGTCAAACCATTTGGTTTGCTAGGAGAAAGTTTGCAGCTATATTTTGAAGGTGGTTGCCACCTTTTTTAAAAGTTAAATTCAATTGAATTTTACACAAGGAAATAAAATATTAAAAGATTAGTGTGATACTTTTCGTCTCAGCGAAGACGAGGTGCATACCAATATTTTTGATAGGGTTGCCACCTGTTGGCACTGTTGCATAAGCAAAGTGTAATCAATGAATAAATATAAGCAAAACAACGGCTGCCGGGTTCGACCAGTACAGTGTAAATAAAGGAAGATAAAATAGGGTCAACTAAAATAAAATTAAATGAAATTCAGTTCAAAGAAAATAAAAGAAGTCAGAATAAAATAACCAGAATATAAATTAAATGCAATGAATTCAAAAAGAAAAAAAAATGTATAAAAAATAAAATAAACATATGTTAAGTTTTCCAACCTATTTATTTATATCAACAAAAAATTTCATGAGCTCAAGGCTATTAATTTATTTGAAAGTTATTTGAAAAAGCAACAATCAAATAAGAAATAAGAAAAATCAACATTAAATATAAGAAAAAGAAAGTAAATAAGATAAAAATAGTTAACATATAAACTAAATTAAATTCAATTTTAGTTACAAATTCTTCATGCGCGCAATATTTCTTGTAGCACAACATTCTTCATCGTCGCGGGAATTTCTCTCACATGATTATTTATCACATACGCCTAGCTATCAGTCAGCTTAAAAAATTAACACTTTCTATCAATTTATCAACTCAGGCAAAGATGGTTGCATCAGTTCATTAATGATGAGCGAGTTTTGCTTGCCAATAGAATTTAAAAATACGCAGCTCTTATGACATGTCTGGTGTGGTCGTGGTTGCTGATCAACCAGTGACAGTGACAAATTTTATTTTTGCAATTCAATAGCTACCTACCTAATGATCGGCAGAAAATAATGCAAAGTTTATCTTCAGTTCTTTTTTTTTTTTAAGGAGAAGAACCAAAACTTTGATGGGGCTCACGTTGAGTATTCAACCCTATCACTTCTACCGTATGTATCGAGTGACAAGGTTGCAAGTTTAATTAACACCACCACGACACGTCGTCGTCTATTGACATGCGTCAATAGGCACGCAGAGTAGCAAAGTGATCTGCATGTGGACTGCCTATGAAATAGCGATATATACGATATTTATATAGCCTACAATAACTGCCTATTGATGCAGACTTAATTAATTGACTGGGGGCACCTAATATTGGATACAAAAAAAAAAAACAAAAAAAAAACGAAATGAAGAAGAAAAATTACATTCAGTTTCTATTAAATTCAGCTTGTAGTTTAATGAAGTAGTGAAATGGCCACAGCAACAACAATGATCAGTGAAGTTAGTCGCTTAACGTTCACCCGATTACACGCTAACAATAACAACAACGCATGTCTCTTTGTCTGCTGATCATCACTGTTGCTTCTTGCCCCACCTTTCGAGGTTACCGGTGAGCTTGGTGAGCTTGGATATTTGTTTCGCAGCGTAATGGGGCGCTCGTTACTCATTAAATACTTTTAGTGAGCTCCAACAGCTGTTGGGGTTCTTTGTTGTTGCGATCTGTAATTATGAAAGTGAAATGTGAAAATTATGCCACACACAACGTGCAGTGTATGTAATTTTTCATCTTCGTACATACACACATATGTACAAACATACACACATTCATACATATGTATGTATATGAAAAGATATGTTTAGATTGTTTGCATTTAGTGTGGTGCTACTGTGCAAACACATTCTCCACTGGCGCGCCGTGTGCCGCTGCTTTAGCTGATTTCACAATACTCCCTCCCGTTCATGGTAGACGGACAACGTGGCTGACTGCGCACAGTGGTATAAATGCTCGATCTAGCGGGATTTAATTAATTAACCTTATGCTGGTATTCTGTAAGCAGTCTCTAGTCACTAATTGAGACTGGTGGTGAGATTGATTTTGAGGCTATTCGGTATCCAGTAAGCCGTTTCAAGTCTCTAGTCTCAAAATAAAGTCATCGAATTTGTCAGCTGGTCCTGAGCAGGTTACAAAACAAAGAAATTGAGGAAAGTATTTAACAAACGCGAAAATGAAATAGCACTGGATTTGCCCCTTGGTCATTCGATATATTTTGCTTAAATCTGTAAAATATAACTACTTAATTTTCAATACGCATAGTCAAAAAACTATTTCGTTAATATTTACTTATGTATCTTATTCTGTCATTTTGATCGAATGTGCGTATGGATGAGTAGCTGCATTTATCGATTTTCAAATAATCGGTTCACATAAAATGCAGTAATAAGAATTTTTAACGGTTAATTTGAATGTTACTTTTTAGACAACCATATTGTTTTAATTTTTAAAGAGCAATAATACTGCTGACAAAGAATTGCAAATCTATATCGTGTGCTATTCGATAAACACATTTTCATTGAGGTTCATTTTATAAAAAAGGTATGAACATTAAGCAAACTAATGAGCAATAGTCAAAACTGGACAAAGTTCTAGTATAGGCTTATATCTGTCGAAAAGAGGGTTTCAACCCTGAACCAAAAATTTAGGAGTCAATCCATTATCCTGAGTATGCGGGTTTTTGTCAACTCGACCAGACGTACGACTCGATCTAACTTTTAGAAAGTTTATTCAAATTAGAGCCTTCGATTTTTCAAGATTGCCGCTTTCTCACGAACTTCTTGTATATCGGAAAGCTCGTAAGCCTCGCGTGCCTCTCAGTATTCAATTCGATAAGATAACTAGATTGCTTGCACAAATTTTGTACTACTTATCCCAACCCAAAATATATACAGTGAGCCAAGTAGCCAAATCAGAAAATTTTGGAGCCTTCAATTTATCGAGATTGCTGGCGTATCAATTTCTATCCACAACCTCGTAAGTCTCGCCAGCTTCTCAATACTCAATTGCATTGTACGAATTTTGTTACTTTACACTTGTACGTTATGCCTAATTTTTCTATCATTTCTCGTGAGAATGGCGATACCCGAGATTGTGTCGAGAACTCGATTTCTTGAGTATCAAAATACTAGAGAATGTACGAGCAGAAATATGAAGCCCTAATTCAATTCATTGAAATGCTCCCTTATCATTTAAGCCGAAACGAGACGCAGTCCTGAGAAACCTGATTCTTGTATTGGTAATTTTTTTGCTTTGTTTTCGAAGTGACTGTTTGATATAGTGGCATCGGCGAAGTAACTTAAAATTTTGTTTGTATCTTTAATAAATATATTATATGTTTAGTAAAAGCAGTATCTTATTTTATTTTTCTACAATTTTGAAATCTATTATAATTTCATTTTGCGTATACTTAAAAAAATGTTTGTTTTCCAGTATTATAAAAGAAGAGTAATAATTGTCAAGACAACCTAATGATTTCCTCTGCTGATTTCTTCTGAAATTTGATGGAAATTCTGGGATGCGACACCTTTGCTGGCGTAAAACACCAAAATTGGGGATTCTGACAAATTCTGGAGTAGAGGGATCTTAGAAATTCTATTTGATACTACAGTAGAAGTCCATTAGTCCGGAATCCAACAGTCCAGAATGCCCGATAGTCCGGCATCGCTCCGGAAGATTGTAAAAATTTTGGTTTTCCCCAAAAGTGTGTCTTTAAAGCATACGAAAACGCTAGAGAGCTATTCGGAAGTTTTCGGGGTAGTTCGGGATCATACGGAAGCGCTCGGTATTGTTCGGAAACAATTAGCGGCTGGCTAGTCTCAGCTGTCACAACAAATTTAGGTGCAGTGCAGCTCCGTTAATCAATCACGAAGCGTCTTCGCCATTTTTTGTGCGTTGTTGTTTTGTGTCCTTTCACATGGCAGTAATCGTAACTTTTGAAATTTTTTATAAAAAAAAGTGAAATTAGTTCTAACTGTACAGTGACCATGTTTTCAAAACCTTAACCTTCGTGTTCAAAAGGAGAGAAACGAAAACCCGTAACACTGACGCCAAAAGTCAAGAAAACAAAAATACATTCGTGACTTGTTTAAATCAAAGTGAAATTAATTTTACAGTGCGTGTACATATATTATATGAAATGTAAAATAAACTTTGTTGTATGTATTTGCATACTGTATGTGTAGTTTAATTATTAAACTAATTGTTCTTATAATTACCGCCCGATAGACCGGAATTTTCGGTAGTCCGGCACCGAGCCGGTCCCGAACGTGCCGGATTATCGGACTTCTACTGTAGTACCGATGCGTTGACTTTGGATTTTAAAACTTTGTCTAGCTAGATTTCTGATCTATACCATTGTGCGGTGTTGCATTTTTTCTTTCAACTTACTACTCGTTCTTTTCAATTTCATAGTTTTCATTTTTTATATGGCTTTTGCGTCTACTTAAATTGTGTTTTATTTTAATTTCCTTGTGTAATTTGTCATCAGTCATCTTACTCAACGTACCTACTATTTGTACCATAAGCTTTCGTATTGTATGTATATTTTATTTATGTGCGTAAAAAACCTGTAAGCGATCTGCCTGTTGTAAATAATTGTCGCTAGACGTGCAGATGAGTAGGTGCATTCATATGTATTTACATTTATATATATATATTCACATATGGATAATATACATACATACATTCATATATATATAATATATAACTAGCTGACTGATCTTGGCAGTCTTAAACTTCTTGCTATTTTTTTTTTTTGTTTTCCCTTTCTTAAGTTTATTTTTCGTGCTCTTTTGTTTTCATTAACGCTCAAGTAACGCGTTGCATTTTACATATATACTCAGTATATATAGTACATATGTATGTATGCATTTTAATGTTAACAGGATGTGTAAAACGACAGAAGAACACTTTTCTAATTTACGTAAATTCTTGACGATAATTAAAACGTGTTTTGTTCTAGTTTTAACGTTGATTTTTTACGCTGCTGTTTACTGTTATAATTTGTTTTGTGATATAGTAAATGTAAGATTTGTAATTCAATGACACATCGCATGCCATTGAGATAAGCAGACTCTTTCTCAAATAGCGATACAATTTCAAGTGTATTTCTAGCAATTTGAAGAAAATATTTCATATATGTAGCTATTGTGTGGTTTACCCATTTTATCTAGGTATAAATTTGTTTAACCGAAGGATGGATTTGGAGACTTTAGAGAATATAAAATATATTTTGAGTATAATCAGACATTATCTTAACAAAGGCAAGCAAATCTAGCCAATATTAATGGAAATGCCATCATTATGCAAACGCGGTGGTGACCTACAAAACTCTAAGGCTACGATAATGGGTACGCTGAAATCTAGAGCTCTTGTTAATCGACCAAAAGACTAATCGGTTAATTGATTATCAAAAGTTGTTTCAAAAAATTAGTCGAAAATGAACGGTTAATCAAATAGTTCCTATTCGACTATAAGCCAACAAAAAAGTTGCTAATCGACCAGTCGGAGAGTGGACTTTTAGCTAGAGCTCTGCTGAAATCCTGCCCTTCAGACGAATTAATCACGTTTTATCCTGCGTTCCATTTCTATTAATACACATCGTCTCGATCTAATATTGAATATTAGATAAACTGTCAAGTGCCCATTCCCCATTTAGTAGGCAGAGAATGAAGGGAGATCAAGCTGCCGCCAAGTAGGCTTTCACTCTTTACGCGGATGCGTCCCAGATGGACTGCGGAGATGGGCCTGCGGTATATGCCTAGGAACTACAAATGAAAAACGACGCGAGCATTGTTTAAGCAGAGTTTCTTAAATCTAGACAATTTTTCTTCAGTGTAGATACTTCATCGTCCTCTTTTTAATTTCCTCTCTAACCGACGTTCGTTGGAGGCGAACGTAACACTGTAAATACGCTATCTTCTATCTAAATAAAATCCTTTGCTTTGTCAAATTTGTAACTGTCAACAGTGACCAAGATCCGAATGCGTTGACTGTTTGATAGATGACAGGAGGTACTTCGTTTTGCCCTCTTTCACCTCCAGACCCATTCGCTTCGCTCCTTTATTCAGCTTGGAATAGGCAGAACTATTGGCGCGGTTGCTGAAGCCAATGATGTCGATGTCTTCAGCTTACGCCTGACCGGTTTAATTATGCAGCTTGAATTATCTTTTCTAACTTAATGTTACAGAAGTCGCACGATAGGGAGTCACCTTATCACCCTCTTACACAATACGCTCGATAGAACCTTGTATGGAAGGTTACGGAGGCTGATGCCGCGGTAGTTGGTGCAAATTGCTGAATCACCCTTCTTCTGGATTGGACAGATCGCACTTAACTTCCAATCGGCAGGCATGCATTCGTCCGACCATATTCTGGAAATGAGGTGGTGCATGCACCTTACCAGTTCCTCGCCAACATGCTTGAATAGCTCAGCCAGTCGCCGCACCTTTTGATAAAATTTTCGGGCGCTTTTCCTTTCGGCTAGAATCTCAAGCTGTTCGTACTCACGTATTTCGGCCTCTCTCTTCTTTCTGCGAATAATACGTCTCTCTTCTTTTCTCAACTCCCGGTAGCGCCTTTACTATCCGCACCGCCGCGACACTCCTCATCGTACCAGTTGTGTTTTCGGGGTCGCTAAAAGCCAAAGACTTCCTCCGTGACGGTATGTTCCGGGACTTGTGCGAAGTGTTCTTAATGAGCAGGTGTAAGAGTCGAGTAGCGAAGTAAGTAAATGTCTTTTGTCTAACTAATCTGCATAAATTGGGAACATTAAGTGAAGCCCTTTTTCAGCTGGGTTTCCATTACACTAAAAAAATTTGTTTAATTGAAGAAACACAGCTACCAAAAGAAGGAAAATAAATATTTATAATTTTTGTAATTTATTTTATCTACGTTATTTGCCGTCGCGTGAAGCATGCAAAATAGCAACCGAGCTTTCGACTAATGATTGCAAAACAAAGACAACTGGCTTGCTTAACAAAGTGTGCTCAGATATTTTTAGAATTGAATCTACCACCATCGAATAAATTAAGAAGTCGTAGCTGCGGCTCAAGAAAAAGCGTTCAATAGGGGGGACGTTCAGACATTACGTCCTCTCTACTTTGCGAAGGTGCGCCAGTTATTCGACACCAAGTGCATAGACAGGTTCTTCTAATCTTGGTTGCTCCATTGTCTTCTTGGGCGTACTTGCTTCCATTCCCCACCTAAGGGTGCCGAGTCAAAGGGGCTTTTCACTGGGTCATCATCATCCATATGAACGCATTGTTGCAATCAGCGCAATCAGTGAATTTTATGGAGTTTGACTATGCCCATGTCATCATAGAGTTCGTACAGTTCATCATTTTTTCGGCGCCTGTTACCCTCGTGGTCAGTGCCATAGATCTTACTTATACTAAATATTTCTTTCGAAGGCTTCCAAGGTCTTCTCATCTTTGTTCAACATCGTCCACTTTTCAAAGCTACATAAAAGGACGGGAGAAATGAGAGATTTGTAGAGATACATTTGTTTCGCCGGGATAGGGGCACGGTTTTGAAGCCATTGATCTTAATGTCATCTGGATTCTGAGCAGTGTCGCCCTTGTTCTACATATAGTGATCCTGTGATTCAGATTGGCAGCACATATGATACTTTGCAGCTTCAGATTGAAGAAGCCATACGAGAGTGAGTCGACCTGTCTAGAACCTCTTTTGGTCTCGAAAGGTACTGAGAGCTTCTTCCCAATTTTGACGGCGCTAAACGTTACTCACAAGCGCACTAGTTTAGCGAGGTTCGGGAATTTAGACATGGCGTCATGAAAGCTGTTTCTCTTCGTGCTATCGAGTCGACAAAAGAATGGTTCGTTCATTTAACCATTTGTTACAGGTTTTGACAAACTGCGAATATCTGATCAATGGCTCTTTGCTGCCAGCTTCGCGGGTATTCCGTCGGCTCCAGGGGGATGGTTATTTTTAAACCGCATGATTCTTGTTCTCACCTCGTGGTGGCACAGAGGATGGACGTAAATGTCGTCAATAATAATTGTGATAATAATCTCAAGTGTGCTTTGAGCGTCGGTAACCAGATTTCCCCTTAGTCTTTGCAGAAGTCAGTGCCGGCCTTTGTATAGTATCACTTGTACTTTGGATAGCTACAAAGCGCACAACAAAATCACAATGCAAGCCCTCATGTATTTTCCATAAACACTACTAACCTAATAATGTAATATCGAATTCATTAATGTTTGTCTTCTCAAATAAATATTATTTCCTCTTCCATTAACTAAAAATTTACTATGGCAAAATCAATTAAAATAATTCCCACACTGGTTTCTAAGCTAAAAACGCTCGTCATCACTTCCTGTACACAGTTGTGCAGTTTCACCCGAAGCGTTTCACACACTTTGTCACAATGACAACTTCAACGAATTTTTTTACACCGTCAACTGCAAGCTATTTTGCAAATTCAATGCGCATTTAATGAACTCCTTTTATGTAAAATTTGATAAAAACAAAAACAATACAATCCACATCAGCGGATCAACAGCAGTTGTTTCAATACTGACTAAAAAAAATCTGAAAAATAAAATTATAAACTCCACTACTGTCAATTTTCACACTATCGGCGCAGTGGCATCGCCACTGCCAACTATCACCAAAAATGGCCAACGAATGTGGCAAAGGTAAAGCCGCGCGCCGTCAAAAGCTTAATCAACTTGGTGTAACGTATACGTAAAAAATCGGCAACAATTTTAATGCAGCCATAGTGGGGGAAAGGGAAGAGCGTATGTTTTGAAAAAATATTTGCATTTGTGCGCATGCAAATAAATAAAGATTTCCATTTTTTGCGGTTGGAAGCGTTGAGCTTGCCGCCGCCGCCGCCGCCGCTCGTTCGAACGTCTGTTGGCTGTCAATATAATTGGACAAGATGTCGGTGTCGATGTCGGTGCTGATGCCGATGCCGATGCTGTTGCTGTTGCTGTTGCTGCTGATGCCGGCAAAGGTAAAGTTTGTTGATGCAACCTTTTGGTTTGCTTTTGTTGGTTGCTTGAACGAAACTCAAACAGTTGGAAAAAGCGCTTTTGAAGTAGTTAAGAAGTTAGACAAATAAATAAACACAGGCGAAGATATTTAACGGGCAGACGGCACAATGGGAGAGCCACTGCTGACTGGTTGCGCTCCTACATTAGCTTGACTTCGGCTGACTGTTGGTTAGACAGGGGCACCGGCCCACTTGGGCGCTTTTATATACTGCCATCGACAATTGGCCCAATGTTGCCAATATTGCCAGATTGCATGCTAAATGCTTTCGAGTATTTGCATGCAACAATGATGCAGCGTTGCGCCGCCAATTCGTGAGACAGCGGGCGGCTATCATTGGAGGGCATCACCGCCTCCAACTCTTGCCAACCTCCAGCATTGTGTCAGCCTCGAAACGTTCGTTCAGTGTCAATAGCAAGCGGGCGTCGATGTTGAGGCAGCTTGAGTAGCAAAAACAAAAAAACACCAAAAAATTGCAGCGGCGGAAGCCCGAGTCACAATAGAGGTTATCTTGCAATACAAAAAAATCGAGTTAAAAAAAAATAGTGAAAATGAAATATCTAGTAAATATGGAAAAATATGGCTTATAAATATCAGTATTTTTCATATTTATATTTTTCAATGAATAGCAAAAGAAAAATCAATGGAAATATTGTTGATCAAAGCAGAGGTGAGGCACTCAATGAGTGTGCGCCTAGCAATAGCAGCAATTTTCATTATTAGGCAGATGCACGGCGCGATGTGTGGGACAGTGGATGGTTTTGGAGTTAAGTAAGGAAAATAACAAAGTAAATTTGTTTTTACTTAGCTGCCGAGATGTTGCTTTAATCCATGCTACTTGGTGAGCAGCTGAATAAAATAGCTCAGCATTTAAAGCATATCATTAGAGGTCAACGCTCACATTTTTTTAAGGAGAGCGCAAAAGGGGTAACAATTTCGACACCCAGAAAAGTAAAATTTCTCAACACGCAATTCACGAAAGAAGCCTGCATTATTCCCTCTAAGAAATGCTAGTGATTTCAAAACAATAAATATTTGTCAATTAACAAAGTTGGAGTTTAAATTGAATATTTCTGATGAATAAAATTAGGTAATCAGTCAAACTAAAAATTGCAAAATTTCTTCACTTACGCTATATTTAAAAAAAAAAGTTATTTGTCAAAGATCTGTCAAAAATGAAATGTGCATAGCAAAGTTTTTTTTTTTTTTGTAATTTTTCATTTCAAACCGTCAGCAAAAAAATTTACAAAATATCAGCAAGAATTTTACCTATTTCAATTTAATACTTTTATTTAATATCAAAACTAAATGGGCTAAAAAAACTGCATACTTGAAAGTTTTCTAAAATTTCGGGTCAAAAATTTTGATGAAATTTTTTTTAAATTTGTTGTACCTAGTTGAAAATATCTCCAAAAATGGTGTTTTCTTTATAAATAATAAATAGTTTTTAAAAAAGATTTCTTTATATACTAAAACAATTTAAGTTTAAAAGTATACATACAAATTTTTACAGTAGAACCTCGAAAAAGCTAACTCGCGCAAAAGTTAATCGCTCGGTTAAATTAACCGAATTTCTGCGTCCACGTGCAGCTTAAAAAAGTTAACTTTTCAATTAACTTTACTGAGCTTATAAGTTTTTGTTTATTGTTATCAGTATTGCCGTAGTCTCCCAAAAAACAGTGCTCAAAATGTACCCTAAAAAATATCCAAAATTATACCTTTTTTTTTTGGTTTTTTAAGTATCCACTATCAACCTGACAAAAGCACAGAAGAGCCAAGTAAGGAAGTACCAAGATTACATGGTTGGCATTTTGATCGACATTTTGATGCCGCTCACAGGAAACCAATTTTGCCGCAAGAGTAAAGAAAATAGTGTGAATACCCCTAATCAACAAATGATGATGAAAAAGTATTCCATTGAATGAAATTTAGCGTTTTAATTTTCGAAAAATCTATGTTTATTATTGTATTTTTTTTTCAATTTCGTAAACCGCCTAGAAAGGTTCATTGTTCGAAAAAGTAATTACCCTTGGCACAATTCGGTTAACTTTTTCGAGATTCTACTGTGTTTAAAAAATAATCGAAATTTTGGATGCTTTTTTAAATAGATCCAACCCATAATTCGTTAAAAATTGTACAAGGCATTCCAGCGCCAAATAATTCTACAAAAATATTTCCCAAAAGCAGTTGAGTAAGCGTTACCAAACTAAAGAAATCTAATGAAACTGAAAAAATTAAAATTTTACCGATTTCTGAATTAAGTTCGATTTAAAATCGCACATTTAATTTAAATGAAATTAGAACAAGGTACTAAAAGGCTTCTGGCCGGACAAAAAAGATCTAATACCAAGGAAATTTGAAAATACCCACAAAAAAGTAGTATGGAAAGAAAAATGCGGGACGACGTTGACAAAAAAAAAGAAGAGTTATCAAAGTCTCACAGAAATTTTTAGAAACTTAAATTTTGCAATTTTTTCTACTGGAATTGAAAGGAATAGTTACCTAGAATTTTCGTAAAAATAGTGAAGAAACAGTTTTTTGTTGTTGTAAAAATTTGCTGAGTTTTCGAATTTTTTCTGTAAATTTTAAAATGTGAATGTTTTTAATATACATATGTAAAATAATTTAAAAAAATTAAAAACAGGTAAATATTAAACAAACAGAAAAAATAAGCCAAAATTGTTGGAAATCTCGTGTCACTATTTTTTCACATAACGGTATATAACAATTTAAATTTTTTTACTTAATATCTGTGGCTCAATAGGGTTCAAATTCCCATTTCAATGATTTCAAGCAAAAACTTATAGAAAGACGTCTAAAATTAATGGTTATCCCCCAAAATCGCCAAAAGCCCAAAGCGATAAAAAGCCATTTACGCAAATTAAATTAAATTAAATTGGCTTTTTACAGTACCCTTTAGAGTAGGATGCCATCTATAGGCGAGGCTTAATTTTATTATTTTTTGTGAGGTCAATACTTGCGGTGCTTAAGCATACAACTTTAATGCTATAAACTTGTACCATAAAAAAAAAATTAAAAAAAAAAGCAATGCACTATTAGAAAATTCACATCATAAGCCTGCTAAATAATTGCCTGCCACAATTGCAGCGGAAGGTGTCTGTTGTGACCCACCCATTTTTTATGCTCCCACATAGACGAGTGTCAAGTTGTTGTGCCAATGGTTGGCGGCGACCGGTCAACTTGGCTAAACCGGTCGAATTTTTATTAGCATAAAAAAGAAGATGCTGCATCGAGTTCGATTGCAACGGTAATGCAACAGAATTTCGCTGATTTGATTTGAGTTAAGTATATTGTGGTTTTTGTTGTGAAAATGCATTATTCATACTACCCACATACGTCCTCAGTTTGCTTAAGCGAGGTGTCTCACCTGAAGGCTTGAATAACGGGCTAAGTTAACAAGTGTCATATTACAAAAACCATAGGTGTGCTTAGCTATCTACAATACATACTTACAAATTTATAGGGGCTATGTGCGGATTAATTACAATTTTTTTTTTACCAAAAACTATTTTCATTAGAAAGGGGGTCCAAGTTGAGCCTAGGGTAATACAAATGTCGAACATTAAAAAAATGGGATTATAATGTATAAGACCCAATAAGCACTAAAAGTGAGAATAGTTTATTTTGAAACAGATATCCTAACAAAAATCATAATTTAATTGTTATTATGCGATTTAAATTTTTTCGATCCTCTGTCATGGTTACTATGTAATTTTTATTTTTCTTTCGATCGTCCAAGATATATCGATGTGTATTTTTTATTTAAAAAAAATTAAAATCATAAAAAACAATTACAACTGACAGAAAAGTGAAAAGTTTAGATCAAAAAATAGCAATTGTGTTATGATTTTAAAACAAAAAATTTTTCATAATAATTGATATTTTAAGTTCTTGTTTCAAAATTTTTTTTTACAAAAGTATAGTACTTTTTAATTCAAATTTGTAAAAAAAAAAATCAGTAAATCAAAGTGCAAGTTTCATGAGGTTAAAAACTACCGTTGATTTTTGATGTCGTTGTTGTAATATTCCCAAAACACTTATAGGCGTTTTGGCCGTAATCATTATGAGTTCTAAAAGAATGAAATTTTATAAAAATTTTAAGATTTTAATTTTTCCAATCAATAATAATAATAAATAAATTTTTTAGTTTTATTTTTTTTTGTTAAAAAATAAAAATTTTTCAAACAAAAATAGTTTTATTTTTTTTTTTGTTAAAAAATAAAAATTTTTCAAACAAAAATAAACTTCGTCTTTCGAGTGTTATTTTTTTTATTTATTGCAAAGAAATTATATTGTTTAGTTTTATTTTATTTGACTGCAATTAAAATTAATTTCTGTGAAATAAAAATAAATTTTGAGTTTAATTTCGCAGATCGACAAATTTGAAACGCGTGTATCCTTCCTAGTGATTGCAAATTTTATTTTTGGATTTGGCCACGCCAAAATAGTTCGGAGCAAATAAAAAATCGAAAAACGATACATATTATTTGTTTTGTGGGATTATTAAAAATTTTGAGGAGTTATATATGTTGAAGTCGGTCAAAAAATCGAAATTTTTTTTTATTATTCCATCTTAAAGTGTAGGTTCTTTAGAATTTTATCTCTAATTTTTATAGAGATTTAAGCAATAGAAGCGAAGTTATAGCGTTTTGCATCATGCTCCCTTACACTAGATTAAAGTGTACTTGAAACTTTAAACGCGATTATCTCGAAATCATGTTTTTTCGAAAACGTCGTTGCGGTGACTTGGATTGCCGAAAGAGAACTTTGACAATTATTAGTATTTTTTATGTTCTTGAGCTGATTTTACAAATTAGACATTGTACTACCTAAGACGTATAACAAGTATTTAATAAAAATATGGCTAAATACCTCTACGAAAGCTCAAAATTTTCCTTATTTTCCCGCACCTCAACATAAATATATAACTCCTTAATGTAATCACTACGGAAAAAAAATAAATTTTTTTATTATAGACGATCCGAAAAGAAGTTTCGGCAAAGGCTAATTTCCTTCGCTTTTTTGCCATCTGCGGTCCCAAACTACTCACGTGCTGCTTTTCAGAGCCATCTCGTTTAGGAATCCTCGTCAATCGATGGCAACTTTTGAGGTAGTAATATTAGAATTAACGAATTGAACTACAGCTTTGCTGTCAGAATAGATCGTGATATTTCGCGGAGTCAATGTAGGGGTCTCAACCCAAGTAGCGGCTTCAGCTATTACTGTCAATGTATCCCAAAGGACGCAGATTTAGTGAGAGTTCTCTTAAGGGAATTCCACTGCCTAACCAACAGAGAAACGGAAATGTATTCCGGAAAACCACAAATCTATTTCAGAAAAACTCAAATCTATTTCAGAAAAATTAAATTTTATTTCAGAAAGCCACAAAACTATTTCAGAAAACCCCAAATGTATTTCAGAAAAACTTAAATTTATTTCAGAAAAGCAAAAATGCATTTCAGAAAAACTAAAATGTATGCCCATATATGCAATAAACGTTTATATGTTCCACATTTAAATTTTTCTGAAATATATTAGTGGTTTTCTGAAGAACATTTGGGATTTTCTGAAATATATTTGTATAATCTGAACTTCTCTGAAACACATTGACGTTTTCTGAAATACATTTGGAAAAGGTGTAGCTTGGAACCGTGGACCCGTTTTTGGGAATCCCGATGCTTATCTGATTGGGCGTGGATGTTCACGCTACCCCGATTTGACTGTGCGTATATCGATCGAGATCGAAATATATAAAAATGTCTTTTTAAATATGAAACAAGAACAAAAAGGAAGGCAATACTTTCTAGATCCACGAATTCAACAAAAAAAAAAAAAATGTTTTCGCAATAAAATAAATTGAATTAGATAAAACTGTCATTTATTTCGAATGCAACCTATGCACATGAATAAATATGTACATTTGTATATAAATTTTTCGCTATAGAGGCCCTGCAATGGCACCTTCGCAAAATGCACAACCGCCCAACTGCAAAGCACCAATGAAGTGCTGACATGAATATTCACGTGAATTCTGATAAGCTTTGACGCGCATTCGATTTCATAAAATGACATAGCGAGAAACAAAAACAAAAAGACGCAAAAAAAAAAACTCGGAGCGATAAGTGCAAGAACATTGGTGGTATGCGGCAGCGAAACACGGCAGCCGCCCACATATCTACTCAATACGAGCCCACAACCCCATACACAATGTACTGATATAGAGAAACCTACATACATATCACATGATCCCTACCAAATGCAACCAATATACATATATAAAGAGAGTTCGCCTTCGAATAGGCAGACCAACTAAATGTTTGGGCGGTCTGGAAGTGACTGCAGAGCTCAGCTCCTGACTGTCTGGCAAATCTTTGGAGCGAAGCGGAAAAAATAAATAAACGTGAACTTTGAAAGCAGTCACATCTGTAATAAGAAAGGCGATAAGCTTAGTCGATGATATATTTTGCAGGGCAATGAAAAAATTTTATAAAAATGAAATAAGTATAAAACGTATGCAAAAAGTTTAAAGTTAGATGCAAAATGCGCCCACATATCATCACTTTTGTAGCATACATGGATACAGCTACACATACTCATATATAGTATGTTTTTTTAAAAAAATTGCAGCGGCATATATTATATTTATAAGCCTTCATATATATAAATGCACATTAAGGTGGCCCAAAAAAAACTATTGAATCCGAGCAAACCATTTGGTAACAAGCCAATTTTCACACAGAGACATTACTATTAGAGCAAAAAAAAAGTAAAAATTAATCGATAACTTTTATTCAAAGACTTATATTATAAAAGTCTTTTTATAATAGTTATCAGCGAGATAAATATTTTTAAGTCTTTAAATACTTTTATTTTGGGACTTATGTCTTAAAAGTCTCTTAATAATTAATTAATTTAATAATTTTACTCTTAATTTAATTCACTCTTTTAAGCAGGTGACAACCCTCTCCAAAAGTATTTTCAAACTTAAACGTTCTTAAAACGTTTTTGTTTGAGACCCATATTTCAATATTTGATTTTTAATTTTAAGTAATTTTTTAAACATGTGGCAACCCTCTCAAATTATTTTTCAATTTATGCATTTGTGGTTTGGCACTCATATTGTAAAATGTCGTTTATTTTTTGATTTTATTTTATTTTCATATAAACAGGTGGCAACCTTCTTTTAAAATTTTCTGGGAAATCAAGCTTTATTGAGCTTTGCATACAATATTAAATGGATTTGATTTGACTTATTATAATTTTGATAATTTTTTTTAACAGATGGCAACCCTCACCAAAGCTATTCTTGAAATTAATTTTTATTAAAGCTTTTATTTTGATACTCATGTTGTAAAATGTCATTTGATTTTTTTTTTTTAAATTATCTTAAATCGCATTTAAGCAGGTGGCAACCATCTTCCAAAAGATTTTCCCAAAATGAATCTTTATTTAGCTAGGCACACAAAACCAAATGGATTTGATTTAACTTATTATAATTTTGATTAATTTTTTTTAACAGATGGCAACCCTCACCAATATTATTTTTGGAATTAAGTTTTCTTAAAATTTTTATTTGGCATTCATGTTGTAAAATGTCATTTTGGTTTTTTTTTAGTTAACTTAATTTGCATTGAAATAGGTGGCAACCTTCCTTAAAAATATTTGGAAAATGCAAATTTATTGAGCTTTGCATACAATATTAAATGGTTTTGATTTTAATTATTGTGGTTTTGTTTAATTTTTTTTTATTTATTTTTGAAATTATGTTTTCCTAAAACTTATTCGGCACGCATGTTGAAAATTGTTATTTATTTTTTAATTAACTTAATTTGCATTTAAATAAGTGGTAACCATCTTTCAAAGCAGATAGAAAATGAAGCTTCATTGAACCTCTTTCGTTTGTTATCGATATTGCAATATTTTATTTAATTCCTCACTTTAATTGAATGTAACCTTTGAAACAGGTGGTAACCCCCCTCTTAAAATCGATTTTATGGTATTCTATATAACATAGAGTTGCTAAAAACTAAAGTGAAACTAAAAAACCGTATACAAAATTGAAATGGTAGGAAATCAGTAGATTTTTATTTGAATTATTATGACCGGAGATATTGTACAGTTTCTTGGGTTTCTATGTTCTAAGGGTTAACTTTGATGCATTTGAGCGACCAGTCAGCTCTAATATATTTAGTTGGAACTTTCCATGTAGATTTTTGTATTAAGATCGCATAAATTGCGATTTGTTCCGGAAGATTTGAGCCAACTTGTTTTTTCCTCATAAATTTTTTTACCACCCTAATGCACATAGAGTATTTTTCATTGTGGCGATATCGCACATCCACGCGTCCCTGAAATGCCTTTACACTGCAAGAAATATTTAGATAAATATATTTTGTATAACGGCTATGTACATATAGTATGTGGGTTGCCCTCAAAATGCGCATTGTCGCACAGTAGGCAATTTTATACATTTCAGTTTTGTTTCTTTTTTTGCTTTCCACTCCCAACATAATTTATTTCATTTACGTGTGGCACAATTTTGTTGCGGTTCTGCGGTTGCCGCTGCCACAGTTGTTGTTGCTGCCGTTGCTGACTTGCCAACAATTTGCAAATGCCGGCGTTGAGTGGCAACATTCTGTATACACAAATGCATCTACTTATTATACATATGAAAATATTTCACACCGCGGGGGCGTCAACGCGTAATGGTCGATTTGATATTTAGCCAACTAGCAGGGAGAGGGTGCAACGGAAAGGTGTCTTGTTTACTGCGAGTAAGTAGGTAAACTCGAAATGCGATATGTCTAAAAGAAAGGAAGGAATGTATGACGGAAGAGATGGGTACTTTGACTGCGGATAAATGGTGTGGTTTCTCGAGAAAGCAGATGTGTGAAAAATGCCTTTCTTTGCAGTGTTAATGAGTTTCCATGAGTGGATCAAAGAAAAGAGGAGATAGTTAAAAAATATATTTAAATATATAAAATTTTAATATGTTGCAGAAATCGAACAACAAGCATACTATATTAGTTTTAAACAGGCTCCGAAAATAACAGTACTTTTTTCGATGTAATAAAAGAACGGGGCAAAATATTGTCGTAGAAGAAGTTATCAATGTTCCTTGGATCATAGGTCCTGTTGGACATGAATCCCAGTAATAACAGTTAAACTTGACTAAATACCTTTTATATTTGAAATAAAAGTCCTTTCCTAATAATAAAAAATTGCTAATCCGAATTAAGTAAATTTGGTGTCAGATTAAAGAGGACTGAAGTATCAAAAATATTTCAATTAATAGAGTTTATTGATTACCTTGAATGCTAATAATACAGTGGGCCACTTAAGTTTTTTAATTAGTTTAAATATTTTTTTATAAAAATATTACTTATTGCGTAACATAACCAATATAAAAAAAGCTTACAACTTTTTACGAAATTCACAAAAATTCATTAAATTTCACAAAAAAATATTCATAAATGTTCGAAATTTTTAATTCGAATTTTTCGAAATTTTTTTTTCAAACTTTTTGTTCAGCATTTGCTTCCATACAAAAGTAAATTTTGCTCATGAGTGGAGGAAAATTCCCAATACCGCCAGAAAAAAAAATCAAAAATCGCCGAGAACTTTCGGTCACTTGCAACTTGCATTTTATTATAATAAAATTTAATAGGCTGCAAAACTGCATACTCAGAAAGTTTTTAAAATTTTAATTAACAAGTCTGAAAATTTCATGAAAATTTGAAATCTTTTTGTGAATTTCTTAAAAGCATTGAATAAAAGTCCGGGGTAACGGTTTATTTTCTTTCAAATAAACTAAAAGCCCGAAAATAACGTTTTTTTAACGACCTATGTTATAAAAGATATAAAAGTTCGAAGCCATGGTTTTAAGTTAATTTTTTATTGTTGCTTTTGTTATTATTATAATATTGGGTAATTAGAAGTTCGCGTTATGGAGTTTCAGGTTAAGTTTTTCATATTTGCCTATAACTATAGTCTGGTCCAGTAGTCGTGAACTGAGCAGTACAAAAAATTAAACTAAATATGACAGAGCACCGAAACTTGTTTGTCTCCAAACCAAATTTGACAAACTATAACGGAAAATCATTCCCATTTGAGGGACACGATGTCGGACTGAAAGTATCGATATAATATTCGTTCAAAGTAGCGCTCTGAAAGGATCGGGTACTCATAAATATCGAATTAAAAATATTCGATAACCGAAATATTGATTTTGAAAAATTGATATCCTCTGATCCATCCTTATATTTTTGATTTCACAAATTTTAGCAGTTTTGCGTCCTCGATAAGGCACTTTAAATCTTAACACAGACACACCTCAAAAAATAATATTGGAAATGAATTAACTTACAGCGGGTCATGTGTTCCCTCATGCCATTTTCATTTCGCTTGATTGTCATATTCAAATAGTCTTCTGTAAATAATTTGTATTCTCAAATTTGATACGTTACTGGGGTAAAAAAAACACATTTTAGAAGTATTGATGTCAAAAATATCGGTGTCGAATTCCAAAAGTGTCGTGGTGATACCGTATCGTATCGAAATTCGTGCCCCTATCGAATATACATCTTCTGTCAGAAAAAAAGAGAACAAAAGAAAAAAGAGAGGACAAAAAAACTTACTGACCTACTAGATTTTTAATTTTTATTTAGTTCGCAGCAATTTCTTCATCCTAAAACACCTCTTATTTTTAATTTTTTTGTATCTCATTTGTTCAAACAACCCCATCTGAAATTGTACGACGCATTTTCACATAAGTAAATATTAGATCGCTGAGCTAGAACCAAAAAAGGAGAGATGGGCGTGGGCCTTCTCTTCCACTTATTCTAATTGTATAAAAGATTTTTTTTTGGTGCAAACCTATAGGGTGATTATTATTTAGAATATTAATGTTGAAATCTTCAATATAGTTCAATGTATGTGTTTAAAAGAATTATCATCTGATTTTAAAGTTGTAGAAATGTTTGGTACGGTTATTTAATATATATAATGCATACACAATATGGGCCAATTACCGCGGGATCGGCCTCTTTAACATTTTATACAAGGTTCTATCGAGCGTATTGTGTGAAAAACTGAAACCAACAAACTGATTACACCTTATCAGTGTAGCTTTAGACATGTTAAATCTACCATCGACCAAATATTCACTATACGCCAAATATTAGAAAAAAGCAGTGAGATGAGGATCGACACATACCATCTATTTATCGACTTTAAATCAGCTTTCGACAGCACGAGAAGAAGTTGCCTAGATGCCGCGATCGCGATGTCTGCATTTGGTATCCCTGCAAAACTAATACGGCTATGTAAAATGACGCTGAGCAACACCACCAGCTCGGTCAGAATTGGAAGGGAGCTCTCCGAGCCTTTGGATACCAAACGAGGTTTCAGACAGGGTGACTTGCGACTACTTTGACATTATGTTGGAAAAGAAAATTGAAGCTGCAGAATGAAACCGGTGAACCACCATATTTTATAAGAGTGGGCAACTACTGGCGTATGGCGATGGCATCGACATCGTTGGCTTCAACAACTGCGCCGTTGCTTCTGCCTTTTCCAAACTGGATAAAAAAGCGAAGCAAATGAGTCTGGAGGTGAGCGAGGGCAAAACTAAGTATCATGCCATCGTCAAACAAACAGTCATCGCATTCGCCTCTTGGCTCCCGCGTCATTGTTGAAAGTTATAATTTTGACAAAGTAGAAGAGTTTGTTTATTTTGAAACCAGCATTAACACCAACACCAATGCCAGCCTCGAAATCCAAAGAAGAATCTCTTTTGCCAACAAATGCAACTTTGGGTTGAGTAGGCAAATGAGCAGTAAAACCCTCTCTGGACGAACGAAAACCACAAACTTTAAGTATTTCATCTAGCAAGGCTTCCTCCACGTTGCAAATACCAGGTGGAGCAGGGCTTGGCTTCACTTGGTGTCTCTAGCTGGGCGCCAGTTAGCAAAGCAGAGGAGCAACTGGCGCGCCATGTTGAAATCGGCCAAAATCGCCTAGGAAAAAGAGCCCGAATAGAGTGACGACTGTTAAAGTTTACACTGTGCGGTGGGTTTAAGGGGTTGCTTTATTTTGCTTTGTAAAAAGATAAAGTTGTGAAGTTTTAAATCTTAATGTGATGCCACGTAAACAGATTTGGCTTTGCGTGACATTTGTAGCTTTGTCCGAAAAGAGAAAAACGCAAAAGAGTTGCCACAATAAAAGCATAATTGTATGTATCCATCTTAGGTTTCAAAGCGAAACTCTCACGTGAAGCGAATCAAGCTTTCTATCTGGCATAGCCTGTACATCTTACGATTTGACTATGCAAATTCGATGTTGTAAGTATATAAACCAAATAAACAATATACATATATAAAATTTATGTAGGGAAATTTGAGTACCGGCTCGATCCTATTCATAACCATATCTCCAGCTTAACACAGATAACATCAATAAAATTATCACGGATCTTTGAAAAAAGTAGCAGCTTTGGTATTAAATACGCGCAATATATTTTATCACCTTGCGATTTTCCTCACACATATCGTCATTTCATTTCGTTTAATAGCTGCATATGAATTATGATCGCAATGTCTCTAACGGTACATAAAACATTGTTCGTATTTTTAAAGATTTGAACTTCTCGTCGAAATTTCAATTCATAGTATATGTGTACGTATTTTAATGACCTCGCAATAGACAGTGTAAAATTTTAATGAACTCGCTGAAATGTTAAAGCTGTAAAAAAGGAAAACAAACATTCATTTAAAGGTGAACTTTTCCAGGAAGCGTGTAATCGAAACGACCACTAAAAAGTGTTGGGAAAAAAGGAAGTCAAAAACATAACCGAACTTATTTAATGGTGTTAACTTCACCCGAAAAATAACAGCATGCCGAACAAAATTGCCGAACATTAAATACTTAAATAGCAGCATAACAGCGCGTGTGTGTTCAACAATTACAACTGCAATTAAAAGTCAATTGCCACGTAGCAATAGTGGCAGCTCGAAACCGTTGTTATGCTATAAAATCTATTATTTCATTGACCGATTGACCGACAGACGCGAATGAGATAAAGACGATATATGTACTACATATAACTAGTTAGTGTGTAATAAAAGAACAACAACAACAACAACAACATCTGCTTGTAAGTACGAAGGCACATTTCGCTCACGCTCATTAAAAACGCATTAAGTCAAAATAGCTACTTTCTTAGCGAAAGCAAAAAAATAACTGACTGTTACGCTAAGCTAATGATAATTTGCATTGTGTCAGAGATTGTTGATAGGAAAATATTGTTTCGGCTTTTTGCTAGAAGGTAAAATTATGTTCAATACGAACATGTTTTGCATAAATTTATAACATCAAAAATAACAAATTGTAAGTTGATGCACTTTTGAATAACATGTGCCAAGTTGTAACGCGCCGTTGTATCAGCTAAGCGATAATTGCCAGTAAGGGCCATTTTACTTGTCATTCTTTGCAATTACAAGGCTTATCAAATTTTCGCTTGTAACAAATACATACACACGCACACATACATACATTGTATTTGCTTTGCTTTGCTCAGTTAGGGGAACATAGAAATCTCTATCTACTATCCGTCTGTAAATTGTTTGCGTCAGTCAGTCGAGTCATTCAGTCAAAAAACCAGTCAATGTAACGCATCCATTTAACGGGCGACACGCCTGTGGTTATCATTTTTCGGTACTTGGGTTCTTTATTGACTGAATGAAATCGCTGTTATTGCATATTAGGGTGGTACAATTTTTTTTCAGTTAAGTTATATCTATCGGTAGATATAAGATACGTTGAAAATTCATAAAACTCGTCGGCCGATTATGATTTTCAATGACGTGTGATTGGAAAGGCCGAAGAATCGGTATCTAAAACTTTAACAAATATGGGGCAATAGGGAATCTTACTAATACTCTTACATCGGTAGAGTCAAGTCAAGAACGAATGGCTGTGTTTTTTATAGGTTTCATTTTCCGATAACGATTAAACAGCCACAAATTTGCCACATCTGTCAATACTATCACCAATTATGCTCAGCTTGCCAATTTGTCATAAATATTCTAACGCCAGAATTGTGGTTACAAATGGCATAAACTTATTTTTGGCTCAGTGGAGTTATCTATAACTAAAATTTCCCTCTGGAGTGAAGAAATCCAACAGAGATTCATGAAGTTGAGTTTAATGAACAAACGGGAGAAAATTTGAGGGGCGCGTGCCTCTATGGCTTAAAAAAATGGGTCGGTAATTTGACTTCCAGACTACGAGTACGACATTTCCCTGCCAGATTATATAGTATACTCTATTCTCTAAAATCGCCAAAACCGATTAAAATTAAAATTTGTGGGAATTCATTTTTGGATCCAATATGAAATATATCATAGTTTTGCACAGTTGTCAGAATCTAATTCATTATTAAACGAAATTTCAAGCCGATTTCTATTAAATTTTTGCATGTCTATTGTTGACTCACTCCCATTTGAGAGTTATCACACTTCTAGAACCGAGAGGTGACGCTGTTGTCGAAATAATTTTGGACTTCATCAAAGTCAAGTTTTAGATTTCAGGTTAGGTTAGGTTGAGTTGGCAGCGGGCAGCGAGCCAGTACACATATGACTGTTGTTATACCACTTGGATCCATATTTTAAAACCTAAGTCCCGTTAAATCAGTTTGTCAACTCAACGAACTTGACCGGCAGCTGTGTTTCCGCTTCAGCAACCGCGTTTGAGTTATTTAAAAATTCCGCACCCAGGAATTTCTGGCTCTTCCACCGTCATAGCATGGTTCAGAGTAAAGGCCCCGGCGTATTTTTTCCAAAGTGTGAAACTTACAGTTTGCTTTTTTCTTAGGACCAAAGTTGAATTTCCATTGTACACTTAGGCGGGCTTGGTTGCCATGAAAAATTTTCCTTTAACCCAATAGAATTTTAAAGATGTTCTAACTACTTGCACACAGATGTAATCCTGCCTATTGATGGAAAAGTAGGTACAATAAGGGTCATTTTTGACACCTTCATTCACAGAGGCACTTTTGGCACCACCATAAATTATAGAAATTTAGTTTTCAAAAATTCTTCCTTTAGAGTTTACGGTAGGTTCGATTCTTATTAGTCTTTAATTAGATATAACAATCAAAGATGCTTTAATTTTCGATACTAACAAAGCAGTGAAGTATAAAAGGGGTATTCACACTAAGCTCGTTACTATTGTAGTAAATCTAACGCAAGCGCCAAGTAACGAAGTGACAAGGTTACTAGCATGGCAATTTGATCGGCAAAAGGCAAAATTATAATCAGCTGTTAGCCACTTGAATTTTGTTGGTAAATAGATTATCCGTTTGCCGTCCGTCTCATATAAATGACGATTTCTTTTCTCGAAATAATGTTGGCTTTATTCAGCCCCGTGACTGGGTTGTACAACTTTCGTGCCTTTTCGGAGATTTTGAAATTCCATTCCTGATTTTGTCCCATCCTAATGTAAATATTGCTATTTTTCATTTTATATTTTTATTTTTGGCTTTCTGTGGTCATCAACATTGTTTTCTGTGAGCGAGCATTTTTCGTCACACTTTTCAGACGACGTTGTCTAACACTAGGTAATAGTTATTTTTGTTGTTGTTGTTGTCATAGCGCACAGTTTGCGGCGCTGTCAATTACTGTCACTGAGCAGCATTCGTTACTGGCGTTAACAGCGCATTTTTCGGCTATTTTATGTTTTGTTTGTTTTGGGAGTTGCAGTTTTTGTTTTTGGGCACTTAAGTTACAATGCTGCACACATGTGTGTGTGTGTATATAGATGTGCGTATGTAATGATTTTTTTGTGTGCCATTGTGTTGCAACTTGCAACCTGTCAACCGTCCAAAGCGACTGAAAGCCATTCTGCAACATTGAGTGTTGTTGACAGCGTCATATTGGCCTGCAGTGTTGCTTTTCTCTATAGGGGCATTCACTAAGCCTTTAAAAACCCCTGGCAGGTGCAAAAGTTGCGAACTTACAAAATTGGGCAAATGATGGCCTTCAACAGATGCAGGAGTGCACGAGGAAGATGGATATGAAAGTGCCGAAGGTATGTAGAATTTTTGAAAGAAATTTTCGTGCAGTGATTCTTAAGCATCTCAGCTGCCTTCTCCGGTTACTCTCGCATCGGCGCCGCCTTGTTCTGAGGAGGCATGCCACTTGCTTTCAGATACACCATATTCTATTTCATCCTAGGCTACATCCTCTCGCTATGCTGCAACAAAATCTCCGAGATCAGGCGTCATTCGAAGAATAAGAGACAACTCGAGAAAAGAAAATAATATCTAAGAAAACAAGAAAGTGATGATAGATTAGTTTAGGTTAGAGCGGCTGGAACCTTTTAAGTACACGAATGCACACGTAGGCTGTCAAAGCAATCACAACGGATACCGCTGACGAGAGCCACGCGTTTTCTTCCTTTCTTCCCTTAGATGGTGAACCACGGAGTTAGCCTTAAGTAGCACAGGAGATCGGGAATGCTTGCCGAGCTCAGGTCGACCAAACAGTCCACAAAGTACCTATTTAAGAATTGGTTTTGAGTCTGGGCCAGGGCGGGACAGTGACAGGGATGGTGTTCGATCACTCCACTTTCTCTTCGTCCCTGCAACTTCGACGGAAATCGTTGGTTAGGCATCCCAATCTCTCTCTCATAAGGAGGTTAGAAACATGCCCGCTTCTAGAGCAGAATTTATCATAGGTAATTCCGTCGATTTTCTTGCCAATTCATCTGTCGCGCACGCGGGATTGTCACTGTGCGCAGGGACCCATGTCACAGTTACGGAACGCTAGTTCGTGCATTTTTCGCATTATATTTATTTGTTGCATTTTTTGTGTCTTGCAAGGTTGTATTTGCAGAGTACTTGCAATTTTGCAAGACATCCAGAGTACCCCTTATATTTTGTTGTTATTAATTATGCTTTAGATTATGGTTTTCTTACTTTTTTTTTTTGTTACTATGGTCACGTACCAATCCCACTATTCGCTCACTCGTCCACATCTACATACATACGTATGTCTGTCCTCCTGTCTGTCCTCCTGTCTGTCTGTCTGTCTGTCATCTATTGATATTTAAATTAACATTCTTCGGCGTTGACATAGACAAGCGTTGCCAAAGCTTATTATTGTCTGTAATGTGTGTGTGTGTGTGTGTTGATGTGTACTTTTTGTTTGCAGATTTCTTTATTCACTTTACCGTTTACTCAGCTGCACGCATACCCAGCTACATACGTGCACAATACTTAAATACTGCCATGGTTTTGTGCATATTTTTATTTTTTGTTCGTAAAGTTTTTTTACTGCCACTCTGCAATTTATATGGAAATCAACGTCAGCGAGTGCTCCACCATTCATCTCCCCACTACCAAACACTACCTCATCAATGTCCAAGCGGCATGCAGCTAATGTTGACATGATATTCTGTCAATAAACGCAAATCGTGTTGCAGCACTTGTTAAATCTTTTGTTGTTGCTGTGTTTTTTTTTTATACAGCTGCTGTGATATGCTCCTCCCCTGCCTCCGTACTCCCCTTCACCTTAGCGCAATTTTTTGGATGCTGCCGCCGTTCGCAATTGGTAAGAGTGGGTACGTTTTGTTGTCACCCGTCGTTCGCTATGTACTGGATACACAGGGAGAAAATACCACCTAAAATGCCCCATAAATATTTAGCGGGTTTCCCTATTATTGTTTTTTTCAATAAGCATCCCTTCTTTTTATGACTGAAGATGTCTTTTAAGCCTTTGTCTACCGGATAAAAAAAACCAGCATCACTTACCGTTCGGGTCTATTTGATCCTAATGTAATACCGAGACATTTGTTTCTGTTTTTAAATTTATATAGTTTGTATTTTAGACATATGTATTTATTGAAATCATTTTTTACAAACTGAAACAGAGTGTTGTCCATACATATGTGATTTATATATAGCATTTTGTTTTCGTTTTGCGACCTCTGCAGACTCCGTATATACCGGATAGTTTCTTTTTTCTTGGAGGTTCACGCCCTGCGCTAGTACCTGGGTCCGGTCTCTCACAATTTTCGTTGTGTTGAGCCCGTCTGTTTGGTTCCAAAATATGTTAATTTTTACCACAATTTCTACTAGGAACTAAGAGAACCCCTACTATCAAAATCTATCTTCTAGTTTGCCTTTTCACGCTGTATTTCCTTGTCATTTGGTCCATAGCATACTAGGTAATTCCAGAATTTTTTGTCTTTTTGAAGGATATGGAGATGTCGTTTTATTGTTAACGTCGGCGAGTAATAATAATTATTTGTCTACTGTCACACTTTAACTTAGTGTGAATCCATTTTATAAGTACTCCTTCCAGATTTCAAAAAACTGGGGAAGGTGTTGCAGTTTATCAACCGAACTTGCTTCCCTGATTGTAGCTGCATTATCAAATCGGATAACTCTCAATTTGATTTGAAACCTAATTCGGATTCTAATGTTATTGAACAATTTTCGACCATCTTTTCCATTCCTCGTTTTTTGACTTGTAGACCCCGTTAAGTATTAGAACTCTTTCTTTCTTTCGTATTTGCCAATTTAATAATAACCTCCAAAATAGTCTTCCAAAATCTCGTGATGCGAAAGAGAGAGCAAACGATTGCTTGCTGTATCTTGAAATAGATATTCTAACGCCGTGTTTCTACAGGCAAGCACTTATGTCTTGATAATTGCCTCATTGTCAATAAAAATTGCCCATTTAATTTTTTACATAAATTTTCCATTGTTAATTATCTGTAATCGTTGTAATCGCCTTAATGCAGCGACATTTTTGTTTAGACATCGCTCTGTAAAAGCTAATATCAAGACGTCAATAATCGGTGAGCACATAACGAACAACGATATTGCTCACATCTTAGGCGGAAATTCAATATTTTTATGAAGTAATTCTTTGGGTCCAAGGGACCCGAATGGTAGTTAGAAATGTTTTTTATAGAATACAAATTATTTACTATTGTTGAAGGTGACAGAAAATAATAAAATATTTGGAAATAAACGAAGTCAAGTAGTTAAGCAATTCAAAAGCATGAGATGTGGATATGGCAACACAGTAAAATCTCATTCGACTTCATTGGGCCCGGCTGGTAGGCAAAGGGTTAAATAAAATCAAGAATAGAGAAAAAGAGAGTACCACTATCTGGTGGGTTGGTTGCTTTAAGTAGATTGTCACCCTGGGCACAAGCAATTAGCAAATTAGCCATTTTGATTCCACAAAACTCGGACAATCTAAAGCCATCTGACGGCTTTAATGAATTTCACTATGTCATACCATGCCACTCTCAAGAATGGTTTGCCGAGTGTTTTTGACCTCATCCTAGCGTGAGCTGGACACTCATACAATAGGCTGCCGCTCGAAAGCCTGGGCCCTCACAGTTGCGACAGTACCTGTTGTTGGGTAAGCCAATTCTTTCGGTATGCACTACTAAGGGCCAGTATCCTGGGCAGACTGCCGTGAATTTGTATTTTCTTTCATCATTCTTAGAAGAGCTCTGGCTTTGGGCGGCTCATAGTGCACCCAAAACTGCCAGGCAATCCTATACGATTCTGTACGGTTCCACTTCTGCTTAGCTTTTGGGTTGTTGAGAATGGAGTTTAATGCAGAGTCATCCCTCGCGCCCAAAAGTCCGTTCTTTCCAGAACCCCAAGGCGCGCAGTGTGGAGCGATGTTAGTAGCTGAGTTTTCGATAAAAATATCTATCGATAATAAATTGTGCAGAACGTTCAAAACATCCGTTTCTGGAACAATAAATAAGTAAATAAGAAATTTTCATTTCGCAAATACAAAAAACCATCTTTATAAAATTAAACTAAAAACAATGTAAAGTAGATCATGCGTTCACTGTCGCCAACTAAAATTTCTCATTAAACTTGGCTGATGCAAAAAACATTTTGTTTTTTAAATAACAAGTTTTCCTTATTAATAAATTCTATAACATTCTAGTTAAAATTAGAGGATCTCCTTGTTTTCAGCTGTTTTCCTTTTCAATTCGTTTAAAAAAAAAATTCTAAATGAAATTAAGAAGAAGCAAAACTATCTTTTTATTGCCACCTCTCGCTCTCCTTGGCCACCAAGTTTTCTTAGACGTCAATCTCTTTAATTTTAGGTAAACTTTTTAGCTCTGTGTACCGCCTAGTTGTTGTTTTGTCTACAGCAGGTTGTTGCTATTGTTTTACTTATGTTGTAGTGGGGGTATTATTGCACTGTGCTGATGCCATTTGCATGTAAATATGACAGTTGGGCAGTCGTTTGCATTTTTTTTATTGCATGCGCGATCAACATTTGAGATATGAAAATCTTTTCTCGACTGTGATTTAAATTTACATAGCGATGATAAACCCTATCATGCTTTCTTGGTAAAATAAAATAGGTATTGATGTGGAGAGCTGTAAAGAAGAAGGGCAATATGTTGAATGAAAAATCAGAGAGAAAAATGTCTGTAAATTTTTAGTAGATTAGTAATATTTTAATATGAAATATCTAATTCTCACAAAACTGCGTCTTATTTATCAATTGCGCTGTAACTGCTACCCGATTTTCGTAGAGCTCAGCAAATCGTTTTAATGACTAAATTCCGAGCGTATTTGCATTAATTAGAATTTAATTAAATTAAATTAAAAAGGCACCCTAAATGCGAAAGATTTTAATTGCCATCTATACGTACGATGGCTACAAATTCTAACTAAAAAAACAAAAAACAGAACTGTAAATAAAAATAAGGACAATAGCACTTTTAGTCAAAAAAAAAAAAAAAAATTCCCAAATGTTGATGCCGATGAAATAATTAAATTTTATTCAAAAGTGAAAAAGTGCTTCCAAACCATTTCTAGCAAAAATTTTGTTTCCCCCAGTTGATAATACCCTATATTATGTCCATTGCCCTATTAAAATCCATTCAGTGGCTTCGGATTGCGTTCAAAAAACAACACAAATTCGAAAAATCATTTTCGGTAATTCTTTTAAGGCTACTTCGGTTGAAATTTTAATTAGAGCCGAACATTTGCCTAATTTAGTTTTTGAATTTAATGTTATTATTTAAACATTATAATTATAATTTTTCAAAAAATTTACGCTGAAAAAACTTAGTTCACGGAATTACAAACAAATTGCCAATTTAACTTATGCAAAATTTTAACATATAATTTTTGTTACAAATAATTAACAGTGAACAAACGGTAAAGGAAATGAGCTTATATTTTTTATGCATATTTTTAATAAAAAGATAAATCAATAGTTTCTTATGTTTATAAAGCTGAACCACCTTGTAAGGTCCAAAAGTTTCTGGCCGAAGCTGTAAAGTGAAGCGTAAATCTCCAACTAATATTGCTATTTTTGAATATACATAACTACTCTTTATTTCAATACACTTTTCTATACCTTAAGTGCCAACAATTTAGAGAGTAAAAAATAGTCGCTTGATGCCAAATCGGAACTATATCGGGAAAGGTCAAGCTCAGTGAAAACATATTCCTTAATGGCAGCAGTGGGGACCAACTCCAAAATTCACTAGTAAAATTCCTTCGGGCTCCTAAAAGTTTGAGGTCATAATCTTTTTCTGATACTGAGATTTTCTGCTCGCATTGCGCAGCTCTGTCCATTTCGTTTTTGACAGGAGATGATAGTAACAAAACATGATTTCATCGCATGTAATAATTAAATCCGAAACTTTTTTGTCAAGGCCTTCACAAAGAGATATAAACTGAGTACAGGACCGCACACATTCTCGGTTTTGAACAGCGGAAAGAAGTTTTGGTACCCACCTTACGCTGACCGCATTTCTACCCAAATTTTAATTTGGCGTTCTAATCACTGATGTTTTTGAAAATCCAATCATAACTGCTAATTATATAGTTTTTAGCCGTCTGTCTTCCAGTACTGTTTCCTTCAATAGATTTCATTTTCAACCATCATGACCTCGAGTGGTCGTCTGCGCGGGGTCTTCCTTAATTGATTATCCTCGAAAATTCTTTTTCGGTGAATTATTAATGGGAAGTATGCCCGTACGCAGCTCCAAAACGTTGTTTAAATCGAGACGGTGTCTTCCATCTTTTTCAAAAATTCAGTTACTGCTATGTAATAAAATAAAATAATTGAATATCTTTTTATTGTGGGTTGGTTACCAAAGAACCAATAATTTAATGCAATGAGGGTTTGATATTTCTGTGAAATCTGACCTGGGTACGCCAGACATTTTTTGACTTTACTACCTAAGTAATGAGTGTTTTTTTTACAGGTTTGTTTTTCGAATAGAGATAAAACTGGCATTTTGTGGTCAAATCTGGCAACTCTAATGTCATTTATGTTCAGTTTGGTTTGCCATTTCATCATGAACAGGTTGACAAAAGAACAACGCTTGCAAATCGTGCAAATTTATTTCGAAAATAATGGTTCAGTTCGCGAAGTTTACCGCGAGCTCCGTCAATTTTATGGTCGACATAATCGTCCATCAGAGCAATTAATTCGGTTAACCATGGATCGTTTTCGCACTACGTTTACTCTATGTGATAATACGCATCCGCAGAGACGTCGAACAGTGCGCACCGAAGAAACAATTGCCGCTGTAGAGCAAAGTGTTGAAGAGGACCCGAATGAATCGATTCGCCACCGTGCACAGCATTTGGAGCTTTGTCCATCAACTTTATGGAAGATTTTGCGCAAAGATCTTGGCTTGCGACCTTACAAGATCCAGCTTGTGCAAGAATTAAAGCCGCGAGACCATGCAATGCGTCGTGATTTTGGTGTATGGGCCGAAAATGAGATTGATCTCAATGCTGATTTTCATCGCAAAATTTTGTTCAGTGATGAGGCTCATTTTTGGTTGAATGGCTACGTCAACAAGCAAAATTGCCGCATTTGGAGTGAAGAGAATCCACATGAGACCCTTGAAACGCCATTACATCCACAAAAACTGACTGTTTGGTGTGCTCTATGGGCTGGTGGAGTCATTGGGCCATACTTCTTCCGCAATAATGCTGGAGAGGCAGTTACCGTTAATGGAGACCGGTATAGAGCCATGATAACCGACTAGTTTGTTCCCGAATTGGATGGCATGAATGTGGATGAGTTGTGGTTCCAACAAGACGGCGCTACATGCCACACAGCGCACGTCACAATCGATTTATTGAAGGAAACATCCGATGAGCGCATAATTTCGCGGAATGGACCTGTAAATTGGCCACCAAGATCGTGTGATTTGACACCATTGGATTATTTTCTTTGGGGATATGTGAAGTCGCTCGTCTACGCCAACAAACCAGAAACGTTAGGGGAATTGGAAGCCAACATTCGTGGCGTTATTGCCGACATACGGCCCCATATGCTCGAAAAAGTGGTTGAAAATTGGACCTGTAGAATTGGCTTTATTCGAGCCAGCCGCGGCGGCCACATGCCCGAAATCATATTTAAACATTAATGGCATAAAATTATCCTTCCAATAAAGCCAAATTGATGGACCTTAAAACGATTTTCTTGTGTTTTATTTCAATTCGAAGTTCTATACCCCTAAAAAAACACCCGATATATATAGTGGTTTTTTTTTTAACAAAACACAAGAAATCAGTCGACTGTTTATTACATGAAATGGCTTCGATCTTCGGCCGAATGTGAGACTACATTTGAATGTCTGGCATCTGATTCCGCAGCCATTAAAGTTTCATCTTCAATCGGATTCTATCAATAACGATATATAGTACAGGGTCGCGCAAAGAATATGAGAGAAAAAATAATGAATAACTTCAAACTTTTCTGTGAGAAACGTCTTTTAATTTTGCCAAAATTTAGAAATACGATTATACTTGGACTTGAGAACTGTCAAAATTGGCAAAACCAAAATAGCGGTATCACTGACGGTGCCACCTTCTGTAATCAGTCCATCGTGGGATTCTATGTGGTTCGCAAATATATTTTATATGCCTCTACCTACCCACGCTTACCAATTACATTCCACATTTTTTTTTAATCCTGCTTGCTTCTGACCAACGACTGCAACAACAATCTTTTTCATTCCTTTTACCAACACATTCATTATTTGGTGGCTTCAAACTTGCTGCTTGCTGGTGTTTATTGAGTTATTAAACAATCGCTTGCAACATTGTTGTGTTCTTTTTTTCTTGCCACATTTTTTTTTCTATATGTACTCATAGCAGCCATTATGCACCATTTTGAACTCACCTGCAACGATGTGATAAATATTGCTCCGAATCTCGTTTGGAACCAAATATCAAATATGTATTTATGTATGTATTTTTTCATTGATTGTGCGGTAATTGTTGCTTTTGCCATAAAATTTGATAGCCGGAGGGAAATTGCTATTTTTACGTTAATTGCCAGATTGCTACGCTGGCCGTGCTAAATTTTCAATAAAATACTTTCAATATACATAATTTACGCTTGAAAGTGTTTAGATTAGCGGCATTCGCACTGTTAGTTTATATTTTTTTTTTTGTTTTTACCACCTAACCGCCAATTTTATCACAGCTTTTTATAAAGTGCGTGCTCGTTCGTTAGGCGGCAAATGGCTTGTTTCTCTTTGTTTTTTTTTGTTTTTTTTTTTTTTTGAGATAGACGGTCAGGTGAGCCAAATTCGCTGAGCTTAGTTGTGTGCAGAGCAGCAAAATCTAAATGACGCATTTCATTGTGTAAATATCTCTATAATTATTTTCTGTATGTTGCTAATACGCGAAGATTATTGTTAGGGATTTTTGCAAAACGCAAATTACTTCATTGCCGAATTTTCCGCTGCCACCTTGAGTAAAACAAATGCCGATTAAAATTAATTAAACTCAAATGAAACATATTTTAAATTAGCTATAACGAGTTGTGTTTAGATATATTACTTACTTCGTAAGCCCGTCGCTCCAGAGGATACCTTTCTCTTCTTAATTCAGTTCAATTTTATCAGCGGATGGAAGAAGATGGGTCAGTAAAGGGTAAGCAAAGAAGTGGCCGCCTAAATGGATCTGCAGACGTCCAGTTGGAGAAGAAAGTAATAATCAGAATCAGAAAGAACCGCTCCAAGTCAACAAGAGATGTCGCCAAAAAAGGTAAAACCACACATCTGCAAGCCACTCGAGTTAAGAAGAGAAATGGTGGAAAACTAATAAAAAAGAAAAAAGTTGCAAAATGAAGCGAAAAGCAAACTAAAAAAAAGTATTTCCATTGCGCGTAAAATATATGAGACGCAATTGGCAAATAAAAATTGTTCTGTGGTTATGGACGACGAAACTTATTTGAAAATGAACTTGAAAACATTGCCGGGAAACACTACTGACTAAAGTCTGGAAAAGGCATTTCTGAATCGAAAAAGACCATCCAGATAGGAAAGCTCGGCAGAAAATTTCTAATTTGGCAAACCATTTGTGAATGTGGACATAAATCCACGTCAATCTTCACTATGGGAACCATCAACACTGAAATTTGCGTGGCGGAATGTCTTCGAAAACGTCTACTGCCCTTACAATGTCAATATAATGCTCCAATTATATTTTGACCGAATTTCACTTCCAACACATAACGCCAATGTCACCCAACAGTGATTTTGGGCTGTGATGAAAGCCAGGCTTTTGAAAGTTGGGAAAGCAACCAAAACAATTAGAGAAATAAGAATGCGGTAGGCTGATCTAAACAGGGTTAGATCGCCGAAACAACAGTCCTTGGCCACTTAGCACAATTGAGATCTGGATACTGTAGAAAGCTCAACTCCTACCTTTTCAGAATCAACCCAGACATACCAAACACATGTCCGGCATGTGGAGATTCTCCGCACGATACCAATCACCTATTCACATGCCTTCTCAAATCCGCTCATCTAACCCCTCTCTCCCTCTGGTCCAACCCTGTCGAAACAACACGTTTCCAGGGCCTCCCCCTAGATGAGTTTGACGACAACGACCATGGATGCATCCGCTCTTCACAGGGCGTGCCTAGCCGCTACAACAACAACAACAGCAACAGAAATAAAAATAATGTGGCTGAATGATGCTGTCCATCTTGAAAAGTCGACAAAACCGTTGCACAAAACTTGTATGCACTTAATGAACATTTTTTAATTTTCAGAACTTTCTGTACCGGAATTCAGGCATAAATGCAGCTTCGAAAGCAGATTTAAAGTTGACAAAAAGCGGGTGTGGGTCGACTCTCTTCTATGGGGTATTTTTATCTGGTCGATGGTAGGCTTTCCAAGGCTAAAGGTTGTCACTACCATCACCAGCAATTTGAAATACGGCATCTCAAGTTCTCACGTTTTTCGGCCCCTCTTTTTCTTTCTGCGACCTTTCTCAATCAGCGATAACTCTCTCATACAGCTCGCGTTGCTCCAGTTGTTAATTCGGACTGCTGGAAGCAAGCAAGTTGTCGCTGGTGAAGATCGCTATAACTAGAAAGCATGCTTTTTCTTGTATATTGATCGATAAGCGAGTTCTCGCTTGCACAAACCCTCTTACTTGACGACGTGTTGCAAATGAAAAAGTAACCATTCAAAATCCCAGTGAGTAACTCTGTTTCTCGCTTGCGAGAGCAAAACGCAGAAACCAGGCGATAATTTAGAGCAGGTGTAGGCCGCACGTAAGGCTAAAGACGTCGCACGATAGAGAGTCACTCTGTTTGAAACCTCGTTTGGTATCAAACGGCTCGGAGAGTTCCTTCTCAATTTCGACGGAGCAGGTGGCGGACGCTTCTCTTGCTGTCGAAAGTGGAGTAACGAAATTTGGGATCACAAAGCACTTAACTCTACTGCCATTAAAGTTCAAAGTCCTCAGCAATTTTTCAGTGGCATGGAAAGGATTCAACCTGTCGGCGCAATAGATTTTCGAGATTACCTAAAAATCTAGGTACTTTGAAAGAGCTCAAAAACCGCAACAGGTAGTTGTTACGTTTAGGAGCTCGTCTCGGTTGCAAATGCCTTAAGTTCTTGTCATTTAAAACGGGAATTCGACGAGACATAAATACGCTCAAAAATTTAATTGTATGATTACACAAGTTCTGCTCATGTTCCTTCCAAAAGCAACACTGGAGTTTACAATTTTGTGATGAGTACCTAAGGCCCACTGTGATCAAAATTTAACGTTTTTGTTCGTTATTAGGCTTATTAGGCTCATATGTATTGGTCTTAGCACATCAAAGTGTTCATAGTTTGCGGGAATTAATTTAATTTCGCTTCCCCGAGTACCGAGTAGTGCCGAAATAAGACGGTTATGAAAACCAGTGAAGAACATTCTTAACAACCTATAGCTCATTTCACATTTTCTGTTTCTATTCAATGTCATCAACAGCTATTAGCTATTAGAAACTAAACAAAACTAATTTTCATAAAGCTGTTTCCATATAAGTACATAACTAACCATAAACTACTAAGAGCTGTGAAAGCGAGATTGCAATAAACCGGATTCTACAAATATCAATCAATTTCTAAAGAAAATTCAACCAGTTTGTAATGTATCTACGAGAAATTATGGCTTAATATAGCGGCTACAAAAGTTAAGTCCAGCTTGACACAAAAACGTCACTGACGCTTTTCATACAAACACACGCACACACTCATACGATTACATGCGCCCATATACATACATAATATTTATATGTATGTGATGTAAAAGTGACGCTGCATTGGATATACTATAAAAACTATAAGCGTGCGCATGCGCAGTGCGTCGGCCAGAAAAGTGTTCGCCTCGTACTATACCAATAAGAATTTTGTTGCACATGACCGAAACCTAGATTCTTGTGACAATTAAAAAAAAAACAAAAAACAAATTAATAAAAACGGCAACAGACAAGTCTTCACAAGGTAAATGGAAAGAAGAGTAAATGGAATTAAAAGTGACAGAGTGTCGGCAAAGTCGCGATGTACAGTGGTGTGGTGCTATAAAAATTGCGGCCTTAATAAAAATTCAAAACGTGAAATTTGGTAGAGAATGTACTTCAGACTACGCATGCAAATGTTAGAAATAAATTGAAAAATACACTCTAATTTTGCAGGAGTTTCATATACACCTTATTAGGCATAAAACTTTATACTCTGGTGACTCTTTCTGATTTCTAAAATGGCACGAATTAGTCGATAACAAACGTATTTTATTTAGATTAAACATTTTTCCGGTCAAGTTAGAGTTATTTAATTGATTGTTAATTATTCGAGGTCAGACAACTCGTTAATTCGTACTGGAAGTGGTCCTGAAAAAAATTAATAACGAAACTTTGTAATGGAAAACTAAAAATACATTTTCATTCAATATCCAAGTAATTTTCCACAAAGAACAGATTTTTATTCTAAATAACGAATAAAACTCTATTGGTTATTCAAAGTTAATTCTAAATGACGAAAGAAAATCTATGCGTTGTTCAAAATTATTTGGATAAGGAATAAATAAATATTTATGAAATGATTGATGCAAATCTATCCTTTACTCACAGTTATTTGAATGATGGATAAAAATTTATTCGTTACTTGAATGATGAATGAAATTTTATTAGTTATTATAAAATATTTGAATGATCAATAAAAATCTATTCGTTGAATAAAATTGTATTTAATGCTGAATGAAAACATAGACGTTATTCAAAAGTATTATTTGAATGATGAATAAAAATCTATTCGCTCTTTAAAAGGTGAATGAAAATGTATTCGTTATTCAGATTTATTTAACGATGAATTAAAATATATTCGTTATTAAGAAAATGAATAAAAATCTATTCGTTGTTCAAAATTATTTAAAAGGCGGATGGAAATCTATTCGTTATTACAAATTATTCGAATGATGCATTAGAATCCTTCCGTATTCAAAATTATATTAATGATGAATGAAAATCTATTAGCTTTTTAATTTTTTATTTGAATAATAATTCATTCAAAAACGCTCAATAATGAAAGCTGTCATAGCTTACGACGAAAACAAAAAATAAAGCTTTACGAATAAAAAACATAATAGCTTCTTGTTTTATAACTTCTGTCGGAAAAAAAAATATTTTTATTTGCATATAACAGAATAGATAATTTTACTACAAATCTCTACGGCCATGATATGCTAATTTTGAGAACCTATCGTCAGCACTATAAGCATTTGTTTTAAATATATTTTGGTGGAGGGACTTAGATCGATTTTGCATATCTTTTTGCTATTAAATAGAAGATTCGATTTCATGATTTTTGTTCGCATTCGATTCACTGTGCAACGCAAAAGATGCAGCCAGGCAACTACAACAACATGACCATGTTAACGCACTAATTGCGCTTTTCCTGTGGCTAGCTGGTGGCTGATGGCTGATGGCTAGTGTGACTTTGGTAAAAGCGACCATACCACAATGGCGCAACTTCAGGTCCAAATTGTGCGGATGTGACCATGGCACTGCACTCAGTTGCATTGCGCTGAGCTGTGCTGAAAATGGAAACCCAACGCAACAAAATGATAATGTGTGCGTCGTTTTGACGTCGACACGAAACGAACACAGTGACAGGGAATCTGCCGGTTCATACGCTACAACGCGCCAAACGACAAAGATGATGATAAAACATTAACTGAACTCAACATTCGCTAAGAGTGTGGCTATGTGCCTTTGGCTTAGACGAGGTGCTCCACTTAAGCAGCTCTTTTGTACTTGCAACTTCAACGTCACATGTTTATTGCCAATTTATCAGTTATAGATGAAAGTCTGCATTGTGTCAGTTCTATCTCTCTGCGTCACCTCACGTGCATAAATAAATATGCTGGGCCGGTGTGGGAGCCTCAAACGAGGTATGCTCTCCTACCAGTTGTCTCAATGTCATGCAACGTCCGGTGATAGCAAGAGGCATGCGCGCCGTCGTCTTCCCTTTCAAACCAAACTCTCGTTTCCCCAAACAACTTGGGGATCTTGCACGAGGATACATAGCTAGCTACTGTGCTGCTTCTTCGATTGTCTCGCTTGCTCTGTGTCTGCTTGTTTTGTCTCATTAGTCGCACTCTGCGCCAGCGGCAGCGATTTGTTTGCACACCATATTTGGTATTTTTTGCCAATTAATCGCGCGCGCAAATTTAAAAGCAGAAATGACCGGCTGCGGGAATAAAAGTAAACAAAAGAATGGCATTTATTGGAGCTTGCATTTTTAATGCCGCGTCTGCGGTTACTTGGATTTGCTTTAGCTGTGACCGCAGGCGCATAGAAAGTTTTCAACGCTTTGCCTCTTTTTTTTACTTTTTTTTATTTATTATTATTTGGTTTTAATCATCAAGTGGTCATTTGAGTTGACTTCCCGCTAATCGTAAATGCCATAGACATTTCTTAACTTTCTGTACCAGCAGTTTTACTAGTCTAAGGCTTAGATTTTTCGTTTGCGTTTTCTTTTCACTCATGACTATTGGAACTAAACTCGTAACTTTTATTGCTTTTATGTTTATTTCAAGTGCTTTTTTTGCAGCTAAGTTTTTATTGCTCTATTTTGTTGTGTTTGCGTTTTTTTTTTTGTTTGCTCTTTGCTCTGGAACCTTCCCGCACTGTGCTAGCTGGACCGCCGCCCTTGTTGGCCGTTGCGCCCACCGTCTTCCTACGTGTGTATATTCCCAATGTCTCTTTGAACGTAGACCTCGTTAGCGCATTCTTTTACAGTGAAATGAAATTCTTCAACTCTTTTTTTCTCCTTCCTTTTTCAACTCCTTTTATGTTGGTGCTTTCTACGCTGATTGGATATTTTTCCATTCTGATCCTTTTTTATTATTATTGTTGTCTGACATTTGGAGTTCCATCCCGCTGTACGCTACTTGTTGATCGATTGCTCGTTAAGCTTGCATTTTTAAGTACCATCAAGTGAAATATGTAACACAGTGGGCGATGAACGACGGCGTTTTATAAATTTATGCTCAGTTGTATGTTCAATATTTTATTGCAGGGACGATGCCTAAATAAACTCAACTTAAATGTGAGATCTAACGCCATTTATATTGTGGCAGAGTGGGCGTTATCAGAAAACTGAATATTTGAATAACGAAAAAATTCGAATACATTTTCATTCGTCATTCAAGTAAAATAATTATGAATGACGAATAAATTTTCATTCGTTACTCAACTAATTTTGAATGACAAATAAATTTTCATTCGTCATTCAAATAATCCGGAATAAATTTTCATTCATCATTCAAATAATGTTTAAAAAAAAAAACCAATGCAATTTCATTTTTTATTCAGATAATAGTTCATTTAAAAATCCCCATTACTTCAAAGTATAACGGAATTGAACAATTGTATTTTTCCATGGAAATAAATCCCATCTTCTTCAAATTTTAAGCGAATCGAGTTTAGCTGTTTTAATCCAATATTTTCACTTTAGACCGTATATCAAATCTTCCTAAAAAAAAATTTAGAGACGACTACAAAAAACTATTCATCTCTAAGTATTCTAGCAATTATTCAGTCTTTCCTAGAAATCGCTATTAAGCCACTTCAGCATTTGCAAAATAGTAATAAAAACGGGCTGATCTAGAAGTGGCTTTGGGAGGCGGAAATTAGTTATAATCTAAAATCGTGAAGTATAATAATACTCGTATTATTTAAGAAAAATTTAGCAAAAGTTTAAAATTTTGGAGTGGTTGGAAAACTTGTCCTCAACGAACTCAACGTTTCAGTACTTGGTTAGTAAGATCGATATAAGTTTGACATTCCTTGGGAAACGCATCCCTGGAGTCTTGAAACGCTGCCTACGAGGATGTGCAATTCCCCCATTGTCCTGGTCACTGGCGATAGACCAACTTCTGAACAAACTACATGAGTGTGGTTACCATGCCGTTGGCTAGCGAGATTACCTGAATGCTAAAAAAATTTGCAGCACTGTCTTTGACGTTATGAGTTCGGATCTCGCTATGATTACAAACGATTGTGGGGTTTACAAGAAGGAAAATACACCAAAAAACCATCATATCGCGCTTGAGGAAACCGCAACGGTTGAACTGTCTCTCGCCCACGGGATCATGAGAGCAGACATTTTCTCTTATCTGTGCTTCTCTCCATATCTTTATCAGCAGCAAAAGAGTTGCAGCTCCGCATATTTGAAGGAACTTTTCTTTATAATAAGTTTCTATGGGGGACAATGGGAAGGATCCTTGGTTGTGTATATGTAGGTTTTCTGACTACATACCTAAGGAACTCTGATTTCAAGTCAAATTTCCTGACCGAGATGTTTGATCAAACTAATTGCCACATCTTGACCACAGATCAATACATTGACCCACTGATGTGTCAAAGATGGATTTGGTAACAGAATGCTGGTTATGGAGTGTTATGACAACCTTCAACTACTGGCTTTAAGGAATGTAGTCGTGCTGTGCTGGGCGCCTGGTCGCGCTGGGGTCGAAGGTAACGATATCACCAATGATCTGGGTTCGGAAACAGCCTCAAAGGGGCTTGAACCATTTTTCGGCCTTAGCTGATCATCTCCCAAAAGATTAATTAATGAGTGGATAGATTCAGAGCAAAGTAAGTAATTAGAAGTTATTAGGTCTTACTTTAAGTAGAAGAGACATCGCATTGTTTGGTAGGTGTAATATCAGAAATCTTGCCAGTTACCAGTTTGCCAGAGATTGAAATACTTCTGAAGTGATTTCAATGTTAGATGTTTGTGCAACAAAGCCGATAGGCTTAGTCCTTTTCGAAGGGTAGAGAAAGATCGTTCGAACTTTGCGTCTGTCGGGAAAGTGTGTACCTGAAAGTAAGTGTGAATTTCCAAGTGGTTCAGTGCTTCCAATGCTGAGGTTTGTTTGTTTCCAAAATTTACTTTGCTTCTCCGAATGGCATTTTTTTGTTTGATTCCTTTCGCATTTAGAGAACATACGATAACTGAAAGTACTAACTCAATCGGACAATAAATACTCTTTTGGCAACACATATATTCGGATGATATATATGTGTAAGAATATTGGAACGATTTCCCGCCATTCCTTGTCAGCGTGTGTTTGGAGACAACCCGGTTTCGATGCTCAGCTAAAGTTGCAAGTTATTTTCAAAATGATTTCTTAAGGCAAGACTATAGAATTTTCCACCTGAATGGATACTGAAACTAAGCCACGGACACAAATTTAATTCGCTCTATTTTAATTTAGTATGAGTCTATCCTTACGCTGTTTAGCCTTTGCCCTGATCGGCACTTTTCACTTGAGACAGGATATTACATTTAGAATGTATATCATGTAAAGGCTTATGAGTTTTTTGTATGGCAATTTATTGAGTTTAATTACTTTAAAAATTCATCGTAAAATTGTTTCTCTCTGTTAGGAATTTCCATCCCGAAATTTCTTTCTTTACTGGAATTCCCTTTCTTATCCTTTTGCAGTTGCCGCAACCCAAGCTCGTATAAAAATATTCTAGTGCTGAATCCTTTAAAAAATTGTGAATACCGTCCATTACTGGGTCACAAAGAAAAGTTTTAATAAAACTCAGTTTTTTTGAGAGCTTACTTTGAAAGGATTTGTGCAACATTAAAAAGTCATACGTAGCGCGATCTCAAAAATGGCCAAAATTGGTGTTGCCTCACAAATATGTACAGATTTTATTTGTCACAATTTCAAAGCCTAATATAAAATAGCATTTGTTTATTATAATATTGCTCTAAAGTTGTTTTGAAATTTTCTACTTCAAACATTAAATTTAATTTTCTCAATTTCATTTTCAATATTATTATCCACAAAACTAAACACCTTAGCGATCGTTTAGTTCGCTTGAGGTTCATTTTGGCGCTTTTTTTGCGCTTAGCTAAGGCCGCAATTTGTATATCGCTAAAATCCTCTTGGGATTAGTTACACCACTCTTTTTTTGTATAGGGAGTAATCTAATCTTATGAACATAGGCAAAAATAGGAATTGATGTTTACACCACTAACTACATCACAAAATCATCCACTCCTTCTTGTATTCTACAATTGGTTTGCTTGCTGATTGCGCATCGATCGCGTAACTCAACCAAATAAGGCGATCAATACCCCTAAAACGCCTACTTCCGCGCGGCAACCAACAAAACAGCCTAACTACCTTCAGCCCACCGCCCGCCAGGCCACACGACACATTGCTGTTTTATAAAATCGTAGCCAGCTAGCCAACCAGCCAGCTAAGATTGTTCGATTGTGGATTTTTAATGAAGCTTTAAAAGTGTCATTGATGAAATGCTTCGTGTGCTTGCCGTGGTGCCGTGCCGCCTTCCTGTATGTACATCCTTGTGCCTCTGGTATTTACAGTTAATTAGGAATTTTCGCCTAATTGGCTGTTGAAGTTTGGCATACCAAATGTGGTCGGTTGGTTCGTTCCTAGGTTGAGTCGAAGATCTGGTATTTGGTGGCAACAAAACATGACGAAGATAGGGCTTAGTTAGGAGTAATGCAATTCAGTTATGCAGTCCGCCACTCTGTGAGTTATATAAAATGTGGAATTTATAAGCGAGGAATTTTAACGAAGCCACTCTACATATAATGAGCATATATTTTGAGAAAATAATTAATTTAGCAGTTCATAGTTGCCTTTTAAGGCAAGCTACTATTTTAATGTAGAAATTCATTGGTGGTACTTATTCGTATAGATCAGAAATCGGTAGCCGATTTGATATTCAAGTGCCTTTGTTTGCTTGCTTTTTAAATAAGAAATCGAGTCAATAACACGCATGGAAAAATGTCATTGCCATTTTCAGCATATTGCCCATTAAATATCATCTATTGAGAGAACACACCCTAGGACGCTTTAGAAAGGTACGATTATTTCGATACCTATAGATTTTCAATATACTCATGTCGACTAAACTGTGCAGCGAAAAAACTTGTGAAAAAGGGCTTAATATTCAATAAATTTTTATTGAATTTTAATTACTTTTGAAAGAATAAAGCGCAAATTTGAGATGGTTCTGGCAAATTTTTAATAAATTGTTTATTTTGCTGGCAGTGTAACTTATTTTTTTCGTATCAAATGCACGCGATATACTTTTAAAAGATTCGGAAAAGGATTGAAACATTTATTAAAAAGTAACTCGCGTGTACCTAAGTGCGCTAGCCAAAAGTTAAATTTCTGTGCCGATTCTACGAAGAGATAGGGAGCATTGTATGGTAGTAGTAGTGGCATCTGTCGTTAGTAGTAAGTAGTAGTTGTAAAGTGTAGTAGTAGTAGTAGAAGAAATTAGTAGTAGCACTAGGAAAAAAGTAATAGAAACTAGTAGAAAAAGTGGTGGTGATTAGTAATAGAATTAGTAAAAATGGTGGTAGAAATTAGTATTGACATTAGCAAATATAGTGGTAGAAATTAGTGGTAGAAATTAGTAAAATTGGTGGTAGAAATTAGTACTAATATTAACAAAAATAGTGGAAGAAATTAGTAGTAGCATTAATAAATATAGTGGTAGAAATGAGTAAAATAATGGTAGGAAGTAGTGGTAAAAATTAGTAAAAAATAGTGGTAGAAATTATTAAAATTGGTAGCAGATATTAGTACTAAGATTAGTAAAAATAGTGGTAGAAATTAGTAAAAATAGTGGTGGAAATTAGTAAAAAAATAGGGTAGAATGTAGTGAAAAGGGTGGTAGGAATTAGTAAAACTAGTAGTGAAGGTAGTGGTAGTAAAATTGTTGGTAGAAATTAGTACTAACATTAATAAAAATAGTGGTAGAAATGAGTAAAAATAGTGGTAGAAATTAGTAGTAAAAAATAGTGGTAGAAATTAGTGAAAGAAGTGGCAGGAATTGATAAAATTAGTACTAACATTAATAAAAATAGTGGTCGAAATTAGTAAGAACCAGTCGTAGTAATTAATAGAAGGATTAGAAAAAATAATGCCATAAGTTTGTACAAATAGGGATAGTACTTAGTTGTTGCATTATAAAAATAGTAGTAGAAATTAGCAAAAAATAGTAGAAGTAGTGGTAGGAATGCATACTAAACTGGTAGTTTCTTTCAAAAATTATTCTGAATTATTTTGTTTCTAGATAGCAATGAAATAGGATGGGTTTCCAGTTTACAGAAAGGCATCTTTCATTTTGGCTACTAAATAAAATAATGTTCATTCAAAAAAAGTATTTTTGGCTTACTGGTATAAGAGGATTATTAGCTCTTTAAAAGGACTACTTTGATTTCTGTGCCTAAGCTTGTATATCATATTACCTGTTCGAAAAGCAAAGATCAGGGCAAAATATTGTTGTAGAAGAAGGTTATCAGTATTCCTTTGATTCCAAGACCTCCTGGGCAAGAATCCTGGATATTTTTTCGTTTTTCTACCTTTTGGGGAAAATGTGCAATAATAATTGGAAAGCCGGAATTTTTTTTTTTTTTAGTACAGTAATAACAGTTAAATTTGCTCACATATTTTTTAAGCCTAACTGTTGTAAAAAATAATCAAAAATCAACCAGAGTTTTTAGCTACTTGAAACTTGCACTTTAATCCAGAGTCTGGGGGGAAGACATCCGACAAAAAAATCCAAAACTATCACCAGGAGGGTCGGAAAATTCGACAAATAATTTTTAACACATAATGGATACAATCTGAGGGCCAAATCAGCAACTAATAAAGCCGCAATCACTTTTTTCCATTCATATATCCAAAGAAAGCTGGGTCTTTTATTTTGGTCAACCTTGCACAAACTTCCTGACTCGAAAATCAAACGAGATAACATTTACATCTAGAAAGAAAAAGAGGCTTTCAAAATATATTTTTCATAGTATAGATATATGCTATCTTCGTACTTTCCTCCCATTTAACCCTGCTGTTAGGTTAAAAAAAAACTTACGAATCTTAGGTTAGAGGATCATTTGGTCCATACTGCAGTTTTCATACAAAATAACAATTTAATCTTAGTCTTTATATTTAGTTTGGTTCAATACTTGCTAAATATTATTATTTTATTATTTACTCAGCTCTGGTAAAACCCAGCACCAGTGGCCTGCTCTAAAAATGCTTCTAGTTCAGGAGCTCGAAAGCGAGGAATTTGTAGTTGCTGCAAGTCTAAGTCTGATGTAAAATGCTCCATTTGCAGTGCGTTTATTTGCAAAACCAACCGAAAAACATTTTTTTGCTCATCATGTGGTGCCAAAAAATATCGAACAAACTAATAAATACTTATTTTTGGAAAATTAATGTAAAGAAAATCAAAGAAAATATACTATGGACCAAATGACCCCTTAACCTAAGATTCGTAATTTTCAATTTATCTTAGTCCAGTTTTAAGTCAGAGAATTAAATTTTCGCACATAATATTGTTTTATAAAAAGACCACCTGAGCTGAAAAATTTAGACAGTATATATCACCGTTCCAAAGTTACAAAGAAAACAAAAAAAAAATTGGACCAAATGGTCTTAACCTAACAGCAGGGTTAAACAGACTCAGCTCGAGAGGGCGTGAACGGGTACAATCACAATCAAGAACTGCTTTGTTCCAGTTATATTTGAAATATTTTGAATCCCCTAATTTTCTAAGGGAATAAGGGAACAACTAACTTTAATTCTTCTCCGTATGCGTCGGTGGTAAAACCTATCAAAAGTAATACACAGGTCACAATAGCCCCATCGTGACGTCAGAACGCGCTATATACAAAAGACTTGCATTGTCTGCAAAAAGACAAATCAACCGCAAAACTACAGTGGGCACCACGTGAACTTGCCTACAAAGACAAAAATACAAAAAAAAAATATTTTCTTATAACAAAATAGAAAACAATAATAATTGAAAAGCCAGCATGCCGCTAACCTCACTTGAAAGAGGCAAATACAATGCAATGCGATTATAACACAAGAAAGAACGATCTCAAAACGGTAGCAATTGACCCGTGCCAAATGGTTGCAAGAGTCGCATCTAAAGTGGTACAAAAACTACAGAAAAGCAAAAACAAACTCTTCAGCTGATGAGCAAACAGGGCGACAAAGGCGCAATTGACAGTTGGTTCCCGAAGCCTGTGCTGGTGTGCGTGTGAACCCCAATGACAGCTGTTTACAGCCGGCTTACTAAAATAATACAAAAAGGATACAATGGTGGATTTTTTTTTTTACATAAAGGCAAGGGCACTTTAGAGTGTGTATATTTTCATTGCTGCACAGGGTTGCTTAGATCACACAAATGATGTTACTACAGGCCTACGTAAGTGTGAACTCTTGTTTGTAATTTGATACGGATTTCAAAGAATTTCAATTTGCCGCCAGCATTAATTGGCTTAAATGAACACAATAAAAATTTAGAAAAGAGCATTAGAATCCCAATGAAAATACCTACATATGCCAATTCTAATATCTAATATCAAATATGTATGATTTCTACCCATATATAGTGTGTGTTTGTGCCTCCTCTTGAAAGGATAGCAAAATATGCACATTCGCTCTGAATTTATAAAATGAAACACAACCAACAACAATAGAAACGATAACATTAACAATTAGGTCAGTTTATCACGTCAACGAGTGTGACGGCGACACTCGTCTTGTTGTTGCTGGTTGTTTTGTTGATTGCCCAGCTGGCTTTTATCTCCATGGTTATTACATCTACTACTACCACATGTTTTATAGTCATGTGAAAAAAAATAGCGAGAGTTCTAAAGGCATGTGCCAACAAGATTCCTCGCAATGAAAATTTTTGACAGTTATGAGGTGAATATAATTTGCCGATCTCATAAAAATTTGACAAGTAGTGTCTGTGCCAAGTGATAGAAAAGTTCTATGGTGAAACAACTTTTTACTATGGTGAGAAAATTTTACATTTCTGCTCTGCCAATTCGTAACTTTTTAGTGGTGGCAATTTTTGACAGTTCCTTTGATGCAGAACAAGACCAACGAGTTAAAGCAGTAATTACTGAATGCTGCAATTTTATAAAATAAATATATTTCTTTGCTAATTTTAATTCATCTGGAACTGAAATTTATGTATTTATTAGACGTTTTAGCAATATTCCAACAAAAAACACGCCAATAACTCGTTTTTCTTGGTTATTCTGGCTGTCAAATTTTTCGCTAGTCCTGCCCCATTGTCAAAAATAATTTACTTTCCTGAGTGCCGCAATTGGTACCACAGGCAAAAATCTATATTTAATGTAAGTATATAATTATTTTGTATTAATTAGAAATTTAAAATTAAAATTCAATACAACATTAAGTCATTGATTATGGTTTCAACGTCGTATCAAGCAACTTATATGGAAGTTTGGGCAGGTAGTCTGTTGTAAAATTAATTTTAAAAGGTCTATGAAATGCATTGCCTTTGATTCGAAAAGGATTGAAATTAGTAAGGCAAATATTGTGGCAAGTATTTGGTGTTTTTTTTATTACTTTTATGAATGTGTTTTCTTCTTCTCTGCACCAGCTGTCAAAATTTTCCTGTGGTAAAAAGTCACCTCACCATAATAAAAAACTATCTCACCATAAAACTTTGCTGGGGTTTATCACAGACACTAACTTTTCTTCTTTAGTTTATTTTATGTTTGCCTTTTTTTTTTTTTATAAAAGTCTAGGTCATTATATAACATACACCATATAAATTAACATTTCAATCGTTATTGAAAAAATAGAAAAATTCAATAAATTTCTACGTCACCAAAAAACTTCTTTTTCGGAGTTTTAAAAACAATTTTAAGTCTGCATATTTATAGCTCATTAAATTATCGTATAATAAAGTGGATATTTTAAGTATCTAAAACTTTCCATTGATTTTTGATAATTATTTTTGTTGACTGTGTTAACTGTGTCACGAAATTTTCTTCCATAGAACAGGGATGGGTGTTATCAGAAAACTTAGTAATTGAATAACGGCAAAATCAGAATATATTTGCATTCATTATTAAAGTATTTTTGAATGACATTTACGTTACATTTTCATTCGTCATTCAAATAATTTTAAAGAACGACAAGTTTTTAATTCAACATTGAAATAATTTTGAATAACAAATAAATGACGGTTGATCGTTATTCGGTGATTTCCGCTATTAAACATCCATATTTATTTAAAAATACAAAAAAAAAAAAAAGAAAAGATGAATGAAAATCTATTCGCTATTCGAAATCTGTTGGCATGATGAATGAAAATTTATTCGCCGTTCAAAATTATTTAAAAAAAAATGTATAAACATGCGTTCTTTATTTAAATATATTCAAAATTTGTGAATACAATTTTATTTTTATTTGAATAATAATTCGCCCCAGTCTGCAATACAAAGAATATTCGACAATTTTTTGTGTGGAAGGAACAGCGGGCCACCGTAACGGTTATAACTTTTTATTAAAAAAAAATTACTTTGAATCGTTATTTGGTGAATTTACTTTTTGCTCAGAAAACAATCGTTATTTCTGGAGTTTTATTTGTTGCTTAGAAGATTATTGTTATTTCTTGAGTTTTATTTATTTGTTGGAAAATAATTGTTTCAAATATAATATAACGTAAAATAAGATTGAACTAGTGTACATTTGCTTTGAAAAAAGCCTTTTCTTTTCTGAGCAATACATAGCAATACAGCTCAACAAAGCGTTTATTTTCTAAGGAGCATTTAAAACTAAAAAAATAACGACTAAATTTGATATTTTCAAACGAAACTCAAAAAATAAAAATCAGTGCCGCTCTAGATAGTCCTTGCAACAAGAATAAGCAGGTTTACTCTATTTTCATGGTAAATTTCTATTTTTGAGTTGAAATTTGAAAAATGTTCATTATTTGCGGGCCCTGAGTAAAAACAAAGAAAAACTATCAAAAATCAATGGCGATTTTTAGCGACTTGAAACTTGCAATTTATTATACTAGAATGGACTGGGCTATAAATCTGCATACTTATTTGTGTGTAAAAATTATTATCTTTGAAATGTATACATGTATTATACATATATGAAGTGTGTAATATAACGAGCAAAACTTTTATTAAAACAAAAATGACAAACATTAAACAAAACAAAAGAAGAATAACCAAAACTGGTCAAACTGTCGCGTAGCTAATTTTTTCACATAACTGTATGCACAATGGTGCAGCATTATACAAGTACAACAACAATAGCAACAACGAATATGTTGGATTTCGTATCAGTAAGCTGATATCGGATTTTTTCTTTTTTGTTTTTTTGCTCGATTTTTTTTTATTTTTACAATAATCGAATTGGCATATGCTATTTGCAAGCCATGTGTTAGCATATTTGTGGGCGTTCAAAAAATTTGTATGTATGTACATATATGTAGGGAGTAAAATGCTTATCTTTTATGGTTTGCGCCCCTAATTTTTGCAAACCTATTTATGCAGCTGAATATTTATGTATAAAATGAAATTATTGTTATAGCTTGTTTAAACAAAATAATTTTCTTTTGTGTATAATAATTTATTATTATTTATAGTTATAAAAAAAACCTGATATTTACTGTTTTTGTAGCGTGTAAATGAATGAAGTTTTTATGACACTAAAATCGTCTGCAAGTGTCAAATGACAACTTTTTTATGAAACTCATTCTAATCTAATGTACATATTTTTTATGGTACACCTAAGTTGTCAGAAGACTCATCGATTGTTGCCTTTTATTTTTCTGTATCCTCTTTCTCGCTCTTTTGTTTATGCCTTTTTCACATTTCCGTACAAATAATGTCAGAACTTGTAGATAAGAGATATTTATTAGCACTATCTTAGTTGATTTTCATGAGAATTTCGCAGACGTTAATGATCTTTCGGAGGTAAGGCACTGCACGCTATTTCAATGAATTGTTTTTTTTTTTTTTTTTTTTTTGCGCGGAAGGTAATGCAAATATTATACAACAGAATGTTGGCACTTTTGAGAGAATTAATGTCTTTTGCCAAAAAAAAGTTTGAATTTGCAATCAATCTGAAATTTGCACAATTTTTTAATATTTTCAAATCAAGAAATCATTTATTACATTTAAAAAATTTTTTGTCAAAAACAAAAAATAAAAGCATTGTAACTTCATCAAAAGACGTAGATTACCGTTTGGTTGGCATTTTGGTTTATTTTGTGTTTTTGTTAGTTTCCATTTTACATGACCAAAGAACGTAGATTACAGATATAAGCTACGTTCTTTGACATGACGATGGCAAGAAATTCAAATACGGAATACTGTGTGGAGAAGTTCCAAATGGGCTTGGTTGGCAATCCAAAATTATATCCTCTCACTGTTAGGTGAACATCGTTCAGAGAACTGTCCTATTTCTGTTGCAAAAATATTAACAGTATTTTCCAAAAACTGGTATAAATAGGCCAATGAAAATCCAATTTTAATATCACCATCCTTACTATTTTAGTCAGCAATTAAACTCTGAGTACGACTGTCTTTTGGGAGAGCTGTGCCTAAATTTTACTTTTCAAGTCACTCATTCCACAGTAGGCCTCGCCATTGACATATGGAGCCAATGTGGCTTTACCTGGGTGTCAGACTCAGTCATAGGGGGCGATAAGCGTTGATCCTGCACATCCGATGCCCAGGCCGCCGACAAGCTGAGGATATTCTCCTCGTCTTCCCCATGCTTCTCGATATGCACCAAATGTCGTTCGGAGTGCTCCAGCCTGACAGTACTTGGTCATCGTTCATTTCAAAAGCATACCGAATCAATGGAGTGCTACTGCTGAGTTAATACCTTCGCATTCACACTTCCTTCAGTTGATAAGATTTGATTGGTGAGTCGCACTAATGGTGAAAAGAATATAGAAGGTGATGCAGATTGTGGCACCGCTAATCCTCTCTTGACAGAATTTCGACGTAACAACAGATTTTGTTTACCAAAAACCGTGTATGTACTCGCAATAGTGTGTATACTTTCTAACATGTATATTAACTTTTTTTCTCCCAGTCCTCTCTGGTGGGATATCACAACCGAGTTACTCTCCGATCATTCAGATCAATCAGTACAATCTTTTATTCTATCATTCTTGCTAAGAAAGTAGCTTACAAAGTTGCATGCTGTTTTGTTTCCTGTGGCAAGACTCTTGTCCAATTCACCACACACAGAAAGCAATTGGATATAATCAGATTCTAATATCAATCAGACAAAGTCAAATTAGTTCTATTATGGTGAATTGGACGAAGTTTTATGTTAGAGGAATAATGGGATGGGATGCAATTTCGTTGTAATCTTCCTTCTTTAAATCTTGACTCCCACAAACAAGTTGTCGGCAGTATAGGACCGAATGCGAGGAGTCTAATGAAAATGCCGATGACGCTTGTCGAAACAACTTTGGACACAAAGAGGAAAACTTAGTTTGCCCTCCAAAAAAAAAAGAAAAAAAAAAAACTGTTGACCCCCATGAGGGTTTTGGATATACTCACTTGACGCCATCGTTTCGCAAAGAAATTTGTCAGCCTCAAAAATGTTGTCGCACAGTGTAACAAGTGCAGATTTATATGTAATCACTTTTAAACATAAATTTTTTTTTCGTAACTGAATTTTCAAATTTATTATAATTTAATTTTATTTCACTTGTGATACATTTCATGAATTTATGATGAAATACTATTATCGGGCATGTTCTGATCTTCACTTCCACTCTGATTTTTTCACTTCACCCAGAAATTTTATTTATACTCAACATGCAATTCCATTCCGAAGTGAAATGCAGAACATGCTAAGAAAAAAATTGAATTTCAGATGAAAACTCTTTTGAATACAAATAACGATTAAACAAGAAACTACAAACGGAAAGCACATATTGAATATTTCCTCTTTTACACACATATTTCAGAATTGATAGAGTACAAGATTGTCAATTTGACGTCATCCACCCAATCGCTAATGAATTTAAAGCTATTTTTCTTTTATGCTCATATTTTTTTACACAACCAAAGCTTACAAAATTCTCAATCGTTCTATGATTGGCTTGCTTTTTCCGCTTCTGGTTTAGAACCTCCTTTTTGCTCTCTCATTCTCTACCTTCTATTACGTCACATTCCCTTGCTCTCAGCTCGGAAGACGTAATCTTGTATTCTGTCATTCTTGCGCGTATTTAATGCTTAATTTTTTTACCATAAGTACTTTCGTTATTCACGAAAGAAATAAGCAAGATATGTAAATAATATGATTCCCACATTAAAATTGTGTTGTCATTTGATCCTTATGAACGCCTTCGAGTGCTCGCATATCAAAATATTATTATGCCTACTATTGACGAAATTATGAAAATATATGAGAAGGGGATATTGTAAACAATCGAAAGGAAACAAAGAAATAAACTGAACGGGTATACAAAGCGACCAAATTAGATTCCTGTAAAAGAAATAAATAAAAAATAAACCAAATTACAAAACACATTGAAAAATATGGTAATATTGGAAATGGAGCACCACTTCCCATTCCAAAACACAAATACTTGTAGGTAGAGTAAGAGGAAACTTTGTAAAACGAAACTCTGGATGCAAATCGACACCTTGAAAACAAGGCAAAACAACCAAAAAAAAAAAAACATTATAAATGTGCACCAACAAATGGCGCAGTAAGGCGTCGTCTGCAGCGCACAGCTCTAGAAAAGGTGGAATAAGTAGGTGCGACATTTCCTCTACACCAGCGACCAAAAAAAAAAAACAATAAAAAAAACAGTACCTCTGGCATTTCTTTGCATACCTGCGCCTCCCGATTGCTTACATAGTGCAATTTGTGAAAAGACAAGGCAAAAAAAAAGAAGAAAACTGAGCTGAAAAAAATCAAAGAAAAATATCCGCGAGCTGGCTGAATCCACGCAATGTGAAATGTATTTTGAGAAAAAAGAATAAATAAATTTTAGCGGCTGTCAGTCAAAAGCACACAGGCATACATACCTACACACTTACCGTATTCCTTTAATATACTTACATTTGCATGTACAATATTTGCTTTAGGGTGGTACCAAAAATATATAGAAAAGTCAAGTTTTTAGAAAATAATTTGCTTGGGTCATACTACTAATGTACAGATTGTGGACTCGATAGTTTTAGTTTAGTTAGTATTTACAATATAAAATTTCAGCACAATTAAATATACATTTCGCGAGAATTTTTCAAAATTCGAATTTTTTTTTCAGATGAACATAATTACAAAATGATATCTGTGGGGAAAAAGGTGTTAACGTAGTTTGTCAATTGTTCACTTGCAGGATTATATAACCAATTTTCGTTCAATGTCTTTTATTGATCATTTATTATTTTTCACTTAAATTTAGATTTACATTCTTGCTGCAAATAATTACTAGCAAAGATATTGAACAAACTTGTAAACTGCTTTTTTCCTACAATACCTCTTTTGAATAAAAAACAACTATTTAGAGGTCGCTCAAAGTGTTAAAAATTTCACACTTTTTTTTTTTTTAAATGGGGGACAAATGATATAGACTCCTCCATGAAAATCAAGATTTTTTTCTATAGACAAACTCTGTTTCTATTTACTTTCAACCCTCATGCATATTTGGAACACCCTAATATATGCGCATACATCAGGTCGCTCAACGTGCTCGAAATTTCAAATTTATTGTTAATTGGGAGAAAAATTATATAGATTCTTTCTCTTCAGGAGGCACTGAAACCCCCAAAAAATTCCAAAATTAACCCTTAAAAGCAACATGTGATAAAAAATGGTTAAATTCACAATTGAATAATATGCTTTCAAGTGTCGTGTAAACCAACAGAGTGTGTCTATAAAAAAATTAAGGTTTTTTTATTTAAAAAATAGGAGTTTTGCCTTTTCGGTAAAAACATGACAATTTTATCTTTGCTTTTGCCCCCCTTTTGCATTTTTAGACCACCCTAATATGCATGCATCTGATTACCTGCATTTCGATAACACTACGTATTTTTGAGACGATATGGACCTACCTTAGAGTGACTAAAGTGACAGCAGAATGTACTGGCCGTGCAATCAGTGAAATCGTGCTCTGCATGCCAATGCTACACTTAGTCAAATGCCAATAATGATGATGCATTTTGAACTGAGTGACTTGGCAGCGCCTGCGAGTGGTAAACTAAGTGTAACACAGCAAAGGAACACACCTTTGTGAAAGTAAGTGATTTGAGGTGCTACTGTTTTGGTTGGTGAAAGGACCAACGGTGGTAAACTGATTCTTACCTAAGATAACGATATTTTAGATATACCATAAATGCTGGAAGATAATCTTGAAACGTGTAGAAATTTGTGTTTTAAAGATTAAATATGAATTGATGAAGTGAAAATTTTAATTTTCTAAGAAAATCAGAAAGGAATGTGTCTTTGGAAGAATTAATTATTTTGTAAAACTAAACTTCAATTGGTGGCAATCTTAAAATCTTGTCAACGTAAAATATTTTTAATTAAATTAATTTAAGGCAACTTAATTTCCATTAAATCAAAAAAAGCATGAAGTTTTACCGAGAACGAATGCCCTGTCTGGTTCCGTCAGTTAAGTATAGATGCGAACTTTAGCGCGGACTGAATTTACTTAAGTGAACGGTCGGGGTCAAGTTCACTTCATAAGTTTGCCTGAGTACAAACGTTGCAACAAATTTCTGATGAAACAAATACCAAAATACGAGCAATCATAGTCCGGTTTAAATGACATTTAGTTTTTTTTAGCAATATATAGACTACCTGCAAAGAAATAACACCCCAAAAAATATAACTCTTGGATGATTCGGGAACAAGATTGGATTAGAAGTCCGATTTACAGCGGTCCGTAATGTACACCGAAAATCGTGCTTACCATTACCAAGAGTTTTAAATTAATTAATTAAATTATTTTGCCAATGAGACCCATACTGATTTATTATATGCATTGGCACATTAGGGTGTATCACTCTCCATACAAAATAAAATCGGTAGTGTTGTTCTATCGGAATTAAATATTTTTTTTTTTAGACATCAATCAACTTATTTCAGAAAAATGTAGAAATTTACATGAGCCGGACCGATTCTAAATACCTATAAAAATGAAGTTGGTTGTATAAATCAAAACAGTTAAAAAACAAAAACACGCGTGCACCTAGGCGCGCGAGCCTAAAGTGCCGATTCTAGAAAGAGATAGGGAGTTAAATATGGGAGTGGTAGTGGTAGTAGTCGTTAGTACTACTTTTTACGTTGTAAAAATATGTAGTACTAGAAATTAGTAAAAATAGTAGTCGAAAATAGTAGTAGCATTAGTAAGTAGTAGTAATTAGTAGTAGGATTAATGAAAATGATACTAAAAATTAGTAAAAAATAGTAGTGGTAAATAGTAAAAGTAGTAGTAGAAATTAGTAAAAAAAATAGTAGTAAAATAGTAGTAGGATTATGAAAAGTAGAAGCAGAAACTATTAGTGCCGTTAGTAAAAATATTAGTAGAAATTAGTGGTGGAATTACTAAAAAATAGTAGTAGAAACTAGTAGAAGCATTAGTAAAAATAGTAGTAGAAACTAGTAGTAGCATTGCCAAAAATAGTAGTAGAAACTAGTAGAAGCATTAGTAAAAATATTAGTAGAAATTAGTAGTAGCAGTACTAAAAATAGTAGTAGCCCTTAGTAGAAGTTGCAGTTGTTGCAGTGTTTCTGTGACGTTATATCAACACGACCTTCGTTACATGATATCGATACGACTTCAAAAATGTTTCAATAACGCCTAATTCTACATAAAAAAAAATAGGAAATAGTTTTAGATAAAAATTACAAACCAGTGTACTTTTACGTTCTTTGTATATAGATTTCGTTTGAGAATATCCCTAATAAAATTTTGTCTAGATAATTTTCTTCCTCTAACAACTTTCCAAATTTGTTTTCGAACATTTTTTTGAAGTAAGGGTCAAAACCACTTTTTTAGGTGAACCAAGTTTGGAAAACTTTAGTGGGTCATAAAAATAAAATGCAAGCTAATTTTTGTTTTCGTGCCTTCTCCATTCTTGTTTCCTTTTCTATTTCCCTTCAGTTATGTATTTACTTAGTTCTATAATGAAGCCTACAGTCGCTTCAAAAGTCATAGAGAATTTCTTCTGTAAATTTACTGAGATATAACACTCCAAACGCCTGCCAATGCAAAATGCAATGCAGCCAATAGCCCGGCTATTTACTCGCGATGTGTGCGCAGCTGATTTGGAACTGAATTGTTAAAAAAGAATATACAAATGTACACAAAAATAGCCATAACATCTATATATGTATACTGAAGTTCAAAAAGACTAACTAAAATACATGGGAACAAGTTTCAGTCAGTCCAAGAGGTTGTTAAACTGAGGAACAAGCGAAACTAGGCGAAGATATTCAAGTTACACTCATATTTAGCTCCTAGTGTATAAAGTGGAACATCTGAGAGTCAATATGAAACAACCAAGCTACCAAGATGACTACGAACCAGCTCTAAGTTGCCTCTTTACCAACGACTGCAACATGACAACAGTGGACTCGTTAACTCGCTAACTGGCTGGATGGCTGGATGGCTGGATGGCTGGCAAACTAGTCGGATTGTCAGTTGCGGCAAACTGTTAGACATTGATCTCCAAAAGTTACTGCTGTTAGTAGCGAACACAGTCCATAAATAAACACAAATAGTAGTCGTCGCGTGTGGAATGACTAACCAAAGGCATGGTGGAGCCCAAATACGAATTGTTGCAGCAGCAGCAGCAGCAGCAATAAATAGTGTCAAAGCAGCAACAACAACAACCACTTTCATAGCAACACAACATATGCTATATGCTAACATCAAAGAAAACAATAAAGCGGCCAGCTAGCCAGCAAGCCAGCAGCGCAGGTGATTTAAATGGTTAGACCAAGATGCCCGCAATGTTGCTGCAAGTGGCACGGCCTTTGTCTGTCTTTTGCCATGGACTGGACATTGATGATGAGTGTAGTACACTTGCTTTAACAACAAAATGACAATTAAAACAAACAGGTGAAACTGTTGAAAACTATGCCATGCTTAGTGTTAACAATAAAAACAATAACAAAGCCAATACCAATCATGCGCGAGGGGAAGCAACGTCTTTAACGACAGCAACAGTAATACTCTAAACAAATAGACAAACAACAAAAGTTCCTATTTAAGCAACAAACAAAACTTGCTGCATCTTTGCAACTTATCAATGTGCATTAAGGTGGTGCAAAAAACTTGTTTCCTCCTTTCCTTATTACCTCCTCCTTCCTTTATTTTCTTCTGCCGAAAGTGGTGGTGCAAAAAAATTGTAGGTTCCTACTTAAGCTCACGGGATCTATTTTGTGCCTCTATTAACCAAACACCATTCTGCATATAGTACCGACAAATCTAACAGCCAAAGACTTAGCGTTCGAAACTGCTGCAAGACTTTACGACTGGACGAACCGACTAAGGTATCTTGCGCCTGAACTTCGATAGGTCCCTTGGGGCCAATTTAGAGGTTGATGGGAGTTGTGAGGATGACACGAAGAACGAGACATATCTACACGCACGGGTCTAAAATGGGATAGGTAGTTGGAGCTACGGACTATTGCCTAGAACCAGAGATCTGTAGATCTTACAAGCTGCCGAATCACTGCAATATTTTTCAAGCAAAAATCCTGGCCATGAAGAAAGCGGCTGAGTTGAGGTCAGATTTTCAACCAGCTGGCGGGGGTGGATTAATATTTACATCGACAGCCAGGCAGCCATCAAGGCCCTGCTTTCTTACAGTACCTGCTCTAAAGCCGAAGTATAGTGTAAGGAAGCTTTGAGCAGGTTGGATGTGTGGCCGAAACCGTGCACCTTTATTGGGTCCCAGAACATAAGGGTGTAGAAGGAAATAAAAGGGCAAACGACCTTACGAAACAGAAGAGAGAATCAGTAAGGAAATGTCGATCTCGCCGCAAACAATCAAATGATCGCACGAACTGTAGACATATTAGCAAGCAGACAGGGCGTGAAAGTAAACGCAGAACTGTAGGGCTGCAAAAAGCATTTGCTAATCATACGATACTAAGCTTATGAGCTTATTACTTTTTCGGGACTCCAGACTCTTAGTGGGGCTACTAGCGGGGCATTGCGTATTGGCGCGCATGCCGGGTTGCAAGGAGTAAAAGGCTTAAAAAATTCAGAAGATATATGCAAGGAGTAAAAGGCTTAAAAAATTCAGAAGATATATGATGCAGGGTGAAAGGGTGGAACATATTTTATGCGATTGTCCAATATTAAAAAGACGGCGATTCAATATATTGGGCAGTAGGCTGCCGACAAAGGGCCAAGGAGCATACTTCAGTTCGCCAATGGAACAGACATGTTTTTGTTTTGCCAGTTTTAAAAGGATTCAGTAGTCAATGTCATTTAGCACGCTAAATTGGTTACATTAGAGAATTTAATATTGGTATGATATTACAAATTTCACAAGAAAAAAACTAATGTAGTGCGCCGCTTACAACAATGAAAAATTGCCCCCTCCCCATACAAAATTGGACCGCCGTAATGTAGAGATTAGGCTGTATCGACATTTGTTATTTCAAGCATGTTTGGATTAAGCGAAAAAATATCTTTCGGACATCTAGAATACAGTAAAATTAAAGCTACATCCATTAAGCCGCGCAAATAGAAAAGTGAAAAGGAATTTTGTTCAGAAAAAACTTCGACCAACAATTAAAGGCTAAGTTGAAACTATGTATATAATTATATGAAAAATTAAATCTGTTTTGGCTTTTTAAAAATTCTAAACAAAGTTCAATTTTACACTGAATCTGGAATAGGGTGAAACTTTGTATACTATGTTACCGGTCTGATAGCGTAGTTCTAAAAATGCCATACGTCTCTAAAAAAATCCAATTTATGGTTATTAATTTTTGAGCGTCTTTGCTCGTGCCGATTTTTGATAAGAAAACCTTTAAGAGTATGGAATATTTGGTGAAATTCTTGGGCTACTTTGCGCCAACAAAACAATAATTCTATTTTTAGTATTTGGGAAAGTACCCGTGGATTTCCGACCGCTGGAAAAGTTTTTCGAAATCACTAGTGTTCCCTCGGTGTGGTAATTATATTTTTATGGTTTTCTTACATGGGAAACTAGGGGTTGTAGTTGTTTTTACGTTTATGGGAAATTCAATTTATTTTAACCGTAACTCGGGTTCAATTTATCGGACGAACTTAATTTGAGCCGTCATATATTATAATAACCCATAAAAATGTCATCAAAATCGGACGGGTGGTTTTTGACTAAATGTTTCTTGGATTTAAAATTTTCCGATCATATTTGATCGATATTTTGCGATTTGTATCGACTAAAACTAATCGTTAATCTAAGATTTAAAATTTTTTACCATTATAAATGTAACAAAATTTTACGACAATGATAATAATTGCAACAACAGCAATGTTTTATAATCGAAAAAATAAAAATCCCTAAATAAATATAAGTCAAGAATAACGATTATTTTCTATCGGAAAAATAAAAATAACAAAATATCGATTTTAGGTGATCGAAAAAATAAAAATCACAAAATAACAATAACAAAGCTTTAAAACAAAAAAAATATCTAAATAAAAATATGTTATATAGTATATATAGATTATATCGATGTATTTGAGTTCTGTTTTGAACGAAATCCCAATTATTTTTTTATCCGAAAAAATCAAAATGGCTGTAATATTCGCTTCCTTTTGCAATTTTACTTTAAACTTTTCGACCTACCCAAATTTCGTACCCACCTAATACTCGTATACCCATACAATACTATTTTATGCGAATCATGTAAATATGTGCTTTGTTGTTGGTTTGCCACATTTTGCAACATATTTTATTCGCGTTATAAATTTCAGAAGTAGCTGATGAGCTTAAGCTATACGCGATCGGGTGCGGAGCAAGTGGTTGTTATCATCAGCAACATTACCGAACTGTGAAAGTAGCCGTCTACCACCGGTAGCTGACAACTTTGTAGCAGTTGGAGTAGCGTTCGGCGTGGCAAGCGCCAATTGTGCAACTTCAATATCATGATATTGTGGTATATGATAGGCAAATGTGTTCAAATTCAAATATATCCTCAACGCTTAGTGTTGGTGAGCTATTAAATCGATTTTCGCGCCAGTTGTGAGTACCTAGTGAAGCAGTTTGTGGATGGAAATGGTCGCTGTTGCTTCTGCTACTGCACTTAGCTCAGCTTGTCATAAATCCACACCAAAGTTATAATTTAATGCAGTGTTTCATTTTGTAATTTTTGTAAGGTTAATTATGGATTTTCGTTGACCAAAGTCTTAACCGGCAACGAAAGTTGTGAAGATATAGGAATCCAGGATTTTTATGTAGTTTAAATTGATAAGACGGTTGTTTGCTTGTTTGCAGTTAGGGCAGAGTCAAAATTTTTAAATTGGGCCAACATATTTTTGAAGAACGAGCTTTGTTTGTGAAAACTATTTTTTCTCAACAATAAAAAAACACAAATTGAGAAATATTTTGCAAGTCATGACTATTAACTTTTTTTTCGAAATTCTTTGGATTCTATTTATTTTCTCGCAATTCGTAATACCGACTCTGCTAATTTTTTAAACATTTAAACACGATGATGTGTTCTTGTCATTTTCATTTTTTATTTTGTCATAAAAATGTGGGATGTAGTGGAAAAGGAGAAACAGCAACAATAGCTCACCTATCGGCTTTGGTTTACTGGTTTCTTACTTGCCCGGCAAGTCGGAGAAAGAGTCGGAAAGAGTCTAGAAAGAAATTTTATGAGGAGATGTGGTGATCTCTGAAATAGCAGCTATAATTTCTAACTCTCTGTCTATTGGTGCCTTTTTCCAATGCTCTCCAAAAAAAACTGCCATTGAGCTCAAAAATTTTTGTTAATATAAAAATTTGTTTCTAAAAGTTATTAACTATTTTTAAATTACTATTGACTTCTCTCGAGCGTTAAGACCGCATTTAGGCCTAGTATTGTACATTGCATCAAAAATCATTTGCAAAAAAAAAAAAAAACATGCCGCAATGCAACGAAGTGAGCTCATTGCATCGCATAGGGCGATATAAGCCTGATTTTATTTGGCCTATAAAAATGTTTGTGCGATTATCTTCAATGACTTGTACCGATCTACTCACTTTGACTTTTGGTGAGGACGCAGAATCTCAAGCCAACGTGTTTCGCTTTAGCCTTTAATATTGCGTGCACTTTTGGACCTCAGAAAGATTTATTCACGTTGGCTTCCGAATATTTTGACGATCTCTAAAAAACGCGTGGCGATTGGTGCAATGAAATATTAAAAAAAAATTAATTGCAGTCCTTTAAAAAATATATCAAAGGTCCCTATAGGCAACGAATTATAGATCTGTGAATATGAACGCGAAGCTAAACAACAAGAATTGACGGTATGGGTCTTTCAAGATATATGTACCAAACCCAGCGAAAGTTTTTGGCGCACGAAGTACTTCGAAGAAAATCGTCACCTGTTTTTTCGAAACAATTATATAATTATATGATGTGTAATTGTCAATTCTGAATGGCACAACAGCATTTGTTTCCTCATCGGTGAAGTCGCCACTACCATGCAAGAGACATTAGCACAAACAAAAACGCTTTTGAGTTTTCGAAACAGCGCATCAATGGGTCATTATCTGAAATCCAATGAATTCTTCTTATTTTAGTAGAACAAGAATAAATGGTGATATCTACATTTTTTTCGCTTGAAGATGCGGGACACATATTTCGGAGGTACCTCAAACGGAGTGAAAAAGGTGTTTCGAAGTGCATTGACCTTCATGCAAAATATATTCAAAAACAGTAAAGCCATTTCCGATAGCAATAATTTTTTTTTTATTTGTGTACCTCAACACCTAATTAACAACACTCGAATTCGCTATAGAGCGAAATCACATAGGGCGATATGAAGCTTTTTGGGGGATCAGCTGAATAGAAAACAAACTTTTTCAATGGAAAATTATTCGGAAAAAAATTTAATGAAATCGAATAACTGGAAGAGGTGTGCACTTATCGATCTTCTTCTTACATCTGCAGTGAAAAAGTTGAAAATGAAATGGAAGAGTCTACAGTTTTAAATATTCCGCCTTCCTTGGTTTTATGATAAGATTTTCGGGGACAAAAATGTGCTCGGAGGTTTGGTTTATCATACCGAGAGAAAAAAATTAAAAAAAAAATCTATTTCTGAATATTGCATATTCAGAGTACTGACTTCAAAAAAATATTAGTCGTGCTCTGCTTCTATATCTATCTTATTAGGGACAGTAAAATTAAAACCTTATCTTTTACCGCTGAAAAAATTTTTTGCGGAATTAACTTTATTTTTCACTCGAAAGTTGAAACCAGAACGAAGGTAACAAAATAAATATCTATAGTGCAATGTAGACAACACGATGATATCTGGACGAATGAAATCATTCTGGTTTCTTGCACCATTTTTCATTTTAGAAGTTGTACCTAAACCATATGCCTTGGTCTCATTTGGTCCAAGACATGCCCACAAAAATCTATCAGTTCGATTATTTAATTCTCCATATTATTATTTAAATATATGCATGGTTAAATTTAGGGACATTTAGAGACCAAGCGATTTTCAAACTGTTAGCGCGGCCCAGTCTGAATGCAGACCAAGAAATCCATCGACCTTGGTTCAACCATTGGTATATTATAGAAACAAAGAAGTCTGATGGGGAGATGTGGAATCTCTGAAATAGCAGCTATTAAAAAACTGGCCTCGAGCTCAATGAAATTACACAATGTTTTCTAGAATATTTTTTCTATTTTCAACTTCGGATATTGGTCAGACTGTTCGCTTGTATGGCAAACTACTGCTCGGCGAAGGCTTATTTTCAGTACCTACTAATTCTCAAATTTATAAACTACTCATATTAAATAGTCGCCTGCTTTATATTCCTACTAATGCAAATGACACTGTCGCTGAAAATTCAGTATGACAACAACATTAATTTGAAAGCGCTTTCCAAAGAATTTAACAAAAACACTTACTTTATATATGTATATATAAAAAAAAAAAAACTACTAACTTATAGCCTACATTTATCTACGTATGTACTTCGGGCGAACAAAAAATTTTTCGTACATTAAAAACAAAACCAAAGCAATAAAATTAATTCAGTGATCACAGATCTTGGCTCTAAGCGCTTTTGGTATAAAAATTTAATAAGAATTTTTAAACGCTACACCGTGCAGTGCATCTGCTAAGATCGTTCATTCTAGCTAATCGCATATTTTTTAATACAAAACCAACTGCTTCCCTATTTACCACTGAAATGCTAGCATCGTAAGTTCTCGTTCAGACAGGGAAACTTTTGTTGCGGCAACTCGTTACTTGTAGGAGAGAGAGGGACGGGAAAAGGGGAAGGGCACCGAGTTGATCGTGCTCGGGCGACACGCTTTGTGTTCTTATTCGTCTCAGTCAGCAGCTAAGAAATTTGACATTCCTTTTCATTTATGAATTCTTTCAGTGGTTGCAGTTTTGTTGAGTTTTAAGTGAATACATACGGTAAGTTGGGAAATGAAATTTTGTTCTTATTTTTTTGCGATTAAATATACACATGTGTATGCATATACTATACATATTAATGTAAATTATGTTAAAACTTCATTTGTCAACTCACCTTTTACTAATAATCACAAAATTCAGAATGTGTAAATGCCGCTTAAGCGAAGCGTACAGAAATTTGCGAAAATGATATAAAATGAAATGCCAGAAAATTGCCTGAACAGAGTTGCTCTGTGTGAACGCAACGAGCAACACCAAAAGGGAAATCGCCGATAATAAGCAACAAAAGTTTCCTCGTTTGAACACTGTCTAAGTATGTATGTTCATTAGGGTGCATCACTCCCCATACCTAAAAAAAAGCAAGTATAACAAAATAAAGTAAAGTTTTATATAATAAATTTTATTTAAAATATAAAGATATATGGAAATGTAATGATATAAAGCGTTGGAATTAAAAAAATGCGATCGGGTTATGCTAACTAACGTTAGAAAGATGAGATTCCGTGCTAAAAAAAATCAGTATTGTATGAGCACGCTTTGAAAATGGACACCGCCATGGTCGAAAAAAAACACATGGTCCGAATTTCCATCTGCAAATCGCTGGCGCATCGCAACAAAATCGATCCATTTCTGAAACAGTCCGAACCTGTCACCAAGTGATTAGTACCTATTTTTGTCTATGGCAAATGATTTTCGCATCAATAGAAGCTTGTAGAAATCGACTATTCTGTTTTTTTTTTTGCCAATAGGGGCTCGGGTTTCTGTGAGAGTGGCATTCCGAAATTACCTTCATAGCAACAAGTTATCGAACAAAACGGTGCATACTTGACCTAAATCGGAGCATTCTAACGTTGCTAAATAAAACTTTCAATTTAGTGGAAAAATAAAGGATTTCCTTTTTCTTTACCTTATATTTTGCCACACTTGTAGCGTCTGCGGATAAACTCGCCAATCACTAATCAATCACAGTTTATTGTTTTGTAGTAGGATAATTTTCGAACAATGAATGTACTAGAACAAATTGGCTCAATTGAATCCTAAAGAATGCTATAAATGTTAAAGTCAGCAGGAAAAGCCTCTTGATCTTGATGATTTTCCCCAGTATACCTTCCTTTAGTGAAACCTTCATGATAGTGAAACGAATGCCGAATTTAATGATCTTAGTTGCTTTGGGGCTAGAGTTATACATCAAATCAGTAGTACATCAGCTATATATGGTCTGATCTGGTTGATTCCAACAAATAAGTAATGCAGTGAAGAAATACATCTGCCTACCAAATTTCAGTTAGATGTCTCTAAAACTGAGGAGCCAGTTTCCGTCCAAACAGAGAGACGGACTGTAGGGCTGACTGACAGGCATAGCTAAATCGAATCAGAATGTGACCTCGAATATTTTGGTATGCTGGGATATGCGTCGATTTCTTATTCTTTTAATACCAACGTTTGTAAGTACCAAAGTTATAATACCATTTCATCTTCATAAAATCTATCGGAACCGTGGGTCCAATTACATGTTCAGTGAACGAGCTTCTCGTCACGTAAAAGTACATACTTTATATTACAGTATAAGTCAACATATCCCATATTCCGTACTTTAGTATTTTCACACGATAGCAAGGTAACAGATAGCAAGGCAATATTCATATTCCAAAAAATTATACTTGTTGCTGTGATATTATTTTTACAAATTTGCTCATCCCTTGCCAAGTTTGGCTTGGAGACAAACCGGTTTCGGCCTTCTGTGTCATTTTCGTTCAGAACGATGATCAAGGGATGACGAAAATCGTTCCAATGTACATCATTTTAATAAATATGTTATTTAAAATAATAATAATTATAATAATTTTTTGTGTACAAACATTAAAATGGCATTTACTTGTTAATAATGCTATAACAATTATTTTAGAATCCAGGATGCGACAGTAAACGTATTTCGTAATTCCAATATTATCGTAAATACGATCAGTTACGTAAACTATTGTTATCCGATTGTCGTTTCGTTCACTGAATACGTAATTCGAATCCTTATTGGCATTTTTTGCGCTATTTTCGAATCGGTTCAACTCACGTAAATCTCTATATTTGATCGAAATTTTCTGGTGCTAGTCTTTTATAATAAATTTTATCGGCGGCAAAAATGCAATTGTTTTTTATTTGTTTTTTTTTTGTTTTTTTTTTTTGTTTTTGTGGTGAGTCACCCTAATGTGCATATGCGATGCAACCGCAGGGTAATAATAAGTACTTACTCGTAAATTAAATTGAGGCGTGCGTTCGCATAACGCCTTACGATGATGGGTTAGCTCAAATTTTACAATTGAAATGCTGGTTCTGTTCTGTGTGTTCTAAGCGTGTGCGCGCGCTCGTAAAATTGCCATCAATTTAAAATTCAAGTGGTTTGCATTTTTAATTTGTCTTCACACACACAAACAACTCATCTTACTTAACGAACGGCGTTATTTCCTTCTTACTTTTCTTCAACTTTCCGATGCTACTTCAAATTTTCAGACAACTACGAGTCAGACGCGCCACCGTCAACTACTTTGTTTATTTAGTAGGCAGTCATTTCAATAATGATTGTTTTTTTTTTTGGTTTTTAATATTTTTTTTTTTGGTTGTTGTTTATTGTTTTTTCTTTGTGTGTTCTGTATTTTATGTCTTTTGCGATACAGAATGCAATGAACTCTTCAATTTTGTCAGTTACTCACTCACACTCAGTCGCTCATTGAGTCAGCAATTTTCAGCGTTTCCTCATTACTTGCGGCGCAGCGGCTTGCGCATGCGCGTACATTTTTTTTTCTTTTAATTTCTCCTTAGCATTGCTACTTGCATTCCCTAAATTCCTTGCCGCCAGAGGGCTTGCACTTTGCACGCAGCTATTTGAAATTTTGCAGTTAAAGTTATTTTGTAGCCACTTTTTAATTGAAATGCATTTTTACTGTCTGGCACTGCTGCAAAAAGAAAAAACAAAAAAATAAAAATAAAATAAAACAAAGTGATGTAGCGAAAGCGAATACAAATTTCCAGGCAGTGGTCCAATATGCTTCATTTCTATTTAGTTTGAGTTTCATCAGCTGCCGCTACGGTCACACAGCAGCCATTCGTTCAATCACTCATTTCAATTTCTGCCAAAAGTCTTTTTCTTCCACTGTTGCAGGATGGAGATTTGTCTGTCTGTCAGTTTGTCTGGCATGGCCGGCCGGCCGGCACCCTCAATTGGCATCTGCATGCAGTCAGTCAGTCAATCAGTCAGTCAGTCAGCCACTCAGCCCAGCCACACGTCCATGCCGAGGAGTGTGAATTACAAACACACTGTGTGCTGGAACCAAATGCACCAAGTGTTGCTCAACCGCAATATTTCTTTCTTTCATTAGTGTTGTTCCTTGCATTTTTTTTTATTATTTTTTTCTGCAAAAAAATTACTGACTGCCGCTATTTCTTTATTTAATTTGTCTTTTGTCTTTAGTTGTTTGTTGTCTTCGGTTGGTTATATTTTTCTTTTTAATTTCCTTTCTGCTGAGCGACTCGGCGTCAACTTTCATTACTTTCAGTGCATCCCTGAAGCTAGTAGCGCTTGTTTATTGTGTTTGGGTGACTTTTTTTTTTAATTATTTTGCCTTGGCAAACAAATAAATGCATTCATTAGCTGTGGGCACACAGCGATGCATTCAAGTACTACACATGTAAATATTTCCGAGTCATTGTCACAGATATGGCGCGATAAGCATGAAAATGTTCATATTTCTGCATTCCTATATACTTAATGATTGTGTGTGTGTGTGTGTGAAAAATAGTAATGCTGAAGTGGTTGCAATTTCACTGTCATAAATTAAATGAAAGTGCGGAGTAATGGACGGGCAAGTGGCTACTGTGTGATGCCATATCGAACCACTTGTTCCTCTACGTCATTTTGACGTTTTATCACTCCAGGCGCCATTGAATTGGAAAAATAATAAAAGCAATATTTCTGCAGTATTGCAATAGCTACTTATCTAGGAACAAATTTTGAAAGGGGTATCATTGTTTTGGCTATTTGACTGTGAAATTCTAATTCAATAACACTATGAGACAATTTTATGACAACTCAAATATTTTATATGTTTGCATTAAATTGAAGGTTTTATTAATTAGAATTGTTAGAATGTTCGATAACTTATTGCTATTTAGAAGTCAATTTCAAAATGCCACTCTCTTAGAAACAAGCTGAAACAAGCTTCTCTCGAGGCGAATTTTTCACCAGCAAAATCATTCACTATTGACAAGAACAGGTAGCAATCACTTGGTGCCAGGTACGGACTATAAAGCTCTCGGAGCTTCTGGCGCGTCACTATCTATTGGTGTGGCCTGGCCATGTCCTGGTCCTGCTGGGTGATTTCTTCCTTCAGATGGTCCAATTAATGACAGTACTGGTGTGAATTGAGTTTGACCGTAGGGAAGCAGCTTATAGTAAATGATTCTCTGCCATTCCCAACAAATACATAGCAAAACCGTCGTGAACATCAATCGTGGCACTGCTCGACTCCCCGCAATTCCAGTTACCATCCGCTCCAGAAATCGATCAATTTTATTACAATTCGAAATTCGGTTCATGAGGTTTTTTTGCGTTAATTCGAGTGACAACCATATATCGAGCTTCTTTTTGTATACAGCCTTATTTATGTAAATGATTTCAAACGGTTTGTTGCTCAATGTTTGGCTCCTAAGGAATCGCTACAGTGCTTATATAACGGTCGGACACGACGATTTCCATTATTTTTCGATATTTTCGATACAATTGATCTTCCAAAGCGTGAAACAGCTTTGATATCAAAAGTACTGGAACGGAATCGACGAAACCAAAATTGATTGTTTCTATTAAATGTGTCGATAGAGGTTGTCAAAGGAACTCTAAGAGGAGCACAAAAGAAATGCACGACCATAAAAACATACAATGTTAAAACGTTGTTTTAAATTCACGGAGATTTTGGTTGAAATGCATTGCTCACAAATCAGCTATCTGGGATTAATCTTTAGCTGTTTCTACTTTTTACTGGGTACTAAAATGCGATTTTTTGTTTAGATTTTTAATGTGTGAATAAATATTTAAATATTTGCATTAGTTTCTAGCTTTCGTTTAATCAACAATAATAACAATAGTCTAATAGCAATTATAATTATAATCTATACACAATTTGTAGTGTACGTCTCAGGTGATTTTTGTTAGACGTTTTTTCATGGCAAAAATATATTTGCGAATTTGCCGTTTCTGTTAAAGAGAAGCAACACCCATTACAAAAAAAAAATTGTTTATCTACATAAGTCACAGCTTGGAAAATATCTGCCTCAGAAACTTATTTTAAAAGGTTGTTCATGCAGACACTATTTGCAAAATCAATAAAAAAAAATGTGTATACTATACGTGGGAAGTCAATACGAAAAAAACGAATAGCTTTAGATGTTCTGAGAATATATGACCGCGAAAGGAGCTGACTATCTCCCTTTTATAGTCAACCGTGTATTGATGTTTGGTGGTGCGGCTCCTTTTTGGTTAAACGGTTACATAAACAATCAGAAGTTGGGTCGAAAATTAGAGCATATCCAGGACAATGTTGTAGTCATGCTGTGAAAAGAAAGGCTCGCAACATCCTAGCAACAAGAGGCCAGCAACATTGTTTCACGATTTTAAAAGGCACATGCCATTTAATTTTGCGTGAAAAATGACAGTTCGCCATCTCAATTGGAATAGTTTGTGTATTACTCATTTGGTGCTTTTTTGAGGAATGTTTTAGGAGCTTCGATAATTTCGGAGCTGCCATATTTTCACGTGCAATAAAATAAGGTTGCCTTCGAAATTTCACGGCCAAAAAACAGAATATGAATCTTAACCGTCAATGGAGGATGATACAGAACAATGTCGATTGAATTTTTATTTCCTGTTTCCTGCCACACAGTTACCGTAACAAGCGAATTATTGAAGAAAACAACATTTGTTTGAAAATTGTGTCTTTGATTAGTACAGGAAGTAGAGCTCCTGCAAAATAGTGGTGCCCATCTGAACGATAATCTTTTTCATACTTTTATATTTGAGAGCTTAGCATAGGTAATATTCCCAAATAAGAAGGAAGTTGTGACTAACTAAATAATTTAACCATTTATAGCCATGATATTGAATTAAAAAAATTGCAAATGGTTTGTAATATTGGCTACAGATGGTTTCACAACACATGTTTTGAACAACCACTTCACACTGACTTTAAAGGCAAAATAAATATGACAACAGTTTAGATGGTATAGGCTTTGCACAGCGTGCAGTGTTATAGAAATCCGGAGAGAGACTCAGAAATGGCAGATATAACTCAAACTCTTATAAATAGCAGCGCTCTTTACGCCAGTTTTGGTAAAACATTACTTGACACTCTGTCAAGTAATTTAGGATATCTGCTTCTATCCACTTAATCGTCATTTTCCCCTCTTCCTTACCGCTTTCAAATAGAACAAAACAAATCCTGCTTAATCTTACTATGTCAATTGTAGATGCGAGCGCAAGGACAGTATGATACTCAAACCGTTGTTTTAAATTATATTCGTGGGAAAAATTCAATCAAACTAGTGGTCAGTTTCGCCGTTAGCTTTGTATGGGCATTGCTTATAAGTAAAATGACCACCACTTCTCTTGTACGCTTTTTATATATGAAAATTAATTCACATTGGCTTTTCCTCATTGTTTGCAGGGATGTACAATCGATAACTTATTTTCGATATGGTCAGGCATTTGTTGCCATGATGTGTTGTATAAAAATTTAAAATATCCGATCGATTGTATCGATATTTCAAAACATCGATAACTCGATGCATCTCTGCATAAGTATGATTGCCATCGCTAAGCTCGACAACTTAACTTAACGAAACACGTTTTTTACATTCACCAACCAACAATTACTTGCAAAAATCCACAACTAATTTTACCCGTACCTACCGGTTTTAGTGTACCTAGTAATTTGCCTACACCGTGGCCAGTAATGTTTGTCCTTCACCTGTAATAATTCAAGGTTTTTGCCAGCTTTCAAGTCAGCTAGGAGCAAATACTCTACGCCGTATGAATAGCACTGCACAGAGCAAATAAACTTTAGTGAAGTAGACGGGCAGTACCTATGTCTGTACCTACATACATATACTATAAGTACAGTGGGGATCAAAAATGAGGACACAGTGAACTTTTTACAGTATTCAATTTTTTTTTTAATTTGGTTCATTCTCTAACAAATCGCTATAATATAGGCTATATTATATAAAGAGTTGCCACCTGTTAAAAAAGTTATAGTCAAATAAATAAATAAGTTAAATGACATATTGCTATGTAACAACAAGATAAATCTGGATAAGATTTAGCGCATACATAGTCCGCTAAATAGGTTATCATAAAATCAATTTTTTGTAGGAAATTAAGAGGTTAAATTCAATTAAAGCAATGATCGAAATCAAATATTGCAATATGGATATCAAATGAAAGCGGCTTAATAAAGGTTCACTTCCCAAACGATTTGCAAGAAGGTTGCCACCTGTTTAACTGCAAATTAAGTTAACTAAAAAAATAAATGGCATTTTGAAAAATTATTGCCAAACTGGAAGTTTTAAGAAAACTTAATTTCAAAAATATTTTTCGAGGTGGTTGCCACCTGTTTACAAAATAAATAAAAATCATAACATGTTAAATCAAATTCAGCTAATAATACATATATATATATTCAAAACTCAATTAAGCTTAATTTCCCAAATACTTTTAAAGAAGGTTGCCACCTGTTTATATGCAAATTAAGCTAAGCAAAAAAATAAGCGACGTTTTTCAATATGAATGCCAAACTTAAGGTTTTACGAAAACTTAATTTCAAAAATATTTTTCGAGGTGGTTGCCACCTGTTTACAAAATAAATAAAAATCATAACATGTTAAATCAAATTCAGCTAATAATACATATATTCAAAACCCAATTAAGCTTAATTTCCCAATTACTTTTAAAGAAGGTTGCCACCTGTTTATATGCAAATTAAGCTAAGCCAAAAAATTAGCGACGTTTTACAATATGATTGCCAAACTTAAGGTTTTAAGAAAACTTAATTTCAAAAATAATTTTGCAGAGGGTTGCCACCTGTTTAAAAAAAATTATTCGAAATTATAATAAGTTAAATCAAATCCAATATATTATATGCAAGTCAATTAAATTAATATCGCTGATGGCTGGACAGATTAGAGTAAGATTTGGCACAAAAATATAGTCCGTTATACCTATTAAAATAGAACGAGTTTTTAAGGGGTTGACATCTATTTAAAAGGATAAATTCATTTAAGTTAAAGGAAATATACGGCATGGGTTTAAATGGAAGTAGGCTTAAGAAAATGTAGTCATTAAGAAGAGGCTGCTAAATGTCATTATCGTTTGGGCATTTCTAACAATAAATTAGGTTTTCACTAAACCCGAATGGCATGGCTTACTGCACAGTTGCCAATGAGAAAACATTTTCAGCAACTAGCCATAATCGGAAATTATGGAGCAGAGGTTGATTTTGTTTGAGATAGTTAAAAAATGAAAACATAAACTAATAAATTATTAAAAGTTATTACCTTGGGTGAAATTATTTATTTCCTCTTCTGTTACATTTCGAATACCTAATAATTTTCTAAAAACTCTGATAGAAAGAAGACAAAAAAGTTGAAATTTTGATACAAATTTGTTGAATTTTTAATGCATTTTGTACAAAGTTTGAAATTTGCCTCTTACGCCTTTGGTTTGATAATGAACGATATTCCTATTAAAAGTTAACAATATAAAATTCATTATAAAAATATTGCGAATATTGTCCGAAAATATCGGTGTGCTCATTTGTGCTCCCCACTGTTCGTATTTCCTCAGCTATTTAGTTCGGTAGAAGCGACGAGTCATTCACTTGCATCGCCTACCAGTCGCCTTGGGGGAAGACGCAGTGCAGTACAGCTAAGAGGTAGAAGCCATCAACTGCATATCAGCCAATGTTGGTAGCGACAGTGATGCATTATACCCTTTTACCCAGAGCTGAGTGTAGCAGGTTGTTGGCAATAAAAAAGGAAAAAGAAGAAGAAAAAAGAAAAAAACAAAAAAAAAGACCAGCAACTGACAAATGGGCGGTACATCTGGTATGCAACAGCTGGGCTGTTCGACGACTACGCAACTGTTGCAACTGGTAACTGATTTTAATAAATTGATCACAACTAATTGCTGACAGTTAACGTGCTTGCTGCATTGTTTTTTTTATTGTTGTCGACCAATGTAGTTTTTTTTTACTACTGCTTCGATTAAAAGACACTTTCTGCTTTTTTTTTTAGAGCTAAAAGAAAATATTTCGCTTGCAATGAAAAAAATGCAAAGAAACACACGAAAATCAAAAGGTATGCGCCTATATAAAATGAAATAAAATATTTATGTATGTAACTGGCACAACAGGTGCACTAACAACGGCCGCCGCAACCTTAACCGCTGCGCACGCGCAGAAGCTGCTTACAATCCAGATGGCCGCCAGGCGCGCCGGTCGGCTGGCATTCTTTGATGCTATACAGAGCAGCGTATGCGTGTTTGTTGTTGTTCTTATTAATAGGAGTTTTACAATTCTCATTGCAATCATTGCTAGTTTTATTGCTGCTGCTGCTGCTGTGTTTGACGATCGTTCGTCCGCCTGTTTATCTCTCTCCCTCTCTTTCTTTTCGTGTATTATTGACATCTCGATGATAGTGAATTGAATTAAAGTAGACAACATTTGCCATTGCAAGCACATCAACTCATTTGAAATGTCAAACGTTTGTTTTAAACCTCATTTTGTTGCTGTTCCTTTTGATGCACCACTTTCATTGCGTGTTGGTCATAAGAATGGTTTCATTCCTGTCCACTTTTTGCAATTATCATTTCGTTCAACTGTTACTTTTTACCGGAGGCTATGCGTGCCACAAATTGTTGTGGTGAAAAAAGTGGCACACTTATTTGCAATCAAGTGGCATATTTGTCTTGCGAGTACTAACATTCGTGCAGTGTTGATATTCTTGGCTCTTTACGGACTATTTACAAATATTTCTTATAGGCTTTGCAGGTATTTGTTAAATCGTGAAATATGTAATTTTCTTGTCTCAAATTAGTTCAAGCAAAACATGAATGAAACCAACAAAAACAAAAAAGAAAATTCAGAAATTTTCAAAACTTATAGGTATACCCTTAATAAACTAAGTTAAGATGATCATCAGAATATATCATTTCTTCTTTCGTTGAAGCTTGGGAGTGGACTTCCTTTTAATGGAAATTCGAGGCTTGATCCAAGCTTACGTGGACGATGTCAGGAAACTCTCTCAGGTAGGGTTGTGAAAATACATACATAGATAATCCTTGATAAGATTGATGGAACTCTGGTATTATTTACGAGTTGTTTAACCCTCATGCGGTGCTTAGAGGTGCAAACTTAAGACTTTCGGAAGAAGTGTAATGTATATGTAATTCTAAATGGAAAGCTAACTTGGAAATAGCACATCCAACTGAAGGTAAATCGGGCTTTGAAAGTATTCAGACGTTGTCCGGGAGTCTAAAACTAAAACTACTAAAACTTGGGTAATGAGGCCAGTTGTGGTGATTTGAGTGAGCACATCTCTAGTCAAACCAATCATAGCTTATTGTTCTGTGACATGGTGGCCTATAATCACGGCTCCTCCGCTAAACAGAGGTGCGAGTAGTCTTGCCTTGGGAGGCTTGCTAAAAAATTTCTATAATGACGGCTTTAAGAGACAGAAAATGAAATTGGAGATGGCTGGCCCCTAGAATGCCACTTCAGATACTTTCCTGTCTTAGCTAAAATGACAACGGGATCCCATTCGGAGGTATTTGCTGAACTTAAGACAGCGGACTGGATAACTTGCGTAAGGTATCGGAGATACCAAATCAAAGTCTGTCAAGCTGCTCTAAGGGCCGTACCTCTTCGAAAGTTGTTTAAGAAACTAAGTTGGATCTTTGGAAGACACATCGTCCGGAATATTTACGTCACTAAACACCACGGCGCTTTGAAGCACACGGTATCAATATATTGCGTCGATAAACACCCGAGTCTGCTTCCACAATACTCGATACCAATAGTGTTGTGGAATGGACTCGTAAGGGTCGAGGCCTATCTAGCACCTCTGTTTTACTATGGGCAAAACACCAGGTTATTATGTAACTCTCCACATTCGAGTTTGCCAAGCCAAGCTCTTCCAGCATTTAGGTATTAAATCACTGCCACCACGATACTCCCCACACGAGGCCATACCCAATGAACAGATCAGGTGTCTACCATGAGGCAAATCGCACTCAAAGACTTTCTGTTCCTCGTGAAACCAGAATAAAGTCTCCAGTCAGACTTCGTGATGGAGAGCACTTCCAGTTGAGCTCCCATTCCGCATGCACACTGGTAGCCTTAAAATCCACAATAGTGTGGGAGCCCGGTCGACGCTGCGACCTCAACCACAAAGCTCAACCCCGGATCAACCCGGCAAAAGCGGAGAAATAGGGTTTGTAGGCTTGGGAGTGCACTTCAACAACGATATGGGACACTCTCGAGTACCTGCTCTCCGCACTACGGGGGACGGGTGTTCCAAAGTGTCCAGCGTTGTGGTTAGATCTTACCCCGGGACTCACCATCCCCCGAAGTGCCAGACTAATCCCCTGCCAGAATTCCCGGTCGATGCCACCACCAACCTAGCTCTCAAATCACCCGTTCAAACTTCTCTTAATGCATCTATTTTATGCATCGTTTTGGGTGACGAACTACTCCCTTCATACCAACAACATTCCGCTCGTAATTTAACGTCTTTTCAAACAGTGGGTGCACAAATCCCGTCGACAAAGCCTCGTTAGCGATACCAAGGATCAGGGAGGTTCTGATTCCTATCACTTCCTTCTTATCCCCCTTTGGAAGACACGATTGGCAAGAACCAGTTATAAGCCCAAGCAAAGAAGGGACAGTTCATCCAAGATGTCAATAATATTTACAACTGGTGGACTGCCGACCCCGAAAAACAACCAAGTGCTACCTGATAAGTCCTGTCCGGGTGATGGCAAAATTCCCTATTAGGCAGAGAAGAAAAGAGCTACGCATGATCCGGTTGTTGATTTCTTTTTTACTTTTTAGTATCAAAGAGTTTATTCATTTTGCAAAAGTGAGGACTTCGATGAGATTTCGTTGCAATCCGGTTCAAATCAAAGTTATTGAAATAATAATCGCATACTCATTCCTCTCACTACGATTTTGGTTATCATGGAACCAAATTCTAAAGCTTTACTTAAGGCGACGGGATGCTTTCACATTTTCAGACTGCCTAAAAAAATTCTACCTCGATGAATCATTTGATTAATCAAATAAATAATTTCGATAAATAACATTATTTTCAGTATTCTCGATTCTATAATTGTTTCGAAATCTTTTTGCAAGATCTTAACATATTTGTATGGCATGAAGGGTATCACTGCACTTTTTACCATCACGAGTTTTGGTCTCGCCACTCTATCAGTTGAATTCTTTTGTTTATCGCTCTCTTCATGTTGTGTCGCACTGTTTTGCCTTTCGGGCAATTTTATTGGAATTTATTGCTTCCCTTCGTAGAGTAATTTATGCAATTAGCGTATTGGCAATACAACAACAACCAAAAGAATAACTGAAGTAGTACAATAACTACGACAGCAATAATAATGACAACAACTACAAGCAACCACTTATTTTGGATGCTATCAGCGCATTGATATCTGCAACTGCCATGACGGTGGACAATCCAAGGAAACAAAAAAAAATTCAAAGAAAAAAAAATTCAAAAATGTGCAAAAAAAAATTTGAGCTAAAGTCGTGAACCCTTGAGGATGCGATGCTGCTTGCAGCAACCAGAAAGCGGCTGAGGGTTCACCAAGGCATGCGCGTCGCCTTTTTTCCATCGGCAGTGTTGCATGCAAATGAAGCATAAATGCTGCACTTCTGCAGTCACTGTTGAGATGTTGCAACAGAACAGCGCATCGATATGCAAACATAAAGTTGTAGACACATTCATGCCATGCAGGAGCAGCTACAGCTGTGTACAAGTTCAATGTTCGTTGACTTAATGACACCACGGTGTGTGTGCATGCAACATTTTGTTGCACATCAGTTAGTAGGCAATCGCTGCATTTGTGCGCCTGCAGCAGTGGTGGTTTGCTAATGCAGCTATTGCCCCGGGCAGCAATCAGTGTCATTTTCATTTGTTCGCAATTTTCTAGCATAATGTTACAACAACCACAATAATCACTATGCAAATTGCCATCGAAGCTATCAGTTGGGTAAATTGTGCGGTGAATGGATTTGTATGATGTTTTCGATGTAGCAGCAGCAGCAGCAGCAGCAACAGCAACAAAGTAATCGACATGGCAAATCATGTCAAGCTCTGTAGCGCATTTCCTGCGGGCAACGCTCCTGGCTGCTACCACGTCCTAACTCTTGTTATTGGTGCTGCAATCATTTGCGCCTGCGCTTGGTTGTTTTGAAGCTTTAAGGTATGTACTACTCTCAGAACACTGGCTGTAAAGTACAATAGGTGCTTCAATCAAATTTGCATAAATGTGAAAGAATTGAGATGCCCATGCGATGATTGTGTTTCGAAGGATGGTTAAAAAAAACACGCGAGCGCCTAAGTGCGCGAGACAGTAGTGGTAGTGTAGTAGTAGAAATTAATAAAAGTAGTCGCAGTAATTAGTAAAAATAGTGGTAGTAATTAGTTGTAGCATTAGTAAAAATAGTGGTAGAAATTAGCAAAAATCGTAGTAGAAATTATTAAAAATAGTAGTAGAAATTAGTAAAATAGTAGTAAAAACTAGTAATAGTAGTGGAAATTAGTAGTAGCAGTATAAAAATTGTGGTAGAAATTAGTAAAAATATTAATAGAAATTTGTAAAAAAAAAGTAGAAGAAATTAATAAAAATAGTGTTAGAAAGTAGTAAAAATAGTGGTATAAAGTAGTAAAAATCGTAGTAGAAATAAGTAGTAAAAATAGTGGTAGAAATTAGAAAAAATAATGGAAGAAATTATTAATATTAGTGGTAGAAAACAGTAAAAATAGTGTTAGAAATTAATAAAAATAGGATTTTAGTAAAAGTAGAGGTAGAAATATGTTGAAACAGTGGTAGAAATGAGTAAAAATAGTTGCAGAAAGTAGTAAAAAATTAGTAAAAAATAGTAGTAGAAACTAGTAAAAGGAGTAAAAGTAGTGGTAGAAATAAGTAGTAGCAGCAACAAAAATTGTGGTAGAAATTAGTAAAAATATTAATAGAAATTTGTAAAAAAAAAGTAGAAGAAATTATTAAAAATAGTGTTAGAAAGTAGTAAAAATAGTGGTATAAAGTAGTAAAAATCGTAGTAGAAATAAGTAGTAAAAATAGTGGTAGAAATTAGAAAAAATAATGGAAGAAATTATTAATATTAGTGGTAGAAAACAGTAAAAATAGTGTTAGAAATTAATAAAAATAGGATTTTAGTAAAAGTAGAGGTAGAAATATGTTGAAACAGTGGTAGAAATGAGTAAAAATAGTTGCAGAAAGTAGTAAAAAATTAGTAAAAAATAGTAGTAGAAACTAGTAAAAGGAGTAAAAGTAGTGGTAGAAATAAGTAGTAGCAGCAACAAAAATAGTGGTAGAAATTAGTAAAAATAGTAGTAGAAATGAGTAAAAATAGTAGTAGAAAGTAGTAAAAGAAGTAGTAGAAATTAGTAAAAATAGCAGAAATATGCTAAATATTGGTAGAAATTAGTGAAACTAGTGGCAGTTTTGGCACGACTTTCGTTACGCGATATTCTGACGTGACCTTTGCTACGCGTAAGAAATCACTGCCTCCAAGAAGTTTTACTTCAAAAATTGTAGTTGAGAAATAAAAAAGATATTCATATATGTCTGCCACTAAATGCTGCATTTTGGGGAAATTCAAATAAAATGACTAGGTTTTATTAGGAAAAAAAGGATTTGAACGATACCCCCTTTCCGAAAAACGCCATGTTTACTCTATTGGAAAATTTTTTCATACAACAAAAAAAAAAATAGATTGAGTAAAATATATATAATAATAATAGTAATAACAATTTAACGCTTACGTCATAGTTTGATGTTTGGCCGACTTTCTCTTACGACTCCGAACGGCAAATGATTTTTGTACGAAGTTTTTCCATGGCAGAAATTATTAGAAAAAACTTCTACAATTTTTGATGTTACTTGACCTGGGCAGGATTCGAACACGGGACCCACCGAATGAACCACGAACACGTTACACACTCGGCTAAACCGCATAATATAACAAGAAAATTTAATACGTCTTATAGTAAATAATTTGTAATAGCACAAACAAAAATTTGTTTCTTTTTGTTTTCGCTTTCGCTTTTGTTTTGTAGATCGTTGAATGCCACTAATTTCTTTTAAGTTTTAGGTTTGTAATTACTAGATATTATACAATGGTTTAGAATCGTGCAAAGTTATGATCAATTTTAAGTGCTCAACTAAACATTTAAAGTCACTATAAAAATCTCAAATTTTTCCTAATCACGACTCTTTAGTATAATTACGCAGTAGGAGCTGTGGTTGCTGGCAAAACCAAAAGAATGTGAATTGACTGGCGTGTGGGTCGCAAACTATGATATTATTTGGTTCAGCTAGCCAGCATTCAGGTATTTCTTAATACCAATTTTATTTTAATTTTTTTTCTAAAATATTCGATGTGATAACCGAGGTCACTTCGACCACCACACAAAAAAAAAAACGGAAAACGTTGGGAATTGAATTCGGGCGTTACATATTATCGTTCATATCGTCGTATGAATCAATATATAGATAATAGGGAATTAGTAGTTATATGAAACTATAATAAATGCAAATAATATGCGTGGCCGAAAATTACCTTATTTATTAAATAAAATTAAACTTTTTTAATTTAAATTTTTTAACCAGCATATTTTAAAGAGTAAACCTCATATTTTTATAATATATTTTATAAGATATTTTTATAATATTCGTAATATTTTTATGATAAATTTTTTTCGTTTTTAGAAAAATCTAGTTCGACATTTAATGAAAATTTCAAACTTGATAAAAAATTTATAAAAATTTATAAAATGTTTAACCAAAATTTCAAGACTTCTAATTTGAATTTTTGAAAATATTCTGGATATGTAGCTTTGATTTTTGACAATTTTTTGAAATGTTGGTATTGAACCTTCTTTAATTTAACCATGCAATTTAAGTTGCAGAAAATTTGCAGCGAAAATAAATTCTAGAAATCAACGGGAATTTATACAGAACCCATATCAGGAAAGTGTTCAGCCGACAATTTCCATATTTATTAAATAAAATTTATATTTTTTATTCCAAAATTTTTTATTTTAGTGGTTGAAAGAGTAAACTTCATGGTGGTATTTTTGGTATTCCAGAAAGTGTATAAAAATTCAAATAATGTTTAACCAAAATTTCAACATTTTTAATTTGAATTTTTGAAAATCTTCTGGTATGCAGTTTTTCTAGCACATTTTTAACTCCATACCCAAAAGTGTTTTAAAAATTCGAAGTAAAAAGTTGTAAATTCTTATGAAAATTTGCAGAATTTTTACAAATTTTATACAGCGTTTGAAATTTTTATTATATTAGGAAACAAAGTTTTTTAAGAAATTTACGAAAAAAGTGATTATGAAAAGTATTACAAATATTGTAAAGTGTCGCTTTGAGCCTTACTTTAAGAAAATCTTTAAAATAAAAATTTGGAAAGTAATAGAGGGTTAAAATGTTCTAGAAATCCATACTGGTGGTCTTCTTAGACAAAATCTATGTAGGCTTAAAGCCGAATTTTACATAAAATAAAATAGCAAACAAATGTTGCATATTTCAAAGCTACTTTTGTAGTAACGGAAAAATCGCGAGTTTTAGGTGGGCGCTAATGGGGTAAAATGCTCCACGAAAATATTTGTCATCAAATTTTATTGTCTATGTATTAAAATTTAACTATTTTCAGGCACATACTGTAACCATTTTTCCACTTTTGTGAAAGCAACATAGACCAGGGCATAAAAACTTTAGTTGCTCACAAAAAAAAATTCGAGTTCACTTTTGTAAGTCCATATATTATTTTATTACAGAATAGGTGTATTTCCGAAAATATTAAAATATTTATGACTTTTTTTCTTTATAAATATTAATTTTCTTACCAAACAAATATTATTCTACTCATTCTCAAAGACTTTTTTGTACATTTTTATTATAGTGACTTTTATAAAAAAAAATATTCCTTAAAATAATACAAATTTATTTCTTTTTGCCATTTTTCTTGCAGGTGAGTGACTTCTTAATGCGCAGGCGCACATCGTAAATACATAAAATAACTCCCAATTACAAAATAATTTGCATGTCAATAAATCCTGGCCTTTAGTAAGTAAATACATACATATGCACATACATAGAAAATTCAAAATTAGGTGCGTACATCAATTTTATATTTATATTATCCGCCAATCCGCTGTAATTACATATCGCCTTAAAGTTCTATGAAGATTATCTATATAGGGCACCTGGCGTAGCGCCAATCGATTTCTTGCGGCGTGCCTGTAATTTTAATGTCTCTTTCAACACCACTTTCGGGACAACAAACATAGGCGGCTAGCCATTACCATGCCCATACTTATTGCTCGGGGGTAGGCACCAGGGTGCGCGTCAGCGCCGTCTCACGGTTTTTCGATGGCAACAGGCAGAAAAGGACCACCAAAAATATTTTGTCAAAAAATAACAAAAACAAAAAATCTTGAAAAAATTGATTACTTATCTATGTACCAGGGCGTTCCGAAGACTGATAACTCTGTGTGGTGCAGAATTTGAATAATAGCGACTTTTTGACACAGTTTTCCGAATATTATTTAAATATACCTAAAAAAGACTACGACTACTGTCAAACAATATCATTTTATTTTTAAAACTTTCTTACTTTTTCAGCAAAAATTGGGGGAAAACCTATTTGAGGAGTTTCTGAATTTTCATTGTGCTTGAAAAAGTCAGCTCCTGGGCTCACACAATTTTTTTGCAAATAAAACCGAGCTCTATTAATCTAGCAATCTTTTCATGGTCGTTAGTTATGTGAAATGACTTTATTGTACTTTCAATATGGTGCATTGCATCGAGGAATTCGGCATTTCACCTGCCAAAAGAGTTTTGTTCTTGGACGCAACGATTTTCGCAGTTCTGTTTGGTGTGCAGAATGCTCTTTTTTCACACATTTCTGATAGTTTTTACTGCTTAACTTTGTAAATGTCTGATATATTGCACAAATGAAACACTATTTGGTTAACTGGCAATGTTTCTGAAATCTGCACTATAGATATACATATTCTCTGCCTGTTTTACTTCAGTTCGCTTTGTGAGCACCAATTTTATATTCAAAGGCGTTCCACAGAGAGTAAGTTAATCGCAAGTCGATCGAGATATGAAGATATGGAGTCGTATCACCATGAGCTGATAAAATCCTAATTATCAAGGAAAATCAGTTGATTCGGAAAATAGATGTTATTGAAGCAAACTGGGTCAGAAATAGTCGTAGGCGATAACTTATGTATAATGGTTATCATAGGGTCTTTCGGCACTTTATTTATAACTTACTGATTTTTTATAAAAGTACAGTTCATTTTGCAACAAAAACTGTATAAATTTAATCTTCAAAATTTGTGCATCTAATAAATAAAATTTCATATAAATTCTGATCAATAAGTTTGAAATTTGTATGGAAATTTTTTTAATTTTATTTTATTTTAATACTTACGTTTTTATAAAAATTATAAAAAAAAAAGAAAACTTTAAGGGTAACAAGCAAAGGGTCGAAACATGCCAAAAATGCCCCTGTCGTATATTTATTAAGATGTAAATTTGAAGAGGTATGACACTCATCCGACCCGCAGCTAAGACAGCCCCTGATAATCAAAAACAATGTTCTAAACCAACGTTCTGATGCCTACAATTATCTCAATGATCATTTAAATTTTTTTTTACAAAAATATGAAAAACATGTTCAATAAAAAAATTTGAGATTCATGATGAAAAATGAATTTATGCGAAGCGTATGAATACTGGTATAAATTAATTGATTGATTGATGAATATCAGCGTGATTTTAATCAGACTAACAAGTCAATAAAAAAGGAATGTATTGATGTCAATTATTATTGGGTTGTCATACTTTTCCTCATAAGTTACTAAAATTTCTAACAAACGGTTTTTATTACGAATTTCATTGTCAGTTCTCTCCTTCCAATTAAAATCGCTCTTTTGGAAAATCAATTTAATTCAAACATTCTAACATAATACTATACTGTAATCGCCTTAAATTCAAAGTAAGTTTATAATAAGACCCGTTTTCATACAAGATTTTCAGGTGTAGCTATTGTTTGTTAATGGTTTTCAGCCTTCGTGGGCCCTCGGAGCTTGAGGCCCAGAAAGTTCACCTCACTCGCCTACTCGGAAGATCACCAGTTTTGGGCGAGCAGTCATATACATACATATGTACATATGTGCGTACATAATACTTCTGTTAAATTATAGCCTTTACAATCCAAAATTAATGTTTAGTTATTTTTTGCATTTCATTTATGCCAAAGCGTTGCTAATTTCAGGTTGCAAACACTTGTTAGCGGCTCTAAAAGCACCTCGCATGGCGGTTGTTGTTTTTTTTTTGTTTTTTTTTTTTTTTGTTACCAATATTGGAGTGTTACTTGCTATTTTTGTGTCTACCTTTTTGTTGACACTGTTACGTAATGCATGAGTGTACTATTAGCATGCCATTGGCATCTCGTTAATTTGCTATGCCGCAGGTGTTGGTTGTAAAGTGCGCGCATAGAATTACAATTTTTAAATTTTTATGCAGCTTTGTTTTGTGTGTAATTTTCGCACTTGCGTTCGAAAATTTTACTGAACATATAAATTATGAATAGTTGTATGGAAATACGCAAAAAAAATATGCTTTTGGTATTTTAGGTGAAAAATATGATTCATAAAATATTAAGTGTGGTTTTTTTCAGTGTCTGACTCAAGATTGCACAGAGTTCCTTTTCAGCTCATTCTCAATTAGAAATACCTCTAAAACTTGAATGTGAGCCCAATTTCACCCTAACACTTTTAAAATAAAGAAGCTTCATAAATTTAATTTGCCTTTTGAATTTTATGAAACTTTTGAGGCACAACCTCAAAAGAGCGCGAACGAATGGGCAAAAATAGAGGATATTTTCGAAACAAAGGAGTATTCGGCAAGTCAAACCTTGGTACGTAGCTTATTAAACGATGGTATCAATATTTCTAATAGCTAAATCAAAATATGTATATTTTAAACGTTGTACAAAACGTAATCGTATAAAATGTATTTTTTTTTTTTTTGAATCAACATTCAGTACATCAGAGATTTATAACTGCTAATTGTTGATAAAGAAAAACAAAAACCAAAAAGTTATAAATATTTTATAGATTTTCCAGTCTTGATAAGAACGAGTTACATTTTTATAGCAAGAGGAAGAAAATGGGCGTTGTTTAACGTTTAAAGATTATAATGTATGTTGTGGTCGTGAAAATAGTTGCAAAATATGCAAACAATTTTGTCTTTCATTATTTGATTTAAATTACAGTTCGTACTGTCTGCTGAATATATTTGTAGTGCCGTTTCTCGACTAAAAACCTCGTCACACACTGATGTCGATGGTCTATCTGCGGTTTTGGTCAAGTAGTGCGATTCTTTAGTATACCCACTGATGTTAATATTTAATAATCTAAATCTTCGCGTACTTTTATTGATGCCTGGAAATCGGCTTTCATCGCACCAGTTTTCAAAGCAGGTTGAAAAACGATACTACCAGTTATAGGCGTATTCCAAAGCTTTCCGCAACGGCAAAGCTTTTCGAAGGCGTTACTCAAGAAAAGTTAATATTTGCTACTGATAATATTTTATGCCCACAGCAGCATAGTTTCTTTCCGGGTCGCTCTACAGTGTCTAATTTAGCTGTCTTCTCAGACGATTGTATCCCTGCCAACCTGGTTTTCAAGTTGATACCGTTTACGTTTGATAGGCTCCCTCATGTAATTTTGATGAAGAAATTATCTTGCATTGATTTCCATTAAAAATCTTTTTGAGATCGATCGCATCTTATTTGCCTAATCGTCGTTGCGTGGTTGTGGTCGATAATCTTAGATCTTCGCCATTCCCAGCTTGCTCTGGGGTTGCGCATGGTAGCTTTCTGACCCACTGGCTTTTGTCCTGTTTGTCCCTGATATCAGTTCCTGCTTCTCGTCAGCAAGATTTCTGCTTTATGCCGATGACCTTAACATCTATTATTTAATCAGTGGCTTTCTTGATTCGGAATTGATGCAAATTGATTTAGAAAATGTTCGTAACTGGTGTGATAAAAATCGCTTATCGCTGAACGTAAAAAAATGTTTTGTGGTGAAAGAAATTAAATACCTAGGGGTTATATTTGATTCGAAGTTTACTTGGCCAGTCATATTCATTTCATTATTACCAAACCTGACGCCATGCTTGGTTTTGTTTGGCGTAATAGCTTGAATTTTACGGATCCCTATACGCTGAAACTTTTGTATACGGCGTTTGTTCGGTCCATGTTTCGGAGTATGCTTCATTAATTTGATCACCTTACTATATACAGTCAAGCCGCTAGCATTGAAAGGATTCGAAAAGTATTTATACTCTGCGTTAATCGAAATATGCTTATCGGAGCTTATGACTCGCGATACCTACTGATTAACTTTAAAACTCTAAATAATAGGAGATTATCATTATCGATTTACCTGATAGTGACGTTGACTGTTCGATTCTTCTTGAGATGATTTTTTTTTTAATTTACCAGCCATTGCCCTTCGGTTTTCTGTCCATTTTTTTATTGGAGTTTTCAAATCTCTTTATGGTCGAAATGCTCCTTTTGCTAGAGAGCTCTGATTGAGCTCAATAGTATTTCTAAATGTATGGGAATATATTTTTCATGCTCAAAAAATCGCTTTTTAAATTCTTTGAATTGTTTTTATAAATAGTTTTGGTTATGGTTTATTTCTTATTTTTCCCCTATATCGCCTATTAATCTTTAAGCATGTCTACTTAGCTTATAAGAACTTACTGTTCAGATTGGCTTAGATAAATAAATAAATAATAAATTATTTATTATAAAAATACAGCTAATTCAATCTCGAAAACCGCGCAAATCGAGTTTCCAAACTTTCCACAAAATTTATGAAAAGTCGGCAATTAAAAAAGTCGTTATTAAAATTTTCAACTTTCCAGTCTGGATTTTTGGAAAACCTGGAGACATGCAGTTTTGTAGCCCATTAAATTTTTGGTATAAAAAAGTGCAAGTTTTAAGTGTCGTTTTGTTGATAATTGGTTATTTTTTTCCCCCGACGGTGTTTCGTCTTTTCTTCTATGTATATAACAAATTGACTTTTGTATGAAAGAAAATGCTGAACAGCGTCAGCGAAAAAGGATGTAAAAAACCAACTAGATTTTCTAGCTACTCAAATTTCAATTTTGTATACACTAAAATTTAATGAGCTGCAAAACTGCATAACTGAAAATTTTCTAAAAATTTGTTTTAAAAAATTAGAAATTTTGATGACAATTTTTTGAAATTTGTTGAGCTTTTATAAATTTTCTAGATAGTTAGAAACTTTGACTTACATTGTTTTTGTCGCAGAATTTACTATTTTTATGTAAAAAATTATTAAAATCAAAACTGAGGAAAGATAAAATTTTCAAAACTTGTCAATACATTTTGCTACTTTTTTTCGTGATCACAGGTGTATGTAAATTGTAAAGTAAGTATAGTTGTTGCAACATTATTTTTCTTGGTTCATTTAATTTCCCTTTCGCTTTTAAAATTAAAGCTTTTGTTAATCGACTAATCGCCTAAGCGATTAAAAAACGGGGCTTTAAATAATAGTCGACTACTTCATTTAATCGCTTTCTGATTTTTGAGTACCAGTTTTCTTTGGATAAGTCTTTGTTTTTTATATGTTTGCGTTTGAATGTTTATGCTTATTGAAAAAGTTCATTTTCCTCTATAATGAAGTTTTAAATTAATTTATTGTGAGAAGATGCCCCTATTCGAATGATTTCGATTATTCGATTTTCACAATACTCGATGGTGTGTGGTTAGTTGATAGTTAACGATTAATCGAATGCTTGCTATTCGGCTATTAACTATCAAAAAAAAAGTGCTAATCGGATATTCGAATAGCCAGAAAGTCGATTTTTACCAAGAGCTCTAGTTAAAATGCAGAAAACTTTATATTGTGATAAGTGCAAAAATTTAATGTATCGAGCGAAAAAAAAACCTAAGTGATATTTTTTTCAACATTTTTTTTTTTTGATGCAGAAATTATCCTGGGACATCAAGATGTACTATTTCTGCAACAAAAATAAAACGGGTGTACCAAATTTCAGCTAACTCGAACACTGGGAAGTGGGTAAAATTTAGCTTGAAAGATTCCATTACAGATGCCGGGAAAAGAGAAAGTTATTAAGAGCTTGTAAGAAAATGTTGCTTTTTGCTGAAAAGGGATTACAAATTTCCTAAGCTCTGCTTCCTCTGCGACTCGAAGGTCCTTAATAGAACAACGATGTTGACATTTTTTTTTTACGTGTACCTATCTAAATGATGGAGAAACCCCTCATATCTGAACAGTCAGCCTGAAGTGGCAGCCCTGCCATTAACAAATAAATCTCTAACTACGCAAAATGTAAACAGCTATAAATAAAATTTATTTATCTATTTTTCAATTAACTTCGTTTCCTTTTAAATTCGAAAATATTCCACCAAAAAAAAAAAAAAAATCGGTGAATAAATTCTGTCACATTAATTCAAAAGCGTTTGACAAATTCTAATTGAAAATTGATTAAAATTATTGAACAAATTAGCAAACAATTTCCGTGAAGCAAAAACGATAGCAAAAATAACCAAAAACCAAAAAAAAACAACAGAAAAACAAAAATAATGTAAAGCAAAAACACTTTAATGGGTGCAGTCGACAATGCAACAATGAATTGACTGACAATAAAAAATTCGCGACACAAAGCTATGCAAAAATGGCAAAAAAAAAAAAACAAAAGGTGGAAACAAACAATAAACACCCAAAAAGCTAATAAATTTCATTTTAAATAATGCCGGCACACGCATGTATTAGTGTATTTTTTATTTTTGTCTTTATTTTACTACCAAAGTTTTTATTATTTATTTACCCTTTTTTTTTTTTTTTTTTTTTTGTATGATACTTTTTACAATGCGTGCGTGCCGCGTAACGCCCAGTATCACCATAAAAGGTTAATTGAATTGGGAGTTAGTAGAGCACAATGAATGAATGAATGAATGCGAACTACATAAATTCGAAAACGTGCCACACATAGCAAAGCTATTTAGGTTGTTTAGCTCATTTATTTATTTATACAGTCAACTCAGCATAGCTACTGGCGAAACGATTTAGTGCAATTTTAGCAAATTGGTCGTGCTAAGGTAGGCGAAGCCGTGTTAATTGTTAAATTTCGTTTGAATGCGTAAATGTTTCTCAGACGCACATAAAATAAGATATGAATCTCACTTTTCGTCTATTAAATGTGGCAATGTGTAATATGATAATTTTTCATTCATCATTGTGGTTTTCTTCTATTTTTTTTTTTTTTTTTGAAAAAGCTGGGATGGACTTCTTTTTCGGCCAAGCGTGTAACTTTAATGTTAAAACGCTGGAAAAAAATTCGGTACCTTCGATTGATAATTTAGAAAAATGTAGCTTGAAGAAGCAAAATATACATATGTACTATGATGTGCAGAGTTCTATTTTAATTTACGAAGTATTTTAAAATTAGTAGAAAAAAGCTCTCAAATTGTTATTTAGTCTTCAGCTATTTTTTGAATCTTTTATTTTCCTTATTCTTAACTGCTGGTATAACCGCCTAGGGGTCTTTGGCCGATTCCAACATGGCACGCCAGTCGCTATTGTTGTTGCTATAATAGCATATGACATTCCTCATAAATTTAACAGCCCTTGGCCGGACATAAATCTGTGTCCTTCCGGTATCGTCGAACCGACTGCCTTAGTTCCTTTGCTTTGCTAACTGGCGCCATCTAGATACCTCTAGTAAAGCAAAGTCCTTCTCCAGCTGGTATTTCCAAAGTAGGGCAGACGTTCTTCCTCTGCTAGACGTAAAGTTCCAAAAATCTCGAACTCAAAGAACCCTCTTAGCGTCCATATTCCTGGCCCTGCAATAGTACGGTCTAGATGAGAGACTTGTAGAGTATGGTTTTAGGGACTGACATTATCATTGGTATAGATGCTGGTTCGAAGATAAACAAAGTTCTCCACATTTTAAAATTTATAATTGTCAAAAGTGATGCCGGAACCAATTCGAGAACAGGACGTTTTGCGTTTCACCCTCCCTCGTTCATCGCCAAATTCATTGGCTTCGCTGCTTTTTTCAGCTAGAAAAAGTCTAAGGTTAGGTTAGGTTATAATGGCCGCGAAGGAGTTCAACGCCTAATTAGCAACTGAGTGCCGTTTTGATACCATGGAACATCGGATTTTTTCATTTTTTTTTTTTTAGCCTTCTGGCGTGACGTCCGATCGGCCAGTGTGCCGTTAGAACTGCCACGAGTCTCGCGGCATTAGGACCACCCTTCACTAGAATAATTGATTTTCTCTTAGAGTCATATTCAGGTTAATACTTATTTTGCAATTCTGCATCCTGACGCTGTGCGACATCTCTGAACAGATTGCCGAAGGTGATGGTGGTAAATACTCCTGTTAATTGAATCTATTGGAACTGGAATCGGCACCACATTAAAGGTTGTCACTAAGAACAAGTCGAACCATACGGCGCGGTTTTTGGGGCCGACGATACCAATATTTAGTAATTTTACATAGCCGTATTGATTTTGTAGAAATGGAAATGGTGTGTGTAATTTTATCTTCTATCGGGTATTTTCCAAGATTTGGCGTATCGTGAATATCTGGTCTATGATAGGGTCCAACCAGTGAATTGGCGGTTGGCTTCAGTCTTTTGCGCAATGCGCTACATAGAACTTTATATGAAATATTTAGAAGATCAGTCGTTTTGTAAATTGGGCAGAGCCCACTTAAATTCAAATCGGTGGACATACATTCGTCCAACCATATTCTGCAAATGAGGGGGCGCATCAACTTTACCAACTCTTCGCCGCCATTCCTGAATAGTTCAGCTGGTATCAGCTCTCGCTGCGTTGTTGTTCCGTAGCCACATTCCCTCCAATTTTAGTGTATTTTGGATATTAGTCGCAAGGTCTTCGTTCTTGTTTTTATAGACTTCTCCGCGATCTTAAAACCTTCCGGTAGTCGCCACTTCTTTCGGTGAAAACTTCGGGAGCCTTATTGTCTGTTCGCATCTTTTGTATTTTGTAATATCCTACGTATCTTACTCTCTCTCAACTACCGGTAGCGCTCCCATACAGCTCACGATGCGTCCAATCGCAGTCTAGTTCTGTAGGGAGAATGATATAAAATAAGATTGCGTCTTCCGCACTGAGAGCAACTGATAGTGACGTAATAATAGCTAGAGAATGAGCAAAAGGCAAAATAGCAAAGAAAACGTTCTAAAAAAGAAGAGGAAGAGGCGTGCAAATGACAGAAAGTTCGAAAGTTTTGTTAACATTGTTTGTGTAAAATAAAAGCCCGTTGCTTTTCAGCGAATTGATGGATGCTGTCAAATCGAGAAAGAGAGGACTAGTGGTCCGCGGAAGGCGCAATCAACTATTCTAAAATTCTGGGTTCTGTAAGCAACGTATTTCTTTTCTGTGGAATCGTGAGCGTTGGAATCCAATGACTTCTCAGTGATGGTTTGTAGAGAAGGAGAGATGACTACACTCGCGAATACCGGTTTGCTGCTTAATGCTCTTAGTATGAGAGACGAGCGGCGAAGTTTATAGCTTTATGTTGCGATTGCAGCTTCCCGATATCCAACTTTTCTTGTGTAACTTAGAGACTCTGGTATTTAGACTCAACTTCATTGCTGCACAATTTTATTTTTATATAAAAATCAATTTACCCGTTTTCCACTTATTTAAAGCTGTACACGTACATATTTACATTTAACCCCAGAACTCTGAAAATCATATAAATAACTTTTCAAAATAAAACGTAAACTAACCATGAATACAAATTTCCTACTAAATATAAAACTAATAAATTAACAAAGTAATTAAAAAAACGTTGCACGATTTTACCAAAAATTATTTAATGGCATTTTAAAAATGTCACTTTTCTACTCTACTGCGCGTGGGTTGCATTGCAACTATGCCAGGCAAATAGCTAGCGGCAAAACTGACAAAACTATCAAAAACAGCGCCGACGCGACACATGACTGGCACGAAAAGAACGAGGCGGCAAACCTGTTGCAACGGTAAAACAGTGAAAGTTGTTAAAAACAAACACCGATAACCAACCGATAATCCAACAAGTACTAACTATTTCTTACAAAAACCACTTGAAAAAAAAAAAACAAATATAAATAAAAATTCAAATTCAAAGCACCAAATGCTTAACGATTTGGCTGCAACAAAGCACATTAGCCTAAATGTGCGAGTAATTAATTACTGCATTGAAATAATTACTGCATTGAAATACAACAAATAAAATCAATTCGATATAAAGGTGTGCAGGGTAAATGAGCCAAGTAGCCGGCGCAGCAGGTACGCCCGCACACAATCAATGAACCAAAACAAAGCGAAGATTGACAAGTTTGATTTGATTTGAAGTTGTTGAATATCAATCTTTTTGTGTTGTAGGTTTTTTTTTTGGTGATACTTGAAAAATGCAAATCACAAATATGCAGCGGGGGACTCCCACTGTTTTGAATTACAAAAACAAAGGCTCACTGCAAATTCATTGATTTCATTTTTTATAAATTTCGTCCCTAATTGCCCACTTAAAACTTACCTCAATTGTAACGCAGTAATAATACCAGCGAACTGATTTATTACTTTCCCTAATTAGATAAAATATTTTTAATCATTTATAAAAACAACATAACGGAATAGGTATTTTGTTTTTGATATATATTGGAACGATTTTCCATCATCCCTTGTCAAGTTTGGTTAGGAGACAAGCCGGTTTCGGCATTGTGTCATCTGCAGTGTAATTTTTCGTTGTATTTTGTTCTTTTTACGTCGATTTTATCAATTTGCAGGTAAATACTAACTTTTATGTTTTAGGCTTACGAAGTTGAAACAAAAAACTGGCAATATTCATATTCTTCTCTTTGAAAGCTAAAAAGTTAATAAGATAATTAAAAAAAAAATATAATGTGGAACATTAGGGTGGGTCAAAAGTATAGTCAAAATTTTGGTGCTCTCATACCCTAGCATTGTTCTACTTATATATCGAAAAAATACCCCTATTTTTTGTCTGAAAATATTAAGAGGTCCGTTCAAAGCGCTAAAATTTTCTCACATATTTTAAATGGTGGAAAAAACATTTTTTGTATAAATGGTATAGAGTTTTAGAAAATCAGTCAGGAGCCCTCAAAGAATTTGAAAAAATTTTTTATTTGACCAAAGAATTTTAAAATGGACCCATAATTAATAATTAATGCTAAAAGTTGGTTAAAAAACAATTTGCTAGTATTTTTAGAAGTCTACTAAAGAGAAACAAAAATTGCCGATTGACAAATATTGGTTTTTAACAATTCTGAACTAGTACTTCTACGAAAAATTGTAATTTTGTTGGTTTTCTTTTTTCATTTAAAATCCACAGGAAATTTTGACTACTTTAAGCGAGGGCCAAATATATTTTGATTACAAAAAAAAAAAAAAAAAAAAAAAATTATGAATTATGGGGATTGATTTATTGATCTCATTTTCAAAACATAAAGTAGTTAAATCTAAAGGACCAAATAAACACCCCAAAAGAAGTCCACACCATTTCCACAATTCAATTTTAAACATCAATTGAGACTTCAAGTTGAGTTGAACTGTAGCTGAATAAAATACCGTAACTAAATAAGGATCGAAACGGTTCAACGCTGTTGATTTTTAGTCACTGATATTAGGTTCGTTGTCACAAATCGCTGGTTGGTCTCTTTTTACGTCATCTTCAAAAATTTGGTAACGTTCTTTCAGCTTTCGTGTGCTTTGGGATCAGCCTCACTACACTGATGCCTAATTAGAGTTTGTAATATATGTATATAATGTAATATATCAGTTTTAGTTTAAGCAGATTCTCATGTTAACGATTGCAGTGACCACGCACACCCTGCGCAGCTATAAATTGGAAATGGCGCACCACGCTTTGGTTTCTGGTAAATGTGCAGAGCGCATGCGCAACAGAACTACCACAAATGTACATAGAAAAAAGTGTTGCCATTTTAACAATGACCAAAAATAACTCTATATCGAATTTACAAATTGAAAAGGTTGCCCGAATTCTTAAATTTAACGAAACAGTTGTTCCATAACAGTTATTTAGGCGACAAGTATATATGCCGTTGAGAATAAGTGTTATTTTCCAACATTTAGTTTTAACTATGCTTGATGTCTTTATCTACTCCTACACTTTCAGTAACTCTTATTGGCAACGGAAAACATATTTCATTTCCATAACAGTTATCAGGCAAAGCAAAAAGAGGGCATCTTTTCTGTTTACAAAAACCAAACCAACTTCAGAGCAGCTGAGATATTCAGGGTGGTTCACATATTGATTTGTTTTAATCATTTGTTATTTTGACAGTGACAGCTCTTTCAGGCTGGAAATCTTGTCGGTAAGTCAGTACAATATCTCCGCGGAACGAAATGAAGTGATTTGCGCTTCAACAACTTTGGGAAATAATGACAAACTTTTTTTTTTTAAACCAATGTTGGATAGCGCAAACAGTTTGTTTGTGCAAAAATTTCTTGAGACTGGTGAACAACACTCATGGTTCCCGGCGCCATGCGAGTTTGACACAAAACCTCCGTACAATTCGCTGGCAAGGTTCAATTGACTCAGCGATTGAAGGCAGACGACCGTCGCTGGAAATGGACAACGATTTTGATCGAAAAATTAACTCTTCGAACGAAGTGGGTTTGCTAACAAGCAAAACTGCCGCATCCGGGAATCGAAAAACCCGCACGTGACACAGAGAGTGATATATATGTTGGTGCGGATTGGTGCCGCTGGAAACGCCATCTCGTTCAGCGAGGCATGGTCAACGATTTTTGTGGCAGGAAATTGAATAAATGAACTTGGGCGATCTTAGATTCCAGCAGAATGGTGCGCCACGCCACAAACGATCTTTTGCCAATTCTGGTGCTCACAACTGCGATTTGACGACGGTAGCCTTTTTTGTATTAAAAATATTAACACAAAATATTATAAGGGGGGGAAAAAGGGAACATAAGTGAATGTATTGAGCTAATTTTTAATTAATTGAGCCCACCTCCTAACCTCATTGTTATTGCGCGAATTGTAGTGGAATTAGATTGGGCCGAAGAACAACTTGGAAACCCCTACAAATAAATAATAAATCGTTGCCTTAATTTGAATGAAACAGTCTTGGTAAGATTTTGCCAGCGTTTTAAAGAAATCCCGTTATTTTCTGCAGCGGCAACTCTGGTAATAATAGTAAGTCTAGCGCACCATGATTGCATCTCCCACACGCAAAAACCGACGCGATTTCTTATGCGACAGTTTCAGCATTTTAAATTTTCTTTAAATTCAAAATTACGACGCGTATTTAATTTGGTTGCGATGGGACAACAGCAACAAGTTGAATAAAAAATAAAAAACACAGCAACTTATGTTTGTATGCGGGTATGGATAGATGTATGCGTGCGTGTTCCCGTATATTTTTGTTCAACATCAACATCGGTTACGGTATATTGGTCACAGATGCGCATTGCAACCAATGAAGCATGAACTGTGCAACATTTGGTGGTAATATTGTTTTACCTTAAGGCGCAAACACACACAACGCAGAACGTTTACGAGCGCTAGCGCTTCCTTGGACCTACAACTGTACATATAATATTTCGCCTCGTACATGAAGATATTATTTGGCACTTTTGTTGGTGTTTGTGTTATTTAGTTTTCGTTGTCATTAAAATTGAAACGTTTTCCTTTCTGTTTTTATACCCGAGCGTACTGGTGTTGCCTAGGGTATCGTAACTTTGTTCGCCTAACGGTTCTTTGTAACGGCGTAAAGCAACCGAGATAGAATCAGTAGTGAATTTGATTAAGCCAAGTCTGTCTGTTTGTCCGGCCGTGGGTCGGATAACTGGAGTAAATATTGAGCTATCTTGACGAAACTTGGTATACACATTGCCCTGGGCCCAAGGTACTTTGGATCAATGGCCAAAATCGGATAACAACCACCCCCACATAACGGTATTTTTTGCGAAAATCAAAATAATGCGATATCTCGGTAACCAGTAAAGGTAATTTTCTTTGTGAATATGGATGTGGCTCCGCCCGATTTAGCCAAAAAATCAAAATCTCCGAAACTATATCATCAACTCAACTATATTTAGTACTGAATTTCAAGTTAGTAAGAGAAATTGGGAAAATTTTTAAAATCGGACAAAACCACGCCCAAATCTCATATAACGATAGTTTACCAAAATCTTAAAAAATTCGATATTTAAGTCTGCACTAAAGAAAATGCCCTCAAATTTAATATGAAATACACCAAATCAGAGAAATTGAAACGGGCGTGGCACCGCCCACTTTAGAGCAAATAAGTAATATCTCCGAAACCGTGCTATTAAAGTCTTCCAAATTTGTTTCGCGCATTATATTTGGAGTTAGCAAAATTTAAAAAATCGAGCCAAAACTACACTCACCTCTCATATAACGGGAATTTTCAAAAATCAAACAAACGCAATATTTAAGTAACTATTAAAGATAATTTGGTTAAATTTAACATGTTGGATGAGGTATAGATAAATGCGCAGAATAAAAAATGTTTGGTACTAGTCGTGGCACCGCCCACCCCTGAGCAGATATGTATAGCTCAAAAACTGCATAGCATTTCAAGCCAATAAGTTAAATTTCGAAAATTGTAAAAATTGTACAGAAACCATGCCGCGCTCTCATATAACCGTAGAAAAAAAACAAAAATCAAAACAACCCGATAATTTTATAACTGTACAAGATAATTTGCTCAGATTTGATAGACAAGATTGGGTTTGAGAATGAATCACAAATGTTGGGAATGGATATGGTATCGCCCACCTTACAGCCAATAAGTATATCTCCGAAACTTCTTTGGCAAATTCTACCACATTACGTATACTTTACATTTCTAGTCAAAAAGCACAATTTGGAAAATTATATAAATCAGACTAAAACCACGCTCATCACCTCTCATATAATAGTAATTGACAAGAAATTAATATATTCAAAATTTTACTAATCCATCTCGCGAATTGTTTTATATTGGTATAAAGAATTTAATAGCTGAGAGAAATAACTAAAGAATCAAAATTTTGAAAAATGGATGTGAGACGTGAAACTCATACTAATTTCCTCTTGGTTTTATTAAAATCAATAAACGCCATTTAAAGTTTCGAAATGATATTATGATAGTAAACCCGGCTTGTTTTAATGCACCAATGAAGATATAGATTTTTCTTTTTAATATTAAACAGAGCTTTTGGGCTTAAAATATTTTTTATAGCTCGATCTAAGAGAAATATGTTTGTATCTAACATCATATATCTAGTGCGGAGTTGTAAGGAATTTGGTTTTTTATTGTATAGGGCGTGGCACTGGACTTGGAACTATCCGTATCAATATAACTCCTCTCTTACTGCTGTGTGTTCCAAGCGGAAGTTTTCGCGATTGGGCAGGCCTTTAAATCGCTTGAAGACAGCCAGGCAGCAGTAAAGGCGCTAACCGCACCAAATATTAGCACAAAGGTAGTCAATGCTTATAAACAACTGATAGCCGCATTAACAGATCTAGAAACCTCTGCCATCTGGGCTCCCGCTCATAAAATAATCGAATGTAACGAGAAAGCCAATGAGCGAGCACGGTGCGGCTCGGCAGATGATGAAGTAGCAACCAGTATCGAGATGGGTATAACCCTAGCCGTTGCGAAGGGAAGTATACGAAACTTCTATCTCACCAAGGCGCACTACAATGAGAAGAGCATCAGAGGTATTCTTTGTAGGTCTAGAGCCGTTGTCCATAAATTTATTGCAGTATACACGGCCACTGGACTTTCGGCAGGCATGCGGGAAGAATGGGAATTCTGCATAATGAATACTACAGAAGCTGCTGAGACGTAGCCGCGAAAGAAACGGTAGATCATTTCCTGTGCAAATGTCTGCACATTAGTCTAATATCCGTAGGAAGTCCTTTTCTAGACATTCTAGGGCAGGTTTCTAGGTTCTAGACCTATTTTACTTATCTATGTATATACTTTGGACGCCTATAAAGGACTCACATTCATTTTTATATACAAGATTTCAAACAAAAACTTGCGCTGGGTATTTAAAGTTCGGTTGCACCCGATCTTAGACTCTTTCCTACTTGTTTTTATTACATTTATTTATTTGCAACGCGTTTATAGGTTTCTTTTGTTTTTTGTTTTTGGTTGGCGTTGAGTTTAAATTTCCTTAGTTTTTATTTGTATTTATATATTTATTATTACTGCTTTGTATTTCCCTTACTTTATTACTATAAGTAATTATATATATATATTTATTACTATAAATTTTTTTGACTTATGCTTTTATGATTTTTGTTTTATGTCTTTATGAAGTTTTCCTCTTCCGCTAATTCACACAATCTCTGTATGTACTTTGCGATTGCGATTGCGACTGCAGCAGCGATTGAGGTGAGAAGTCACGTTTGCGTATGAGTAGCGGTACACCTACGCAATGTGCAACGTACAGCGTGCAACGTGCAACATGCAGTACTAAATATATGTTACATGCGGCGTGCAACATTCGCGTAAATTATATGCGCAAATGTGGAAAGCGTGGTATTGCTATGGTTTTGAACTGTACTCCTTGATAGTGGGATGTGACCCGAAAGGTATAAATAAATTCACTGCAATATGGCCAGTTTTCATTATTTATTATTTCAATGAGGCGGTATATTTAATAGCTTAAAGTCAAAAAAAAAAAAAAATAAAAAAAAAAAAACAAACAGGAAGAAGCGCACATGCAGTATACGAAATAGCATCGATTGCTAGCAGTTATGACTTTCGTATATATTAAAAAAAAATGTTAGTTGCTCGAGAGCAACATTTGTTGCGCTGATATTCGTTTAACTACAGCCGAAAACTAGCTGGTTGTAGTTTCATACACTAAGTTAGAATTTGTATCTAGCCAGATAACTTGGACCTTTTTCTTCTTCTTCTTAATTAGCGCTATAGCCTCCTAGGCGCTTTTGATCGATTTCAACATGACGCGCCACTTATTTAGAACTCTTTTACCTTAAAAATATTGCCCAGTCATCGTTGAGCAAAAAATGTATAAAGTTTCTTAAGAGGCCTTCGATGGCAGTCTTGTCACAACCAAAAATTACTTGCTTTCGATCAAATTGACCTAAACTATTCTACCAAAAATCGACCAATATTTTTTTTTTCTTCAAAACAAAAGACATTTGTATAACACAAGCCGACTTCGAAAATTCTTGCAGTCGCTACTTATTTCTAAAAGTCAGCTAATTAGGGCAATAGTTTAGTTGGGGCTCACAATCAGTCAAAGCATTAAATAATTTAGATCCAATCAAGCTATGTAAAATGCAGGACCTCAGTTCGCACACAACTTCGCACTCACGTATTTCGGCTTCTTTCTTCTTTCTGCGTCTCTCAATACGTCTCTCTTGTTGTGTCCGATCGGAGCGTGGGCCTGTGGGCGGCAGCTTTATTTTCCATAGCGTTGTGGGATTTCTCATCCATACAACTTGTTTTTTCGCGGTCGCTAAAAGCTAGTGACTTTCTCAGCGACGGTACGTAGTGATAGAGAAATGTGTTCTCAATGCACGCGACTTCTCGTTTGTTGCGAAGTGCCTTTGGTGAACAGGTGTGAGAGTCGAGTAGCAGAGTTGGTAGCTATATTTTGCGATTACAGCTCTCCGACGTCGAGCTCGCCTTGTGTTTTGTTTTCTTCGCAGAGCCGTATGCGTATCTTAGCTGCGACAAGATAATAATCCGAGTCGATATTCAGTCGTCGGAGTGTACGTACGTCTAATGCAGTGGGTCCATGCCTTCAATCTATCGCAATACGATCGAATTGGCTGCGCATTTTTCGACCTGGAGACATACACGTGACTTGGTGGATCTTCTTGCGCTACAAACTACCATGTTTCGAACTCCGGCAAAGTCGATCAGTTTCAGTCCGTTGGCAAAGGTTTCGTCATGGAGACTGAATTTTTCGACAGTGTGGCCAAAGATTCCTTCCTTATCCACCCTGGCCTTGAAGTCGCCAAGTACGATTTTGATATCGTTATGGGGAAGCGCTCGTAGGTACTTTCTAGGCGCTCATAGAAGTGATGCTGGATCACATCGTCCTCCTCTTTCGTGAAGGCGTGGACACAAATAAGATAAGATATTGAGGAATTGCGGTTTGATGCGAATCGTGAAGAAACGCTCGTATACCGTAGGGAACGACAGTACTTGACGACAAAGGCTCTCTGCCACAACGAATTCAACCCCGAACATGCGCTCCTTTACATGGCAGTTGTAGTAGACGTCGCAAGGTCCGACGCCAGCCTTTGCCTTTACGAGGACATCAACCGCCGGACAGCGGCATCTTCCCTATTCCCTGTTCGGATATTTCAGTTGCATGCCCACAGCTTAATACATTGCGTGCAAAAAATTTCGTATCAGAATTTTTTCATCATCAATCATAGAAGTAGGTAGTGCATCAAAATATTTCTTGTTATAAGCGCCATATGCCACTAATCGTATTGAAGTTTCGGAAGTAAGAAAACATAGCTTAGAATCAAAAAACAAAAGCATTAAATGTAATGTACGAAAGAAGCAACCTAATGAAAAATTTGTTTTATAAATAAATAAAACCAACATCAAACGATAACAACTTTAATATTCATTTTAGTGCCAATAAACTCAACAGCATCTAGCTATGTTAGTTCAGTCGCAGCAACAATATGCTAATGAGCACATGTTGTTAGCAAAATGTGTGTGCAGGCGTCGTCTGCAACAACAACATACAAACAAACAAGAAAATAAAAAAAATTGAAGGCAACACAACAAACGTTGCATAAATAAATAAATAAAGAAAATCTGTTGCACGCTCATTCCAGCATTCTATACCTCCTAAGTACACATATCTCCAGCCCCCACATACAAAACAACAACAACTCCGCAATATGCATTTCATATCGAACAACAAACCACAATCATTTTGATCTTCACTTCACCCCACAAATGTTTTACCACCACTGGTTTCATTGCTGATTTCGCGCGCGCATTGCAAGCGGCTGTTTGTTTATGAAGATGTAATAAAATTATGATTTTTAAGCAATTTTTTCGCTAGAAAGTGTACTTTGTTTATTTTCTTACGATACTCTATGCCACAGATTGCGCATAACAACCGCCGGCGTATAGTTAACTCCAAAACGAAACACATACCTGCCTACGCCACAGACATGCCTTTGAAAATGAAAGTGCTGCTGTTTTCGATGCACAGAATTATGTAGATTTCCTGTTCAATCACCTCCCCCATTTCATCCTCGATTTTCCATTTTAAATTGCCAATTTCATCGCTTTGCTTGATTTGCCAAAGATCATCTTTGGCCAGTCGGTGTGTGCGGCACATCATTCAATTGCATTACGACTATGGTTGTTTGCTGCTCGATGTGATTTGCCTGCAACGATAAAAAGTTGCTCCATAAATCTCACTTCACTCCAAGACCAACCACCAACATTGGCTGGGGACCGAAGCAGCGGTGTATTCTCTTTCACTGCTGAAGTTTTGTTTTTAATGTTCGGCAGTGGTTTTAGTGGGTTTCTTGAGGCGTTGCAACCACTCAGATGCATAGCTAATTCTAATGTACAGTGTTTAGCGATCGAAGAGGGTGCTTTGAAATTATGTAGAGAGACATGTCAAAAAAAAAAACGTTTGCGTATTGAAACCCAATTTTAATCAGATCCTTAAATAGAGGCTTTAATTCCTCGAGATTGCTCGAGATGCAATTTCTCGCGGGGATCGCTTTCTCATGAAGTTTCTCGAGTACCGAAAAGCTCGTAAGGTTTGCGGGCCTCTCAATATTCTAGTCCATAAGATAACTGGGTTGCTTGCACTAATTTTGCACTACTTATCCTACTCCACAATATATACAGTGAGCCAAGCAGCCAAATCAAAAAATTTTAGAGTCTTGGTTTTCTCGTTACTGTGTGAGTGGCAATTTCTTGCGAGTATCGCTTTCTCGTGCAGCGTGAATCTTGTAATTCTCGCGAGTTTCTCTATACTCAATTTCACTGTACGCATTTTGTTACTTTGCACTTGTGATTGTTGTCTCATTTTTACTTTTACAATGAAAGAGTGAAATAAACTCGTCTCTCTAAATACTCGACATTTCCCGCGAGAACAGCGATTGTATCGGGAACTTGAATTCTCGGTTTTTCGAGTATCGAAATACTCCGGATTGTGCGAGCAGAAGTCAAAAGCTCTAGTAAATAAATACATACGTGACTTTTTCGTCTATAATAATTCAATTTGTGAGGAAGTTATGTGGCTTATCAGCGAAAACCTTGTCCAAGTGATTTTTCGCTGTTCTTCGATATCGTCCCATTATATAAATCATTAGAGTTTTATGGAGATCGAGATGGTGCAAGACTCGGACCATGCCGTATGTGCCTCAAAACTTCTCAGTTGGGTCTATAACTTAATTGCAAGCGGTTTGCTAAGAGATGGCGTAACTTGTATGTATTCCATCGTTCCAATATATTCCAAACATACGTCGGAAAGCTACTGTCATTGTACGTCTTTTCAGTATATGTCATTCATTTGAAGCGTAAACAACAATAATTTTTTTTCACTCAAATATGTCGAACTTTGTGCCTGAAAAAGTGTTTTGCGGGTAGTTCTTCTTCGCTATTTTAATATGAAAAAAACTGCTGCCGAAAGTCATCGTATTTTGGTGGAAGTTTATGGTGAACATGCTCTAGCTGAGCGAACGTGCCAAAAGTGGTTTGCATGATTTAAAAGTGGTGATTTTGGCTTGGAAGACGATGAACGTCCTGGGCAGCCAAAAAAGTTTGAAGATGAAGAACTGGAAGTATTACTCGATGAAGATTATTGCCAAACGCAGGAAGAGCTCGCAGAATCTTTGGGTGTCAATCAAGCAGCCATTTCAAAAGGTTTAAAAGCAGCTGGATATATTCAGAAGCAATGAAATTGGGTTCCACATGAACTCAAGCTGAGAGATGTCGAAAGGCGGTTTTGCTTGTACGAAATGCTGCTGGAACCCCACAAAAGGAAGTTGTTTTTGCATCGGATTGTTACTGGTGACGAAAAATGGATCCATTACGACACAAGCGCAAAAAATCATACGTGAAATTCGGCCAACCAGCCAAATCAACGGCTAAGCCGAATATCCATGGCGCGAAGGTGATGCTCTGTATTTGGTGGGATCAGGAGGGTGTGCTGTATTATGAGCTGCTAAAACCGAGTGGAACCATCAATGGAGAACACAATTAATCCGTTTGAAGAGAGCAGTAGCCGAAAAACGCCCGGCATATGCGACCAGACACGAGGCAATAATTTTCCATCATGACAATGCTCGGCCCCACGTTGCTATTCCGGTTAAGAACTATTTGGAAAACAGTGGATGTGAAGTTTTACCCCACCCGCCTTATAGCCCAGACCTTTCCACTTCTGACTACCATTTGCTCCGATCGATGCAGAACGCCCTCACTGGAATACGGTTCACATCAGAGCAGAATATCAAAAATTGGCTTAATTCATTCTTGGCTGCCAAGCCGGCGCAGTTGTGTTGGGATGGGATCTACAAATTGCCAGAAAGATGGGAAAATGCCATAGCTTGAGACGGGCAATACTTTGAATAATACTATTGTACATGTTTTTCTTAAATAAGCGTTAAAATTTTAGAAAACCCCACACGAATTAAGTTATAGTCCCAATAATAATGACCATTTGTGACATTAATTTCAGCCGCCATCTTTAATATGGCAAGCTTCTCACTTGTATTCATTCACAATAATGACGACTGTCCTGTTCGTCGTGTTTGTAGTCAGCGTCTCGTCTCCTTAGTCAAGTCCGAGGTATTTGCGTCAAGGTAGCGTTTCTTAGCAGTTAGTAAGTTCGTCTACTTCGCGTTACCCGTCTGAGCGTCATTCTTACATATAGAAAAGTAAATTCTCAGTCCCATTGATTTGATATGAAAATTGTGTGGTACATGAGCTGTTGAGTATTAGAGGAAAGTTTTTGCACATTTCAGAATATAACTATTAACAATTACTTATACTATATCTGTAAAATGATCTTATGATATCAAGACTTACATAAATTCTTTATGTTTTAAAAAATCATTGAAGGTAAATCCGGTAGATGCGCTTAAAGGTTGAAGAAATCTCAAAGCACTTGAAAATTGCTCATTGCATTTTCGAACTTTTTATTATTTACTAAATATATGGTTTTTATTCACAAAATAGTTAACAATAATCCACTGTGCATATTTTCGTTTTGTCAGAATTTTATAGCCACAACTAGCAGTGTTGCACGATCCTTCGATTCGTGTGCGCACAGCCACATATTTTTCAATATTTGCAGATCAAATGAGGCAGTATGCACTTCAAAAGCCAGATAGCCAGATGAAATTCGATAGATACGAGGATAACATCGATTTTCGCTCTTTGATTTTTTATAAAAACCAAATGTACGTGCGTCGGCTATGATCGCTAGGCTGATCCTGTTGTATGTACCTTGGTACCTACTGTGGTTTTCTTTTACGCACATCGCGGCAAAATCTCACGCATAGAGATACGGAACCTAAGTGGAAATCTATAGCACTGGTGGAAAACATGCATGATGTTGTAGCCTATGCAACTTGCCTTTCTCATTTTTACCCTTTATCTTTTTCTATCCTTTTTTCTATTACAACTTTGTTTTTTTTTTTGCTCTAGCGAGTATGTTAATTTTCACTAAGCCTACAGCCAATTTGTCATTGAACACCAATGGCAATTTTTCAGCAGCCATACCGAACGTTCGAAAGCAATGCCAGTAAACTCTTGTAGAGCTTGTGGCTTTTGGTGCTTATTGCTTTGCTAGTCGGCGGTTGGTGGTTAGCTTTAGCTGTGTTTTCCATGCGCTTGAGGCTTTTCGTTTCACAGCAATCGTATTGATTTATTGATTTGCATGAGGCAGCGAAAGAAGATCACTCAATGTGGTCTGGCAGTGAAAATTACATGGCAATATAATATAGCGACAGATCAACAACAACATGGACTGCCTATTGGCAACGCAAATGCGCGTAAAAACTTCCCTGGATTTTCCTTAACAGCTCTAGTTTTTCAACCATACTCGTCGTGGTTTTGTGGTCAAAATTATTGTGTTTCGTGGAACAACTCTTAGCGTTGCGCAGATTACGACTACATAAGGCTTAGATTAAGTGCTAGCATAGTGGAAGTCAATTTTATTCATTTGCATATTTAATATGTATGTGTGTGCCCTGCAGGAAAAAACAGACAGTCTAAAATATTTACCAATTTAAAGAGTAGTTGGAAGTCAAATGTTTTGAAAAAATGCGTTTGTCTTTATAAAAATGTAATGAGTTTTATTAATTAGTAAAAAAAAACCCGGCAGACGTTGTTCCGTCTATATGTATGTAGTTGTTATGTGCTCATTGCATACATATGAATTCAGAAAAAATATTTCGGTTTTTGTCCCATGTAATATGTGGCAACCCTCTCAAAAATATAGGTATATGCACCTTGTTCTCGCCGAGACAAAAAGTCTGCCATTCATTGTTTAATATTTTATATCCTTGTGTATTATTGAAATAAATTTGTCTTTTGAAAAAGGTGGCAACACTTTTCAAACTACACCTATAAACTTTCTTTTTCTTTTAGCGAAACAAATGCTTTGCCACGCATATTCTACTATTTTATATAACTTGTGTATAATTTTATTAAATTTGATTTTTCGAGCAGGTGGCAGCCTCTATACGTTAAAAACCTTCTTCTCAGCGTATCGAACAGTTTGGGCCCCAGACTTTTATATGTCATATAACTTGTGCATAATTAAATTAAATTTGATTTTTCAAACAGGTTACAGCGCTTTCCAAAATATAAGTATGAACCTTCTCCTCGCCTAGACAAACCGTTTGACAGTCATATTTTAATATTTCATATAATTTTTTTATAATTTAGTTAAAAACGACTTTTCAAGCAGGTGGCAACCTTATTCGAAATTGTAGCTAACTATAAACTTTCTTAGAGAAACGAACCGGTTGATATAATTTATATAACTTGTGTATAATTTAATAAAATTGGACGTTTCTAACAGGTGGCATCTCCAAGAAATATGTATGTACATATGTGCGACATACATATTTTAATATTCCATATAACTTGTGTATGTATTTTGAATTTTAAACAATTGGTAACCCTCTGCCGAGTTTAAAAAACTTTCAAAATTTCATTAAAATCGATCGGGCCGGTTCGGAGGAGTTCGACGACAAACACCGTGACATGAAATATTTATATACAAGATTATTTTGTAGATAAATCTAGCAATATATATTGAGTTGAAAATACGCAGTGTTATAGCTGGTCGAAATAAACCCGTTTTTTTTTTTTAATTTTGATTTGAAAATTATTTATTTCATAATTTTTTCTATTTTTTTTAAGTTTTTCATTATAGTTTTTTTATCATGAGGTAAAGAAATTAAAAAAATATCGCGAAAATTATATTTAAAAAATTTCAAAACCAAAATTTAAAAAAAGTTTAATTTTGACCAGATATAAAAGTTCATTGATTGCCTTCGAACAAGATTGTTAATGAAGTGATACCCCAAAACAAACAAAACACACAGAGTTACCGACTTCTCAAAACCCTACCCATATGTACAAAAGATTTCAAAAACGTGTGTTCGAACTCAGAAAGTACACATACTAACCTCTCCGATATTTGAATTTTTTTTTTAATTTTTGGCCTGTAAATCTGTGTATTTGAACATAAAATTGATACTCTCAATACTTTTGAGAATTGATGTTCAAAATAATTATGTAATTATTTTTAATCTGTATACTGCTTTGAAATTTATATATTTTTGTTTAAACGAAAAATACAAATTTTTAGTTCACTAAAAAGGAGACCGTACATAACTTTAAATTGGAAACGTACAAGTTCGAGAGTTTTAAAACAGTTTGAAAAAAAACGTAATTTGAAATAATTGGAACTAAAAACCTTTTATTGCAACTAGGAAAAACTAATTTGCTGTTCTTTCTGTCAAACATATTTAAAGTTAGTTGAAATCAAATTCAGAGACAGATAATTGATTTGCGCCCAGGGCATCGCAATGCTAATAAATTTAGTTGCTTACAAGAAAAAGGAAAAAATTTCAACCACTTGTAGTTTGTAAATGACTTTTAGAGTAAGTAAGCATTTCCGACAGGGTACGTATGCGTCTAAGGAGGTATGTATTTTGCTTAGCTTATATTGATTACCGTTTTTCTTGTTAGTAGCCACAGCGCACACACATGCGATCTGTCACGCTTTTCCTTTTTCCTTTTGATTCTCAAAACACAGATACAGATTCGTGTTTCTGTCCAGTTTACTATCTGACTTCCGTAAATCTGCGCTTGTAAATTTACCGCTGATCGTTGATTTAATGTTGTTTTTGTGGTTGTATATACAATGTAAATAAATGGACAAATTTAAATACACACGTACCGGCGAGTATATTGTATATACTTATAGGTGGCAATTGATTTTTCTTTTGCTATAATCAAAATATGTATGTCTTTAAATATGTTTGCTGGAAAATAATCCAACTACTTACATATATTTGTTGTTAAAATACTTCTAGAAGTTACATTGTTAGTTTTTTTTTTTAAATACTCATTCAAATTCACTCCAAACTTTAGTACAGGGTGACCTGAAATAAATGGAAATACTGGCAGCTGGAATAATATTCTTTGCAAATGGCACCGACTGTCAGTTCAATTATGACATTTGTAAAGTAAAGATAAGAAGAATTTGTCTCTAGAACGAGTTACTCGCCCAGGCTCTTTCAAAGGCTAGATCACCAGATGAACTAGTCCCAGATTTTATTCTGTATGTTTTTTGGAGACTCGGACTAGAACTTACGGCCAGATGTTTTGACAAATGCCGTGAAAAGCGCAAATGGTGACTACAATGTGCATTTAAAAAATACCATTTTTCCCCATTAATTCAAAGATAAAACCAAAGAAGAACTGATCATTAATTTTAAACAACCTTGTAGAAGTGCTAAGTAGATTTAGTTTTACTAATCACAATTTTTTAGAGTAGGCTAAATTTTGAACGATTTGAGAAATAATGCAGTTGTTTTTTTGATACTATGTGCAAATCGACCTCTAATATATAATTTCTGTTTTGAGGGGGGTTTATATAAAACGTTAAAATCGTTAAAATTTTAGGTTTTCTTTTTTTGTTACCCGAAAATGAAGAGTGGTGTAGGGAAACAGAGTTAATTTTCAAATCAAAGTAGGAATGGGTTATACTGAATAGAGTAAAATCCTTTCTATGCTTTCTGCTCGATTTAAGGTGTCTTATTAGTGATTTTCCATAGATATGACTAAAGCACCATCTACAGGTTACATTTTTTGCAAAAGTCTTTCTTATCATATAAAATCTCGACTCAATTTTCTGGAGCGGTCCAACATCCCACCATGTGAAGCAACCCCACACCATGATGTTACCTCCACCATGTTTCACAGTCTCTTTCACGTGATGTCTTTTGACGGTTTCATTGGGGCGGCGCCAGCAATATTGCTTACCATCAGACTGGAAGTGGTTGAATTTCGATTCGTCTGACCAAAAAACGCGTTTCCAGTCGTCTTCAGTCCAATTCACATGATCTCTTGCAAACTTTAGTCGCGCTTTAACATTTTTGGCAGATAGAGAAGATTTTTATTTTTTAGCCGCCGAGATATACCCACTTTTGTGGAGGGATGTTCTTGCAGTCCATCGACTGACATATTTACCTATTTCCAAGGCTGCATTTTCTGGTGTCAAACACTTGCCTTTTTTCATTCGTGCCATCATAAGGCGTGCTTCCGCATCTGCCAAAAGCCTTTTACGCCCTCTGACCTTCACATTTGATTGACAATTTCGCCTTTTCTGGGCTCTTATCATTACCGGCTGGCTTATTTTCAAATCCACAGCAATTTGCCGAGAAGAAGATCCACTTTCAGTCATCGAAACAATTTTGTCCTCAACTTCACGCAATATTTTTTTCATTGTTTTTATATTTTATTTATTTAAATATTTTTTAAAATTTATTTATTATTTATTCTTTATTTATCTCAAAATGCGCCCACAATATGCAAAACATTATCTTAGATTAGAATTTACTTTAAATTAAACACTCTATTTGAAAAAAAACGGTAAATATTTAATGCATTGCTGAAAAGATATCGGGTGCAAAATTGAGTACATGCAGGTTGTTTTGGTTTTTATTAATTTCTTATTGGACTTTGATGTTTTCTGTTGTTGTAATATAAATAAAATTGAAGTCTACTAAGCACCAAACAAAGAAAAAAAAATGTTGTTGTTATCTTTATTATTACTCTTGCTATGCATTATTAAGTACAAAAATATCATCTATGTACTCACTAATGCTCTTCACTGTATATTGAATTTGAATCAAATTGGCCTATTCTGGCTATGGCTTTGCTATGGTCCCCTCACCATTGTTCTTAGCATAAACTTTAGAGCCTTTTTTTAAACTATGCGACGCCTACATACATTAAATAGGGACACGAATTTCGATACGATACGATACCATATCGATAATTCTGCCATTCGATACCGATATTTTTTACCCGATATTTTTAAACCGATATTTTTTGGTAGCGACTGCTTTAAACCATGTATCGTATCGAATTTGCGAAGAAAATTATTTCCAAGACAATATGAGCCCTAACCGTCAGCAACATTTTTTTTTTACAATTTTGAAAAATATGTCGCTAGAATTTCTTCTCGGTTAGATCTCGAATATGTAGTTATGACAATCGGTGGAATGAAAAAGTACTAAGGAATAGCAAGGCCACACTGTAAGCTAATACCTTTCCAATTTTAGGTGAGGTGCTTCGTCTCTTGTCACTTTTGCTGAAATTACAAGTTTCATATTGGTAAAATAAGACAATGGACCAGAAAGAGTACCAGTCTTTCAAAACTGGAGTCCTCAAATTCGGTATGCCAATCTAACGACCTAATTTCAAACTTTCGAACTGACAAACAGATTATGGCGTATAACAAATTTTGACTGAACTTCATTTTTCATTTAGTATCGATATTTTGGATATCGAGTCTTTGAAATTCGATATTTATGGGTTTCGTTTAGAGCGATATATTAAATGAGTACCATATCGATGCTTTGCCTCCGATATCGTGTCCGTAATGTACAATGTAGACTGAAGTTTTAACAACTGATCCTTATATCATATTCTTGCTTTTATTTTTTCTAACTTTTTGCTTTATCGGCTATTTATATTGCAGTCCTCGTCGTTGTGAGTGTTATATCAAATGAAACAGCCTCTTATATGCTGAGCACCTAAATTGGAATAAATTTTTCCATAAGTTTCGAGAGAATGCAACCCTTAGATAAGTCAATTTAGAAATCCTATCTACGGGCTACTATTAGTGATGGACTGTTAATCAAAAAATCGGTTATAATCGGTTATTTTATTTCGGTTAGCGGTTAAAATAAATCGATTAATTCCTTTCCATTAGTTGAACAGTAACCGAACATTTGTTCAAAATAATCGAAAACACTGAAGAACACATAAAAAATGAACCACTTTGCGCAGCCAATAGCGTGTGAATCTAAATTACATATTTAAAAATTGCCACTCCAACCACCCAGTAATAGTAAAACTTAACGAATCAGTGCTTGCCTTCGTATACTTGAACTTTTTCTGAAAATCCTTATTTTTATTTTAAAAAAAGTAACAAACAAAAGAGGTTATGTCCAAAGCGGAAAAACGAAATAGACTTACAACGAAACACTTGACATAAATTTTTATGCTTAAATTCTTTTCTAAAGAACTGAATTTTGAAAATTTTATAAAATGTTAATCCGCAGTATTCGCAGACTATACTTACCTATACTTGTGTTAATTAATAGAATTAAAATTAAAATTTAATATATAAAATACATTTTAAAAATTTCATAGCGTAAGTTCACTACTAATTTAATTTTTTATATCTATTTAAATGGATTTCTATTTTTTTCGATTTTAATCGAAACGACCGGTTAGTTTTACTCAGTCAATTTACTCACTCAGATTTTTTTATATCTTTCAAAATTATTACGATTAATTCCAATTGTTAATTGAATGTCTTCGATTAATTATTAATCGATAAATCGATTATTAAATTTTTTTGCCATCACTACTTACTAAAAATGAAGGATTTTTTACCCAAGGAAAGTTTCTATGAATTTGTGCACACTTTCCACACACCTATTTCTCCATTTAACATTTACAACCCACTTAAACTAAGTTCAACTCTGCAATAATTATGCTGTCACTCCTTTTACTGACAGTACAATGTAGCAACATTTCCTGTTTACAAAACTGCAATGACATGATTTCTATCAAAGCTCGTTATAGGCTGGGAAATATTAGAAAATTAGGGTTCAATATACCAAAAAAACCAAACATTCACACATCCATACATTGAAAGAGAGGCGCATGGCAGCACAATCAAATGTTGCAAGCACGGATGCAACATCAACCGAAGCAAAACAAAGTGCTTGAAATTAGAGAAAAACCTTTGAATACAAACAAAAAAAAAAACAAAAATTACTTCTTGTGTGGGTGTTGGGTTTCCCGCTGCAGCCGCTCAGTTGAGGCAAAAACATCTACTTATGCACTGCGCTAATACTCTGCGTCTATCAAATGAATAAAATACAATGAAAAATTAAACAAAATAAAATAGAACTCTATTAAATCCAAAATATATCGTGTTAAATGCAGTTTAAAGTTAAAGCTCTAGCTGAAATTAAGCTGACGCGCTGCATTCGTTTCGTTTGCATTTTGGTTTTGGTTTTCTTTGCAACTGCATGCAGCAATTGCAGCTGCAGCAACATGAAACCGGCGGCCGACTGTATGTAGCAGCAAATGAAAAAATAAAATAAAATAAAAATAATAAGCAGCAAGGCAATAAATCAGACACCTACACTTTGATTACTTCACTATTTTGACATTTGCTTGAAAACACCCGGCATCGAATGTACGAACATTTGTGCTATTTTTTGTTTTTTTTTTGTTTTTGGGGTGTGTGCAGCAAAATGATTGTAGCAAGAGCAATAATAACAACACATTCGTAGAGTGCTGCAACAACTGTTGCTGCAACAATCATTGACTGCAGTTAAATCGTCAGTTAATGTTGCTGATGTTGGCAGCTGATATGTCTTGCTGATGCAAACACTGATACTCGCTCTGTGATTATTTTGATGCTAATGTTTTTGTTGTTATTTTTTTGGGCGATGTTGTTGTTGCTGCGGCTGTTAGTGGAACTTCTGATACCATGTCAGCTTTAAGTCGGTGCCATTCAGACGGTGTGTCAGTCGCTTCAGCTCATTAGTTGAAGTGCATTCGCTTATGCCGTTCGTAATGGAGCTGCAATTTTTTTCCAATAACGCCGTATTACTACATGTATTATGAATATCGTGTTGAAAAATTTTAAATCTGAAGTAAAGGTATATGTCCTTTGGAGCTATTAAAGCCGTAGCTAGGCCAGGTTGAGGTAACTGTCGCTCAAAAGATTGTCTTATACACTTTCCACTTCTTCCTCGTCCTTCGAGTTGCAGCAAAAATCTATTTAGAGTAAACACATCCTCGTACCGTCTGACTCCATCAGGATGAGCACTGTTATTATACTGGCTATTGAATTGATCGAGTTCCGGTCGGTGTTTACTAGTGACTTGGACTTTCTAGTGTCGGTATCAGCCCAGATTTCCTTTATAACCGAGCAGCAGGTTCTACCGCCCGACCTGATTTTGGCACTCTCAATGACATTGGATCTTAGCCGATACTTGCCCGCCCTTTGGGCAATTCATTGCCTTTTCTAGCCGGTTTATTTGCTGCGCAATTGCCGGCGATCAGAGATTAACAAATTACTGACAGCTAAATAGCGGCTGCGGAAAGAAACTATAGTGGTCGGGTAGACGTAAACTTAGGTTTAGTGTGAGTGAAAACCACTTCCCATATTTCCATCAAGCCTGGACACTTATCCTAAAAATTACGGGCATGTAGTTTAGGTTCCCGCACTACCTACATTCATCTCTTTTTGGGATATTTGTGGAGAACTTGCTGTAGAAGCAGAGTAGAGTTTTGGTGTAGGCCAACAGTCGCCGTTTTCCAAGACTGCATCCAGAATTAATGATTGACCAAATCTGTAGGGTCTCCATATGTGAATTGTATTTCAGATTCGCGTGATAAGCATGGAGACTAATCGTTACACTCTTGCAATCTATTCCCGAATTTGGTTCCTTCTAGAGAAGGTCACCATTCGGTGTCTCCAAAGAATGAAGTAGGCTGCGCCATCGTAGTGTACAATGTGTCGTTCTATTCCCCAGTCTACAGTTTTGCGGTTCCAGTCGAGCTTTTTATCTTAGTTTATAGCTAGGGACTTGGCCTCGGTTGAGAGTTTAAATTCTACCCCATTTAGAGATGGGTGTTTGAGGTATCGAACTTTATGTTGGGCTGTGAAAAGTACACTTTCGGCCTTTGAAGAGCTGACCTAAAGTCTACTCTTTCCGGACCATTTGCTTATGAGATTAACGGGACTCTGTAGAAGTTTTGAATCTCAAGATTTATCCCATTCCTGTAAGATTCCTTACGTTGCCAGCATTTGCGATGGCTTGATATCCCGAGCTTCCCCAGTTAAAGAGCGCAGTGTCAACGCTTAGATTCCAGAGTTTCAGAAAGAGGAAGTCCCTTTGAGACTGCCCCTTACCGCAAATTTAGTTGTGGTGGCGTCTTCCATCTCCGAGATGCTAGCTTTTCGCTCAATAAGGGTCCCAATAAATTCCGCCAAGGATTGTGTATCTTGTAAAAATTTGAAAATGGTCTTCCCCTATGTTCCGAAAGTTACCTAATGAGATTTTTTTATAAAGGTAATCCTTCGCGTAGCCTGCCGTATAGATTTTCGTATGCAGGGACTAGACGGCGTCGTTTGCTGCCTGTAATTATGCAGGAAAGATTCTGTCTAGCCCTGTGGACTTGTAGGATAAGTCGCCCAGAGAGTTTTCCAAACTGAAAAAGTTTAGTACAGCCGGATCTGCTCTAGGTTTCTCAGTGCACCCACCGAAATATTAAACATCATCCCGCATCTTACGAAAAGATGCACATTCCTATTTGGCTTCAGAGATCCACTTTGCACTGAACCTTTCGCGGTCGGTTGGCTTCACAGTTCTGAGTTTTCTTCAACATTTCATTTAACTTTCTTGAGAAGACTCCTGCTATTCTTCCGCAGTATTGAAATCTTGTAACTCCACTACTGGGGTATCTTCTTCCATTTCGGGAAGCTTTTTGGAGAGGGTTTCTCAAACGCAGCATACAGGCTCTGGTCACAAAGTTCACCGCTTCATTAAAATTTTACGATGAGACCAGCCACCAAAGGAACCAGGATTTGTGAACTGTAAGCTAAACTTACTGTTAGAAGCGTGTTTACTGAGCGAACTCGACAGTTCTAGTTGGTATTTAGTTCAGCCGGTTCGCTTCTCATTTCTGAAAGCCAAGAGAAGGGTGAAACTCATTAAGAGTTTGAAACAGATGTGATTGGGGAAAAGAGATATCGATGGCAGCATGGGAGTCCCTGATCCATGGTGAAAAGAATGGAAAAGTGGCGTAGATTATGGTACCGCTAACGGTCTTTGGAAAATTTTGACAGCACTATATTTATAGGACATTCAACTTAATTCCAAAGCATGCCAAAAATCAAACATTCCTGCCAAAATTATTTTGTATAAAGTAACTTTTTAATGAAGTGGTGCAATTTTTTAAAATCTGAAACTAAAAAATATTTTATTTATCTTATTTTCGAAAAGAAAACTGGAATAGATTCGCTTGGAAAAGTTTTCCGGTTCTTATTACATTCCAAAACTGCACATTTTTAGAACGTGGTTTCTTAAATAGCATGTATTAAATAATACAAAAAAAAATCACAAAGAATTTGAGATTTCTAAGAGCTTAGTAATTGCGCAAAATTTCAGCGCCTATACCATTTTTTTCAATTTTAAACATAAAAAAAATAAACGAAACGGCTTTAGTAATGTGTAGGCTTTGTTGTTGTTTTTTTTTTATACAAGTTAATTCTAGTAAAATTCAAAATTTCAAAAGTTTATTTCTTAGAGTGAAGAGTATAAATTTTATTCCTTTCAGCTACGTCATTCCGTAATTTGCTTTTGTTTGATCTGCAGCGCCGAAAATCATTAATTCATGCGCTAAATTTACTTGATTTTTTGAATCTGTCAACAACTATGTGCTACGCATTTAACATCCGCCTTTTAACACGCCTTTTATTCTAATACATTCTCCTCCTTCATAATTTGCTCTAAATTCTATAGTTTCTATAGTATCGCTCGCCGTTCTTTAATTTGCAACCAATCCCCAATTCCGCATATTTGATATTCCGCTACAATTGTTGAAATTTCACAAATCTAAATCCATTTCAATTGCCCACGCGTGGTCATTCTTCGTGCCTAAATAAATTGTTTTTATCTCAAAATCAAATTTTAAATATAGTCTATAGGCGTGAGTGCTTCCTCTGTTGGCATTTTCAGATTTTCCTCCCATTCCCCATTATATTTTCGATTTTCCCTTATTGTGTTTTTTGTTTTATTATTATTGCTCGGCGCTTAGCCGTTCGATTTCTTTATTTTTTTACGTTGTTTTTGTATTACTATTTTCCATGTCTTGCCTTATTGATTTTGGCAGCATTTCGCTGGTGTGTGTCTGCCTGCTTGTTTAGCACAACATCTATCCGCTATGGATTTCTCGCGGGTTTAATTTTCCTGCTTTCATTGGTTTTATATAGTTTGCAAGGCATAAATCGTTTGTTGACCTGATTTGTTTGTGTATCGCTATTTTGGCGCATGAAGCGCACGTTTTTGCTGCCACCCAGTCGTGTGTTCATCCGACTACTTACTACTTGTTTTCAACGTCCGCTATCTGTTTATATTTATGCATGTATTTGTTGTTGTTGCAGCGCCACAAATTTTCCGGCAACAAAATTGTTTAGTTCTTCGAGAAATTGTGGTGTTTTGTAGACAGTGTTGCCAGAAATTGTCATCTATATTGCTCTCTACAGTTATCCCCAAAACAATGGTATTTTTTCAAAAGTTTTAAACCATATTTTTCAAAATTTATTGTTATTAAACTTTGTGCGCCTTAACAAAAACTTGGGAATTTCCAGCGGGGTATATGAGAACCCACGTTCTTGTCACGATGTAGTCAGAGGGACGCGCATTAATTTCAGGCAGAAGTGCGTTGAGAATGGAAATGTGCCCGAGAGTCCATTCTTTCCATCCCCCGATCCCCCAGTCTGATAGTTTTCGAAAAAGATTTGTATCGGTAATAAATCGAGCATACGCTCAAAACATCCTCTGGACACGACCTCATAGCAATCCTTAATAAGGGCCGCCCACCAGATCAGCGCCCCATAAGAGAGTATGGGTCGGGCAATAGCTGTGCACAAATCCTGTGTACCATTTTTGGTTTTAAACTCCATCTATGGCCTAACATTCTTTTAGGTGCATAGAGCGCCACTGAGGCCTTCTTGGCACGCTCTTCGATATTCGGTCTCTAATTAAAGTTGAGATCCAGGATAACACCAAGATATTTCACTTTATTTGACAGACCCAGTTCAGACCCTCGAAACTTTACGCTTTAGTGAAATTAGGCAATTTGGTTTTCTTTGTGGAAATCATCAGGCCAGTTTTCTCGGAGTTCACTCCAAGAGAACAATTTGTGACCCAGGAATCTACCAACAGAAGCGTCCATTCCATGATCTCGCTAATAACCGAAGGAAACTAACCCGATACCAGTATCGCTACATTATCGGCATAAGACGCATATGACCCTGCTCTGTGATCCCAATTCAGCATGAATTAACCTACTCCGTAGAAGTGATACGATCCATTACAGGAAGCCGTAATCAAAACCAATAAAAGCCTAAATTGTTTAAGCATCGATAACTATTACCCAAAGACTTTTATTTTCATAATTACTAACAGCGAGATCATTTTTTTTAAGGCAATCCTTATTTCGAGACTTACAAAAGTCTTCTCATGACAATTATGAGTAAAACACATTTTTTTAAGTCTTCAAAAAACTTTTATCTCAAAAACTATAGTATAATAGTTATGAGCGAAAAAAAATATTTTTATGTAAGTCTTCAAACACCAAAGTGACCAACCGTTCTCCTTTTTCTAACGATAGTCCTCCTGTTGTAAGCAATCCACGCCTCTAAAAAATATCTTCCAAAATATCGTTCTTTTTGATATTTGTTCTGCTGATATTTTTATTTGAAATAATATGAATTATCGTGTGCGAAACAACTTTTATTATTTTCAAAATTCAGATGGGTTGCTTTAAAAAAGTTTTCGAATTTTAGGCAAATCAAATGCTGGGATAACGGAAAGGTTTTTCAAAGAAGTGCAGACAATTTACCAAACATGTTTTGAATATAATGCAGAATGATCTGTAACAAACGTCTCGATAAATATGTAAATGATTTCATAAGTTGGTCAACTTACAAATACAAAATTATTTCGAGACTATTCAGCACTAGCCCATTGGGTGGAATCCCCTCACTTGGCAGCACTGGTTGCACAAATTTGCCAAACTTTTACTTCATAGCGACTACTTCGTCTGACTTTTATGATTGAATGTTTCCGTTTACTTTTAGCTGTCCTTTTTCTTCATTTACATTAGTTAATTCGCGCCCGCTTTTATTGTTCCGGAAGCTTTTTCGGAAATATTCTTTCTTGCCACTGTACAGCTGTAAAACTCTAATATTTTCTATGCATATACACAGGGCCGGATTTACCGCAATTGGCGGCCAGGGCTAATTACCAATTGCCGCCCTTCTCAATCCTAAAAGTTTGGCAACCGTTTTTTTTTTTAGAGGCCAAAGATAAGTGACGTTTTCTTAATCCCGACAAAATTTCCTTCGGAACCATCTATAAAATACGTCAACTCCATTTTGTAAAAATTTAATTGGTTTTTGTGGTATCTGCTTCAAATGATTTTTTACTTTGTACGGTACTTATGTACAATAATTTGAATACACATTTAAAAGTGACAAATCAGGACTGTGGAAATAACGCTTGGTTAAAATAGGAACAGTCGTGCAGGATAGGAGTCCTAACGCAAGAAAGTTTTAAAAACAACGTTAATTGTAAACTTTGTTTGAAATATGCCGCCCTATAGAGCTCTCCCGGTTGCCCTTATAGTAAATCCACCCCTGTATGTGTAGGTGCATAGATAGTTGTAGGCATTTTCTATCCTGCGTTTGATTATTATTTTTTTTTGATATTGCCTGCTTTTTGATCATTGTCCTGTGGTGGTCATTGATGTGGGCTTTCAAGAAAAAATACAATCAGCTGATATCTGTCTTCTTGTTTCTAAACTATGCATATAAAATTCAAGTTACTATGCAGTTCAGTTCTACGCATAAAATACGTACATATGTATATAAGTAAAATACAGGACACTATAACGATAAACTGATGAGAGCATAAAAGCATAATTAAAATTTCCAAAGTCGATACGCAACCGACTACCAACATTTGTGGCATTGCCAACTACAAGCCACACATTTCAATACAGTTGCCAAGCAGCCCGTCAAGCTTATCAGGTTGCTCCATTTCGTGAATGCTACATTTTTGCTGCAAACCAGTCTCTCTTCTACAACGCCGATAATTTGATAGGCCGCCCACTTTAGGTGACAATTTGGCGCCTAAATCTTTTACCACTCTTTAAACCTGTAACTATTTGTTTTTGTAGCTAGTAATACCAGATAATACTTATGTAGGAAATGTAAGAATTTAAGTTGATTATTTTGCTTTTACACTTTAGTTTGATAATGATAAAAGTGGGTTTTATGAAACTTGAACAAGTTTACATAAAGCGAGCGAGTTATGCCTCCTAATATTAGAGTGAATTAAATTATATTGATTAAAATAAAGCCTAACAGTGGGTTATGTCCCAAAAGCTACTTTGTCTGAGCGAAATACCCTCATACCCTCTTATTTTTTTATAATTATAGCTACAGCAAGAAATTTGTATTATTTCTAATTTTATTGACTACTTACCAAATGTCACATATTGTTACTTTATATTATTTTTTACTGATCGGAATGCAATTAGTTTCTTTTATTTATATTTTCCCATCTCTTCTTCTTCTATTGTCTACCGTTCACCGTCAATTATCAAACGCCAAGATTGCTGCTTCACTACTATTTCACTCTCAAGAAATATTGCCTTATTTTTTTTATGCTTTTCTTGGGAACTGTATACGAAGCTTTAAGCAGTTTCGAAAAGTTTTTTTTTTGTTTATGTTCTTCTTCTTTTCACGTTTGTAATTCGCAATCGAAAATAACATATGACATTTTGTTGAGTCGACGTTTAACTTGTTGCATGATTGGAATTTTCAGTCGACTCCACAGAGTGGTCGGCAGTCACTGTAGTCGCCACTGGACGATAGTGAGTGGAGTGATTAGCCTTGCAAGATCATAAAGAACTAAAACCACTACATAATTTTTACGATAATCAAACAAAATCCAAATTTCTCTTTCATGGTTTTCTGTGATAATATAAATTGTCAAGTTATTTAAATGAACACCAAAATTTGTATATATTACTTCCCACATTTTTTATTTTATCATATAGTGCATGTTTAATATCAAGTGCAATATATTGCTTGTGACGTATGAGTTATATATCCCTACTTACTTTAATCACACGTAATACCTATCAAAAATTAGATATCGCCTTTCTAGTCGCCACTCGGTAGTCAATTGCAAACCTCCGAGTTTATGCGTGATATGAAGAAAAAAAAAATTAAAATCACCCATCAATCCTCATAAGGTTTTATTTCATTTATTCGAAAATATAAAATAAGTGCAAAAAGATTGCAATCAAATTATAGTAAATGATAATACAAAAATATAAGATTTCCGTCATCCAGTTTTCGTTCGTTCTAATATCCATCAACCTTTCATTCTGTCGGAAAAACAGAAAATCAAAAATAAACATTTTATGTCTACACGTTGACCCGTGACCGCTCCTATTTGCGTCTAAGGAACATAATTTCCGAAATCGTTATGAGTTTGTCACAAATATCTTACTTAGCGTTGATATTTTTTGTGCCAATTCGGCTAAAATTACAAAAAAATTGGCAGAATAAAGGATGGGGCGAATCAAAATGCCGCTATGAAATGTTGAACTTTTTATAGGGAACAACATATCCTTATACCATGTTCACACGGCAATGAAAACCAGAGATGTTTTCAATATTAAACATGGCCTTCCACACAGCATTCCTTATTACTAACTGGCTTTCGATGACATTTCTCTATTTATTTACCTTTATACCCTAAGGAACTCCGGTAACCGAAATGCTCGACCATTTCAGTTTCTCCACACCCCGATTTTTAGTTATCATTGTTCTTAAGCCTTTTTCTAAAGTAGTGACGGCAAATTGTCGGTTTTTTTTTGCACAAAAATTATCGGACGCAAACTCTAACGATTAGACCTTTTCGAATTAATCATCATAGGTTCGTAATAAAGTTAGACAGTTTTTTCAGGGAAAGAACATAGACTTTCCACTTGTTTTCAGAGAACATCGCGAATGAGTCACAGCCAACAGTGTTTCGTTGTCGTGTCGACTTGGTACAAAGCATCAAAACTGTGACTCTTGAAGTTTGTGTCCCTTGGGTAAAAATACCTATTATGATCCTTTAACCTTTAAACGCAAATAAAAAAGCTCAGACGTGCTGGACTAGAGCAAAAATTATCTATACGTTGTCTCCATAGCTACTCTGTTGCAAAATGGCTGGAATAGCCGAATTTACCAGTCGGATGGATTTGAAAAAACAGCTTCCAGAACTAAATTATTTTACAACTCCACTTCTGGTACATTTTCGAGCATAATTTAGCTTGAAAACTGGTAAAATTAGATTTTAGTTTTTAGTTTTTTTGAAGCTTGTAAATTTTTTTTACTATTTATGTTTCGAAACTCTTTGTTTTTAGTTAATTTAAAAAAAATGTAATAAATATATTTTTAATCTTAATATTTTTAACCCTTTTTTTTTAATAAAGTGCTAAATAAAAAAAAATTTTAGCGTTTTGTTATATGATGAAAATTCGCAAAAAAAGATTATAAAAAGAGTTGTACTTTATCACGCTAAAATTTAATAGACTATAAGACTGCATATCCAGACACTTTTAAAAATTTTCATGCATTTTTTTTTTAAATTTGTTGAAAACTTTGATGAAAAGTTTTGACACTTTATTGGTTTTTTTTTAGTTTTACAAAAATTTATAAAAAATGTGAAATTTGAATTTATGTATCTGGATATTTAACTATATTTTTATACAAAATTAAAAAATAAAATATTAAATAGCAAATAAGATGTCAATAAGTTGCAGTCGTATAGTCATTTTGCACTCTGCCATTTTCGCCGTCCATTAAACCAATTAATAAATCACTGGCAGCCGCAACAAATTAAAGTTTAAATCTTAAGTGTCAACCGACTTTTGATTTATGTCCACATTTTTTTTTTAATAGTTGTTGCAATAGTTGTAACCATTTTGTAGCCAAAAATCTAGTTTTGTTTATCACTTGTCAACGTTAGTCGACAAAAAAGAAGTTTTACAAAATTAAATTAAATTAAATTAAAATGTTTTCTTGTCGCTTGTGTTCATAGCGGAAAATAAAGCACACAAAAAAATAAGCAAAGCAAATGTTGCACGTTGGCGCCAAGCTTCCCGCTGCAGTTGGATGCTGGCGATTTGCCTGCGCTTGCGCTGTTAAAGCCGTTGCACAATTTATATTTTCCTAACGAACAGCGCATTTTGTATGGAAAATCGGACAGCACTAGCAGAAGCGTAAACATAGGCGTGCTGCCCAATTATTTTTGACATATCACACAAGTGCAATGAAGCAAATACGAACACAAGAAAAACACACCCATAAGATTACATAGCACAGTACGATGTTAGTATTTTTAGTGACTTCATGTCTGTATGTAAAATGTCAAAAGTTGATCTTGCTGGTTGTTGTTGTCGCTGGTGTTGCTATTTATGCCGCATTAAACCTTAAGTTGCATATTTAGGTGGACATTTTGTCGATCTGAGTATTATGGAAAAGAGAGAGTAAGACAAGCAGAAAATACAACCGTGTGAGCTAATCCATTGAGAGCTTTGGAGCTAGTAGCCTACCACATCACAGGGAGGATTGATTTGCCATTTTTTGTGGTAGGTTCATCGCCATAAATGACATCCTGGTCAAACTTAACACAGGTGGGGTTAAGATTGTGGCATATGTCGACGATGTGGCGAGCCTGATTACGGGTCCCTTCCCTTCCGTGATGAGCGAAATTATTAACCACCGATCTAGAAATCTCTATCATGTTTGTTTCTGGGGCATAAAGAAATCGAAGGTAACGAGAGAGCCGATGAGCTAGCACGGTGCGGCTCGGCAGTGTAGGAAGTAAGAACCAGTATCTAGATGGGCTATGGGGTTATCCCTACCCGTTGCAGAATATCAAGAGCTACCTGGCTGGACTACAATAAGAAGAGGACTAGAGGTCGTCTTTGTGAGGTGCGCAGCCGCGAAGCAAACGGTAGAACAATTCGTGTGCAATTGCCCGGGTCTAGCTCCCATTCGTCCAACATCCTTAGGAAGCCCATTACTGGATAATCAAGGGCAGGCATCCAGGATCGAGACCTCCAATATAGTAGCATCAAAACGGCAGTATTTTTGCTACTTAGGCGACATGGGTCGCAGATATTTTACCTACATACCTACTTAGTTGCTTGCCACAGGAAGTTGCATTGACCCAAATCGAATATGAGCCGAGGAGCAAGAGGTGGTCGAATTACATTTTTTTTTGTTTTTTTTTTTAAATTTGCATTGCCACTTCAAATGCACACCAAATGGCACCAACTGTTCTAACAGCTGTGTAAAGGGATGCCAGAGCCTCGCGTTCTCCTCCTCGCTTGGAAAAGGGCCAAATACATACAGCACAACATTAACACAACAGCATGCCATGAAAATTTCTGTATTCCATGCAACCAATGACTCAGCGTTGTTGTTGTTGCGCATTCCATGCATTTGTTGTGGGTCTGTGAAAAATCTACCACTAATGAACTGTTGGCACATTTTTTGCCAAAGCATCAGGTAAAAAAGGGGCAACAAAAAGCCAGCAACTGATGAGAGCAAAAAAAAAGCAAAAAAAAACAAAGACAATAACTATTGGCGCTCAATTATTTTCGTTGTAGTGGCGACTACTAACCAATGTAGCCACATTTGCCGTCAACCCCACTCCGCTCGGAGTCAAATGTTCATGTCCATTGCCCATTTTTGGTTCTGTGCATTTATTCACTTTTAATTGAACGTGCCACAAATTTTTCCAAAAGTCATCAGCAAAAAAATGTGGCAAACAAGTGAAGCAAAACAATTTAGTGGTACTTCGTCAGTACCATTTTTGGCCAAATAGGCGGCCACATTGTCGACCAGCAGGTAAAAATTGATTGTCAACATTTTGATTAATTAAGACTTTAGGTGAATTAGGCGAAGCAACTGCAACAGCAATTAAAAATCGATGGCGCTACTCAACGCCAATTGACAGTTGATAACTCTGGGGAAAATACAGGGGAGTAGGATAGCTGAATTAATTTTCTAAAAATTATTCAAATATTGAAGATTTCCATAGCTTAAGACATTTGGCATAGATTTACAGAAAAAAAGTCATATCTCAAGTTAAGAGTAATTCGACACGGTGGTACGAACGGCGGAAGTCAGTGGTAACTTCAAGTATTTTTTTTTTTCGTTCAAAAACAATGGCCAACCCCTGAACAAAATTTCACGATAATGAATATCAAAAACAGATAGCCATTCTGAAGGAGGAGACCCAAGAGAAACTGTTCGCTGGCCGTATACGTAATACCTGGGTCCAGTAACTTTTTACTTTTTACTTTTAACTTTTATTCAAACATTATGCAGGTATTACTGGTCTACAGATTTTTCTATGAAAATTCGCTGAAGGTAAGCGTTGAAAAGCAAAGCTGCTACAAAATTAGAACAATTGGAAAATTTCTATAAAAATTTCAAATGTTTAGCAAAGTTGTTTTTATGAAGTTTTACGAGCATGCACTGCAGTAGTTTATTTTAATATAAAAGACTACTAGTTTAAAAAAAGAAGAAAATTTGGTCGAATCGTGTTGCCAGATATGCAAAATTAAAAAAAAAGAAAGACATTTTATCAAAGAATGTAACAACAGTATGAACAATTTTAATGAAAAAATTTTAAACAGGAAAAAACTGTATTATGGCTACCAGCTTTTGAAAAAATTGCAAATGAAAATCTTTTAAATCCGGGACCATAACAGTTACAATTTTTATTATAAAAGTCGTTCATCAACGATTGTTTTGCCAATTTTATTTAATTACGCATTACGTAACAGTAGCTTTTGATTTTTATTTTATAAATCCAAAATAACAATTTCCTTTTTATTTTCATTTAAACAAACTTGAAAGAATAACTCTCTTTTATTTTTATCTTAAAAATCAGAAACAACAGTTATTTTATATATAAAAATTAGAAATAACAGATATTTGTAATTTTTATTTTATCAAAAATTAGATTTAGTTTTAATTTTTATTTGATGAATCAAAAAGAATTTACTGAAGACTTCTATTTATAAAAGTCAGCAATATAAGTCAGTTAGTAACTTTTATTTTTTAAATCATACTTATAAAATTAATTTTAATTTTGTCGCTGAAAATAATATCAATAATAAATTATTTTTTTGTTTCCCCATTAATTTATCTTCTACCAAAATTTAAAATGACTTTAATAATTATGACTTCAAAAGTAAAAGTTAGGGGATGATTTATATTGATGACTTTTATATATAAAAGTCTTCTATAACTGTTATTTTTGATTTATAAAATTATTTTGTCATTTGTGATTTTTAAAATAAAAAAAACTGTTATTTTAGATTATACAAATTAAAAAGAAAATGTTTTTAAAGTTTAAGTCTGAGTGAAATAAGAAATCGATTGGTTATATAACATTTATTTTTCAGTGAATTTTTCAATGACAGTTTTCAGAAACAACCGTTATTTTCAATTCCTTATTTCAATAAAATTTTTAAATATACAATATACCAGTACAGATATTAAACGAAAAGCAAAATAGTGGAAAATGGTGTTGCCAGATATCTAAGATATTAAAGAAAAATTTAAAATGAACCGTAACAGTGGCTCTTCACTGCGATATATATTTGCAAATTTAAAACAGAAAAAAAATGTGGATAGGGTTGCCACTTTTCGGGGAAATTATAAAATATTATATTGAAAAGTATTGAATTAAATAACTACATATACAGCATTAAAGTTCGGATGTAAATCGAGACGACGATTTTAATTGAGTTATAAGGTTTAAAACAATATTTTAAAGAGGGTTGCCAACTGCTGGAAAAGTCATGTTTCAAGAAATTATACAGAAGTTACATATAATATTAAAATACTTACGTCAAACGGTTCGTCGGCGAGGATGAGGTCCATAGCTATATTTTAAGGATAAATAAATACAGCTCTCTACTCTGGTCCTCAGTGCATCCTACCCTTTAACGGGCCGATCAAATTAAATATATTCTGCTTTCACATTCAATTCATTTGAACAAATCACAGAGGTGCAGTCAAAGGTAAAAAAATAAGCCGACTATCGAAACCGAACATTTGATAGGAGGATTCTTAACTTCGGTTATTTTCGTTTAATTATGCGTCCAAGAAGAGTTTAGGAGACGTCATATCTACAGTAATATATGAAGTTTCTGAAAAATTCGTGGCAAGCTGGGCGAAAACAACCCTATGCGCTTAAATTTATCATGCTAAGGAATACCAGAAGATTCTTCAGCGATCACAAACGATTCGTGATAACTGACTTAAGTTAATCAAAGCGAACTAAATACCTACAGCTTCCGTCCCTGATATATTTATCAGTGTGTAGATTCCTTCATATTTAATACAATTTACTGAGAATATGAAGCAAACTAAGTAATAGGGAAATAGATTTCCAAACCCAAAAAAAAAGAGAAGAAAATCAACAAACATTTCAAAGCTAATTTTCAAAGTACATATAATTAATGCAACAATTGGCATAGTGGTAGACAGCTGAATCAAATCTCAACCTCAATAAAATTCACTTAGTAAATTATTATTACTCATTCGTTAGTTTTGTCATTATTCACTTCAAAAATTTATAGCATTTTAATTGCTAAACGATTAAAGACCTCGAGCAAATACTAATATATTAACAAAGTACGTAATTAAATAGTTCTATTGCTGCATAAATTAAAGTGTAGATACACTGAAAACAATTGTGTATTTTAGGTGTGAATATTTTACACTCTAAGGCACGTTGGCTCGTTATGAAACCGTTGTCGAAGCATTTATTCGCCTTTTCTGCTCCTCTAACAATGAAACCAATTGGTTAAATGTTTACACCTAAGAAATAACCGCTGCCCGCTGATCTCAGGTGAACAAGACTGCAAAAGAAACTTTGGATAAAGCAACGCCGTCTTGCTGGAATGATCTGCCGATATGTCCCCGACGTCGACTCAATGGCTCACCTTTTATTCGCCTCTTCGATAAAGCTCGAGTTTAGAGGCACCTCCTTTCGCCATCTCATCTGCTAAACAGTTGCCCGATATACCACTATGACCCGGAACCGTTCTATAAATGTTTTGCCATCGCTATTACCTTGAGCTCCGCTGCAGCGATCCTGGAAAACTAAGGTTGATCGACAGTTACTGCGAGTGAATTCCACTTGCCATTATTGTCCTTATATTTCAGCTATCAGTGTAGATGCCAATCTGGTATACATATCTAACATTAATTCTTTTTACCACTTTGATCTTGAATGGTTCCGAGTAAAGAAGCTATTTCCAAAGGTGAAATACGAAACTAATAAATGTTGAGACATACTCGAAACTTTTCGGATGACCAAATGTTGTGTCATACCATTTCATGACCGATTTATGTCCTATATCGTTACAGCTAGGCTGAATGATAATGATAATGATAATGATAATGATAATGATAATGATAATGATAATGATAATGGTAATGATAATGATAATGATAATGATAATGATAATGATAATGATAATTATAATTTTGATGATAATGATAATGATAATGGTAATAATAATTATGATGATAATGATAATGATAATGATAATGATAATGATAATGATAATGATAATGATTATGATTATGGTTATGATAATGATAATAAGTATGATAATGATTATGATTATGATTATGATTATGATATTGGTAATGATAATGATAATGATAATGATAATGATAATGATAATTATAATGATAATAATAATTATGATGATAATGAATGAAGGTGTTCGCCGTTATATTCGAAGCGGGGGTGCCCTGTGTGACATTCCTACCCGCATGCATTTCTGATCGGATTTCCCACATGCCAAGGAGGATACGGGCAAATTCCCCTAGCGGCTGTGCAACCTCTACCTGAAGCATGTGCTTTATGACTGCCTCTGGGAGTACATAGTTAGAGGCACGTTCGATATCTAGAAATACCCCTAGTGTCAGGTTCATAACAGCCTATTGATATGTTGGTAGATTGCTGTCTCTATGGATTTACCCCTCACCTGGATCCATCATTTATCGAATGTGAATATCCAACAGACTTTCTATAATTTTAAGGCAAACGATTTCAATCATAACTTTCGAGCTTGGCATCAAGGAATGTGTATACAACTTTGGAACCTTTAAATCTTGAACCAATTAATCTCTCCGCCTGTAACAATTTTCCTTCGATTTGTTTCTTTATTTATTCACATTTTCTCTCAGTGTACTAAAACTTTCATTCATTCAGTTCAAAATCTCCACTCGCCCTGCCACCACCTCACATCTCTCTCCACTCCATCCACATCATCTTGCCAGAGTTAGCTTTTACTTCACTAATCTAGCATCACATTAGCACACATTGGGTATAACGCCTTCAATTAACTTCACTGACCAGTTCGTCCTTTCTAAACAGTTCAACATTGCATTTTTACACTTCCGCCAATCGCTAAGCACTTGGAATAGTTGCAAAGTCGTCGAAACTAATTTAAAGTGAAATTAAGTGCACACATTTGTGTTATCGCAAACTGCCACATATTTTTTGAAATGTGGTGCAACAAGCGGTAAAATTACGCATCATACAGATAGATGCACGCACACAACCAACCAACCAACCAGCCAACCAATTGGTAGTAACAACTTTTCTTTAATACATATTTATTTACTGTGTATATGTATGTAGCAAATTGGAAGCTGCTCGCAAATTAGTGGTGGCTAAGTCGACTTGAGGGCACTGAAAACATTAACTCGACTGCCCCATACTTACTACAAATTAAATGGCTTAAGTTTTAAGTGTGTTTCGTCGACTTAAATGCTACACTAAATTTTGTTGCATGCCGCAAGTATGTGCACTCTCGCACCAGCAATAATTGCATAGTTAATGATAATTATGCAACAGGTTTTTTATATGTAGTAAACTTTACGCGTTAGAGCTTTATTTGGTTGCCTGCTAGGTGACTGCATAAAAAAATAGTAAACAAAAATTGAAGGCAGAAAACTCGAAACCTTTAGAGGACGGAAGAGGTAGTAAATTTAATCAGTACCGCGAAGCAAGCATATATTTAATTGTTTCTTTTTCTTCCGTTCGTCCGTTGTTAAGCAATCCACAACGATTGCTTACATTGAACAAGACCGCCACCGGGGTAGTGTCCTCTATTGCTGCAGTCAAAGAACGTTGTTGGATGACGGTGGGCTAAGGTTTCGCCGTGAAAACTAATAATACTCGAAAGTAAAGAGCGTGTAATTGCCATATATTTATTTACTAGGTTTTCTACACAAAATTAAATTAGTATCTCAAATAGAATACATTCTTAAACAAAACGAACCCGCGCTTGCCTTGTCCACTTAATGCGGACAAACCAACTTTGAATCATTGAAATTTGAGTAACATTCCCTTGTAACTCTTAGTAAAGTCTCATGAAAATCTGAATAATAATAAGTGAACCTATTTATCGATGACATTGCCCATTGATAAACGGCGGTAACTCTCACCCAAAGTTATTATCTCGAGTCACGGCTCGCGCATTTTAGTTCAGTCCATACTCTCGGTGGTAGGTTACTTTCTGCATGCCTGTTCATCCTTCCATTCTTTGAGGAAACTGTTCGATAGAAATGCCATCTATACGAGTGAGCGGCACACCATAGTTTAATGAGCGTTTTCTGACTAAATGTGCGCAATCGCAAAATGGGGGAATGTTGCTTGCGAGGAAAAAGTGGCAAAATTCCTGCCAACACAGAGAACAGATGATGATGTAACTTTCCACGGACTACATCGGACTGTAGGTTAGGTTAGGTTAGAGCGGCTGCAACCGTGCAAGTCCACAGATGCTGGCAATTGTGATACCATTGGTTAACCACCGAGTGTCCCTTACGTAGCAAAGAAGATCGGGAATGGTTGTCGAGCTCAAGTCGGTCAAGCAGTCTAAAAAGTATCTACATATTTAAAAATTGGTTTCTTGGGGGGACAGTGGCAGAGATAGTGTTCGATGATCTTCACTTGTGGATGCCCATAAGGCAGTGCCCGGTTATTACCCCGACCATTAGTCTGAGGGAAGGTTCTTCGAACTCTCAAAATCCTTTACCCTAGACACCCTCTTCTTTTTGACAAGCGCAGAGTCAAGGTCACATAACTAAATTGTGAAAAAAATTCGAAAAAGGGTCGCTACACTAAAACACTGCCTTAAGCTATGAACACATCTCATCTTATCAAATTCAATAAAGTGCTGTTAAATAGAATATTGGGATATTAGAAGCTTTGACGCGATTCATGCGTTTGAAAGAAGCTGAACACTTTCCTTTGCAAGTAACGGCTTCAACGACTTTTTTAGAAAGAAAAAACCGCGCAACACCGCTAGTAAAAAATATTGTTCAAAATTGTTAAAAATCGGTAATTTTAAAACACTTAAAACTTCTTGCTTCTTATTATATAAAAAATTTAGGGACTATAAAATTTCCAAATTTTTTCTAAAAATTCGAATTAAATATTTTAAAGCCTTGTTCCATTTTGATGAATGTTTAGAATAAATGACACTTATTTCAATTAAATAAAGCAAAGTAAATAGTCAAAAATTGTAAATGTGGCGTTGTACTATAGTTTTAACATGCACTGTAGTTGCCTTTGTGCACACAGAGATCGTGGCTTTATAAAACAAATTAATATCGCTTATTTGTTTCCATGCCTATTTGTCTGTTTTTATTTTCATAACTTAAGCGATCGTAAAAAATCAATTTTCAGTCTTTTTTATTGCCCACAATTGAAATCTTAATCAGGGACAATAATTCAAAATCATTCAGTGGCAAAAGGAGAAGCACTAAAAATACACACACCGTGAAACCGGGAGCTATACGTAAGCTACATACACATTTAGTACATATGTACATATATAAACGATCTTAAGTCGCCACAGAGAGAGAGTCAGTCAATCAATGAATATCTGACAAATGTACAGTTAAATGCTGTTTTAAAGTTCATTATGAATTCATGAAACGCAACACAAACAACAATAGCTACTTCACAATAATAAAAATACTGTAATACCATTAAAATCTTAGCACACAGGTATCATGCCCCAACAAATTTCATATAAGCCTGTGTTCGTATGTACTAGGTAAATACATATGGAAAAATTATATACTTCTTTCTATGCGCTCCAATAGTAACAACTTGGACTTACGCCAGACATCCTGCCATAAATGGCGTCGTACAAACTAAGCGACAACTTTGTTTTGGTACACAGACTTGGTGGCTTTGTTTATTTGGAGAATAGAAATGAAATCAAAACATATTGCTACAGTGGAAAGGCAGCGTATAAAAATCGGGTAAAATTATTAGAATTAGATTAATGTTTTGAGGAAAAATGTTTTGAAAAAAAATAAAACGAGCTATCCTAGGGACTATCCCAGTTATGTGAACTATGCACTGTCGACTTCTACTCTCACTACCGCTGTCACGACCCTCCTACCCTCAAGGGAAGAGTGGAAACGGGATGCTGTAGGAAAGGACAAGGAAGTCCATCCATGTATACACAGATGGCTCGAAGCTCGAGTGTAAGGTTGGTGGAGGCGTACACTCTGAACACCTGGGAGTCTCCACTAGCTCCCATCTACCGGACCGCTGTAGCGTTCGTTTTTCAGACGGACAATTGACTAGTCAAGTGTGATACGATATTCATGGTTGATATCGACTTTTTCACGGCGGCTATAAAATCACTCAAGAAACATTCGACAACCTCCATGGTAGCCATGAGATGGCTGAGTCATTTCACCCCAAAAGTGGTATGGGTTCCGAGCCATTGCGCCATAGAGAGGGACTGTAAGGCCGATGAGAACGCGCCGGCTATCACTAAATTTCCTGCAGAGGATATAATTGATGAAATAGGTATATTTTTTCAAACTTGCAAGCTACTTGCTTCAGGCAGGCTTCTTACGCTGCCAAATGACAGATAACGGAACGAGATTACTTGTATTTGCTTTAACAGGGCACTGTTTGCTAGGTAATCATGCTTATCGACAAAGCGTACGATTGTATGATTTCTCTAGAAGTTTGTCAGGACGGAGAAGAGTAAGAAACGATTTTGCACCTTCTCTACCAGTACCCCGCTCTATTCAGATGAAGGTTTTTTTATTCAATAGCCTGGAAGATCTTAGATGCGCTAGAAATCACAGACCTTTTAAATTCCTGCAAAGTTGAAAATGGCTTTTGGGGGGAATTGGGAATTCTTGATCCCCATGCGTTATCATAACGGACCTTGAGCCTAAATGTATCTCTGACGACGCCGCCATAACCTAATCTAACCTTACTGGGTACAAATTTACGGAAAGGGTATAGAGGGAAAGAAAGAAGTGCAAATTATAAGCATTCCTAATTTTTTAGTTAGTTTATAGTAGTTGCTCATCCTGTATTTTATGTAAATATATTTTGCTTGGTTTCCCTCGTTCCGCTGAAGAAAAGAGTTTGTATTTGTATTTTTACGTTAAGTGTGTTATGTTTGGCGAAATTAAAATGAAATAATACTTGAATTCTACATCTAAAATTATATCTATATCAATAAATCAGAAATTCTTTAAGTCTAAAATTACGCAGAATTCACAAAAACTCTGCAAATTAAAAAAAAAAATGTCAATAGAACTTCAAACTTGTTCATCAGATTTTTTAGAAAAATTTTGGGTTACATTTTTTTTATGCATTCAATTCTAGTATAACAAAGTGCTAGTTTCTGTGACTAAAAAATTCGCGTTGATTTTTGAATTTTTTGTTTTTTTTTGCTGATTAGGTTTGGCATTTTCCTCCATATAACGAATGTTCCATATTTTTTTGTATTAAGAAAAATGCGCAACACTGTCAGCAAAGCAAAAATTATCAAAAATCAACGCGATTTTTTTTTACTCTCTTTAAACTTGCACCTTATACTTATTCGAACTAGATAGTTAATTTTTTTTTTTTTAATTTGCCAAATTTTTGTGAATTTTGTACAAAGTAAAGAAAATATTCTAATCTCTTGAAACTTACACTTTATTATATTGCAATTGAATGTAATCTAAAATTGCATACCCTAAATTTTTTAGGAAATTCAAATTAAAAAGTTTAAAATTTTTATGATATTTTTTTCAAATTTGCCCAATTATTGTGAATTTTGTACAAAGTGTGAAATTGGGATTAAAATGGTTTTGGTTATAAAAAGAGCCATATTTTGATAAAAAATTAACTCAAAAGTTTTAGCATAAAAAACATTGTGAAACAAGTTACTGTGCCCATAATTTTTTTCGGCACTGTACATACATTTGAAGTTTAATCGAAATATCCTCTAACAAAAAAAAAAAAAAAAAAAACAAAACAGAACGCAGTTGAAGAAGATGCATAAATTTAATATCTCTTCTCTTGAATTAATTTTTAATTGAAGATATTCTTAATTTATTATCATAGATTTCATCAGTGATTTTGTTTTTTGTTTCATTTAGTTTTTGTTTTTTTTTTTTTGCTCCTCATAAATTGAATCATTTTATTTTCAACATTTATGTTAGTTTTAATCTATCACTGCCTCACCGTTCCCATAAGCGCGTTGGAGTGACATTTTCTCGCTTGTCAACACGCCACATCCAATCGTTCGCTCGTTCATTCATTCATTCATTCATTCATGTGGATGGATGGACGTTGTTGGTGGGTTGGTGCGCTGACTGTCTACTTGATTGGCCATATGCGTCGTCGATACGTCAATACGTTGCATTGCCCCGTTCACCACTCGCGCGCAAAGTGCTACCATTTTGTGCCACTTTGTTTTGGTTTTTCATATCTTTTATTCAGTTGTGTTGTTTTCATTTTTATTTTATTTTCCTTTAACAAAACATTGCGTGGCTGTAGCGGCGGCTCCGTGCTGTCTACCACCGTGATCGCACACTACTTAATAATGTATGATATGTACTTTGTTTTCATTTTATTTATTTGCCATGCAATATAATTTGCGGTGTTCAAATCGCACCATAACTCAATTCTATTATGCAATATCAGCGCACAATGCATTGCCATGCAGTGCAGTGCAGTTAGAATTCATATCGTCGTCTCCCACAATTTGTCTTATAAGTATGTATGTATTCCTTTACATTGTGGCATGTGGAAGATTTTTGTATTTATTTCAATACTCATTTTGTTAATCTATTTACTGTATGAGTGAATAGTTTATGCATTTTCTGCATAGTAGTTGTATTGCATTTTTTTTATTATCAATATCGAATTGCAAATTACACTGCACTAGCACAGTTTCCGTTGCACTGCTTTTTTTAGTGCACTTTAGATATTTATACATAAGTACAGTGTAGTCTGGCTAGAGTGACCCACCGATGATGCGAACAACCCGGTAGAGTGAAGATAAAAACTTTTATATTGCCTGCGCCATAAGAGTGAAAAATTATGAGTATCTATTGAATGAACACATCTGAAAACGAATTTTCTTCAAATTCAGACTCTAACAATAAATTCAATAACAAAAGGATTACTCTGGAGATTACTCCGTATTAGAAAATCAGGTATATACTCGTGTGTGCTTGCCATATGTTTCATTTTTAGAATGGTGTTCGATGTGCGCGGACATCTAATCGTTTTTAACTATTGTAATAGTTGCAAGTTAAAAAGTAAAGGGTGTTTTTTTTTGGACCTGTGGGTTCCTCTGAGGCAATACTTTTTTCGTAGTAGGTCTTTTTGACCGCTGTTACTTGATTTATACTCAATTTGGTTTGCCATTTTATAATGAACAAATTTAGTCCGGAACAAAGTTTGCAAATCATCCAAATTTATTACCAAAATAATGGCACCATTCGCGCGACGCATCACGCGGTGCGTAATATATTCGGTCTACAGCACCAGAGTCGGTAATTCGAGCAACCATAATTCGGTTTTGCACCACTCTCTTACTCTAGTGGATGATGCGCATCCTCAGAGACGCCGTACGGTGCGCATCGAAGACGCTATTGCTGCTGTGAAACTGAGTATCGAAGAAGACCCGAATGAGTCCATCCGCCAAATCTCGCCCAAAAATAGGAGCAGTGCCCATCCACTTTATGGTAGATTTTGCGGAAGGATCTTGGTTTGCGAGCTTACAATATCCAACTCGTGCAAGAATTGAGGCCGAACGACCATCGTTGCATGTTCGGTGAATGGGCCCAACACGAGATGGGCACCGATCCCGATTTTCGCAAGAAAATTTTGTTCAGCGATGAAGCTCACTTTTGGTTGAATGGGTACGTTAATAGACAAATCATTGGTCTTTATTTCCTCAAAAAATCAACCCCCCATAATGTTACAGTCAATGGGAGACGCTTTAGAGTCGTGATCAATGAAGTTTGGATGTTGATGTGGACGATCCTTGGTTCCAACAAGACGGCGTTACATGTCATACAGCCAACGAAACAATAAATTTATTGAAGGAAACTTTAGGTCGCTGGCCTGTGGCGTGGCCCCCAAGATCGTGCTATTTAACTCCGCTGCACTATTTTTTGTGGGGTTATGTGAAGTCGCTTGTGTCTACGCAGAGAAGCCCGAGACGATTGACGACTCCAATTGACATACGAACCCAATTGCTGCAAAAACTGGTCGAAAAGTGGGCCTGTCAGCTGGAATTTATTCGAGCCTGCCGCGGCGGTCTTTTGCTTTTAGTAAGTACATAGTCTCGCGGAACGTCACATAGTCTCCTTGTAAACCACATCTCTAAAAGACCACCCTTTATTTATTTGGAGGAGAAAATAATGAAATTGTTTAAGAGATACAAGCTCTGCGTCAAGTGCCTTTTGCAGAAGTAAGTAAGTTTATAGAAAAAATAAGAATTAGGAATATGTGTGCCGATTTTTTTTTAATATTGTTACGTAAGCTATACCAACGACGTCATTGAAAAATAGAATTCTGGAACGGTGTTTACTTTTGTGCAACAACTGATCGTTTGACACTTTTCATGATTTTACCCAAGGGAAAAGCTCGGGTAAAATCTTGCAACTTCGTTCCCCACACAACTCTACAAAAATCGCTCTCATTTACAGAAGTTTGATGTAAGAGAACACTTTTCCTGTAACTTTCTGTAAGTTCGGGCGAAAACCTGTCAATTCATGGAATACAGGATCAGAGCTAATTTATAATCAAGATGATCTCGAAACGATGGCTATATCAGACGACGATATCGCTATCGTAAACAATCAGACAGTCGAGAATCCAATGACAGCTTCTTAGCTTATTAAAGTTTTTGTCATAAATGCTAGAGCTCTTGCTAAACATCGACTATTCTACTAGTCGAATAGCAACTTTTTTATAGTTGATAGTCGAAAAGCAACTATTCGACTAACTTTCGACTAACTTTCGACTAACAACTTACCATCGAGTAGTCTGAAAATCTACTAACCGAAATTGTGACAGTTACTCACAATAAATTTATAAAATCTTTATTATAATTGAAAATGAGATTTGTCAAGATGCACAAGCATGCAAACACATACTTATAAAAAACACAAAATTATATTGAAAGAAAACAACTAGTCAAAAATCGAAAACGAACGGGTCGAAAACGAACGAGGATTGTTTATGGGCGGTGGGTCGAAAAAGTCGAAAGGAAACGGTTAGTCGATTAGTTGAAGTCGACTATTTTTTTTAAATAACCTTTGCTAATTGACTAACCGATCGATTAGTCGACTAGACGAGTAATAAGAGCTCTAGCAAATGCATCCAATGAGCTGAAGTGAATCCTAAAAATTGTCCAAGTATTTTGGCATTGCAGAGCCTTCTAGACAAATCAGTACCATAATTTTTAACTGAACGCAGAAAATAAATCATTATAACAAATTTTTTTTAATTCGTAAGATCTTATTTTTTATTCCAAAAAAATTTAACAAATACAAACTCAATCTGGATAAAGTGAACGATCTGTGGGATTTATGAACTGGTCTTACATTAATTAGTTCACTCTACCCATTCTACACTGTACAATGTATGTGTGCATAATACATATATGAATTCCGATTCGTGCACCGCATTTTAAAATATTCTTGCTGCATTGGCGGCACTGCACTGTTTTCTAGTTATTCGTCGTAATTTGCAATTACACATCAATTGGCTGTGACTTCACGTTCGAATGGTTGCATCGTTGCGGTTTAGCACCGGCCCGCTGGGGTATTGGATTACCGGCTACTGCAATTTGTTCAAATATATGTTGATTAGTATTCCGCTAATTTGGTCTACTTATTTGTTGTTTATATGTGTCTGCACATTTACTCGCACAATATAAGTATGCAAATTTAAATGTGGTTTTGGACATTCATATTGGAAGTGGTTTTTTTTTTTGGCAGATAGTGTGAATTTACAAATTAATTACGTGACTTTTGTCCAATGTGGTTTGGTAAAAGCTTAGACCGAACGAATAGAGTATCAGATTTCATGCGAATAACGTTGTGGAAATGGAGCACTTTAAGTAATATTATTCTCAGTCACAATTAGAGTAACTTCTGGAATTTTAGCTATCTAGCGACTAATTCGAAATTTTATATGCGCTATACAAACATTTGGAAAATTGTACTTTTTGCAAAAATAGTGACAACCAAAAATAAAATCCGCTCAAGATAAATTGCGAAATTTCACGAACTAACACGTAATTCAATTAGCGATTAGGAAAAAAGATGGAGGTCAAATAAAAAGGAAAGAAAAGCGGCATATTTTGCCCCCAATAAATGTGGCAAACTTTTTATATGCATTTTACTATTTTGTAGGAGCCGCAGCAAACGGAGCGCAAAAAAGACATGCAACTACCAGTGATGATAAAGTTGCCACAATTTTGCTTTTTTAATACAATTTTGAAACAGTGAAGCACTTTGACACCCCGTCGACTTGTTTGGTACAATTTGCATGAATATAAGGCAGTTAATATTTAGTTGTGATTTCGGTTAATATGACCAAAATCTAGTCGATCTCGAATTTTTCGAATTACGTAACATGTCTGATAAACTTATATTTTGTCAACTTGAGACAAAGATAAACTAAATTGAATGACAAGGACTTACAATTCCATTTTACAACATTATAACCTTTCCATTTTGTGATTATGAGATGACAAAAAATGTGTCCACAAATTGATAAAAAAAACTAAAGAATCGAATTAAAAAAAAAAAAACAAAAGAATGTCACTCCAATTCTGAATAAAAACTTCCAGGGAATTTTATTCGTTTTCGCATTTCTCATAATTTTTCGGTACTTTTCCTCTGCCCACACACAGTTGTACATCATACTAGAATGCAACCGATTGGCAAAGTTAATAAAATACTTACATACATATATAGATACATATGGCTAAAATGAACATTTGCGGCGGCAAGCAAACAAGACACGATATAAATGGGCGCAGATGAGGAAAACTAATTTGTAAAATATTAAAAAAAAAAAAAAAAACAAATGGAAAGCACAAAACTTGTCTGGATGTTATTTTCAGTATGTACAATGAAATAGTATGGTTACACAAAAATAGAAAATGTGATATGTGCATAGTATTTATAAATATCTTGCATTTCGTGCACAAACTATGGCATGCTATATTTTTTTTTTTTTTTCTTTTTTTGAATGAGATAACAGGAGCCATTGTAAAATAGCGAACAACTGGTCATCGAGCTATGATAAAGTATAGCTAATTTTGCAATGACAAAAGTCTTGATGTTAATTAATTGCGCCAAGCCAAACACCCAAACACATTTGTAGTATGTATTGTGGACACTGCCACAGCGATAAGAATAAATACCAGAAGTAAATGCACATAGACGGTGCGAATGGATAAGTTGCCTAATTGCTACTTTCGTTAGGATAGCGCGCGATTGTCATGACGAGACGCAATGAGATAAAGTATTGTAGTTCGAAATTAATTACATTAATGAATATATTTTACTGCAAACTGATATAAATATTTATCTAAGTAAAAAGGGAAAAAGATAGTTGGAAAGATGAAAGCATTGAATACAAAACAACATCGTGGTGTTCTTTGCTATACCTCATTTCGTTATTTTATTTGCCGAGTTGGTTCAGCTTCGTGCTTTATTTTTTAAACTCAGCTGCTTCTAAATATACCTCCTGTTTTTTTTTTTGCTACATATCTTGAGCTTTGTACAGTTGATTCTATTTATTTCTTTCAGTACCACCACTGAGGTAGCTAGCTGAAATTTCCCTTATTCTTCTCGTCTTTTCACTTTCGTCTTTTTACTTTTCTCATTTTGCTATCAACAAATTTCACTTCTTAGTGTGAATGACCAGAAATCGAATCCAGAAATTGCAGCCAACAATTTCGGAATCCAGTTTGATTTGGTTCTACATCAGAGATCTGCATTACAAGAAGTAGTGAATAGTAAAATTTTACTGATTACTGCAAAAATTTGCAGCATAAATATATGTTTATTGTTTCCAAAAAACAAATATATCAGTAAAAATATTGAGGGCTGGGGTAAAAGGATAGGGGGACGATGGGGATGGGCTTCATTTCAGCCATTTCAGTGAACAGCTTTTACAATATAGAACAGAACGTAGGCAATAAACCTACCAAAAGACAAGATGTTACCGATCTGACATTAGCTAACCGAGGTATGGAGGATCACATCAAAGGACAGAGGGCCTTGGTAGGAAACCCCTTTCTGAGCATCAACCCATTGAGTTTCGGCTGAGCATTAGCCAAATCAAGTACCCAAAGATCGAAATCATCCAAAAACGGATTCACAAGAGTTTGGGTGGCTCCTTGAAGCGAGATTACCAGACTTCCCAAGACTCAAAGCTTACAATCAATTGAAGAGGCAATCCACAGTGGCACGACAATGAGAACTCCGGAGAACTGGGAGGCTTCATAGTAATGCCATATTTGTGTGCCAAATGAAAAACTGATATCGATAGTATCTTTTGTTAGTGAAAATACGGTAAGCTTTCCTAAAAGAGAACAATGTAGAGATCCGTGTACTCTCTTGGGAGCCTCGGTGAAAACTTTTTATACTGACGGCTTCAAGGGTGCGTGGATACCAAATCAGAGTCTGCAGTGAAACCCAAGCTGCCTTGGAGACTGCTCGCAGCTCTTCAAAACCCGTCTAACAGACTAAGTTGAGGCTAAACTCTATTCAAAAGTGGAATAAGCTTGAACGCAGTGCCGGTAACGAACTGCCTGACGAATTAGGTGATTGTGGGTATTTCGCACAACCCAATAAGTCGCAGCCAATTATAGGTCCAAGCGCAAAAGAGGTGGTCAGGTAACTCAAGGATGTCATGGTGCATTACCGACAACTGGAAAAGAGCCAAGTGCTTCGTGAAAAGATCGAACAGGTTGGTGGCGAAATTTCTTCGTAGATAGAGAAGTAAGGATTGCGAGCCCTAGTGGCTTGATTACAGGACACAATCCATAGGGAAAATACATGGACACCATAGACATCATCGATGATCCGTTGTACATATCTCGCCTGGAGGATGGGGATAGCACGGAGCATTTCCTCTGTATCTGTCCTGCACTTGCTTGGCTGGAGTGGAGCATATTTGGGTCAGATATATTTAGATAGGAAAACGTTCGTTCTCTAGCCCTGGGAAAGCTTTTCAGATTCATCAGCGTCATGAAGATTTGTCGAGGATAAATGAATTTTATCTCTATCCTTTTACCCTACCTTCATTCACTGCATCCTTCCCAGGCCTTAATTGGAATGGGAAATTTTGATTGAGGGATTGGAAACCTGATTTCTTAATTATGAGAATTTAATTGGCTTTCGCAGAATTGAAGCTAAATGAATCATGGTTTGAAAATTTCGGAATTTGATATTCAGATATTCGTTTGGCAAGGTCATAATTTCTCGGTTGTGTATTGAGAAAAGTGTCCCATTCCTTATGCAATGAATAATTTCTTTCTGCAATATAGCTACAAATCAAATCACTATCATGTAAATCCGAATGGCTTATTTGACTTTTTTCCAAAGGGAAACATATAAAAAGTAAAACTTTATATAATTTTTATATTACTAAAACTTGTTCCGCATTTTTTTGGCCGAAGCCGAAATTATCTTTAGTAGCCGAACATGGCGGAAGTCGGAACCGAAGTTCGGTCGTGCTCCAATTGGGAAAATAATAGGTTGTGTTATAAGATTTCAAAGGCATTCAGCCAGGTTTTATTTGATTTGATTTTTAATATCGCTAAGTTTTCCTAGGCCACTAACTGTAAGCTTCGCCCAGCGGCCGAACTTATACTTTACATAAACAATTCGTGGCATAATGAACTTTGGCGAAATTTTCAAGACTTCAGCTCAACAGCATCTCAAATTAAAATGGTTTTCAATTGAAACTAAAACTACTCTAGAGATAACCAAAGTCAAAAATATAATGCAAGCTTTCAACCATACCGATATGCCGATTTTTTAGCATACATCATGATATTTAAAAATGTGCTGAAAAACGGGTTTCAAGCTCAATTACTCCATTGAAATTAATAGTGGGTATGATTTGGGGTTGGACGATGTAATTGCCTTATTATAAAGATAAGCTATATATGTACATATAAAACGCACCTAAAAGAAAGTAAATCACTTTGTCTGTAAACCAAGCCAACGGCCGTTGCCGAAAGATGGTTAAAAATATACGAAAACAAATCATAGCAATCAAAAAGCAACGAACACAATATAAAAAAATAAACGACACACAGGAAGCAATCCACATAATCCACAACGATGCAGTGCCAAGCAGCCCCATCTGAGCATTACATTAAAAAAAAAAAAAAAACTTCAATCTCTGAACTCAACTTGAAGTCAGCTCCTCAATCTTCTCACACCACTACAACAAACCAAATGCACAGTTAATATCCCGAAAGAAATAAAAAAATAAAAAAAAATCAGTTAACTACTAATGCAATGCGTAAGCTTCCTGTTGACTGTTTACCGCCTTTAGTGTACGCTTGAGGAGCACCCACGTCGTCATCAAAGTCAGGCTGCTGCTGTTGCCACAAAATTTGCTGCCATTGCCTTTGGGTAGTCAAACTGGCACTTAGGATATACATACATACAGATATAGACATATGTATATTGTATATTTACCTACACATGCACATAAGTTAAACGTTGTTATTGTTTGGTGGTTGTGTTTCGTAGTCACTATGTTTTTTGTTTTGTGTTTTCTTTTACATTTTGTTTGTTGCATGCACCCAGTGCATTTTGACACGTCAAAACGATATTACCATACATACGGACGCTTACATCCGTGCGTGTATATTCCTTGTAGTTAAAACCCTAGTCTAGTCGACAAACATTCTATGTAGTTCATGAACTGGTATTTACTGGTGATAGAAGTACAAGTGTCCTTGCGAAAACAACTGAACTGAATGAGCGCAATTCTCGCTCTCGACCACGGTCATTCACATAAAGGCGGAACTAAATGAATTACTGCGCCCCAAAAATATAGTTTATAACAAAAGGAGCTCTTTTTAAATAAATTTTGAACCCGAGGTTTTTTTTTTTTTTTAATAATTCTATGCATGATTTGTTAGCTTAAAACAGATACTGAAAATAATCTTTATTTTTATTTTTGCCGATAACAAAAGTCATTGGGAAAAGTTAGTTCAAAACAAAATTCGAACATATCGATCTAATCCCCATGCCATATGCTACGCTTATCTAAGCTTATTTCTATTTACAAGATTTTTGTCTTTTAAATCATTGCATAATCGTTGTTTTGTGACTTTTATTTATTCGATTAAAAATAATCGCTATTCTTGGATCCAAATTTTTTCGACCATATTTGTGATTTTTTTAAATCAAATTTTGCGTTTTTTGCGTTTATTATGATCGAAAACTTTTCAATCCAAGAGAAATGATTACGACAAAAGGAACGAAAAAATAAAAAATCACAAAATTGGTTAAGAATTTAGAAAATTAAAAATTACAAAATAACGATTAAATCATGATTTTCATAGTACAAATTATAACCGTTACAGTCTCTGGCTCAAACAGTTTTAGGTGAGGCGATTTTTGAAAAAATATTCAAAAACTATGTGTATTCACGGGAAAAATCAATTTTTGATGGTATTTGCAGGAGCTCTTGGTAAAAATCGACTATTCGACTAGTCGATTAGTCGATTAGCAACTTTATTGAATAACCGTTCACTGTCGACTAACCGCTCACCACCAACTAACCTAAATTATTCGAATAGTGACAGCTCCTCACAATAAATTCATAAAAACTTTATTATAGTGGAAAACGAGCTTTGTCAAAAAACACAAACATTCAAACACAAATATTTATTGAAAGAAAACAACTAGTCGAAAAATCGATAACTAACGGCTAGCCGACTAGTTGTCTATGGGCGGTTAGTCGAAAAAGAGGAAAGGAAAAGGTTAGTCGACTCATTTTTTTAACAACTTTTGCTAATCGATTAACCGATTAGTCAAATAGTCGATTAACAAGAGCTCTAGTATTCGCAAATCGGTACACCTTACGAAAATCTTAATATCTTTCCGACACATTTTGGTGGAAGTTTTAAAATATAAAAATTTTATAATTCTGTTGGAAAAAAATACCAATTTGATTATGAATGGGAAGTACAGCGGGTTTAAAGCTACAGCATGTTTCTTAATATAATATAAGATTAATTTTATTTGCCATAGTAGGGTGAAGGTTAAGTTAATTAACACAAACGATATGGACCATTTGCTTATCCACTAAGTACCGTCATCGAAGTCATCTAACGGTAGGCACAAGAAACGAGCTGTTTTGACTGGGTCGGATCAAAAGGAGAGGGGTGTTGGATGAGTCGATTTCTCTGTACATGTGAAGAGTTGGCTAGTATCATACGGGGATTTTTCATTCTACGCACGGGAATGATCCTGGTTTTACTCGGCCAAAAGTTGTTTCAGGGATCTAGCCCGATCGGCGAAATCTACTATTAGAACTTTCAGTTGATGTCCATTGTACTGAACTGTCATCACAGCCCAATTTTGACAGAATTCGGAAATGTAAAACAAATCTTCTTCTGCTCAAAAAGGTTTTTTTTTGTTTTTACCTCACAAAATATTTGACTGTTGGATCGCGGAACTTTCGTAGCTTCACTTCTGTGGAGGTATCAACACTTTCCGATTTATGTCTAATAAAGTTGTACTGTTTCATACCACTAAATAAAGAGCAGCTTCCGGATCGCTCCTTACAGAAAACATAAATTTCATTCGTGTCTCAAAAAGTAGTAGAAGTAGAGCAGCTTCCGGATCGCTCCTTACAGAAAACATAAATTTCATTCGTGTCTCAAAAAGTAGTAGAAGTAGTTCTTCCTTCAGTTTCCTTTTCTCACTTTTAGGTGAAAGTGGCAGACCTCATGAAGGTTTTCGGACCGTTTCGAGAAGTTTTACTACAAGATGGCAAACTATCGAGAAATTCAGATGGGTTTTTAATTGAAATCTTGATTTTTCCCCACTTGTCTTTAAGTTTGCTAGTACTTTCTGAATAATACGCTTGCCCTTATCAGTTTGGTTTTTGCTTGCTAAAAATTTTTAAAACACCTATATCTTCCGTTTCCTTTCATACCACTGGTATGCTTCTGGGCAAAAGATTTTAGTTTTTCTAAAACATTTATGATTTTCAGGAGAAACTAAGAGTAGTTTGAAAAAGGGGGTTTGTTTTTGTTTTAAAATTGCATTTTATACATATTTTTATATTTTTAACACAGATTTCCGTAATATTGTGTGAATTTTTCAAACTAATTTAATTAAAGATATTCTATTACATTTTGTTGGAAAAAATTTCTAAATTTTCAATTGAGCTGAATGTCGATAACTACGAAACTATTTTTGAACAAAATCGATTTCTTTTGAGTGCTTTGCAATAAACAAATTGATTTGTAAGAAGAATTATATACTTTCCCACCTTATGGGTAGAACTCTACCCAATCCAAAGTCGTCCTCGGCCAACTCATTACTCTCAAAACTAATATACCAATATCTTTCGGTGATTTATTCACAACCAGCTAAGCGTTTTAATTTATGAAATCTCAATATGGGTAGAAATCTACCCACGAGGTCGGAAAACATATATCGATTTTAAGGCTAACAAACGGTTAATATAATTTTGTGAGACAGTCCTGTGCTAAAAATACCACAAAGATACAGTAGATAAGCTAATTTGGAACTAGTAAGTTTTACCACGTGGCTTATTACTAAGTATTTAGGTACGTATGTATATGTGCATTTTCATGATAGCAGGACTGACAGCCGGTCTCAAATGCAGAGACAGTGAAAAACACTCCTGTAAAATTAATAAGGAGAAGTATACACATACACATAGTTGCTTATAAAACATAAACAATAAAAATTTGAAGAAAAGCTCCCACACATTTACGGTCAAAACAAAAAGTCAGAATATAAACATATTTACTAAAATAAAAAGGCTCTATAGCAATTCACATTAATTCACTCATGTAAATGGGCGTGTTAGAAAAAGTACAACAACCAAGCGCACCCATCTGTGTAAATGTAAATTTTTGTTTAAGACAGCATGAGAAAATAAACTTTACCTTTAAAATAATAACAAACGGTTAGTTCTAACGTACTATTTGTACTATATGTTTATTATATTTATTAAGTCAACAGTATTTTTCATAGCCATAATATCGCGCCTTTAGAACTCATCTTCGGTGGTCACTGCTGATAGTTTGAATTAGCTAATACTCTTCGTCTATACAGCCTTTTTCTTTACTTATTTGTTTGCCCTTGTATTCCTTTTTGTCACTTAAGTGCATACATAAAAATTGCATAACTTTATTGTTTTTAAATCGCACAATTGAGAGTTGGAAATATTATGCAGCCACACAGCACGAAACTCGGATTAATTAACTATATCCTTTCGTTTGCATTTTATTAAGCAAAGTAATTTAAAGTTTATATAGCGTTTATAATATGAAATCCTTCCCATTTGTATAAATCTACATAACACACACGATTTTCTTAGATGAAATAAACCAACATTAAAAATTTTAAATTTTACTGTTACGCAGCGTCGTTGGTTTCCAATTATAATACCAACTGTGCTTTAATGTTTCTTTGTTATTTTAAGCTAATTTATGTTAATTAAACGTTTCGATTGAAGTTATGTTTTAGGTTGATACTCCTACAGTTTTTCGCGCTAATAATAAATATCTAGTAGTGATATCAAATTCGATAAGATACTGGAGTTCAACTGCTCGTTTCTCAAAAATATCATTTTGAAGCTATTGAGTAAAAAAATATCGGTATCGAATAAAAAAAAGTATCAATATGGGAACGTATAGCACCGAAATTCACGTTCATAGGCAGCACTCGTTTAAAGAGCATCGCATTATGTGTAGAGTTTCAAACAGTAGATGCCTTTTTATACGAATCAGATTTGCCGATTTTAAAGAATATAGACTGAGGGAGGGAGGGACAGAAAATAATGATTTTTTTTAATTTCAATGAAATAAAAACAAAAGGTTCCAACCATCGCGTAACAGGTTTGTGTATATATCTGTGCATATCTTTCCATAGCCGAATCTGAATCTGTTACGACTTGAAAATTTTTGAGCGATATCTCGAAAACTTATAATTAATAATTACTTTGAGATTTTTGTTAATTGCTCAGAAAAAATAATCAAATGTCGAGTTTTAATTTTCTGATCACATAAAACTCATTTATTGAGTATTATTTTTCGCTCTGTTTTAGTGTTTATATTTTGTATTTCTATATTTTTATTAAAAATAATTATCATCAATTATTAACTTTTTTGGGCACAAAAAATAATTGTTTTATGAGTTTTTTTTTCATCAAGAAAAATAATCATTGCTCTTTGAGTTGTATTTTTTCTTTGCTAAAAAATGATACTAAATTCTTGAGCGCTGTTTTAATATTTCAGAAATTAAAATTATCGAGTTTCGCTTGGAGCCACTGAATATTTTTCTTATTGATTGTATTTGTTATACAAATGACCTCATACATATACTACATACTTATGTATGTGTGTAATTGTGCTGAAGGCTTTAAGTGCGTACACTGATGATGGCATAGAAAAAAAAACCACGAAATAGTTACTAAAAAGTGGTACGTGTTTTGAGTTTTTCCTTCTGCAAAAAAAAAAAAATTTTTATTTCTCAAGAATTGAATTTTGTTTCTGAGCAACAACATATAACTCAAAAAGTAATCATTATTTTTGATGAAAAAATAAACCCTAAAAATTATTAATGTTTGTGATCAAAAAACTAAACTCATGCAATGATAATGATTTATAATAAAAATAGAGAAGCACAAAATATAATCACTACAACAGATCGAAAAAATAACACTCAAAAAGAGTTTTATTTGTGAACAACAAAAATAAAATTCGACGTATCATATTTTTTCTGAGCATAAAAATAAAGCGCCGAATTTTTTGATTATTGTATATTTCAGGAAAGCAAATAACATTTGACATTTCAAGTTGGCAAGGCAACAATAATGTACAATAATGTGAAGGTGGATCCATAGAAGGCGAATTCATACGGTTGTATAAGTACAAAACCAAACCATTTCGTTCACCAAGCGAATTCAATCAGTTGGTTGACCAATGGATTCACCTTGGAGCCACAGAAAGTGATTGCAAGATAACCAAGGTGAATCCGTTATGTTTGTGTAATTTTGCAAGTGAAATGTCAAAATCTGAATTCGCTTAGTATTGCGCTTGTATTTTGTTTGTGTAATTTTGCGAGTGAAATGTCAAAATCTGAATTCACCCAGTATTGCTCATGCATTTTGTTTCTGTAAACAAAACAACACAGCCAATTCGGAGAGAAGAACAAGCATTCAGCTCATGGGATGCTATCACCTTATATGAATTCGCCTTGATTTATGTCTTGAAACATAATTTAAATAAAAATAAGAATGAAGACGTGTGCCAAGGCGAATTCATGCCAGGTCGTGTTAAGCGTAAAAAACAACAAAAATGTACACTATCAAATCGTACGCAAAATGACCGTGAGAATCGGTAAGAAGTACAACAACACTTCATATGAATTTGCCTTGCCATGTGCTGTCGTTAGTAGCGCCAAAGCGAATTCATATAAGGCAGTGTTACTACACTCAAAAAAAAAGCAATCAAAAAAATGGGGAAGAGATGAGGCTTAAGAAATATTAAGTACTTTTGGAGCAAATAGATTTCATTTTATGTATGTAGGCTTTTATTCATTTTGAAGAAACCTTTACTCAGTCGGGAGAAAAAAGCGCAATTTGAAAAAAAATTGCAACAAAACAATGTAAATTGTGGTTAGGTTCTTTTGTTTCTTCAGTGTAGAACTAACACAAAATTTACAATTGAATCAAGGCAAATTTCTACAAGGTAGTAGCAGTAGTACAAAAACAAAAATGTGCATATATTTTGTTTTTGATTTTGCTGCTTACACTGTCAAATTATTTCACAAATTTGTATCGCGAACTAATGACAGCAATCGGAATAAAAATAAACATTTGAATTCCACTTTTCAAGCTGTACGATGGAAAAAAGAATCAAATCAGCTGTTCTATTAGCACCCCCTTAGAAGAATTTGTATTTAATACTTCTATTCAAAAGTTTGTAACATTCAGTTCCAGTTCGAATGACAACGAAAACAGTCAGTATCTGAACAAACATTTCAATTTAACAATCCATACGCCGATTCCAAGGCGACTTCATATAAGGTGGTGTTGAGCAAGCAGCTGAGTGAATTCGCTTGCTGGAGTGAACGTCAAAACTATGTGTTTGTAGTAATTCTCACCGATTTTCACTGTCATTGTGCGTACCATTTGTTAGTTGTGAATTCGCCTTGACCGATTCCAATACAAAAAAAAATTAAATTATGAATTCGCCTTGTGTAGGGGCAAATTATTTTCGTTATTATAGCCAAACTAGCCGAACGCTGACCTGTGCATTATCATAAATCATTTCAGCGCCAGTTTAAAAGGATTAATATGAAGAGCCGCATACATTACTATAGACAAATTTAAGACCATGGTATGAAATATTTTAGTTGAACAATATATTGTTTTTTTTTTTAATTAATTAATTTTTTAAGTTTAAAGTAACCAGAAAACATAAAAAATTATTTTATTCACAATTCATGAAGCATCCCACTACAATGCTATCTTAAATAAAATGGGAAATTTTTGGTTCACTACACAGTCGTACGCTAAGATTCCGAACATAAAATACACTTTCTAATTTAAAACATGCTAACTAAAAAAATGTGTGTGTAATTTTTTTTAGAAAATGGCTCCCACTGTTTATGGCGAAACATGGCTTCTCTTTTAAATTATTTTTCCTCTTCCTCGTCTGGCAAATGTTTGTATTGTTTGGAGGTTAGGAATTTTTAGATTTCTTATGCAAACCCCACCACTGCGATGCAATTAACACAAAAAGTATGGTATTAATGGCCAACGACTCAAGTCTCTTGAGAAACAGGTCAATATTCAAAATGAGAGTGACGATAATTAAATCTATAACTGAGTTTACGCTACCTCTACACAGGCGTGGAAATTTCGGAGAAGTCCGTATACATCTAATACATAAAAAAAAAAAATCTGTTTTCATTATTTATATTTCTGTATCATTATAACTAATTAATAATTATTTTCTTTAGCTAAAATGATGGCTTCTGAGCTACACTCAAGTGGTCCGTCATTTACCTCCTTCAGTCGGCAAAGTACCAAATTCCATTAGCCGCAGCCCATTAGAGTCCCACATACCTACATACATATAATATATGTATGTACATAAATTCATACGCGTTTACATTGTTATATTTCTAAGTATCCTACTCACACATTTAGGCGTTTTTGTAATTTGAGTGTCACTGCCAAATTGGCCATTTAGCACCACCAGCGATGGCCTGCAGCAAAATTTTAGCTGAACTTGACAATTGCCAACCAATGCTCACTGTCAATGTCGTATTGGTTTTGCCATTTTAACTATTTGAATTGTTCATTTATTGCTTTTTTATTTTCTATGTTTGCTTTTTGCTCTTTTGTGCGCGCTTTTTATTAACAACAACACCGCAGATTGACTAAACACGAAATGGTCGTAAAAATCGTTTATTGGCGATGTCACTCGAGCAGACGCGAAACGTCAAACATACACATACATACATAGATAGAGACAAATACATGTGCAGTATTTAAGTGGTAATGTTTGCCAATTTAATAATGTAAGCGTTATGTGTGTGTGTATGTGTACTGGCCATTATTCGCGCTCAAATGCTGTCTATCAGCACGAGTAGTTTTCTTTGCGAATCCTCGCAAACCGAACTTCAAAAGAGAAGCGATACTGAAATTGACAGCTCGAATGTCAAAAAAATAATAATTTTCGTCAATATTTTGATTTCTTCTAAATAAAGGTTTGCAAGTTCTAAAAGCATTGTTATAAAATTTTTCCCCGACTCACTCAAATCTGCATATTTATTTATTATTTTCTATACATCCAGTTATCATGGCCTCAGGCGAACTTTGTTGTGACACGATAATTTTTTTGATTGACTCCTACCACCAGCCAGGGTATATTTTTGTTGGCCAGCCATATTAAAAGAGTTTAATAAAAAAAAATCTGAATTTCATAAAGCGGCTTCTATCAATGAAATTTTCATTATTATTTGATGATCTCTATGCACTGTCTTTGTTGTTCCCTCGTGCTTCCGTTGTTGGTTCTGACAGAATTCGTGGTTGCTGCTGTTGCACATACAAACCATATACATACATACAGATACCGATACATATACATATGTTGCATCTACAAAGAAATCATGGCTCAAATATTGTTGTTGTGCCCTAAGGGTCAACATGACAATCAGCGTAAATTACCATCTAGCCAACTTCTAGCAACCAATTCGAGCGAGATGCTCTGAACAAACTTTGTAAATACTTCTGAGTACCTACTATATGTATGTAGTAGATTAGGGTGGGGAAAAAGTAAAGTCGGTTTTTAATGTCTTAACCCCTTAAACAAATATTTAGAGCTCACTTCAAGTATTCTATGTATTTTAAATAGAAAAAAAAGAAAGAATTTTTCGTTGAGATAATATTGAATTCTTGAAAATCTATATTTTTCAACCGGTATATCCAATTTCTCCACAGGATACTTCAAAGAATGATAACCAATGCTATATGCAACCTATTTTTATTATTTACTATTTTGTATGGGTCCCCCAATATAAAAAAACTATAAAACTTTGAACGACCTCGAATTATTTTTTGATAAAAAAAAAACGCGTGCTTCTAAATAAATGCGCGGGGCACAAGTAAAACTTCTGTGGCAATTCTACAAAGAGATGGAGAATTAAATTTGGGAGATGTAGTGATAGGGGTCGCTAGCAGTAACTGTTGGTAATTATAATAAAAATAGTAGTAGTAATTGGTGGTAGAATTAGGAAAAATAGTGGTAAAAGCAGTAAAAATGTGGAGGTAATTAGTGGTAGCCTTGGTAAAAATTGTGGTAAAAATTATTAGTAGCATTAGTGAAAATAGTGGTGGAAATTAGTAGTAGCATTAGTAAAAAGAGTAGTAGAAGTTAGGAAAAATAGTGGTAAAATTTGTAAAAATGTGGAAGTAATTAAGGGCAGAATTGGTACAAATAGTGGTAGAAATGAGTAGTAACATTAGTAAAAATAGTAGTAGAAATTATTAGTAGCATTAGTGAAAATAGTAGTAGTAATTAGTAGCAGTACGAGGGAAAATAGTAGTGATAGTAGTAATAATTAGTAGTATTTAGTATCTAATATTAGTAGTAGTAGTAATTATTTAGTAGTAGTATAAGTTGTAGGAGTAGAACTATAAGTTAGTAATTGTCTTGGTAGTAGATAGTGTTAGAAATAGGAGCAGTAGTAGTTGTAGTAGCGAACCAGTCCCGAACTACTGAAAGGTAGTGAAATTAGTCAAGATATATTTGCGCCGAAAATAACGCCAACTTGTCGTCAAGTGGTCCTAAACTAGTGCCGAAATGGTCACAAGCTACATATGTGTGTGGGTTTGTTTTTTCTTATATAAGCATCATGCGGTGACTTTGTTACGCGATCGATTTTCTCTTAAGTTCTTATTCGGGCCATGTTAATTTTGCAATTCTGGCGCTGTGCGTGATCTCTGAGCCAATTGCTGAAGATGGTGGGAGTAAATGCTCCTGTTAATTAAACTTATTGAGACTGGAATAGGCACTTTATTTGAGGTTGTCACGGCATCCTGTCTGGCTAGCCTATCGGCTGCCTCATTTCCAGCTATGTTGCGATTCCCAGGAATCCAAATTAAGTCTACTAAGAGCTACTAGTTGCAGACTCCGTCCAATAGAGCCCGGCATTGCTTAACCAGCTTAACTACCAAGACAGTTACGCTCAGCCTTCAGCGATAGTAAAAAGTTCCGCCAGAAAAACACTGACAAATTAAGACAGGTGATAAGAACTCCCTTCTCCCCAGAAGTCTGCAAATACCCCTGCCCCGACCCCTTGTTCCATCTTGGAACCATCTTTGAAAGCTCCATCCCATTCAGATCTTGGCGGGACTAGAGCCTAAAAGAGCCTATGGCAGCCATTTTTTGGCTGCGTATAATCAGTGCTCTGTCTGATCGTGGCGCGAAGAAGAGAAAGAACTCTACTATGCCCTTTCATCTTTTCATTCCAAAGGCCCAGTTCTCGAACCTCACAGCAGAGTTATAACACAGATGGGACATTTTCTCTATGCTCCTGCCATCCCAATGTGCGCTGATCTCTGCACTAGGTAGAGTGCTTGCCTCGATTTTTTCTCTTTTTGTATGAAACAATCCTTGATTTTTTTTGGGCCACCCTAATGTAGACCTTTGTATTCAGTATGCAGCTATATATGGACATTCACTTACTTACGACTTAGTGTATATGTAACGGGTTTTTCAATAGGGACGCTACAAAAATAGACCGATAGTGACAGCAAGCGACGCCATATTTTTCCCGCTCTTTTGACATTTCTCTTCAGTAAGGTTTGCCATTTCATCATGGAACGATATACGATCCAACAACGAGTCGAAATTATTAAAATTTACTACCGAAATTCGGAGTTAATGGCCTCAACTTTAAGAGCGCTACGTCCAATTTATGGTCGTCGTCATTTCTGGCTGAATGGGTTCGTCAATAAGCAAAATATGAGTTATTGGACAGGCAGCAATCCACACGTACTCCATGAGTCAACATTACATCCCGAAAAAGTTACGGTTTGGTGCGGTTTATGGGCCGGCGGCGTCTTTGGCCTTACTTCTTCAGTGATGATCAAGACCGACACGCTACTGTAAATGGGAATCGCTGCCGCTCAATGATAACCGAATATTTTTGGCCCGAATTGGATGATATGGACTGATGATATGTACTGCCTACAGGACGGCGCCACAAGCCACACAGCGAATGTCACAATCGATTTATTGAAAACCAAGTTTGGTGAACGGGTTTGGCCGCCTCGGTCGTGCGATTTGACGCCGTTAGACTATTTCCTGTGGGGCTACGTCAAGTCTATGGTCTATGCCAATAAGCCAGCGACGATTGATGAATTTCGTACGGATATCGAACGTGAAATTGCAGCAGTATCGGCCGATTTATGCTTTCATGCTTGAAAACCGTCGAAAATTGGGTTCAGCGTCTGGACTTCTGGAAGCGCGCCCGTGGTGCCCATGCAAAAGAAATCGAATTCCATACATAATGGCATCGAATGTACTTTCACAGGAATAAAGAATTTAATTCATATCCCGAACCGTTTTTGTTTTGTTTAAAAAAACTTTTGTAGCGTTCTTATTGATAAACCCTGTATATGTAGATTGACTTACCGATGGGTGCTACTTATCCTCTGTGGTGTAACAACTTTTGATTCGTGCCACTTCTGTGTAAATCAGTTGGTTGCATTTTATTTCACCACTCTTCTAATATTCATGTCGTTGTTGTCGCCACAAAAAATGAAACACTCATTTACGTGCAACACAGTTTCTTGACTGCCTCTTCTGGCACCATTGCACTTCAAAAAAAAAAAAAAAAAAAAGACCTTGTTGTTGCTATTTTACTTTAATTTTTATTGTTAACCAATAAGGAGCAAAAATGTCCTGACTTAACATTCACATCGCTAATAATGTTGAGGGTGGCATGTTGTTGTTTTCTGATGTTTCTGTGCAATGTTTTTCTTGTGTATTTTCTGTTTTCCTCATTTTTTCTCCTGCTTGTGGCATTTCATGTTCTTGCGGCATTTCAAGTTGATGTTGCTCTTATTACTCTATTACAACTTTTATGTTGCACGCTTTTGGTGTTGCTGTTGCTGTTGCTGTTGTCGTTATTGTTGCCATTCAAAAGTCGAATTCTCACACCTGAAGCGTGATGCTTTTCATGTTACGTTGCGCTTTGTTGCACATTTTCCTCTAACACATTTTCCACTCACTCAGTTACCGTACAGGTCACCTTGAATGTCAGATAATTGTTATTGGCTATAAATGGCGTGGCAAGAACACTTTGAGAGATGCCTTGGCTCCTCACGATCTGACAAATGTTTGTAGGTTAAATTTTGGTAATTTTTTTTTACAGTAGGCGAAGAAGATAACGGTATAAACTACATTGATCGTGGAAAAGTAGTAGCAAAGAAGTTAGAACAACAAAAATATAATAAATGCCAATAACTTATGTTATGGCTACAGAAATACAAGTTTTGTTCCCCACATATTAAAAATTGTATTTTTTCGAACATATAGTTACAAAGTTTATTTAGAGTTGTATTAAGATGGAAAGATTTCTCCTATTTGAATTTTTATTTTTTCTGCTATTTTTTGTTTGTAAAACGAGTTTCTTTTGGCACTGCGCTGAAAATGTAAGATTATATTTTCCAAAGTGCAGATCAGTTTGACTAATCCTCATACCGCATTGGCCTCATTTACATAAATTAATCATAAAAATGGTATAATGGTGGCTCCTGGCGTCGTTTAGTATTCTATACACTTTTTTTAATAATGATAAACACTACTATCTTGTCACTTGCGCCATATAGCTCGATATTTGACCAAGCTTCTCTCACAATTTATGTCAATTTTGATGTTGTTGTATCACAAATTGAGAGAACCGAAACGGCAGATGATTTTTTATAAAATATTTTTTCATGGCAAAAATACTCTCGTAGTACAAAAGGTGGCGCAGATTATGGTACCGCTAACCATCAGTTGAAAATTTTGACAGAATTTCTACGTCCCAACAGATTTGTCTTAAAAAAACCGTGTACGTGTGTATACTCGCAATAGTGTGTATTATTTTTAACGTGTGTAACAATATTAGTGTGTATCCTTTCTAACACGCATACGAACGTGTTTCCACTCATTTCTCTCCACCGGTAAATCTAGGGTGATGTCACATCCAAAAAAAACACTTAGTTTTCATAGCCCATAATAAAAAAACTGTTTGTTTACGTCTCCACTGCTTTTCACCACAGTCTTTGTTGAAACTTTTTGAGACTGTTGCTTACTGAATACCGAAATCATCTCAAGACCCAAAACATGCCTCCAATTGAAAGTCTGAAATCTAGCGACTTAAATTGCAAGATAAGAATAATCCGTCACTCTCATAAAACCTTAAATCTGTGGGTATATACAAATAAATACTAGGAGGGGCCATTAGTGACCTCCCTTTTGTACCCAGACAAAAAATTGGCTGCATATATTTGAACCTCTTCTTTTCTCCTGAGTCATGTAAATATAATTTTTTGGACGCAAATTTATTTCTATATCCAAAATTACGGTTTTAGAAACTTACTGAACAAAATATTGCCCTATTTGTGAAACTCCAAATTTTCATTGCATCCCAGAAAATAATTTAGTGAGGCCTTCTTAAGGGATGCCATTCTAGAAGGACTAATTGGGAAGTGCTAAAAAACTGTTGACCTGCATGCCTTCAACAAGCGTTTTCTATTTATGATTTACATGTGTTATTATTTATGAATAATGAATCAAAAGACCTTCTAAAAATGTGCTACAAAAACCTTGCTGGAAGCTCTTCTTTAGGTAACATAATAAGAGGGACGTTCTACAAACACCCCTCTGGAAGTCCTTCTATGGGTAGCGGATGTAAAAGGTCTTCAGTTTGTGTCACTCCATATAAAAAGGAAAGAAGAGGATGTAGGAAGGAAGACCCCTCGTCTCTCAGGAAGGCTTCATTGAATGAGTTCAAATTCCACAAATTATCTACTGGGATATGTATCCTGTTATGAGAGCCACCATGCAACCCTTTGCCTCATTGGAAACAAAATACTAATAATTTCTTGCAGAAGTAGTTTTCCTCTGAGAAGGTCAACTTTGATGGCTTGTCTTGATTAATTTAATAAATATTTTTTACCTTTTAATTTGTATTAGTGGCAGTTTTAAGCGGAGCTGACTGAAGAATGTGTGGTTCAAACCCCTCCTAAAATCTTAAAAATGTAATATTATCTTGGAATTCAATTACTTTTTTAAATTAGATTAGCGAAATCCATACTCCAAATACCCATCTGTTTGTGCCACTAGATTTGCCTTGGCTGAAGTAAGATTATGTTTCCTAGGGACATACGTAGCTTAGCCTTCAATTGTTACATGCGCGGCTACCAAAGATTTAACTGATTTCATCAGAGAGTCGCACACGCTCTTGGGCTTTGGATGTTTGGGGTGCGATTATGGGATACAGAAGATCTTCAAAAACGCAGTGTTCTACCGCTATAAGAACTCCAGCATTATTATAATTATTATCAATACAACTTATACCTGAACCCATGAACATTCTTCACACTGGCGTAACTCCATTCAGTCGTGTACATTGGGAATTGAAAAATATGATTGCACTTTTATTCCAAACGGATGATTTATTAATCTTAAGCTATTTAATCTACATCTTAACTTCAAATTTACTTTTCTATTTTAGATTCTCTAACTTCGACTTTGTCGAAGGTTTGCGCTTTTACCTTGATTTCCAATTACTTAACATCAAACTACATACAGACATACGTACTACGTGTTTCTGTGCCCTTAGAATAAAAGTTGAGTAAACTAAATAACTTAAAGTTGATAAAGCTCATAAATCTTGTCGCCGAACTAAATAGAGCCGAGGTATTCAGTCGACAACCGCTTCAATTTGTTAAGGCAAAAATTACATGTACAGAGGAAAATCATAAGTACCCTGTAGGAGCGTAACACACACTGAACTACAAATAAAAAATAAATTTGTTCTCTCTGTGTATCTCGGTGTGTTTATATTAGCTTTGGTGAAGAGAAAAGCCATGCTACATTAATTTGGTGGTTGATTTATTAGAATTGTTAAGTTTCGAATTTGGACATTCGAAAAAGATTACACTACTCGACAAATTTTGATCAACTTTAGTCTCCAAGAATAAAATAGTCCTTTCCTAAAGTGAAATTTTCTCCTGATTCCGAATATGACTTTCATTTTCTTGTGGCAGATCTAGTTTCCGAGATATCGGCGAAAATATGAAAATTCCCATTTTTGCAGAACACTACTTCATATAGGTACGGCAAAAATTTGCATTTTTCATTTTTTCGTTTTTAACTGTTGAATTATGCATTATACTAATTCCCATAAAAATTTCTTGCCTTCTTCGCCCTCAAGTATCTTCAATAGTTTGGCCACTATGCCAAAAAACGTTCAAAAAATGTTGAAAAAAAAACGAAATTTTTTACACAATTTCAGATTTAACCACTTTAAAATCGGAAAAATTCTATTGACGAAAAAAAGTTAGCCCTCCTATGTTGTAGGTAATTTAACTACGAAAATTTTAAGCATACCAGTACAACAATCGGACGTGCCATTGAAACTATAGCCCCGTTAACTTGCAAGCGTCTATCCTACAATTTTAGTATTACTCTGATAAAATTGGCGAGACATTTCATTTGGTCACTCTACCTTAGGGTCTAATAAATTTAAAAAGACATCAAGTATTTAATTGTCACTACTGTTTGTTGTAAATTTTGTTTTGCAAATTGTAGTGCAAATTTATACATACTATATCGGTAGATGTGTTTACGAAATGGCTTGTTGCAAAAGAGATTTTAAATGTAAAAATAATCCGGATGATTTTTGCTTTATTTGCGGACATTATATTTTCGGAAACTCAGCTCGGAAAATAACTAATTCTGTCAGAGATGCATACTTTCATTATTTCGGTTTCCGTGTAAAAAATCTCGATAAATCTTGGACACCTAATTTTATTTGCGCCTCCTGTAGATTAACTTTAATGAGATGGGTATCGGGTAAAGGTCATAACATGAAGTTTGGTGTTCCAATGATGTGGGCTGAACCCTTTAACCACGACCAGTGCTATTTTTGCATGATATACCTTAAAGGTAAAACGAGAAAAAAGAGGAAATTAATAAGTTATCCTAGGTTGTAGCTATAGTTCTCGGACTTCAAGGAGGTTTCACTAAATATTGCTGTTTTCTCTGTCTTTGGGACAGCCGTGCTAGAGAAACCCATTATATTCAGGAAAACTGGCCACCAAGAGCTGAGTACGAACCAGGTGCCTTCAATATCGCAAACCCGCCTTTAGTAAATCCCGAACGAGTTATTTTGCCAGCACTTCACATCAAATTAGGATTAATGAAAAATTTTGTAAAGGCTTTAAATAAGGACGCGCCATCCTTCCAGTACCTAACGAAATTTTTCCCTAAAATAACTCAAGCCAAATTAAAAGAAGGTATATTTGTTGGTCCGCAAATTAGAAAGTTGCTGAAAGACGAAAATTTTGCGAATCATTTATCATCAGTAGAAGCAGCGGCTTGGGACAGCTTTAAGCAAGTCGTTAGTGGGTTTCTTGGCAACAACAAAGATCCCAACTATAGAGAGATGGTCAAAGCCTTGTTGAAAAACTACAGTGCTATGAAATGCAACATGTCCCTCAAAATGCATTTTTTGCATTCACATTTGGATAATTTTCCCGCAAACCTAGGTGCTGAAAGTGATGAACAGGGTGAAAGGTTTCACCAAGACCTCATGATTTTTGAAAAGCGTTACCAAGGTTTTTGGAATGAAGAAATGATGGGAGATTATTGCTGGACAATAATACGGGAGACAAACCCAGAAAATTATAAACGGGTAGTTAGAAGTACCCACGTCCCTCACTATTGACCACCACGGTAAAATCGCTCAATTTGACTTTTTTAGATGTAGATATGTATGTATTTAATGTTGTTGTCGTTGTTGTTTTTTACTGAATTGCTGATTTATACTCATATTACTCAATTGAATACAGTTTAACGTGCAAACATATGTCTATAATAAAACGTTATAAAAAAATAAAAACCTAGTTTGAATAAAAATATTCTCTATAAAAAAATTGTAGGATAGACGCTTGCAAGTTAACGGGGCTATAGTTTCAATGGCACGTCCGATTGTTGTACTGGTATGCTTAAAATTTTCGTAGTTAAATTACCTACAACATAGGAGGGCTAACTTTTTTTCGTCAATAGAATTTTTCCGATTTTAAAGTGGTTAAATCTGAAATTGTGTAAAAAATTTCGTTTTTTTTTCAACATTTTTTGAACGTTTTTTGGCATAGTGGCCAAACTACTGAAGATACTTGAGGGCGAAGAAGGCAAGAAATTTTTATGGGAATTAGTATAATGCATAATTCAACAGTTAAAAACGAAAAAATGAAAAATGCAAATTTTTGCCGTACCTATATGAAGTAGTGTTCTGCAAAAATGGGAATTTTCATATTTTCGCCGATATCTCGGAAACTAGATCTGCCACAAGAAAATGAAAGTCATATTCGGAATCAGGAGAAAATTTCACTTTAGGAAAGGCCTATTTTATTCTTGGAGATTTTTTTTGTCGAGTAGTGTTATCAGCTTAACCACGATTTTCGACAGACTCATTTAGAGACTCAATTTCAAAAACAATTGTTTTGGTCTCGTGTGACACTTATAAATTTATTTCTCATCCCCAATTATGTTAAATTTTTTTGAAGATGTTTGAGTTAATACAGTTACTTAAACAATTGAACACATTGGGATTTTTTTTTATAATATTCGCAATGTTTTTCATGATAAGTTTTTTAATATAGTTCGTTATATAATAAACAGCGTATAAATCAAAATTTCAAACTTTGTACGGAATTTATTAAAATTCAAAAAAATTTTCACAGTTTTTAATCAGAATTTTGAGACAATTTTTTGCAGTTTTGTGGTCAACTCAATATTAGTAGTAAAAGGCTAAAGCGAAAGAACTCCTTAAGAATCTCAAATTTTTTTTTTTTTTGAAATTTTCGTTTTGTAAACTTTTTTCTTTAACGTTGACAGTTTATATGGCGGCAGATGATTAACCAACAGCACAAAACAATTTAAGAAAGCTACGGGAATTTATATAAAATCCATCCGTCATATGAAAAACAGTTACACAAATTTTCAAAATTTAAAAAAAAATCAACCGAACCCACTTTTAGCCTCTCCAAACATGTGCATTATTATGCTAGAATTAAGTGAATTCTAAAACTTCGCGCCTAAAAGTTTTCCAAAAATTCAAACTAAAAAGTTAGACATTTCGATGCAAATTTGGTGCATTTTTATAAATTGTGCACAAAGTTTGAAATTTTGTTTTAAGTATAATTTTTAGGTTTTAAATTTTTTTACATTTTTGTACCTTATTTCAATTTTCCCTTGAATTACACTGTGCAACACGATTCTACGTATTTGTGAAACCAAAAGTGAATGTAAGTTTACACCTCCCATAAATAGTCCGCCCATTCGTTACCATTTATGTATCTCAAAAAAAAATATGATACAAAAAAATGGCATTACGACACATTACGAGCCCTAAAACAGGAAGGATAACATTTTTTTTATAAAAAATATAAACAAAATAGCAAGATTATACTACAGCGTCACCTACCGTTTGTTCTCGATAGAAAGAAACATCAAAAATTCATTAGTTGACCACAAAAACTGAAAGATGCCAGAACTTGCTAGAAACTTGATCAGAAAAATTTTTAGTTTTTATATAGGACTGAATTTTTTAACTAAAGACGTAATGTTTTTTTTCATCAGAATAAGTTTTTTTTATGTATCTCGAAAAAAGCATGGCTCAAAAAATGGCGAACAAATTATGAGCTCTAAAAATAGCAAAGATAACATTTTTTATTAAAAAAAAATATAAACAAAATAGCAAACTTATGCGAACGACAGCGCCACCTAGCGTAGGTTTTTGGGGAAAACAAACATGAAAAATTAATTCCTCGATCCCAACTGCAAAATGCCATATGTTATGCTAGAAGGGTTCCAAAAAAAACCAAATTAGTTAATCGAATTTCGACAACTTTATCGACAAATCAGTATTGTACAACTACACCTCAACTCGCACATTTTCCTATGGGGTGCTTTCCCGCCGCCCGCAAGACAGGCAAATATTTATTTGTTTGTTGCACAATTGATTGCATGTATTTTGTTATTATTATTAAGTAAGCACGAAAATTCGCTAAATGCCGCAGGCGATCGACGCTTTTATCTATCTATCTATCTATTATTTACTATTTCGCTATTTATTTGTTTTAGTGTTCTTCTTTCACATCCCCTGAATTGGTGGTGTGGTGTGATCGAGGCGTTGCTTGTGGGTCGTCGATTTTTATGTGGGTAAAATGATGCGGCAATGGCGGTGTTTTTAGTTAGCCAGTTTTGGGCTTTAAGCAAGCGCGCTCACTTACTTAATAAAGCCGCAAGCAAATATTGCGGACAATAAATGTTAAGTGTCTTCCTACTTGCAACCGGCAAGCATAAAGTACAATAACAATATATAGCTATAACAAGCAGAGCAGTAAACTGAACAATAGATGCAGTCATAATAGCAATAAAATGTCGGTAACAACACTCGCTGGGCTGGGCAGTCGAACCATAAGTACTTGTGGTATGGTTGCATAGTTAGATCGATGTAGCCAACATGCAACACAACAATGCTAATCTACGTTGCACGATTTACTGCCACTTTGGGTTAAATGCTACAAAATGCTGCAGGAACAACGACAACAACAACAACAGAGTCACTACGCCACAGCCTAGCTGCATGATTTAGCGCATTCCAACTGGCATTAAGTGGCTATTAGAGGCGTTAACGGCTTGACTGCTGGCAAATGATTGTACTAGTATTCAGCACACATACATAGCTAAATACATATTTAAATGTATGAGCAACATTTATCCTACGAGCACTTCCCTTCCTTATTTCTTTTCAATATGGATTTTAAAGACTTTTTCAATCACTCACTCCCTCACTCGCTTTCTCTGACCACGTCTTTCGAGAAGAGGATAAATTGATTTAGCTTGCCTTCTTAACTTCAGGCTCACGCTCTACGACCTCTGCATTTGTTTTTGTCTACCACCTCAATGTACTGCAAGCGCGCATAGCATCTGAAATATCTGTGACGCACTGGTCATCGAAGAAGACGCCTCTGCGCGAAAACCTCTCACTGCGCTTCTCTCTCCATCGACATGCCTCAAAGCACCACCCCGGTATGCTTGGGTGAAAGCTCGAACTAGCTCGCCGGGCTTTGGGGATGGTTCTCGTGGCTTTCGCACCATGTCACGCGGTGAGCAGAAATATCACGCTCCCACCCAATCTTCGCCTCACTCTACCCTACCCTTCCAAAATTTCACCCTCCTACCAGTGATGTTATCTGGCTGACCTTTCTTACCTCTCCCAACCATGATTGACCTTGACCATCGTTTGCGTCGATCTCACTCTCAGCCGCGGTCTCCTTTTACGGCATGCCCCTGCGTCCATTTCTGCGTTCGTGCGATTCGCATCTAAAATGAATAATCACCGCTTTCAAACTAATCACCTAACAGAAAAATGTGTCATGGGGATGGTTCAACGCGTTCATGTAATCTAAGATATCTTTGCCAAAGTCTGGCATCGTTATTTTTGGATACCTTTGCACCGACAACAAACAACTTGAGAATAGCTGGGGGGTTTACAGAGACCCTAGCGACAGTCAATTCGACCGGGTGGTTTGCGTGATCTATCAACTTAGCCAGACGTCTCGCACATCGGGAGGTTTGGAGGGCGCTACGCCTGCCCTTGATTCACTATGCAGTCCCACATGTTGATTACATAAAAAGGATGTACCAACCAACTCGCCAAAATTTTTAGCGCCACACTCGTCGGCTTCTGTACCGAAGTCTTGATCAGTCAGAGTCTGGATCACGGATCTCTCTTTCGTACCTTTCCGCAAGCGGGGATCTCAAATCACGCCGTTAATTTTTATAGCAGCTGAAACGCCTTCGGTATATGGCGCGCGATTCAATCGATTCATTTCAAAAAAGGGTAAGCTTAACGCTACTAACCTTAAGCGCCGCCAGGCTTGTCCTTCACCTCACCTTCGGGAATTAATTATTAACATCCACGGTGCAATGAAGGGGAAGATTAGCGCCAAAAACAGAATCTCGTCCAAAGAGTTGTGCTGCACAGTTCACGGAAAAACAGCGAAAACAAATTGTGCTGGCCTACGACAGTTGTAAAATCCAACGCCAGGAGTGAAGGAGGTGTTCGGAGACTGAGTGGCAGAGTTTTACTCGCTCCGCCATAATTTTCTTAAGATAGGGTGGCCGCAACACATCCTTCCTCTTGGTAGTATCCGTTTCTTTGCCTAGTCTTAAGATATGTAACTCTGTATACAGTACGTGCGATATTTGTTTGTTATTCTTTCGAGTTTGTGTATTAATTTTTTCTCCATATCTGCATTCCTCCTCGTTCACACCAAGACATATTTAGCACTAATTTGTTCTCTGCAGCTCACCATACGTCGTTTCCCTTGTTACCCTACTTTTTCTCTATCCTAATATTATTCTTATTGTACATACATAGTTTGTATTCTATCTACCATTTCGTGCATAACCGCCGTTTATCTTGCTAAACCCAGCAATATCTATTTGATTTGCTTATGCAAAAAATAAATAGCACAAACATTACTCATACGCCCCAGCCCTTGCTGGCGTTGGCTAAGTGAACCCCAGAACCAACTCAAGCTGGTCGCGCAATTTGCTGGCGTCGTTCATGGCAAATGAGTTTTCGACTTCCACATTTTCCCTTCCACCACCACCATCTCTGACACCTACCACTTTTTTGCCGCATAACCGCACATCTGCCGCTGTTCAATCGCGCTTGTAGCCACCGTGTTGCTAGTTTTTGTCGTTTTTATCTAAAATCATAAATTTGCCACTACATACTCAAATAGTTTTTATATTTTGTTATTTTACATAATTGGGTTTGACCCGTAAATCGTCGTCAGCTACATTTTGTTCGTGGGTGATACTTGGATTCTCAGTGACCCACTTTTTTGTTTTTGTTTTAATTACAGAAATCACTTAACTAGCTCCGTAAGACGTCACACAATCAAATACATGTATGTTTTATTTATTTCTCAATCCAATTGCATAATCGCTTACTCAGAGTTTGCTGAACCAAATTTTAATCTCAATCGCTTTAGTTAAAATCTTACTGCCACTCATTGGCCGTGCTATCGCTGTGTCATTGGAGACGCCTCATTTTTTTTTTTAGTTTTATGAAGATCTGTATTATCAGCTGACAGGCGACCTTTAAGGTGAAGCAATATAATAAAATATAAACGTGTTGTGTTAATAGCTTTACATCCATATTTAGACCAAAAGCGTTAAAATTAAAAAAAAGATAAGCTGACGTACGCCGCGATACGCGTTCGCTTACGAAAGAGATTACGAAAATGCGACAGAATGAGATCACACTCGTAAAAATTTAAAAACGCAGTTGCTATTTTCACATTGTATTTTAGATAATGCAGCTAATGTGTAGTTTGAATTTCCTTCTGCGTATGTACCCGGTGGGAAATAGAATTAATTTAAAAGAAATTTCAAAAGTACTTTGTCACCAATTACAAGTGGTTGAAATATTATCCTTTTTTCTTGTAAGCAACTAACTTTATTAACATGGCGATGTACTAGGAGCACGTCAATTTTCTGTCCCTGAATTTGATTTCAACTACCTTCAAATATGCTTAACAGAAATAACACGAAAATTAGCAGATACATAATTATTTATGTATCTATTTATAATTAAAAAAAAAAGGATAGAGTAAAAGTTAATAAAAAAGTATAAAATTTTTCCAGTCATCTATAACAATTATTCAAAGATAAAAGTCTTTTCATAATAGTTATCAGCGAGATTTATATTTTTAATTCTTGAAAGATTTTTATTTTACATTTTAAGTTATCGATATTTGATGTATATTGAAACGATTTCCCGATACCTGTGTTTTTAATTTTGAGACTTGTATTATAAAAGTCTTTTCATAATAATTATTAGTGAGAAAACATTTTTTTAAATTTTGAGAGACGAGATTTTTTAGGGTCATTTCGGTATTATTTCGAAATTGTTTTGGGACTACTTCGAAATAATTTTGGAACCGATTCGGGATCACTTTGGAACTAGTTCGGTACTATTTCGGGTCCTGAAATAGTTCCGTTTTTCAAGACGGAAAAAGACTTTTAAAATATAAGTATCAAAATAATAAATATCGATAACTTAAAAAATGTGTATCGCTCACAATTATTATCAACATACTTTTATATTTCTTATCAAAATTATGATGACTTCTTTAAAACTCAACGGTCAAATAATTATTATTCTGGATTTCTGAAAATTAGTTTTTTCCAGCTGTTTTAATTTACAACTATTTGAAATTCCGTTTTTTCCAACTGTTTCAAACCTATCCGCTGCAAATTTATTTACAATCTAATTTACGGTAATTATACAATTTTTATTTTTCGTTTAAAAAAAATACAGTTTAATTTCAAATTTAGTATACAAATTAAAAATAATTGCACCACTATTTCGAGCATAAATTTTTGGAAGTATGCTTTATAGGCGAAAAATTTCAAAAAATTCAGGTACAGAGCAGGCTAGTGTGTACCTTCTCAGCTCAAACACACATTTTTTCTTATAATTTTTTTTTGTATGAGTTGGGTTTTGAGATGGCGCTAATTTTGTGTGTGTATTTTTTTTTTTGGGGTATCACTTCATTAACTACTTTGTATTGTTTAAGTGGTAAGTGCCGATCATTTCATATCTTGTTCAAAAGACAATGACTGAGCTTTTAACGACATACAACTTTAAGGGATTGATTAAAAATGTGCTGAGTTGTAGTCGATCGATATGAAATCATTTTATTTTGGTTTTAAAGTTTTTTCAGAATTTTCGCGATTTTTTTCAGTTTATTAGCTTTATATAAATCGATAACTGAAATATAAAACTTAAAAATGGTGAAAATTTTGAAAATTCTTTTTGTAATTCTCTGCATTTGGTTTTAAATTTATGAATATTTCGATAATAGAAAGTACGAAGCAAGGAAATAGCTACTAAATTTTTCTTGGTTTTGCTGGGTTGGCCCTGAAATCGTCAAATTTAATATTCCCAAAACATAATCCGCAACTTAAAATTCCCAAATTCAAAATCTTCAAAATTAAAATATTCAAACAGAAAAACTCAAAAAACAGAATCTCTAAAAGGCACTGGGATTTAATGTTAACATCATGTTATTTTTTACCTTTATCCAAGTAAATGTCACAGGAAATAATGATAATCGGACAAGTCAAATAATCCGACCGGGAATTATAAAAATTGATCAAAAATTTTAATTTTTCAACCAAAATTAAAAAAAAAACGGATATGCTATTTGTAGCTCATTCAATTTATTTGCCTATAATTTGTTGCTATTGAAACAAGAAATGTATATTATATAAAGTTTGCCTACATTTTATGAAAAATATCTGGCACAAATTAACAAAAACTGCAGAGTTTGAGTGATCGGTTTTACTTTCGCTAACAAAACCGACAAACCCAGATTCTCCGATGCCCATAAAACCGATAAAAGATAATTCGAACATAAAACCCGCTAAGTTGGATTTTGCGCCACCGAACGAGAAATTGTGGAACGTTGAGAGTTCGAGAAGATCGAATGCCACAACATAGCTTAGTAATGGCGTATGAAATTCCACTTTGAAAGTTATTTTTTATTGTTTAACAAATATTTATAAAAAACAATTTTTGAACAAGAAGGCCAAATTAAGCGAAATTCAAAATATTAACCATAGATTTCAAGGCGTTTTGCAGGATTCTGATTTTTACGCCAGACAAACTGTCTACTAGGAGGGTACAATAAAAAAAACGATTCAAACAGCTTATGGAACTCTCAAAGAACAAGCTCGGAATTTATTCGATTGAGTTGTGTTGCTACTACTACTCGGCCCCGGAGACCTCGACGCACTTGGTATTCGACTGTGATACCTTAACCGGAGGACTAGAGATATACCTAGGGAAGGAACTCGTACGCTCGCTACCATCAAATGCTTTCTAAGGGAGCTGGGGCCATACGAGATAAAGTAAGGATAGAAAGAAATTTAAATTAATCACTCACTATTTGGTAGGTTAGTTTGGAAATCGGTTGAAAGATACAGGCAAAGTTTAGACGTTCAAAAAAGTTCGTGAAATTAAACTAGGCTTGGTATATCTTGCTACGTATCTTTTTCTAATCAATAGTTAGTGGAGATTCGAAAAGGAAAAACGACCGAAAATGCAAACAGTGAACGAATGCGACATCCATATTTTACACCGTGTTACTTCGGATACATTTATATAAATTTTCGCGTCCGAGAATTACTAAGGAACAAGAATCCTTTTTACAGAACGCTCTTTCAGAAATTCAAGCTATTTTAATTTACGATTCCGCATGTTCTGTTTATCTACATACTCCGATTACACTGACGTCAATAAGTACATTTTAAGTGTCAATCACATTTATCATATAAGCTATAATTTCCACTTAAACAAAAGCAGAAGAATTTGAGACTTAAAATTTGATGCTTTAAACAAAAACAGAAGTAAAACTCGGAAAGCAGCTGTTAAAGCACTCAAAATCTTTAATTTCTTCAGCACTCAACTCCCCCAAAAGAAAAAAAAAATTGTGGTGTTGCACTCACATTATGAATTATGCTGATTACCATAAGAATAAAATGCATCACAATGCAATGCCGTAACCACAAAGAACCAAAGTGAGTATAATCGCTCCCCTCCCGCGAGCAATTGGAGAATTAAGCCTTAACTCTTTAGTTGGAAATTGAAAAGTGAGGGGAACACTTTCGTTGGTTTCGTATTTGTTTTCGAGAGCCGAAAACCAATTTGTAACGATTGCCATTCATAATTTTTAATTGCCTTTTTAAGCCACTTGAAATCATCAGAATTACAAATTCATTTATAGGGCAATAGCGGCGACTTGTGGACAATTGCAGCGCGCAAAGTGCTTGAGCGGGGGCGTCACTGAGCTTGTTGAGAGAGTGGTGGGTGCTGGAAAGGATTAATCAGCATATACATACTTTTTTTTTTTATTATATTCACTTATTTTCTCTAGTATATGGAAACATTTAGCAGTATCATCAAAGACCAACCTACGTTTTTAAAATGCTATTCAAAATATTTACTACCGCGAAGTATTTTGCGCCAACATTGTTGAAAATGTTGAATTTTTAATAAAGCTTATTTTAAATTTAACGACATGTACGGAATAGTTAGCCTTTCGATTTTAGACAACTTTTTAATGCAAATTAAAAAAAAAAAATTATATGCCCTGTGCCATCTACTCACCGACTGTATTTCCAAAGCCATCACTAAAACGGGTTTCGCTCTAACACTGCGCTAACTTACCACAAATTTATTAGAACGCAACTTCCCAAAACTACATGCAGGTTTATAAAAACCTTGATGCAGGACTTTTAAGTTCGCATTTCCTTGCCATGCTAGGCATGTCCTCCACTTTTGGGTGCAGTTTGGGCTTACAACACATCGGATTTCTTTTACCTTAATTTGTTTATCGTTACGTTACATGATTCAAATATTGAAGGTTGTGCAAGTAAATATTTGTCTCGCTTTAATTTTATCAGCTGAGCTCCCACCTTGCAAAGAACGTCGATTACAAAAAAGTTGCATCCCATCCCACCGTTCCCCTAATAGAAAATCTCGACCAATTTCACCATACCAGAACTAACTTCACTTTTGCTGATTGATATTAGAATCCGATTATATCCAATTGGAAACTTCTTGCACCACAGAAAACGAAACGCCATAACTCCTTTGTAATCAACATTCTTTGCATAAACCCATCCATTCAATTGAGTATTTCTACTAAAATGGAATGGGAGACTAGAGTTGACTATCAATACAAAGAACGTAGTTTACAAACGAGTTGTGTGGCATTTCGTTTCCTGTGGCAAGAAATGCTGTCTTGTTTCACCACACCGGAAACCAACTGGATCAAATTAGATCCTATAGTATCAATAAACAAAAGCAAAGAACGTACATTACAAAAAAGTTGCACCATTCCCACCTTTTCTCCAACCGAAAATCTCTTCCAATTTCACCGTACCAGAACTAATTAGACTTCTGCTTATTGATGTTAGAATCTAATTTGCTTCTATTGGTTTCTGGTATGGTGAAATTGGATGGAAATTTTTGCGTAGAAAACGAGATCTTTGGCAAAAGTTTTAATTTGATCTGGTATGGTGAAATAAGACAAGATTTTCTGTTAGAGGAACGGTGGGAGTGATGCAACTGCTTTGTAATCTTGTCGATCAATTGTCGATCTTATTTTTCTACATAAGCACATTAAGCGAGAGTGACTCAATATTACGTCCAATCGACTATTTCAATAGAGGAAATCGATCGAGTCGAGTTACAGAAATGCGCTTTCTATAAATGATATAACATACAAATACTTTAAAATTTCTCTAACGGAATGAATATAATGAAATTATTTTTTTATACTGTTTTTGGGTTTTTTTGGGACAATGGTTTGAGCAAAACTTATTTTTGTGCAGACTTTTAAGTATAAACTGTTCCATCAACTGCGGTAAGTTTACTGAAAGCTATTTTTATTTATAAAAAACAATACATTTTATAATTCCGGTGGAATTTCTTATTAAATTTATTTTAGATTCAAATTTAAATCAAACAATCAAAGGTTATAATATATTATAGATATTTATTATATTATTTTGAATTTCCTTTTCGTTAAGTTTCGCCAAATTTTTACAAAATTAGATGAAAATGTACAACATTTATGAAACTGACTTTTTTCTCCGCTGAACAACTTGGAGTTTTTGCCACGCTAAGTTTCAAATAAGCTAAGTTTCAAATAAGTACTGGGTTCCGGGTTCAAATCCTGGCCGGCGCAAGTAACATCAAAAATTAAAGAAATCTTTTTTTGTAATAGCGATCGTCCTTGACAGGAAATGGCAAACCTCCGAGTGTATTTTTGGTATTATTAGAAAACTTCTCATAAAAATCATTTACATTTCGAAATTGGCGCAAAACTCTAGATCCTTGGATTTCTATTACAACTTTAAGGGGCATGCCACAAAATTTGAGAGAAGTTCGCCCCAATATCAAATTACTATTATCATTTTATTAAGTTTCAAATATATTTTTTTCATGACTTAATTATTATCAACGTTTTCGGTTTTCGTTTAATTAATTAAAAAATTTAATATACATATATTATACTTGACCAACCAACAGAAGCGTAGCAGTTTTCCACTAAGAGTTGCAATTCCACATTACTTAAATAAAACGAAATAAATTGTTTGCAACGTACGTTGCCCCTAAAGAGCCACTTTTTTTTTTTGCTAGCAAAATTATTTATATTTTGGTAAGTAAGTGTGATAAATTTATATTTGTGTGTTCCCACTGTGTATTGGTATTCGTACTGTATGAGGTTATTGCCAACCTAGCTTAAATAAATGTAATACTCTGACGCTCAAGTGGATTACTTTTAAAATAGGCTTGATAAGAAAAAAAATATTTTTAAGTAATAAAAATCGTCCGAAATTTATTTAAAAAAAATGTGTACTTTTGTTTTCCATTTCTTTTTCTTTCTTTTTATATAAGTATAGCCAAAACGTTAATTTCTATTGCAAACAGACGCTGACCCCAGATCGTATTCACGTGTGTGTGTATGTATGTACGGATGTATGTATGTAGGTACATAGTAATGCAGCAACGTAAAAAAAAAAAAAATTTTTAGCCTACTCTATCGGCCATTGACTGTGGCGGCATGTATGCTAAGACATCGATGCTCAACGTCAAAACTAATGACGAAAATGGCTTGCCAGATGGTGACGAGCAGGCAGACACATTATAGTTATGAATGAGTACATGCGTATGTATGTATGTATGCATGTGTAGTGTACTTATATATAAACTCAAACACATCCACCCTGTCGGAAAAATGCGGACATTCTAAAAAATTTACTAATGTAAAAAGTAGTAAATTGCTTTAAAACAAATGTATGTTAAGTATTATTTATGTAGCTATGTACTTATATTATTATAATTTTTCTGTGGTCAAATATATTTTTAATAAATTATATGTACATATGTATGTACATCTTTATAAAAATGTAATTAGTTTTATTAATAATTTTTTGTATATAATATTTAGTTTAAAACATGCAGAGTTATAGCTTCGAAATGATTTTTTTTTTAGAATTTTTAAAATTTTTTGAGTTTTTTATTTAAGTTATTTTTTTAAGTGTGAGTTAAGAAATTTAAAAAAAAATTCAAAAATTCTGAAAATAAACCTTAAAATCAAAATTTAAAAAAAAAATTTCATTTCACTAGCTACAACTCAGCATGTTTTAAATCAATCGCTATAAATTTCATGTCGTTGTACGCGCCATGATTGCCTTTCGAACAGTCAAGCAATACAAAATTGTTAATGACGAGATACCCGAAAACAAAAAACACACAAACTTGCGATCATCTCAAAACCCTCACCGTACAAAATATTTAAAAAATGTGCGTTTGAGCTCAGAAGGTACATACCAACCTTTGCTATACTTGAATTTTTGAAATTTTTTGCCTGTAAAGCAGTGCAACTGAACAAAAACTCGACACTCACCATACTTTCAAAAATTGATGCTCGAAATAGTGGTGTTATTTTTTTAAAATTTATATACTGAATTGAAATTAAAATATTTAAACTAAATAAAAATTGTCAGCCTAAAAAGCTAGGCGATAGAAGTGAAACTTCATGGATCTCGATGGGCACTTGAAATGAAAATACTCACCCTAGCTAGCAAGTCTTATGAGATAGAAATATTTCCCCGATAACAGAAGCCACTATTCATTATTCTGGAATTTTTAAGGGTGTTAAGTTAATGAAAAAAGATAGTTGTTGTTTTCGCCTCCATTTATAAAAAATCTATTCATTCACTTCCTTACTTTCATGTTCAAGAAAAGATACAATTGTTTTGTGGTATGAAAAATATGAAATGGAAACTCGTGATTGTAAATTATTTAAATATCTTGAGAAAACTGCATCTATTGTCGTGCCTGATCTGGTTGTTGAGTCTTTGGGATTATTATTCATTTTTAAATTAAATTTACCTTCTTAAAATTGTACAAGTGGTTGAGCTTCTTCCAAGGCAAAATTGACATTAAAATCACGGCTTAAAGTCATTGGCATATTGTGCAAATCTCCTCCTCCTACTCCGAATCTGTCGCGTTTTCGTTTCTCTCCCATGTCTCCTGCCGGCCGCCTGCCCCACCACGCGCGCCATCCCGTCCCTTTTCCTGTCGCTTTTTTGTTTCATTCGATATTGGAATTACAGCCCAACGAGCGCAAAAAAGTTTCACTTCAAAATAAAAATTTTATACTTACTATAAATTAGATTGTAAATAATTTTAAATAATTGACAACGAACAGGTTTGAAAGGAGACTAGATTTAAAACAGTTTAAAAAAACGGAACTTGAAAATAAAAACATTCTATTGCAGTTATGAAAAAACTAATTTTCTTATTTAAAAAAGTCAGTCTAATTTTGATAACAAATACATAAGTCTTTTGGTAATAATTATGAGCAATACAAAGTGTTTAAGTTATCGATATTTATTTTTATGAGAGTTATATTATAAAAGGCTTTTCATAATAATTATGAGTGATAACAATTTTTTAAATCAGCGAAAACTATCGGGTGTTTTTTTTACAGGTTTGTTTTTCGAATAGAGATAAAATTTGTGGTCAAATCTGGCAACTCTAATGTCATTTATGTTCAGTTTGGTTTGCCATTTCATCATGAACAGGTTGACAAAAGAACAACGCTTGCAAATCGTGCAAATTTATTTCGAAAATAATGGTTCAGTTCGCGAAGTTTACCGCGAGCTCCGTCAATTTTATGGTCGACATAATCGTCCATCAGAGCAATTAATTCGGTTAACCATGGATCGTTTTCGCACTACGTATACTCTATGTGATAATACGCATCCGCAGAGACGTCGAACAGTGCGCACCGAAGAAACAATTGCCGCAAAGTGTTGAAGAGGACCCGAATGAATCGATTCGCCACCGTGCACAGCAATTGGAGCTTTGTCCATCAACTTTATGGAAGATTTTGCGCAAAGATCTTGGCTTGCGACCTTACAAGATCCAGCTTGTGCAAGAATTAAAGCCGCGAGACCATGCAATGCGTCGTGATTTTGGTGTATGGGCCGAAAATGAGATTGATCTCGATGCTGATTTTCATCGCAAAATTTTGTTCAGTGATGAGGCTCATTTTTGGTTGAATGGCTACGTCAACAAGCAAAATTGCCGCATTTGGAGTGAAGAAAATCCACATGAGACCCTTGAAACGCCATTACATCCACAAAAACTGACTGTTTGGTGTGCTCTATGGGCTGGTGGAGTCATTGGGCCATACTTCTTCCGCAATAATGCTGGAGAGACAGTTACCGTTAATGGAGACCGGTATAGAGCCATGATAACCGACTATTTTGTTCCCGAATTGGATGGCATGAATGTGGATGAGTTGTGGTTCCAACAAGACGGCGCTACATGCCACACAGCGCACGTCACAATCGATTTATTGAAGGAAACATTCGATGAGCGCATAATTTCGCGGAATGGACCTGTAAATTGGCCACCAAGATCGTGTGATTTGACACCATTGGATTATTTTCTTTGGGGATATGTGAAGTCGCTCGTCTACGCCAACAAACCAGAAACGTTAGGGGAATTGGAAGCCAACATTCGTGGCGTTATTGCCGACATACGGCCCCATATGCTCGAAAATGTGGTTGAAAATTGGACCTGTAGAATTGGCTTTATTCGAGCCAGCCGCGGCGGCCACATGCCCGAAATCATATTTAAACATTAATGGCATAAAATTATCCTTCCAATAAAGCCAAATTGATGGACCTTAAAATGATTTTCTTGTGTTTTATTTCAATTCGAAGTTCTATACCCCTAAAAAAACACCCGATACTATTTTGAGAGATATTATAAAAGCCTTTCCATAATAATTATCAGCGAGGTATTTTTTTTACGTTTTTCAAAGACTTTTATTTTGATACTTATATTATAAAAGTCTTTTACCGTCTTGAAAAACGGAACTATTTCAAGACCCGAAATAGTACCGAACTAGTTCAGAAGTGATCCCGAATCGGTCCCAAAATTATTTCGAGGTAGTCCAAAAACAATTTCAAAACAACACCGAATGACCCTAAAAAGTCTCGTTCTTCAAAACTTAAAAAAGGTTTTCCCACTAATACTTATTATGAGAAGAATTTTATAATATACAACTCAAAATAAAAAAGATCGATATCGGAAAATCGTTTAAATATACGTAAAATATCGATAACTTAAAATGTAAAATAAAAGTATTTCAAGAATTAAAAATATTCATCTCGCTGATAATTATTATGTGAAGACTTTTATAATATAAGTCTGAAAATAAAAGTCTTTCAACACTTAAGCAAATTTATCTCGCTGATAACTATTATGAGAGGACTTTTATAATATAAGTCTCTGAATAATTGTTATAGATTACTGGAAAAATTTAATATTTTTTGAGTAACTTTTACACTTTCCTCTTATAATAGTTATATATCTGCTAATTTTCGTGTTCTTTCAATCAAGCATATTTAACAGTAATTGAAATCAAATGCAGAGTCAGATCATTGACTTGCCTCTAAAACATCGCCGTGTTAATAAAGTTAGTTGCTCACAAGAAAATTGGAAAAAATTTCAACCATTTGTAGTTGGTAAAAAAGTACATTTTAAATTGCTTCTAAAGTAATTCTATTTCCGACAGGGCATATTTGAAAAGGAAAAGTTTGTATAAAGCGTCTACCACTCAACAGCTAAGGTTCACCTCGTAAAGTGTCGTTTTTAATATACAAGGAAAATTTTTGGTTATCAAAATTTTAATTGGAAATAGCTGCAGTTGCTTATTAGCACTTAAAAATCAGTCAGTTGTCTATGCCAGAGTGTGCTGTGTAGATAATACGAAAATTTTTGTATGTACATATTTAACAAAATATTACCGCGGCGCATGCGCAGCTGAGCGGTGTTATTTAGCTAGTAGGCTCGCCTAGTGGAAAATTTGCGATTTATGTACAACCGCGATTGAGACAGTTTTGATTGTGTGTCGTTATATAGTTTTACAATCGCCTTAGCTTTGCTGCTGCACTTCATTTAACGCCAACCGATGATATTTGTTTATAAATAGGTACTATATATGAGTTAATTTATCTATATAAGTCGACTGCTATCAGGTGTCCGCTGTTATTCTGTTCATTCACCTGGCACATTGCTGCGATAAAAGTAAAATGAACCAACTATTTACACTTCAATACTTGGGCAAAGAGTAGTAGATATTGTCACTACACCAATACGCACATACTATACCTACGGATGCGCGGGTATCGGTAAATGCATCAGATTAAATTTCTTATTGTACTGAGGAGGAAGAAATTTTGTTTATCTCTGTTTTGTGTTCAATTTACGCGACGCATGGAATTAAATTAGCTTTTGATATTGGAATTCTCAGAATAGATTACAAATATTGTAACCATTTACATTTACATTTGTATGTACATTAAGGTAGGCCGGCCGTACTATTGAATATTGCTTTCGATTTTATTATACCGTGCAGCTATTGGTTCCATTGTAGTGTTTGAAAGAAATCTGATGTAGTTTGATGAAAAATAATACAAAAACAAAAATAGTTGAAAGAAAACTCAATGAATAATACTGTTCGCCTTATAAAGGCTACTTTTGTTGTCGCAGTGGATTACCATTTAGTCCTAACCGGGCTTGATAGAAGGCCCATTGTGCTACCAGAAAAACTGACACAATCAAAAGAAAAATTAAATCTTGGCGAACCATTTTGCTACGCTGAAGAATCTCATCAGGCATTTTAAGTCGGTATTTGAAAACTCACTAAGGGGATCCCTGATACCGCAGCCTATTTTTACACAATGCAGGATACTTACACAGTGGATATACATACATAGGTCAGTTTTCTTCTTCTAGTTCGTACAGCTTCTATATCATTCTGTTTGGTCGCACCTTGTCTTGCAAATTTTGCTGTCATGCAGTTTCCCTCTACGTACCTGTGGCTAGGGACCCCATTTGAGGTGCAGTCTGAGCTTTCATTGAAGCCTGACTATTACGAAAAAAGATATGTATCTTTCTAGAACTTCGGTTCCAAGTTTCTCTACAGCATCCATAATAGCTGAGACCTGAGACCTTAGTGTGGAGCACCTTGCAGCGGTTTGGATGGTTTCGCGAGAAAACGTCTACTCCCACCTTACTGTCGAGTTTCGAGCTATCTTTATAGATGACAATATTATCAGGTGAAATGTTAAATTCTACTTTCCACTATTATGAGTAAAATAAATTTCTTCAAGTCTGTGATCTAGAGACTTGTATTATAGAAGTCTTCCCATAAAAATTATGGGTGAGCAGAAATTTTTTAAGTCTTGAAATACAAAACCTTTTAGGGGCCGTTTCAGAAAAAGTCCGGGCTGGTTCCGAAATGGTCCCGAAGATCCTAAAATTTTACGTATATAGTTTCGAAGTTTTGTCAAAATTCTGCCGAAACAGTTCGCAGCAGTCTCAAAGTAACAGTTACTGGCAAGTTAAAAATTTTTCAGACTCATAAAATTATCACAAGACTTTTATAATATAAGTCATAAAATAATAGTTATCGATCACTAACAAAAAAATTCTAACTCCTAATTATTATCAAAAGATTTTGTAATTTTGTATTTTCAGTCTTAAAGTAATAGCTATCGGATTTAAAAAATGTTTATCAAGATACAATAATTATCGATTGACTTTTTTTATTATTAACTCTGACAACAGTTAAGTCTATGTTACGGCTTTTTAGATGCAATGGAAGCAAAAGATGACCGGAAATCAAAAATTTTAACAATTTCAAAATTTTTCTACGTTTGCTTATTACGGCGGGTCAAATTTATTCATAAATCCTAAAGCTAAAGTTAATTGTAAGTAAAACAAGTAAAAACAGCGCTGTCTTCGGCTATGCCGAAGGCTTCATACCTTTCATGAATGGAAGAATAGTAAAAAACGTGTTATTGTATTAGAATTTCGCATTACCTATAGTTAAAAGCGAAAACTTCCTTCAAATCAATAAAAATAATTCTAGTAAAGGCATTGTTATAAATTATTTAATGCTTTTCCTTATGTAATTAAAAAGAACTATGTTTTAAGAAGGGAATGGTTTTTGAATATTTTTAATATCGTATCGACGCTTGATATTCAACATTTAAAAAATACAAATAATTAAGTATTAATATGTAAGACCTACATATGTCGGTCTTTGAAAACAGTTATCAGATCCGTAAATAGTTCCCAAACGTTTAACGCTATGATTCATGTGATATTGCGCTGAGCTTATTACTTTTCGCAATAAATATTTGTCCTGAATTTATCTTGCCGATTTACACTGTGAACTCCGATCTTGATGAATACTAATATATAGCTAATAATGGTTGATGTTTGTGCAAAATTTCAAGCCTTTAGCTGTTTAAATGGAGGAGTTATGGTGCGAAATGCAATATCTGAACAATCGGTTGTATGGGAGCTATATGTTATATTTCTCCGATCTTCATGATTTTCAATACTGATACGAAGCTAATAATGGCTGATATTTCTGCAAAATTTCAAGCCTTTAGCTGTTTAAATGGAGGAGTTATGGTGCAAAATGCAATATCTGAACAATCGGTTGTATGGGAGCTATATGTTATATTTCTCCGATCTTCATGATTTTCAATACTGATACGTAGCTAATAATGGCTGATATTTCTGCAAAATTTCAAGCCTTTACCTGCTTAAATGGAGGAGTTATGGCGCAAAATTCAATATCTGAATAATCGGTTGTATTATATGTTATAGTCACCCGATCTGGCCGATTCCGACAAATGTTTTATCATTTGTACAACGACACCTGCTTACCAAATTTCATCAAAATAGCTCTAAAATTGAGGGACTAGTTTGCGTTCAAACAGACGGACAGACGGACAGACGGACAGACAGACGGACATGGCTAAATCGACTCAGCTCATCGTCCTGATCATTTAGGTATACTTTTTGATGGGTCTATCTCTTCTCCTTCTGGCACTTACAAACATCGGACCAAACTTAATATACCATTTCATTCTCATGAAAGGTATAAAAATGTACTAGAAACCATAGGTTGGAATAGAATTTCGAGCCTGGGCGTTTAAAAAGTAATTCAAATTCGGTATAAAAATATACTGAAATGAATTGGCTATAAAACAGTTTCTAAAATGTTTGAGAATTGAAAGAAAGGCAAATGTTGCTTTAAAAAATGCGCTAGCTCGAAACTTTCTTTTCTTTTACACTTTCCCTTGGAATTAGCTTTAGTTATTGAAAATATCACACGATTTAACTGAACAAAATTTGACTCCCCCTAATGTGCGTGCATTGTGTGCATCTAGTTTTTTCCTATATAAATTGTATGCAGAATTAAAGCAAACAAAAGCATATTTTTTTCATTAGCACTATATTAACACTTTTCGGTTACGCATTGGGAGTGGAAATCTTTTACCAACTAATTTCATCGTTTTTTCATAATTTTTGTTTTTTTTATTGATAAAAAAAAGTCTTCAATGAAAAACTAATCATTAGATAATGTGGGCTGATGTGGTTCAAATGATATTGATGATGTGAAGGTATGGGTATTTCTTTTTTACGTTCACTTTCTTTGTTATGTTGACAAGCAGTGGAATTTTGGGTGTTTATCAAAAAAAAAAAAAATTGAGCACAGATTGTATTAGTAGTTAGTTAAGCATAATACGAGGGGCGACTGATAATTTTCCGGTTTATAATGTAGGTACTTAAGAATGAAGTGAAGTGTTATGTGTGCATTTTTTTTTCTAAGGGGGTAAAAAAAAGTTCAAAGCTAACTGGTATGAGGGTTGCCACCTGTTTGAAAAGTCGACTTTAATTAACACGAGTTGTATGAAATATTAAAATATGGATGGAAACCGGTTGTCTCGGCTAGGGGAAGGTTCATACAAATATTTTTGAGAGGAATGCCACCTGTTTGAAAAGTCGAATCTAATAGAATTATACACAAATTATATGAAATAGTAAAATATGAGTGTCGAAGGGTTCCTTTCGCTGAGGATAATGTTTATACCAGGGTTGCCACCTGGTTGAAACGCCGAATTTAATAAAATTGTTCACATGTAGTATGAAATATGAAAATGTGGGTGTAAAACTGTTCGATTCGCTGGATTCGCTGGGGAGAAGGCCTATCACATACAGAGAAGAGGGTTGCCACCTGCTAGAAGAGTTGAATTTAATAAATTTATTCTCAAGTTATATGAAATAGTAAAATGTCTTTCGCTGGAAGAAACTTCGTAGGCATATTTTTAAGATGGTTGCCACCTTTTTTAAAACTCAAATTGAATTAAATTGCACACAATGGTATAAAATATTATAATATGGGTGTCAAAGTGTTTGGACAAGGTGCATACCTATGTTTTTGAAAGGGTTGCCACCTGTCATATAATATAGATAGAGACCGACCCATTTTAGAAAAATGCCTTTCTATATTTTTCGATGTGTTCAATTGTTTGCGTCACTATATATATTTTTTTCTTCAAAAATTCAAAAATGCAATTGGAAAGTATCATCATTATTTAGTTTTTCTCCCCAAACGAAATAAGTGGTCATAAAATTCATATACGTAAAATATAAAAACTAAGAAGTGGCAGTCTGTGCCAAACATACTGTGTGAACCATGCATGACAAATCAAATCACCTTCAATTCCTATACGAAAATGCTCTTCATATTAACTTTGGTGATATCCAAATTGTAGTTTAGAACCAAAATCTAAATCGGAATTTGCTTTCTTTGTGAATTTCTGTTCTGACTTATGTATATTGAACTACCAGTTGTCGAATAATAATTCAGAATATTCGAAAGAGAATCAAAAGAAGCTACGGTATTGCCCATATAAAAAACCATCTAATAATTTAGCATTGTATTTTTTTTGCACTGTGTTAAATCTTTGTTTCCCTTTTCTTTACTTTCAGGCTACTAGTTGGTGCTCCATTAGATAAAAATCTCCAGCCTGGTACAAATCAAACGGGTGCCCTATATCGTTGTCCGATAACGCAGACCCTCAATGACTGTGAACAAATCATAACCGATGGCAGAAGATGTAAGTTTTTAGGCCCATAATAGTGGCGATGTTTTTCGAAGAGAAAATTATTATTATTATTTTTTTTTTATTTAACTTTTTTCATATTTATTTGACTGCTTCGTAGATAGTTTTTTTTATTTAAAATTAATTTTTGTGGCTACAACAATTAAAAACAAAAATTATCTCTAATTTATGTTAAAATATATTTCTTTATTAATTAGTTTTAGTTATTTGTGGTTTTTGAGCGTTTTTTGTTTAAAGGTGAAGGCTTTCGTGTTTCTTTCAAACTATCGCATAGCGTATTGATTTGTTTTGTGTGGGTGGAAGTTCATTCAAAGGAAAACAGTTTACTTGGAAATATTTGTAGTGAAATAATATATAAATATTATATTTGTATCTGTATGTCTTAAAAAGTATCAATAGGTGAATCACAAAACAAATTTTCAGTTACTGAAAAATTTTACGATCTTATGACTTCTTGTGAGTCATGTGAATTCCATAAATATTAAAAAATTATTTACTAGCAGCAAAATATAATTGTAAATAATTCCTGCATTAATCTTGTCAAAAGATGTTAGATTAGTGATTTTATTTTTAAAACAAAAACCCCTTATTTGATTTGGTGCTAATTTACGTAAATAACATTTTTTTAAGATCTTGGTAGTAAATATTATTAATGCCAACTAGTTATATTTGAACTGTGTATATTTAATTCTTATTTGTGACAACTGTAATTTTAAAATTTTCCTTGTACAGTGAACATTCGAAAATTTGTGACTAAAATTTGTACTAGAATAAAAAACATAACTACTTATTTTGTATATAATTTTTATGTTTATATGATGGAGCAGTGTAATTTATTATTATTTATTATTTATATACATACATACTTACTATATTAGAGGGTGTTCTTATTTATAAATAACTTTATAACCGCACAGCGTTAATAATACAATATTATCGAAAACCATACCTATGCAGTAATTAAACGCTGAACGGACTTGCAAAAATTCGCTCGAATTTTTTTATGACCTAATACAATTTTCATGTCATGTCCTCAGTTGTTTTTGTAAAACGGAAAAATTGTTAAAATTTATGTCTGAGCGAAATAAGAGGTTAGGATACAAATACTTTCGTGGAGTATTTTAACTCATTAGCTCCAATTTAAAAGTGCCGATTTGACCCTTACTTCAATAATCCCACAAAAACAGATTTAGAAAGTCGCTAAAGGGTTAAAATGTTCTAGAGAATTATTTTTCGGAAAATTTCTCTCTGTCAACTTGCAATGTTAATTTTAATGAAGGAGAGCATAAACGAATGTTGGCTATTTCATTGGCGTTTATTTGTTTTTTTTTTATTTTCTGTGAACTTTTACGATCTTTGTATAAATTGAGCTCAACTTAAACGAACGCGATATTTATTTGACATCCAAAAACAAAATAAACTAATCCTTGAAGAAATATTTTATTTGGGAATACCACTAGTAAAACTTCCGAGTAATAATTCTCTAGAATAATTTAATCTCTTAAAAAATTTCCAAATTTGCTTTTTGAGGGGTTTCTTCAAGTAAGGACCTTAACCTTTCAGTTTGCTCAGATATATATTTTGTCCTTTTTTCCACTTAGTTGAGAACAACTTAGAATGTGATATGAAAACTTTAGTAGGCAACTCAAAAAAAAAAAAAAAAAAAAATGTATCTAAATGTTGCAAATCCATCGATTGTTTTTTTTTTGCTGTATACTAACAGAAAATGTCATGAAATTTTAATTTCAAAATAGTTACTTTCGTGTTAATAAATTCTATAGGAAAGCAAAAATCTTGTCAACGTTAATAAAAAATTAAAATATGATTTTAAATTGTAAAATTTTTGTTTAAAATTTATCTATATTCCCTGACAAATAATCAACGCAGAACTTTTGTTCGTGGATAACATTTAAATTGAAACGACGGTTTCGAAAGCCATGATTTATGAGTGGTAGCTCGTTTAAGAGTTGAGTTTTGTACTAAATGAGTTTCATTTATTTTTTCAAAGTACCGTCTTTTGAGATATAGGCAAAAACCCTGTTTTCGAGGTCTTTTTACAGTTATTGCCTAAAAACTACAGAGAATCAAAGAAACCCTAACCTCCTTCGTACACCGTTTTAAAGATATAATAATTCTAAAGTCATAGTCACAAACAACTCGAAAATTTATGATTTTTTTTAACTGTTTAGTTTTTTTTTTTTTTTGCATAATACTGGCACTGTTAGACGAAAATCAATAAAAATATGAAGGTGATATTCAATCAAAATTGACGTAATTTCTAAATTCAGATCAGTTCTTAGGAGGGACGGAAAATAACTGTTATTTCTGAAAACTGTTATTGAAACATCCGCTATGAAATAAATGTTCTACATCAAAGTGTTATACGAGTATACCAATCGATTTCTTATTTCACCGAGAATCAAATTTTAAAATGACAATTTTTTCCAATTGTTATGCAAAATTTAAAAAAGGAAACAGTTATTTTTGATCTTTATTTTAAAAATCATATATAACTAACAGTTATTTTTTATTTTTATTTTATAAATTTAAAAAAACACACATATTTATTATTTTTATTTTAAAGATCAATTGTAACTGTTATAAAAGACTTTTATTTATAAAAGTCAACAATATAAAGCATTCACTGGCTTTTATTCCTTAAGTCATACTTATACACGAGATTTAAATTTTTTGCTGAAAATAAGTTGTTAGAAAAAATTATTCATTATTCATATTACTTTCTGCGATAAACTAAATTGACTTTTAAAAGTAAGACTTAAAAAAGATTCAGTGACTTTTAAAAATAAACCTGTTATTTTTGAATAGTAAAATAATAATAATAATAATAATAATTTAAAAGAAAAATTAAGAATAGTTGCTATTTTTGATTTAAAAAATATCAAAATTAACTGTTATTTAATGATTAATTAAATAAAAGTTACAAAATAATCGTTATTCGGCGATTTCTATAATAAAAATTGCCCTGGTCCTTAGAATTTGAATTCATAAACTAGTATTGGAAAAAACTGAGGTTGGTGCAAAGTCATAAAAAACCTTCAGCACCCTGTATCTCAAAATCTAAACGTAATCGAAAAATTTGGGTAGTTTTTTCAGAATTTGGCTGCTGCACCGTGAAATGAATAAGTTTTTTAAAACTTTTACATTTTCTGTACGATTGAAGCTATGATTTTTGTTATAAAATTTTCTTTCAGTAAAGTATTTTTACTATTTTTTTACAAAGTTTTTCAATTAAATAGAATGAATAAAAAGTAAAAATTTTCGAAAAAGCTCGAAAATATCCTTATTTTTAGGATTTAAAATCCTTCAACTCAAAAAGTACTTTTCCGATTTACTTAAGGAATATATGCGCGTAAAAATGTACCTTTAAAACGATACCCAGGTTTAAGTGTATTTGATATTCTAGAGTTTTTTTTCTAACAACTGCAAGAAAAACCTTCGCGGATTTGCCTGTATTTCAAAAAAATAAATTAAACTCATTTTCGTGTTCAGCGGCCCAAAATTAAAATTTAAAAATTTAATATAAAATTAGTGCAATCTAATACACAAAGTAAGTAAACAGCCAACGAAAATTAATTCAGATTAATTAAGGGAAAAAATTTGGATTTAGTACAAGAACACCCCTAATGTATATATTAAGCTTATTTAGTTTTACATATGTATGTATTATAAAAAAAAATTATTTTCATTCCAAAATTATACTACCCTTATCCCCTTTTACCTACCTCTTAAACCATGTACTTATACCAACTTATGAAATTTTTATTTTTTCTCTTTTTTTATTTCCCCCCACTTTATATTGAAACCAATATAAAATATCAATATTTGTTTCACATAATCGGTACGACATGGATTCCGTAAAATTGTAATATATATATATATATACATATATGCATATATATTTGTATCAACTCCAACGAAAAAAAAACTTGCTTACTTTGTAGCGCCTGAAGGAGTTTATGAACCTAGTAAGTGGTATGGGTGCTTTACTTGTTTATCAATTTCTAACAAAGTTTTTTGTTGTTGTTATTGCATTTTTTTTTTCGTTGTTATTTGCACTTTTCAATGCTCACTTTTCTGTTCTATTTAATTTCTGGTTATCTTGTAAATGGTAAATAACATAACAACGCAAAGAATCAGAATTAAGTAAATGTGAACTTACATTACACAAATTATTTTAAAGCTGCAATAACAAGAAAGTAAAAAACACTAACCATGATGAGCCATATTATGCCTTAACTCAAATACAATACATACATACATACATAGTTAATACTTACTCGTACGTAGCATGTAGGCTAAAAAAAAAAGATGCTGTGCAAATTTAAATTTTTCTCAAATTTAATTTAATTTTAACATTTACCAACAAATATATTCGCTCTCATATACATAAATACATATATTTAGAAACATAAATTATGAAATTATATGTAGGTATTTATCTTATTCCATAGGACTGCAAATACTTTTGTGGCATGCTAAGTATTAAGAATTCTTGAAAATAATATCTTCGCTTGAATTCGTGGCGCCTACAAAATTCCTTAGTGGACTTTTTTCGCTACGCCATGTTCCATTGCAGCTAGACAGTTAACCACATTTTATTTTTTGCTCATTTCTAATCATTTCTAATCTAAGCTGATTTGTCGATGCCTAAATACGTCACGCTCTTTTGGAACTGCGCCAAAATATAGTTTATTCGCAGATCTGAAGTAGAAAATTGGAAGAATTTTAGTGGATCAAACTTCTAAAGGAACAGTTTGAAGAAATGATTTTCCGCCTAAATAACAGTTGTTAAAAAGAAAACAACATTATAATTTTGAAATTTGTTTTTAAAATTTTATTTAATGCACATTTATGTAGATTGAACCAAAAAACTCCAATCTTTCTCAACTCTTCTAAGGAAAAAATAACTATAACAAAAGGGTTTTTTTACTAGACTTGTGGTTTCCAAGAAGAAATAAAACTCATATAATTTAATGTTATGGCCAAGAATTTAGTTTTATTATAAAGATAAGGGTTTGCCATTATGTTTTAAAAATGATTTCGGGCAAGTAACCGCCGAGATTGGTTCGAATAAATTCCAGCCGAGAGGCCCAATTTTCGACCACTTTTTGCAGCAATTGGGGCCGTATGTTAGCAATAACACGACGAATATTCTTTTCCAAGGCGTCAATAGTCTCGAGCTTATCTGCCTAGACAAGCGACTTCACATAACCCCACAAAAAATAGTCCAGCGGTGTTAAATCGCACGATCTTGGAGGCCACGCCACAGCCCACGACGGGAGATAATGCACTCACCAAAAGTTTTCTTCAATAAATTTATGGTGTCGTTGGCTGTATGCCATGTATAACCGACTTGTTGAAACCAAGGGTCGTCCACATCAATATCCTCCATTCCCCCATTGACTGCAACATTATGGACGGCCTGATTTTTGAAGAAATGTGGACCAACAGTTCCCTCTGCTCATAGAGCACACCAAACGGTGTCTTTTTGAGGATGTAACGGCGGCTCAACAATGGCTTGTGGATTATTAGCACTCCAAATGCGGTAATTACCGTTATTTTGTTAATAAATTTGCACAACTTGCAAACGTTGTTCCGGAGTAAGTCTGTTCATTTTAAAATGCCAAACAAAACTTAGTATAAACCAAGTAATAGCTGTCAGAAAGACTAACTTCGAAAAAAGATCACATGGACTTCTACGGTTATCCAAACTACACAGCTCTTATCAAAAGTAGGAGTGGTGACAAGACACTGTCTAATGGGAATCCATGCGGTGTGTCTGAATATCAATATTGACCCTTACTGCGATACAGCTGCTTGGAAGATGAGGAGGTGAAATCCTCCGCTCTGTTGTTTTGTTTTCGTGAGATTTGGAATCAGTTTATGGGATTGCAACTCCTCTCCTCTCCTGCGTAGATTTCGGAAATGGATATTTGGCAGCTTCGTAAATGCATTGTATATACGCGGTATTTTTTAGACTCGAAATAGGAATTTGCAGTTCTTTTTTTTATAGTATTGAGATATCGTAATGAACCCCAAAGGGTCGACGGTAGTTTTGCTATGCTTATAATGAGTCCTGGCTTTTTTCATCGTGTTAAAGAAATGAAAGAAAGTCGCCGATGATAAGTGAAAAATTAATTGTACGTCGTCTAAAGAAGTTGTACAGATCGTGAAACGCGAAAAGTGGGCACGTAAATATTTTGAACGGCAATTTGAACTCCAAGTGGACTTTAAGGGCGGAACTGGTTCAAGTTTTTCTAAAGCATGAATCCGGAGTTTAAGAGACAAATGGGTCATGAAAGTACCAGGATTTGATATAGAGAAGTTTAACTGTCCACATGGCAAAAAAAAAAACAATGAATAAATTGACGAACGCACATGAAATTTCGCACTTTGTGTTGCATACGCACAACACTCACTTTCGCATCGCCTTCTCTTGAATAGCCCTACATAAATGCATAGATTTAATTCTTACTACACTTGCGAGGCTCACATATAAATTTAGCACTTAATGTATGCGACCATCTGACCTCCAGAAGACGCATTGTGGCACTCCTTCGACGTCGGCAGTAACCGAGAGCCAACAGCGGACTAGCAGTTCGACGAGTGGATGCTGTCGCCGACAGTGTTGCCGCAAGATTTATAAAAAAAAAAAAAAATATATCGCTGAAATATCCTTAAATGGATCAAAGGAAGAATTTTGTTTAGTTCAAAGTATTTTTGCAACTATATTTAATAAAAAATATATTTTAAAAAATTTCTTGCTTTCTAAAACGAGTAATTTTGAATATCTGCAACGTGATGTGAATTTTGGGAGCGACAGATAATTTAAATAGAGTTAGTTAGGATATTTAAAATTCACTTAAATAATGGAGGTTTCGTAAGAAGAGCAGTGGAAAATTGTGTTAGAAATATTCGGTTTTAATCTATTGTATATATGTATAACCCCAAATAATTAATTTACTAGGCTATTTTGAAACTCGGGCAATTAAAAAAAAATTTAAGGAAAGCAAAAGTTTAAAAGGAAAAGCGGGGATGAACTAGTGCTAACGAAATATTTACTACCTTCTGAGAAAATATGTTTTATTTAATATAGGTTTTTATTCATTTCAAAGAGGCCTTTACATAATTGGGCGAGAATATGAGGATTCAACGAAACACAACAACATTTTTAAAGATCGAAATAAAGACAATTTTTCTTTTATCCAGACATGCACTTTTGTTGCATTGAAGATCTACACTGGTCGAAAAAATTACACGTTCGTTTTATTTTATTTTTATTTAATTTTGTATTAGAAATATAGTCCCTAAACAAAATAATGGTTCTCGATCCAAAAATTTGATTGGATCATTTATACCGTCGATAAGCTGGTTTATCCACAAAATTCGATGATTAGACGCAATATAAAGTAAAGCTTTGCACAAAATTTGGAAATATTGAAAAAAAATTCCATCATACTTTCGAAATTTTTAATAACAATTCTTAGAAATGTCTTAAGTACACAGTTTTGTAACCCATTCAATTTTAATAAAACAAAGTGCAAGTTTAAAGCGACTCCAAATTCTCTTTGATTTTTTTATCATTTTTTTTTTTAGGATGGTTTTACGCCTTTTTTTCCATATAACGAATGTCGAAATTTGTTTTGGTAGAATACAGTATTGCATTTAAACCAACAACACATACTCAGAAAAATATACATGTTGAGACTGTAAAACGATAACCGATATAACATTCAGTTTAACGCCATATCCGTATCCAAAGGTTTTCCAAAACTACTATTTTTCTTTTTTAGAGATCATCATAGCAATTCAATGTTTTACGAAAGATGCCAAAAGAAAACTGTTTGTCAAACAAAACAACATAGCTAATTTCAACCCAAACCAAATGAGAAAATTTGGCTAGACAAATGATAAGTAATAAATAATTGTTGGGTTGCACATCCGATAAATTGATGTAATGTAATTGTGTATTCCAAAAAAAAAAAACAACAAATCCTTTTATATACTTAATTTCAAAGCTGTTTCGATAAGATTTAGATTAGAATTGTATAATCGTGCTATCTAAAATGTCAAGAATGTGAGAGAAAATAGTTCTAAATGTGAGGAGCATCGAAGTTCTCAGCAATATTTACGTGGAATTTTTTTTTTTTTTGCGAAAATCAAGGACGTAAATGGCAGCTGAAGTATTAACTCCATGAGTTGCCACGAATTTTTAAAAGATTTTAAATTTGAAATTGCAAAAACTACTGAACGAACATTGGATATACTGTAGTCCGCTAGGTGGCGCATAAGTCTAGATATTCAGGAAAACAGTATTTTTAATCCGATTATAATGTAATTAGGAATATATGATTCTGGTGTGATGAGAAGTGTTCTTGCAGAAAATGGATCCGATAGGTGGTGCTAGAGTCGAATTATTCAAAAAAAAATGTATACTATTTGTATAAAAATATAGCAATTTTTTTGTTTTTTGTTACAACTTGGCTCAAAAACCGATGAGCGGGTTTCAACCAAACTTGAACAGTATATACATACATACCTTAGATCCGTGCCACGGACATAGGTTATATTTAAATCCGCTAGGTGGCGCATAAATCGAGATATTCAGAAAATCCGTATTTATGCTGCGATATCGATGATATTAGAAAGGCATGATGCTCGTGCAATAAAAAAATATTTTTATGGAAAAAAATGTGTTAGATGACGCTAGAGACGAGTCGTTCAGAAAATCTGTATTTATAATCTGTTTTGATGAAATTAGAAAAGTGTAACGAGAGTGCGACGAGAATACTTTTAAGAGAATTGGTTCCGCTTGGTGGCGCTGGAATAGATTTGTTCATTAAGTCCGTATTAAGGGTCTGACATTGATGATATTAGGATGGTACAAAAGCAGTACTTTTATGAAAAAAATATATGCGCTAGTTGGTGTTAGATGCGAGTTATACAGAAAATAATTTTTTTTTTATTCGATGTTGATGAAATCTGAAACGAGGACACGTACTAGATGTACTAAGATAAAAAGATAAAACTCCATTCCTTCCGTTCTGTCGTTGAAATTTCCAGAAACTATATATTTATGATTCGACTTAGTCCAAATCTAATATATACAAACGATGCTTATTAGTCTTAATCGAGCTAAGTTAATTGTTAATTGCTGCTACTTTTGGTAGCACATCCCATTGAAAATGATGTCAAAATACCGCTAATAACTTTAGAGTCGCCTTCATCTTTACTGTGACTACGGGACATTGTTTCTAAATTCATCGAAGCGGAATTTTTAGCTTGGAAAACATCTTTTGCAAATACATGGAAACGTGGTAAGCAACGCGGACGAAGTCGCGGGTATCAGCTAGTTTTACTATAAGAAAAATATCTCGTTAGAATTGCTTGAAAATTTTACGACTTTTAATCTATGTACATATATAGATCAAAACGGCAACACTGGTCGCAATCAACATGGTACATTCTTTTTACATTTTTTTTTTGAGTTGTGCGCTGTAGTTTGAATAGTGTGCAGACAAAACTGACAGCATATGGAACCAAAAGCTTTTGCTAACATTCATACATACCTACTTATTTGTAAGTATGTATGTATAACTTTACGGAGGAACTCGTTAAGAATCAGTTCGCCATTTGATTTACTTTTTTTTTGTTCTCTATTTTACCGACACTCTGGAACGCAAAAAGATTCAGCGCCACTTCAGACACTATTTTTATGTACTCCAATGCCCATTAGCCGTTTCATTGGTTCTACATAAACATTTTCCCCCTCATCTTTTAGTTATTCTTTCTTGTATTTGTTTTTTGTTTTTTTTTTGAATTTTTGATTTTTTTTGTTGTCGGGCTGCATTTCAAGGCGTTTTCGCGTGAATGATCGTCTTCTTATTTTAGAGGCATCATAACTTATGTTGTCGCTGCATGTCTGCTCTTTCAAGCTACCCTTGGCTTTTCGCCTCTTTCAGCACCCAATGCTGCAGCACCGCAACGCCTCCAGCTCCATACAACTTACGTTGCATATCACTCCTGCTCTCCTGGCATTCTACCACTCGGCGCATACGCGTTCCAGTCGACGCAGTCACTCAACCGCACAAGTGACAACAACATTTTTGCCACCACACGCATACATACATACATACTGCCAATGAACTGATCAGCCATGCGATCTTTGCTGGTAGTGTAGCGAGGCGCAGGCAAATGCAAAGTGGCAACCCAATTTCAATATTCTGTTCATTGCCATGCTTTTGGGATTTTGGTGTCAACGTCTGTTGGCGCAACTAGCACGAGCATAAAGGTCTTATTATTTTGTGCGTTTATTTCAGTTTTTGTTTTTTTTTCTTCAATATGCCGATATTTTATTTTGCTGTTTTCATTGTGAAAAGCAACACATTGTTCGGGATTTTTGCGTGGATTAATGTCGCCACAGCGTTCTGTTTCGCAAATAAAACACTGCTAGTTTTTATGGGTTGGGTCGTTTCTCTTTTTTTCATTTCAGCAAACCATAAAACCTTTCAGTGGGCTTTGTTTGTCTGTTCTTAATTCGTTTTGCCTGGGACTCACTTTGATTTGATTTTCACTTTTTCTTATTTAATGATTTTGGGCGCTCGTTGTCGCTTTCAATTTCATTGCGCTTCTCTCTCGGTCCGGGATACGCTCGAGCGCTTTCAGGTTTTTATAATTTTCTGCCATTTTTTTCGTTTTCGTTCGTTCGTATGTCGTCATGCATATTTGACGCGCTTAATCCAATTCATGGCTCATTTAATTATAGGCATTTGCGCTCGAAGACAACATTTTCGCCAATCCCCTCGAAATTTATCCGCGCGCCATTTAGGGTGTCGTCATCGTTTTTAATGCTATTCTTAAATGGTAAATTGTGCGATGACTCTGAAATCAAGATGCGTGAGCTGAGGTATTGAAGACTTGGAAATTTAAATTTGTGATCGATAATTCACACTATTAAACGGAGAATTTTATTAAAATTTTAATGTGGCATACAGAAATTTTTAGCAACGTGTTAGAAATTAAACAATTTATTTAGTGAAATCATTAAAATAATGAAACTAATCTTATCTTGTTAATCATTAGGCGAAAGCCTTTTTTGTTTTTCGACGTAGTTTAAAAATAATGGATGATTTCTTTACCCAATGCTATTGAACACAAATTTTTGTAATTCCGGAATTTGAATACATAATTATCTCAGTTTTTCTCAGCTTTAATCTTTGTAAATATTTTCTTTATAGACTTGTCGGGGCGCTGTTATCGGTGTCCTTTACGCTTTAAAGTGAAACGTCGCACAAAAGTTCGAAAATTTTTCGAAGTAGGAAGGTTGTTTTCTCAGCTCCAATCTTTGTAAATATTTTCTTTATAGACTTTTCGGTTTAAAGTGAAACGTCACACAAAAGTTCGAAAATTTTTTGAAGTAGGAAAGTTGTTCGCAACTAAGTGAACTTTTGACAAACAAACTATTCAAATTCTAATTCGGCCGGGGCAAGTACTCGTAACATCAAACAATTTGATTACATTATTAACTATAAATCCTGAAATGTAGATACGACTAAACTTCACTATTACCAGTAAATAGATTTTTTAACATTTATAATTATTAAGCAACATTCACATGAACTGCAGTTGAGAAAAAGTTCGAAATTACAACTTCTGTGTCGTTTCTACAAGGAGATATAGAGTTAAATATAGAGAAGAGATTATAATACATCCTTTTCGGTTTTTTAGTTTTAGTATAAATGAAAATAGTAGTAGAAATTAGTAAAAATAGTAGTAGAATCAATAAAAATGGTAGTGGTAAATATTAAAAGCATTAGTAAAAACAGTGCTAGAATTAGTATGAAAAAGTAGTAGTAATTAATAGTAGCATTAGCAAAACTAGTAGTAGAAATTGGTAAAAATCGCATTGGTAATTAGTAGTAGCATTAGTAAAAATAGTAGTAGAAATTGGTAAAAATCGCTGTAGTAATTAGTAGTAGAATTAGTAAAAATAGTTTTAGAAATTGGTAAAAATCGCAGTAGTAATTAGTAGTTGCATTAGCAACAATAGTAGTAGAAATTAGTCAATATAGTAAAAATAGTAGTAGAATTTAGTAAAAATAGTAGTCATAATTAGTAGTAGACTTAGTAAAAATATAAGTGGAAATTAGTAATACTCGTAGTAGTAATTAGTAGTAGCATTATTAGAAGTAGTAGTAGAAATTAGTAAAAATTTTAGTAGTAATTAGTAGTGCCATTATCAAATATATTAGTAGTAATTAGAAAAATAGTAGTAATAATTAGTAGTAGCTTTAGTAAAAACAGTAGTAGAAATAAGTAAAAATCGGGGTAGTAATTAGTAGTAGCGTTAGTAAAAATAGTAGTAGAAATTAGTGAAAATAGTAATAGAAATAAGTTAAAATAATGGTGCAATTAGTAATAGTAGCAAAATAGTAGCAAAAATTAGTAAAACTATAATTAGTTGTTGTTAATGGTCTTCGATAGTTTAATTATTATAAATGAATTTGTTGAGCTCAATGCCAGATTTAAATGAGACACGATTTTATTTTTTCTTGTTTATTATTAAACATTTCGATATTTCCACTTCGAAATAAATTAATGTATAATTAGTAAAATAGTAGTAAATATTAGTAAAAATGTGATTGCATTCCCCTTTGAATTTCGTTTAGGCGCGCGCACTGTAAAAACACCTTCGCAAAACGTGCGCCATATTCCAAAACTACCTTTCACTTAACACTACCAAAAATTCTTGCATTTTTATTAAGTACTTGCATTGTTGTATTTTGACGAACACCTAAAATGTAATTTAACCTTCAGAACTGCACTAAGCAATTTAACATTTCAGTAGAGTAATCGAAAAGCAATGAAACCAATTTGAAGGCAATGCAATATCAAAAAATTCGCTACCAAATTCAATTACAATCTAACAGCAACAAAAACAAACAATGAACTACAGCAAAAAGAAACAATAGAAATTCTAACAAAAATTATTGGAAACAAATACTTTAGTTGAAGGCACACATACTGACATAAATACTTGCATGTGAACGTTTATACGAGTAGCGTATCATGAGAGCCATAAAGTGAAACCAATCGTATTAGAGGCATTGCATTCACAGTGAGGGTGTAGGAAATAAAGCTCGCCACATTTTTTATACCCGCGCACACTAGTGGCCGGGGTATTATAAGGTATTATTCACCTAACGGTTTTTTGCAGCAGCATAAATGACCCGAGGTGGATATAGACATATACCTCTGTATATAGTCAAATGCTCATAACGAAAAGCGAAATCGATTAATTTAATATTTAATGGGTTAATTTTATTTCAAAAAGGTAGGTATATTACCGAATTTGTATGACCCAACGTTACGAAATTTGATACAAACTTGAAAATTTAACTCAGCACCGATTTCCAAAAATATCGAAATCAAAAAGAAAAAGCCCTCACCCACTTCTCATACAACGGTAATTTCCGAAAATCGAAAAATTTCGATATTTTAGTAAATATATATAAGAGGATGTTGAAAAACTACATAGTCCAATTTAGGTCACTTTTGGACTGATCTCCATTCACCATGTGGTCTATCGTAGCCTTTCCCCGAAACCCCCCTCCGCCACATAAAGACACGTAATTTTTACAAGAAAAGTTTTGGAAAACATGGTTTATTCGAATAAGTAAATACATTTTGCTTCATGCCAAGCTTTGAACGAAACAGAGAGCTTGTCATTCATGCAAGGCAGTTATTATAACACAAATGTTTCTTCATCTATACTTTAAATATCAAGTTGATACAAAGAACATAGATTACAAAGAAGTTGCATCGCTCCCACCGTTCTTCTAGCAGAAAATCTTGTATTATTTCACCATACCAGAACTAATTTCAGTTTTGCTGATTGATATTAGAATCAGATTGGATCTAATTGGTTTCAGGTGTGGTGAAATAAGACAACATTTTTTGCCATAGGAAACGAAACGTCATGCAATTCATTTATTTCGATGTCTTTACGTGCAATACCTTTTGCGTTTTAAAAGCATGGTATATGTCACAGTAATCACAGGTTCTTCCTAGTATAAATGAAGCAATTATCTATTACTCATATAATGATTTTAAAAAAGAATTGAGGGGCAGTAAAAATCATATGGAATCGGCAGACTTGTGGCAGTCGTTGGCTTTATACTAATAGAATGTCGAAGAAAAATATCACAACACTATCATATTTCTCTTGAGCGTCTTCTGGGGAAGTTTACCATCATCCATTCTGTATATCGCAAATAGTAGCGGTAGAAAGCCTCTAGTAATTGGGCGAAAAGCTTACAAGTTGCTCCTTCAATCTCCCTAGCAATCGCTATCATCACATTTAATGACCTGAAATATGAGGAGTAATGAAGTTGGACGAAAGGAGTAATGAAGTTGGATGGAACTGTTTTCAGCTCGTACGCTCGCTCGCACTATTTTCTTCTTCCAATCCTTCGTTGTATTTTCGCTAGGAAATCTATGATGATTGCGCGGGCTTGTTAAACTAAAATATGTTTGCATATGAGCCTTTCCATTTCAAGACAACCGGTCCATTCGGGACTTGCTTTTCTTTTTCCATGAAACTCGAATTCATTGTTTCTTGGTCAAAATGATCAGACACTTATTTTTTCTTTTGACGGAAAAAACTTTTTTCCGCTATTTTTCGGCGATTTTAATTTCGCTGTAAAAATCGTCTTTTCCCGTCTTTCAATATATTTTTTTTAAATGCATATAACTTTTCCAATTTGTTAATTTAACTTGCTAAATGTTCATAATTGGTTCAACATTAAAATATAAAGAGTTAAAAATTACGAACTTATATTGAAAAGAATATTTTTGGGAAAAATGAAAAGGGGCACTTTATCAAAATTAAATTTCTCGAGTATGCATTTTTTTGTTTGGTACTTTTTTTTATTTTTCAACACCTGATATTTTAAAAAATATGGTAGCAATTTCGTTAAGAATTTAATTAAAGAAAAAAATTCAGAAAAATTAAAAATTTTGGAAATTGGGCGTGGCATTGCCTCATTAAGGCAGTAAAATGTATATCTCCGAAACTATTTTATCGAACTCTTGTCACTTTCGATTCAAACTATGTGAGCATAATTTCGAAAATTAGAGAAATCGAACGAAAATCTCGACCACCTCTCATATAATGGTCATTTAAAAAGAACCCCCAAAATATTCGATATTTTAGTAAATTATTGGCAAATTAATTCATATTCGGTACGAAGAATTTTATTAAGCAGTGGCATACGGAAACCTAAAAGTTTTTAATTAAATAAATAACAGATGTTTAAGAATTTGAAATAAAGGGTGTGGTGTTATTTAAAGTTTTGGGGTATACTATTTTTCACTTGTTAAAGTACTGCAATATTCCTTTTCCAATTGAGTTTTGTAAACGTTGAGTTCTTAAGTTTCGCACTGACTTTTGCATATCTACTATCACTTCACATAAAATTCGTTTGTCTTTAGAATGAAAATGATGAAAATGTTTTTTCAAAATCATCCACTGTGCATCTGTAGAGGGCATAGAGTGCTTGCTTTACATTTTCAGTTCTTTCTCTGGTTGCTGCTGTTTTCATAGTGTCACTTTTCAGTTTTTCCTCAAATTATCGTTATGATTTTTGTTTTTATTTATGCGCATATGCAGATTGTAAATATTGTGCATACACACATACACACATACATTCACACATACACATGTGTATGATTTTTTGGCTTATTTCCCACAACAACTGTTGGTAACTCAAATTTTGCTTACTGATTGAAATTTACTCGAACGCGTGTCGTACATTCGCTATCTGCGCTAAAAATCTACAATAAAAATAAATGAAATAAACTTAAAAACCCACCAAAAATAACGAGCAATGGACTGGTGGACGGACGGACGGGGCAACAATCGCACGAGTTTCAAATTCAAATTTAAATTTTTCACACACACACACACGCACCTACTCAGTGCGAACACTCAAATTCACTTGCAAAAATTGCAACAGCAGCTGCCACAAGCCACAAGCGACGCGCGTGTGTGTATGTGTGTGGGCAGTTGCAGAGGTGTTTGGTGGCAGCAATTCCTAGCACTCGGTGTACCCGATGCCAAATCTGTGAACTCCATTGCTGCCAGCCGCCTGCGTTGCTGATTGCTGGTACCGATGTTGCAGTTGTTTTTTTTTTGTTTTTTGTGTGTGGCTGCTGCTGCTCTGTTTGACTACAAGCGACAACTGTTGAATTGCATTTGCATTTTTTCCTAGCTTAGCAAATGCCATTTTTATTTAATTTCATTAGTTGTTTTTATTGTTGCTGACTTAAAACAAGCTCGTTTGGCATTTTCATACCACATACACCTAGTAGTTTTAACGAATTTTCATACTTGCATTCTTTACAATTGATTATTGTCTTTTCTGTAAGTCCATTATTATCGTTATTATTAGTTTTGAATTTTTCATTAAAACAAATTTGTATTATTACCCATTTAGATAATGTAAATGGGCTTGGCGAGTTGTGCCAATTGGCACTTGGTTTCAGTTATTCGTTTTGTTGGTGGTCCATTGTTCGCTACATCGACTGCATCGGCTTATGGATATAATGTATATATTTACATATATATAATATTTTTGTACGTATGTAAATATATGCGTTTAGTGAACGCACTTTCAAAACCAGAGATATGTTGGTTTAAATTAAACCTGCTACTGTTCGGTTAGTTAATTTAATAAATGCATTTTCTTGTTCGGTTGGAACTACGTAGAGGACATTGTTAGTTTTTATTCATATGTAAGTGGAGATTTTATAACTCAATTCAACCTGAATGTCTCGCATTATTGGGCGAGATAAATTAAGTAAATTTTTTTAATCCATTTCAATTATTATCATAATATCTATTAGAAAACATCAACTCAGTTTAAAGAAGTGTAGGAGACTGGCTGTTAATGTGAGAATCATGAAACTGAAAGCTTAATTCGATTTTATTTTCACAACAACCGGTTAAATATTTATTTAACGATAGAGAATACTTGACAGCACGGGAGAAGAAGACAAAAGAGAAAACCGATATGAGCTCTTTAGTAATATATAAAACCAGAAAGTTTTCTCGATGGTTCTGTCGGAGCGGCAAAATTTTAACAGGAAAATTGACTACCTGTTAAATTTGCTGGCGGGATAAACATAGTAGGCACTTGAGGAAACGAAAACGAGTTTAGAGAGGAGATAAATTTTAGCACGCAGTCGAGTGAACGGCCCTAAGCCTTGGAAGGAAGATTCAAGAGTTACCTTTTTGGAACAGTGTGTAACTGTTATACTATTTTAAATATTACATTGCGTTTATGATAATTCCATTCCTTTATTTGAGTTTTGTTAAACACATTTCCTATAAAAAGAAAACATAATGGGACTAAATAATTATTCATTCCGCATCATTCCGCATCGGCAGTGGTACGTAAAAAATTCTCGAATCGATCGAAAAATTTCATGGAATAAACTATTTTACTCACAAAGTGAAACTTTTGTGTCGATAAATTTGTCAAATTAAATTTTATGCTAGATTTTTTTGTTTGTTTTCTTTATGAAATAATCTAAAATAGATATAATCGCTCTCTTCGTTGTGACGGTAGGAATTTGATATACAGAAGGATCCACCTCTTGTTCAGAAAGTTTTCTTCTTTGCATTTTTTTTACCATTTTTATGTTGATCCCAAATTTAAAATCAGTCCAAACCTATTTACAAAAACTTTAATAACCTTGTCCTTTCTTTCTTTCTTTATGTGAATGAAGTATCTTCCCATCATCACGTTCATCAGTACCTCAAATTGATTTTAATTTATGTATTTGTTTTTACTCTTATCTTTAAAATATACATGTAAAACTATAACAGCAGTTCCATTTCTTTATTTTTTCCGTAACGAACTCATCTACAAAGAGATATCGACAAATATCCTCAATTTTACGATATCAATGACTCTGCGGTCAACACCAACTATGAGCCGCGGAAAGTATTTTAACAAGTCGGCAAGTGAGTTCAACCTCGTCGCGAAATTTATTGTCGATACAAGTTCAGTGATTTCATCGCAATATATAGCGATCGATATCGACAAATGTTTCCAACGAAATGAGTTCAATGATTAGGCAACATTTTAATATAATTTAAACGTTTTCTGCCAATTTTCAGGGCTAGATCCTTACTACTAAGCTGTAATCAGAAAATTGATATTTTCACTGGTCATAGTTACGTTGGCTATGTTTTTCCAAGAGAGATTTTTTATTTAAAAAATTTTTAAATTTATGCAACGATTTGGTAAATTTTTTACATTTTACGTTATTTTTTGACATAAGAAACTATAAAATTGGAACACAATAAAATTTTGCAAATCGTACTCGAAAAAACATTGCAGCATGTGTACTGAATAATTGAAAAAAAAAATTATTGAAATCGGACCAATGCTTTTATGAAAAGTCTTACACTAAAAGGATACTACTTTCGAAAAAAGATAAATTACGGTGTATATCATGAATTAGTAGCTGAAGTTTCGGCTCCTAGAATCATGCAAACAAATGCGATCTTTACGGAATCCTTTCTGCGGCATATTCTCAAATAAATGTAGATTGAAATTGAAAAAAAGTCAATTTTTTCAAACCGCCGGAGTAGAAGACCCCCTTTAAAGTCATGCAAAATTTTTTAGAAAATGAGTATAAGGGGATTTTTGGTACAGAGAATTCATTTCTGAGATTGGTTCTTTATTAGATCTGCAGTAGATGGCGCTGTGGGCCAATTTGTTTGCATTTCGTTTACTTTTTGAAAAGAAAACTCTAATTAGAGGTATTTGCTTAAAAAAATCATATGTAATGGCAAATTTTTTTTTTGAGATTTGTTTAGTTGCTTGACATGATTCTATAGCTAAACTAAACAGGGGCTTGGTAATTGTAGCGTGGCGCCTAACAAGTTGAAATTGAATATTTCGAAGACAAGATGGATGTTTTTCGACGGTAGATTTAACATGGACGTTACTATAGACGTATGAATCGTTGAAAAAGTGGACCAAATAATATACTTGGGAGTTATTTTAGATACTAAATTAATATACTAAAGTATCTAAAAAAGTTGAAATTTCGCAGAAATAGGGCATCACTATATTGTGTTCGTAAAAAAACTTTTCATTTTTAATTTATCATTTTCAAGTCTTATTTCCCATTACAATATAGATACATAATTATGCATTTCTTTTCTATATATATCTTTCTCAATACTCATATGTATAACTTAAAATTACTTTTTTCCCCAAATCTTTAGTTACATATGTATGTATGTATGTACATATGTACATACTGTAAGTAGTCTGCAGTTTCACACAACCATCCTAAAACTTTCCGCCGCCAACGTAGATTTTACAAGTTGTAGCAGCACTAACCAATCTGTCAAACCAGTTGTAAAAATCTGTTATTGTTATTTATTTATTTAATGATCAACTGATTTTTCCTAGGCCTCTAGTTATAATGCGCTTACTTACAACTTTATTTGCTTCCCTATGGTTTCTCGAGTGTCAATTTCCATTTAAACACTACCGATATAGCTAAAGACTTTTCGTTATCGACAATTTAATAAATTCATTCGTAATGTCCAAAAATGTAGTTACGGTATTTTTCTTCTGCTACTTGTTGTTTTTTTCTCGGCATTCGCTTACGATTTCTTTAATTTATTGAATTACAATATCCTACATACGCTCCAAGATAGCGAAATTTTTTATTATCAATTTGGTTCAGAGCTCTCTCTCCTAAGATATTTTTGACAGGCTTAATTTTATTGTACCACAAATTGGGTAGATACCACAGTTGGATAGATAGACAGTTTCATGCCGACTCCGAATGGCAGTTAAGTACTGATTTTTTATGATTTAAGAAAAAAATTTATGTTTTTCCAGAGCTTAAAAGGAATGTACACTATTTGCAGTCATAATCTCAAGGGACTAGTTGCCGATAATTTTTTTTGAGAAGCTTTTCCATATCAGAAAACAACATTTTTGAAATAATATTTTTGATATTACGTATTTCGCACGTGGTTTCAAACTACCGTATACACTCAGCTAAGGCGGTCGTTAGCGAGGTGAAATATTTGGGTTTTTATGGCTAGCGAAATTCCCGTTAAACAGTTATGGAAGAAGTTACCGCTTTGTGTGCCTAAGAACTTGAAAAGCGCTAGTTCGGAACTTTCTACGAGTATTATGTACTATTGGGATGTACGAGTACTTATGCGTATATATATATTAGGGTGCATCACTCTCCTTACAAATGAAAATCGACACCGGTTTTCCATCAAAGCTGTAAAATTCATTATATTTTAAGACACCAACCAAAAATACCTATTTTGGAAAAAAATAATTAGATTTATGTAATTAGATTTAAAAAACAATTTTTTCAAGTAAACCGTTTCGAATCAAAACACTTTATGCTTAAACGGTGTACGTGCACGTAAAAATATTTTTTGAAAATTTTCAACGGAATAATAATAATGAGATTTTTGATGCAGTTTTTGCCATTTTTGGGAGATTGGTTTAAGGTAACCTTGAATAACTCAGCCTAAACTTGACTGATTTTGACTTTTACGGCAGCATTGGAAAGAGATTTAATCCCTCTGTTTCTTCCATTCATTATTATGATCCCGTTTAACAAATTTTTAAATATTTTTATGCGGATCTTTTAAGGTTAAACTGCTTGGCATCTAGGTTCCTTTTAATTGAAAAAAAAATATTGTTTAAGAATTATTTTAACTTTTAAATAGGTCTAGCTCTCGTAAATTTTAAAACTTTTGCAAAGTATTTTGGCGGAAATCTTACAACATAATACATTTAATGCTCTACATAAAAATCTCATGTCACGGTGTTTGTGGTCGAACTCCTCCGAAATAGCTCAACCGTTTTTATGAAATTTTGTATGTATTTTTTGGTTGGTATGAGAATAGGTCGTAAAGTATATTTTATGGTTAGAAGAGGGTTGCCAAATGTTTGAAAACTCAAATTTAATAAAAAAAAATACGCGGGGTATATTAAATACTAAAATATGCGAGGCAAGCAGTTCATCTCGGAAAGAAGGTTTCTATCTAACTTTTATAAGGGTTGCCAACTGTTTGGAAAGACGAATTTATTTAAATTACACACAAGGATATAAAATATTAAAATATTAGTGTCAAGCTATTCGTCTCGGCGACATACCGAAATACTACATACTTATATTTTTGAGAGGGTTGTCACTTTTGATATGTGAACTGAAATTGAAAAGCGTTTTTTGGTTACATGCAAATCAAAGGGCAATTAATAAATAAATATAGGCAGAGCAAGGTCTGCCGGGGTTTTCTAATAATAAAGGTTAGAAAAACCGCAACTTTTTTTTTAGTGAGACACCCTATTGTATATACTATGTACATAAGTATACTTGGTAAATGCGCATGAGCACCGTTCCGGTATCGTTGCCTGTGTGTGGGCTTGAGCAAAGGCTTAAATTGACAAAGTCGCTCAAAACAAAGCCTATCAGCCAAGTATAATCTAAACAGCCATGCAACCAAACAAAGTTAATCATTTTCTGCAGCGCTTTCACTTAACATAATGAAATTGTTGCAGCAGCAGCCTAACCACCACCAGCACCAACAATATCCACTAGAAATGAGAAACGCCAACAAAATGATGATCCGGTCGCGCCTACATAAAATCATTAAAATAAACATGCAGATATTTACAAACGTACATATGTTATTGTTTAACAGCTACATGCAAATACATACATATGCAAGTATGTATGTATGTGTGTACATATGTATGTTTGCTTATTAAACAAAAGTCAAAGCCATGCATGGTGCTACGTTTTAAACTGCTATCCCTCAGTTGCAAGTTAAATTTTGTTTATTTTTGTTATTGTGGTAGGCCTATTATTGCCGCCTAATGATAAATACCGACATACATATATCAGCATTTGGGAAAGTAGCATATACATACAGGCACCTACTTGCATACAGCTGTATTTATATACAAATGCGAGTATAATGCCATATTTCTTCAATTCTTCATTACACTTTGATAGTTTTATTAGTTCCGCTGCACCAATTGATCATTTATCATTTACATACTTTCGATCACTCGTTTCCCACACGGTGGCCGGTTTTGTTTTGTTCAATTTATATGTTGCAAATGGCTTGACTGCCCTTTACTTCACCATCAACAGTTTGACCCCTCTCACAGGGCAACTCATTAATATTTGTCTTCTGACTTTTTCGTCTAAAAAACAACGCCTTTAAATTACTTCTATAATGTGCACAGGAACGGCTCTGTTTTTTCTCTTGCTAGTTGTTTTGCAAAACAAAAAGATTTAAATTATTTCAAAACGTTGAACGGAGGAGATATCGCCATTAGCGCTCGACTGGACTCTGCGCTAAGGATGCCATTTCCGATTGATTAAATCGAATATCGTTTAATCGATTCTTACATGGATAATGTTCCGCTTGATTTCCAAAATTACTCAAATTTTTCAGATGGTGTAAAGAAATATAAATAGTAAATATTGATCGGTTTCTCCTTTAGATCTCAAATTTTCTGAACTGACCCTTTCATGTCGTTCTAAGCTGATATTCAAATTAATTTCCTTAAAATCTTTTCATGTATTTGGATGAAAGTTCGACGGTGAAGCCTTTCTGTCTGAGCATTTTTTATCTGTCTCAAACCAAGGCGAAAGTTCGACGCTGAAGCCTTTCTGCCTGAGTTTTCATCTGTCTCAAACCAAGGCCCCTGTGATGTAAGTTGAATCGAAGAACCCTCGGAATCAGAGCGCTTCTTTTTCCCTCACATCCTCTTCGATCTCCATGGCTTCACCGGCGCCATCTACTTTACCTTTTTCCGCTATGCTAGACCAAGGTCTCTCTCGACTTCGCCAAACTCAAGCGTCTTGAGTTGCGTTGAGGGCGACTATTCTTCAATCCATACCCAATGAGATTTTGTCATACACTGGGTTCAGCCCCTTTATTTATCTCGAGAATGTAATTCTCTAATGTCTCTAATTCGCCACGAAAATTAGTTCTGCCTTTTGCTAACAAATAGGTCTGCTGTTTGAAAATATTTTAGCAGTGTATTCAGGCATATGCTGTTTTTGTTGTTGTAGCGGCTAGCTTACCTATGGTTGTTATCTTCAAGCTGTATCGATAGGGTTGGACCATGGCAAAAGGCGGTTTGCAAGGACATGTGGATAGCTGATTGGTACTAATCACCATTAGTATCATGCGGAGTTTCTCCACATGCCGGGGGCATACTTATACACTTGAGGTATCAAGGTCTAGTCTGGATATGTAAGAGTTGAGTCTACTACAGTATCTAGACCGTAATTGAGCAAGAGTGACGCGGGACTCTCGAGACAGCAGCAGCTCTTCGTCTGCAATTGATGGGGGTTTGATTTCAATAATACGCCCTCGGATCAAGTTCATGAGTTCACGGAGTTGTCTTCTGACGTGCCTGGAAGGCTCGGCTCGGGCTCTGCGTGCCCGTTCGACGCCATCCAATTAGGAACTGGATGAAAGTTTGTCTCGGTCTACATCAAAAGACAACCCCTGACATATCTGAAGTTTTCTCTACCATGTCCCACTGATCCTCGGCGTCCAAATTGGTGCAGTATAGTTTACAACTGGCCGATCAATCGCCTTGCATTGGCAACATGCGTTTCTTTGGCTTTGCCCCAAGTACTACCGGCGAGCGACTTGGGGGCCTTGTTACGGGTGTGACGGTCCCTTATTGACGATTGCGGTTGTGTTTGCTTAAAACAAGAGCAGGCTGTCGAAGGTAACCCCCACGATCCTCGGATGGTTAACCGTTTGAATGGAGATACCATCAACATGGATGCCAAGCTCCAGCGTGACTTCCTTTGTCCATGCCGAGGACTTGGTAGGGGATAAGGTCAAATTGCGTTCAGTGTGGAGTTAAGCGAGGTTGGAGAGGTAACTGTAACGGTTTACTTTCAAGCACATACCATCAATTGCATTTCCGGTAGCCAATATCGAACAGTCATCAGCGTACGAGACGATATTGGCTCCCTCTGAAGGTGGAGAGAGTTGTAGGAGAAATGTAGAAGTTAAACAACTCCGGAGAAAGGACGCCACCCTGTGCGATTCTTTGTTGAGCTCTTCTCAGTTTTGAGTTTGCACCTCTGAAGCACACTGACGACTGAGACCACTTCTTTTTTCAGGCATATCCTTCCTTAGGGCTAAAATAACTAAAGGTTCCTTACTCGATCATTTGTTCTACTTTACTTTCTCACTACAGAGCAGATTTATTAAGGCTACGGCTTATAATATTATCCTCAAAATCACTCGATTGCTAGCAACTTAACAAACCGGAAATGGCTTCTGATAGCATATTAGTAGCTCTGAAATTTTTAAATGCACCTTTCAATACACAGATTTATATGCACAAACGTGCATAAAGATGTTTCGGTACTTACAAAAATTATTTTACAATGAGCAAATAAGGGAGTTAATTGGATTATAAATTTAATGCATGTTTTCGTCTGCACTTTCGTGCCTTCACTCTTTTTTCATTTAATAATTACACTTTTAAATCACATTTGCATTTCTGTATCTGTATATTAATAACTGTATATATGTATGTGCATATGTAAATATGTATAGCCGCTGAAATCGCTTTTCAATTGCATTGCTTGCCTTTCTTTGCTGCTGCTCCACTTTTCATCTGCGTCATACGTCAATCATCAAATAAAATCTTATAATCCTGACACAATGTTGGTTTCTGTATCACCATCAGTACTTTTGAGTTCACTTTACACTCGCCAATCCATATAAAACTGACTTTTCTTTCATTTACGATCCATTAATTGTTGTAATTAAATGCATTTTTTTTTTGTTGTTCTACCTGACATTATTATCGTTTATTTTGCTTGTGCTGGTCAACTTTTCTTTTTACTCTTTTTTGATAGCTTTACTAAGCATCAAGTTCATATATTTTGGCATCATAAAACAATTATCAATTTTCTGTCTGCGATTCACATCAAACATTTTCTGTACTGCTATGAAGTTTACTATTGGATGCTCATATTTTTATTTTCACTATTTTTGGTTGATTTGCCTAACATTGCTCAAAATATTTTCGTATATCTAATATTTATTTCGAATCTTTATCACTGTTAGTTTTTATGCAATTAATTATTATTATTATTGTTGTTATTATTATTGTCATGCAACTCTTCGTTCGTATTATTGTTGTCATTAATTAATTTACCACCACGTGCAACTTTTATTAAACCATCGTATACTAAATAATTATAATTGATGTTTACATAATTATTAACTAAATTGTGCTTTGCATTTATCTTTTTCTTTCTACTCTTCCACTCTCTGTTTCTTTTCACATTATGTTATATGATATTTGTGTTGGGTATCTGATAACAGCGTACGATAGCGACGATATCGAAGAGCTGCAGGAGCCATCAGACGATGAGATCAAGGAAGGTCAATGGCTGGGTGTGACGGTGCGATCGCAGGGCCTCGGAGGAAAGGTAAATGAATATTACATTCTTGCTTTTTTTATATTTGTTCGTTTTCATTTCGAATCGTGAAGCATATGACTCGATATTTTTTATCTTTTAATAATTAAATCAACTACTCAACTAATTTTCTTTAAGAAGGTTACTTAGTCTAATTTGTAAGTAATTTAAGAGCACACCTTATACAAAAAAATGTGTACATATTATATCCAACCACCGAAGGAGTGATAGCTTCATTTGTCGTAGTTAATTAAAAAAAAAACTATACAAATACCTACATATTTAATAATAATAGAGTTATCATATTCAGTTTGTCCTTTTTTATACTGGCTATTGATTGCAATTCATTTTTCTAACCTTTTAATATTGGAAACAGAAATTCTGTCATAGTACAAATTTTTTTACAACCAAATAGAAGAGGATTTCAAAATATTCTCCGAGTATAGGTTTCGAAACAACAAGCACTGACTGAGTATTTATTTTTCTTTATTTTTAGCCGCTTTCACCGGTAATTTAAATGGAAAAGAATTTTTTTATTTTCTGTAAACTTTCACAAAAAAATGCAAAAATTTTTATTTCTTTTCATTAAAATTTATTTCGCTAAATTGGCTGCTAATTTTAATTGTTTTTATATAATTATAGTTCATTGTACAACCAAGTCGATCCAAATCGAAGTTTCGTGATTTTTCTAAATTAAAATGAAATTTTCTAATTATTTATTATTATTCTTATTATTATTATTAAGTGTAAAAACCATGAATTTAAATTGAGTGAGAACGTATTAAAACATCTTTCTAGAAAGTTTTTCTATGAAACTTTTCAGTAAAAACCTCTATTCGATTAACAAAAAATTTTAATCAGGACCAAACCGACAATAGATTTGAAAAAATAATAATAATTTACAGAGAAAATAAAATAATAAGTTTAATTAAAAAGTTGCTTTCAATAGTTAATTTTTGAGTTTGATTGTTTACATAGGAAATTAAAGTAATGTATTTTTCACTTTTCGATAACATGTCCGAGCGTTATGAGTAGAACTCGTATTTGGCGCATGACGCAAGCGAGTGTGAATGCCGGATTATATATGAAAACTTTAAAAACTAAAAAATTTAGAACACAAAACTCCTCTTCAGGATTGCCTCAAGGGTTTCATTTCTATGAATATTTGTTCGTTTTGCTCTCATATTCATACAAAGTTTTCAGATACCGAAAATAATGATTATTTTTTTAAATTTCAATGAAAAAAGTCAAAAGGTTCCAATCACCAGAGAACAGTTTTGAGTATATATGTATGTGTATGTGTATATTTATTTATTTATTAAAGTAAAATATAATTATAAATAATTATACTACGAGAAAGTAATCAGCTCTAGCGACAAGGCCTTCGGCTGTGTTTATCTTTTCATGTTCTATAAGAATCTGTTACGATCTAGAAATTTCCAAGCGATATCAATAAAAATTAAAATTAATAATTATATATCGAATTTTATTAATCGCTCCGAAAAAATAATTATATGTCGAGTTATATTTTTTTGAGCAAAAATAAGCTTGTTTTCTGAGTGTTATTTTTTTGCTCGTAAATAACGATAATTTTTTGTATTGCTATTTTTCGATCAAAAATAATTATAATTTTTTGAGTTTAATTTTTTTGGTCACAAAAAATTATAATTTTTTTAGTTTTATTTTTTCCATAAAAAAAAATCATTTTTGAGTTTTATTTTTTTGATCAGAAATAAAACTCATTTCTTGAGCGTTATTTTTCTTTCAGAAATAAAAATTAACTTTCGAGTTTTATATTTTTTTTTTTTCAGAACGAAAAACTCAAAACGCCACACCATTTTTTTAATTATTACTGAGCGATTATTTGAAAATCTTAAAATTATGATTAAATATCAATTTTTTGATAGAAGTCATAATGATTACGGTCTCTGAAAGTTTTAGGTTGATGTTCACGATCTATCCGCCTCGACCGTGATATTCTGTTAAAAAGACTACAATTCCAGACTTACTCTTTCCGTTATGATTTTTATAATAAAAAAAATTATAGTTTAATCGTTATTATGTGATTCTGATTTTTTCGATCATCTTTAGTGGTTATTATGTAATTTTTTTTCGATCATCCATGAATAACTATTTATTAAAATTAAAATTAATACTGATCGAAGAAATAAAAATCAGAAAATAACAATTAAATTATGATTTTGAAACCATAATCTTTCACAATAACGATTGTTTTCGATCCCTGCTATTTTCTCAAGAAAATTCAGCAAACTTTACACTAGATTTGAAAATTTTAAATAAGAATTTTTTGTGATATGCAGTTTAATAGCCCATTGAATTTTAGTACCATAAATTGCGAGTTCCAGGTTACCGTTAATTTTTGTTAATAATATATAAAATAAAAAAATTTAAGCTCTTCGATTAACCCAAATTACTATCCTCTGTTCCAATGAAAACTGTTATGAAAAATTAATAAAAAGAACCTGAATATATTATTTTTATAGACTAGGAAATACCAATACATTTTATGTATGCGGAAACTGTATTTATAAAATTTATTATTTCTTAAATATTTCGGGGAATTTTAAGATTTAAACATACATTTTTTCGAATATTAAAAAACCCAACTTGAAATTATTGAACAGTTTAAGCTCAAAGGGTCAGAGGGTGAGAAAATATCTTTCCAATGATACCTTTCTAGTCTAAATCGGCCAAGTGTTGACTAAGTTATTCCATTTTTTCTCAAACCAATGTTTCGAAAAAGTTCAAAAACAACATCAAACATTTTATTATCATATTTCCGTTGAACAAATGTTTAAATATTATAATGCAGGCTGAAACTGTTTTAAGATCTGAAGCGACATTTTTGGAAAAATATTTTTAAATATTATTCTTATTTATAAAAAATCCCGAAAAGGGTAAACCTCTCCATCTCACTAAAATCTTATTATTTTTGCGAAATATTTTTGTTGGTGGCTTAAAATATAATGAATTCTATAATTCCGATGGAAAAAGTGTAAGCATTTTTTCTGTATGGGAAGTGATGCACCCTAATGTATAAATTAAAAAAAAAATTAAAAATAAGTATGACGCACTATTGCTTTTCGCAAATGTCTCATTTTATATAAATAATTATTAAAATCGGTTCAGCGCGTTGATAGCCAAATCGTTACACACATTTTCTATATAATCAATTTTATATGATGGTATATAGATGTATATAGATTTAAATGTGGGTGATGCCATAAAATTGATATTTCTATTTTTTGTTAACGTAAATATTGCTAATGACTTAATTAAAGTAAATATTACTTTCCTTAGACATGTTGGAGCCGATAAATCATCAAAAAATTTTTTGTGTGTATTTTTTGTTGTTGTAATTTTAATAAGTACCTACGTATGTACACACATATGTATAATGTATGTATGTATATAATTTATGTACATATGAATCTTGTTACGCAACATCTTTAATTCTCAAATTTATAATCCATTATAAAAATTTTCGTTTGCCCAACAGGTACTCGTTTGCGCTCATCGTTACATCACCAAAGTGCTGGAGAATCGCTATGGCCAAGGGTTGTGCTATGTTTTGACCAATGAATTGAGTTATGACGAAGTGTACGAGCCATGCAAAGGTCGCACCGTACAAAGGTAGGCATACAATTGTATTTTATTTCTATTTTTTTTTAAATTCATTCTTTTTATGATTTATAGAACTATTTATGGGTTTTGTGGGAGAAAGTGTATGTGTGTATGTATGTAACTTATGTGTATATACCAGTAGATACATATGTACATAATAATACGTTAGGCTACTCATTGTTTTTTGATTTTGTTTTTATTACAGATTATTTACATTTTAAGTGCCTTAGAATAGATCGTAGATCTTTGAAGTAATGACTAAAAACATATAGTTTTTTTTTTAAATATTAGCACAGATGCCATCATGCAAATCAAATCCTAATCACAACCCGATTTAGTTGTTCATCTTCATACATTTTAATTTTTATAAAATCCTTTGAATATAAAAAATTAAACCTAGTTTCTTCGAAAGTGTTAATAGGAATTACATGGTCAACTATCGACCAATTTCAAAATTATCTACAATTTCTAAACAGTTCGAATCAGGGACCGCTAATAACGATTTTGGTCCCAATTTCTACTCAAAAAATCAAGCGGAAAGAGATATGCTACATGTATAAGGATTCAAGTAACTTACCCCTTGTAACAGGGACTACCTCACGCGACATGGATTTTAATTTTTTGAGTTTTATTTACAAAAAAAATAAAATCAAATTTAATCGTTATTTCTTGAGTTTTATTTATAGCTCGGAAAATAAAACTTAATTTGTAGGGTGTTCTCACACGGTTTAAGTTTTATTTTCGGACCAAAAAATAAAATTCTACAACTGAAGAATTAACGATTTTTTTATGAGCAATAAATAAATTTGAAAAGAAAATAATTTTTTAATACAAGCAATACCGTCACGGTCACTGGTTCGAATCCTGCCCGAGGCTGGTAACATCAAAAATTATATTAAATCATTTTTCTAAAAGCCGGTCGCCGCTCGGAAGGCAATGACAAACCTCCGAGTGTAGTTGCTGCCATCACAAAATTTATTTACAGTTCGAAGTCGACGCAAAACTTTAGATCCCTTAATTTGTGTTATAACATCAAGACGCACACGGCCCAACATCGAGCTACATATAACGTAAGCGCCACCATACTCCGATTGCCAAATTAAAATACTGAAGCAAGCTCAATAGATGTGTACTCTTTAGTATCCGTGGGCTAAATTTTATCGATCCGATATCAACTTGGTTCTTGGTGTCTGCTAGGCAACTAAGATCACGAAACAATCCTGTCTCGAACGCATAGCAAAGTTCTATCGAAGAATATCTGTTTAATGTCGTGCGATAATTTATCTTATTGCTGTGCCAATCAATCGGTAACCTATTGCTGCAGGAAAATGTTGACTTCTATATAATTGCAGAGACGAAGTAAAGGTTCAGAAAAGATCTTTAACAATGCAATCTTTAATATACAATAATAATATACAACGAATAGTATACCTTCTTTTTTAATTTTTTTTTTGCGTGTGGCATATTCGAAGAATTGCTGCGATGGACTAAGCGATACGTCTGATTATTGCGCTTCCTCTTGAATCTTCTTGATTTCTAATACAAAAACATTTCGGTGTTCTTCTTCACTCTGTTTGTTGTTAAAAATGTTTTCAACTTTTTATCTCGTCCTATGAAGTCGGGAAATTATATTCACCTCATGATTATACAAAATTTCCAATCTGAGGAACTTTGCTACCGTTTAGCATAGGCCCTTAGAGGCCTTCGGGGTCATATTTTTTTTACTAGACCGCGTGAGAACATTATACGCTTCTAATTTTTCCAAAACTAAATTAAAAGTGGTTTTAAATGAAATGTTTGTGTATGAAATCTCTTTTATATAGTCTGTAAGAAATTGTATACTAGATTATACATTGAAGGAATAAAATGTGCTATAAATCTATTTATAGAAATGAGAGGAGGTTTTGGCCACTGTACAGGGCCATGCGATGTAGGATATCTCTTGAAGTTAATTTCTCATACTCACACCTGAAACCGTTATACCACTTTCCCTATGACATCAACTTAAACTTATAAGAAATAGTTAATAAAGAATTTTTTTGTGGAAAACTCCACAGAGACTTTTGAAAAATCGAAAAATGGTTTCTTACTATCCCAGCAAAATTGTTCAATCTTCACGGATTTGGTAGTAACTTCAAGCCTGTGGCAATTGTGGATTAGTGTCAATATGGGAATAACCGTCTCGAAATTGTTTCAAAAATTCCATTTAGGGAATTTTTTATATCTGGTAAAATAGAAGATAGACGCAATAAAAGATAACTTATTTCTCAAATTAGGGTACCACTCTAAAAAGGGCGCATGAACATTTGGCCCAATATTTTCACTAAACATTTTAATGTCGGAAAAGTTACACTTTATGGGAATTTTCTGAGGTTTCTAAAACTCTTACATGCTGCACGGATTGTACAGATTACAAAGTTTTGCAATCCATGCAATGGTACAACAACAAACCACAAGCGCAGCATATTTTGCAGCAATTGCATATAATATTGGGCGTGTATTTTGTTGTTCTGTCATTTCATGGATTGGGAAGCTTTGCAGTCAATACAATTCGTACACCGTGCAAGGGTTTTGCAAGACTGAGAGAATACCCTTATTAAGTAAATTTGTAACAAATGTTACGAATTTTTTTCATGTGCGAGCCAGAAACCAAGCAACAGTCGGTGGTATAAAACCCAAAAGTTGTCAATACACCCATTAAAATGAAGCAGCAGATGTCTGCAACAAAACTAAAAATGTCCATTTAGTTTAGCAGCGAAAAAATTTAAGCTTTTATTATTGTAAGCATTGGGCATACGTAAATTGCTAAATGGTAATGTTAAATGTGCTTGTCGCAATTTTTTTTTAGAATCTTAGAATCTAAAACTTAATTTTGGAACCCAAAATTGTTTTGGTTTTAATTATATTGAGTAGTATTCGATTTTGGCTAAGCGCGTCATCCTCTGATTATTAAGATTAAAATAAGGAAAAGCTTAATTTGCCTTTGGCGTAAACAAATCGAATTACCTAATGCGGTACTTTGAGAGCTTCTAGAGAGAGTTTTTTTTTCATCTCCCTTTCGCCATTTAGATAGTTCTTTTAATTTATATGTAAACAGCATTTTTATAACAATTTTTAAAACAAAATAATTCAATTTTTGTTTGCTTTAATGTGATTTCAATTTTCCATTTATAAAAATAGGTTTATGAGTCGAGTCGTTTTTGATAAATCGGGAAATAATATATTAAACAAATTAAAAACAATAGAGTAATCATAAATAATATTTTTTGCGCCCAATGTGACACACAAATAATGCTTTCTTTCACCTTCCCACACCCAGTTACTTATAGGAGACAATAAAGCATAAATAATATAATTTATCTTCCAATTTGATAGTGAAATGAAAGAAGATGATGCAAACGGCAAAAAATAAAATGTATTCTAACCGCGACGTATAATACAAACTGCCCTAAACTCCTTTGCATAATTAAAATCACATTCATTTATCATCAACGTCACTAAACTATCCACAAAGGATAAACAAAATAAATAAATTGATAAATTTACAGTAAGTAGTTGTATGTATGTGAAACGAGAATGGGAGTAGAAAAAATGTGTTTTCATAAAAATGTGTCAAGGTAAATCAGCGAGGTGCTACGCGCCACATTTCTATAATATTGCGCCATTTGGACATTGGAAACCCTAAATAGACATAAAGGTTAGGGTGTGTTGCCATCTCGATTGCCTCTAGATAGGAAGAAAACTCTTTTTCGCTGCTTTTTGCTTAGCTGTTTTCCGTGTGTGGATTATTTGACGTCAACACCATTTTTCTAACCGATTTTGCCGTGTAAAATAAGCGGTTAGTTTATCCTGTTTAATGATCTACGTCATGACATGCCTTCGCAGCCATTACTTTCGTTTATTTTACTACTACTACTGGCTTTGCATGCCAACTTGACATTTAACTGAAAGTGCTCTATGTATTAGTGGTGGCGGTGGGGTAGTTAGGTAGCAACACATTCACATTAAGCGCACGATATTATAAACGTATTTTTCCGGTAGCCTTCAGCAGCTGTCACTTCTGTTCATAGTAACTCAGTATTGTATTAATGATGTGCTGTAGGGTAGTCAAGAAATGTATAAGAAAAGAGTAAGGGCGGAATGTTAATGCCCTTACCCCTTAGGATTGTTCGATATTGAAAAAATACCCCTGTTATTTTTTTAATAAAAAAATTCGAAGCTGCCCCAAGTCCCTGTGTATTTTGAATAGTGGAAAACAATTCTTCGTAAAATTAGTATGGAATGTTATTGGAAATACTTTTCGATTAGCACACCCTATTCATTTTCAGGAGACTTCAAAGAATAATATCCCATTTAAATCTTTAATTAATTCCCAAAAAATAAAAACCGAAAACACATACTTAACTTAATTGGCGCTTTAACCGCTTCAGCGATTTTGGCCGAACTTTTCGTACAATTTGTGGTGTGCGTCTTGATGTTGTAACACAAATTGAGGTACCTACAGTTTTACGCCGACTCCGAAAGGCGAATGTTTGTGGAGGGAAGTTCTTTTTTCAGAGGAGGTTTGCCATTGCCTGCCGAGGGGCGACCGCGATTGGAAAAAACTTTTTCTATAATTTTTGACATTACTTGCCTCGGCGGCCGCCATAAAAAAAGTTAATACTAATAAATGGTTAAATAAACAAAAAATAGTTGAAATAAATTAAATAAATGATATTATTCTTTGAAGTCTCTTTAAGAGAAATAATGTTCATCGATTGAGAAATATAGAATTTCAAGTATTCTATTTCATTTCCATGTTTTTTCACAAAAATACATCTTGAAATTTGAGTGGTTTACACGACCTCTGAATAAATTCTGATTTAAAGAAAAAACATATACCGATATACTTAGAATAATCCTAGGGGTAAGCGTATTCAAATTCCGAATTAATTTTTGTTTTGACCACCCTAATGTGCATATATATTTATTTGTAATATACGCATTTATTCTAATGTCTGCATTCAACTTCACGATGACCTCAGATCTGTTATGAATCCTTTTTCAATATTCCGGTAATATCGTATGTCCTTAGTTTTGCAATTGTCATTTATAAGATCCTTATGGTTGGTTTCTGAATCACATTTCAAAATAAGTTAAAGTCAACATAATTTTTTTTGTTTTGGTCATTTTTTAATATTGCCTGTGCTCGCACAACCAGCCGTTATTGAATTCGTATATATGTACATAATTCCAGTTAAGTTAAAACTTAAAATATTTTTGTTTAACCCACTCGCGGCACTACCAATCCTTAACAAATAATTCCATTATAAAAAAGTGGCTTAAAGTGAACAATATTTTTTATTCTTTTTGTTGCTTTCAAAAAGTACTTTGCTGTTGCTGTAAATGTATGCTGTAAATGTATGATCATATATTGCTTGGCAGCAAACTGATTACAAAAAAATTATATAGAAGAAAATTTATTTTTCATTAAATAGGTACTTATGTAAGTGTATTTTTGCGATTTTTCTTTTTTGTTTTACTTGAGAGCTGGATACTGGAGATTTAATACCATCGGCTTTTCAAACTTGTCCTAATGTGGCGCTATCCTTAGCGGCAGCCACTCCTGTATCACCTAACCTTGCCCCCACATGTCTGCAACTTGTGCACACAATTCCATCTCATACTCGTACTTCTCATACATAGCTAAACTTTAATTTTTTAATTCACTTTAACTGTTTGCGTAGATACTTGCGTGACAATAATGTGGCGCCTCATTAAATGAAGGTCGGCTAAGCATCCCGCTGGTAACGCTTGCCATTGCCCTTTGCTGAAGTGGAGAAAATTCTGCGAATAGTTAAAGTTAGAACACTTAATGAAGAAATAATAAATACTTAGTTAAGCTAGTCACATTAGATCATTCCCTGTGAATCATAATTAAAATAAAATACTATCACACATAAAAACCAGCGCAACCAAACGAACATATATTTTAAAAAATCTAGGTATGCTGCTTGAAATGCATTACTAGAATGGTATTGATACTAGTCATATTTATTGGCGCCCTTTAATTTGTGTTTGTTGGAATATGTCGAAGGTTCCCACACAAAATGTCTTCACTATTTTTTTCGCTGATAAATTTCCCTGTCGCTTTCCTACTCCTTGACTTATTTTACAATATTAGAAAACTTTTTATACTAAATATTCTTAGTATTTTTTTTTTAAATGCATGTAATTTTTTAAAAAGAAACTACTGTATGTATATAAGTCAAAGCTCATCGACTTCATGTAAAAAATATAAAAATTCAACAAATTACAAATAACGCTATTTCAAAATATTTAATCAGAATTTTTAGGAATTAAATTTATTGGGCATGTAGTTTTTTCGTAATCTCGTAATTCAATATAGGCTTTATGCATCTTCTTGTAAGACCTCTTGTCTGCCTTCTTTTGACACCTCTTGTCCTTCTTCTTCTGATATCTCTAATTATTCCTTCTGACATCTCTTCATTTTAAATTCGGCGGCAGCCTTAGCCAGAAATATCCATCCGCGGCCAGAGCTTGCGTCGAAGACAACCACCATCATTAATTACTCCATTTTTCCACCACTAAAGCAAATCCATTAGATCAGCACCCCCAACACGGCACACTAACAGGATGTAACCATCCCAAGCAATGCACCCGCGTTATAGGCCACCACCAAGTCATATGCTCTATTTCTTTTTAAGCCGATCTACAAAAATGGTTCAACATATTCTTCAGGAATATGGATATCTCTGTTCTTAGTTGTAGTTCGATAGGGGAGTCGATGCAGTCAGCTTCATCAAAATGTGACTGATTTCGAGATACTTTTGCTCAATAATTATGTCAAACATTACCCCTATTCTGACAAGAGCATCTATCACTATAAAAAACATAACGACTCGAATTAAACAAAAAAGCTAACATATTGTAGTAAAATACCAAGCAGGTGACCGAAACATAATACAAAATGGGCGTCACGTTCGAGTTAGTAGGAACATTTTAATAGATTGGGCGTAGCAGTTTTAATCATCAAATATTTTTTGACACTTATAGTTTTAGATTTAAGTAATTATTTTGTTTGAATGATGCGACGCACAGTGAGACAGCCCAATAGTAACCGCGGCAAAAAATGGTTTTTGACGTGTCGTCCAATTTGGATGAAATTTTCACAGTATATTAGCAGATATATGAGTAACAATTCCCTGAAATTTCAGCCTCATAACTTCATTACTTTTTGGTCTAGAGCAAGTCAAAGTTGAGGTATGCCAACGCGCTTGAAATATGTTAGTTCAATATGTAATAATCAAAAGCTTATTAAAATAAAAATACATAATAAATGTAATAATTTAATTAATTTAGTTATTGTAGAATGAGTAAATGAAAAAATAAATTTAAAAAAAAAAAACACAATTTTTTTTTTCTTAACAACAGAATTGTGGTGCAAAAATTGAACATTTTGCATTTTCAATGGCCTAGGAAATATAGAGCAGCCCCTCGCCCTAGGTGCAGACCTATACCAAATGAAAGTTTGAAGTCTCAGCTTTAATTTAAAGTAGAGGACATATAGCAAAAGTTTGCAAAAGCACATTAAACATACAAAAAACTACAAAAAGTACGTAACGCGCACATTCTGTCGCTATACGTATGTTAGCATGCAATAGCATGCTTACAACTTTTTACTTTTATTTTTTTTAATTGTTTACTATTCACTTATTGTGCAAGAGAATAGTAATAAATTACATTTGTTTTTTTTGTTAGTTATTCAGAATTATGCTTTAAAGATCATTTATGTTTTAATAAAAATATTCTTGTTTACATAAATTTTATTTACGTTATTAATTTGATAGATAATTTTGTTGAAGGTCATTGCTCGAATAAAATTCATGGAATGTATATTACATATCGGTTATAATAAAAGTTTCAAAGCGTGGAGGACAAATAAAGATACAAAAGAACAGAAAGAAGCTGTTAAAACAGAAATGAAAAAAAATTTCAAATTAGTTCTGGGCTTAAAAGTCGATGTGGTGAAACAAGGCATGGGAACAACCAATGATGGTAATGTCTCTAGAAGATTTTTTGAAGATCCAGAAATAACCGCTGACATAACTGGTGTAAATGTAGGCTTAATTCACCGCTTTAAAATTATATTAAATACTATAAATAGTAGTAAAAATATAGATGTTGGTAAATTCCATACGTATTGCATGGACACTGCAAAATTATATGTAGAGCTTTATGGCTGGCACTACATGCCCATCATTGTGCATAAAGATCTCATTCACGGCAGCAAAATGGTATCTGAGGCTATATTGCCAATAGGTTTGTTTGCAATTTTTATTTTTGAAAGTATTTTTTTAAACTTTATTTAATATTAACTTTTTTTTTTGCTACAGGAATGTTATCCGAAGAAGCGCAAGAAGCAATGAATAAGGAGTATAGAAACTGTAGGCTATTGCATTCTCGTAAAAATTCACGTATTTCTACGAATGAAGATGTAATGCACTATTTGCAAATATCATCAGATCCTTATATTAATTCATTTAGAATGAGAAACAAATTGAAAAAATTAGAATACCATGATGATGTTAAAAAATTATTGATTGAATGAAAAAAAAATATTGTTTTTTTTATTTCATTTCAATGGGAGGTGGGCGTATTAGTGGGCGTGTTATTGTAATTTTTGCATGAAACATTTTTAATCATATAAATTACAGTAATATCGAATTTGAAGGTTGTATTTAATATATTTTAGAAAATATCGCACTTTTTATGTTGAGGTAGTATGGGTGATGGGGTTAAAAGTGGGCCAAAGTTCAATTTTTATTTCAAATAATGTTTGTAACTATATAACATTCAAGTATACCAAAATTGAAAGTTATACCTAAAGTATTACGGACAATACGGCATTTTACAAATTTCGACTGTATGGCAGGTGGGCGTAAAAGTGGGCGAATTTTCTTAATTTTTTTTTTAAAAACTGGAATTGTCTCAAAAATAACCTGTGCAAAATTTCAGAGCTCTACAATGACTCCTTGTATTTAATGCCGGCGTTGTCTCACTGTGCGACGTCGCAACAACTTGGTTCCAAAAATATATATTGAAAATCGTGGTATTCTTTGAATTATAGATATAATCTATTGCAGCTTTCGAAAACTACATGATTTAAAAATGTTTACATTTAATGGATAGCCGCAAATTAGAATTTTTATGTAAACTGATGTTTTCTTAGATGTTTATTTATTTTGTATGTTACTTCAAGCCTTTTGGGTGATATTTGGTGAAAATTAAATGAAAGTTATCGGATTATACAGTTATTGTGAGTCAAAAAAAAAACACTACAGGAAAAAGGAGGTTAACTTAGTTTTCTGTCATAGGAAAAAATAGGGGATTTTTTAGCAACTTAGAACTTGCACTTTAACTAGAATTTAATGTGTTATAAAACTGCATATGTAGATTTTTTTTATAAAATGTTGGTTGCTGTAAAAATTTTGTTGAATTTAAATAATGTAGATCTCTAGCGCCGTTGCCAACAAAGGATTAATTGAAGAATAACTAACACTTATAACTAATACTTACATCATGCGGAGCCCAAATAATATAACAGTAGGCCTGTTTCTTTGTAATCTACTATTAGCAAAACTAGGATAACGAATTGCATGTAAGGAAAATATGTGAGTTGAGCCAATTCGATAAAATGATATCCAACCTGAGATGTAGTGTTGGGAAGTGGAAAAACTGCGCTATTGTGAATGAGCCCTAAAAGAAGACATGGGAAATTTCTGTTTAACACTTAATCCGTTTGAATGTGCATAGTATTTTGAAATCTTTAACCACATCCATCAAAAAATTGCCAGCACAATTATTAACCCTTTCTAATTCCACTTAACAAATCGCATGCTTCATGAAAGAACCTAACAGGGTTGCTTTTGCAGCCAAAGGAAATTTCATCAGAGTTGGAGCGGAAGTCCTTTGCAAGTCGGCTACAAAGAAACAGACCTAATGTAAACTTTGTTAGCCGAATTATTCATTTTATTTCCACATCGCGCCATAAAAAGTACTTTTTTGCAAATATTCTGTATAATTTGCTACAATTAATTTCGCCACCTCAACTCACCGTAACTGACAATCTACCACATAAATCATTTTAGCTGCCACAATTATTAGCCAGACGGGCGGTGTCCAGTGGCATAGCCGCAACAAATTCAGAACAAGCAATTCAATTTGCAATGAAGTCATTACAAAACTATTCGCAATACTAGCAATAACAACACAACAAATCGCAAGATCAACTTCTAGCGGCTGCAGCGGCAGCAGCGACGGCTTACTCCATTCAATCGGCGGTGTTAGGCCATTAAGCTCTTGCATTGCTTAAATTTATAACTAAAAAAAATTCATGAAATTGTCAGTCTGTAGTATTTGGTTTTTATTTAATTTTTCTTACAAATTTTCTAGGTTTGGCCGCACTTTAGTATTGTAATTTTCATGCATTCAATTATTTTGAAATTTAATTTTCAAGTCTGTCTATTATGACCACTCCAATGTTTTCCATTGTCAACTGGCGCTGGAGTAATGTACCTTTTTTTCATTAACCCAAAATGGGCTTTCGTGTTCATGTCATAGGGTACACACATACATACATACATATAAACTTGAGTAAATATTATGTACATACATACAACGGTGTGTGGGCGTGTAGATTGCCCTGCAACCTGTAGATATGTAAGGTACATGGCTAGTGGTCGCAATAAATTAATTTATTCACTTGAATGTTCACCTCAAACCCCATGACCTATCTAACTCACTTTGGCTAAGTGCAAATCCGTTTTCTTGTACATTCGTTTTCTAACTGTGTTTTTTATTTTTCTTTCCTGTTTGTTGTTTTTCGCATTTGCAGGGAACACGAGGACTATGGATTCTGTCAGGTGGGCACTTCAGGTGCTTTATTGGATGACAATACCATGGTGCTGGGTTCGCCTGGACCCTTTACATGGCGCGGCACTGTCTTTGTCACGGAAATTGGCGGCGAATATCTGGAACGGGATAAGACAATGTATTATGGTGATCATTTGGAGAATACATCGCCGGTGGACAAATATAGCTACTTAGGTGAGTGATGAACAGAAGATCATAATGGAGAAGTTTTAGATTTTGTTTGTAAGACGATGTGAATGGGACTGAGTAAATATTATCTTGACTTATTTAAACGCAGCGCGATGCATTTAAATATTTTATTCGCTCAGCTAACGGCTCAACTTCCCAACAAGCTGACATTGTAATAGACCCATGACATGTTGACAAATTTTAAGAATTTGCGCGTTTTTTTTTATAAAAATATACTTACTATACTCGATCCATAAAAAACTCCCATACCAGCGTTTCAAACTTTATCAAAATTTGTAATCAGAATGTAATAGCTTATGCCGCGGGGGTGTACCTGCATATTTTTTGCAAAAGGAAATTAAAAACTAAAGAAAAGTAAATAAAACTTCCTTAATGTCAGGAAAAAATTAAAAAACACTTAACAAAATCAGAAGTACGCTTATGGCACTTCACTTAGAAACTCGGAGAACCATAAGTTTTCCATCGATTTTAACAATAAAAATCTGTTCTAAGTTTCTACTTCAGACTAATCATTTCTATGCAAGTCAAGTCAAAGGTTGGTTTTGCATGATTTTTTTGTTTTTTCGCAACATTCGTCCATTTTTGGCAGGTTGATTTATATTTATATCTGTAAAACGTATACCGAATTTCAAAAATCAAAGATCGGTTCCTGGCCAAATAACGGGAAAAAGTATTATATAATGCAGACAATAAAGCAAGCGAAGAGATTGAGTAAAAAATACCCAAACATACAAACGTTAACATTTTTAATATTCATTCACTTTATTAAGAAAAAATTTCTAAAAAATTCTGATTACAAAATTTGATGAAAATTCGTTAAGTTTTCCTAAGATTTGTATAAAGTTTCTAATTTTTTTTTATAATTGTTTTCTTTTAGTTGGAGTTATAAATGTTTTTTTATTTTTATAAAAAATGTATTGAAATTAAATGAATATAGCAGTTTTCAAAATTTGTGAATATGTATGTCGTGGGTCTATTACTTCTTCCACCAGTGCGAGTATGTTGCTTTAATTTTATAGTATGCACTTATATTATTGATAGCCGATCTCCTGATGAAAAAAAAAAAAATTAAATACCGAAGCTAGGACCTTTAGAGTTTAAAATTTCAATTCTTAATACGAACTCAAGCGAACTCAGTCGGATTTTTTATGATTTATGTCGATCAATATTATTTTACGACCGTCATTACGATATTAAGTATGTGAAGCTAAACTAAATTGCTGGTTTTTCAAATGCCATGATACTACTTTTCTAGTCCCTTTATAATTATTCATATAACGGCTATATATTATATATTTGATATAACCGATTCGAAAACCAAATCCTACGTCGCCATAGAATAAAGTACTTTGATTTCAAAGCCTTCCCATACGGCAAGAAACACGTTTTTTAAGTGAGTATTTGAAATGAAACTTTCAAAGAGTTAAGCTCCATGTGCAAGCATATCCATGTTCTGTTTTTCAGCCTACCGCTGCTAAATTATCAGAAGTCATCATTGACAGCCAAAAAATTGGAAATTTTTGTTACTCTTTTATAATTGCGCTACATTTCTGCTACATTTCTCAGTTAATTAGTTCACTTCGTTCGATAGGCTTAAATCACGCTCCTGAGTGTGCTGGTAACCATCTATAGGCCTGTCGCTGCAATCTAATCAATAAGCTATCAAACCCCAACCCGAACTTTTATTATTGTATTATTGTATTATTGTAGGCATGGCCGTCACCGGTGGTCGCTACTTTGGTGACCGCATGTCATACGCCTCGGGAGCACCCCGTTCGAATGGACACGGTCAGGTGGTGATCTTTAACAAAGCCAATACCAATCCTATACCTGTTAAAATAATACTCGAAGGCGAACAGTTTGGCTCGAGCTTTGGCTATGAACTCACCACTGCTGACATTAATGGTGATCAAAAACCGGATTTGATAGTAGCCGCACCATTCTATTTTAACAAATCCGAAGGCGGTGCAGTTTATATTTACCAAAACGACAAGGATATGTTGCCAACGAAACCGACATTAAAGCTAACCGGCACGGTCGAAAGTCATTTTGGAATAGCGCTCGCCAACATTGGTGACATCAACAAGGATAACTGCGAGGACTTGGCGGTGGGTGCGCCGTATGAAGGTGATGGCGTGGTTTATATCTATTTGGGCTCTCGCACTGGTTTGGTTAGTAAACCGACGCAGCGTATACAAGCCTCCGATCTCGGTTTACTGCCAAATCCGCTAATAACATTTGGCAGTTCGATAAGTGGCGGCACTGATTTGGATGGAAATTCGTATCCGGATGTAGTTATTGGCGCATACAATTCTTCGGCTGTGGTTGCATTACTCTCGCGGCCCATCATAAATATACAAACGACGGCACGTAGCAATGAGTTGAGAAACATTGATCCCGCCAAACCTGGCTGTCTGCATGATGCCTCAACGAACTTGACCTGTTTCACCTTTGAGGCCTGCTGTTCCATCGATCCTTACGAACCATCGTCATCCAATAAAGATTTGCGTTTACTCTATACGGTTGAGGCCGAGACCTTTGGTGGCAATAAGAAATTCTCGCGCGTGCTCTTCGATCGTGAGAATAAGCGTAGCAATGTGGTGAAACGCGAAGTGACCGTGCGCACTAACGGACGCATAGCTTGCCAACAGGTTACCGGGTATATCAAAGAGAATACTAGAGATATACAAAGTCCGATAAAGTTCCGTTTAAATTATACAATTGTGGAACCGAAATTGCCGCGTTCGGGTTTGGAACTATTAAATCCAATTTTAGATCAAACGCAAGCACTCGTTGAATTCGAAGGTACATTCCAAAAGGATTGTGGTGAAGATGATATTTGTGAGAGTAATCTGATATTAAATGCTGAACTGGACTTGAATATGGAAAGTGAGTACTAAAAATGGTTGCAAGTGCGAAAATCAGAGCATTTATTTAACCCATTTGTGTGTGTGTGTTAATTATTTTCAGATGACAACTATGCTTTGGTACTGGGCGAAAAAGACGAGATGCGGGTCAATGTGAATGTATTGAACAAGGCCGACTCGGCTTACGAGACGCAGCTATTTGTGGTGCATCAAAAGAGTGTGTCATATATTGCAGCTAAAAGAACAGTAAGTACTTGTTGAACGAAATCTCTAAGAGCTTTAACAATTTTTTTAAATTTTACTATCAAATTATTATTCCTCTAGAACTCTGTGATTTGTAATCGTTTCAACGACACTGTGGTCGCTTGCAGTCTAGGCAATCCAATGCGTCGTAATTCAGCGGTTTATGTCTCACTTCGCTTCGACCCCACCGGCTTGGAGGTGGACGAACGTAAGCTAAGCTTTCACGTATTTGTCAACACAACTTCTCGCCTTATCGGGGATGTGAAACCTGAAACCGAGCTGGAAGTACGTGTGGTGAAACGGGCTGAATTAAGTCTGCAAGGTTGGGCAAAACCAGAGCAGAGCTTTTACAGTGGCGAGGTGAAAAAAGACAGCAAAGTAATGCAAATGGAAGATGTTGGCTCGCCACTGATGCACACATACCAGGTGAGGAAATTAGAAGGAAATATAATGAAATAAAATAAAACTAAACTAAACCACGCATATGTAATAATAATGTTAACGCTCAAATATCTTCTCCTCACAGATCTACAACGATGGTCCTTGGAAGGCGCCGAAGGTCGTACTAACCATCTATTGGCCGCATCAACTAACCAGCGAGAAGAGCAAAAAAGACAAATGGCTGCTTTACGTGGAGGCCATGCCCATTGCGGAGAATGTCGAGCTCAGCGAATGTTTCGTCGCGCCCGAGCATGTCAATCCGCTGAAGCTCGCATCAAAAACAAAGTCCAACGAACTATTCGATACACTGCTAATGGCACCGGCACCCTATATGATGCGCCCCACAAACAAAACGCAATACTTCAACAACCGCTACAGTACGTATAGTGAGAAAAGTGTCTATACAAAACAAAAGCCGACATATCGACCTGGCCTACGCGGCGAGAATGACGACGACGACGACGAAGAGGATCGGTATTTAAATCGTGTGCGGCGCAATACAATCGAAAGAATCATACGGCCGGAACGTTTCATGGACATTGGCGGCGAGCACACGAATCGAAAACGAGACATTGTCGAGTTAGATTGCAATAAGGCGACAGCGTCTTGTATAAAAATTCAATGTGATATCTACAATATGCCCGCCAAAACAGAAGCGTACGTTCATATACGAGCGCGTCTGTGGAATTCTACGCTTGTGTCAGAATATCCACGCGCCGATTTAGTGCGCATTATATCGAGAGCGCAAATCAAAATTCCGCTTGAGTATTCGGTGGAACAAACCGAAGCGCATATAATGGTAATGATTTTTTTTTGTTTTTTCAAATAAAATTTCAATAATGTTACTAAACTCAATTTTATTTGCAGGTGGAAACTCGCGCCTATCCAGAGCTGCTCGATCAGCAACGCGAACAACCCACATCCATATGGATTTACATTGTCGCCATTATTTGTGGTCTGGTTGTTTTGGCCGTGGTCGTATTTGTGTTGTGGCATCTCGGTTTCTTCAAGCGACGACGACCCGATCCCACGCTTAGCGGCAATCTGGTAAAGAAGAGCGAAGAGAAGCCATTCCTGAATGATGTGACGAGCAATGGTCGTAGCTTCTAACAAGAGGGGACAGTCGGGTGGGATCTCGCTCAAAGAGCCCCACCAAAAACGCAACGGACATGCTGTGTTACGCTAACAAAAAGCGTCGAGCCTGCGATTGTTGCCACTGCCGCCAATAACAATAACACTTATGTGAATAATAATAACATACAAAATGGCAACAACAACTTTCATGCAAATGGCTATGGTAGCGGTCACGGTTACGGCCAAGGTCAAACAGATGTAGCCGTCATTGATTGGGGCTCACATTGGTAATGGGCGCGTCGAGTCGACGCATTGTGGGGAAATTTGTGTCGCGCCATGCTTACATACTACACACTTACATACATACATGCTTTACAATAGTTTTTCTCTTGGGTGGTAAATGTCTGTGCCATTTTACTTAATGTAGGCATAAAATAAGGGGATCGATCATACATGCATACATACATACGTAGAATATGTAAATACATATAATATATTATGTTAGGATTATGTCTATATACATATATGTATATATAAATAGTTCGTGAATTGCTGCTTTCATTGATCGGCAGCAAATGGCAGTAAAATTTGTATTTAATGCAAACAAAATTATTAGATTTAGATATGCAGTGCTTATCGTAACTAGACGAAGGGGGATTTTTGACAAGCTTCGAAAATTCAATAGAACGAATCCACAAAATGTTTTTATATTCCAAAATGGCCGACGCCGTCAGCAAAAAACTGTATCAGAAATCAACGCAAATTTTGAACCACTTTAATAAATTTTTTTTTTTTTTTAGAAATTCTGCTTAAAAAAGTTTGAAATTTATATAACGATTTTTTATATGGGAGAAAATGCCCAAACCCGTGAGCAAAAAATATTCTCAGAAATCTACGTGTATTTTGAGCCAGTTCAATTAATTTTTTTTTTTTAGAAATTCTGCTTAAAAAAGTTCGAAATTTATATAACGATTTTTTATATGGCAGAAAATGCCCAAAACCGTGAGCAAAAAATATTATCAGAAATCAACGCAAATTTTGAACCAGTTCAATTAATTTTTTTTGTTTTAGAAATTCTGCTTAAAAACAGTTCGAAATTTATATAACGATTTTTTATATGGCAGAAAATGCCCAAAACCGTAAGCAAAAAATATTTTCAGAAATCAACGCGAATTTTGAGCCAGTTCAATTAATTTTTTTTTGTTTTAGAAATTCTGCTTAAAAAAAGTTTGAAATTTATATAACGATTTTTTATATAGCAGAAAATGCCCAAAACCGTGAGCAAAAAATATTCTCAGAAATCTACGTGTATTTTGAGCCAGTTTGATTAATTTTTTTTTAAATTTCTATTTAAAAAGTTTAATATTTTGATGAATATTTTTGGAATTAAAAAAAAAAAAAAAATTTGCACAAAATTTGAAGATTTAGTTAATACTGTTTTTTTTTGCGCAATCAATGGCATTTTTATAGACAAAAATTATAAAAACTAAGTTAGAAATAAAGTGTCGAGACTTGTCAAAAACTCTCTGTCGTTTAGTTATGATACGCATTCTAGGCTTTCAAAAATGCCTTATTTTCGCATTCGTTTTTATAGTTTGCTATTGTTGAGCAAGTGAGTCTCATGTTGGCTTTTAAACATTTTGAATCTTCTTAGATTTATAGAGCAGATTGCATTTCAATTCATTTTATTTTATTCTATTGATTTTATTTTGTTTCATCTTATTTTATTTTGATTTAATTTAATCTAATTCACTATGTTCCATTTTTATTTCCTTTTTATTTTATTTTATATACTTTATTTTGTTTTATCGTATTTAATTTATAATTTTTTTTAATTTTATTTAATTTAAATTTATTTTAACTTATTTAATTTTAATTTAATTTTAACTTAATTTTATTTCTTATCATCTTATTACATGTAGTTTTATTGATTTTATTTTATATTATTTTTTAATTAAATCTATTTATAATTTATTTAATGTTTTTTACATTTTTTAGCTTATTTATTTTCCATTTTGTTCCCGTTTCTCTTTTATTGGTTATAATAAGTAAAAAAAACTTCACTTTTCTAGCTCTAACAGCCAGAATATCTGCAAATTGTCAACTAATAAAAATCTATTTACATGTTGTAAATTTCCGCGCGCATTAATTTATATTAAGAACCGTTCAAACCCGTTTCCAAAAGCAACACTTGTGTGTAGAAATTGAAAATTAGTTGCGAACAAGTAGGCTAAATTTATAATGAATTTTAAGCAATTACAATGAGTTGCAAAACCGTTCAGACAGTATTTTTTTGAGGGACCGTAAGGCTTATAAGTTTTATTTAAAAATTACTTTTTAATAGTTATTTTTTGCTAAGAAAAACCCTGTTGTAATTGAGACCTTCTTTAGGTCGCTCATCAAGAATAAGCCTAGTGCCTGCTGTCAATTGCCTGCCAGGGTTGGACACTTCCTGGGGTAGTTAAGAACTGTTTCTCTACTATCTTCGAGATGGAGGTCAGACATGGAGATGGAGTGTTGTATGAAATGCTCATCTTGGCCGCATGTTCGAAAATCGGCCACGGCCCCGTTACCGCGTTAAAATAAAATAAAAACAATGTTGTTATTTTAAATTTATAAAATAAAAATCAAAAATTACTTTTTTTTTAATTTTGCATAAGTAATTACAAAAAAAAAAAAGTCATTTTAAAATTTGATTCTCTTTGAAATAAGAAATCGATTGGTATATAACACTTGGCAGTAGAACGTTTATTTCATAGCGAATTTTTCAATGACAATTTTCAGAAAAACCCGTTATTTTCCGTCCCCGCATTTTATAGAAAATTTCAAGGCGAATTCTTTTAGGTGGAGTTACTATAACAACTCATCTAATGTTTTTATCCAATTATTTTTATCCATATCGTTTTCGTTGTCATGGAAACAGATTTTCATACTTTCTGATAGAAATGGCAAATTGGCTTAGACAATCGCTACGCAAAAAACAAGCCAAAATACATGTAAATTTTGTTTTTGTTCTAGTAACATCACCTTATATGAATTCGCCCTGAAAAATTAAGAAAACTTTTAATAAATAATAGTAAAAAAATTTTAATGAGAATTTCTGGATTTTTTTGCGTTAATTTGTATTGTTTTTTAAAGCATTTTTGCGTGACCGAGTTTTTGTTGTTGATTTTTCATTTTTTTTTTTTGTAATTTTTGAAACTGTTTTGCATGGTTATTGTTAGCACAAAAAAAAATTATTAAAAAAATAGGAATTTGAAAAATTTTGAACATTATAATAAAAAAGCACTCTATGAACAGTTTTGCAACTCACTATATTTACTACACATTTTATTTATTGCACAACGACGCATAGATACGAATACTACCTACTTTAAGGTATTGTATTTTTCAAAGTATTGCCGCGCCATTTTTGTTTTAGAAATATTTATTAAAAGTTGTTGTAGCATTACAAAAAAGGCGTGTAGTCTTACTTCAGTAAGTTAGACATCGATTTATAGGATGAAATAAAGCACAGCTAAAATATGTATGTAGATTATTTCGAATTCTATTTTCTGACACATAATAATCCTCCAGAAAAAGCCGAAGTAATATTTTTTTTATAGATTTCGGACAAAAAATACAATTAACATAAAATAGTTAATTCGCGTTGCCTGAAAAATTAGATGTTTTGACCTAATGCATTTTTGAAAAATACGTGTGATATGTTTAGTAAAAATTATAGCATGTCGCACACTAACTACAAAAGTGTTACAACTTAAACTCAGATACAAAAATTCAGTTCAATTGTGGATCATGAAATATAAACTCAAATCGATTATTAAAAAAAAAACCGAATTATAAATGATTTTCATTATGAAAAATACACGAAAAGTTGAAAATGTATTTTGTGAATAAATTTATGAAAATAAATCTTCCATAAAAAATTGTTGAGTTGTGATTTTTTTTATTTAGTGTGCGATATGTAAATAATACTTAGCATAAAATTGAATAATAAAGTCGAATATAATCGCAAGTACTAAAACAAAATTAAGGCCATAAAATAACAACAAAAAAACAAACAAAAAAAGAAACGAATTTGTAAATACTTATGTAAATTTTTACAACATTTATGTTTAGCATTAATTTAGAGTGTAAAGATTTTATGGAATAAGGAATTCGAGCTCGAAATTCTTTATTAAAAATTGAAGTAACTAGTAAAAGATTTTGTTTGTGGGAATGTATGTATGTATATGAAAATGAAAAAAAAAATATATATGTATATAAGTATATATAGCTATAATTATCTATACACATAAAAATAAGAGGACATCTGCTGTTGAACGTGCTCGTAGATATCTTATTTTATTCTAATTTTAGTTAATTTAAGGTAATTTAATTAAATTCGTATTAGTTATAGTATTGTGTAATTACTTTTTGAATACAAATTTTTTCAACAAATGCGATCGAAATTGTGACAAGTGTTGTGAAATATGTTTGTATAAAAATATAAATATATATATTTGTAAATATGTCAGAAAAGCTGCTTTCATTACAATTGGGTGTGGAGTTTTTTTGAGTAGAAATATTTATTTTTTTCACTACTTATTTAACTGGGAGTGTTCATGTAAAAAAATTCCAGTATACGTCCAGCAACAATATTTCCCACTAGTTGACAGCATTGACTCTCGAAGAGAAAACTAAAAAAAGTAGCTGAACGCAAAATTTGTAACAACTTGCAAGCTTTACGAAATGCTGACTTAATTTGTTGGCGCAGAAGCTAATGGTACGAAAAAAACTTAAAAAAAAACATTCGCTCAGTAATGTTTACAAACCTTTTCCCTTCCAAACTTGTTTTTTTGTCTTTTGTTTTATTAAAGTAGTTCAAGAAATCAGATTTTTTTATCTTTACTGTATTCGCATAATTTTAGGATCAGCTGTTTTTTCTTACTGACAAGCTGTAGCAGTTGCAGCGCAATCGAATAACTGTCATAACACGATAAAGAGAAAAGAAGGTGACGACAAAAGCACTTCCGTTACTTCGTACTTGCCTCGTTTAAAGGATTGACATCACAATTGGCTCTTAAAAAGTTGATTTTCCTGAGTTTTGCGTGATTTTACAAAAAGTAAAGCACAGAGTAATAAATTTGAAGTGCCGAGCTTTGTATTGTATGTAGCAGTTTTAGAGCAAATAAAACACCCAAGTGCAGTTATCCTCCTCCTTTTCTTCCCGCTATTCCTGTTGACCGCTGGAACCGCTGTGACGTGTATGCTGGCGGCGTTGTCGTAATCTTGTGTTATTTTGCTCTCTCAATTTCCCCCAAAATTGCAAGCTTTTTGGATACATGAGCACCTAGATTAAGTTTGTTTTATTAAAATTTGTTTTATTGTTGGATCTACGAGAGTTATAAATACGCTCGAACCTCACTCCAGTTTGTTTTCAACATCGAAATAAATCTCTATTTTTTCAACAATATCCCGTTTTCACCATCCAATGCGATTCTAACAAAATTCATTGGCAATAAGCGTACTTAAAATAAATTAAATTAAATGGTTCATTAGTTACAATTTGAAAAAAAATCACTTACAAATAAACTAAAGTAGGGGAATCCCTTTACTTATATGAAGGATACACTAGAACGTAAATTACGTATTTTCGTTCAAACCACTTCGCATAAACCAAGTGCGTCCACACTTGCCATTCCTAATTTATCTTGACAGTTCTGTAGCCGCAGGGTTGCTTAGTACTTTGATCAAAGGTAAAAATGTAAGAGATTGTGTAAATATTTATTATATTTAAATTGTATTGTTATTTTTTTAATTTAAGATCACGAAATAAAGCTTCTAGTTTGGTTATGGGAGAATACATTTTTCGATAATTATCGATAAAATTTAGAGCCGATTTGTTCGTTTTTTTTTTTTTTTGTTTTTGATTTATAATAAAATATTTCATTTCATCTTAGTTTATTAACAGATTTTACAAGGCGAAATGTGTCCGGGTTTTTAACCATTTTATTATTATTGGTTTTTACAATTACAGACAAAATGTGTGGTTTGGAGGAATTTATTGAATTTGTTGTTATATTGGAAAGTGAAAGGAGGTTTTTACAAGGTCTCTTTTTTATTTTCGAGAGCGAACTTAGAGAATGGCACAACGCCGAAACCGGTTTGTCTGCAAAGCAAAACTTGGGAAGGGGTAACGGAAAATAGTTCCAATATACATACATACATACATCAGTTTTTACAAGACGTTATCTAAGAACTAATTCTGCACTCTTTATGAAAAACTCAATTCAAGACATCCATGCCTGAAATAGATTTACTCCTGACTCTGTAAAAATATTATTTTGCTTCCGCTGTAATCCGAATTAAAAAATCCAACATATACCGCGCCCAGTTAATACGAGTAAAGCATTTTAGAATGCATTTTTAGTGCCGCATTCACAACAAATATCTGAATATTAAAAAAAAAATCGAAATTAAACTTGTATGGAAATGTTTCAAAACATGGCTTGGACGTCAAAAATTGAGTAATCTTTTTTAAAGCTGAGCCCAAAGATATGCAGTGACTCAAACAATCACCATATGGAGATTTTATTAATAATATTCCCAATCTTTTTTATTATACAAAATTTCTAACTTTATACAAAATTTATGAAAATTCAACAAATGTTCCATCACATTTCAAATTAACGAAAAATACTTGGCGGATAAAAAAAACTCTAAATATTGGTAAAAATTCCCGTCATTAGCTGTTTAAGTCACAGTGTGTAAAATTCGCGGAGAAAAAAATTGTGTGGTAAGATTTATGCTAACAATTTCTAAATCAATCCGCTGAAAACAAAGAATATACCGTACATTTCATGCCACGCTTATCAGCTTTATGTTTTTGCTATTCTAGAAACTGCATGGGTTTTCTTTTGCTAGAAGCAGGAAACGGAACCAATAGTTAAAGCCTCTCGAAAACGCGTTTGATTTTAAAAAATTCATCAAACACGCAGTGGACCGAGGGAGCTGACCTGTCAAAGTCTTTTGGATGGCTTATGAAATCATATAACATGTACATATATATTTTCTCAGGATTTGGAGAGTAGCATTCGATCCAGTGCAATTGGTCTCGACAATAAGGCTCTGAACTACCATGTCATATAAGCATTCCTTTTATTTCAGCAAAAAACGCCATGTTCAAGACCCAAAATAACTCGGAATATTCTTAGATGTGTTGGTCTATGGGAGAATGCTTACAAAAAGTCGCTTTGTTGCTTCAAGCATTGTACAGAATTTTCCTAATCCCGATCAATTGAGAAAAAAATTATTAGACCCACTTGCGAGAATTAAAGAGCGAATTTTTTTGAATTTGTAATTTAAAGTGAAAATAATTTTTGAAGGTTCTAGTGAAACAATGAATAGTATGCGTGGTATCTAATCTCGTGGGAGTGATCGCTTCCCTTTGCCAACGCTCAGTTAAAGGGGTTGGAGCCTACGCATTCGATGGCATCCCCGTTATTGTCGAAAAAACGATTCGTTTCAAAGTTTTTCGTTTATTTCACAAAAATTTATTTGGCAAATTATTATTTTTAATTTAGTTATGACAGAATGTCAGAAACTTAAAAATTTAACTCTGAATAATTGCAAGGTTAAATACAAAGCGAATCCATACAAAGTGGTGTTATAAATACAACCACAAAATTCCCATGTACTTTGTTTTTGCTTCTGCGTAAGAGTTGTCAAAATTTAAATACATTTTGTTTTTGCTTTTACGTCTTTTGAAAGCTCATACGCAAAAGAAAAACAAAATACATGTAGGTGAATAAAAAGAATCAAATCAGCTTCTCTTATGCCATCACCTTCTATAAATTCGCCTTGGTTAAATATTTATGTTTTTAGCTTTGCTGTGCAAGCAAATTTATCAATTTAACCGCTAAAGTCTGAGCCAAATAGATAACCTGCTTTCTCGCAGGCCTTAAATAGCAATCAACTTGCTCCCGTAAATTTAAATCATCTCGCTATAATCGTCAATCTCAGTATGAAATCCCATATATGGAGTGCCGTAGGATAAGCTTTATAGGGAAAGAGATATCACATAATGGATTTCTCGCCCTTAAAACCATTAAGAATACTAATTTTTCAATGATAACCCATGTAAAACAGGAAACAAATATACGACAGCGCATCCTAGCGTAAGTTTTAGGTAAGATCAAAAATGAATTCCACGGCAAGCAGCATAATTCGGGAATTTTACTAAATATGTGTAACCGAAAACACAGATGTATGGTTAAAAATTATTTCTACATTTTTTTAAGGGCGCTCTAATGTCTTATTTAGTTTTGGTTTCATCAAATGCGGAGACATAAATCTCCATTTCGTTCCATTGTGTAAACGCCAAATTTTCGTATGCCGAAATCTTTATGCAATAATAATTAATTAAGTAGTTCGGCAAGATTGAACTTGAATAAAACATTTTTATTTTTGTTAAAAATTATAAGATAAAAGTCCCAATTTCTTTTTTTTGATCAATTTATCATATTACCTCTTAGTTTCGTAAATGATACGTGTATTTTTTTAGTTTTATTTGGTTCAACCTTGTTCTTGTCTGTCCGGAACAAATTTTATTACCGATTTTAAACCAAATTTTCAATGATCTGACTTGGAAGTCTAAACATAGCTTAGGTCCCTATGACAATTGAATGTAAAGAAAAAATAGTCCCCTATGCCACTAGGCACTGCGTCGAGACTTGATTTACATATACATGTGTCTGTATATAATTAGGACCCGATTTGGCTAATGAAAAAATATATTTTATTCTCTTATTAAATAAAACTCTTCTTCAGGAATGTTTATGGTTTATCTGAAATTTAGACTAAACCTTCACATCTAAAAACTGGGAAGGTAATAAACATCAAGAAAACTCAATATATCGCTCTATGATGTTTATACTATACACTTGAAGTAAGATCATGAATTATCTTTAATAACAGTTTTACACAGTTTTTTTTTATTTATATCTTAAATCATTTTATAGCTTTGCTATTAAGTACTTAAGTTGGATGCGGAAGGCAGAAGTAAAAAAGAAAGAAGATCAAAATTAGAAAAAGAAAAAGGCAAATAGAATAAAAAAAAAAAACAACGAACTTCGGGCGAATAAAAAATTCTCGAAAATTTTACGCGGTTGTTTGGGTATAGCGCGCGCTGTCACTCGTGGCGTAAGAAAGCGCAACGCTTTTGACGGGCAAATTTAGATACCATAGGAAGATGGCAGTGACAATTTTTTGTAAATCATTAGAAATTAATTCGATATGGTTCTTATTTATAATTTTTCTTTGTTTTAAATCTCTAGCGAAGACTTGTGTGATTTATTTTCCAAAACACCACAGTATGTAAAAAAAACCATAAGATGTGCTAAGCTTCTAGATTATAAATTTCAAAAAAGTGGAAAAAATTGTCATTTTTTATTATTTTTTCATTAAAGTGCAACTACATACATTGTCGTTGTATATTGGTATATTACACTAATTATTTTTAATCATATTACGGATATTCGGGATTCGTTGAATATGCCATTGTTGCTGTTAATTTCAAATCAACAACAACAACCGGTCTTGATATAGTGCAATAACTCCCCAGCAATATTGAAGCGACAGGGCTTGAATCGATATATGTATGTACATATGTAAATCTAAGTCACTTGGCATTGTACTTCCGATTTATAAAAAAAATTGGATACCTACGTCGCTTCATACTTTATAGCTAAATAACATATTCCCACAAATTCCGGTATTGTGTCGATTAAAAAGCCTATCTGGAGGAAATATATATATCGTTGATGAAACCACTAACCGACATTTTTTCTTTTCAGACAGATTTTATAAATATTTTTTTAAATATTCAAAACATTAAGTTTTTTTGTTCTACCTTGAAAAAAAAATGCAATCGTCAGTTAAGACCTTTCTACATTTCAACAAAGATATAAATACACATGAATATCCATGGACGTTTGGAAAAATAACTTATTATATTTTTACTTTCTGATCAATCACTATAGATCTTTTGTATTGTTTAAAAATTACAACATAGCACTGCAATTCTAAACTTGACATCAAAAAGTGCTAAACGGTTTTCCAGATCAATGCAAATATTGTAAACTAATTACACAATCAAATCAACTACAAACATTTGTAAAATTCGATTTTTTTATTTGCTCATATTCTTTTTCTTTTTCTTTTTTGTTTCTTAAGTATTTTATGTATGTTGTGGTATGCGCGTACGTACCTTGAGATTGTGCAAAAGGTTCGGCAAAATTTACAAAAAACGAACAAATAGTACAATCAAAATATGTATGTGGTTTTAACCTCCACTATTTTAACGTCACAATTCATTCATATCTTTACATGACTAAATTCAAGCATAAAGATTATAACTGTTACTAATAATTGTTTTTGGTTACGTTTTTTCCCCAAGTATCTTAAGAAGTGTCACTGTGCATTTATTTTAAATAATGTCTTTCGGCTAACCCACTCTCCCTCAAAATTTTGAACAATCCTTGATTTAATGCTGCCCAATGACACACTTTAAATCCAATTCGCAACTTTTTCACTATTAAACATGCACATATGTACATACATACATATGTATGCATGCATTTGCTTTGTTGTGGGTGTGTAATACGTTATTTGATTTCTTAATTATTTGATGATTAATATAAGCTGTCAGCATTCGATGAGCGTGGTTTCTTCAGTTTTTCCAAATTTTTAATGACTATGTCATGCAAAGATGAATAACGGTTTCGCACCTCACACACCACCAACCATAAGCTCAAATATTCCTTCTCATCCAACTCCTGTACGGCACGGCGATAATCTTCGATATGCGGATATTTTGCGACTTTCGAAACAACTTTGGCACGCGACAGGAAGTAACGTGAAATTTGGTCAAAAAATGCAGCTGCTTCCGACTCGACTGCTTGTATCTCGGCAAGGGTATCTTCCTGTACAGACACACCAAAGTTGTTGCCATCCTCGATTTTCGGTATTAAAAATGAAATCCACATTTTTAATAAATTGGCTAAGAAAAAAAAAATAGAACACAACATTAATTGCAATGTCATGATTTTTTTTTTAAAGTTCGAACTACTTACAATCTTCCACAAGTTTGCGTATGATGGGTTTCACAATTCTGATCATCTCGCAGAGTGGCTCATTGCAAGGTACCGAACCGGAAGGTAAGCACATCACTTTGGTGCCAGGCACAAAGTGATCGACGCGTGGTCTTTTTGCCGCCGGCTGATCGGCATCACCTCCATCTGCAGCTGTCTCGGTGTGGTTGTTCACCAAAACAGGGTCTGGTGTTGGAATGTTAAGATCTTGATGGACTTCATTGAAATTACGCTCACTAAACATAGGAGTGGCGAGAAGCTCATTTAATTCAACAATCTTTTCCGGAAAACGCTGTATAATAAGGTGTTCGGCTTTCTTGATTAGAGAATCTTTGTAATCCTGAACTTGCTGCAAAACGTGGAAGTAAATGCTCATTAAATATGCAATAAAGTATGTGAAAAATGTGCTTACCTTGGTTGTTGTGTCAGCTGGCATTTTTGTTGATTTCTAAACAATTTATTTCCTATGTTAATTTAATTTCAGTAGTCCTCGTGGAACTTTTTGCAATTAGTTTTTGATTTGTCAGTCGAAAATGTGGAGAACAAGTTTGTTAATAGCTGTAGCGGAATCAACGCACATTGCCGAACACAATCGGGTGACTCATATGCACGGAATCTAGTTGGATTTTATAAACAAATTACGCGTTTGATTTTTAAAAATCGTTTTGTGTGCACTCTGTGCCACTATTTCTAGAAAAAAATACACGTAGGGTGACCTCTATGGGCATTTCGGTCATATTTTCCAGTTCTATATTTGCCTTTTCGATAACGGTATATATTTTCAACAAAAAAAAATGTGGAAGAATGCGGAATGAGAGTTTAATACACAGCGACAACGAATACGCTGGAGCGCTACCGGATTCTCCACTACAACCTATTGTAAATCGGAAGACACCGAGTAATTGGTATTTTAGGAAATCCGTGAAAAATATTATAATAGGTCTCACTTTCTACTGGTGCGTGTCTTTGGTATATTGAAAGTTGTTATTGGTTGACATTTTACGAATATTTCGACTGCCGGAATTTCAGTAGCGTGGAATTTTTGATGGAGCAAGAAGCTTGTAAATTAAAAGTGTTTAATTTAGTGTTAATTAAAGTAAAATTCAATGAAAATGTGTGCAAAGTGAAGTGAAAGTGCTGGGCTAAATATTTATATTCATTAAAGTAATAGTGTAAAAGTTTAGTCTCTATTTCTCCTACCGTGGTCCTGTGCAATCAGTGGCGGTGAGTGCGTGTGTGTGTGTAACTAGTGCGCTTTCTTAAATGTAAATTAATTTCAAGATATTCACGGAAATATCTTTGAATTTGTGTGGCATTCGTATTGAAAATGTTCCTGTTAACTACTGCGGTGGAGCGGTGAGTTTCCCTATTCTAATTGCAAATTAATAAAATTGAATATAAGTGTAAGCTTAACGGAGGACGCCTCGGCGTCGGAAGTAGAGATGTGCCGAGTCGAGCCGGGTCGAGTACTTTAGAAGTACCCAAAACTTTGAATTCGAATACTTATAGTAACCAAATACCGAATCGACTATTTTTGATATACAAGTCGCGGTTTTGCGCTGTTAAGAAACATAAATTAGCTTTAATTTGTTTTGTACTTAAGAAAGCAAACTGATATAGCAAAATCAAAAGCGTGTGGCATGTGTGCGTCCTCAGCAATCACTAAAGTCAATCAGGAAAGAATACCAGAATTAGATGACAAATATACTAAACAGTTCAAAATAAAGTACATTTCTACTTGTTCCTGAAGAGAGCGTTATTTATATTTTTTTACCACTTTCAGATTTACTTGTGGAGTGTTTTTTAAAATTATTTTTAAGTTTCCGTATGCACTTGCTTTCATAACCCCATTGCTGTATGCATCTCTTTTTATCTACCTAACAGCGGGACACCTTTATAAGTATCTATAACAACTTTTTTTCCATCTTCTGCATCTCTTCCTGTTCATTTTCTGTAAAAAAACATTTACAAAGCCATGTTAATTTCAATTTAAACGACACGGTGGATTTGTGCAAATCCGCATTCGAGTTTATAACGTATTCGAAAATCGAACTTGGAACTCGAATACCCAATCCGAAGATCTTACTCGAGTTCTGACTCGATTCGTTTTTAAAGAGTACTAAAGTACTCGGGTACTAAAAATTCCCGACTTTGCACATCGCTAGTCAATAATAGTGGCAATAATAAAAACCGACAAAATGGACAGCTAACGGGACTTTGAAGCCGAAGATTAAAATAACAGACAAATTCCACATAATGGACAACGACAGCAACAGAACTTCTACAACACCAATCAAAATGCAGGGAAAGCTAATTTTTTGTGTCCTATTTAATAGACATGGTCTCTTTTTGTGTTAGAAAATTAGGAAATACAAAATCATAGCTCTCATTGAATCTTTTGATTTGGTCACCATGTGCCTCGACAATGAATACCTGTTAATTAATCCAGAGAACGTATATACGTATAATATACGTTCTCTGATTAATCGAATGAAGCTGTTCATATTATTAAAGAGAATTGCAAGAAGGAGCACATATGTATGTATGTACAATAGAGATACATTTACTTATACCTACTTTTACTGTTAAAATATGGAGCTTGTGAAGGAAATGAACTTCCGGAAACTTCGGCGGTATTGGAGTTATGCATATAGGCGTCTTCCTGGTTGATTTCCGAACATTTTGAGACAAATTAGACCATCCTAACTGAAGAATTGAGGGAAATATAGAACTTTGAAGGTGAATATCCGAAAAATGACTAATTGAGAAAAATCAATTTGAAGTTGAAAGTTGTCCCTTGTGGGCCCTTTTCTTGTTTTTTTTTCAAAAAATAAAATTAATTACTTCTATTATACCTAGGAAACTAATTTGGTGTCATTCGACGCGTAAATGTATATAGTTTCATAATAAACCATAATAAAAATTACGAAATTCGATCCATGTATCGAAAAATCTATATATCTCGGAAATTAGATGCGACAAAGTGGGCCCTTTTCACGTGGACGCACACAAATGTCTTCTACAGTGTCGGAAAATTTACTAGGATCACGATATTTTTTACAGGTTTTGACTATTCTGTTTTTTTTGTTTAATGGTTTTTAATTAATAATAGCTCATCATGAATCTGCATTTCAAAATTTGTAGAAAAATAAGAAAATTCAAAAAAAAAATACATCAAATTTTCAAATTTTTGTATGTATAAGAATTTTTATAAAACTTCTAAGTACGCAGTTTAATTGGCCATTCAATTTTAGTGTAATAATGTGCAAGCTCCAATTACAGAAAAAAAATTGTCGAATGTTTTTTGTATGACAGAAAATCCGAGACACCGTCACTAAAAAAATTATCAAAAATAAAAGAAAATTGTCAGCTAATTGAATTAGCTCAATAATTAATAAATATTAACAAATAAAAGAAAAATAGTAAAAATTTGTCAAAATTCCCTATTAAATTGTTTGACACTGTACATAAAAATTAAAATTTCACACTATTTCACGGAAGTCAGGTTTATGACATCTACATACATGCTAAATATGCATAATCAATGCTCCTTGTTAGAAAACTACGAGAAAGCCTTCCCATCATCAAGAGCAAACAAATTTAAAACGATAAAAAAATACAACTTGGTAAACGGACAACGAGAAAATACAGCCATTTACCACAGAAAGGTATGAAAAAAAAACAACGCAAAAGATTCTGAAACCAAGGATCGACAAAAAAAAAAGAAAAGATAACTATGTTCCAAACCCCCATCTGGAATAGATTTACCCAAGGCGAATTCATATAAGGTGAAGTAACTTTGTATAGCACCCGATTTGATTTTTTTTATTCACCTACATGCATTTTGTTTTTGCTTTTGAGTATGAGCTTTCAAAATCCGTAAAAGCAAAAACAAGATGTACTTAAATTTTGACAACTCTTACGCAAAAGCAAAAACAAAATACATAAACCACCTTATATTGATTCGCCTTGGATTTACTGAAACAGAATACTAGTAAATCTGTTTGTTAAGAAATTTGAAAGGTGCTAGTTTGAACCACTTGTTAAATTAATGTAAATCCCATGTGGGATATCAGCAAACAACAGACTAACAAATTTGAATAAAGATGACAAAAATACTACAACATAACATACAAAATCTAAAAATAACAAAAAATGATGTAGATTTTTGTAGACCAAGAGGTTGACAATGTCGACCATCAAGAATTCTTCTCACATGACGATTCGACAAATAATGATAATCTTCTAAACATCAACATGACAAAGAGAAAGTATTCATTAAATACACCAAAATAAAGCAAAAAACAAGATCGATATCCTTAAAGCGAATATCAAAAGTTTGGAAAGCAATTTTGTGATATAAATGCGAGGACATTAGGTAAATTAAAAATTCTTAAAAATTCCCCTTGACTTTTGATAATTTTTTTTGGGGACTGCGTTGCGCATTTTCCTTCATGCAACGAGTGCACGAAATGATATTTTGTACAGAAGAAAGCGCGCAAAACCGTCAGCAAAAAAAAAACTATCAAAAATTGATGAAAATTTCCAGGAACATGAAAATTTCACTTTATTATACATACTACAATGGAATGGGCTAAAAAGACTGCATACTCGAGTAGTTTCATAAAGTTAATATTAATAAACTTTAATATTTAATAATTCATATTATGAGAGGGAAATTGAAAATTTTTAAAGTAATTTGTTTCAAGTTTGTCAAATTAACGTATAATTTTCACAAAGAAAAAAATTAGGATTTTATTATTTGTCTTAAATTTTTTATAAAAAATTAAGGAAAAAAATTTTGCACGAAAAATATTGCCATGGTAACTGCCTGACCGGCCTCATTTTGGAAAAAATACGGCCCGATGATGCCGCCAGCCCATAAACCGCACCAAACAGTCACTCTTTGCAGGTGCATTGGTTTTTCGACAATCACTCTTGGATTATCATTCGCCCAAATGCGGCAATTCTGCTTATTGACGAATCCACTGAGGTGAAAATGTGCCTCATCACTGAAGATGATTTTCTTCGAAATTTGAACGGCCATTTTCATAATAAGCCTGAATAACTTTAACACGTTGCTCGATTGTGTATCTTTGCATGTTGAAATTGAGTTAGTCTGAAATTGAGAAATGTCAAATGAAATGCAGAAGAAAACTTGACGTTTAGGTGTGGTTCACATTCAACATTGGCCCTTAAAATTCAACCACCCTTTATTTGTAAATATATAACTACATAAACCTAAAAATTGCCGGCACAACTATTTTCCGTTCCTAAATAGCACTAAACAAATCACAACTTTCATGAAAGAGGCTAACAGGGTTGCTTTTGCAAATAAAGGAAATTTTATCCTGAGTTGGAGCGTTCTTTTTCAGCTAGGGTACAAAGAAACGGGACCAGTATAAGCCTATAAGCCTACTAAATTTGTAAGTTCGTTATGTTTTTTCATTGACTGTAGTTTTACTTTCTTAGAGATATAAATAGTTATTGATCCACTGCATTTCCAAAGATTTTATTTCATCTTTGACATGAACGAAAATATCGGGACAACTATACAAAGATTTCGACAGAAATAAATCCAATTTATTTAAAAAGTATATATTTTAAATTTTTGTGCATATACAATTCCAATAAAATCTTTTTTTTCTTTGCATCATACAAAAATTTCAAGCTTTCGCTTATCACTTTCACTTATTGTTCTTCCAAGCTGCTCTGAATTGTTTGTTTAATTTTCGCAATTCGGTGACACAAAATCCATTAGAAACATCAAAATTTTTGCTCAGTTTCTAATGTCAAACACAATCAGCGGGAGGGGTGCCGGCAGCTGAGCATTGTGAGTTTTTAATTTCTGTTCTATATCGTTGCGCCAATGTCAGTGAGCTGGGGGCGCTTAGGAGCAAGGACGATTAAGAGATGTGCTCGTTTGGTTAGAACTCATCCAACTTATGCGGTGATGGGCGGTGTTGTCCCTCGGCGTTATGCATGTGCGCTTATACTTTTTGCTCAAGTGCAATTTGCTTTGTTGACAAGGTTTGTTTGTGTTGTTGTTGATTTTTCGGACCCTGATCGTGTTACTAGATTCGTACTCGTAGTCGTAGTATAGCGAAGCATTTGGGAATCAATTAAATTAGTTATGTTTTTATTTGTTAAGCTCAACTGCTGACGGTTGGTTATTGTTGTAAAGTATATATTTCATATGGATCCACATACATACATATATTATACACATGTACATATATGTTTGTTATAATTCCTTGCGGCTCAGAAAATAAAAGTGGGGTTTGTTTTAATTCGGGTATTTAAATAGTTTCGATTTTTTTTATATTATTTTTAATTACAGCTACCCAATAGGAGTATCTGCTATTTTTGATTTAATTTTTAATTTTTTTTAAAGATAATCTTTATCTTCTTTTTAAATTTATTTTCATACAATTGGTGGAAGTGTACTCATACTTTTTATCTTTTAAGTAATGATAATTACTATTTTAGAAAACCTAAAAGTAATAAGGATGAATTAACGGAACGATATTGTTTCAAAAATAACAACGTTGTAGTTTAATTTACTTGCCACTTTTTTAATGTCAATCAATTTTTTTTCCAAAACGGCCTTAATTTCCTCTCACTGAAGAAACGATCAAAAAAAAAGTTCACGATATCGTTTTGAACTATCGTAGAGTGAAAGTGAGAAAAATAGCTACCATGGTAAAAATCTCAATAGAACGTGTGCACAGCGCCTTGCACGAAAAATTAGGTATGAAGAAGCTAACCGCAAGATGGGTGCCGCGTTTGCTCACAATGGATCAAAATGTACCGGCTCACACTTCAACAAAAGCAATGGCCAAACTAAATGAATTAGGCCACGAATTGCTTCCTCATCTCCTTGGCTCCCTGCGACTTTATCTGTTTCCAAATTTGAAGAAATGGCTCGGTGGTAAAAGATTTTTATCAAATGAGAAAGTTAAATTGGAAACTGAGGCCAATTTTCGAGACTTTGACGCAGCTTATCGTTGGGCGAAGTGTATCGAGCTAAAAGGAGACTACGTTAAAAAATAAAATGAGATTTTGTTTTCACTATTTTTGCACGGACTTTTCAAATCGCCCACGTAAAGTGGGATGTGTTACGCCCATTTTCCCAAAAGAAATTTACCTACGTAATACTTTTTCCGAGTCAATCCCGTCTATCGAATTTGAGTAAATTATCTTTTATAAAATTTGATTAAGTTTTTGTAAATTCCTGCTACATGAGAGGTGGGTGTTTTCTGGCAAAATAGTTTCGGAGATATAAGTATTTACCTAGTTACTTTGAAGTGAGCGGTACCACGCACAATTTTTTCTCAAACATACCAAATCTTGTATATCAAATTATCTTTTAAAGTTACTGAAATCGATTTCTCTTTTCATTCCAAAAATATCATTCCATGGGACTAAATGTAGGGACTTTAATTCAGATTAAAATCTTTCATTTTTGCAAATCCGTTATTCCCGAAAGCCAAGAGAAGAAAGTTATGGAGTCTTACATATTTCTTTATAATAGTACACACATTTCTTTACATATCTGTAGTGTCGGCATAAACATGATAACTCCATTTCACTTGTTACAAAAATTTAATTGATACTTAGCCTTACTCGGAGAGTACCGGGCCCAAATCCTGGCCGGGGCGAGTAACATCAAAACTTACAGATATAGGTTTTATAATAAATGTCGTTAGAAAAGTTATTTTTGAATTTTTTTATTTGAATCGAGTAATCGGTCAACTCGAACTTTTATTTTTTTAGTCCAGTAATAACAGTTAAATTTGGCCAAATATTTTTTAAGTCCGAGATAAAAGTCCTTTTCTAATAATACTTACTTACTTACTTAATTGGCGCTATAACCTCTTACGAGATTTTGACCGAGTTTTGCAAATTGCGCCAGTCACTCCTTCTTCCTACTAACTGGCGCCAATTGGAAATACCAAGTGATGTCAAGTCCTTTTCTAATAATATGCAAACCGTTTATTCGAGTTAAACAAATTTGATATCAAATGAAAGAGGACTGAAATATCTATATGAGGAACGCCACCTATTGAAAATATTTCTATTAAAAATGTTATTTGACTGACATGGAACAAAGCTTAATTTATATTGAATCATTTTTTTATAAGAGTCTAACTCATTTTGTAACATAAATTATGTACATAAGTAAAAGTTTCAAACCTGTTACGAAATTCACAAAAATTCGTAAAATTGCCAAAATTTTTTATAAAATTTTCAAACTTTTTAATAAAAAAAATTTAGAAACTCTTTAGGTACGTAGTTTTGTAGCCCATTAAATGTTACTATAATAAAGTGCAAGCTTCAAGTGGCTCAAAATTCTGGTTGATTTTTGAGAATTTTTTTTATTGATGGCTTTGGGAATTTTCCTCCATATAACGCATGATCAAAATTTACTTTTGAACCTTACTAATGTAGTACGGACACCTTAGCTTAGTGAACCGGATTCAAATCTCGACCGGAAAAACTGTTTCCTAATAACAGCCACTCCACGGCAAACAATGTCAAACCTCTGCGTGTAGTTCCTGCCATGAATAAACTTTTCAAAAAGATCATTTGCCGTTCGCCACATAAAACATCATCAAGACACACACCATAAATTGTAGGAGAAGTTCTGCCAAATATCCAGGTATATATAAATAGTCTAAGCGCCAAATTGTTATTATTATAATGTTATTGTTAAGTAAATTCCTATTATTCTATTTGTATTAGCTCTTTTAGAAGTTTAAACCCTTGTTTTAGTTTTGGGTTAAAAATGCCAACAAATTTGGTAAAAATTATTATAACAAAATTAAAGTATGATTTAGTAAAGATAATTACCAAAAAAAAAAACACACTTTATTTGAATTTATTTAGATATTTATTTCCATATATTGCTACAACATGCACATTTCACATATTATCCCAAAATATGATAAACATGATATTCTTACTTTGGCATTTCCTTTCTACTACACACATTTTGAACAACTTTTGTGTGATTTGTCTATTTGTTTTTGTTTGTTTTTTAGCTCTACTCGCAAATTGAGTTAATGCATACATTTGGGGTCAACATTGTCAACATTGTCAGCAATTTTGTTAAGAACAGTTCAAAGTTGGATTCACCTATGCACTTAAATGCCACTTAACTTTATGTATGGATATTGTACATTAAGGCGTTTCATGGAGAAAGAAAAAATAAGTACTCATTCAAATTGTTGCTTTAAGAGAATCGGAAACCCATAAATGTTTGATTTTTAAAGCATCGATACCCAATATATCGATATTAAATTAAAAATGGAGTTGAAACGCAATTTTTTATGATTCGTAATCTGCTTGTCAATTAGAATTATTGAAAATAAGGTCGTTAGCTTGACACGCCCAATTCGAAGACTCCAGTTTTGAGAGACTGGTACTCCTTCCGCTACATTTCTGTATCAAAGAGAAAATTGTGAAAAAAATACATTTTACGGTTAAGGCTCCTATTGTCTTCGCCAATAATGTTCTTCGCAAATTCGATGCGATAATGGGATTCAAGTAGATACTCAGTTTCCAAAAAAATATGAGTATGAAAGTATCGAGTAAAAATATCGATATCAAATAGCAGAAGTATCGATATTGTATCGTATCATATCGAAATTCATGACTCTATATTCACACCGCCGACCGATTACTATACATTTATTTATTTATTTTTTATTTATATATGTAAAGTCTTTGAATTAACAAATTCTTACAGACTATAATTAAACTAATTTGTAATAGTACAAAAATTTCTAAGAAAAAAATGACTTGAGGTGGTTTATTAAGATGGCATAGGGCCACGAAAAATCAGCACCCGAAGAACTAAAAAACAAATTTAAATCAGCACATGCATTAGAAATAGGAGCATTCCTACCATAATTAGTTTTCGAGAAACCAATTATGAAGGGTTCAAACTGTCGAAGGCTTCTACAAGGAACATTAAACCGAATTTCACTAGAAGGAACGGGCAATCAATCGTCCCAGTGATGATCCCAATAACAAATGAACATGATAAAATGGATCTTCTGCTTTCAAGTGTCTTTAGGTCAATCAACAAACAACGAGCTCGGTAGGATGGCAAGGGTTCTGAAAAGTTCAAAGATCGGAGCGCAAATCGTAGAAAAGCTTTCTGAACTCTCTCAAGCCGATTAGAGACACCGATTTGGTATGGCTTCCAAATGATAGTGGCGTACTCTAACCTCGATCTGACAAAAGCACAATATAACGTTTTGAGAGTATAAGGGTTAGTAAATGCAGAACAATTTCGGCGTACGAATGCTAGCATCGAGTATGACCGCATTATGACATGGTTGACATGGCTAGTGAAATTTAACTTGGAGTCAAAAATAACTCCTAAGTCTTTAATTTCCTCAACAGATTTCAAAGAAGAGCCAGCAATACTATACGAAGTAGGCAACGCAGTCGGCGATTTAGCAAAAGTTACGTGGAAGCATTTATTTATATTTAGCGACAAACGGTTTAAATTGCACCAATTTTGAACATTATCTAGGTCGGATTGCAATCTATCAGAATCACGGGTGTTGTTAACGACTGCGAATATTTTAAGTTCGTCAGCATACATTAAATATTCAGCAAAAGAAAAGCATGAACCAATATCATTAATAAAAAGAATGAAAAAGAGAGGCCCTAGAATGCTCCCCTGCGGAACACCGGAGGACGCAATAAATGAACGGGATGTGGCATTATCAACAGAAACCACGCAGCGTCTATTGGATAAATATGACTTGATCCACGACAAAAACGTGGAGTGAAATCCCATTGACGCAAGCTTCGACAATAGTATTCGGTGGGAAACTTTGTCAAATGCCTTAGAGAAATCGGTGTAAATTGTATCGACTTGAGACCCCTTTTTGAAGGCAGAAATGCAATATTCACTGAAAATGGAAAGATTTGTGACCGTGGAGCGGCACGCCACGAAACCGTGCTGACTGGTGGAAATTAGGCTTTTAACCGCAAAATATAACTTTTCATTCACAATTATCTCAAAAAGTTTTGAGACGGACGAGAGCTTCGAAATCGGCCTATAATTACGGACATCGTTTTTGTTTCCACTTATATACTACAACTGCCTAGTCCCCAAATGTCAAATCTGATTAACATACGACGCCATTTGCAAAAACCATAACATCTTCCGATATGGTGATTAATTTTGCGCCACCTAGTATAATTTAAAAAGAGATAAGTGAAGGGAACTATTTGATATTTAGTTATAAAATATTTATTTTAACGAAAAAAATGTATCTCCTTTTGTAAAATAATGAAAACTTCAAAACTCTAGCGCACTATTATATGTTAACCAACTTCTAAAAAAAAATGTGGGTCTCTTTTTTCTATATACTGCAATTCTGGTGAAAAATGTTTTTTTGTGCCATCCTAATGCACCCCTAATACTTTCATCACTTCATCTTAATATCTGACACTTAGCTTTAGCTATCCGTTTTGTTTCCTTTGGGTGAAGGTGAATCGAAAGTCTGAAAGTCACGAATTATTTTGCTCCCGTCAAAGAGCGTGCTTGCCTCCTCATACGTAGACCCATATGTGGGCACTTACCATATGTAGTAGATATATCCCACAGAGTGAGTATGAGTTGGCTAACTTGTCACTTCAACAGATATTCGACGTTACACTGGAGAGCGATAAGTACGACGCGAAGATGTTATATAAATGTAGATATGTATGTACATTAGAGTGTATCATTCCACAAGCACAGAAAAAAACGGCACTGCTCTCCCATCGGTATTATGTTATTGATTAAATTTTAAGACATCAACTAAAATATTTCGGAAAAATATAAGGATTTACGTAAGCTGGACCGATTGGAAAATACCACCAAAAATGTTTTTAAAATATTTATTTTTTTCAAAAAAGTCTCTTCAGATCATAAAACAGTTAAAGCCTAAAAGTTCTGCACAAAAATCTTTTGATTTTTATAAATGTGAAAATTTGTGTGAGTGAGTGAGTGTGTGAATATGTCATTACATTTTCAGGCCCGAACGGCTAGACGGAATTGTACAAAAATTTAGCACACAAATAGTCTATACCCTACGTTAGCGCATATACTATATTTTATGAAGAGCTGCCACTTGTTAAAAAAGTTATAGTCATTTAAATAAATAAGTTGCATAACATATTGCAATATAAAAACTGGATATATCTGAAAAAGATTTGGCACATGGCAGTTATGTGGGCTACCATAGAATTCGTTTTCTAAAGAGGGTTGCCACCTGCTTAAAAGGTTAAATTCAATCAAAGCAATGAATGAAATTAAATATTGCAGTAGGAAGAAGGTTGCCACCTGTTTAAAAATACATATTAAGTTAGATTAAAAAAATAAGTGGCATCTTACAATATGAATCTCAAACTAAAAGTTGTAGGGAAACTTAATTTCAAAAATAATTTTGGAGAGGGTTTCCACCTGTTGAAAAAATAAAATTAATTGAAATTAGAATAAGTTAAACCAAATATGAAAATATGGGTCTCAAAGCAATATGTAGTTTTAAGAATGCTTTATTTTGAATATAATTTTGGAGAGGGTTGCCACCTGCTTAAAAGAGAAAATTTAATTAAATCATTAAGTTATAGGAAGCATCACGTAATGGGATTCAAAGGAATTAGCCTTAAGAAAACTCAATTATAAAAATGAGACTTCTATATGCCACCAACGTTTGATTACGTTGTGCATTTCTAACAATAAATTAGGCATACTGAGCAGTTCCAAATGACAAACAATTTTTACCAACCAACCAACCGTCTGGGAGTAGGTTTTTTTTTTAGATAATATCATAAAAATTTAAAAACCCAAAACTAAAAATGAAAATTTATTACCTTAAGTGTAATTTTTTAATGATTTTTCTAATATATCTGAATTCATCCGAAAGACAGTATTTAATGAAATGTTCAACAAAATCAAAATAATGAGATTTTTCAGGCTGTTTTTGACCTTGGTTTAAGAAAAACTTCAATTACTCAACCAAATCTTGACGGAAGTCTTAAAACATAATAAATTTTAAAGCATCTTAATGTAAAAATTTGTAAACTTTTGTCATTTGTTTGACAATTTCATATCCTTAATAAAAGTTGATTGAAAATGTAAAATTTTATTTATCAAGGGCGAAGGCTCAAATACCTGAAAGCAGAATTCGCTATAATTAAATAAACTGCTATGCCGCAAGGGCAATTGTATGTGTGAAGCACGTGTGTGCGTGTGGAAAAAAACAACAGAGCACTTGCGTGTAGCTGCCACGAAGAAGTGATTATCCTTCTTCAACTTATTTGTGGTCGGTCATGTCAATAACCGAGACATGTTATTACTGTATCGATTTGACTATTTTTAACTATTTTCTTCTTGCTCACTTCAAGTTGTTCACCCTTTCGTTGTCTACTTACTTATACGAGTATCATAAGTACGCACATACACACATACATATGTGCACATGTACACATTTTTTAGTAAATGCATTTCATTCAATTGCCTTTTGATGTTCGTATTTATTATTTATTAATACATTTTGTTCACCCTTAGACCTTGAAATGCACTTTACTATTTCGATAACATGGTACTACTTAAGTAATTTTTTTCTTATCACTTATAATTCTGTCACAGTCAATTAGCATTTTCGCATTGGTATTTAGATACATCTATAAATATATTAAGAGTTTTCTGATAGAGTGACATATTTAAAAAAAAAAAAACTTCGTAATAATTTCAGCAAATTATACTAAACAAATTTTTTGTTTGCTCACTAGATACACTCGATGTAGGAGCGAATATTTTAAAACAATTTGTTTCTATTGCAAATTTTGGTGAATTTTGACCCTGAAGTCGATATATTTACTCCAAATGCATATTATTCCCACAAAAAATAGCTTTGCTTTGACCTGTTTTATGTCATAGGTATACTTTCAAAACTTATATTCAATACATATACTCAATTTAATGTGATTGCTTTTATCACTCCCATCTTTAAAAGTAGAAATAAGAATGATATTAGCAATTATATGCAAATTTCCAAATTATCTTCTATTTCAAAGCTATTTAAATGTATTATCAAAGAGAATATTTCTTTTGCAGTTAAAATCATAATTTGCCAGGAGCAACATGGCTTTATTCCTGGTCGTTCCACTGTATCTAATTTGTTTGTGTTCACAGAGGATTGCATTTCAGCATTCCAGTTGGAACTGCAAGTTGACACCATTTATACAGATTTTTCTAAAGCTTTTGATAGTGTTTCCCATACAATTTTAATTAGGAAATTGGCTCATATTTGGGTTCCACTCCACTTTTTTGAAGTGGATTGCTTCGTACCCGTCTAATCGTCGTTGTTTAGTGCTCGTTGATAATTTTCAGTCGCTTCGTTTTGTCGCTCTCCCTCTGGTGTTCCTCAGGGTAGTATTTTGGGTCCTCTATTTTTTGTTTTGTTTATTAATGATGTTGGTAGCTGTTTTAATTTTGCCTAATTTCTTCTCTATGCTGATGACCTTAAAATTCACACCTCCATTAGTAATTAACGTGATGCGCAATTACTGCAGGATGACATCAATAATTGATTTCAGTGGTGTGAACGTAATTGTCTTTCTTTGAATATAATTAAATGTTTCACATTACCTTTTCCAAACGTCGTAATTCTTTCGATACTTCATTTTATATCTCTAATTTCCCGTTAAAACGCGTCAATGTAATCAAAAACTTGGGTGTAATGTTTGACTCTAAATTTTCATTTTCAAATCATATTAATTCAACTGTTTCTAAGGCATATGCTATGCTTGCTTTTGTCAAACATAATTGCTCTAATTTTACTGATCCATACACGTTGAAGCTTCTGTATACTGCATTTGTTCGGTCCAAGCTAGAATGTGCTTCTTTCGTTTGGCTGCCGTACTATGCCTGTCATGATCATCGCATTGAGAGGGCAAAAGGTGTTTTTACGCAATGCCCTCTTTAATTTACATTTTTCGGAACCCCTCCCTTCCTATGCTTCTAGATGTATGTTAATAACTCTGAAGTCGTTGCGTTCGAGGAGAATTATTCCATCCTTGTCTTTTGTTTTCGATATACTCCGTGGTGTTATTGATTGTCCAGGGCTTCTTCAGCAGATTGGCTTTAATATTCCGCCAAGACATCTTCGTCACTCTAATGTATCTCATGCTGGGGCTCTTAAAACGTTATATGCGCGTAATGCTCCCATTAACAAAGCCCTAATTGAGTTTAATTCTGTTTCCAGTCGCCTGGACTTAGATTTTTCTATTTCGAAAAATTGTTTTATTAATAAACTTAATTCTATTTATCTTTCAAATTATCTTTGGTATCATTAATAAATTTTATCTTTAATCGTCATTGAAAATGTTATTTAGTTATTACTCCAATGAATTTCATTTTATCTATTCTCGTATTGTTTTAGTCTTATAAAATATATTGAAAAATATATTGAATTTTTTTTTGACTAATGAAACTAAATAAATGAAATAAATGAGGTAATATATTGTTAGCCTCGAAATTAGAGATCAGTATCAGGAAAAGATCTTGCTTTTACATGGCTCAGTTTAATATTCAGAGCGAAATACACTTAAAAAGTGATTTTATTTTTGATCCTAGAGATATAGTATTACGATACATAGTTTCTATATCTGAACAAGGCAATTAAACTGATAAATTTATTGTTATTATCGACATTCAATACAGGCGCGCGCTGCTACGCCTTAAAAAAATCAAGAACCAAAATAAAAATCAGCACACTTTAGTGCCCCTGGAAAAATAATATTTTATTCATAGGAAAATGATTTTCAAAAATTTTTTTCTCTCACTTAAGATTTTGATAAATACACCTTATGTCATTCTTAAGGTTACTGTTCAGTCACCAGCTAAAGCCCCAGGAAAATCCATTCCGTGCTTTCGGAGATTTGCATATGTGCCGCAACGTGCCTATTCAAAATATTAACAGTATAGATTTTAGCTCAGATTTTTTGACAAAATGAATAAAGGTTTCAGTATTGCCAATGTAAAGATAAATTGTGTCGTTCGAATGAACTCAAGCAAGGCATTAGGCTATAAGCCATCAGATTTATTCTAGCGCCAAACAAATTAATTCTAATGTTTCATGAAACGAACTGACTGATTACCGAAAGAAATTGACATTTACCATGTCCGTTCCCATTCCGTTCCGAATAGATGAAATATCGTCCGCATTTGTAATACCCAGTTCAAATCGTGGCTTGCACAATGAACGTAGACAGCCCTTAAATTCTGTATTAAGGTCCATCGTAACCTTGAAAATATCAAATAAGTAGTTTCACTTACATGTTACTTATAGATATGGGCATTTCCACCAGAAGGTCCACCGCAGACAAAATATTAAAAGTCAATAAAATTACAATGTATCAGCACATATTCATAGGGTACCAATAAGATTAAATGCACATCAAAGAATTTTTCATTTATTCCTACCCCATCGCGGGTTATTCGAATATAAAGTCACACAAGCTGTACTTTTTTCATTTGCGTATTTCTACTGCACGTTTTGTTTTGTCAAAAATTCTTAAAGAGAGGCATTTTGCTTTGACTTTCGGTTTTCATAAAATATCTATAAGGGTGTAAAGAGTAAAAAAATTGCATACGCAATATTTCCATTGCAAATAACTGTAAATTTTTGCTTTGAATTATTTCGTATTTCGATGTCCCGTGCGACATCGAAAAACAACATTTGTTACCAGTGCGCCCAAAGTACATAAGGAATTATTTGCAATTATTGACTACAAACCAAGGTTTTGATACTTTTTTGATAAAACAAAACCTTTTTGAAAACAAATAAGATTTGTGTTTGTGGTACTTATTTAAAGTTGGTCACGTGCGACACCGTATGTGTGAGTTTAAAAAATATTTTTCCAAAGTAGTAGTTTAGCTATAACCAGGTTACCATTGTTAAATGCATATTCACATAGGGAAACATGCAAATTTAAGTAATTTAAATACATTTCACATTTTTTCATATCTCATTGCGAAATATTCGGATGCAAAGAGCGCAAATGTGAAATATTGCTTATTTTGATATTTCTTTGGTATGTCTTGTCTTTATAATAGTTATTAAACAGATACATAATGCATTGACTTTTGCTAGCTCAAATCTTTCTAGCAGTAAAAAGAACGAAAAAACAAAATCATAGGTAACCACGCAATAAAAGACAACGGTAAATTTTTGATTTGCTTTTTCGTTTAGTTCGTTGTCACGTTGGACATGCAAAAAGAACATTTTTACTCAGTGCGTCGGAAAAACATGCAGTAAGCTGACAAAATAATTATTACAAATTGTGTTTATTCACGCGACTTAAAAAAAAAATAAACCGGTAAAAAAATAAAAAATTTGTGTTGTTTTAACTTGTATAAAGTTGGTCACGAGCGACATGGTAAGTGAGAAATTCAAAATTATTAATGTAAATACGCATTTAACAAATTTTTAAATGTAGATGAGCACAAACAACGTTGAAAAAAACAAAAATAAATGTAAGCGGTATAGAGAAAAGTTAAAGGAAGATGTAATTAAATGGCAAAATAATAAATTGAAAAACAGGGAAAGAATGCGAAATAATAGGCAAAAGTGGAAAGATTCGGCTAAAGGAAATAATAAAATTATTGAAGCAAAAAGACAGGATGATCGCATACGCAAGAGACAAAGTCGGGAGAACGCTGCAAAAATTAAAAAATTAAAACAAATACAAAACGAACCTTACAAATGCAAGCAAACGTTGGCGAAAGCTGTGAAAAAAGTGGAGGATGCGTTGCCAGGGGATATAGAGAAAAAAATAAAAGTTCTAAAAGTTTTATTTAAAAAATATAAGCAGCCCCCACAAACAAATTCCAACACTAATGCCAGCACTACGCTTCCAGGAAGCCTGTTTAATTCCATTCAGCAATTTTATGCGAACGATAATGTTAGTGTGCAAGCTTCAGGAAAGAAGGACACAATTTTCATTGATGGAGAATTAATCGCTAAACGCTTCATGATAATGACAGTTGGTGAAGCATATGAACTGTATAAAAAAGAGTATGCAGAGGAAGCAGTTGGCAAATCTACATTTTTTAATATGCGACCACGCTATGTGCAGTTGGTAAATAAGACTCCACATAATATGTGTGTTTGTATGTACCATGCCAATTTTGGTTATTCGATAGAAAGCTGCGCTAAAATTATACCTACATTTCCTAGAAACTTTGAAAGCTTTCTTAAATCTGTTTGCTGCAATATTAACAATGAAAATTGCATGACCGGCAAATGCAATGAGTGCTTAACAGATTTAAAAAATGAATACATTCCTCTAGCTTATTTATCAAATATGGAAGATGAAGTGAGCTGGGAGAATTGGAAGAAAGTAGATAATCGAATTCTCCTTACTAATACAATTGCAACTTTTTCGGATTTAATAGTTGATGTGGAAAAAAAATTGCCCTCTTTTAAAACTCATTTTTTTGTGAAAAGAGCTCAGCAAAAATATTTTGAGGAAACTAAAATCAACTTAGAACCTACGGAAATAGCCATTCAAATAGATTTTGCGGAAAATTATAGGCTAACACACCAAAATGAGATCCAAAGTGCTCACTTTAGCTATCGCCAAGTATCCATTTTTACTTGTGTTGCTTGGATGTCAGGAGCAACAAATTCCTTTGCTGTCATCAGTGACAAGCTAACACACAACAAACACGATTCCTTTATTTTTTTAATAAATCTATTAATTGAAATGCAGAAATCTTATGGAAGTCTGTCAAAAATATTTATTTTCTCTGATGGGAGCCGCTCTCAGTTTAAAAACAAATTTATATTATCAAGCCTTTATGATTTTATTCAACAATTAGGATGTTCCTCAGTAGAATGGAATTTTTTTGCAAGCTCACATGGAAAGGGAGCCGTCGATGGAGTCGGAGCAATCATCAAAAGGAAAGTGTGGCAGATAACGAAATCAAAAAATGTTGTCATACCTGACGCACTTTCATTTTATCAGTGTGCACAAAATAACATAAATGGAATCAAAATCTATTTTACGCCATCTGATGAGATTGAAAAGCATGCTTTGTTTTATAATTTAGACGAAAAATGGAAAGCAGTTAAAAACATACAAAGCATTTCTCATTTGCACTTTTTTTCTTGCGATGGTCAAGAAATAAAAGCAGCCAAAACTGCCTATTCTGAAAAAAAAACAGTGCTTGATATTCATAATCAAACTCATTAATGTTTATTATACTTATACTCATGAAATTTCTTTAAGTTTTTTATTATTATGTTTGAATAAATATTTTGGTTGACTTATGCATAGTTTGTTTATTTGAATTTCATTATAGAGCAGAAAAAATAACAAATATGGTGATCGAAAAAAGTGTCACGTGCGACATGTCACGTGCGACCATCTCTTTTATTAAATAAAAAAAAAAATATGAATCCTTTATGTCTACAATGCTAGCCATTTTTAAGGAACATCAAAGCACAACATTAAAAAAAAATTACATCAAAACATTGCTTCCCATTTCGCTGAAATCGGCGTTTGAATTTTTTGCCACGAAAACCACTTCTGTTTTTGGTCACGTGCGACCACCTTGGTTTTTTGCTAATATCTTGAGAACTAAAAATGATACAACAATTGACAATACCAATAATTAAAGGGCTAATTGAGAGCTATAAGGCCAGCTTTTTTTTTTTTTTTAATTTCATTTATTATTACATTTTTTTTCACTTGAAATGTGTACAACAGTCACGTTCGACACCATGGAAATGCCCATATGTATATGTGCCAATTTATTTTCTTGCCATTCACCTCGCCCTTTCATGAAACGAATATCCACTCCTAGATTATTCAAAGCAGTAATGAGAATTTATGCCAGACCTTCACATTTTCTGCAGAGATGCAATCCGGGAAGTGTTCACCAATAACGCGTTTCTCTTCGTGATCGTACAAAACCATAATCGTAAATTCTTCAATTCCACTTAAACATACAAGAATTCTGAAAAAGGCTCAAATGTATTCTATTGCATTCCCCGTATCACCTAAGCCATATTTTTTTAAAAGAAATTTTCAATGTACAGACACGACTTTTCTACAGTTTTATTATAATATAGATAGATTGCATATTTTAAAATCTTAAAATAATAATTTAATATACATAAATTTTTTCGATAAAACTCAATGTGATACGATTTTGATCTCTGGTACATAGTAAACTATTATCTAGGAGGCGTTGGTTCCATCTACAAAAACAGGTGAACCTTACGACCGTAGAGTACGCATATGCACATATACATACACACATATGTATGTATGTACATATATATGTAGTTAAAAAACTCATTTACTTAGTTTTTTCCAATTGAATATTCTTGATTCCAAGTTAGAATTTCTAACCATTGATATATTCGAAAAAATAAAAACGGGACATCAACCAATAAACTCATTCATCACTCTGTTGGACATATCTATGTATGTAAATAAATATATATTTTCATCTCCCTAATTCGTCGAAAGCAGCAATGCATTTGTCTACATATCCATTCATTTTGTCCACTATTACTATAGCTGTGCAAATCGAGAGTTTTTCATTCATTCATTCCTTATCGCTGACCAAGAACCCACAGCGGACATTCAATCTAGTGAATGATGGTCAACCTCAAGGTGTCAATCCAAGCAGTATATATGTATGTACGTACGATATGTATAGGAGTAATGGCGATAAATTGTTGGTATGCTATAATAGAGTGATGCGGATTACCGCAGTGTGCGGATATGGCTTATACTCGTGACATTCGAATAAGATATAGTGATGCCATTCACGATTATATTCAATATCTTTGTCAATTGTGGCAGGTTGGGTAAACTAATTTCTATGCTGAAAATCAGCGCTAGTGCATGAAAACCAAAAAGCCTAACTAATTTATCAATCATCAACAACGCAATGAAGTGTGGCACTTTGTCTGCATGTACATATCAGTTATTTCATTTATATTTGCATTCGGGCAAAAAAGAAAACACAAAAAATTTGCTAACGACCATTGGTCTACGCCGATGGGTTGTTCCAAGTAAATAAATGTTCCATTTATTTATCAAACGAAATGCTATGCAGTTTTATTTCTATATTAGGTATTTCGCAAGTAGCGGGAGGACACACCAGCCATGGATTGTGGTGCAAAAATCTCGGTAAATATCAAATGTCACCAAAATATGTAGTAGAAATGTAAGCGCAGTGGGATAACGAAAAATGAAATAAAAAATTATTTATGTTAGCCATGACCGTACTGCCACTGCTGATCCGTTGCTTCAATCTCTAACACCGCATTATAATGAAGGTTTTTGGTGTTGATGTGATTGCCATGTAGTACAGTTGCCCTTAGTCGTCGGACATAATGTGACCTTCAATACAATTTTCATCTGCTGTGGTAGTTTTGTTTTCTTTTTTTTCCCTTGCTTTCTGATTGTCCTACACATGACTGCACCGTAACAGCTGCGCGATTTTGTTTGTTCTCGATGCAATTCATTGCCTTTCTCCTCCTTGTGTGGATTTGAATAAGCAATTCGTTTATTGTTGTGATTACGATTGACCGTAAACATTTGATGACAAAAAAGTTATCTTTAAGAAATGATCAAAGGAGTGCTAGAATGGGGCGAAAGGAGGAAGAAAGGAATATAATTTTTATTAAAAGGCAAATGAACTAATAACATTCAGTTTTTAAACGTACGACAACTTTTATATCACTGACCGAGCAAGAAAAAAGCCAGAAAGAAAAGATAGGCTGGTTTGGAAATGGAAATAAAATTCAAAGTTTTAATTCAAACAGCGACCCCAAAGATTTTAAGGGTCGTTTTACACAAATTTTTAAATAACACCGTTCACCATTGCACGTTTTTTTCACAAATTATAAGTTTTATTTAAAATAATACTTTTCAATAGTTGTTTGTTGAGTATTAATTATTACTCTAGAAATAAGTAATTTCTTGACTTTTATTTGCTGTTCGGAAAACAACAGAAAATAAGTTATTTTTCGTGCTTGATCTTTTGCCCAGAAAATAATATTTTCAATTTAATTTTTTAATTATTTAATTAATACGAATTTATATATTTATAAACGGATGCAAAAAATGTCTTGGCAAGGGAACTTGCTTGTCTGCAATCTTTAGGAATAACGAAGTAAGGCTTATTAAGCGAAAGCCTTTAACCTTCGTATTAAAAGTGGCATCCCTTTTGGGTATGAAACCTCCTTTGATAACCACAAAGGCTTGGGCAAGTACTTTGGATTTAGGCAGGTCTTACATGTCGTGGAATGAGCTACGCATGGGATATCTGAGACTGTTTGAGTTTCAGCGGGAAAGGTCTCATCAGGACCTGGATATTGATATGCCTAAAGTTCTAAAGTTCTTCCCCGGCGAGTACGAATCCAGACTCGCTGCACACCCCGGAATGTGTAGAGTATATCTAGACTACTATCGTTGGATGCCGTTCGGGCCACGAGTTTTTCTAAGCCTTTCCGATTTCTCTTTTGAAGAATCTTAGCACTTCAGCGCGATGTATTTCATTTCCATTTTTCACCTTAAAGATTACAATTAAAAACGTTTCGTATAAGTTTTAGGGTACAAAACCACCAATGAAAGATACAACAAATATTTTTGTAGAAGATTTTAACCCATAAGATCCAAGCTAAAAGTATCGTTTTGACCCATACTTCAAAAAACTCCTTAGTAAAATAGAATGAGTATTAAAATTTTATTAAAATTTTGTGGAAAATTCCACTACTGGGCTTCTCAGCAAAATATTTATTTAAAAGGCTCCCTAAAATAAAATACACAATTTTTCAATATTTTTGGTGATAATAGTTTCCTAGGTAATTCTGCCTAGGCTTTCCTATTCGTCGGCGCTGTCTGTCAACTGACTGAAAATCCATAACCCAAAGAAAAGGATGGACTCGATCTGAACTCTATATTACCTAATATTATTTGAAATGAGATAATAGCTAATAGCGCCGCCGGACTATTACTTAAATCTGATATCTGGAACATCCGCTTCGAACCGTAAGAATAGAAAGAAATGGGAAACTTATAGACGTTTCTTCATTTATGAAGAGCCTTTTGGAATTGCCAGAAAAAGATTTTGTTATTCTCTATTCATAAAGCTTACCAACAGTGGTTACTCAATACGAACAAACGCTAATAATTATGAAATAAGATGTACCCAGACCAACTCTGCTGCCGAAGACAGTACTAACTCAGAAGGTCTGAGTTTTTTTTTATTGCGGGTCAAAGTTTACGTATTTGCCGAGAGTACATTCAACCTACCTAAGATATGATGTATAAACTGAAATCAAATAAAAATTAAGTCCTAAGATTTGTATAGTAGAACTCATTGTTAACCCTCCAATTCCTCTTTAAATATATAGTTTTCACCCTTTCTCAAAACAACAACACTGAAGAGGCGTTAAAAAGGCAGTTAGAAGGTTAAAATATTCTACGAGACTCTTTTCGTTTTGAGTAACATTTTTGTGAAATTATTAAACAGATAATGCCAGGGTGGGTAAAGAAGGGTCACACTGTCGGATTGAGACTGATCGACTTCGCCGGAGCTCGAAACATGGTGGTCTTTAGCATTAGGTTTCAGAACAAGAAGATCCACCAAGCCACGTAGTTGTCTCCAGATCGAAAAACCCGAAACCAAATCGAACATATTGCGATAGAAGGCATAATTCCAGTATATTAGACGCACGTACATTCCGAAGACTGAATATCGACTAGGATCATTATTTTGTCGCAAGCAAGATGCGCTACATTGATGCCGTTAAAAAAATTAAATTTCATTCAAAATAATTTTAATAATTAATATTTCGATGAAATATACCCTATGATCCCATCTGACTGAGGTTACTGGCTAGCCTTTTGTTAAAGCCTGCCGGAGATTACGGCGTTCCAACATGCAAACAGACAGATAAAAATTCTTAAAACAATTCGGCCATTATTTTAAAGAAATTTTCAATGTGCAGACAGAACTCTTCTAGAGTTTTATTATAGTATATATTAGGCTATTCCCTGAAATTTGAGATGCACGAAAGGTTGAGTTTCAATGTGATCTCATAGTTTTGCATTGGTATCAAATCAAAGTGAGAACAAGTGTTTCTTAAGTAAATGTTTATGATATTTCAATACAACTCCCTCAATAAGTAGACAAAGGTACTAAGAGAGGATGTACACTTCTATACTTAATTAACTCTTCACTTTCTTCCCCGAGAGCCGTCTTACACTATTCTTAAGCTAAATGGCCCCGCTTTGTTATTAGCATGTGTTCTTCTCTAAAACAAGAATCTAACACTTTAATTAAATTCGGGGGGACTCACAAAATTAAAAAAAACTGCTCCCGCTTGACTATCGCTAGTGACTAAAACAGAATGGTAGCTCTATTTCGGTAATGATTGGCTAGTTGTTTGTATTATGGATTTATTTGAACGCAATTTAATGCCAGTCGCCGTGTTGAGAATCTTTGCACCATTGTCGTCCTATAGATGTATGATTCTTTTTCTCCAATTGGGAAGATTTTACACTAGGCTCAAAATCCATATCATGAATTAGAATATTTGTTGACTAGTTTGACTTTTCGCTATAGGGTATTTACATCTATACACATTTACTTATGTATGTGTGAAACAAAAATTTTGCTGACGATCATCAGTATTTTCACACAATGGCAATCATTAATCAAAACACCAACAACGACTGCTCGCGAGAAAATTGCAGCATAAATATGAAACGCTTTCACCCAATTTCATTCGTTTAGATATTCGCTATGTGGGTATATATGTATTTATGTATATAAGTACGTACACCCAGCAAACCATAAAAACCGCATTCACATTTTTCCACAACTCGAAGTTTTAAGCTTCATAACTTAAAAATTCTTAGCATATTTGTGAACATTTTGATGGAAATTTGTTTGCTAATTAAATTTTAAAAAACGTGCACAACAATTTGAGTAAAGTGTGTTGTAAATATTTTTGTGTTTAGTTTAAATAAGGCAGCATCCATTTTTTGTTCTTCTGCAGCATTTGGCCAATTGAAAAAAATGTAGCAAAAATTTGACAAATTGAAAAAAAAATTGTGTTTTTGGTTTTTGTTGATATAAAAGTTACACTTCAATTATAAAGTATGTGCCTATTTTTTAAACAGTTAATTTTTTCAATAATGATTTTTTAGCGACCTTTCCAATTTTAATTTGTGTTTTGCCGGCTCGAGGTCAAGGGAGTGTTTGGTGTTAGTAAAAACAAATGATTTACTTTTCTCCAATATATATCGGTTACACTGCGGTAAGCGTCTGGTTGTTTATTTTTTCCTTATTTTTGTAATACTTTGTTGTTCCACCTTTTTCACTCTGCGCCCTCTTGGGCATAGAATAATACAAATCTTTTAAATATTGAGGCGTAATTTCATCATACCATACATTTTCTATGGGTTTTCGTAGTTCCTCCATTGATTTGGGCTTATTTTTGGTAACTTTTTCAATTGGATTGAGGTCCGACCTATTCCCTGGACAATCTAATGATACTACGCGCAAATTGTTCTTAATTCTTTTTCGTATATTGATAAATCTAAAATATGTCGAGCCATAACCGCAATTTTGGTGTAACCAACAAAATTATCGATTTTAGTTTTTTCACGAAGATCGATAACTTTTGATTATTCCAATCATCTCAAAAAGTACCATAACCAAAATAAGTACCGTTACAGATTTAGAGCGAAAACAATTTCAGAGTAAGTGAAGTTTTGCATTTCGTGTACATTTTTCGTGACTGAGAACTGTTACTTACACCAAAAGTGCTTATTTGCGCTAACTCTCTTTAAGAATAATTCGCTCGTTCCATATAGCAACACCGAAAAGCACTAAATTATACATTCCAAAGGAATTTCATAACGTTCCAAATTTACATAGGTGCTATAACGAGTATTTGAATAGCAAAAATCCCCTGATTCATCTATGTTATCCCTAAGAGTTTTTCGTGCCATATTTAAAAATGATTTTCATATCGGCTTCCATATGCCAAAAAAAGACAAATGCATAATTTGTGAAAGGTATAAGCAATCGGATAGAGAATCACAAAGCCTTTTAGAGGAAACTGACGAGTATAAAAAACATATAAGGGAAAGAGATAAATCAAAACAAATTTTTTTGGAAGATCAAAAACGAAGTAAAAGAAATGAGGCTTATCTGTGTGTTAGCTTTGACCTTCAGAAAGTATTAAATACTTCGCACGGAAAAAGCGTTAACTTATTTTATTCGCGAAAATATGCTTTTTGTAATGAAAGTATTTATGAAAGCGGCACCAGGAACGGTTATTGCTTTTTATGTGGCGAAAAAGATGGCAAGCATGGTTGCAGCGAAATTTGTAGTGCCATTTTTCAATATTTAAATATTTTGGACGTCTCTATTGTGATAGTTGTACTGGCCAAAATCGAAATCGAGCTATGCTATCAATGATTATATTTTTTTTGGAAAAGGCAATTTGTATAAAATATATTAAATTAACATATCTATTGCCTGGACACACCATGATGCCCGTTGACTCCATCCATAGTACTATCGAATCTTTCATTCGCGATAGAAATTTTTGGGCCCCAAGTGAATGGTTTACAATAATTTCGAATGCAAGAACTATGCCAGAAGGTTATAAATGTAATTCATTTCACAATTCAGATTTTAAAGATTGAAAAACGTACTCTCAAATATTGCTTCCGACTTCATTAAAAATCTCATTTGCATCTTTGCGTTGTGCTATTTTTTGAAAAAAATAATCCCCTAGTCGAACTTAATTATGGTTATTTTGAAGATTGCGAAAAAAAGGTATATGATCTCAATTCGATTGCGCGGTCATGGCGAAATTCTCGTATTATTAGCAATGGACCTCTTAATTTATATGATGGCTTCATACAGATTTCGTCTTCCAAATATAATGACCTAAGAGCTCTTTGTGAAAAGAATATTATACCACAGCAATTTCTATACGAATATATAAACTTAAAACATAGCGGGCAAGTTAAAGATACATTGCCTGAAATAGATGAAGAAGACTGAATTACATTTACATTTGATGTTAATTTCCAAAAGTTAGACGCATCAGACGTTTATGTTTACGTCTTTTAACGTAACCAACACAATAGCGAATGACGGGTGAGCCATCGTGACAGCAAAAAAGGTGTAACTGCGAAAAACAGTACTTACGCTACGGTGAGATCAAAAAACGCAATGAGAATGTCCGAGTATATCAACATGTGGAGCATATACCGAGTTTCATGTTTATAGCTCTGCTTGTTTTGAAAATAATAAAAAAAAACCTTCTCCTGTAAAATCTTCTTTCTGCTGGTTACACTAAAATCACGGTTAGGGCTCGATGTTGTTTTTTGGTTCTCATTAAATCAACCAAAAACCAACATACGCATTTTTTCTCTTGGCAGTTTTCAAAATTATCTTTTTACTGTCAAATTCGACTCTTCTTCTGGCTCGCGGGAACTTTGCTTTTGTAATTGGTACACCTTTAGTAAAAATATGTATATGGATTTTAACAATTGTTTTTTTTTTTTTGTGTATGATCGTTTATACTCTAAAACCGAAATATCAGCAACTGCCAAAATTTCATTATTTTTTATTTGCATAACAATAAACAAACAATTTGTTTCAACGATTTTTTTCAAAAGGTGTATTTTTTCGCTAAAAATTTGCTGTACTCTGGCAAAATGGCTATTAGAGATTTTTGTTTTTTTTTTGGAGTTATGAGCATGAAATGAAAGTAGTGATTTTCTCTATTTCGACGGCATTCTTTTGAATATAGTAAGTGGTGTGTATGTTAATTCTCACTCAAACTTAATAGTTTTATTCTATTATAGTTTCAAAATTCTCTAATATTAGAATAATTCAAAAAATATTTCTGTGAAAAATCAAATTTCGCACCAATTTCTTAGTGACATGAAGGCACTTTATTTTCGCTACATGACCAAGGTTTGACAGATAATTAGCATAACCTGTTTTCACCGTTATATTAACGATAGTTTAGACTTGAAATATGTCAGAAGGGAGTGGAATAAATTAGCCGACCGTTGTCTTTGGTTGTATAAAAACGAATGCCTCGCTCTTTATTTTTTAGATGACGCTTTGCCAACGAATCCTGGCTTACCAGCTAACGAGTAATTACAACGTGTCTTAAGGGCTAGTTACACATCTACTTCTTAACAATAAAATCTTAAGGTCTAGTTACATAGATGTGTGATCTTAAGGTCTAGTTACATACGTGCACATGCCTACACTCCGGATATCTCTTACAATTCGGCCGTCCTGACGCATAGAATCTCCTGATTCTACGACTGCAGTCACGACTCTAAGGCTCACAATTTTCTCAACGTCAATCTTTTCTATGGTTGTACCATGGTAGAGCCGCTCCCTTTAACTTCAGGTGGATAGCAACGCCTAACATGGCATCGTTGATTTTCAAAACTTCACGATAATGTGCTAGTTGGTTGTACCACACATTAAATCCGTCGCCGCCGTCGTAAACTGGTATAATATCCTTCAGAGTATCGAAGGAAACATTGTCGCTACTTTTGTTTGTGGCCGCCGTCGCACTGCTTTTTTCTAACAAGGACTTCTGAAGCTTCACGAGTTCTATTTCTTTTTCAAGAAGCTTAATTTTTATGGACGCTGCTTCGCTGTAGTTGTTGTCATCGTCGGCTGTAGGTTTGCTTGCGGCACCGTTACTGCCGCTTTCTTTGTCTTCGGTATTTAGTACAGGCACGTTACCGAAATTACCGCTACGGATGTACGCCATTCCGCTTCGAATAATCACACCATCGTCGCCGTCGCTCATAACTACGCGCCTAACTGCACTTTTTTCACACCGTTGTATACCGTTGCTGCTCAAAGCTTTGCCGGTATTTGTTCTGTTTCCATCGTTCCTCTCGTTGTTCTCACCGTTGTTAGCACCGTTGTCTTTACTTTGTATAACTGGCTTTTCCAGCCCTGCTCCATTGCCGTCGTTGATTTCACTGCAACCGCCGTTTTTCTTATCCTTTTTCTCGCCTTTGTCTAAAACCTCACCTTTTTCACGCCGTTGTTGTGCATTCGAGCATTTTGCGTTTTCGTTGTCATCTACATATGTCCTCTACATCGTCATCGTCGTCGCTTTTTTCACTTGCTGATTCTTGTGTCCCTGGGCACAGCCCACGTGCTTCCATCGAAAGCTCACTTAGCCTGGCTGCTAACGACGCCTTCGCACCGCTAGCGTTGACGCCAACAGCAGCACACCACGCTTTCAGCTGCATTAAGGAATACTTTTCCTCGTTTATATTTTGATTATCCGCTTGTGAAAACATTTCGAAATTATAATTTTACGTTGGGTCAAAAGACCACTTCTGATGAAATATGTCAGAAGGGAGTGGAATAAATTAGCCGACCGTTGTCTTTGGTTGTATAAAAACGAATGCCTCGCTCTTTATTTTTTAGATGACGCTTTGCCAACGAATCCTGGCTTACCAACTAACGAGTAATTACAACGTGTCTTAAGGGCTAGTTACACATCTACTTCTTAACAATAAAATCTTAAGGTCTAGTTACATAGATGTGTGATCTTAAGGTCTAGTTACATACGTGCACATGCCTACACTCCGGATATCTCTTACAGACTGATATTAATTTTTTTGTATTTTCGTGTCTTTCAGATTTTTGCTATAACTAATTGTAAAATGTAGCGGCCACCGTAGCCGAGTGTGTAGCGTGTGTGCGTTTCATTCGGTGGAACCCGGGTTCAAATCCGGCCCGGTGCAAGTAACATCAAAAATTATAGAAACAATTTTTTCTAATAGCGACCACCCCTCGACAGGCAACGGCAATACGAGTATATGTACATATATTTGGAAGCAATTGCTGTAGCTCTGTTTTTATATCGGCAGCATTTTTTAAATGAATGTATGAATTTAAGGCCTTTTCTCAAAATAGCCCGGTCTACTCTCGTATTTCTCGCATCTCTTTCTGCCTGATCCTTCTTTCCTCTCTAATTGAACAGTTTAATGGTTTTGGGGGGAAAAAACGATGAAGTGAATTTTCATTGAATTATAAGTCTGCTGCTATTTTACGAACCGACACTTTTCGTTCACATTCACCTGTGTTTCCTTGGTATGTGTTTTCTCGGCTATCCGAAAACGGCGCACTATCTGAGCTCAACCCGCGAACTGAGCTTTGAAATGCTAATAGAGAGCTGAAAAACATTTTAAAAAACCCTCGGCATCATTCTACTTATTTTTTATTAGTATTCGGGTAATCGCCAGTTCAAAAAAAACCAAATTTCTGCGAAAGACTTGATGCGGCTTTTTTTGTTGCACTGGGTGGATGTGTTGTGGTAGTCAAGCCATTGGGAGTGGGTTATGGGCGTTTATTGCTGTATTGTTAATGCCCTTGATGGTTTAGAGAATAAGAATGATTGTAGACGACCTAAACACCAGCTACATATACATATACTCACATACTAACTACATACACACATACATTTGCAGTTTGTCTCTGAAATACATGCCCTTAAAAGCAGATAACAAATGTGGAACGCCGAACAAGGTTAAAATCGTTTCGAATTCGTTTTTTGAGTTAGCAGCTAAACATAAAACTATATATTGTACATATATTTTTACATACATACATATCTGTGGTGTTGCGTAAAAACCTAATAAATTCAATTCACATTTTGCGAAAATGGTTTTTAGACTTAGACAATTGATATAAAACTATGGAAATCCAAGCTTTGGGTCTACACTTATTGACAACAAAATGGGGTTATAGAGTGGTACTACAACCGTTCCTTTACTTACGGCCGAATCGAAAAAAGGTTTTACTAAATTAGTAAACAAATCTCAATCATACTAAAAATAGAGTTATCATTTTTATATCACACCACAGATGTATGCACATATATGTAAATAGATATATAAATATTTATGTTAAGTATGTACGTAAACCACAGCGTATATCAAACGTGTAGGATATTTCACGACTACTACTAAAATAGAAATCACTAAAGCTTACTCGCCTGATGAAAATTATCCGCCAGTTAAGGCACAAAGTGAAAACAAGCAGAAAAGCATTGCTTGTGTCGCAATAATACTAATCGTTCCGATGAACTAATGCTACGATTACAAGTCAGACAGACTAAGTCAGTCATTCATTCAATCTTGTAGTAAAGGTTGAGCCGCTGTCATAAACTTGTTAGATAAAGTGGTGGCATTACTCAAAGAAAGTTAATTAAACACTTTTTTTATAAATGAATTAATCTGCATAAATCTTATACATCTTATTTTACTATTTCTAAGGCCTAGAAGAATGGGGATTAAACAGTGTTTTTGCAAAGGCGGTAGCATTTCGCCAAGCAATGACCAACTTTCACTTGCATTTCTGTTATTTAAATACAGGTGGCAAAAAAAAAACAGTGAGACCATCAGTAAAAACATAAAAAATATGTAAAATCAATGAAAATTTTGTATGAACTTGGAACTTGCATTTAATTATACTACAATGGAATGAAATATTTCTGACAACTCTGAATAAAGTGACTTTTATAGGAGTTTCTAGAATTTCCGAAAAAATTTGTTACAAAGTTAAAAGTATGTAAAAGTATTTATGACTTCTGTTATTGACAATCACGAAAGTAATTTAAATGAAGTCATTTTAATTTCTATATTTATTTGACACTCATATTTTAACATTTTATATCTTTGTGCATAAATTAATAAAATTCGACTTTTCGAACAGGTGGCAACCCTCTTCAAATATAGCTCTCCATAAACCTTCTCAACAGCCAAACGAACCGTTTGATACTCATATTTTAATATTTTATATACTTTACTTTAATCAAATTTGACGTTTCAAACAGGTGGCATCCTTCTCAAAAATGAATGAAACGAACCGTTCGACACCCATGTTTTAATATGCCATATAACTTGTGTAGATTTTTTATACTAAATTTGAGTTCTTAAACACGTGGCAACCCTCTCCAAGCATAAAATAGACTTTATGACCTGAAGCTTTCCATTTCCAGACAACCGGTCAGGTACAAGCATGATTTTTAATTTCGACCAAATTCAAATACATTGTTTGTTGGTCCAAATAATGAGACACGTATTTTTTCTTTTGGCTCGGAAAAATTTTTCGGCCGAATTAAACGCGATTTTGTTTTTCATACAAAAATCGATTATTCAAGTTGACAGTGAGAATTTTTTTTAAATGCCCATAACTTTGTCAAAATTCAATGGATTCTAGCAATGTTTTTACTAAAATGCCAGTTATTTTTAGTACTTTAAGATAGAATGATATAGTGATTGATTTCCATTATTTGAAATTTTTTATTTAACAATAAACAAAAAGTGAAAATTTTTTTTTTTATTTAATTTCTCAAAAAGTGTATTTTTTTTTTCTCTGAAACTTTTTCACCGGGAAATAGATACTTTGAACTACAATCAGTATAAATCACCAATAGCAAAGATTTTTTTTTTTCGGAGTTATGATTTTTTGTAGATATAATTCGTTTTTGTGGTACATGCTAAAATGTAATCAGTAATTTTCACTTAAAAAATTTAAATGATGAATAATAATCAAAGTGCTGAATAATTGCAAGCTTCCTAAAATATAATTTTATGTGTAGATCGCTTTATGCACTGATAGAAGTAAAATGTCTTTATTTCGTAACTGTTATTATATATTTCGTAAACTGTGCGGTAGACAGTGTGTTTTAATATCTATTTGATACACAAAAAACGATCACAACACTACTTTTTGCTGATATATTATATAATAATGTTCCATTAAGCTAAACAATATAAGAATATTACAGTATGTGACAACAGTACGTCGCCAAGTAAATCTACTGGCCAAATATATGTCTAAGAACTTCACTTCCGTCGAAATTTCAAAGGTTGTCCCATTTAATGATATAAGTTGAAAGTTTTTTACAAAGTATAGAGAGTTCTGTTACAAGTCGCTAAGAACTTGAGAGTTTTTATTCACAGCGGCCTGTATCCTCCAGTCGCCGAAGTAAGGTATTAATCGTTTTATTTTCCAGTAGGTGGGCCTTTGTCTTGGCCCTCATTGCATGCCTGAAACTACGTACGCTCCCTATTTTCGCTCAAATTTCCCTCCTGCCAAGGAGAAGACGAACAAAATCCTTTGGGAGTACATTGTTATAGGCTTCTTTAATATCTAGCGATCCTCCTAGTGCTAGATCCTTCATCTCTCATCTCTGGTGACTTTGTGGAGTGCTATCTTCTCGGATTTACCCCTAAAATACTCATCATAGCATTTAGATAAATCTTTCGGAGCCATCTTTTGTCGAATATATATTATAATCCTAGCCGCGACATCCAACGGAGGATCTCTCTTCGCAACAATTGCTATTTTGGGCTGAGTAGGCAAGTGAATTGTAAAGCCTAGTCTCGATAAACCAAATACGCATATTATAAGTCTCTCGTCATTGTCGTGCTTTTTTATGGCGCAGAAGCATAGAGGCTGTCAACATTGGATGACCTGCTCCTAGAGCGCTCAAGAGAAAATTTTTTGGCCTTGCGACGACAAATTGCGCAGACGATATATCGACTAGTTGTACAAGTTTTAAGCTGCATTGAAAAAATACATCTTGTTTGAATGGAAGTAAGTATTCTAGCTCTGAAAATATTTAACGCGGCACTCGCTGTTGATCCTCTACCACCTTCGTTGGAACCTGGTGGAGACGGGCATGGCTTCACTTTGGGTCTTCAGTCTGAGGTCACACAAAAAATATGTGTAGGTTCTCGACAAAAATAAGTCAATAATAATATAAATTGGCAGTAGATGACACAAAATATCGAGAGATTGAACCGCTGATGCTTTATTGACATCTCCTTTTCTTTACCTACTAGCTAGGGTTACCACGTCGCAAAATTTCCATCAGTGCTGATATTTTAGTAATGATTTTGATGATATTTACTTTGAATTCTAATAAATGCTGTTTTTGAAACATTTTGTATATTGAATGGCATCCCTTTTACGATACCACATTACCATCAATTCCTTTGACCTTTTCTCAAGCAAGCTGCATCTTAGTTGCTCATTTTCATAGGCCATCATGGGCGAAATCCATGCGTAAAGTGTCAATTTTATATGTTCCCGCCCCTTTTGGCGAAGGCGTCTAGCTTCGCTTGTCATTGTCAACTGGGTGATTTTGACTGCTCCTGTCGGCACTCCACATCAACGTCCAAATACTTATCTTTTTATGTTTATTTGCTTAAGTTTTAGTTCTCTTTCCCTGTCTCTCATTATTGCGAGTCAATTGCGCATCCATCTCATGTACATGAAAATATTGGAATGGGAATGTCTTTTGTTGATTATATTGATCTAGTGTTGATTTGGTAACAGAACGACTGATTGATTGGCTGCTAATTTAATGAAAGCGGTGTGGGGTACATGTGAAGGTGTTGCGTTAGTTATTTGATGTAGTTTAAAAGGATTTGTGCTACACTAAGTGAGAAGGGTCACTTTAAGAAAGTCTATTGTATTAAAAATAGTTGTAGGAAAATATAGTGTGATGGAATATTCGAGAGAACAAAAGGCATTCACACTTGGGAAGTATCGATAGATTACTAAGCTAAGTAGTACATATATTGATTAGGTTCAGCTAAGTGATATGGAAAATGAATGAAACTACTATCAAACAAGTTGAGAAAAGTCTAAGTTATTGCGCAACCGAATTTTAAATATACGGCGAAAGTTTTTTTTCACATAAAAAGTACTGGTTGTATGCAATGAAATAGTTGATATATTCCACAGCATTTTGAAAATTTAAACTTTTTATTATTTTACTTTTTACTTATTTAAGGGCGAATCAAGGCGAATACATATAAGGTGTAGTTACTATGGCAGCTGATTTGATTTTTTTCTACTCACGTACACGTACAAGAATGATAGAATACAAGATTGCGCCTTCCCGCAGTGAAATGACAGATTTCGCCTTTAGTAAACAAGAATACGGGAGAGAGAAAATTGAACAACTTCCAATATTTCATTGAAAAACGTGTTCTAATTGTTCTAAAGTGTAAAATATGAGTTTATAGGCAGACATTTAATAAATAAATTCGCAAAATACTAAAAAAAGTGTCTCTTTTTCTTAATTTGTGAAAAAAGCTTTGTCTAGTTGAAGTTGAGAATTGTCAAACCCGGCAAAACCAAAGTAGCGGTACTTCTAAAGGCGTCACCTTCAGTATTCAATACACCGTGGTACACGTATTTTGTTTTTGCTTTTGCGTATGAGCTTTGAATAGCCGTAAAAACAAAAACAAAATGTATGTAAATTTTGACAACTCTTACGCAGAAGCAATAACAAAATACATATGAATTTTGTAGTTGTATTTATAACAGCAACTTATATGAATACGCCTTGGGTGAGATCAAAACTTGTCAGGGAGTGCCTGACTTCTCTCGCAGCCGCTTCAGAGTATCTCGACGTTAGACTAATTTGGGTACCGGCCCATAGCGATATTGCAGGGAACTGCATGGCTGATGGGCTCGCTCGGCAGGGTACCCTGGTAGTCATTTCTCCTTGCAGGGAGGGGGTGGGGACTCCTTTGGCTACCTACGGACTTCTCCTGGACAGATGGGCTCTCGGTCGTCTCAGCGAGCGCTGGGAAATTGCCACGACATGCAGAATTGCAAGGACCCTATGGCCGGGAGTGGATCGTGTGCGCTCAAAAGAGCTGAGGTCGCTTACTAAGCGGCAACTCTCGACCCTCGTAGGTGTTTTGACTGGGCATTATCCGTTGAGTATACAAGCGGTTAGGCTGAAGATAGTCTCTGACCCTTTCTGCCGCAGCTGTATGGAGGAGGATGAGGTGGATTCATCTTTTCATTTTCAGAAGAACTTTCTGGAGTGGAGATTGGTAATTTGGCTGACTTCATTCGGGGCACGCAACTTTTCTCAGGCTAATCTTTCCTGATTTTTCCGATTCACGTTACCGTTCTTAAAACAAGTGGTATCACAATGGGCTCCTACTATGTCTAAGTTAGTTCCCATTGCGTGAACTACCACAGTAACCTAACCCTAACCTACTTATTTAAAGAAGCAAACTAGTAGTATTACTTTAAATTAAACTTGAGCGCATTTGCAACATGGTATAATAAAATATAGAATATCAAACAGTAATTTTTATGATTTCAAGCCCATTTTTAATAGGAAGATGAAAAGGCAACCACAGTATACATAGCTTACTTGACTCATCTCTTTTAGGCTTTGCCTTAATGAGTATAAGCTAGAGTACGTGAGTTCCATCCATGCAAGAAGTCTGATGAGGAGATGTGGCGAGGACAATATAAGAAAAGTATTTAGGAAAAAAGACAACAACAGTCATTAGTGTAAGAAATTATAACTATTTCGGAGATCACCACATCTCCTCATCAGCTTTCTTTCATAACATCACCGGCATTTGAACCCCCAACATACGACTTGCTGGGCAAGTACATAGCCAATGGACCACAGTCGGCTTGTGTTTACCCAACAACAATAACCACACATTCTCTGTAATAGCGGCAGACTGTCGTACTTGAATTGTGTTGGTAGGATATAAGGATGGTGGTAAAAAGCAACAGCATGAAAGAAATCTAATGAAGAGATGTGGCGATCTCTGAAATAGCTATAATTTTTAACACTCCTGACTGTTGTTGTCTTTTTCCAAAATACTTTCCATATACTGGTCTCGACTCAAAAATTAACATTTGTCGATAATTTTTCCTATTAAAAATGGACTTGAGCTCATAAAAATTATTGTTTAATATAAATAAATAGGCCGAAAAATTAATGTATGTATAAACATTTAGGATATTTTAATTTTTTGTAAACTATTCTACTTAGTCTTGCCATAAATTCTATTAAAAAGGGTACAATGCAAACATCGAGGAAAAATTCGCAAAAAAAAATGCCGTTATTTTTAATTGTTATTCGTATGCAGTGTCTACCCTTATATAATAATCAGTTCAGTGTTTGCTTTCGAATATTAACAATGGGTTGAAAAGAAAAATATGGAAAAAGTGGAAGTGAAATTTATGAGCATCTCAAAAAACGTAATATTTCGAGAAAGTTTTTTCTACCGCACTATTGATCGTTTTATTGTTGAAGAAGTTTTTAATAAGCAAAACGACAAAATCTACCCAAAAACTTCCAAAGAGGCAAAAAATGTTATTCCAAGGGTTCAACGTCATCATCATCCAGCTGCTGTAATGGTTTGGTTGGAGTCTACTGCAAAGGCGTTACACCTCTTCACTTCTATGAAAAAGGGGTTAAAACTGGAACAAAGGTGTACCATTAGGATGTTTTAGAAGGCGTGGTAAAGCAGTTAAGTAATACTCTCTTCGATGGAGAGCATTGGATCTTCCAGAAAAATTCTGCTCTAGTACACAAGGCAAAAATTACCCAGCAGTGGCTTAATAGCAATATTCCTAGTTTCGTAGCTGCGGATGATTGACCGTCTGGATGTCCAGATTTGAATCCATTGGACTACAGTGAGTTGAACAACATGACAGAATTCGTCAATCCACAGAAATTTGAAGAGTCTCGAAAAATCTTTGGTTTGAGCAGAGTCGTACATATCAATAGAAACTGTGCTTGCTGCTATTGATCAATGGCCGAATCGCTTGAGGGTTCGTGTGAAAGCAAAGAGTTTTGTACATCGCTTACATAATATATTCATAATTAAATAGAATTAATTTTATTAAAAAAATTAATGTAGTTTCATTTTTATAACGACCTGAACTTGTAACAGAACTTATGGCAGGGCGCGTGAAAATTTCGAAATTGTGCTTACTGAGTTGAAATGTAAAAAGTTTACCAAATTGTATAGATTTTGATACAATAGTTTCGAAGACAAAACTATTTACTCTGCACTAGTGTCCTTCTCCAACTCTAGCGTTGTCAAATCGCCATTTATAGTTACTGAAATATCGAATTTTGGTTATTTGATTTTTTCTTGTAAATTACCAATACCTATGAGAGATAGGAAGTGATTTTTTGCTAACTGCCTTCAAAACCAATATGCGCCCCAAATTTGGAAGAGTTTGGTATAGTCGTTTCTAAGATAAACCCATTTGTTTTCAAGCGGGCGGTGCCACACCTATTTCCAAAACTTTTGTTTCCTTGTCCCACCCCATCCAGCACATTAAATTTCAGCAATATATGTATGAATCTTTAATAATTACTCAAAATATCGCGCTTGAATAATTTTTGTAAATTGCCGTTATACTATAAGTATATTTTGGAGAGGGTTGCCACCAGGCGGTTTGAAAAGTCGAACTTAATTCAACTTTACATAAGCTATATGGAGTATTAAAATACGAGTGTTAAATGGTTCGTCCGAAAAGACGGTTCATAGCTGACTTTATGAGGGCTGCCACCTATTTGAAATATCGAACTTAATTAAATATCGGTGTCAGACTGTTCGATTTGTTCAGAAGAGGGCTTATAGCATATAAAAGGTTGAAAAGTCGAGTATAAGTAAATTATACGCAAGTTATTTGAAATAGTAAAATATGGGTTCATATGTCTGCCGAGAAGCCTTATAGCTAACTATAATTTAAAGAAGGTTGCCAGCTGCTGGAAGACTCGAATTTATTTAAATTATACACTATAACTTGTGAAATGGTAAACTATTTGTTTCGCTAGGAGAAAGTCATAGGAATATTTTGAAGAGGGTTGCCACCTTTTGAAAAGTAAAATTTATTTAAATTATGTACAAGGATATAAAATATCAAAATAGGAGTGTTCGTCTCGGCGAGGTCAAGGTGATATGAGAGGAGTTTTCATAGGGCTACCACCTGTTATATGTGACAGAAACCGATATGCGTTTTTTTTTCTGGTTATATGTGCAAAGGAAAATTAATAAATATGTATAAATAGGCAGCATAATGTCTGTTGGGTTTTTCTAGTAGCACTGTAAAAAATATAACCTGGATTTATTAAACTTTACTAAATTTTTTAAATTTTTTCAAATCCACTATCGCGCTTATACAACGCGAGATATATAGATTACTGAAGCCATATATTGGAAAAATAATGGATTTCTTTTTACTAGACTTAATATGACAGGTGAGCGAGGTTTTTGTTCGATTTCAACAATTTTCTAAATTTAGCCTACTGAGCTAAAATTTACAATGTGCACCAAATTTAGAAGAGTTTGATGATAAAGTTTCGGAGATGTATTTATTTGACATAAAGTGGGTGGTACCCCGTAAATTTTTCGCTTTCGCCTATTTTCAATACCATCGTACCTTATGGCGAGGGCAATGTGTCTATCAAGTATCGTTGAGATATTTACTCGAGGTATCCGATGCATGAACGGATGGACGGACGAACAGACATGGCTTAATTGATTCCTCTTTTCGTTTTGAGAATTTTTATCTATATCTATTTCGTTTGCTTTAGGCGGTTGCAAATAACCGTTAAGTGATCAAAGTTATAATAATCTGGACAGCAATGCGCTCGGCTATAAAAAAAATTTGTTATTTAGAAAATGAAAGCATATAAAAAATTTGATTTGACCATCTCCTCTTTGCCTAAAAAATAATAAAGAGGATCTTTTCATGTTTTACTTAAATTAAAGTTATTTAATCTGGTTATGAACGCAATTTCTTTTTCGGGATAGAGACGCAGAGCGATTCAAAGCCAGTATTATTTTATAACCAAACATAAAAAAATAAAAACACACTATTTTCAAACGAACTTAAGAACTAATTTTTTATACATCAAAGATAAAAGTTTTACATTATTCTTGCTTTATATTCAATAAATGTTATGGCAGCGATTTTTTAGGTACAAATGAATTTCAAAAAGCAACCAATACTTCTCACTTTCGGCTTAAATTCATTCAGGAATAGGAAGAACTTTCGCGCCTTTTGCTTACACGTTTGCAATTTTCTATAACACATCCAGTATTTTAAAAACTCATACGCCATTTGTTCTTAAACTATATCAGTATAGACACATTAACTAATTTGATTAAGGGAATAAGCAAATACGTTTAGTTGCGGGCGTTTTTTTGGTATTAACCAACTAATTGCTTTTCTGGAAATTTATATTAAACTCCATTGGTTGCCACCGCAAATTCTTAAAACTTAAAAATAACCCTAATACCAATTTTCTATCAATTTAATGTTACTCATACGCAACGTAGGTACATATCACGAAATATGTGAAATATTTTATTACACTTCTGTACCTACTTATTTTTCTCACAACTGCGTACATCAAATGATTAATTTTAATTATACTAAATCCTACATTTTGCAAATATGTCAGTTTACTCAACCACAGTCTACCACGAATTGCCATCATCAACGGACAGCAGTGTTTACCAAATGCCCACTTTTGTCTGATTAATCCATTTGCTTAATGAATTTTTTTTTTTTTTAATATACACATATGAAATTAGCACAGCAGACATCACAAAAGAGAAGAGAGAGAAAAAACGACTACACTGCACTCGATGGTCTTCTTTCCATACGACAATTTCATCGTACACACAAATATGAGTACTTTTTATTTAGCTAATTCTTATCTTTACTTTGCTTTTTTGTTTTCAATTAATCATAATTGCTTAGTCTGCTTCGCGACAATTCTTGGCTCTGCTGCTTCTCCATCAAAACAACATAAACACTGAATGATGTCAAGTGTTGTGGAAGAAATGCATTAACATTGTTTGGCTTTGGAGATAGATAGCGGATATTGGAATAATGTGGAATCCTCCATATCTTTGTATATTGACTTTGAACTGTTTGGTACTAAATAAAATGCTGTTGTCTAAAGCTGTTCTAATACGTTCTGAATTTATTTATTTTTGATGAGCGAAGAATAAGATATTTTTTAGCATAGTATTTAGTGGAGGATTTGCTGCCATTGCATTTGGTGCGACTAAAGCTTAGTTTATAAATATTTTATGTTCCAAGAAAGATTGATCGCTTATGGCAAAACAAAAGACTGTGATTGACATTATTGGAGGTTTATAATTTTAATCATTCATTGTATTGACTATATTGCAGAGTCTTTACTAATTCAACAATGTCTTTATTTACCGCCAAGCATTGCTCTTTCAATTCAAGTAACTATTCGCCGATTATGTTTACATGTTAGAGCGACTGCAACCGTGGAAGTCCACGGATGCACACATAGGCTGGCAAAGCCCGTTGCGTTACCACTGGCGGGAGCCATGCGTTTTCTTCTTTCCTTCCCTTAAAAGTTGAACCACCGAATACGCCTTACGTAGTACTGAAAATCGGGAATGCTTGCCGAGCACAGGCCGGTCAAACAGTCTAGAAAGTACCATATTTAATAATTGGTTTCGAGTTTTGGCCGGGGCGAGACAATGTCAGAGATAGTATTCGATGCACTCCACTTCCTTTCCGTTCCTGCAACTTCGACTGCATCCCAATCTCTCTTCTTGTATGGCCATAAGACAGTGTCGGCTTACTACCCCACACATTAGTCTGAAAGAAGATCGGTCAAGGCGCTTTGGATCGCTTTACGTCAACCTTTGGCCAAACATATCTGGTAATCAGACAGGTGGGTTCCATGGCCCACATGATATTCACTTCCAAGGGTGAGTTTTGTCTTTAAACTGGCTTGCACGAGATTAGAGGCATGCCTGCTTCTATAGCAGAATTTATCATAGTTAATTACATCGCTTTCCCTGCTAACTCGTTTGCCGTGCAATTGCCGGGAATGCCACTGCGCCCAGAGACCAATTTCACAGTCACGGTACGCTTAGACGCCAGCAGATTGAGGGAGGTTCCGCATTTAATGGCAACTTTGGACGTTGTTTTGTTAGAGCTAAGAGATTTAATAGCCGCGCGACTGTCGGAGTATAAAGTGGAGGTCTGCCTGTAGACGTGGACACCATCAGACACCTAACAGCCTCCATTATGGCATTTATCTCTGCCTGAAACCCCCTGCAGTCGTCCGGTAAGCGTATGCTGAGGTCCAGCGCTAATTCGTTGGAGTGAATCCCGCTGCCCACTCTTTCGTTGAGTTTGGAACACTCTGTAAAGATAGCTGTCGACTCTGGGTCTAGGTCTCATCCCAGCCTCTTCCCATTCAGTCCTCTCTAGGATTCCTATGGAGAATTTATTGTTCATGCAGAGTAGAGAAGTAGGGTAATCTGTCTTCCTTGGTGTATTCGGAAGAGATTCTAGGGCATTTGCATGCCCGTACTTTAGCTTTTTCCACGGCTGGATCGCGTTAAGTCTGGCAGCACTATAGCCGGTCAGAAATTTACCATATAGTTAGATCCACCAGAGGAAGATTCAAAATTACTTCCAGAGATTTAGTAAGTGTAGAGCGTAAGTACTATAATTTATTTCTGCGTGCCCTTTACACATGCTCATACCAGATGATCCAAAATAAATTACCTAATGTTATTTGGCTTTATCCTTTGAATGAACAGAAAGAAAGTGTGAGAGTGATTTTCTAATACTTATATGAACCTTTATTATTTTATTACATTATGTTTTGAGGATGATATCTCAGTTGAGCAACTACCGCATTTTAAGCCACATTATAAACTCACAACCATGATGTATTTTCAACCACTAAATGGGATTCAAGTACTTTATCAGGAATATTCTTCAAGTCATTAAATTTAGTAAGCACATCACTCATACGCCCTGTATGACGTAAAAGAACTAGGCTAGCTGAGTAAATAGAACTATAGCTGTTAGGATATTCTGATATCCATAATCATCCCGATAATCGGATTTACGAAGATCCAGTTAATATTTGTATACCGTTAATGGACAAACGGAATAATGATGTTTGAGATAGCGAATTTTAGAATTTTTGATACTTGAATATTTTCACCTCTACTCATAAAGATACAAATCTTCGCAAGAAATAATACCGTGATCTATTTTCATGACCTGTGATTTATAGCGAAACCTTTTTGCGTTCCCTATTACCCATTTCTTTACTTGGCTGATGACTTTTCGTTGAAGTATCCGGATATTCGAATATTTGAATACGAGTAATTGTGCACACTTTTGTGTTAAATTAAATTTTTATGAATTAAGAATAATTACAAATTAATTTTAATAAAACTTTAAATAAAATTGTAAAATGGCGGCTTTGCGGTTTTTCTTAAGACTTCTTTGCAGATCAGGCCTTCGATATAGGAAAATAGTAAAAGGCGATTTTTTTATTTACGCCATTGAAAGCGTCTCTGAAATAATTGTATCTAATTTTTTTCTTTTTTTTAACTTCTGTTATCAGACTTTCGAGCCCATTGACACAAATCCCTTTACAATTATCTGAAAAATATATTTTCATTTTCCCCAACCGCAAACTCTTCCTCTTCGACATCTCCATAGCGGTTTTCTCATTCACGCAATCTTCATATTTGCTTTTCGTTCCCTTTATTCTTGCGCAATTTTTTGCCCACTTTCAATGCCACAATGCAAATTGAAACTTGAAAGTAGATTGGTTTTTTTTTTGTGGACGCAAGTAATGACAAAAACGCAATGACAAATATTTTCAAATGCAAATACAAATTTACAAGCAAAAAAAAAGCAAAAAATACAGCTGTCTAAGTGCCCTTCTCATGCTTGGCTACTTCTGCATCGGTTGGGTTGTACGTGGCATTCGTGCATTTATTTGCTATGATTCGTTAGCAAAGCATGTAATTGGAAATCAAAAAAAAAAAAAAAAAAAGAATAGTCAATAGAAATTGGAAAACAAGAAGGAAATTTAATTTACTTAGCTCAATTGTTTAATTGGAATAACTCGCATTTGGCGCTTCGGCCTTGAAACTGTGAAAGTTATATGGAAAATTTGGCTTTATTGTTTTAAAGTAATTATTGTTTCCGGAATTTAATTTATAAGCGCGTTGTGGGAAATTGAGGTTTAAGCCGATTGCATTTATAATTACAGGAATATCAATGGAAATAGAAGTACTCGATGTTCAAACTTTAAATGCAGATTTAGAAAACATGTTTTCATGGATTTTGTTACTTTTTATAATGATTTGACTCAAGAGTGCAACTTTAAGGCACGGAAAAAAATTGTGATAACGAGCATTTATGGAACCTCTTTCCGAAAATATCTACGACACTTAAAATTAAGTCACCGGTAACAAAAATCATACAAGCCAAAGTTTAAAAGTTTCACGAAAATTTATAAAAATTCAGAAAGTTTAAAAAAAATCTAGTTTTATACGCCATTCCATTTTACTAAAAGATAGTGCGAATTTCCTGATGCTAAAAATGCTTGTATTCTTGTTGATTTTTGAAAATTTTGTTATGCTAACGGTGTTCAGCATTTTCTTCCATAAGTTTAGCCTTCACCTCTAAAGAAAAATCAGAAAATATATTTTTCATTATTTCTGTTGTTTGTAGAAGTAAGTTTTTGTTGCTGTAAATTTTATTTGAGAAATTAATTTTTTTTAATTTTATTTATTTAAACTGGCTTAAGAAATTTTTTTAGAAGGAAATTTTGTTTTCATTGCATTTTTTGTTTTTCATAAGAGCTAATTAAGAGTAAATTTTGCTCATACGTTATGCTGGTATGGAAGACCAGTGAAAAACATTATCAAAAGTTAAAAACAATTTTTAGTCACTTGAAACTTGTACTTTATTATGGCAAAAATTTGTGAGATGCTTTGCCATTTTTTTCTAAGGACGAATTTTTTAGTGAAGTAAATTTTTTCTGGTTCACAACCATACAAAGAATGTTCAAAATATGCCGTAAGTTATAGCAATTCACTTTTTTAGAAATTGTTTGGATATTACTTATTTTCTCTCGATTCTAATACTAATACTACTACTAATTTTTTCAAACACTTGAATTAATGAAATTATGCAATTTTTAATTTTTTTATAAAAAGTGTTCAGTAAAAGTTATTAACATTTTTAAAAATATTAATGACTTCCCAATATTATAGTTAGAAGTAAAAATTATATTCGACAAAATAGTACCCCACTTAATAAATTTCTACTCGAAAGAAAAATATGAAGGAGCTACAAAATTGCATACTGCTAAATTTTCTAATCACTCGGATTAAAAACTTCGAAATTTTTATGTAAACTTTTTAAATTGTTTTTATTTGTAGTAATTTTTAAGAAAGTCTGAAAGCTTGATTTCTGTATTTTCGATTATAGAATTAATTTTATTTTTGTAATAAATCAAATGAGGGAAGAACAAACCGTCAAACCTTATGTTTTTTTAAATATCCACAGTATTTTTTATATACATTTTTTCATAGCTTTGTTTAAAAAAAAAACATAGCTAATTCCATAGCATAAACAATATAAATTAATATTTCAAACGTTATACAAAAACCACGAAAAATCTTAAAATTTTCAAACCCAGTTTTTAGAAACTTTGAGGTATGCGACTTTGCAGAGCATTCAGTTGCAGTATAATGAAGTCTTGGTTTCAAGTAGGTGAACATCTAGGTTTATTTTTGATAATATATTTTTGATGAAAATAAAAAAAAAGTTGTTTAGTAAAAAAATATCAAAAATTAATTTTTAGTCACTTAAAAACTAGCAGTCATTCTACGGAAATTTGTTTAGAATTTTTCTAAATTTTTTACAATGTTTAAAACTTTAATTTTTATGATTTAATATGAAAAAATTGTGGGCATTGAGGTATATTAAGAAATAATTAATTTTGTGACATTTATCGAAATACTTCTGCGCAAATTATCGATTAGTACAAAATTAACAAAGTGGGCTCTTGATGCACAGGTAATAAGAATGTGGCTTAAGAAATTTAATCAATAAAAAAAATATTTTTTTTTTCGAATATCGTCGTCTCCATAATTTCTTTTTGAATTTGAAAAAAAGGATAAGGTATCTGCGTACCATGTCCGGACTGTAGTCTGGAATAGCCAATTTCGCTTAATTCTATGGATTTTAAGGCATTTGATTCAACTCGAGCAGTGTAAATGTGCGCGCGCAGTCTTGCAGAAACTGCAATCCGCGTGCCAACTTCGCGTACAAATTACTCTAAAATACCAATCCAAAAGATCTTGGTAATTCTCCAAATATCGCACACTAGCCTTTTGTGTACAAATGTTTATATAAATTCCTCCATTTTATCTATTGCTAATCTCTAGTTCTACTGCTAATTGTCACAATTTAAATTTTCGATTGACTAGTACTACTATTTTTGGTTTTTTTTTTGGATATCTTCTTTGGTCGCTGCCATTACTGGGTGATCCGGGTGGTAGTCGTCTTCGTTGTTATCTTTTACTGGTTGAAATAGCGGAGCCCACAATTTTGCTATTATATATAAATATGCGGGATCCTGAAGAGACAATTTCTCCACAAAAAATCTTATTTTAACTATAAAGAATTTCCAGTTTCCCTCGATATGGTGCCATTGCTTGTCCCTACTGTTATTATGAATACCACTTTCGATAAATGCATTGGAATTTACAGAGATAAAACATCATTAGTGGCAGTAATTTTTTACATCGCCTGACAAAAGTCGCGTCAGAATCGCTATAGTAATTTCTACCACTATTTTTACCAATGTTACTACTAATTACTACCACTATATTTACTACTTTCTACCGCTAATTTTATTAGCTTCCGCCACTATTTTTTTTTAATTTCTGTCACTATTTTTCCAGTTCCTCTACTAATTACTACAACCACTTTTATTAATTTCTATTATTACACTGGCCTGCTGTGCCATTCGGGGGTATAATTTAATTAAATTCTACTTTTCGAACAATTTGACGCCCATATTTTAATATTTCATATAACTTGTTTAAAATTTAATTAAATTTAATTTTTTAAACATGTGGCAACCCTTATAAAGTAAGCTATGAACCTTCCTGCCAAGAATGACCGTTCGACAGTCGTATTTTAAATATCGCATATAATTTGCACATAATTTAATAAAATTCCACTTTTACAATAAGTGGCAACCCTCTCCAAAATATAAGTCTACACTTTCTGATAGTCGTGACAAGTCGTATCACATCCATATGATAATATTTGATATTGCTTGAGTATAATTTAATAAAATTCGAGTTTTCAAACAGGTGGTAATCCTAAGCAAAATATAGGTTAAAACCTTCTAATCGGAGAGACCAACAGTTTGATACCCATATTTCAATAGTTCATATAACTCGTATATGATCTAATTAAATTCGAATTTTCAAGCAGGTGGCAACCCTTTTAAAAATATAGCTAGCTATAAACCTTCTTCTCAGCGAAACAAACCGTTTGGTTATCATAATTTCATACTTTATATACTTATGTACAATTGAGTAAAATTTTAAATTTCAAACAGGTGGCATCCTTCTCCAATATATTGTATGTATGTATGATTGCTCTTTTTCTTGCCGCTACAAATTGTTTCACACCCATATTTTAGTATTTCATATGACTTGTGTATAATTAAATTAAATTCGACTTTTCAACCAGGTGGCAACCCTCTCTCAAGCATAAAATATACTTTACTACCTATTCTCATACCTAACAAATATGCATACATACAAAATTTTATAAAACGCGGAGGAACTTGACCACAAACATTGTGACACGAGATTTTTATATATTAGATGGATTGCAAATATTTTTTTATTATGTCCAAACCTTCGGCAAATAATTTAAAACTGCATTAGACCATAGAACAACTTTTGAGTAGAGTATACACAAAACTTTTGTCCTTTCGTTTTGTTATTATTGTGTTGATAAATTTTTCAAAAATATTTCCCGCAAAATTTTACACTCCTCTAAAGCACCGGAGATACAACTTATTTGGTCATAAAAAAGTTCTTTGACCTAAGAACGCCAATATTTATTTATCGAGGTTTTGATATGAATATACATTAATAGTCGGCATTTTGCTACGATGAATTCGCTGATTGGACTGAATATTTGCAAACAAAATAAGCGCTAATGAAATTACTGTATTCCGAATACAAACTGTGTAAAATACAAAAAAATTTCTTACAAAGTGTAACTAAAAGGGTAATGACACTAACAAACAGATATTTAGAAAAGTTCCCAATTATGCGCTCAATCAATTTCAGTTGCAAATGCAACTGTGCAGAAAAAAAAACTAAGGTAAGATTCTTAAAATCTCACTGAAGCTATTGACGATTTTCGTTTCGTTTAAGTTAAAAAAAAGGAAGGTGGAAAATAGAAATTCATCTAAAGCGCAAACTATGTACATATATGTACATCACAAAATGGATTTTAACAACCACAAACAAAGTATTCACTTTTGCTTCAATTTATAAAAATTTTTGTACTAACTTGAACTTTTGAAAATTTCCCACAAATTACATTTACTCAACTCTCACCTGAAAAGAACATTTTCTTTGCTACTTTGAAACGACATAATTAGACCAAGCTGGCAGATGCACATACATACATACATACATACATAATTTACGCGATGCTAAAGCAAAAACGAAAATGAAAATGAGCGCTCTGCACCCTGATTAGCTGAAGGTAAGTTGCTAAAGTTTGTCTGGTATACTTTGCACTCATCAACCAGCCATCCATTCAGCCAGTCAGCTAGTGAGCCAGTCAGCCAGTCAGCCAGTCAGCCAGTCAGCTAATATTGAATGGCCTGGATAGGTGTTGATAAAGAGCGTGTTGATCTGACAACTTTCTTTACAGAATTAATTATATCAGGGGCATCTAACGAAGCATGCTAAAAAATATATACACACACATATGCTCTGGGAAAAGAGAATGTGAATTGCAAAAGTGCAGCAGTGCAACAGCTCGCGTCTACCTCATTTTGCATAAATAACTAGATATTCAAGTAAACATGAAGCGCATCTGCTAAATACGAACAAGTGCAGACTTCAAGTGAGTCAACTTATAGCGAATGTAAAGTGTAGGAATAATAAGAGCAGACACTCAACAAAATTTTAAAGAACCTCATAAGTGCGCTCGCGAAATGGAAAGAAATAAATAATATGTTGGGAAAGAGCGAACTTCGACCTCGGCTTTGGCCATTTTCGGCTAGTAATGTTCGGTTCGCTTTCGATTCGGCTTCGGCCAGAAAAAGCCGATCTTTGGCCGAACATTTGTTACTTTTTATCAATGTAAATTTCACTTTTAATATCGTTATCTTTCGAAAAAAGCCAAACAAGCCTTTTGGATTTCGTTTAATTTGCAATAATAATATTGAAAAAAATTATTCATTCCGAATTTGACACTTTCCTCAATGAACATTTGTTACCAAGAAATTGTGAAATTTTTGACTACTTTTTGCAGCCCATATTTGCTGTTGAAAAAAAATAATTGCTTTAAATTATCTGCTCTTCCATCCAGCGTCGGAAATATAAGTTTTATTTTTCAAAAATATATCTATTGCTATGTGGTGAACTAAAATGGATATCATTTAAACTAATAAAAATTTTTTTGAATATTCAATATTTATTTATTATTTTATACCTTGAAAATGTTCGGTTCGGTTTCCATTCGGCTTTGCCAGAGGTTCGGTTCTGTTTGGTTTGCCCCTGAAAATCGCCGTTTGGCCATTCTCTAATAATACGCGTTGGAAGATGTGTTTTTGATTGTATTTCTATTTAGTGAGAAGCTAGAAAACATAACTTGTTAGACGACGCGTCTAATAATTATTTAAATTTATTAGGAAGTACTTTTAAATAGCTGTTGAAAAAGTGGCATCTTTCAACATACTGTGCTAGTGATGTGCCGAGTCGAGTCGACTCGAGTACTAACTTGAAGAGCGTGCCAAGAAGGCCTAAGTGGCTCTCTATGCTAGTAGTAGGTGGGGTTTAATACTAAAAATGGTATACTGGATCTGGAGCTATTGCCCGACCCATACTCTGTTATGGGAAGCTGACCTGGTGGCCTGAAGAATTACATTAAGATATTATGTGGAGTTCAAAGGACAGCAGCCGTTGGCGTAACATGTGCTATGGGATCATGTTCAGCAGATGTTTTAATTCTCCATTCTCAACGAATTTCCGCCTGAGATAGAGGCGCTGCCCTTTGACTACATCCTGACAAAGACCTGGGTTAATCAAATACCCCGCACGAAATTTCCAAGGCGCAGGGACTAGTCTCAGGACGGAGCTAACCATTGGAGGGTTTCACCACCCCTAGGGAAGAGTCAAAGATGGAATGCGGAGTCGGAATGAGGATTTTCATTAAGGAATATAATCAAAAATTATCCTTCCGCCTGCCTGGCCATGCCATGCGTTTTTCAGGCCGAAACGTTTGCAATAAAGGAGGCAGTAAGATGCAAAAAGCAAAATGCACCACGAGATCGCAGGTAAATATCTTCTCAATCAGCCAAGCGCACTGTCTTCAACCTCGGTCAGATCTCAACTAGTGGATGAGTGTAGAAGAGAGCTAGCCTCGATTTCTGACACGTTTGAGATTTCCCTAATATGGGTCCCGCACAATGGATAGTAATGAAACAGCAGATGAACTGGCGAGGTGTGTTTCGGCCTTTGCATTGAGCGGAGGATTTGCGTGTCTCGTTCAGAGAGTTCAAAAGCAGAACTGCCGAGTTTTACTACTCAAAAGCTGTCGCAGCTGTGAAGACCCTGGCTCTAGAGAGACAGTCGACCACCGACTGTGTGAGTGCCTAGCTCTCGCTAGGATGAGTCTAAAGGCACTCAGTAAACAATTCCAGCAAAACATTTCAGAGGGCAGCCGCCTCTCTGTGTATGGTGTACTGAAATTCATTAAAGCCGCCTGATGGTTGCCCGAGTTTTGTGGAATCAAAATGGCTAATTTGCTAATTGCTTAAACCAACCAACTAACTCGAGTACTTTAGAGGTACCCTCTTAATCGAGTAAGCTCAATTTAGTATTCGCATACACAGACTCGAACGGGTTTCGAGTATTTATATTATCCATCGTCAGCAATCAGTAAAGACAATCGATGAAAATATTGACATTTGATTAAAAAAAATTACGATATTTTAAAAAGTTCAAAATAAAGAAAATTTGTCCATGTTCCGAAGAGTTTTATTTATTTTCATCACTATTCATCTGTTAGTTTCGGGGTTTTTATTTTGTTTACATGAAGTGCTGGAATGCCATTGATTTCGTAACCCTATTGCTATATTCATATTTTTTTATCAGCTTATGAGCGAGAAACTCCTTATAATTATCAATCAATCTATTTTCCAAATCTCTTCATGAACGTTCCATGACAAAAGAAAAACAAACTCTATATGAACCTCTGTTAATTTCATTCTTATTTTAATGAGTAGTAAAGTACTCGAATATCAAAAACAGAGCTGACTCGGCACATCACTAATCTGCCAAACAGAGCTGGCATTGCAGTTACTGTAAGCTAAGTTTTTTTTTTGCTTGGTGGAATTCTCATTTCATGGTTCTACTGCAGTTGCAGCTGCTCACTTTTCAAACTTGTCCACATATGTAGAGGACTTTTTACTTGTACAAGTACATATTTTATTTATTCACTTTCACAATCAAACATTTGATTACAAATTTGTACCCTATAGGGCAATTTTCTGATTCTGTACTATTGGCTTTCTGTGGCTATAGAGCCATGAACTAGTGCGGATGGTGATATCTGAGAAAATCAAAAATATTCTTGTATTACAATTCACTTCTATATAATATTTACTTAGGACACATTTTGAAAATGTTATGTAAATTTTAAGAGAGATAACTCGAAATGTGTTAGGTAGTAGACTGCATTTCAAAAATCAATTAGTGGAGGTTTAATAAAAAGAGAGCACAAACACTGTATAAGTGTATTATAACCTCAAAAAGCTGAAATATAGTTTACGGAATGGAGCAAATAAAGGAAAAAACTTCTCCACGTTTGCCCCAAATGATGAATACAAATTTTCTCCTGATCTAGAAGACACATATAACCAAATATCAATCATCTGCACAAAATAGTCGCGCAAATGTGGCGAATTCACTTTTACAAAATTAAATAAAGCCTATGCTTAGATTGAAGGGTATGCCAAAATTAAAAAAAAATTAAACCTTTGCTGAAACTTTGATAAATTATTTCGAATTTTATAAAAACTACGAACTATGCTTTTGAGTTTAACAAAAATTATCTTATACATAATTAAAAGTCTCGTGTCCAGATGTTTGTGGTCTCTTCCGAAACGGCTACAACGATCTTTCTGAAATTTTGGTAAGTATAAGAATAGGTCGTATGCTTGGGACAGGGTTGCCACCTTTCGGAAAACTCACATTTCATTCAAATATACACAAGTTGTATGCAAGATTAAAATATGGTTATCAAACGGTTCATACATTTAGTTTGGAGAGGGTTGCCACCTGTTTGAAAAGTCGGACTTAACTAAATTATACACACGTTGTATGAAATTTGAATATATGGATGTCGTTCGATTCGGCGAGAGAACGTTCAAAGCATACAGAGGGTTGCCACCTGTTGGGAAGTCAAATATAATTCAAATGTAAACAAGATACACGAAATATTAAAATATCGGGTCTTGCAATAGGAACGCTACAAAAGTTTTTTTAAATAAAACAAAAACGGTTTGGGATATGAATTAAATTCTTTATCCCTGTGAAAGTACATTCGATGCCATTATGTATGGAATTCGATTTCTTTTGCTCGCTTGCAGAAGTCCAGACGCTGAACCCAATTTTCGACGGTTTTCAAGCATGAAAGCATAAATCGGCCGATACTGCTGCAATTTCACGTTCGATATTCGTACGAAGTTCATCAATCGTCGCTGGACACACAAAAAAACGATGCAATAAGCCCCCTGTTTGCGAAACATGCGCTCTTCCTCCCCACAACCCTCAACCCTGCACCCGCATACAATGTGTAAACTGCGCTGATAAACACTCGTCTGCCGATAAAACGTGCCCAAAATTCAACCAAATGAAGAGAATTGTAACAATACAAACAGATAATAAATGCTCTTATCGCGAAGCAGTGAATATCTACAAAGCGCAAATACCACCCACTCTTAACTCATCATCAGTCTCTTTCGCTAGCGTAGCTAGCACTCCAACGAACACACACCCCACTAAAGCCACTCAAAACACACTTACTGAAGAATCACACAATTCTCTTTCATCTCTTACTTACTCAACCATAAAAGAAAACTATACCAACAACAAAACCAATGTAAACGAAACAAACGAAAATAACACAACAAATCAACCGCTGTCTATTTCATATACAAATGCAGTCGATGACTCTTTGACTTTACCTTCTGATTACGCTCCATCAACGTCATTTGATCTCACAACAACTATGCCACTCATCTCAAATCTGATCTCTCATCTCAATAATCCACTCGCCACAGATGCACTCACTAACACCCAACTCACAGAATAGATCATGCGAATTCTTCAGTGGAATTTAAAAGGTCTATTCAACAACTATATCGATTTAAACACCCTCATAAATGAATTTTCGCCACACATTATCGCCTTGCAAGAAACACATATCCCAGCAAATAAAACAGCACAAACCCCACATAAATACACAGGCTATTTTCACAATCTTCCGCAAAATAAATCAGCTAAACAAGGCGTTGCCCTTTTGATTAAAAAATCCATAAACCATAAACGAATCCCAATCTCATCCAATATTTCGGTAATCGCCATAGAAATTGATATAGGCTTCAAACTATCAGTAGCCAACTTCTACATTCCGCCTCACCAAAAATTCAGAAGTGAAGAAATTATACAAATTATAAATGCACTACCTATACCTACTATAATTGTAGGGGATTGCAACGCATGGAGCCCACTTTGGGGATCCAAAATGTCAAATCGCAGAGGTCAAGAAATAGAAGATGTTATCTTATCAAAAAATCTCATTGTCCTTAATGACAGAGCCCCTACCCACTTTTCCACCCACAGCTCCTTCTCCCACGTCGATATTGTTCTCTCTTCAGCACTTCTAGCCCCTAAACTTTCTTCGCAAACGCTAGACGATCTCCATAACAGTGACCATTTCCCTATTATAACTACCCTCTCCTCCCCTAAAATATGTACCATCAAACCGAGATCAAAATTTCTCACGGAAAAGGCTGATTGGCAAAAATATTGTTCCTTAGCTACCACTTTAGCAAGCGCAAAACCCATGTCAGAAAACGTAAATGCTGAAGCGTGTTCGATAAAAATGATAGTGCGTTCCGCTGCACATATGGCTATACCACAATCAAGCGCTAGAAAATTCAACACTAAACTTCCATATTGGACTAATAACCTAACAGTTCTGCGTAACACAAAGCAATCACTCTGGGCAATGTTTAAACACAACAGAACAACAGAAAATCTTGTTAAATACAAAAAGGCTAACGCAAAGTTTAGAAAGGAACTAAAGTTTGCCAAAAATCAATCTTTTGAAAGACTCACAGCTAACATAACACCCAGCTCAAGTCCCAAAAAAATATGGGCTGATATAAAAATGCTTTCAGGGGCAATGAAACCGAATAAAATCGATTTTATACACGCGGCACAAGGACCCATCTACAATCCGCAAGGCATAGCCGAAAACTTTGCACTAACATGGTCAACCAATTCCCACTGCTCTAACTTTCACACGGACTTCATTAATTCTCTAAAACGAATTTCTGAGCCGTATCACAACCCCACTCCTTCCCCTGCAGCTTTATTAATTGAATCACCAATCACCATAGAAGAGTTTGACTCCATAATTTCCAATATGACTGGAAAAACACCTGGTTCAGATAAAATATCATACCCGCTCCTAAAAAACCTCCCCCACTCTCTTAAACATAGGCTAACAACACTATACAACTGTATCATAAACCAAGGCGTTTTCCCGCAGTACTGGAAAAAGGCCACTGTCATCCCCATCCCCAAGCCCAACAAACCCAACACATCCCTTCCAAACTTCAGACCCATATCCCTAATTCCCTGTATGTCAAAAGTGCTCGAGAAAATTATTTCAAAAAGGATCATGTGGTATGCTAAAGAAAAGGGATTAATAAGTCCACATCAATTCGCTTTTCAAAAAGGTTTGAGTGTCATCGATCCATTGCTTTATTTTGAACACTGCGCCTTAAAAACATTATCTGATAAAAGCCATTTATCTGTCCTTAGTCTCGACTTTGAGAAAGCTTTCGATAGAATTGGAGCCCATGTGGTACTACAACAACTTAAAGAATGGAGTATTGGAGATAAAATGTATAAGTTTATTAAAGCATTTCTTTCAAACAGGAAAATGTCTGTTAGCGTGAATAATCACAACTCCACTACTCACCCTTTACACAATGGAATACCGCAGGGTTCCCCTCTCTCGGCAACACTTTTCATTATAGCATTTAACCAACTCAGCAATATAATAGCATCAAATCCATATATAGACTATTTGATTTATGCTGACGACGTTTTAATTTTCACGGCCTTGAAGGGCTTGACGCAAGTTAAGGCGATCTTTTCGCAAATCCTTACAGAAATTGACGATTGGTCAAAGACATCAGGGGCCCAAATTTCAGCAAATAAAAGCGCAACTTTGCACATTTGCAGAAAACGAAATTGCACCTTCCCCAACCTCTCCCTTGGTAATACACTAATCCCACATACTAACTCATTAAGAATACTGGGTATAATCTTTGATAAGAAACTTACTTTTAGAGACCACTGTAAATATCTTAGAATTAACTTACTCAATAGATTAAATATTATAAAATATCTTACATCAAAACATTGTCATATACACACAACAACCTTAAATAATATAGTAAAAGCTCTGATGTTATCTAAAATCGATTTCGGTCTTCCAATTTATGGACACTGCGCTAAGAAACACCTCACGCTAATTCATGCACCATACCACACGGCAGCGAGAAGAAGTATTCGAGCATTCCCTACATCGCCAATCAAAACCGTGCTAACAGAAGCAGGACTTCCAAACATTCAGCACAGGATAACACACAACACAATGATGCTTACTCCAAAATTCCTTTATTGCAAAAACAAACTTCTGTTTGAAGCAACGAAAACAGCATTTCGCGCAGCAAACAAGCCGTCAACAATAATGAAATGCATGAAATTTATTCATCAGCTCGATATTATATCAACACCCCAGTTAATTAAGGAAAGCACTCATCCGCAATGGCTCCCCCTAAAAACCACCTTCATTGATACACTCTTCAAACATCAAAAAGCGAAAACCAACGCTGAACAATACTTCCAGCTGTTTAACAACGCGATCGAGCCCTATAAATCAGAATGGGAAATCATTTACACCGATGGATCAAAATCAGACACCCACACAACGTTTGCCGTGACAAACGCTGAAGGCGTCACAATAGCCATCGGTGCTTTACCGTCGTACTGCTCCGTACTCACAGCCGAAGCGGCTGCGTTACATGAAGCAGTGCTTTTCGCCTCGCAAACAGAAAAGAAGTACATAATATGCAGCGACAGCAAATCTACAATTGACGCATTGCATAACACCAACAATAATACTGCATTGATCAACCGTATAGGCGAAATTTTGTACAAATTCAGGAACACGATCAAAATCATGTGGATCCCTGGTCATGCTAGTATAAAAGGCAATGAATATGCAGATACACGCGCTAAAGAAGTAGGAAATGAACCAACAATCCTAAGCTCCCTCTTCATGGAAAAAGACATACGAAACCTTGCAAAAAAATTTCTCAACTCGTCGTTGGCTGGAGAGTGGACTAACTTCAACCACCACTACAAAGAGCAAAACCCCACGGGAAGGAAACCAAACTACCCACCAGACTCTTCCTGTCACGACATCAGAAGGTTTGTGCGCCTTAGAATAGGCCACACTCTAAAAACACACGGCCATCTTCTGAATAGTTCCGCTAAACCATGTTGTGCTCACTGCAATTCAGCCAATCAGTCAGTAAGTCATATACTAGACGAATGCCCCGCTTTACGATCAAAGAGAGAAATAACATTTGGTAACATAAAACCGTCCAGCCTATTGAAGACACCGAACATAGATAACATCAGTACAATCAATAAATTCTTAAAGGTTTGTAATATTCTAGACATATAATTTCGTAGAGATAACTTATAAATAAAACAGATTTAAATTAGTTGCTTGTAATGTTAACATTAAGTTATTTTTGAAATAGTAGTAACGTGAGCCGAAGGCCTTAGTAGCCAGCGCTTTTCTTTAGTGGACTTATTATTGATAATTAGTTCTCATGTAAAATAAATAAATAAAAAAAAAAAAACTGGGGCATTTCGTGAGATAACACGTTCACCAAACTTGGTTTTCAATAAATCGATTGTGACATTCGCTGTGTGGCTTGTGGCGCCGTCCTGTTGGAACCACATATTGTCCAAGTCCCTATCATCCAATTCGGGCCAAAAATATTCGGTTATCATTGAGCGGTAGAGATTCCCATTCACAGTAACGTGCCGGTCTTGATCATCACGGACCAAACCGTAATTTTTTCGGGATGTAATGTTGACTCATGGAGTACGTGTGGATTGATTGCTGCCTGTCCAATAACGCATATTTTGCTTATTGACAAAGCCATCCAACCAGAAATGACGACGACCATAAATTGGACGTAGCGCTCTTAAAGTTGAGGCCATTGACTCCGAATTTCGGTAGTAAATCTTAATAATTTCGACTCGTTGTTGGATCGTATATCTTTCCATGTTGAAATGGCAAACCTTACTGAAGAGAAATGTCAAAAGAGCGGGGAAAAGTGTGGCGTCGTTTGCATTCACTATCGGCCTACTTTTGTAGCGTCCTTATTGAAAAACCCTGTATTAGTGTCTAAAGGTTAATTTTGCTGAGGAATAAGTTTATAGCTAGCTGTTTTTTAAAAAGGTTGCCACGTACTTGAAAATTCGAATTAAATTAAATTATCCACAAGTTATATGAAATAGTAAAATATGGGTGCCAAACCATTCGATTCGCTAGGAGAGCGATTACAAGTATATTTTTAAGGTTGCCTCCTTTTTTACGTCAAATTCAATTATTGTGTATAATACAAAGATGTAAAATATTAAAATTTGAGTGTCGTTCGGACAAGATGGTCACCTATAGTTTTGAGAGGGTGTCCACCTGTTCTATGTGACATAAATCGAAATGCGTTATCTGGTTACTTATGTTAACGACAATGAGACAGGACAACTTCTTTCGGAGTATTCTAGTATTTTTATAAAAAATAAAAAAAAATACAAATTTGCAGATATTGAAAAAAATCACTTAACAATGTTTAGTGGTCTTTAAGAGAAAAATATTTTTGAATTAGTTTAAATGAAATGAGTTTCCCACAGGGTATATTTACATGCATACATACTTATGTAGCGATTTACTCGAACAAGTATGTGTATGTATGCGGACTTGGAATTCTCATCAACTCAACACAACATTCACTCTCGGCATTTAATTTGTTAGGCAATTTTGAAATACTTTGCAACTGTTAACTGCTGGTTGGCGTGACGACAGTCAGTCAGGCTATTTTTTTGTATTTCCATCAGTTTATTTTCGCAGTGAGTTTCTTCAGGCATCCAGCCATTTGCATTATAAATATACTTACTTTACTATATGTGCTGGAAAATAGTTCTATGAAAGTTTACAACTGTTATATTCATACATACAAACATACATTGATATTGTTGATGTTTAATGCTATTACAAATGCTTTTCTGGTGACATAAGATTTGTATAGCCTGGAAAATAAGAAAAAAAAGTTTAACAAAATCTCAAAGTGCCTTTATTTCTTTCTTTAAAAATAGTAAGTATAGAAATATAATTTGAAAGTTTTAATAAAATATTAATAACTTAAAAGTCAATTATTAAAATGTCGCGAAGTTGTTAAATGTATACAAACAATTTGTATTTGCTTCTATAAATCTACAAAAAAAAAAAAAAAATACAAAGACGCAGGTCAACTGAATAGAGTGTTGGGTCGAAAACATAATTATTCTTTGAAACGACGATACGACAACGTTTATGCACGAGAACATAAATGTGAATATGAGTATGAGTATGAATATGAGTTAATTCATGGCACTTCGACTAACTGAAATACTTGAACTTTACTTTAGTTTTGAGATCAATAAAAAGTAAGTATTGTATGACAAAAAGTAACGAAAAATTTAATACCTTTATTTGAAAATATATTTGTGAAAGTGTATCTCTTCTTATGTTCTTAAATATCACCTTTAAAATGGGCTTAGCATCAAAATTAAAAAACAAAATCCTAACTTTTACGGTAAGAGGTTGATTCCACAAAACTCGGGCAACCTAATGCACAGAGACAGGTAAGCCATACCATACCGAGTGCCTTTAGCCTCATCCTAGCGAGAACGGGGCATTCACACAGTAGATGTTGCTCGACTGTCTCTCTAGAGTCCCGGTTCTCACAAACGATCCTGTGCAGACTGTCGTGAGTTTGTAGGTATTTCCTTCGGTCATTCTCTAAAGAGCTCTGGTTTTAGACGGATCATAGGACACCCAAAACTGCCGGGTAATCCTATACGATCCTGTATGGTTCCACCTCTGCTTAGCTTTTGAGTAGTAAAATTTGGCAATTCTGCTTTTTAACTTTCTGAGCGAGACACACCTCGCCAGTTCATCCCTTTGCCGCATTAGGATAATCTCAAACGTGTCAGAAATCGAGGATAGCTCTCTTCTACACGCATCCAATAGTTGGGATCTGACCGAGGTAGAAGATAGAGCCTGAATAATCGCTTGGCTATCTGAGAAGATATTCACCTGCGGTTTCGCGGGTGCATTTTGCTTTACTGCTCCTCCTTTATTGCAAAAATTTTGGCCTGAAAAACGCATGGCATGGCCCGGCAGGCGGAAGAAAAATGTTTGATAGTTATTTACGTTACGCCAATGGCTGCTGTCCGGTGAATTCCACATAGTTTCTTAACAACGTATTCCTTAGTAAGGGTAGGTCATCACACCGACACCCCAGAAGAGAGTATGGGCTAATAGCTGTGTGTACATCTAGTGTAAAATTGTTGCTTTTAAACCCCATCTATTGCCTAAGATTCTTTTTTGGCTCTTAGAGAGGCACTGAGGCCTTTCTGGCACATTCTTCGTTGTTCATTTTCCAAATTAGTTTGGAATCCAGGATAACACCAAGATATTTCTTTTTTTCTTTGACATACCCATTTTTGACACTCGAAAGAGTGAGAGGTGTTGTACAGAACAAAAATTTAGCCAAAAATTTATTATATCAACGCAGCAGCCACCATTCTTTTCGTTTTTTTCATTCTAGAAAAAATCATTCGAATTTTTTTTTTTACGTATGCGGTAGTAGTTACGAAGCCAGAAATGTTCACAAATTCATAATTTTTTAGTGGTATATGCGATTCGAGCGACTTGAACTGCAAAATCTTTATTTTTTGTTTTTCGTTCTTTGTATTTTTTTCTGAATCTAAACGAAATTTTTAACTAGTGCTCAGGATATTCTAACACTTTTCACCTTACGCCCGTTTTTGTAAAAGCCCAAAAGCAACCGACAGAGATAGATATAAACATATAAGCGAAATGTTCAGAATGAAAAAAAGAGAACGATTTATCCATGTTTTTTTTTTTTGGTCTGCTCATCCATGCATTGGTTGACTCGAGTAAATATTCAGTTATCTCAACGAAATTTGATACAAATATTGCCCTCTACATAAAGTAAATTGGTATTGAAAATATGTGAAACCCATATAACGGTGTTTTGTAAAAATCAAAAGAATACTTGCGGCTAAGAAAAATCGCAATTTTTGAGCGACAAAATCATTGCACAGTTTCCTTATTTGTGCAAAATACATTCCATACCAATTTTGACATTTATTTTTCGAAGGTTCAAAATTCCAAATTTGCGCCTTTAGTATTTGTACTAAAGTTAGAATACCCTTCTTGGAAGTGGCTGGCGCCGAGTCCGCCGAACTCTTGCCCGTAAACTTTAAATGCGGTCTACTCGAAACTATGTTTTTCAAAATTGTGCAAGTGATAATCAAAAAACTAGTGAACCGATTTTCATCATGGAACATTCATTTTAAAAAGCATAAACTAATGTTTTCAAAACCAAATTATTTTTTCAAAATCGCATTTTTTTGAACCTATGTTAAATATTTTTGTCTATTTACGATAAAAAAAAAACTCACCAAAATGTTTGGTTAGTTGATTTCAGATGAAAATGGCGGCCAGCATCGTTTACGCAATTTACGACGTCAGTGGCGACTTGACTTCAAGATACTTGAAAAACTTCACTAAAAAATGTTTTTTATTTTCAATCTCTGACATCACTTGAAAATAACTGTCTTCAAATAAACCTTTTTTTCTGCCTCTAAATGTACTCCCCGCCCCTTTAAAACAAAACTGGTTTTTATACAATTTAACCCCGTTTCCACCACTAAATAGAAACTTAGTGTAAAAAATTAAAAATTTTAAATGCAGTCACAACTTGAGGTTCCTCTTTCGTTTTCTTAAATGTATTTTAAATGTATTCAAAAACCAAAACCACTTCGTAACAGAGACACATTGTAAGCATTATTTTACGACTTTACTCGGCAGTCATTAAAAATGCAAAGATTCTCGCAATTGCCACCACCAACCAACTCATTGTATGATCAAAAAGAAATACCGGCTATGGCATAAAATTCCAGCGCTTGCAGCAGTGACAATGTAAATACAAGCCAGTGAAAGTATGCTCATTAATTTTGCATTTTATGCCACACGTCGGTAGCCAAAAAAAAAAACCCAAAAAAAAAAGACACAAGCTAAAGTGAAGAGCGCCCTACACCTCCGATTGCTGTCATATAATGTGTGGCAATAAAAATAAAAAAAATCATTCAACGACTCGTATGAATCATGACGGTGCGGCATTTAAGTGGGATTCCCCGAAAAAGTAGCTATGAGTGGCATTTAAAAGTCGTTTTTATTACTACTCGTACCACTGGGCAGAGTCGCAGAGTAGTGAAGAATTAAAGAAATTAAATTGTGACAATTTACGTTGCGCAGCACGTATTCTGATGGTTACTGAAGCTGTCAAGCAAAATAAATTACTCTGCAATTATGAAAATTCATTCCAAAGGAGGTGTTAATGTGTTCATGCAAACTGCGTATATTGAATAATTTTGGAATATTTGTGAATTTTACTTTTTTAACATATTTCAGTTAATTAGTTTGAGAGTTTTTCTGCTCACTGATTAAAATAAAATCGAATATCTTTTACGCAGTTGCAATCATGGGAAATTATTTTTTTCATAATTCTTCCTTGGATATGAGAATGTTGAATAAATTTTGAAAAAACAGTAGATTGCAAAGAGTGGTACCTTTTTATTTAAATCAATCATTTAAAATTTATGTGGGCTACTTTTAAAAAACGACGTCAATTAAATTACCAACTTTATTGACCACCGCAAACTGCGCTCGTTTTCGGGCATTTTTCTTAATTTCTTCAAACATCTCGGTCGGTATGGCGGCTATTTCGGCACGAATATTGGTCCTAACGTCGTCAATTAGCTGCGGCTTGTTGGCGAAAACTTTACTTTGTAAGTAACCACACACATACAGATGTTCGCAGGATGAAAGATTAAATCGGGAGATCTTGGTGGCCATCGCCTCTTTTTGATATCACACGGCAAGGGAATTTTTATTGCAAAAACCGCACTGTTTGGGTCGGCGTGTGGCATGGCGTCTCGTCTTGTTGAAACCAGAAGTCAGTCAGACTTCTTTTCACGTTTACCGTAAACTGTTTTGCCTTCCTTGAAGAAAAATTGCCCAATGATGGTTTTTGCGCTCACTACGGTACAAATAGTCAATTTTTGATCAGGTAATGATGTTTCATGAATCTCGTGAGGAGTTTCTGTTACCCAAATGCGGCAATTTCGTTTATTAACACCGCCAGCGAGGGTAAAATGCGCCTCGTCGCTCATAAAGACTTGCATCCAAAAGTCCGGCATGATTTCCGAAATTCGGCCGAATATTTTGCCATATTCTATATGACGCGACATGTCTGTGCCAATATCCTTTGAGTCAGTTGCATTGTTGTCGTTCAAAATGCGCCGCAAAGTGATGCTACTGATGTTCAACTGCTGAGCTCGGATGCGATACGAGTGACTTGGGTCGTCGGCAACGCTCTCTCTCGCGCCTTCAATAACTTCATTGGAACATCTTGGACGTGGATGATTATAGGTTTGATTACCCACTGTTTCGTTATTTTTGTCGGCAGGTGGTCGATATGGACGTTGAGTTAGCGTAATTGGAGGACGATTTCCAATGTAGATAGTCAGCTATACGGCTTATTTACATACAACATACAACATAGCACGACCTTGTGTATTGCCCAAGTGATTTTTTTTAAACATATGTTCTTTTGAATGTGGCAGCTCCTTCCCGCTGGACATTTAGACAGAAATTCAGTGTTATATCTCCGAACGGAACGAAATAAATCGCTTTATGAATTGCTCAAGAAATCATCTTTTCTGACTAAGCTCATTTTCATCACCGCGGCTATGTTAATAAGCAAAACCGGATCTGTGGATGGGGAAATTCGCATCTCATCGTCGTGTAGCGAATGTATCTTTAGAGGAAGCCAACTTGGTATGAATTTTGGAGCGGGTTTTTTTTACTACCATTTCGTTCATCGGTAAGACAAGGGCATGATAAACGATTTTTTTGTAGTTAGAAATTAAAAAAAAATTGACTTGAACGATCTTTGCTTGCAGCAGAATGGTGCGACATGCTACACTTTATGGACCACTCTTTATAGAAAAATAGATACTGTTTTCACTTCGGTACATCAACTAACCCCAACGCTATTAGGATGTCTAGGATGATGGGCTAAACTAGTCTCGTCTTCTCGAGCTGTTGTCACTTTCGCGAAGCAGGTGCAATGGCTCCCCGGGGCACAGCCGAAGAAGCGACTATACTCCGAGCCTGTGTAGATGTTTCTGCAGTCTCTAAGACCTAAGAGCGTGCTGGACTATCAGCAGGATGGGCGTGGGTATCGGGCCCAGTAGGTATGTTTTCCTTCGCATCCCCTGTCCATGGCGAGACCCAAGTATTTCATCTATGTAGCTGCAATATCAGCCAAGGAGGTAACTCTAATTTCTAGAAATTTCGCTTTTATTGGAGAATTTTATATTGCCTTCTTGAGTCAATAATTTTAAGCATTACACCGGCGCATCACAAAATCGCATAATGTACTCTCATTTTCCCTTCTCTCAAGAATTATATTACGACTATGTCGCAGAATATAACGTCTTTATCTCGTACTCAGTAGGACACAACTACAACAACTATTGTCTTTATTAGAGGGCTGTACACAATTTTTGCCGCATATTTTTAGGCGCAGTGAAACTTGAAAACTGTCAGGTTGATGCATTTTGTTAGATTATCAGCATAGGGGGGACAGTTCGTCAACCGGTAGAATTACATGCAAATTGTTGTTGTGAATTAACCGCTGATGGCTTGACAAAACTTATCAATCTGACAGTTGTCAAGTTTACTGCATCTAAAATTATAGGGAGACGTTTTGTAAGGTCAGGAGTGTAACGGTTTGGTAAATCTGTAGAAATTCTGCTGCATACTTTTTGGCACACCGTCTCCAAATATATAACCAAAATCAGTTAGTACAGGGGGAACCTATTAAAATCGGCATTTGTTACAGTCTGTTAATCTACTCATTTCATATGGGTCACTCTGTTAACTTAAACATGGAGACTGCGATTTGAACGTCATGCACCAGTTATTCATTCAATAAGTTAAATGGTGGCAATTTGAACGTAATATTAGGGAGTGACCAATTTCAAAAATTAAGTAAGTATCATAAAAAACAATCAAAGAATTATCGAGACAGATTTCTCATTAATTTTGATTATTTATGTCTTATCAAATAATCATGATAATTTGCTCATTATAACTAATAATAAACGATTACGAAATACTACAAGCAGACTGTTGGTAAATATCTGATTGAATTGATAGTTCGGCGAAAAAAAGTTTCAGTTAGAAAAAGCCATTAGCGCCATTTAAAAAAAAGAGTTAAATATATTCATTTGATGTTTTCTTAGGAGTAGTGGAATTTCGGGCGTCTCCGTTGGAGTAAAAATAAGGCCATTAAGCTGAAATATGTCAAGCATAATTTGGCATGCAATGAAGTTGAAGCAAAGGTGACTGGCGCTCCCGCTAATGGGAATTTACGCGCCACTCAGGAATATGAATATGGTAGGCATACAAAAGCATTTTCATTGTAATAAGTATGTATTCTGAGTATTTTCAGCGTATATGTAATTTAGAGTGACAAATGAGCGGCGCATTAAGTGTTGCTGGAAATGCTACAAAAACATTCACATTAAAATTAACAATGGAGAAATATTATTAGAAATTTGTTTAAACACGATAAAGAAAAGGAAAAAAGAATGTGAAAACATAAAACTCATTTCCTCAATTTAAAAAAAAAAAAACAACAAAAAACTACCACACTGCTGCTGCTCTTAAAGCTGCCCCATTGCGAGTCGTTGTACACGGCGTATACGCAATATTATTAAAATAATGTTTGTACAATTCGTATATACTATGTATGTATGTATGTACTATGTATGTGTGCATATTATGATGACTGCTTTTGTTTGCAGATCGTTACGCATTTTGTAAGTTTCTTCGCGAACAAACAAAAATGCCATAAAAAGTGAAAAATGCGTGAACCAATTGTTCTGAATTTGATTGTGAGCGATGAATGTATGTATTTTCCGTTATTTGCGTATAGAGGAATATATGTATGTGTTTGTGTGCATCGAAAATACGTTTGCTAAAAATTACTTTCTGCCAAAATGCGATTCAATTTAAAATGTACTATATATGTGTACTTTTCATAAAATATTAAAATATTTACTTTCGAGCATTTATTTGCATCTGACAGCAACCCTTATCATACAACCGAAAAATAGTCAAACAAGAAACTGGTTGTAGGTGATCCATATGTATGGTCAACATATAATTGAAATTAATAAACAGATTAGCGGGAGTTTTTTTTTATGTCATTTCAACACCTTAAGGCAACAACAAAACACATGCGATTACGATGTTATCTGTTTCTGTGATATTATCTGTTTAAGGGAATCCTCTACCCTTGCCGTTTCAACAAATCGATTTTTCTAAATTTAATTTCAATCAATATGTATCCAAGAATACGCCACAGAGAGGATTTCGTGGAAATCACATTCCTTTGCATGCTCCTGGGCTTCGTAATGTACCTGTCTCCGGCCGTTTTCGAGAAGCTAAGCGTAGCGCGTCATCTTTAAACGCGTTTTCCCGAAAATAGGGGGTTTTTTAGCTGCCGAGTAAGACCTTTTATAGAAGTATTGGTCCGATTTCAAAAGTTGTTATATTGAATTAATCAGTGAACATACCGCTATGTTTTCTCGAGCACAATTTGCGAAATTTTTTTTTGTTCCATTTTAAGAGTCTCATGAAAATTGAAAATTTGTAATAAATTGTTGCATAAAACAAAAAAGTTCTGTTTTGGGAGAACATAGCCAACGTAACTGTGATTATAAAGAATATTTAATTTTACATTATTAATTAATTACAGATTACCCAACTGGCCAGAATTTTACTTGAGCGGGACCCATGCAGTTTCAACATTAATTTAGCTAATGTCGTTTCAAGGCCGACAAAAATTTTTTTTTTGGTATTCGATACAAGAATTTTGAAGTCAAAACCTGTACCTTTTAAATAATTTTTTTTTATCCATTCAGTAGATCCTTCGGAATTTGTTTCCAAAAAAACCGCTCGATTTCAGGCCTTGAGAGTAGAGGACCCCCTTAATGTGCCTTGATTAAAAGGATTTTTGAAGTAAAACTTTTTTAGCGGCATGGGAAAGATTTTTACTCAGTACTACTAATTTTAATAATACTAGTACTTAGTAGTACCAACTAACTTCTTCTTCTTAATTGGCGCTATAACCGCCTAGGCGATTTTGGCCGATTTCAATATTGCACGCCAGCCGCTCCTCTGCTTTGCTGCCTGGCGCCAGTTAGATATCCCAAGTGTAGTCAAGTCCTTCTCCACCTGGTCTTTCCAACGTAGAGGAGGCCTTCCTCTTCCTCTGCTACCACCAGCGGGTACCTCGTCGAATACTTTCAGGGCTGGAGCATTTTCTTCCATACGTACCACATGACCTAGCCAGCATAGCCGCTGAATCTTAATTCGCTGAACTATGTCTATGTCGCGGTACAGCTCATACAACTCATCGTTCCATCGTCTGCGGTATTCGCCATCGCAAAGACGTAAAGGACCAAAAATCTTTCGGAGAATCTTTCTCTCGAACACTCCAAGCGCCATCTCATCCGATGTTGATAGGGTCCATGCTTCTGCGCCATACATTAGCACGGGCATGATGAGGGACTTATAGAGCGTGGTTTTCGTTCGTCGAGAGAGGGCTTGACTGTTCATTTGCCTACTCAGCCCAAAGTAGCACTTGTTGGCAAGAGAGATTCTTCGTTGGATTTCAAGGCTGACATTATTGTTGGTGTTGATGCTGGTTCCAAGATAAACAAAGTCCTCTACTTTGTCAAAATTGTAACTGTCAACAGTGATGCGGGAGCCAAGGCGCGAATGCGCTGACTGTTTATTTGATGACAGGAGGTACTTCGTTTTGTCCTCGTTCACCTCCAGACCCATTCGCTTCGCTTCCTTGTCCAGCTTTGAAAAGGCAGAACTAACGGCGCGGTTGTTGAGGCCAATGATATCGATGTCATCGGCATACGCCAGCAGTTGCACACTCTTATAAAAGATGGTACCTGACCGGTTTAATTCTGCAGCTCGAATTATCTTTTCTAGCATAATGTTAAAGAAGTCACACGATAGGGAGTCACCCTGTCTGAAACCTCGTTTGGTATCAAACGGCTCGGAGAGGTCCTTCCCAGATCTGACTGAGCTGGTGGTGTTGCTCAGTGTCATTTTACATAGCCGTATTAGTTTTGCAGGGATACCAAAGTCAGACATCGCGGCATATAGGCAACTTCTTCTCGTGCTGTCGAAAGCTGATTTAAAGTCGACAAATAGATGGTGTGTGTCGATCCTCTTCTCACGGGTCTTTTCCAATATTTGGCGTATCGTGAATATCTGGTCGATGGTAGATTTACCAGGTCTAAAGCCACACTGATAAGGTCCAATCAGTTCGTTGACGGTTGGCTTTAGTCTTTCACACAATACACTCGATAGAACCTTATACGAAATGTTAAGAAGGCTGATCCCGCGGTAGTTGGCGCATATTGCAGGATCACCCTTCTTGTGGATTGGGCAGAGTACACATAAATTCCAATCGGCGGGCATGCATTCGTCCGACCATATTCTGCAAATAAGCTGGTGCATGCACCTTACCAGCTCCTCGCCACCATGCTTGAATAGCTCAGCTGGTAACCCATCAGCTCCAGCGGCTTTGTTGTTCCGTAGCCGCATAATTGCTATTCGAACTTCATCGAGGTCGGGTGACGGGATGTTAATGCCGTCATCAGCGATTTGGGGTTCGGGATCTTCATCTTCTCCGGCGCCGCTTTCGCTGTCCAGTATTTGCTTGTGCGCTGGGCTTGGGACCCGCCACGTAAAAAACTATACCCAATGAAAAATTTCAATGTGCCTCGGATGAGATCTCCCTTTTTTGATGACGACCACAAGCAATGTTTTAAGGACTACGATTTAAGGGCATGCACCTGGAATGTCCGAACCCTTAATGGGGAAGGTGCCGCTGCCCGGCTGGCTGATGTCCTCGTAAGAGTACCAACTAACAATACTATTAATTTTTACTACTACGCCTATTACAACTATTAACGACTACTACCACCCCTACTCCAACCTTTAAGTCTCTATCTCTTTATAAGTTCGGCAAAGATGTTTTACTTCTGGCTCTCGCTTTTAGGTGCGCGAGTGTTTTTTTTTTTGTTTTAATATAACATTTTTATTTTCCGACGTGATACAATAGACTCGATGTAAAGAGAATCTCGGATTGTGAGAACTACTCGATGGAAGGGGTTGCGAAAATTCTTTGATTTAGTTTTCTATAGAGGGAACCTCTAATCTAACAAGTACGGAGTATAGAAAACTTCGCCATTTATGAATTTCAGTTATTTTTCAGTCATGTTAGAAACCATGAAGTATACTTATATATAGAAAAAATAGAAGATCAAAAAACATATAGTAAATATAAGTACATTGCATAAACAATTTAATCCTGCGTCGACCGACCGAGCAGAAATGGCTAGTGAAGTGATTATGACATATATATTCTTTTGCTAGTTGACTATGAAAGTTCAAAAGTTGTAAATGTAAAGTTATGCTAAAGCTCGGTAATCTATTAAAAATAATAAAAAAAGCTGTTAGCGTGCTCTATAAAATGAAAATCTTTGGTGAGTGAGTTTTCTGATATGTAAATTGTTCACCTCGCAATATAATGAATGGATAAATATTGATCGTTAGACAGAGCTAAATTTCGAAATTTTCAAACATACATTGATACCGTTGTAAAAATTAGGTTTCAATGAAAATAAAATAATTATATATAATTTTTACGAAAAATTGTTTTTGCACCAATAAATTTACGTTATGTCCAAAGTTGCTGGCTAATTATCAGTTGAAAATCCATTTGGTATTTTCGAAACAAAGTGAGCTCAAACAGTCAGGCAAAAATTATACAAATGGTCTGAAGTATGTACACTTGCGTTCAATAAAAACGCACCCCCAAATATAATTTAAATAAGATCACAAAAGAAATTTGTTTATAAAGTTAGAATATTAGGTTCATTATTATTTGTTTGGCCACATAGTGTAAATAAGTTATCCACAAAAATTTTTCTCGAAAATGGTTTTTATAAGGAATAGCCAGTTAATTAAAGAAATTAACAAAAATGTATATTCGATTATATTCATTATATTAATTAAAAGAAAACAATGTGAAGTTAACTTAAAGCGACTAAATCATTTTCACCGCTAACGGCAGAAATATAGACTACCCAATAAGCATTTCTAAAATAACGACTCGTTCCACCTTTAGCCTCAATAACTGGCTTATTTCTTGAACGCATGGAATTCACTAGGACCTCAATTGATTTGCTTATAACGGGACCGTACCAAACCAGTTCTAAAATCTTTATCAATTGACTTTTATTTGTTGACTTCTGTTTAGCAACTTCACACTTTATTATGTGCCATTCGTGCTCAATAGGGTTTAAGTCTGGCGAGTTTCCAGGCCAACCCGAGCGATGAATCCTTAGATCGTTAAAGGTATTGGCCAACTAAGTGTATTCCCTGTACCGCTCATTCTTTTAGAGTGATTTCCCATGTAAGGAACATGAATTTCCTATAGTTTTTTCATAGTTTTTTAAGAAAAAGATAAATAAACAAAGTTTCAAGTAATCTTTTATAAGCTAAGCAACATTGCCAAATAAAAATTCCGCCTAGTTTTGATTTAAAAGCGTCTCAAAAAATCAACTTCGCAAAAAAATGGAAATTCCTCGTAAACATTTTCGTATGATTTTTTTGTAGAATTCCAAATGCTGGTTAACTCGAAAACAATGCTTGGAATAGCTACATTGGACTTTTGTTAATGAAGCACCAACAAAAACTGCTGTTTAGTATGTTTTTTTTTTTTGTAGAATTTAGCGGGGGTCAGTCTCAGTGATGAATTCAGCAAAGGTCGTTCGTGTTGTTGTTGTTGGAGTAAACATCGATGATTGTGGGAAGATTTATCCAGACGGATAGGCATTTGATATACCGTGAGATAGAGGCATCCTTGTATTTTGAAAAAGGTAAATTATTAGATTTTGCATGAAGTCTGCGCTCGCTGTATTCCACACAATTTGACCGGTTTTCTAAAAAAAAAGCTCATCTGAATTCAATTCAGTTGCTACTATAGCTCTTGAAGATCGAAAAGCGGTCAATGTTGAATGGTCGACAATAATTAGCTTGCACGCAGTCAATGACGAAATACAAAAAGAAAAATATCAACAAATGAAACCGTATAATATTTGAAGCGTAAAAAGTTCGAAATAGGAACTCATTGTCTGTATTAATTTGATTTCTCACTTAGTGACTTTTTTTTCTATTTTTCGTTTGTTATGAACAAAATGCATCGCGAGCTCTTTTCAACAACTGCAAAGCCCGTTGAGGCATTCCGAACCCATGTTTCTGAGATTAGAGTGGAATAAGTCTTTCGGCAATTGGTTTTATCGGATGCAAAAGTATATAGATTTTAAAGGTGAAAAACAGTAAACAAAATATATATTTTCCCCAATAAAAACTCATAGCCATAAAATTTGAATATGAATCCAATCAACTAAAATCTATTCTCTGTATACTCAGACCTTATGCATCTAATGAGTATATTTTCTAAACAGTGATCTACAAGCGATTATCATTTCAAATATCTAAATTTGGTTTAACTTATTACAAATATTTACTTTGGAAGAATAAAAAAAGAACTAATGAATAAGTTAAAGTTCTTTCAACAAAATGTTTTATTTTTGTATAAATCCTGTAACTATGACATGCCAATTGAGAAGCAAGAACAGGTAGATTTGAAAAAGGGAAAGTTATCTTTGGTTACTTTGGTTAAAATTTGGTTTCACATATGTAGATGGATCACAAAATTCATATTGCTTTTGGTTATAACCGCTCGCTTTTCCGATCAGCTACGCATAAGTATAGTAAATAAATTTGAGCATATGGGATATGTTGGTGATATGAAAATACCAATTGGTTTTCTTCCGGGCAGCTCAAGTGAGAATATTGCAATTTGTGTTACAACATCAAGACGCACATCACAAATTGTAGGAGAAATTCGGCCAGACATCGAGCTATATGATGTAAGCTCCAAGTTATTACTATTATTATTATTATTGTTAAGATAATTAAAACCCCATAACTTTGAGTGAACGAATTTTTCTTCCATGAATATAGCAAGTAGCCGCATTCTTATTTCATACCTTAGCCTCAGCCAGTTTTGTATCAGCATGGACATTTTCACTCAAAAGCCTTAAATGCAATGCATACCTACAATCATAATTATCTTGAAATGTCTACCCATATCAACCAAAACATAAAGACTTCTACCATAGCAAATGAATATCAACATAATCAGAAAGCATTTAATAAAAGAGCCGGAGCTAACTACACACTCCAGGAGTACGAGTATAACCAAATTGTGGTTTGAATTGTTAACCAGATAATTTTGGTATTTTGCAATGTATGCTTGCGGAAGTTTACTTTCACTTATTTCATAATTGTGAACAATTTTGGAAATCAATATGTTTGAGTAGGTACGGATATCTACTCCTCCCCACAAGCCATTTATAATATTGAGTAATTTGTGCGTTAATGGTAAACAATACTGGTGTATTAAGTATGTATGTATGCCGATATATTGTCAGTACATATATATTTGGATGCACTTGGTTTCATAATGTTATTCCACATGTTAACATTACGTTTTAGATGTCTCGCTTTTATTAGGTACAATATTTAGATAATTATTTCTTAACACATATGAACAGTCGCGACAGGAGTAACACAAACATTTAGTTTCATATTATCATGAGCTATTATTTTTAGCGACAATCAATCTGCCCACTACTTGCCTCGCTTACAGAAAGGATACTCATAAATAGCTAATATTTACTTGCCCGGCTATAAGTAGGTAGTAATTGGGGTTATGAAAATATGAAAATTGCCATTCAGGGTTTTGGTTATGAAACAAAAATGTCATAGAAGTACAGTGTTGTGCATATAATAACCGACAAAATTCAATATAATATAGTTGACTACTTTCTCTTACTCTTTTTATAGTTAATTATGTAACATAAACCAAATAAATAAAGATTTCAAACTTCTCACGAAATTCATCAAATTTAAAATAATTCTCATAAAATGTTCAAACTTTTTAAGTGTGCAGTTTTGTAGTCACACAATTTTACAATAAAAAAGTTCAATTTTGAAGTAGCTAGAAATTTCGGCTGATTTTTCATTAGTTTTTTACTGAATGTGTTCAACATTTTTTTTCCATACGAAGGTAAATTTTGTTTATGGAGCTAAATGCCCAATAAACTCAGCAAAAAAAAAATATCAAAAATCAACGCGAAATTTCAGTCGCTTGAAGCTTTTTATTTGTTATACTAAAATTAAATGGGCTACACAACTGTTTCATTAAAAATTAAAAAAAAAGAAAGTCCAGATTAAAAAGTTGAAAATTTTGATGACCTTTTTGTAAATTTTTGGAATTTTTATACGTTTTCTAAAAAGTTTGAAACTTTAATTTACAATTACACTACTCGACAAAAAAAATCTCCAAGAATAAAATAGGCCTTTCCTAAAGTGAAATTTTCTCCTGATTCCGAATATGACTTTCATTTTCTTGTGGCAGATCTAGTTTCCGAGATATCGGCGAAAATATGAAAATTCCCATTTTTGCAGAACACTACTTCATATAGGTACGGCAAAAATTTGTATTTTTCATTTTTTCGTTTTAAACTGTTGAATTATGCATTATACTAATTCCCATAAAAATGTCTTGCCTTCACCTCCCTCAAGTATCTTCAGTAGTTTGGCCACTATGCCAAAAAACGTTCAAAAAATGTTGAAAAAAAAAACGAAATTTTTTACACAATTTCAGATTTAACCACTTTAAAATCGGAAAAATTCTATTGACGAAAAAAAGTTAGCCCTCCTATGTTGTAGGTAATTTAACTACGAAAATTTTAAGCATACCAGCACAACAATCGGACGTGCCATTGAAACTATAGCCCCGTTAACTTGCAAGCGTCTATCCTACAATTTTTTTATAGAGAAAATTTTTATTCAAACTAGGTTTTTATTTTTTTATAACGTTTTATTATAGACATATGTTTGCACGTTAAACTGTATTCAATTGAGTAATATGAGTATAAATCAGCAATTCAGTAAAAAACAACAACGACAACAACATTAAATACATACATATCTACATCTAAAAAAGTCAAATTGAGCGATTTTACCGTGGTGGTCAATAGTGAGGGACGTGGGTACTTCTAACTACCCGTTTATAATTTTCTGGGTTTGTCTCCCATATTATTGTCCAGCAATAATCTCCCATCATTTCTTCATTCCAAAAACCTTGGTAACGCTTTTCAAAAATCATGAGGTCTTGGTGAAACCTTTCACCCTGTTCATCACTTTCAGCACCTAGGTTTGCGGGAAAATTATCCAAATGTGAATGCAAAAAATGCATTTTGAGGGACATGTTGCATTTTATAGCACTGTAGTTTTTCAACAAGGCTTTGACCATCTCTCTATAGTTGGGATCTTTGTTGTTGCCAAGAAACCCACTAACGACTTGCTTAAAGCTGTCCCAAGCCGCTGCTTCTACTGATGATAAATGATTCGCAAAATTTTCGTCTTTCAGCAACTTTCTAATTTGCGGACCAACAAATATACCTTCTTTTAATTTGGCTTGAGTTATTTTAGGGAAAAATTTCGTTAGGTACTGGATGGATGGCGCGTCCTTATTTAAAGCCTTTACAAAATTTTTCATTAATCCTAATTTGATGTGAAGTGCTGGCAAAATAACTCGTTCGGGATTTACTAAAGGCGGGTTTGCGATATTGAAGGCACCTGGTTCGTACTCAGCTCTTGGTGGCCAGTTTTCCTGAATATAATGGGTTTCTCTAGCACGGCTGTCCCAAAGACAGAGAAAACAGCAATATTTAGTGAAACCTCCTTGAAGTCCGAGAACTATAGCTACAACCTAGGATGTATTTCATATACTATTTATTTTAAACTGTACCACCGAAACTGCTTACCTTTAAGTCCGCACAAATTTTCCAATTAAATTGTTTATATTGAATGAGCTCAAGTAAATTTGATATGCTTAAATAAGTTTCTTTAGTATTCTCAGAATGTGCCACTGGTATTGACGGTAACGAATTTCCTTTATGGAGTAATGCTGCTTTTAAACTATGCTTTGAACTGTCTATAAACAAGCGCCAATCATCCACTTTATTTTCTAATTTTAGTGCTTCAAATAAACCTTGAACATCATTGCAGTAGCAAATATTTTCACTTTTAGTAAAAAAAGAAGAGAAAGTCTTGTGTCTATTTCGAAATTTGGAAGTACTTGTCGAAGGGCCCAGGCTGCCCCATTGCTGCAAACGAGATCCTAGAACTTCGCTATCAAATTTCGATAATTTCAAATCTCTGACCAAGTCATTAAGTTCGGCTTGTGAGACTCGATGTGGGATCTCTCCTTCTTGTCCACTTTCTGAATTATCTGCTTCGGAGTCACTTTCGCTTGAGGCTTCAAAACTTATAGGCGGTCTAGGTATGGGTAAGGTATGGTCATGTAGTTTTGGTTTTTTAGCTGATGCCACATTTGGATAACTTATTAATTTCCTCTTTTTTCTCGTTTTACCTTTAAGGTCTATCACGCAAAAATAGCACTGGTCGTGGTTAAAGGGTTCAGTCCACATCATTGGAACACCAAACTTCATGTTATGACCTTTACCCGATACCCATCTCATTAAAGTTAATCTACAGGAGGCGCAAATAAAATTAGGTGTCCAAGATTTATCGAGATTTTTTACACGGAAACCGAAATAATGAAAGCATGCATCTCTGACAGAATTAGTTATTTTCCGAGCTGAGTTTCCGAAAATATAATGTCCGCAAATAAAGCAAAAATCATCCGGATTATTTTTACATTTAAAATCTCTTTTGCAACAAGCCATTTCGTAAACACATCTACCGATATAGTATGTATAAATTTGCACTACAATTTGCAAAACAAAATTTACAACAAACAGTAGTGACAATTAAATACTTGATGTCTTTTTAAATTTATTAGACCCTAAGGTAGAGTGACCAAATGAAATGTCTCGCCAATTTTATCAGAGTAATACTAAAATTGTAGGATAGACGCTTGCAAGTTAACGGGGCTATAGTTTCAACGGCACGTCCGATTGTTGTACTGGTATGCTTAAAATTTTCGTAGTTAAATTACCTACAACATAGGAGGGCTAACTTTTTTTCGTCAATAGAATTTTTCCGATTTTAAAGTGGTTAAATCTGAAATTGTGTAAAAAATTTCGTTTTTTTTCAACATTTTTTGAACGTTTTTTGGCATAGTGGCCAAACTACTGAAGATACTTGAGGGCGAAGAAGGCAAGAAATTTTTATGGGAATTAGTATAATGCATAATTCAACAGTTTAAAACGAAAAAATGAAAAATACAAATTTTTGCCGTACCTATATGAAGTAGTGTTCTGCAAAAATGGGAATTTTCATATTTTCGCCGATATCTCGGAAACTAGATCTGCCACAAGAAAATGAAAGTCATATTCGGAATCAGGAGAAAATTTCACTTTAGGAAAGGACTATTTTATTCTTGGAGACTAAAGTTGATCAAAATTTGTCGAGTAGTGTTATTAAAGAAGTTAAAAAAAAAATTATATCAATAAACATATGTGTCAAAAAGTATTATATTGAAATTAGTTGCTTATGGTATGCACAATACTGTATTTGTATTTAAGCGACTTTTTTCTTATATGAAGGACACAAAATTTCCCGGTTAACATTTTTCATACTCTCATAACGCTAATTATTACTTATGTTCAGACAAGTAAATATTAGTCTTTTGTGCTAGGCAGATTGCTTGTCGCTAAAAATAATAGCTCAGTATGAAACCAAATTTTTATGTTACTCCCCAGCAAGACCGACCTAACGCATTCACCAACACATAAACAAATCTAGCACTACGCTTCCTATTCCCATTGCATGTGAAACAGAGTAAATGATACGTTTCAGTGTACACATATCGTGCTCGCTCCCTCCCGCAAACTATGCGTTAGATTCATCCCGATGTCCTACATGAATTCACGTAAAGTTTTTGAATTTCTCACGTATACTTTCATAGTACTACATGCTAATTACATATATAGAATGTGTTAGATAACAGATAGTGTTCTGTTTATAGGTAGTGAGAAATAATTATCCAAATATTGTACATATGAAAGCCTGGCAGTAAACGGTGGGCATATATTTTTTGTCGGTAAAAGCAAGATATCTAAAATGTAACATCAATAGGTAAACATAGAACTTTGTTCAGCAAAAAGTGATCATTTGTTAACTATTATCAAACTAACCGTAGACTAGCGTGTTGCTTGTATGTGATGTCGCATCTCTTGGATAGGGATAGCATAAAAAAATAATAGACATATTTTTTTTTTGGAATAGCGTTCATTTCTCAGCAATCATTTGAAAATATCTATGTGCTTTTCTGTACTCCACATTTATTTCCATAAACGGCATATCTACAGAAACTGCGTTACATGAGATTGTATCGCACAAAGAGGGACCCCCAGGTTTTAAGGATACTACATAGCATGGCATGGACATTGAGTGAGTTTTCAACATCGTTTCTTCAATAGGCTGTCAGAGATAAGGCTGTCGATCGCACGGTTAGTTAACACTCCTGCCTTTATAGCGTTCTACCCCTCTACCAAAATCCGCTGTCAGCACTTTTATATTTTTTGTGTATTGTATGGTGAAATTACTTTGACTCAAATAGTATTTTTGAAAAAAACAACGCGTAATGTTTTAAGGAATGCATTAGAAATGTATTCGATATGCAATTTTATTGTATATACTTTTTGTAAAAGCTACTTAAAAATAAATAAAACAATACATTTGATAAATGTTTTAATTTTTCAGTGATAAATTTTTCTTTAATCTCGCGGTAAAACTGATCATAGCACACTGGTCCCGTAAAACAATTCCAAAGAAGATAGCTGAACATTTTGCTATTTATTTCATTTAACTCCACCTTAAATGAATTTGCCTTGATTACTACTTTGTGCAGATCGTAAAGTAATTTGTCTATTAACTTGCTTGCAGTCGGGATATATAAAATATTGCAATCATTTTGCGAGTGGAATAACCGAGCCCGATCACATTTTACTCTCTCGTAGGGGAACAGAATCTCAGTGAGTTAAAAATCACACAGGTTGTTTTCCTTTTCATCTTTTCCATCAACTTTTTGTGAATTTGAAAACCAAGCATGAACAACTTTTACTGGCGTCACAAAATGTTTCGTTGTTGGCAAGAAATTCACTAACTTTCGCGAAAAAATTAAAGTGTTGTTGTAGTGTTATTATGTTATTAAAACTGCATTTTCACCTACGTTTTCGTTTTTCCCTAAAAATATGGGTTAAGTTAGCGACAAACTCAGAGCGAGCCGACTATGCAGTTTTTTTTTATTGTTGCGGCTACTGAGACCAAACTCAAACTCATCGAGGGGAAAGCCGGAGAAACTCGCAGTTTGGCAGGTCGGCACAAAGAGAAAAGTGTGTTAGATGATACCGGAGATGTGTTTGGAATGTCGTGGTTAATTCGGAATAAGTCGGAGCAAGTCTACTATCATATCCAGAATTTAGTTGGGTCAGAGTGGCGCGGGACTCACGAGGCTTCTGGAGCTCCACCTCGTACTCTTGGTGGTGGGTTTTACCCCAAAGACGACATTCACAGAACGAGAGTTAACGAAGGTGGCGGACTGTCTCTCGGAGCATGCTGTTTATGACCAGTAGGAATGCAGTTAGGTCCAACGGGTTGGTTATGAGTGTTTGGATCTCGTCCGTCAGTTCGGTATTCGACAAGCAGGGTTCATTAGGGTGATCTTACCAGTGGCGTCCGACGAGAAACTAATACATATAAATTAAATTAAATCTGTTTAACAATAAATATCTACACTATTAACTTCTTTCAATAACAAAATAAACTGATAACTTTATATATGTAGATAATAATATTACATACATAAGTATACCTACCAATAGGTAACTCAATTTATTATTATATAAGAAATTGCCTTATATACAAATTTAATAATTATGTTTTATTATTTAAAATAAAATTGTCATAAATAAATTAAAACAACCCCTATTATTTTAATTTTAAAAATTATAATTTGTATTCAACAAATAATTTAAAAATTATTTAAAGATATTATTTTATAAATAAAGTTATTTATATACAAAGTTATACATATGACCCTCTTTAATTTTTTTTTTATTATTTTTTTTTAATAGCATTCAAAGTTTAATTATTAATTAAATTTAACGATACCTTATATTTTATGATTTAAACTTTAAAATTAAAAAAAAAATATGTACAATTTTATTTTTTAATTTAATAAATGACACAATTAATAATAAATTAAATAATTATAAATTTTATAAAAATATTTATTTAAAATTTTTCAATAATTAAAATATATGTAAAGTATAAAACAATAATTAACTTAAAAACTAAATTTAAAATTTATTAAATTTTACTTAAAAAATGGTTTAATAAATAAAAATATAGGTAAACAATTAAAGAAACTATAATATAAATTCCATTAAAAAAGTATAATAATAAATATAATTGTCTATATTATTAACTTTTTAAACAACAAAATAAACTATTAACTTTATATAAGTAATAATTTATTGCTATAATTGCCATCTATACCAAATTTACATTTCTATTTTATTATCTGAAATAAAATTATCATAAATAAATAAAAATAAAATTAATTAATTAAAACAACCTTTATTATTTTAATTTTAAAAATTATAGTTTGTGTTCAATCTAATCTAAAAATTATTGAACAATATTATTTAATAAAAAAAATTATATCTAAATTTAAACGAGCCCTTTAATTTTCATTGTTGTTTTTACTATTTTATTTTCAATGGTCTTAAAATTTCAGTAATAAATTAAATTTAAAGAGACTTTTTATTTTATAACTTAAATTTTAAAACTAAAATGTTTATAAAAAGATTTATTTTCTTAAATCAAAATAGTTTATAACTATAATTAGTTTTAAATTCAATGTAAGTTTAATTTAATAAACAAAATAATTAATATTAAATTAAATAGATGCAAATTTTATAGAAATCTTTTTTATCTAATTAAATATATTAAAAAATGATTTAATCATTAAAACATAAGTAAAATAAAAAACGATAATTAATCCTATAACTTAATTTAGAACTTTTAATTTAATTTAATTTTACTTAAAAAATGGTTTAATAAAAAAAATTTAAGAAAAAATAAATTAATAATTAATATAAAAATAATAAAACTAAATAATTAATTTAATAATTAATTTTTTTTAAATACTATTTACATTAAAATAAAAAAAAATAATTTAAGCTCTAATTATCTTTAAAAAATTTTTAGTTTTTTATATATATAATGGTTTCTCAATTTTTCAAATTTTACGAACAAAACTATTCGGAACTAGAATTAGGAACTATTGTAAAGAGTAGAGGAACGCTTTCTACTAAAGTATGGTAAAAAGAATTACCTTCTACCGTTTTCGTGAGCATACTAATATCTACTTACAAATATAATAACTAACACAAGTGTGTGAAAATGTACAAAACATTAACGTCGTTATCGATTACGGAAACCCCCGCTCAACTGTGTCTGTGTGTGTGTGAAAGTAGGCCAAGAGCATAAGCACAGTAAATGTTTTGTCTACAAATTCTGGTACTTCCCGATTATTCGTCAAGGTCCGTTGAAAGCATCAATGGCGGCTCTACATGGGTATGTGTGTATGTGTGAATGTGTTAATGTGTTAGTTTGCTAACCCCACAATTGTGTGATGAATGAAAAGCTGAAGAAAAAATAAAGAAGCAATGCATAGCAAAACCCCCTGCCGTAGATTTTAGCCGGCAGCGACCATAAAACCAAATTGAACAGCAAATTTTCGCCTCATTTGATATTATCCCCTTGGTGAGAGTGTGCGTGTATTTTATTAATTTTTTTTTATAGCCCAGCCAGCAAGAAAACGGCTGTTTTGTTATCAGCGCCTGTTTCGGCCATTTTCGTATCTACAAAAGGTCAAACAACTTCCTGTCGTAAAATTATTTTAAAAAAAAATAGGACTGTGATACAAATACTAACTGTTCTTTTACACACACACACTCACGCATTCCCGTTGCACACTTCAGTGCAAAAAATAATGAATCTGCAAATGCGCTGAAAGAGAAATCAGCGAACGGACGGAAACGCTCATATTTTACCTTTAATTGTCTCCATTTTCGGAAACTTTTATGGATATTTTGCTTGCTGGGATTGCGCATATCCGCTGTGCCTCTTGTTGTTGTGCTTTGTATATGTGGGAAAAGTTTGCAATTGACACAAAGTCTCAGCGGTAATGGTGCAAATATTTTTTGTTTTCCTTCTGCCAATTTGCTGCTACATTAAAATGAGCAAATTTTGTATATACGCAATAAGCGTAGGCCTTTGATACGGTACTTTAATATATATGTTGAAATCTTTCGAAAATTATTATGCTGGTATAAAAGGCACATACATATGTGCATTAGATCAGCGCTGAAAATTTATGATTATAATATCTTACTGAAATTTCCTAATCCTACACTCCTACTTACATATATTATAAATAAGAGAGTTTGTGCGTTTGTGCTTTAGCATACAAATAGCGTATCCCCTACGCTATAACACAGGTTATATTATATGGAGAGTTGCCACCTGTTAAAAAAGTTATAGTCAATTTAATAAGAACGTTGAACCACATAATGTTATCTAAGGACTGGATAGATCTGGATAAGATTTGGTACATATGTATGTATGTACGAGTATATAGAGCATTATATAAATTACCGATTTTTTATAGGGAGTTGCCACTTGTTTAAAAGGCTTCAATCAATTAAAACAATAAATGTAACCAACTACTGCAATATGTGTGTCAAAACAAATAGCCTTTATAAAGCTTCATTTCCCGAATGTTTTGTAGGAAGGTTGCCACCTGTTTAAATGCAAATTTAGTAAAATAAAAAAATAAATTGCTGTTTACAATATAAGCGCCAAACTAAAAGTGTTAAGAAAACTTAATATCAAAAAGGGGAGGGTTAACACCTGTTTAAAAAAATTATCAAACTTATATTAAGTTAAATAAAATACTGAATTGTGGGTCTCAAACGAAAAAGTTGAAAGAGAGCTTTATTTTGAAAATTCTTCCGGAGAGGGTTGCCACCTACTTAAAAGAGTAAATTAAATTAATTTACTATGTTAAAGGAAGCATCGCGTAATGGGATTCAAAGGTAGTAGACTTAAAAAATTTGTATTATGGAAATAGCTTTAAGGAGTGTTGCCACATGTTTAAAAACATTACTTTAATGCTATTTGTAAGTTTGCTGAAATACTACTGTATTACTCTGAAATGAGAGAGTTCATACGAAAATTTGTTTGATGAGGGTTGCCACCTATTAAAGACTGTTGATTCAAATAAACTGATTAAGTAATGGAAATTCTACTATAGTAAATTTAAGGAAGCGCTTTTCGAGAAATGTAGTAGTTAACAGAATTTAAATTCAACTAAATTCAAAAATAAATTAAGCGTGATTCGTATAAAATTTGCCCTATTTTATGTAAATTACCGTCAATTGAGAGGTGGATGTGGTTGTTGTTCGATTTCTGAAATGCAATGTGTGTACTAAATTTAGAAGTTGGATTAAGTAGTTTCCGAGATATACCGACAGTGGCGAGCATAACTGATGGAAAAGTTACCGTTTTTTTTTTTAATAAAATTTAATTTTTCAACAGCGTCAATTTAAGGCGGTGTTTCGTTTTTAGAAATCATAGTGACGCACGGTGGTTATATACAGCTAGTAAAAAAAATTAATAAACTTACCGAACCTTTATTAGTACCCTCGCAGGAATTTGAGCCAATAGTCAACGTTTTACCACAATATAAATTTATCCCAGGGAAATTCATCTGTAAAGTAATTTGAATTTGAAATTTAATGACATATAGTAGAGATGGTGGAAAGAAATAATAAATATTTTCTTTGTTGAATTTAAGAGAGTAATAAACATATGTGAATTGTGACAGCAACATAAATATTAGAGCTAGGTTATAAAAAAAAAATTTTTGTTTAATTTTCATAGCGTGATTTATTTCAGTTGCATATTTCTTTGGTTTATGATGCGGAAAATTTATTACTTCCTATTTAAAATTTGTGTGTGTCGGCTAATGGCAACTGACATTTCTTACGCTCTAAAATTTTCTTAATTTTCTTCCCTTTTGTGTGCGCATTCCGGAAATATGATTGATTAGCTCCTAAAGCTACTGCAGTGAAACGAAATGCATTCAACGAATTTTAAATATTTTCTTCATGTTATTGACATTTAATGAGCTGTGAGCGATAGCCTAGCCGGGTTTATTTCTCTACGTAGCAAATTGAGTGACCGTTTTTAATATTCTTAATAAACTAAAACTTCAGAATGCCTTTAATTTTGTATGATTTTGTGTGGTTTTTCAATTATTTGTGTATTCCATTTAATTAGCACGCTACACAAGATTTGGAAATGGAACTAAATTCTACATAAAATATATAGTATGAATTATTTTTGGTTACACTTCATTCTCTCTGAAAATTGCTCAATAAATATTGCTCAAGGGCAATTCGTTTTCGCTCCCTCTATAGAAATTCTACAGAATTGATAATAGTTAACAAAATTAGGCATCACCAGCTGGCAATAAAAATCTGTAGCAAAAGCCAGAATATGAGTTGTGGAATATCAAAAAAAAAAATGTACCGAACACAAAATTTGCAATCACTTGGGAAAGCGGTAAAAGCAGACGAATTAGCTGATTGTTTTATGTTTTTGTTTTGTAAACACATACAAATTTAAGGGGCCGCCACGAAAAGAGGGTGGACTCAGTATTCGGCGTTCGCCAAGAACTTTTGAAAACTAATCCAAAAGTAGTGAAAAGAAGCGTGCTTGCTTGTTTACGAAAAATTCATTCTAATGTTATCAGATGATATGTTTTCATGATATATAACTTTTATAGAAAAAGCGGTTTTCTAAATGTCTCTTGGCATTTTATTATTGTAATAATTATTGGTACAGGGTTCCGTGTGAAGAATTCCTCGAAAGTGGGTGAAGTTTGCGATTATAATTCACCTAAAGAAGCTAGAAAAATTCGGCGGTTGAAGCAACTCACGACTTCCATTTGATTTCATCCTAGTATGCTCTGGGTATTTGGGAGTAAGCTGAAGACGAACCTGAAGGAAATACTACGACATTTTCGGTTAAAGGGGTGCCTCCTGAAAACTAGCTATAATTATACTCTGAAGACGACTACTGCAAAGGTTTTCAGAACTATGATTTGAGTGCGGGCACTTCAAATATCCGGATCCTTAATTGAGAATGAGCTGGTTGGTGTCTTCATAAGAAAACAATACGGTCATTCAAGCGACACGATGGAAGAGACCTTCAGACTTTTCGACCAACTATAATTGCCATATTAAAGAGCACCAAATCGTGATCGGAGAAAAACAATCACAATGTGACCAAAGCCTATTTGCAGGAGCTCATTCGTTGCCCATCTAAATATACAAAAGTCATTCTTGGGGATAGAAAGGAAAAGGTAATATAGTAAAGAATAGGAAAATTCAGTATTTTTGAAAATTATCTAGATTATTATATAGAAGGTAATTGGGGCCCCTGTCCGATTTGTTTCTTTAATGACATCATAAATAGTTTACCCGTTTACAGCAAATTGTATGTGTCTGCATTTTTGTCTAACGACATGAGAGAATTTGCTTCATTAGGTAACAAAAAAAAATGTCTCTGAAAACGGCATAACGCCGAACACATATCTGAGGAAAGCATTGTTAATCAAAAAATACTTACTTTAATTATTTTGTAATAAATACAAGACCATAACAATTATGAGTTTTATCGCAAAAACGTTGCTCCATAACAATTAATATATGAGAAAATTTTTTTTTAATTCATCTTAACAAGTTATGCATTTCCTAAAGTTTATTTTTTTACGTTACTATGGGAAATATTTGTTCCACTGCCAGGAAGCTTTTATTTTTTATGTTGCTTGATAACAGCGATTTTTTTCCTTGTCTAATGAAGAATTTTATAAACTTTACCTTTATTTATAAGTATGTGTTTCGCTTTTTACTTTATCTTTATTTTTATTTTCATCTTAATTTTCAGCTTTACTTAAATTTTCATTACCTTTATTATGTTCTCCATCTTCAGCAATATCCTTATCTTACAACGTATAAAATAAACGTGGGAAAATAACTTTTATTAGTAACAGAAATAACATTTATCCTGTGTAAAAATAACCGGACAACGTTAAAACTAAATGCTAGAAAGTAGCTCTCATTGGTATACAGAACAAACATTTCTCATGCATAACAGTTATCAAACATCGTAAACAATAAACCTAGGAAAACAACTTGAATTAAAATATATATCTTCTTAATAAAAGTTACCAGTCACCGTAAAAAATAAACTTAGAAAAAGAGGGAATAAAACGTGAAGCATAAATTTGATTGGGAATAGAAAAAAATTACGTAAAAAATAAATATAAATGCATAACAGTTACCAGGCATCATAAAAAGCGAACGATGAAAAACAACTCTTCTTGGCAATAGACAAAATATTTCTCCTGCATAGCAGTTACCAGGCACCGTACAAAATAAAGTTGGAAAATAATTCTTTTCGGCGAAATAAATTTGGTTTTTATTCAATAACCTTATTACACAACTTTTTGGCGTAGAATACGTCTTACCTTACGGTATGGGCACCAATGTCAGGTTTTTATTGTTGTAATCTCTATTTCTTTAATTATAAGGAAACGGCTCGATTAATTTTTTTTTTTTTTTTTTTTGTAGTCAAATGAAGATGTTAGCTTTCGTTTGACATACATTTCATGTTGGTTGATATCTTCCTAATATTTAAATTTCTCAAATGAAAATTGTATAAACACATGCACACAAATATGTGTGTGGTGTTTGGTTGAGTGTTCGCTGTTGGGCGATTTAAATGTACTCGTGCAGCCCTTTCTTTGTATTGCATACTTTTAGGCGGGCAAGTTAAAGTAGAGTAAAAAAAGAGAAAATGCTGCCAAGCACTGCAAAAAAATAATAAAATTGATTCGCGTATGTTATTTATCATTTATCTTTACTATTGATAACAGCCATTGACTTCGTTTTTGCGAGAAATTTAATTGATAATTTGAAAACATTTTTATCCTATTTTTCCTATCATAAGCTTATGTATATCATCCAAAGTAACTATCAAATAAAGAAATTCATTTGCTTGTATTATTTATCATTTATTGTTACATATGTTTTCTGTCTTATCGGATGGCGTATTCTACGTTAAACTTAATGGCCGTGTCTCTGACACAGCCTGCTTCTTTTTTTTAGTAAATTTCAAAATTCGGTCAACGTTTTCGATTTGATATTTAGTCCCTGGACAACTGCATACATATCTAATATGTAAAAGTCAAGCGTCATTTTGAACCACAAATCGCTCAAACTGTTAATACCATTGCCTTCAGCCTGAAAGTATGCATAAAAACTTATAACAGTTTTGATAGATTTGCAATGCATAATTTAATGAATACAAATAGTTCGGCACCCCTCATGTGACGGGCTTTCATTACTAGTGAAAATAGTACATATGTATAATATGAATATGCATTAATCCTAATGCCAGACGATCGCAAAATTCTTTATCATAAAGCAATTTCTTGCAAGACTTTAATTTAAAATTGTGTGTAGTAGACCACATCGACAGTAGAATTTAAAGGAAATTGGTATACGAATATTAGTTGCAGAGGGTATACTTGGACTTGATATTTTAAGATTATATGAATCAAAAAAGAAACACTGCCGTCCTTTGGAATGTGACACGATGACGAATCTTCTAAGCTTAGTGAATGATTGACTTCAAATAATAAACAACTGCCTACCCAAATCTTTTGTAGCGACTCAATTCTTCTGGTATGAGCACTGCTGTTTAATGCATTATAGTCGTATATATAGGGGAAATAAACATCACCTCTAACTCATTTTGCTAGTTGTTGTATCATGCATGAATTTGTTGTCATTTATTCACGGTTTAATGCATGACCTTGGAACGCAAAAGAAGGCAATTCATTTACAACTCCCATTTATAAGGTCTACACATATGTATGCCGTTCTTAAATTACGAAATATGAGCGTGCTTTAAATGTGCATACATATTTATTAAAAAAAAATGTTCTACAAACCTCTGACCTATTTCGTATAGGATATATGTATTTATGGCACTGCTTTATATATCACCCTCAGATTTCTTCCTTGTATCGCTTTAATTTATGCTTTTATAAAGCAACCCGCTTTACCTAGCTACACTTGTACACAAATATTTATATATATTTGGATTTATGTATGTAGACAAAAACATAGTATTCAAAATTTCCCATTTGTTTATGAGTATAAAATTATGCAAACGAAAACAATTGCAATGAATTATTATTATTAAGCGATGTTAGACTTAAATCAACTACATCTGTTTCAACTCCTAAGAAACCCCAGCATTTAACCATTTCGATAAGATTAGGAAATAAAAAACCTATGTTTGAAATTAACTATCAAAACTGGGGACAATAAATTATGTGCGACTGTGAGTTAGTTTAGAAAAAGGCGCCTTTGTCCAGCAATACAAATAAATTGTTATGTGAAATTCAAGTATTAAGACAATATGGTATAAGTTAATAAACTTTTATCGTACAAAAATGTCTCAGCAAATGTGTGAGGTCAATATGCTATATGTATGCACATTTTTATGTATTCCCATAAACGATGCAAAATCATTTTCCTTTGTCATAAAATAATTTAAACTTTAAACTATAAAATTGTAGTTGAATTTCGTTCTCCTGTGCATGAAACGAATATCCTTTTCGTTCCTTTTTATAAATATTTTTATGCCTGAGTCCACTAGGACCCAGGGTATTATAACATTGGTCACATAACATTTGTATTCAGCAGCCTAAGGCAACAAAGGTTAAAATAGGCACATACTTTATAAGTGTACTAAAATACTTCGAAAGGAAAATCGATTAATTCAAGTCTGCCCGTCCATCCGTGCACTTTGTACACGCATTGTTCGCGACCCATGTTCGGTGCTATGTCAAAATCAAAAGAATGCAATATTTCAGTAACTGTAAATGATATTTTGATCAAATTTAATATGCGGGATTGAGTCGGGCAAACATTTTTGGCATAAATCTGACTTGGTACCATCTGATTTAAAGCAAATATATATATCCGAAAATACCTTTCCTAACTCTACCACATTTGTGACATGCATTCTGTTTTAACTCAGTATATACTCTTTCAAAAATTATAGAAATCATGTCCACTTTTCATATAACGATAATATAGGTTAGGTTAGGTTGGAATGGCTAGTGGGAGAGACATCTCCTGCACTTTGGCCAAAAGCAGGCCCGTTGTGACGCCATATGTAAACTGCGTTCTCTTACGATTTTGCGTCGCTCACCCAGGCTCAAACCATTTCGTGAGCGTAATGAACTTTGAAATTGCTTTTATTTTTATTTCCGATATCTCCGCAAGGCTTTGCAGGAATTTGGTATGCTAAGTGCCAAGTGAGAGGCAACGACAGATATAGTGCTCTACACTCTCTTCTTCTTTTTCACATTTACAGCTGTGACAAAAGTCCGGCGCGCTCACTCCCAATCTCAACGCATGTATGCCAATTAGACAGTGACCTGTAAGTATTTTTGTAAGAATGTAAACCTTGTTCCGATTTAGCCTCAGAAGTACGGACGTACGCCTTTTGCCATATGAAGATCACGTTAGCTTAGCAGTTTCACACAAAAGAAAGTTTCTCCAGCGTTCGCTTGCCGTTTGCATGGTGCTGTCCCTAGCATGTAGTTTAAAAGTTGCCATCGGTATACCTACTCTGTCCTACTCGGCCGTACCATCCTTTACCAGCTCGTCGGCCTTGCATTTACCCTCAATGCCACGGTGTTCAGGCACCCATATGAGTCGTATTCTAAAATACTGGACCATCTCGTTTAAACATCTGCGGCATTCAGTTAGAGACTTATTGTTGTCAACGCATGAGTCCTTTGGGTCCTTTGACGCGGTGCCCAGTGACCTCCTGGATAGCCAGCACTTCCGCCACTACAATGGTTGGGAGGACGGAACGATGCTTCTATTTGCAGCTCTGGGGAGAATACTCCTACTCCGACCTTCCCGTCGAGTTTGGGGTCATCAGAATACATGTTTATGGCGTTGCATATGCGGTGTGACCTTGTGTTCCGGTCCTGGCGTGTTAGTATTATAATTTGATAGTTCCTAGTGAAAGTATTGATGGTATGCAATAGTTAGTGGTAGGTAGTGTAGGTAGGGACATCATTGTGCTTAAAATTTTCGAGTGACCGGATGTGCGATGAGTACACGAACCTGCCTCGGAGCCGCGGTTATAGCTATTTATCGAACGACAATATAAAAAAAGCAAAAATAAATGCGAGATTTCAGATGGTATACCAAATTTGGTAAACACTACAGATCTTAGCTTAATCAGAAGAACTTTGAAAATTATAGAAATCGAAAATACACACTCACCACCCTTGTAGCGGTAATTAACAAGAATTTATTTTGCGACATTTTAGTAACTATAAAAGCTAATTTGGTCACATCTTATACAAAGGATTTGGGTTGGATATATAAAGATGTTTATTTTTTTTTTTTGGAACATAGGCGTGAAATCCAAAACCACCCGATCAACATCTAACAAATTTTGTACAAAGTATAGATTTTGACTTAGTAAGCCTCATTTTGAAAATTATATAAATCCTAATATAATGAAAATTAACAAAAATAAGAAAAAAGAATATATATCAAAAAATTTTTTAATTTCCTTAAATTAGATATACAGAATTGGTTCGGAAAAATGAACACGTGGGTTCAAAAAACATTTTGAATTTAGACGTGGCTCCACAGTTTTTATACACACGCTACTTTTCAACTTAGTAAGCACAATTTGTGTTTGGAAAGTATAGAATTCTAAGGAAATACTAAGCGAACTCTCATATTACAAAATATCAGAATATAAGATATTTTATTATATTATATAGTGAATTCGTTTAAACCCAATACGAAAAATTTAACGAAAGAGAGAAATGTTTAAAATCAAAATTGTGGAAACTGGGCGTGGCACGTTAAAAGCGTAACAAGTTTTTATTATAATTTTTTTTTATATTTGAAGGGCCCCGTGTTCTAATCCTGGCCGGCGCAAGTAACATAAAAAATAAAGTGTCTTCTAATAGTGGCCGCCCCTCGCAAACTTTCGAGTGTATTACTGCTAAGAAAAAACTTCTCACAAAAATCGTCGGCTATACATCAAGCTATGGTGTAAGCGCCAATTTATTACCATGGTAGAAGTTAAAGCTATTTCGGAAATCACCACATCTTTTCATCAGCCTTTTTTCTGGTTCTGGGATCAAACCCACGTCCTCCGTAGCCAACTCGTACACGTACTAAGTAAGGCGTGTACAAAAAGCTTCAAAAAGTATTCAAAAATTTCACAATTTCTTGCCAGCAGATATTCATTCACAAAATTCGGAATGTATAATTTTTGCCAGTATTTTTACTGCAAACCATATCGCTATCCCATAATTGAATATTCGGTCAAAGTTCGGCTTTTTTTCCGAAGCCGAAGCCGAACCAAACCCGAACTGAACTTTATTGGCTGAACATGGACGAACCTGAAGTTCGGTCGTTCTCTAGTTATAACAATTATATTTTATACTATTATATGTATTAATTTGTCGGCCTATTTATTTGTTAAAATTAATATGTGCATATTATATAAATAAAAGTTTTTGAAATTTCAAAATGAAGAGTATATATTTAACTGAATTTATTGCATAGTAGTACAAGAAGTACTGTTTATAGTTAATAAAAACATACGCCGGATATTTAAAGTTTCATTAAACTCTTCTTTACTAGTTTTTTTTTTTTAAATCGTATTTGGCGTATATATAGCCAATAATAATAACTGCACATTTTTTGGAATTACACTGTAGTTCGAATCGAAATATAGTTCTATTCGAAAACTTAATACTTTCAGTGTGCATCGATTCTTCTTAAGGAGTAAGAGCTCTGAACCGGTTGGTATTTATGTATGTATGTATATTTAAAAAAATCAACGAGCCATTTTTTATATTTGCCTTTGTTTAGTTTTATGTTAGCCTTGGTGATAATTTTTTGTTTACTTATTTACATTTTGTGCAAATACATCGACAAATTATCTTATCGACTTCTGTATAAATTGATCCCGTTGGTTTTGCAAGCTTATGTCAGACATTTTTGGACGTACATACATAAATTTTTTGGAATCCTTTGCTCTTTTTTGAATGCTATCCCAAACGAAAGCGTTGCGAGCATGTTTTAATAAATACACATACAAACAGCCATAGTACGCATTTCCATATGCATGTACAAAATGATCGAGTAAATTCGACAGTCACTTGCGCATCGCAAAGCGGAAAAGTGACAATATTTTTCGGCATTTTTTGTTAAACGACAGCGTGCAAATATGCGAAAACCAGCTGCAAAATGGCAAAATATGCATTTACTCACGTCAGCGGCACACACTCCCGCTATGACAAGCTAATATTTATGTACATATGTTAGTATTTTTGTGTTTTACCGAGATATTTCCTGTCGTATGCTTTTTAAACCTTTAGTTGTGCTGCGACAATCCGCGCTAAAACTAAATGTCATGCTATCAGGTAAAAAAAATATGAAAAGACCATTTCATCTTTTACGACTTTCGAGTAAATATTTAAAACTATGAAAAATCAAACTTTGGCACTATTAAAAACATAACCGAGATTGTGAAGCGATACCAATAATTTTGAAAGGCTTGTCTTAAAGTAAAATGGAAAATTATTTTAAATGAAAATATCAAAAATAGAACTATCGTTTGTATACCCGACACTGATAGGTTAGGTTACATTAGACCGACCTCCCAGCTAAAAGGAGCCCACTTAGGTTCTGGAGTTCATTGTGGTAACAAAATGGGAACTTCTTATTTAGGAAAAAAATCAAAAAATCTAAAAAACCTCGCGTATCAGCTATGAAGTTACGATGCTGGCTAATCTCCACTCACGATATGTTCGTAGGAGTGTGAAACATCTACCCCCACCCTTACGAGATCTCCCGTGACCTTCTCCGATCTACTTTTGAACAAAAAAAGACCTCGCGAGCTTGTAGATTCTAGTAGCTATCCAGCGCTTAGCAAGCCGATCGCAAGCCGATTCTTTTAAAAGCAGCTAACAGGTGGCCAGAGTAATCTTTGATAGACACTACATAAACTACTAGGGTAAACCAGAAAGCCAGGTTCAATGCGAGTTGAAAGTCATTTCTATCTCTGCAGCGTGCCCCCTAACCATGATATCACAGTATGTAGTTAGCTTCCTTAATGAATGCTCCCCTGAGGGGCTCCGATTGGTGCTTGTGAGAGCGCTCTTGTGTTTAAGTGTATGTATGTATGTGGCTTATGCGCGACTGGACAAAGGCTAGCTAGTCATTACACAACCAGGCCGAATTCATATCAGGTGGTGGTGTACGTGCAAAACAAAAATTTACAGTAACAAATTATACGAACAATGACAGTTTGATTTACAACAAACACATCATTTTGACATTGCGTTCACCAATCGGATTCAATCAGCTGCTTGATCAACTTCGCCTTATAAGAAACAAATGTGAACTTCAGTGAGAAAGAGACAGAGAAAAATACATTCAAGTCACACGTGCAGGACAGCAGGTGTTTTCTGCTCTTTTGTAACGCCAGGTTCCAGCGTTCTAGCAACAGTAATATCACGGACCGGTTTGTAATTCCTAGAGTTCGTAATAAAACGAAGCAGGGCGCGTCTGATGAGAATAAGGCAAGATTCGTCAGTGATTCCCCGTCTTCCAGTCCCAGTTGATTAGTTAGATCTGATGATTTAATTTCTCGGAATTCTAAACGAATGGCTGTGTTTTCACTGCAGAAATGAAAAAAAAATCCAAATTTCGATGAAATAATTATTTCCATGTATTATTTATGAACAATAAACTTATTATACGAGGAACAGTAAGTTTATTTTCTCGAAACCCGTTGATCTTCATAATTATATCGACGTCCCATTTCCTGCACCTGGTATACACTTACCATCAGCAGAACTACCCAGCTTTGCCTGCTTAAGACGCCCAACATTTCAAGAGTACTTACTCTGCTCTGAGAAAACCGACACAGTTTGCCCCGCTAAGGCCAAAAAATGGTGCAGGTCCTATTAAGGCGGTTTTCGAACACTTCCTGGCCAGCTCATCGGTGCTTTTGTTTCCTTCGGTCACAAAGTGCAGGGTGTTATAACACTCCTTAGCTACCATCGACGGAAACATCCGCTTGGCTAAATGAAAAGATAGTTATGAATGCGTCTTTCATAACCTCTTTGAGGTTTAGACGGACGCGGGACAGCCATCACCTGAAATACGGTGTGCAATTTGTCTATCGCGAAGCAAAACTTGATCACATCCATATCTTCCTCCAGCTGTCCCCTCATCCACCTTTGACCCGTCAGTGCACCCATATGTAAATCTGGAGTCGAGATGTGGCGACCGTTTTGACCAACCGTCTCGGTCAGAAGTTTTGACTTATAACAATTTGTCGAACCAACTGCTTCAAACTTGCGAGAAATGCGTTGATAAAAATGCTATGTAGAATTGTTCGCTGATTCCGAAAATCGAGTTCATTTTCTGTCAATAGTAAAATCTCGTTGTTGAAGCAGTGCAACCAAATTATAGTTTTAGTTTTCAATCTTCTTCTTATTTTGCTGTAATTTTAGGAACCCCATTTATTCACCGCTCACATATTCTGACTTATTTGGTGCATTCTGTCATACATGGATGCCTGTCGACTTCAACAGTGATTAGGGCCTCCTTTCTTCGAAGTCATTTTATGCAGTCGTTAAAGAAAGTACCGCATCCCTTCATTCTAACATTCACATATGTATGTAATGTATTTAGGCCAAGTTCAAATATTACGTGAACGATTTCGTATATAGAGCCTTTCCATTTCAAGACAACCGGTCCATTTGCGCCATGTTTTATTTTTCTATGAAATTCGAATATGTATGTATTTCTTTCTTTTGACCGAAAAATTTTGTTTCGATATTTTTTGGCAATTTTAAATTTTTTTAATGCACATAACTTCTCCAAAAACTGACCGATTTTGATTTCAAAAAGTGCATAATTAGTTGGAAACTAAAATGCGAATTAAAAAATTGCCAACTCGTGTCCAAAAATTTTTTTCGGAATAATGAAAAGATTTTTTTTTGTAAATTTAATTTTTTGAAAAGTGTATTTCTCGATTTATTATTTTGTCACATCGGTATGGAAATACTTCAAAATGTATTTTGGCCAAGCGGCTATTAGCCAAGGCTTTCTGTTTATGAGAAACTTTTTTTTAATAGTATTTTTTCCTTGTTCTAATGGCGCTCTACTGAATTAACTGAAGTAAGTTTTATGGTAGATTGTAAACAAATAGCTAAGTATACATATGTATGTATTTGGTATGGCCACGGAATAAATAGAACCTTTAACAAATTTTTATATAAGTGAAGTAGCTTTTTGATATCTTAAACAAAAACAAAAAGGAAATATATTGTAAGTGTTCTTATTGCTTATCAACCTCGCTAATCTTTTTACATTATCACTTCCGAAAATTATTGACCTCTTGGGCAGCCAACTTCCTTTGTATTGCCATAAATTTGCGTTTTAACACTCGCATTGTGAATTTGATTCTATGTTACAAATTTTGATATGAAAATTGTGTCTTTTTTCTGCCTTTAAATTATCTACGCACACCTGAAATGTGAGACGCTTGGCATACATAAAATACAACTGTGCCAAATTTATCACTTACATAGGGTAATAAATATGAAATGGTCCCTTTTGTTTAGAAGTAATTTTGTGAAATTTAATTACCGCTCGTAATTGTCTATATTTGTAAGCAAGCAATTTTTAAATAATGGTCGCAAAGCATCACCATAAATCTAGGATGAGTGTAATTAAGTCTGGCAATTTCGAAATACTTTTGGACATAATTTAAAATAGCTTCTAAATCTACATTTAGTCTTTAGTAGATTTTGTAGTAATTAGTACGAGTACGCACAATAAATAAGATGATAACAAAAGTAGTATAGTATAATTTCGAAAAACCCTTAGCGTACGCGCGCAAACATTAGGAAAAAATTCTTAGACACGTAGGCGAATGGATTTTTAGCTACTGTTTGGTTTGATCAGTTTTAATATTAGAAAAACCTTTAAAGACAAGAGGAAGAAGCGACAGGATGCTGGAAAGTATTGTTAGCATTATTTGTATAAAATAAATGCAATTTCTGTCAGCGAATGCGTAGATGTTGTCCGCGGAGGGCGCAATCTTGTATTCAAGCATACTTGAATCTGAAACCTATTATTTTATTGATTAAAATTAACTGCATTTTATTAAATAAACCAAGAACAAAGAAAATACAACGTATGACTTGCTTTCCATCAATAGCACATGCCGACAAGATTCTAGAACCAGAAACCAGATTATACTTTTTCCGAAGGTTTTTAGTGACCTGAAGACGCTGAACAAGAATCTGGCCTCAGAGTTCCTTCGTAAGAGTTTCGAGATATCCTAAGCAAAAATAAAATAAAATTACTGTCCATCCTAAAGCCCTTTCATATTTTTCAGTCTTAATGAAACCTTCGAGGCTTTACACCTCTAAGAAGTTTAGTGTTGTACTAACTACAACAACTACTATTTACTCCTATCACACTACGGCCAATAATTACTACTTCTACTAGTACTAATTACTACTACTATTTATGCCAATGCTACTAATAATTCCTACTACTCTTTTCACTTATGCAAATCTAATTGCGATTACTTTTTTTAATAATTTCTATTTCTAGTTACTATTACTACTTTTCCTAATTTCTACTACTATCTTTACTAATGTTACTAATAATTACTGCGTCTATTTTTACCAAATTCTAATCCTATTTTTACTATGTTACTACTAATTTCTACTCCTATTTTTACTATGCTACTACTTATTTATTCTACTGTTTTTAATGATTTCTATTACTAATTACTACTACTTTTACTAATTTCTACCACTGTTTTTACTATGCTACTACTATTTTTAATAATTTCTATTACTAATTGCAACTACTACTTTTACTGATTTCTACTACTATTTTTACTAAAGGTACTTACTGCTACTATTTCTATTTTTACTACTACTAATTTCTACTATTATTTTTTATGATTTCTATTACTAATTACTACTATTATTTTTACTAATTTCTGCTACTATTTTTACTATGCTACTACTATTTTTAATAATTCCTCTTACTAATTAAACCTACTGCTTTCACTAATTTCTACTACTATTTTTACTATGCTGCTACTATTTTTAATAATTTTTATTACTAATTACTATTACTACTTTTACTAATTTCTACTACTATTTTTACTAATGTTACTACTAATTTCTACTACTATTTTTACTAATGTTACTACTAATTTCTACTACTATTTTTACTATGCAGCTACTTATTTCTACTACTGTTTTTAATGATTTCTATTACTAATTGCTACTACTTTTACTAATTTCTACTACTGTTTTTACTATGCTACTACTATTTTTAATAATTTCTATTACTAAGTGCAACTAATACTTTAACTAATTTCTACTACTATTTTTGCTAAAGGTACTTACTGCTACTACTTCTATTTTTACTACTACTAATTTCTACTACTATTTTTTATGATTTCTATTACTAATTACTACTATTATTTTTACTAATTTCTACTACTATTTTCACTATGCTACTACTCATTTCTACTACTATTTTTAATAATTCCTCTTACTAATTACTACTACTACTTATACTACTTACTACTACTACTAAAAAAGATTTCTTATAAAACTGCTTCCTATATTTAACTCTCTATGTCGTTGCAGAGTCGGGACAGTAGTTTTATTTACTTCTAGCTCGCGAACTTGGACGCACTCGTGTGATTTTTGTTTATGAACTTTTTATTTTAATTTTCATAATGTATAAATAAAATTGTAGTTTGCTTACAAAAAATGCGCACTTGCTATTTATATGAAACCCACAAAAGTTGATATTTACAGGTCTGTATTCCGTTAGTCGCTCTAGTACAAAAAATCCACAGAAATAAATAGCAAATTTGAAATGCAAACAAATAGCAAAAAGCGGAAGTTGCAAGCGGATGCTTGTTATGGTTTTCGGTGGATATTAATAAAATAATATAATTTTCTATGAACTATTTACCATAAACATGCGGTATTTTTAGTTATATATAGTTGACGTGAACTTCCGTTATTAGCAGTTTGTCGAAATTTATACAACAATTTTTGGTTTGCACTTTGTTGCGGTTAATAAAACGGAGGAAGGCGGGTGGCTTATACATTTAAAAAGGAAGAATATTTGTGTATATTGTAATAGAAAGCGAAAAATTTCGTAATATTATTTTCTATATACAACTTTTTGTTTAGTTTTAATTATTGAAATGTGACATTAATTGAATTTTGCTGAATTGTTAAGATAAATTTAGAATTGAAAAAAAAAAACATATTTTATACAACAGTATCAATTTTTAAAACTTAAAATACATTATTTTTTTTTTTAATTTAAAAAGTTAAGAAACACATTATTCCTTTTTTATTACTCCTGTTTAAAACTTTGGGAGCAGCGTACGTTTTTGTAGAGTTTTCCTTTCACGGCTGCGTTATGCCTTGCGAATATAAAATTATGGTGGATACCAATCTCACAAATATTCCCCACATACATTCAGTATAATTTTGAGAATTGATCTATCAAAAATACATTATTCACAATATTATTCTTTCACATTTTCCAATTCAAAATAATTTGGTTTTTTATTGGCGTTCATGGGAACTTAATTTTTTTCTAGTTTTCGTTACTCTTCGTGTTAGGATAAGAACTTGTTCTAGCCAAATAGTAGCTGAATATCTCTACACACTCAGCTACTTTGCTCAATCACCAGCATCCTTTCATAGCATTTAAAAAAATATATGCCACGGCGTATACGTAACATTAAGGAGCGCAAATATTACTCATTAAATTATTATGTATTAAAAAAGTAGGTACAGCGTAGGAAAATTTTATAGGGTGACGACATTTTGATAAGTTTTGTCTATTTTTTTCTCTTGTTCAATGTTTAATTTTTTTTAAATAAAAATATATTTTCTAACATAAATTATATAGATCCCTATTTCAAAAATTGGAAAGTTTATGCAAAGTTGGTCTAATTAGCAAACTTTTTAATCAGAATTTGTAGAAACAATTCTGGTATGTAGTTTTATAGCCCTTTAAATTTTAGTAAAAGTGTGCGCAAGTTTTTACCAGCTGAAACTTCCGTTAGTTTTTGACTTTTCTGTTTTTTTTTTTGTTAACGGTGTCACTCATTTTTTCCCATATAAAAAAAAAATTGCCTAACGAACTTTGTATGGCGGAAATTGCGTGAAACTGACAATAAAAAAAAATATAAAACATAAATAGAAATTTTCAGTGTCACTCATTTTTTCCCATATAAAAAAAAAATTGCCAAACGAACTTTGTATGGCGGAAATTGCGTGAAACTGACAATAAAAAAAATATAAAAAATAAATAGAAATTCGCAGATAATTGAAACTTGCACTTTATTACAAAATAGTAGTGATTTTGATTTTGTTGAAGAATTTATTCAACACAAAACTCGAATATATCGAACAAATCCATATGGCATATGCTATGGAAATCTGATCTTAATTTTATTTAGAAGATTTTTTGTCTAAAATCAAAAGCATACTCGTTATTTTTTGTTTTTTTTTTTATTCGATAAAAATAATCATTATTCTTGGACTTCAATTTTACCGATCATGATTGCTCGATATTTTGTGATTTTTTATTTTTTCGGTTAGAAATAATAGTTATTCTTGTATTAACAATTTTTCGATAATAATAACCGCAAAAAAATTAGTCGGAGATGACAATATTATGTTCAAGATCGAAAATAGATATCATAAAATACCGATGAAATGCAATCGACAGATTTTACATCCAAGAATAATGCATTTTTTGTAACGAAAAAATAAAAAACAATTAATATCGGAGAAAAATCTATCAAATATAATCGGAACATTAAAAATCCCACAATAACGTTTTTTTTTATATAACATTATTATCATCAGATCATCTCCTCATCAGATTTAGGGATGACAAATATCGATATTTCGAATCTAATAACACCGATATATGGCGATGTAACTCGGAGTGATGTTTTTCAGGTCGATTTTCCTGAAAATTTACTCCAATCTTTTAAATTATATTCTGGCGCTTGCAACTACATTAGAGCCAAAACTTAAACTACTATATTTAACAGAAACATTAACTAAAAGTAAATCTATCTTTAAATCATTGCATAATGATAATGCGATTATTATTTTTTCGATCAAAGATAATCGTTATTCTTGGATTTTTATTTTTTCGGTGAAGTTTGATTGCTATCGTGTGATTTTCAATTTATCAATCAAAAATAATCATTACACTCTTTGATTTTTATTTTTCGATCATAATATACACAAACAAATTCGTCTTCGGTGACATTAATATCTCAACAACAAAAATAATGCGATTTCTGCTTTATGATCCAAACAATAAAAGTTATAAAATATCTATTAAATATTATCGAAATGATTTAAATCAAGGAATAACGATTATTTTTTATAATCGACAAAATAAATATCAGAATATATCGAGCAAATTTTTTCGAAAAAATAAAAATTAAAAAAATTACTGTCGAACTTGAAAAATTGCACTAACAAAATACCAATTATGAAATGATTTAAAAAAGGAAATCTTTTTTAATCAAAATAAGAGCAGGATTCCATAGCATATTGCATAAGGATTAGATTGATATATTCGAGTTTTTTTTTATATTTGGACATATCATACAAGTTAAGCTCATGAGTATATAAAATCTAAAGAGTTATCTTTCTCAATCCTCGCAACAATGGAGGTTGAAGTACAAATGTATCTTGGATCAGCTGTTACTCATATTAATCGACATCTAATCGAAATTTGGGATGATATAAATATGTATATATAAATATGTTTTTTTTCTTATATTTAATTGGCGCTATAACCACTTATGCGATTTTGGCCGAACTTCTCCTACAATTTGTGGTATGCGTCTTGATGTTGTAACACAAATTGAGGGGCCTACTGTTTTACGCCGATTCCGAACGGCAAATGATGTTTGTGAGAAGTTTTTTTGTTTTGTTTTTTTTTTTTTTGCTTTTTTTTTTGTTAAATACTTCTAAATATTTATTCATCGTGGCGCCTTCAGTTCCGAGTGAAGGACTTTTTTCTATAGCAGGAGCAACAATCCCTCGGTAGAGAAACCGCTTGGTATGGAAAAGATTTTCCAAATTGTTCTTTTTAAATTGTGTGATAAAAAAGTTTTTTTTTTATTTCAAATTTTTCGGAAGTTTTTACTGTCATTGATGTTTTGTTTTTTTTTTTTCAAAACATTCGTCGAACTATCGGACATGTGAACTGCTGTTGATTTTTTCCTTTTTCTTCCTACATCCCAACGAAATTCAAGTACGTCAGTCTGCCGCTTTTACAATGAATGTGTGGTTGTAGGTTTTGGATATGACAAATAGATTTTATTATTGTTAGAATTTGGTTGAAATGGTTGGTGTGCTAATGAATTACAAACATACATATATTAATTTTTCGATCTAATTTATTTAGGTCAAAACAAAGAAATGATGAAAAATTTCAATCTTCTGCATTTATTGTTTGTAATTTTTTAGTACCTTATGGCAAATTACAAAATAAGATGTCATCTGAAATAAAACGTAGCCAAAAATGACATTCTGCCGGTCACAATGGCAGACATTTTAAACTAATTTGTGATCATTCGGAGCGTACAACATTTTAACATTTACTTCTGTAAGAAAAATGCTTATCACACTCGTTCATAAAACCTTTTTTTATTGAAATTATAAATTTTATATCACATAAGTATTTCAATTTGTGGTAAAGTACTTAACTGACAAAGCACATTATTTTCTTCTCTTCTTCTCATTTAATCTTCAGTACATGGATGTCTGTATGTATGTACTTGAATACACGCACATTTTTATGAAATTAAAATGCAATTATCATTATTCTTTTTCACTACCATCACGCTGTCATATCTAAGTCATCAACGTCGTCATTACTTACTCAACAATTTTTGTTTTCTTTCTGCTCTTCCATTTCAACTACCAACGCGCATTTATTAAATCACCTTTTCGACATCATTCGGATTTTCAACAGTTAACCCACCAGCGCTAGCAACCACTGACCTTCCACCTTCCACGAGTATTGGTACTGGCTTTCCAAGGGATAACCGACAATCCAGCTGTCAGTCAGTAAGTTAGCGCTGTCGTCAGTCACTCCATCAGCTGTTGGCAATGTTATGACGTTGACGAAATGTTGGTGTATGTGTGTACATATCTATGCTTGTATATGTGATTGCAGTTTTTGTTATTTCTGTCGGTTAATGAGTGAAAGCTCAAAGAAATATATGACGTCAAGCATTGAAGCAATTTGCTTGTTTATAGGGTGCATATGTCGGTTTGTAAGTATGCTGCATGAAAATCCATATATACAATTTGCTTGAAGACTTGAGTACACAGAATTTGAGGATTGCTTGTCATCGCTCACTTTAATTCAATTATGGATCTTTTAAAGCATTTTAAACTAAAGAGATTATTTTATTTTTTTGTCGTGATTTATTTATATTAAACATAATTTTAGGATGAGCTTTTCCATTATTTTACTCGAAAGGTATATTGCCTTAGAATATCGTGTCTAAGCTTCAATAGCTAATTCTCGAAATTGTGAAAGAGATGCTGCTCGGAAGTGGCTGGCGCCGAGCCCGCCAAGCTCTTGGGCGCAAACTTTAAACGAGAGTTTCTCGAAACAATAGTTTTCAAAATTGTGTAATAAAAACTGTTCTATAAAGGTTTAGTTTTCGAATATCGCAAATCTTTTAGATTTTTTACGATAAAACACTTTCTTGAGTAGGAAAATGTTTGGTTTGTTGATTTCCGATGAAAATTATGTATAGCATCGCTTACGCAATTAACGACGTCAGCGGCAACTTGACTTAAGCGTAGAAAACTTAATGTTGCTATAAAAGTTTTTTTGGTAAAGAAAAATTCGAAATTTAAAAAAGTTGACATTTATTTTACGACTAGCTATATCCAGTGTTCGCCGTTATGCTATAAAAAAAACAACTTTCATTCCATAGAAAATACTCTAATCATTTCTATAAAACATTGTTTTTTTGTTTATCCCATTAGAATTCTGATAAAATGCTTCGTTGTTAAGTCCGAAGGTTACTGTCTAGTCGCCCATGAAACTCCTGAGTTCTTTCGAGTTTAGTGAGTTCAAAATTTTATGTATCACCTTCGGTCATTCTGTTAATGAAATTTTCAATCTGCAAACCCCACTTTTCTACCGTTTCACTATAGTCTAGGTATTTAAAAGTTTATTTTATTAAATAAATGTTTTCTTTTGCATTTTGAATTTAAAAACTACGATGACGTCACATATTTAATAACCCTTATTAAACCTTTGGCAATCTTTGGTACTCATCGTAGCAAACAGACCCAAAAACAGTGCACGGAATATTTGTAATACAAGATTATTTTATTTCGTATATTTATTTTACAACTACAAAGTTTTAACTTGGCACACTCTCTAAAAGCACAAGCTGCTGCGAAAAAGAGCCTGTCGTATTTTATCCTATCGAACACCGTACGAATTCCACGAAGGATAATGTAAAATTTTAACCTTGGGAATACAAAAACTTTTTTTTTATTTTACACAACCAAGATATTGGTTGGTTTTTTGGTTTATGTGGATTGTCACTCTGATGACATGCAATTATCAAGATTGCTGCACCATGAAATATTCTGCAGGAATACTTTACTATTTAGCTTTCGAAGAGCATAGGAGTACAAGCGCCATATTAAGCCCTTCGATCTGGTTGCAGATACGTTTCAGAACCTCATTTGGTTGCCGTCGTGAACCTGGTATCCATGCATAGACTCTCTTACCAATTGCGGATGATTTCGTCAATTAGTACGAAGTTTTATTTTTTTATAATGGTATTTTCGCTACTATTTTGGTCCGCCATTTTTAGGAATGATCAGTAGTACTGTATCGTAATCACACCGTCCTACATGCAGATCTCCTCGAAGTTTATCTCTCGAATCTTCAATAGCCGTGGACAACGATCCTTTCTCATTGTCGGGACTTATCTGAACCGTCATGACCTTGGCCGTCCAGAACAGTTTAGTCATACAGAAGGAAAAGAAAGAATGTTCGCCTTGGTTATTGCCACAGCTATTTTATCTTTTAGGATCAATAGTAAAAAGCGTCTCCTTGCCGGCACTTTTCCGATTTGCATCAAGTTTAACCGTTGTCGGTTCCGTTACTATTACGAGTATCAGACTCTATCTCTACCGAGAGCCTGACGGAATGTATTTCAACTTCTAGTTTTACTGCTATGGGTTATTAATGTGTGGGTCGACTAAAATCCCCATGTCGTTATTTAAACCTTAAAACACCTGAAATCTGTATCTCAAAGAAAATACTTTTGTGATGAAAAGAAAATGTCTAGGAAAAAGTTTTTTGGGATACTTTTTCATACTATTTTAAGTGGGACTTGAAACGACTTCATTCGGCTATTGGCAATGAAGAATTATGATAGCTCATTCTTTATGTCTGCTTTGCAGAATTTGAACAAAAGCGTTTGTTCACGGACCAGTTCAAAAAAAAAATATCGCTTTCTTGTTCCGAAAAACTGCGCAATTTTTCTGCTGCTGTTTTTTGAGGATCGAAGAGCAGTCAATACCGAATTCATCGACGAAATCAGAAAAAAAAAAACTAAAAGCGCCTCATGATCCTTCAACACTATAATTAAAGCTCTTACACAGCGCAGAGAGCAGTTGATTATTAGAGAGAGACAAAATTCGATACTATAAGTCATTGCGCATATACACCTTAATAATCATTTAAGACTACTCCCTGTTCCCGTTTTTAATAAATAATGTTTTTACTAGAGAACGACTGAGCTTCGGTTTCGGCTCACGCTTTGGCCATGTTCAGCCAATAAATTTTTATTAATTTAATAATTTTAATTCATTCAATATGCTTCTTTTTCGAAAGTGACTTTTTTTTATTTTAGACCTTGAAAGTGTTCGGTTCGGATTCGGGCGAAATTAGTCGAAATTCGCTTCGGCCCTAAACATCGGCTTTCGGTCGTTCGGTAGTTTTTACTGAAACAATATTTTTACGCAGTAATAAATTTAAGTTAATTTTCTGTTCGTAAAATATATGAAGTTGTTCTTTATTTGAACTTTTACGTTTTACTTTGGGTTTCGATTTTTATTGAACAAGGTTTTTAAAAGATAAAACAGGACTAATCTATCATTAATATTTGTAATTTTTTTTTAGCTAAATCAACTGTTTTGTTTTTATAAACTGCATTTCATGTGATGATACTTACTGTAGCGGCGGTAGCTTTCTAATTTCGACCACACAGACCAATTAAACTTGGATCAAAATTAGTGCAACGCGGTGATCTTGTGGTTTAATGACTCTACGATAATTTAAACACGTTGAATATATTTTTAAGTAAATATGTATATAATTATATTTTATTTTAGCTTTATTTAGGTTGTGACATTTTGTTGTTATACATTGAAATATTTTAATGTGGATTAATTCTTTTTTTTTTTTTGTTTGTGTTGTAGTAATGTTAACGGTTTGTGAAAAACAGTTTTTCGAACAAATTTTTGTATACATTTAATATGTTTTTTTTTCATATACATATATATATTTTACTACATGTGATAACATGAAAAATCAAAATGTGAAAAAACGAATATTAAATGTTACCAATACTAATTCTGATATTTGACACATTTTAAAATGCTTATTTTACTTAAATAGTAGGTATAATTTTTTTTTTGTTTTCCTTGTGAAATCTTTATGTTAGTTATTTTTTTTATTATGTTTTTAATTCACCACTTACATAACTATGCTAACTTCAATGCCTGACAATGATGCCCGAGTAGGCTTGGCTTATTTCTTAATTTGTTTTTTTTTTTTATAAATTTTTATAAAGCTTTTTTGCCATTGCTCTCGTTTTGGTTTCGTTTATGAAACCAAAACTTGTTGTAAAGTTTTGTAATTTTTCAGTTTAGAATATAAAAGAAGTAAGTAAATACTTATTTGTAAGTAGTTTCAAAATAATATACATAGTTCATTTTAAGATAATCTACAATTAACTTCGCTACATATTTACTTAAGTAATTGGCCACTTCAATGTTTTTTTTTTTTTTTGGTTCTTATGCATTAGGATGCACTTAGATGCATATGTATATCTATTTGTGTATATCAATTTTCCAAAACTATTTCACTTTTTCGAGAGTAACAAACAAACTACTAACAATCTTTGTTTTTTGGTTTTGTAACATAACTTGAAGTAGAAAATATTAACAATCAACGCTATGCTAAATAGGATAAAGGAATCTTTGTTCTTTTGTTTTTGTTGTATGTGGATTCGTATTTAAAAGATACATGACAAATTTTTCGATTTACTATCATAAATATTTCAAAGTTTCATCTAAAGTTGGAAAAAAATTGAAAATATATTTTTTATTTTTATTTTTCTTTTTCTCTTTCTTTTTCGAATTAAAGTTTTTTGTTCTTGTTTTTTAATTTTTAATTTTTAATTTTTTTTATTTGTGTAAATATGCATTGTTTTTTTTTTAATTGTAGCTTAAATTACTCTTACCTACTTTGTTGCTTTTGTAACCCTTGCTTTTGTTGCTTGATATATCGCCTTTATGTACTAAATTTTTTTGTTTTTCATTTTTCCATTACACATCTCGCTGGTTTACTGTTTTCTCAGTATTTTGGTTTATTTATTTTAAAGCTTTTCCATTGTTTAAGTTTGTTATGTAATATATACAAGCAGTATATAGTTATAAAAATACATTTTATTCCACAAAATATACATATAAATGAGGTCATAAGTGCCCAGAGTAGCCTAACTAAATAAGATTAAACTCAAATAATTATTACTTTAGTTAGGCTATTTTGTTTTTTATATCCTCATATGTACAAACAACATATGTTCCATCTCTTAGTATTATCTTAAAATTAACAGCAATGATTTGTAGTTAACCGGCTGGTAGTTTTTTGGCAGGCCAAAAAAAGGTCTAGATTGTTAAAAATGGGCCAAGAAGTAATGACCGGAGTTTGTTCTTTCGTGCCTTAATATGATAATCCCATTTACGCTTTTGCTATTTGAACTTTCAAAAATATGGAAAACAAAGCTTTGATTCTGTAAAAATTTGGATTTTGAATCTGTTTGTTCTTCTGTTTTTCCAACCGTGTGAAAATTTTGTGTATATTGGAGGGATTTTCCGTCATGTCTTGTTAATTTTGGTGTGGAAATCAACCAGCTTTTGAGCTCGGCGACATCTTCAGTGTCATTTTTCGTTCCTTAAAGAGTTAAAGGACTAACTTTAGAATATATTCATACATTTTTTGCTAAATGATTTCATTGCGTCAAATTCCTTACCATAGAGGAGTACGAAAATCGTAGTTTGAAAATTGTCTAGCCGAAACTATTCGAAAAATAACAGTTACTCAAAATAAATTTATAAAAACTTCATTATAGTGGAAAATGAGTTTTGTTAATAAGCAAATAAAAAAAAAAACACAAATATTTATTAAAGCAATGTAACTAGTCGAAAAAATCGAAAACGTAAGGTTAGTCAACCAGTTGATTATGATCGGTTAGTCGAAAAAGTCGAAAGGAAATGATTAGTCAATTATGTGAAGTTAACTACGTTTTGAAAAAAATTTTGCTAATCGATTGACCGGTTAGTCGATTAGTCGATTAACAAGAGCTCCAGTATTTATTTTTTTATTTGACAATATTTTCATCGCTTCTTCCGGTTTCCCCCATTTTTGGAGTTTATATTGCGGACGTACAACCCGTTAGAAACGAGTTTCGTAAATGGCACTGAGGACGACATAACGCCGAAAGCGGTTTATCTACCAACAAAATTAGAGAAGGGATGACGGTAAATAATTCCTACGCCCATATGGTTATTAGGGTGCCACTTATATGAGCAAGAAAAAAATAAATGTGTTTAATTCAAAATTTAAATATTTTTATATTCCTAAAATATACATACATAAATATGAAATTTCAGGGTTTTATGATCATGGGAGCCCTAATCAATACATTTCTAACTAGTTCTAAAGTTGTTAATGACTTCAGGAATCCTTGATTCAAAAACACTTTTCAAACTTTTCATGCGATGACGGCATGGAAAACTAACTACTCTCTTTGCAGCTTTTGTTCCAAAAATAAATAAAAAAAAAACAGTAGCTCCATTAAAACGACATAAATTTTACTGATATCGCAATCTTGAAATCAGTTACCGAAAATAATAATAATTTTTGAAATTTCCATGAAAAAAAAAACAAGACGTTCCAACTATCGGAGAAAAGTTTTGAGTATATATATAAAGTAAGTATATATTTGTCTTCATACCCTGTATGAATCTGTTACGATTTGAAAATATATTGGGAGATATCTTTAAAACTAATAATTAGCAATTACGTTTCGATTTTTGTTAGTCGCTCTGAAAAAATTATCTTATGTCGACTTTTAGTTTTTGATCACAAATAAAACTTGTTTTTTTTTTGTTGTGCTATTTGTTCGCTCAGTTGTTGTGATTAATTTTTGAATTCCTATTTTTGTGTCAAGAACAATCAACATTTTATGTGTTTATTTTTTTTTTTTTTGGTTACAAAAAATAATAATTTTTTGAGTTTTATTTTTTTTTCATCAAAAATAATCAGTGCTTTTCGAGTACTATTTGTTTGCTGAAATATAAAACTCAATTATTGAGCGTTATTTGGTCTTTCAGAAATAAATATTAACTTTTAATTTTTTTTTTTTGCAAAACGAAACACTCAAAAGGCCTACCACTTTTTTTAAATTTTTATATACTTTTTAAACTTTTTAAAATACGATGACATTTTTTTAATTTTGTCGAATTTTTGTAAATTTTTTATAAAGTTTGAAACTTTAATTTATAGGGGTTGTGTTACATAATGAACTATATTTTTATAAAAAATGTATTTACAAAAATTTCCCGAAAAACATTGTGAATATTAAAACAACCAACCAAACTTCGTTTGGAGCCGCTGAACATTTTTTTTTATTAATCGTATTTTTTATACATATTTTTTATACATTCTTGAAATACGTTTGAAACTCCTAAATCTGACTCCATCCCTGCCAAACTCCCTAAATTCGTTAAAGCTTAACTCGATCTTTGTCTTCATAGGTGAGAGCAATCAGTAAACAGAGCGCCTTTTACAATATTTATTTGATATCTATCTAAAAGCGCGACTAACTTAAGAAAATATTTCCTACCTGTTTTTTATACAAATTTGAGAGTGTGCCCTCTCGGGTTTATTTGACAAAAACAGAAATACATTTTCGTGAAACAACTGAACGATGAACAATACGACTCTTGAGTTTGACACCCTATTTTCTCTGACATTCTAAGAATAATGAGTCCACCTCTATTTTTATTCTATCCTTGAGCGTCCACATATGCGATATCAAATAAGTTATAAAAATTTTATTTAAATTTATCCTTTCGACGCTTTTATACATATATTGTATAAAACTATATAATATGGTTTATTTCGATTAAATTATTTTATTATAAATAGATGTTTCTTTATTGAAAATCATAACAGAACTAACTAGAACTATCCCGTCGGTCTCTAAACAAGCCGAAGCTTCGTTCATTTCGTCAAGTTCTAGTTCAGTGTCTTTAATTTAAGTAGGCAGGGTTGCATTTTTAAGTAATCCGAAATTTCATCTACTTCGCATAGTTTTTCCGTGAGCCATTCCTACAGACATTTCGCGTTTGATTTGATTTTGGATTTCTTCCAACTTGATAAAGATCGGAAGTTTTTTTTTTAACACAATTCGCTGCTGATTTGGCGCAATTTTCTCAGAATATGATACGTTCACGAGTCTCAGAACTCTCACTTTCATTTACAGTTAATTTAACTTTCCGAATTTTATACAATAAAATTGCTAGATTCTGCCGCTTTGACGCCAATTGTGCCCTACTTATCTGAAGCTTTATATTTCCCATAATATAAATATGTTTTTTTTTTTGAACTTCGTAATTCTATTAGAATATAAATCCGCATTTCAACCTTTGTAGAAAAAAAGGAAAATTTAACAAAATTTCATAAAATTTTTAAACTTTTTAATTCGAATTTTTATAAAAATTCTACGTATGCTCTCGTATATTTTGCATGAAAGAAAATGAGAGCGCATCCTTAGTAAAAAAAAAAATATCAAAAATCAGCGAACATTAGCTACTCGACTTATTATATTAAATTTAATGGGCTACAAAACTGCATAGTTAAAAACTGAATTGAATTATGAACAACTTTTGAAAAGAAATAGAAAATGTAAATCTCTATATTTTGTTGTCACAGAACTGTGTTGGATGATTAGGGAAGAAATGAGTTGCTCCCGTTGGTGGTTTTCGATAGTCAGGGTTAATTGAATTGTTTCATAATAATTTCTTTTTGATAAATATTTTCACTTTTTTAAACCACTTAAAGCCGCAGTTTTGTCTAAATTTGAAAAAAACCGCTGGATATTATTTTATATAGTCCATTTCGTGATTGTAACACCACCATATATCGACAAGTTTTGACAATTTATTTTGCTTTACTTAACTCTTTTTATTCTTCTTTAAAAATGTAGTATATTATACGTGAAAAAATTAGGTAAAGTATTCAGACTTTTTACAAAACTTACAAGAATAAAAAACAATATAAACAAATTTTAACTTTTTCAACAAGAATCCTTTTGCGTAAGCAGTTTTGTAATTTATTGAATTTCACCATGTCGGAAAAATAGAAAATCAAAAAGAAATAATGTTAAAATATAAAAGTGCAAGTTTGAAATTGCTAAAAATTATCGTTGAATTTTGACGATTTTTCATATTGCATGATCTAACCCACGTATGTACGTAGGTCAAAACTACGAGGTGGATAATTTCAGTTGGAAACATTTTTTTCTTTTACTAAATTTACAGTAAATTTACAAATTTATCTCATTTTCTGATTAATATAAATGACAGACAAATACAAATTAAAATGATTTAGTTAATGTATTCATATTTAAATTTCATTCAATTCAAATTCGTTTTTAAATCATTTCGGGAACGCTTCGATTTCCCATTTAGGGAAATACAATTGGTCAAAAATGCTTTGAAGTGAATTGAATTTCAGTAACTACATTCGAAACCTTCGTTATTTGGGTTTAATTAGAAAATTATGTGTAGCAAATTGGTCATTTCGTGAACGCAACCTTAAATTGTCCAAAGTTTTTAACTAAACGTTTCCGCTGGCACTACTGGCGGTATTTCCAAAGTGTGTTTTGAAATGTGATTAGCAAATATTTATTTGACTGAATAAATAATAAAATTAAAGTGGTAACTCAGTGTGAATTTCAAATTCGGCATCATTTCGGGAACGCTGTTTGTAAAGGTGTTTAGGTGAAAATCTTATATTAGTCTGAACATTAAGGTACACATTTTCGCTGTATAAATGGAATTCAAAAAAGTTTTTCGAATATATCTGGTATTATTATTTTCTTTTTAGCTTTAAAAACGTTTCCGAAATGACTTTTCCTATATGTAATTTGCGCTCTGAAAAAAATTGACGACAAGCAAATCCAATTCGTACCAAAAATAAAAAATAAAAAAAATAAATTTAATAAAATATATTCTAATCTTAAAACTATTCAAAAATTAATGTATAAATAAAGTTTATTTTTTATTTCTGCATCATCTAAATTTTCCACCTCAATTATTTTGACCCATATCATGAGTCTTAAAAATGAAAACAATATTAAAATAAAGCAAGAAGTTTTTAAAATAAATTTATTTATTATTTATTTATTTTAAATGTATACGTTAATAATTTTTGTTAAAAGTTTGTAGTTTTCGGCTGCCGTATTTAGGATTACATATTTTGTTTTATTTTTTTTCAAGTAGGTATTTTTGGTATTATATGAAATATATAAAATACTCTCTCACTTTAGGAATTTTTTAATAATTTGTGTGGCTTAGGTTAAGATTTTGAAAAGCATATTCTATACATATGTATACAATATATTTATGATATCGTAAAATGAACTAATTTATTACTTACAATATATAGAACAATATTATACCTAGTAATTTCATAGTATAGCAAAAAAAGTGTAGACTTTGCAAAGATTTATGTAGTAGATAGTAACATGCTGAGAGCAACCAGTGCAAGTGTAAACAATTTGTTGGAGTTAAGTAAAAATTTCCCTTTATTTTACTTCTTTTTTTTGCCTTTCAACGATTATAGCATACGTAGAGATAGTGAGCAAAAAATCTTATAATATTGAGTTTTAGCAACGATATTTTTCGAAAAAAGTTAGAAAAAAAAGATGTGCTCCAACTTTGACAAAGCTTTCAAAAAATAGTAGTTGGCTTGCGATGGTATTTCTTTACACCTGTTCCGCCGCTTCATCCAGTACCATCGAATGTAGATCCATGGCGGAACGCGTTTTGCGCGGCGGTCGTGGCATCATAAACTGATTAGGGCTTGGACCAACAAACACCGAGTTTTGGCGGGGACGCGCCTGCGCTGCATATCCTGAAAAAGGAGAAAAGAAATGAAAAAATTAAGTTGCTATCAAAAGTAATTCACTGAATGCATGATAGTTAAATATATAAGCCCATAGTACAGATTTATAGAACCTAAAGCATAATGACGTAAGTCACAGGAATCCCTATAAGAAAATACATTTAAAACCTAATAATGTAATAAATGCGATGAACGTGCATTTTACGTGCCCGATACCATTGACGTCCAACTAAAAAAAAATTAAAATCATCAGGAATAAATAGACATATCTTTAATTTTGATCCTCAGTTTTTCCGACAGGGTGATAAGTTTATCTAAAGGGTGTTTTTTCAGGCATGTGGTTTTCAAGAAAAAGTGAAACGCATATAATTTATTGTTATGGCCAAGAATTTAGCTTTATTATAAAGATAACGGTTTGCCATTATGTCTTAAAAATTATTTCGGGCAAGTAACCGTCGCGACTGGCCCGAATAAATTCCAGCCGAGAGGCCCAATTTTCGACCACTTTTTGCAGCAATTGAGGTCGTATGTTAGCAATAACGTGCCGAATATCTTTTTTCAAGGCGTCAATCGTCTCGGGCTTAACTGCGTAGACAAGCGACTTCACTTAACCCCAGAAAAAATAGTCCACTGGAGTTAAATCGCACCCACGACGCGAGATAATCCGCTCCCCAAATGTTTCCTAATAATAAATTTATTATTTCGTTGGCTATATGGCATGTAGCGCCGTCTTATTTGAACCAAAGGTCGTCCACATCAACAGCCTCCAATTCAGGGCCAAAAAAGTTATTAACCATGGCCCCATTGACTGTAACATTATGGCCGATTTGATTTTTGAAGAAATATGGGCCAATGATTCTTTCCGTCCATAGAGAACACCAAACAGTGACTTTTTGAGGATGTTACGGTGTCTCAATAATGGCTTGTGGATTATCAACACTCCAAATCCAACAATTTCTTTTATTAAACGATACCCACCAACCCATTCAACCAAAAGTGAGCTTCATCGCTGAACAAAATTTTCTTATTTTCGTCGCGCGAACCGAACTGAATTATTTTGGTAATGAATTTGCAAGATTTGCAAACGTTGTTCTGGAGTAAGTCTGTTTATTGTACAATGACAAACCAAACTGATTATAAATCAAGCAAAAGCTGTCAAAAAGACCAAATCTGAAAAGAGAATTGCCTCATTAAAAACCACACGTCTACGAAAAACCGCCTTTTTTTGGGACGATTTTCCGTCATCCCCTGTCAAGTTTGGTTTGGAGACAAACCAATTTCGGCATTGCTCCTCCTAATTTTCTAAACCAGATCATTTTTGTATCCATTTCTTTCAGCTATATTATAAATTGTGAACATTTCTTATATGATTCTCGTGTTAGAAGTATTCGTTCTAGTCTATCTACATACTAATTGCTTTAGGACCGCTTTTGTTGCTATGGATTGTGTCGGCGCGTTATCTAATTATCGTGTCTGTGGCCTTCGGTTTCCTAGGATCTTACCTAACGTGACTGTCAGATCTAAATAGTTCATTCTTCCTTCGTTTTCTGTATGCTTTTATATTTTTGTTAGGGTAATCTAAGATTTCTACTTCGTTGTTGTTGGTTAGTACGCAGAAATAATGTCATTAATGTACATATCTCGCGTAGAATGTCACACCCAATTTTGTCTTTAGTTCTACAATACATTGCCCTGCTAGTGTTTGCATGAAACTCCTTCATGCGGATGACTGAGCTTGGGTTTATTATCACCAGTCCGTTCGCTGGACTGTACATCTTAAATTTAAAGTAGTTTTGACGTAGCGTTATTTTTAGAATATTTGTGATCTGTGCCGCTTTAATCTTATTTTTTGTATTTTCCAGTAGTGTTTTGTGCATAATGCCTACTGTCTTTGGTAGAGGCATGGACGGATGAAGGTGTTTTATGTCAAACGATATCATTTTGTTGCAGTTCGTGAATTTTTAGTACATTTATACAACCCTATCCTATGAAATCACAAGAAATTTCTGAGTAATACTACATCGTTTTTTTTAACATTTTCGCTTTATAATGGAAAAGCAAAAGTTTAATTGCACCATGCACCTATAATCGGCTAATTTCGCCGTTGTTGTTGTTGTTGTAGCGGCTTGTCGCGCCCCGTAAAGAGCGGATTCACCCATGGTCGTTGTCGTCAAACTCATCTAGGGGGAGGCCCAGGAAACGTGCAGTTTCGACAGGGTTGGACCAGAGGGAGAGGGGGGTTAGATGAGTGGGTTTGAGAGGGCATGTGAATAGGTGGTTGGTGTCGTGCGGAGAATCTCCACATGCCGGACATGTGTTGGGTATGTCGGGGTTGATTCTGGATAAGTAGGAGTTGAGCCTGCTACAGTATCCAGATCGTAGTTGTGCCAGAGTGACGCGGGACTCGCGGGGCAGCAGGGACTCCTCATCTGCTACAGGTGGTGGTTGGGCTCCGATGACTGCATTTGCCTGGCGGGAGTCAATGATGTTCGTGACTGTGTCTCTGTGGATGTTGCTTAGGACCCGCCGGTACGCCTCCGGATCCAGCGGTTGCGTGATGAGTGGCTGGATCTCGTCCTTTAGTTCTAGTAGATGTCTTCTAATGTGCCTGGGGGGCAGTTCCACTGCAAGCAGGTGCCCGTTTGGATGCCCCGAGCGGTGACATCCAGCAAGGAACTGCTTGACATCCCGTCACCGTCACCGTGCGGAGTGCGGCGTTCTGGCAGGTCTGCAGCTTCGTCCATTGTGTCCTGCTGGTTCCCGGCGACCAAACTGGCGCAGCATAGTTTATTACCGGCCGGCCAATCGCCTTGTATGTTGCCAACAACGTTTCTTTGTCTTTGCCCCAAGAGCTGCCGGCGAGCGACTTGAGGACATTGTTGCGGCTCTGTACTCTATTGGCGATTGCGGTAGTGTGCGCGGAGAAGGAGAGCAGGCTGTCGAAAGTCACCCCCAGAATCTTCGGGTGGTTAACCGTCGGAATGGGGGTGCCATCGATGTGGATGTTAAGATCCAGCCTGACCTCCTTCGTCCAGGTGGTAAAAAGGGTCGCCGAGGACTTGGCAGGGGACAGCGCCAGGTTTCTGCTAGTGAAAAAGTGGGCAAGATCCGAGAGATATCCGTTCACTTTCAAACACAGATCATCAATTGCATTGCCGGTTGCCATTATCGAGCAATCATCAGCATAGGAGACAATCGTGACTCCCTCTGGCGGTTGAGGGAGCTTGGAGATGTAGTGATTAAACAGTAATGGGGACAGGACGCCACCCTGCGGTACCCCTTGTTTAATCCTCCTTGGTTTCGATGTTGTATCTCTAAACCATACCGATGATTGACGACCACACAGGTAATTCGCGGTCCACCGTTTCAGTCCCTGCGGGAGAGTTGATGATTCCACGTCAGCTAGTAGCGTGGAGTGGCTAACTGTGTCGAAAGCTTTCGACAGATCCAACGCCACTAGGACGGTTCTCTCGCAGGGGCGGTTTTGGTTAAGACCACGGTTCACCTGCGGGTTTATGGCATTAAGTGCTGTTGTTGTGCTGTGCACTTTCCGGAAGCCATGTTGATGCTTAGCTGACCCAAAGTGGTATGTATAGTACGGGAGGAGTAGGGCCTCAAGTGTCTTTACCACAGGTGAAAGCAGGGAAATCGGCCGATAGGAATCACCCTTGTCGGCCGGTTTCCCTGGTTTCAGTAGTGGGACCACCCTCCCAACCTTCCAGATGTCTGGAATGATGAGGGTGGCCATAGACAAATTGAGGATCCCGGTGAGGAACTCAACTCCCGCGGGGCCTAAATTTTTCAGCATCAACACGCTTAGCCCGTCAGGGCCAATGGCCTTGGAGGCTTTCGCCTTCCCGATGACCTCCTTTACCTCGCCACAAGTGAAGGTAAGAGGCGCGCTGTTGTTCGGTAATTTGCGCAGCCTCCTGGTCACCTTCCGCTTGGTCCTATCCCCCGAAGGATGCAGTATAAACTGTCGGCTAAAATAGCTCGCGCATCTCTTCGGGTCCGACGAGGCACGATCCCCGAATGAAATTTCCACTCGGTCGTCGTGCTTCGTCGGGTTGAATAAGGACTTCACGGTAGACCAAAGCTTACCAACACCCGTGACCAGATTACAGGACTTCAGATGCTCCTCCCACTTGTTCCGCTTGTGTTGGTCTACCAGCCTCCGAATCTCCACGTTTAAATCCTGAATGTTAGGATTACGGGGATCGGAGCGGCGAAGGTGGTCGCGTTCGTTCGCTAGAGCGGCCGCTTCAGCCGGGAAGTTGGGACGGATCTCAGGGATCCTCCCTGCCGGAATGAAGCGGGCCGCAGCTGACGCAACCACCTTGCGGAACTTATGTTCGCCTTTTCGAACGTCGGTGGGAGCGGGGAGAGACCTGAAGGCATTTTCGGTGAACTCCGCGAACCTGACCCAGTCAGCCTTTTTAAAGTTGATATAGGTCCGAGGTCCGCGGAGACAAAGTCAGCAGGTCTGTCAATCGAGATGATTATAGGTAGGTGGTCTGATGCAAGCGATAGCATAGGTCGCCACGTTATGCTATTTATCAGACCTGCGCTAGCTATCGTTAGGTCAGGCGAGCTGCTGCAACTACCCATAATCCTGGTGGGGGCATCATCATTCATCGTGCAGAATGTCGAATCGTCTATCTGCTCTGCCAAATCATTTCCCCTCCGATCAGCTGGTTGAGTCGTCGCGGAGAGGGGTGTGAGGGAAGGGTGATGTTGCCCACCTGGACCCTGCTGCACATGCATTGGCACGTTGGGCTGCCTTATGGTGTTGTTTGGCAGCGCCGCCACTGGCGCGTGCGGTTGCGAGGCTCTACAACAGGGAGCCAGGTAGTCACCCGACCATTCACGTGTGGTGCGCAGGCCAGAACACACTCGAAAGTGACACCAGCCTTGGCACGAATTGCACCTGACTGATGCCGCATTCCGGTGTATCCTAGCCTGACACACGGAACAGACTGTGTGGGGTACCAGGAGCTGCTGGCTATTCCCCACACGGGGGGCGGAGCTAGGTTGGGGGGGAGGGGAGCGACCATGTTGTTGTGTGCTCCTGCGAACCGTAGAGGTTCTGCCGGTGCTAGGCACCGGTGCACTAGGTGCAACTAGGGGAGCCGTAGAGGCTATGGGCGCCATAGGGCGCGAACAACATGGGGCCACATAGTTTGTGCCTGATCAGACCTTAAGATGGCTCCATCCGTCGCACGAATTACACCTTACCGAAGTGGAGTTCGGATGGAGCTTTTTCTGGCAAACGCAGCAAAAATAGGTTTCTGGACCAGGGTTTGACTCGATGCCAGCCCTGACCAGAAGGAGGTGAAGCAACCCTGCTGCAAGGAGTTGCTCCAGGAGAGACAGACAACTTATGGGGTAGGCCGATCTAAACAGGGTTAGATCGCCGAAACAACAGTCCTTGGCCGGGTGAAACCCGGGTCATTCCGGTACGTAGAATCGCCGTCGCCGTAGCTGCTGCATTTTACTGAACGAAATTTTTTCGTTGAATGTTGCAAACGTCGTCGCTCTAAAAAAAAATGCTCGCCGGTATTGTGTTTCAATTAGTACAGACCGATTAGACTTTCCACGAATAGATCTTACGTAGAATAGCTCTATCGAAATCTCCCAAACGTGTAATCTGTGAGTGCTTCACTCGGAGTGCACCCGGGTTCAAATCTAGGCAGAGGCAAGTAACATTTCATTTATTTAAAAGGCATGTACAAAAATGGCACAAGAAGATTTTTTATAGAACAACAATTCAGTATGAAGCAATGTGGGATAAATTTTGGGCTTAAAATAAATGAATACAGTATGCCAGATATTGAGGTCAATACAAAAACCACTAAAGATTTACAAAAGATAATAATTAGAGAATTACAAAAAAAAAAATAAGTAAATACCATAAATTTATGTTGACTAAGTATAATTTTTATACATACAAAATTATTTTTAAGTTATAGCTTGAAATAATCAACTATTTTACGCGAGCGGCTTTTGGATATTTTAGTTTTTCATAAAGTTAGATTGATAGGAACTTTATTCATCATTAAACGAAAAAGAAACTCGCAATTTCTGGCCTTCGTGTACTCTGGAATTTCGCAACCCAGAAGCCGCGACCACCACTCATCTGCCATTCGGAGTCGGCAGGGGGACATTTACCACAAGGGCAAAAGGGGCGCAGGCCATGGCGGCAAATTTCAATTTTTATTTATATTTTTCTTGCTTTCTTGCGCATTTCTGGCATGTAAGGACTTCCATCCTGACCGATTCTTCATTATAACCAAACATTATTTTCACAGTCATCATCTGTCACTTTTAGTTGTGCATTGACGTAATTGGCTTTACACTAGACTAAAAATTCAGAAAACTTAAGTCTTTTTAAGTATTTTGCAGAGTGTAAGGCAAATAATTTTAAGCAGATACTTCGAAACAACTCTAAACTGTCGATATTACAAAAACTTATATTACACTATCTTTTTTTATCAATTTCGACTTTATTAAATTGACGCATTATTATTTTATGTATGGTCCTGAAGACAACGTAGTGGGGAGTAAGAAAGCGCTAAAAAAACAAACGGTCGACAGCTTTTTGAGATTGAAAAGTGCGGCATATGGGCATTTAACAAAGGTGGGAAATTGGGTAAATCCGACCCTGGTAGTCGGCGTCACACTGTAGGTCCCTCAATTTGTGTTACAACTTAAAGAGGCTCAGCACAAATCGTAGGAAATGTTTGGCCACACATCGGGTTTATACATATGTTGTAAGTGCCAAATTATTATTACCAGTGGTAACCTTCCAAATAGCCATTTATTTACTGATGACAAAATTAACCATTAACCATTAATGTACTGATGACAAAATTTGGTGACATTGTTTCGCTCATTAAATACGTTGATTTTTGTTTTCTTTTTCATTTTAAATTGTATGTATCACTCTTAATGAAAAACCATTTACTTAAAACCAAAAATTCCACTTCATATATCGCAAAGTAGTATTCACGAAATTAACAATAAAATAATTATTTATGTACGTACATATGTGTGGTGTGCTGAAATTTGCACTCTTTATTGTTGCTTGCAAAATGCATTCAATTTTAATCTGCACTTAAGGTCAGCACGTTGAAGTTCTGGAGTTAACGAATAATGACAGCGCAACAACAATAACTATGTATGTATGTATTTTGCCAATTCATTTATGACAAAAGCAGCAGCTGTTACAAAGTCACGTCACCTATTTCAAAGAACAACAAATAAAAAATATTTCTTTATTCATCATAAAAAAAAGTATGACAACCAAACATGTTCTGCATTTCACTACCGAATGAATTTCCGTATTTTGCCTATCCGAAACTGCCGGGCGTAGTGGTAATTTCTGAATGAAAGTAAATTGCAGAACACGTCCGAACAAGATATTTCAATTTGCCATTATCTGCTGCTGAGATATTCTCAGTTCGAATAAATGAGTCTTCGAAAGGATTTAAATAATTACTTATGAAAAAAACATATTCAATAAATTCAGTTTTAAATAAAGAGATTTGAAATAATCTTAAAGCGGCTGTATTAAGAAAGAAGAGGGAGCATAAAATAAACACAATTTCATAGTTGTTAGTGTAAATATTTTCTCATTCACAGTAAATGCATTTCATCCATAAAAATTTTACGGCTTGAAATATTCCGGAAAAATATTGCAAAAAATAGTTGAAAACTAAACCCTAGCTTATTTTTTCAACAGCAAACGAACATGGAAGTTTTTCGTTGGAATCAGAATGACCGAATTTTGGCCTCGGGTTCGGTTTGGCTACAGTTCGGCTTCAACCTAAAAAAAACACCCAACTTTGGCCGGAAACTGGGTTGATTTTTATTTTCAACTACTACCTTAAAAAAATATCTGGCACCGGTTGCAAGGTGAAAATGCTGATGGGATTTTATTATTAGATTGCAATATGAAATTATGAAATATCAATTTAAATTATAACAAAGTTTGAAAAATTTTCATAACAACGACCAGGGCCGGATTTACCTAAATTGCCGCCCTGAGCAGATGCCCGAATGCCGCTTTCTTCAATCTGCAAAAACCTGTCGAGCTTTGTTGTTGTTGTTTTTTTAAGACCGAAGATAATTGACGCACATTGACACACTATCTATAAAATACGTGACACTAAATTTGGTCAAAATTGAGCCCCGCTCCCTGTTGTGTCACAGTGTGATAATTTTTAGCAAAAAAACAGGTGAAGTTTTTATTTAATTCTGTTATCGAAAATTTAATAGCTTTTTCACGAAACAAAATCGAGAATTTTTGTTATGTATAGATATTCTCTTTTCTCTTAGTCTGCTATAAAAAAATAAAAATGTAAAATATCGGTTCGGCTTACTAAAGGCGAGGATATTCAAAATTTAATAGCTTTACCTTTTTTAAAGCACAAAAAACTCAAATTTTTAAATATCTCGCTGCATCAAATGCCGTTGCTATATTTTTTTTAACCCCGTTATTTTTTATTTTATACAATAAAAATGTTCGGTTTGGCTTAGATTCGGCTTCGATCAAAAGTGGTTATTTTTTAATAACTGTGTTGTTACCGTAAATTTTTACCCGTTATACTGTTTTTTTTTTGTTGATAATAGTTATATAATATTTACCTCAAAAGGATAAAAAATTGCCCTTATGTGAGAGAAATAGAGGCTTAGTATATAACCAAAAGTACTAGCCACATTTGTTAAACTTAAACCGAAGATACGTAATATGGAAGAGCACATTCAAATTATAAACATGAAATATTCCTTTTTCTATTCTATAAAATGTAAAAAAAAATTTTAGAAGTACATGTTGTAATTTTTTTCCATGGGCAGCGGCATCTGTGAGTCAATATTTAACCAGCAGATGGCGCCTGCTTTTCCCATGGTTAGTGGCCCCGCTGTGTCGCGCTGAGTTCATGTGCCCTCGCTGAGTTCATGTTTGCTCTCATTCGATAATCGAAAATATGGCACACGATAGGGGAAATTCATGTGTCTCACTTTCTTTTGTATATAAGTATATTCAATGTTATGTAGAAAGCGTTTTTGTTTTCAAATAAAAATTCAGATTTTATTTAATGACACAGTTATGATATTTAAAAAAAAAAGAAAGAAACCAACCATTTGCAAGATAAATTTTGAAAATTTTATTTCTTAAACATTATCACATTACTGTACACGGAAATCTAATACTACATATTTAAATTTACAATAAAAACATTTATCTTCTCCTAATTCTTATACGCATTTCTCAGTACACACTTGCATGCATTGGGTAATTTCACCATTCGCTCCTGCATTACGCCATCGACCAGCACCACTAAACTTCTATGGACAAAATGTTGTCTACATCTTGTCGTAATACCGAAGGGTAATAGCTCTTCATATTTGCAAGGCGCATTCTCATTTTCACACAGCTCCACCAAAACACCCTGTCTATATTGTTTGTGTTGTACCACCATTAACCATTTGGATCCGGTTGTTTCCGCAACTTTTGGGTAAACTACACGTGTCTTACTCTTACAAAAATAACTCTCCATCGGTTCATCACCCATACGCGTTGTTATATTTTCTGTTTGTGGTACAAAATCAACTTTGAAATATGGCTTGAATTTGTCGAATTCATCGGGTTTGAATTTATCCAATTGTGTCACCTCCAAATAATCTGGCACTTCTGTGCAAAATGGCAAACCGTTACGTTGTTCCGTGCAAAAAATTCCATCGTTTGCTGGCATTTCATTTGTTGTGTTGAATACAACAAGACCTTGGCCTATTTTAAAAATGCCATCCAAGTTTGCATTGAATTTTGTTCCATTTATTTTTGCTGCTGCTGGACGACATCCGCTGTTTTTAGTTGTCAATATTATCACAAGTAGAGAAAGTTGTAACAGTGATCGGTAATTCCACATGTCGATGCGTTTGGGGGGAAAGGGGGGCTTTTCCACAGTCAAACGATAATTTGATATACTATGTAAGTACTTTATTAATAAACTTCGTTAAATGTTGTACTTTTTTCAGCGCTTCATTAAATTTTTGGTTTTTCCACAGTACGTTAATTCTTGAGCTCCGTTAAACTTTGGGTTTTTCCCACAACTAAATGAATTTTAGGTATACTTAGCTTTTATACCACATAGTTGTAGGTAGTCACGTTTTAAAGTAGCGCCGTTATGTAGTTAACGAAGAAGGTAACGCAGGTCATTTAAACTAGGCACCAACGTCAGTGCACACAAAAAAGTCGTTATTCTTTGGTTAAGTTACAGCATAGATACTAAATATTATGCAATTAAATTTATTGAATGCTATTCTTTTACCACACCCTTAACTTTAAGGACTATATGCGGGATGTGGTCAACGATTTCCTAGAATTATGATCATTGTAGTTTGCGGATGGTTACAAAAAAGTGTTATAGAGCTGATTTAGCAGCAGATTCAATAAAATAAGGCATTAAGTGGATACCTATGTACATACATACCTCCTATATTTTCATTATAATAAGTGTGTTTTTTTATCATCATACATTTTTTTCAGTACCTTCGGTTAGTCATTGTATCAAGCAATTAAAGAATATTCATAAGTCAAGTGTGGTTACCTGTTTAAACAGAAATGCTCATACATACATACATACATACTGGGCCCATATCTTTATAAACGCGTTGCAAAAGAACACTAGGTAGGTTAACAAAATGCATGTAAAGCAACAACACTAACTCGGAAAAATATGCGAATTGAGCCAACTCGGTAAAGTAATATCTGACCTGAAATGTAGTGATGGGAAGTGAAAACATTGCGCTATTGTGAATGAGCCGGAAGAAAAGACATGGGATATTTAGATTTAAGAGCTAATTCGTTTTTATTTGCATAGTATTTGTAAATTCATAACTACATAAAATTAAAAATTGCCGTCACAACTATTTTCCGTTCTTAAATTGCACTAATCAAATCGCATCTTTCATAAAAGCGGCTAACAGGGTTGCTTTTGCAACTAAGGGAAATTTTTACTCGAGTTGGAGCGTTCTTTTACAACTCGCGCGCAAAGAAACGGGCCTACTATATGAAGTTCTCTCGGTATTGGGTAACGATTTTTTAATACGCGACTAATATCGCTCAATAGTTGAGTCGCTTTTATCTATACTCAGGTACATAAATGGAGTACAAAAAGGAGTGTATCCTTTTTTTTATGTATTATGTCACGTTATATCGCGCGGTTCAACTATTACAACGGTTAACTATTTATTGGCTTCAAACTTTAATATTCAGACGTGGCAGCTATTTAATTCCCAAGATCATTTAATTTCACCTCATCACTTCTTTTTACAGTGGTTTAAAGTTTCATTATCCTGATCGCAACTGACTTTTTTAAATATAACTTTTCGAACTTCGCTGAGTTATTCAGCCGGATTTCTGTCGGCTTTTTATTTTAATTTCTTAAAGTATCAAATTACACTATTTTACAAATATTTGATAAATGTGTGGTACCTCGTCGAAAATCTATTTGCTAAAATCATTTTGGGTAGCTGAACACGAAAATGAGTTTCTTTTGTTTTCCAAAAAAAAAAAAAAACAAAAAAAAATTCGAGATAAATACTTTTTGAGTTTCTGGTGTCTAAATGCAAAAAATAAGGACGTTTTCCAGCCTTTTCCAAAATTGTTAATTTTTATTCACTATTTTTAGTGAACAAACTTTGTAAAAAAAAATAACTGAAATTTGTTTTGTTGAAAGAGAATTTCATTACATAAATATGGAGTGCAAGAGTGCTGAAAATGTAAAAGTTAGTACAAATTAAATAAAAGCGGACAATTTAAATTTTAGCTACATTCACTTTTTCAGTTGAAAATCTGCCAAAAACTTTTCATTTCACGCTGCGACAGCCAGAATATTCATATGATGCTACATATATTGTATTTGATATGGATTTGCGTGCGCTGTTTCTGAAAATGTCAGCCACATTTTTCCAACTATGTAAAATGTTTCCTTATTTATGGCACATACAAATTTTGCTTTTTTTTTACTTTTGTCACTGTTATATTTTTGCGTTAAAGATTTAGTTGCCCTTTTTATAACTTAAGTACTATATTTATGAAAATAAATGTAACTTTCAACATTCTAAAAATAAACTACGAAACATATACATAGATTTGAGTTCAGAAACCAAATTTGTTTACTTATTTTTGATAGCTGCTGCATGTAACGGGTGTTTTTTTAGACTGATAGAACTTTCGATAGGGATAGCTGTCACTTGACAGCTTGTAAATGACATTTCGTTTTGACATTTCTGTTCAGTAAGCATTGACAAATCATCATGGAAAGAATGACGCCGCAACAATGTTTACAAATTGTGGAAATTCCCTTTAAAAATCAGTGTTCTGTTCGCCAAACTTATAGAGCACTTCGTGAATTTTATGGTCCACATAATCGAGCATCAGAGCAGCTTATTCGTTGAACTGTTGATAAATTTCGAACAACATTTACTCTACTCGATGAAAACCCAACAACAAGACAAAGAACTGTACGTACAGAAGAAAATATTGGTGCTGTAAGTGATGGTGTTGGAGAATATCCGAATTTGTCTATTCGCCGCCGTGCTCAACAAGCTGGACTTTCTCCATCCATAGCATGGAAAATTTTGCGTGGTTCAAAATTGGACTGATCGCATCCGATTCACCAAAGCTAGTCGTGGCGGACATATGCCAGAAATCGTTTTTAAATATTAAATGCCATGAAAGTATCTTTCAAATCAAAAAAAATTTGGCATCATACTTAAGCCTAAAAATACACCCTCTAGTTACATATTATATATTCTTCACATGATACTGTAGATATACGTAGATTGTTTCCCTTCAACTTCTTAGCCAGCAGTGCACACATTTGACTTGAGCTACGATATTCTTTTATAAAGAGGAGAAAAAATAATTTTAAAATAAGTATAGAAGACTCGAACCCATATTAAGATTTCGCAAGCAATAATTTGTCATTAAGCACAGCTTATGTCAAAAAATTCAAAGCGAAACTGCATTCTTTTCTTTCTAACGTTAAGAATAATATGAGCCAGATATCTTCCCTATAGTTCAGTTGGTAAGCTTTTGCATTTTGTATATGAACCAAAGCAGATAATAAATGAAATTTTTATGAATATCTGCACTACTGTGCTTTTTAGCGACTAAAATTTTGTACACCACACTTTCCTTAAATTGCTGAAAATCCTAATTCTCCAGCTCCATGGAAACTTAGTGAAAAATCTTTCGCAAGATTTGTAACATCTCAATTTAAACAGTAAGCTTTAACAATGCGCTCGCAAAGTGTTATCTCATCGGTTACTTATTATTATTTATAAAAAGGGGGAAGGGGTTTGGTATAATTCGAGTAAAAGCCGTTTTAGAATTTTCTCATTTAAATTAAGGTTTATGTTTAATGATAAATTTTGGATATAATAAGGATCCGCGGTAAATAGATTCAAATTAATTTTGGCAAACATTTTATTACCACTTTCAAAAAACCTATAAACCCAGACTTTGGTTTATTTATATAGTCCTTCCTCCAAGAGTATATTAGCGACGTAAAATTCGGACTATTTCTATCAGATGTTACGCATAAAAAACACCGTTTATCTCTTAAAAACATGATGGTCATTTTGACACTGCACTTCGAACATTGGCAAAATGTTGTGATCATATTTAGCTACGTTTGGCAAGTTGCACCCCTTAACACCTCATGCCAGCAGTGATTTCTCGCGAGGACGCCAATTGAAATTGGGAATTGAACAACCATTGTATTTTGGCACTGACAAAACAAAAAACTAATTTTTTTGTTACTTAAAAAAAACTTTTCATATAATGATTCATTGGGTAGGTAAATAAGTATTATCTTTTTCACCAAATTTTTTGTTAATGAGTATTTTCTTTTTCTTTTGTACATTCAAAACCCCAAAGGTTCTTCCCAAAACCACCACTAGACTTAACTGCGTTGTGTAAATATGACAGTTATAATTAAGTTTGGAGTCCATTATAACGTCTAAATAAACAATATTTTTATACATATCGGGTCTTGCAATAGGAACGCTACAAAAGTTTTTTTTTAAATAAAACAAAAACGGTTTGGGATATGAATTAAATTCTTTATTCCTGTGAAAGTACATTTGATTCCATTATGTATGGAACTCGATTTCTTTTGCATGGGCACCACGGGCACGCTTGCAGAAGTTCAGACGCTGAACCCAATTTTCGACGGTTTTCAAGCATAATAGTAGCTCTCTTAAAGTTGAGGCCATTGACTCCGAATTTCGGTAGTAAATTTTAATAATTTCGACTCGTTGTTGGATCGTAAACCTTACTGAAGAAAAATGTCAAAAGAGCGGAAAAAATATGGCGTTGTTTGCTTTCACTATCGGTCTACTTTTGTAGCGTCCCTATTGCAAGACCCTTTGTGAAATAAGCAAAGTGATCGAGAAGTCGAATGTGTCAACTGTCAAACAAAAATTGCTGCAAATTATTTTGGAATCGCTGAAAGCATTGATATAAATACCTAAATAATTTTGTATGAAAAGAGATTGGACAACATTGTACCCATTTGATGAAAAAAAATATTTTGCATGTCAAGGTGCATATATTAATGTACTACATAATTTTATGTTGCATACTTAGAATGCATTTTTCATATGTGCACTTGCTATGCTGCAGTAGAAGTGTTCAAAATGCATGCCATCAATTGCATAAAATGCACAGAAGATCAAAAATAAAGTACCACATTTGCATGCAACATGCAATTCGGCTATTCACTGAAATTTGGAATTGCGTGCTTATTTATTCGAACATATATTCAGTTGGCGAACTTTTGCATCACCTCACAGTTTTACAATCCATGCGAGTTGAATTCGTAGCTGAGTAAGGAAAGTAGGGGAATAATGTGGAACATGCTGCATGTTTGTAAATTACATATATAGTTTTGAGCATACCCTACAAAAGATGGTATCTGATTGAGCGTAATTCTTGGTGTATGTTTCCAGCTTTCAATTCAGAAAAGCAAAGATAAACATCCAAATGCTCATTTAGTGGCAAAAATGAGAATAAAACAATATCGATACTTTTACTTGGCAGTTGTAACTAAGTTTAGTCATAAGTTATTCACCCTCTTGGAATTCTAATCATCCCAACCAGATGTTGTAACTATATGTAAATAATGAGTTCGGTTTCAAAGAGGATACTGCTTTTTCTTCTTCTTTATTGGTGCCAAAACATCCTAGGTGAGTTCGGCCGATTTCAACATAGCGCGCCAGTCGCTCCCCCAAATGAAGCCAAGTCATTACCCGCCTGATCTTTCCAACGTAGAGGAAGGCTGCATCTTCTTCTACCACCACCAGCGGATAACGCGTTGCATACTTTTAAGGGTGGAGAATTTTTTTCCATAGGTACAACATGATCTAGCCAACGTAGCCGCTGAACCTTAATTTGTTGAACTATGTCTATGCCCCGGTAAAGCTCAATAGGGTCCAAAATTCTCTCCCATAATCTTTCTCTCGACCACTCTAAGAGCCATCTCATCTGATTCTTACCATACGCCATACGATAGCGCGGGCATGATGAGAGACTTGTAGAGTGTGGTTTTCGTACGTCGAGAGCCGAAACTAGCACTTGTTGGCAAGAGAGAATCTTCGTTGAATTTCGAATTTGACATTATTGTAGATGTTAATGCTGGGTTACAGAAAAACAAAGTAGCGCTCTTATAAATTATAGTGCCTGACCGGTTTAATTCTGTAGATTGAATTATTTTTGCCAATATAATGTTCATGAAGTCTCACTACAGAAAGTTACCCCGTCTGAAACCTCGTTTGATATCAAACGGCTCGGAGAGGTCATTTTACATAGCTGTATTAGTTTTGCAGGGATACCAAATTCAGGCATCTCGTCGTATCGTTTCTATGTTTCTAAGAAAATGTGTCACTATTTTATTGATATTGCTGTAAATGATACTCTGGGGGCGGCGTTGGTAGGCATCCCATCACTATTCTGAGTGAAGCGCTCTGTTAGGCCTGAAGTCTCGTAAACTTGGTCCTACTGCTTCTCGGCGACCAAATTGGTGTAGCATAATTCAGGGCTGTCCAGCCAATCGCCTTGTATGTTACCAGCAGCATTTCATTTTCTTTCCCCCAGGTGCTGAAGGTGAGCGACTTGAAGGATTTGCAGAAGAGCAGGTTCTCAAAGGTGACCCCCCGAATTACCCATTGCAATTCAGATGCCGTCAATATGTTGTGAATAATGTCGCCGAAGACTTAGTAGAGGAAATATTCAGGTTGATGTCAGTGAAGAAACGAGCATGGTTGGAGAAAGAAACAGCGACAAAAAACAATGTTAATTTCGATTGTTTCGGAGAAAAAAAATCATTGGGAAGAATTCGTTTAAAAAAAAAAAGAATTCGAATACCTCAATCTAATCGTTATGCCATATCCTCTGCCATTTTTTTTTAATTAAGATGGATTTTTGTTTTAAATCATAGCACAAATAATTGTTATCTTGTGGCTTTAATTTTTTCGATAAAAAAATCGTTATTCTTTGATTTACTTTCGTTTCAATCGTAAAATATACTGTTCTCATTGCAGGTTTGTTTGCGTTTATTGTGGTCGAAAAATTTTAAATCCAGGAATTTGGATTATATTTTATAGAAAAAATAAAAGTTCCAAAATATCGATCATATATAATTGAAAAATTTTATATCCCAGAATAACGATTATAGTTTATCGAAAAAATAAAAATCACAACATATCGAGGAAATTTGATCGAAAAATAGAGATAACCAAGCAACGATTAAATCATGGCTTTTTAATAAAAATGCTAACCATAAGATAATAACGGTTTCAGCCCCCGAGGGGGAGTTGTTGTCACCACGTCAGCTAGTAGCTAAGCTAACCTGTTACTCGGCCACGGCTCAGCTGCGTGTTTAAGATATTAAGCGAAGTCGTTTCATACGGCCCAGAGCAATATTTCGACGATCTCACCCTACTCAGGTCAGCCCATCTCATAAGGATCACATGCTAAACATTCTTAATTCTGCCACTTCCGCAATGTGGTGGGTGTATCATCAGAGGATTTCTAATTGGTTTCCTCGAATAAGAAGTCACTAGATATATATTATCGGTAAAGGAAGGTAGTTCTGGTATTCTCTACGTACAGGTGCGGGCGGTTACATGTTGAGAATGTCTTCAACTTTTAATTTCAGCCGGGAGAAATTTCATTAAGTTCAGCTATCCGCGAAAGCATTGCAAAGCTCTTTGCCATTGAATAGATATGTTATAGGTAGTTGGTTATATCGCAACTACAATCTGTTTAATTTAATTTCTCTAAACCATTAAATCGCCATTGTCCATCACGATTCAGAGAAGAGTTGCGAATTTTGAAATATACACAATAGTACTACAATTAGGGACACGTTATCGGGCACAAAGTATCAATATGGTATTCATTCGAAGTATCGCTTAGAAAGTATCGGGTACCCATGAATATCAAAGTTCTAAGACTCGATAACCAAAATATCGATACTAAATTTAAAATGAAGTTCTGTCACAATTTTTTATAAAACTGAATCTATAAATAATAAAACTGACAAACAGTTAGAAAGTGCTCGCACAAGTACCAATTAGGTCGTTAGCTTGGCAAGCCGAATTTGAAGACCCAGTTTTTAAATACTGGTACTATTTCCGGTGTATCGTTTTATTTTACCAATATGCCCCGTGGAACTTGAGCAAAGTTGAGAGCAGAGAGCGCAACCTAACTAAAATTGGAAAGGGATTAGTTAACATGGTCACCTCGACGCGACCCTCGTATTTTTAATACTTTTATTTATTCCGGTTGATTGCCATATCCATATATTTGAGTCCTAACCAAGAAAACCCGTCCTTGGGGTATTTTTTAACATTTTCTAGATGCTCTATGAGCATTTCTGTAGGAAAGAGAACATTTAAAAAAAATGCTATACTCGTTTCATTCGCTGCTAGGGCTCGCATTTTCTTCGCGATTTCAATGCGATAGTGGGGTTCAGCTACTCGATTCCAAAAAATATCGGCTTGAAAGTATCCAGTAAAAAATATCGGTGTCGAATGATAGAAGTATCGATATGGTATCGTATCGGATCGAAATTCGTGCCCCTAACAACGATTTTCATATTTCTCTGTATGAAAGTGTTTCGATGTAAGCACGACGTTCATTCCTAGTTGAATGTTGCATTTTTTTTTGTGTTATATTGCAAGCAATGTTGTTTAGCTCTGTGTACTCAATTTCTGTTCTCGATGTTAACAATTCTTCCTAATAGCAGATACTTGAATGCAGTTGCAGCACTTCCGTATGTAGAAGTAGAAGTAAACTACATAAATGATCTGAGTTTAAGTATGTAAAGTTTTGCATTCGTGCATTTACAAGTATGTAGTATGTGCAAATTTACTTGCATGTTGCATGTTGTGTGTATGTTTTTCGATTCCATTATCGTACATGATGGTTGGTGAATGTGGTTGGGTTGTGTAGTGGGAGTTGCAAGCTGCAATTGTGCAATCATTTATCAGCGTCAGTGCGTGACTTGAAGTATTAAGTGTATGATTAAACTGACTCTCTTGCTTTTGCATGAATCATGCAAAAAAACCGAATAATCAAAAAGCAATGAAGTAATCACCAATCTTTTTTGAATCAACAACCATATCAAAGGGAGTTTGCAAAATTTTATATATAAAATAATAATTTTCTAGCTAGTTAAACAACAAAACCGCGTGCGTCAGGTGTTTGAGGACATATCATTTTTAAATTTTACAAAGCCTCTAGAAAAGAAACAAATTCTTCCAAGCGTGCTGTACAACTTCGAAAGAAGCTTGGAAATATTCCCTTTTCTTGGACAGTTAATTTTGTTCTTATCATAGGATGGCATTCCTTCTCGCTGTCCATGGAACACAGCTTCCCAGCCCATAGCTCATGAAATACTGTTGTTATTTCTGTGTTAATGGAAGACGAAATTATAAAACCTGTTCCTAGTTAGGGACATTTTGGTGCAGGAAAAACCCAAGATCTTATATAGAAAACCTACTTTATTCCAAAAGTAGGTAGCAAATATAGTAAATAGTTGTGTTGAGTGTATTGTCGCGAATCCAAAATTGGTGGAACGATAAAGAGTGATTCTTTATTGGAAGATTTTGATACTTAAATAAATTTTTAAAGTACTTATGCTACGGCAGTGCAAATTTCATATGATCAAAATCTATTAACTCCTGATCGAATGGAATGTGTCACAGTGCTTTGTACTCAACCATTGTGAATGAATACAAATAAGAAGTCTTATAAATTAAAAATGGCGGCGGCTGATATTCAATGTCATAAATGACCGTTATTAATTGTGAGACATATGTATACATTCGTTCGATGAATGACACAAGAACGGTGAGGCTTGCTAAATTAGGTGATCTCAGCTGTGTCAAATTTTGACGTCTACGAACTCAACATGAGCCGGTGCGTCATGTCAAACGTTCATGCCAATATTGACGAACAATACGGCAATGTGAATCAAGTTGGTGCAATTCCTATAATCTCACTACGCTCATTTCCAAGGATGATTCCCAAGGACGATTATCAATTAACAGACTACCATCTTTACCACTTTGTGCCTTTGACTGTCACAACAAAAGCTACTTATATCACATTTTGTCTATCGTTGACGCCGTTTCTCAATATTTGCATGATTGTATCCGACGAACCTTGCGAGCATTTCAGTGGTGTTTGAGGAAATAAAATTTGAAAGTTTCACATTCAATTTGGTATTACAGTGTCAGTATTAATTTGTAAAAGAAAAAAACAGAAGTGCACCTAAATGCGCGAGCCAGAAGTAAACTTTTTTAGCGACATAAAGAAATAGAGAGTTAAATATGAGCGTAGTAGTGATAATAGTCGTTACTAGTAAAAATAGTGGTCAGTAGTACTTAGTAGTAGCATTAGTAAAAATAGTAGTAGAATAATAGTAGCATTAATAAAAAACAGTAGTAGAAATTAGCAGTAGCATTAGAAAAAAAGTAGTAGAAATTAGTCGTAAAAGTTGTAGTAATTAGTAGTAGCATTAGTAAGAATAGAAGTAGAAATTAGTACAAATAATAGTAGTCATTAGAAGTAGCATTATATAAAATAGTAATGGAGTAGTAGAATAATAGTAGAATTAATAAAAAACAGTAGTAGAAATTAGCAGTAGCATTAGAAAAAAAGTAGTAGAAATTAGTCGTAAAAGTTGTAGTAATTAGTAGTAGCATTAGTAAGAATAGAAGTAGAAATTAGTACAAATAATAGTAGTCATTAGAAGTAGCATTATATAAAATAGTAATGGAAATAACAATAGTTGTAATAATTAGTAGTGAAATTAGTAAATAGTAGTAGTAGCATTAGTAGATATAATAGTGGAAATTAGTAAAATAGTAGTAGAAATTAGTAAAATAGTAGTAGTAATAGCATTAGTAAATATAGTAGTACAAATTATTAAGAACAGTAATAGTAGTGAGAATAGCACTCATAAAAATAGTAGTAGAAGTGAGTAAAACTAGTAGTGGTAGTTTGTAACAGCATTAGTAGAAGTGGTAGCAGCAAAGTCGCTACCTCAGTATGTATGCTTGTGTTTTCCTCATATAAGATTCATGTGGTGACTTCGTGGAGCGATTTTGACGCGAATTCCATTACATCGCGTAAGAAATTGCACTCATGCCGCTGAAGAAGTTTTACTTTAAAAACTACCTCAAGTTGTGGAAGAAAAGGCATGACATCGTCAGAAAAAAATGTATCAAAAATCGGCCAAAAATTTTTAGCTACTTGGGATTTGCACTTTACTAAAATTTATAAAAATTCGAATTAAAAAGTTTGAAAATTTTATGAAAATTATGAGGATTTGTACGCTATCGAGATTTTTATAAACAAATAACAAACAAAAGAAGAATAGCTAAAACTGATCAAAACCTATTTTTATTGTATCTAACTATACTCTTTATATGTAATGTGCGAAATTATGTTATATTTATCATAAATATTCCCAATAACTTAGCGAAACTACAATTACAAAATACAATTAAACAATAATAATAATAATAAATATGTAGCAAGATGGGCTCACCTTTGGCATAAATCTTCGGATTGTACGCAGCGAACTGGCATGTCGGCATATTGATGTTATTGACTAAACCCATTGACATTCGCGAAACAGATGCGCGCTGAAATTTTAGAAATAAGATTTTATTTATTAACCGAATATCTTGTTGCATGCAATATTTAATAAGCTAAACAAAAAATATTATGTTTGATACAGTACTGTTCAAAATCTAATAATATAAAAAATTTCACGGACTTAAAAAAAAATCTTAAGAGCAATTTATAGGATCGACTAAGCTTTAACATACAAATTGTACTACAACTCACCCCATGTGCTGGTATTGCGTCCAAATCGACCAGTGGACAGGAAGACCGATGTTGTTGCTGAAATTTCGGTTGATACGGTTCCAGCATACGTATTTTACCCCAACGGTTAAAGAATAAAACAATGGCGCCGACCCAAAGCAACAGCACGAGTCCAACGATGATAACTTCCTCTGGTCGTACAACAATTTTGGGTCCTTTGGTGGGAGAAATTGGGGAAACCAAAATATAATTTACTATGTGGGAATTTTATTCAAAATATTTAATTTATTAAATGCTTGTTACTAATTTTGTTTAAACCAGTAGCTCGTTCTCAAATCAGTGAAATTAACGTACACTATTCGACTAGTCGACTAACCGTTCACTTTCGACTAATCGCGCACCATCGAGCAGTCTAACAATCGACTAACCGAATTATTCGAATAGTGGCAGTTACTAACAAAAAATTCATAAAAAGTTCATTATAGTGGAAAATGAGTTATGTCAATAAGCACAAACATTCAAACAGTTGAAAAATAATAATTTATCGAAAGAAAACAACTAGTCGAAAAGTCGAAAACGAACGGTTAGTCGACTAGTTGTTTCCGTTCGGTTAGTCGAAAAAACGGTGCGGTGTTAGTCGATTATGTGAAGTCGACTATTTGAAAAATAAAACTTTTGCTTATCGATTAACCGATTAGTCGACTAGTCGATTAATAAGAGCTCTACTGTTTACTGCGTTTGTTCGGCTTACGTTGCAATATGCTGCATTTATTTGGATTCGCTCTCTTGAGAATTGAACGGCTGCAAAAGGTGTTTCTAAAACTCGCACTAAGATCTTTAAATTTCTCTAGCCCTATTCCGTGTTATCACTCCCGCCTGCTTTTAATCAAATTCAAGTCCCTTGAACTTAGAAAGTCGATATTATCTCTGACTTTTGTTTTTAATTTAACTGAAACTTTCCCCTTTTAAGGAATGTAAAACCGAAATTTCGTGCCCTTCATTAGTTTAATGAAATCTCGAACTCAACATCGTTTGATTTTTCAATTTTTAAAAGGCTTCTTTTTAGACTTTGAAACATTTATAAATTTATCTAATATGTTATATTCTTAGTTTTTAATCAATGTGCTCGTTTCGTTGTAACCTAGTGGCAAAAGAACACTAGGTAGTATAACAAAATCTATGTAAAGCAACAACACTAACTCGAAAAAATATGCGAGTTGAGCCAACTCGGTAAAATGATATCCGACCTGAAATGTAGTGTTGGGAAGTGAAAAAAACTGCGCTATTGTGAATGAGCCGAAAGAAAAGGCATAGAAAATTTCCGATTAAGACCTAATTCGTTTTTATTTGCATAATATTTTTAAGTATATAACTACGTCAACCTAAAATAAAATGGCACTAAACCAAGCGCATCTTTCATGAAAGATCCCAACAGGGTTGCTTTTGCAACTGAAGGAAGCTTTGTCCGAGATGGAGCGTACTTTTGCAACTCGGGTACAAAAAAACGGACCCAATATCGAATTGATTTAAACAGTTTGTATTATCATTAGGTAGTCAGTATAAACTATTGTTTTTTTGATTAATAAAATAAATAAATAAATAAATGAACGCACATTGCAATTAGAGTAAAATATAATTTAAATGAAAAAAATACCTAAATTGTATGAAATCACTTTTTAATTCGATTTCTTAATGACAAACGAAGACAAATGTAGCGAATATCTTGATTAAAGAAAACTAAACAATTGGCGAAGAGTACATAGGTAGTGTGCGGCAGATGTGAATGAGGTGCATAGCAGCAAAGTCAATGAGTCGCATTGTTGGTTACACAAATCACTGCAACAAATTTTAATTACTTTTGTAATGGCAGGTAGCTATGTAGTATACTGGTAATTTGTTTTAATTACTTGCAACCAAGTAACAGTTAGAGGATAGTGCAGCAATGGTTAATGATGTGAAATTCAATATACAAATCTTTGACCAAGGAAAGGATAAGTATATTAAGTACACGAGTCGACAATCCAACTAACTACTTATATAAGTATACGTACATATATATTCGTTATGTAGTCATATGTGGATGTACGTTGTGTAAATAAATACAAGAGCTCCTTTCGATGTCAAGAGGCGGGGAAGGCTCCATGTGTGTGGCGCGCTTGTCAATTGCAAAACGTTGTTGTCTCCACGTTCACGTTACGTACATTTATTTCTGTTAACTGTATATTCCTCCTATATATGTAAACATCTATTATACAATACATATGTACATACATATGTAGGTATGTGGCTTCTTATGTATTCCTACTGTTTCTCCATATCACGTTATCACATCACGTGTCCTAGTGCTTTAAAATTGCGTGCGCTCTCGGTATGACTTTGATCCTTCCGTTCACCTTTGTGCGATACTAAAAGAAATATAATTTCCGCCCGCTTTTGGTACCATCTACTTACTGGACTGTCAAATACACATGCGAGAGCTCACATGTACAAATATCGTGTGTGTGTGTTTGTCTCGAAACATGTAACAACCCAACTGGAAGTTGTCTTCATTTGTCAACAACCAAATTGTTAGTAGTAGATTATAAGCTGTTACAAATGAAAGTGATATAAGTCCATTTTTGTGTATATCGAGATGTTTGAAGTTTTTTATTTGATTAGATTTTGTTAAGGCTAATAAATCCAAGTAATATTTTTTACAGTGCTAATAGGAAAACACGGTAGACGTTGTCCTGCCAATATTTTTGAGAAGTAAAAATGCCGCTAAGCAGTGATTGTTTACATCGCGTAACGATAGTCGCGACAGAAAATCGCATAACGAAAGTTACGTCAGAATCATTTTAATATTTTTAATAATTTCTACTACTATTTTTATATCGCTACTACAAATTTCCACCAATAATTTTACTCAATTATTCGACAATTTTTACTTATTTCTACCACTAATTTAACTCAATTCTACCATTTACTTAATACTAATTTTTACCACTATCTTTACTAATTTCTTTCGCAATTTTTACTAATTTCTACCTCTATTTTTACAAATTTCTTCCACTATTTTCATTTATATCTACCACTATTTTTTACTTATTTCACCGCTATTTTACTACTTTCTACCACTATTTTGTACTAATTTCTACCAATACTTTTACTAATTTTTCGCACTATTCTTACTAATTTCTCCCACAATTTTTACTACTTTCTACAATTATTTTTATTAATTTCTACCACTATTTTTACTAATTTCTCCCACAATTTTTACTACTTTCTACAATTATTTTTATTAATTTCTACCACTATTTTCACTTATTTCACCGCTATTTTACTACTTTCTACCACTATTTTATTACTAATTTCTACCAATACTTTTACTACTTACTACAATTCTTTTTATTAATTTCAACCACTATTTTTACTGATTTCGTCCAATACTTTTACTAATTTCTACCACATTTTTTTTGCTAATTTCTACCAATATTTTCACAAATATCTAACACTATTTTTACTAATTTCTACCACATTTTTTACTAATTTGTAGCATTTTTTTACTACTTTCTACCACTATTTTTTACTTGTTTTTTCCACTAGTTTTACTAATTTCACAAAATTTCTACCACTATATTGCCTTTCGCTTATGCAATCAGAAACCGCATTTCGGTTTCTTTCACTAACATACACCAGGTGGCAACCCTCTCAAAAAGATAGGTATGCATTCTGACCGAGACGAACACTCTTATTTTAATATTTTATATCCTTTTGTGTAATTTAATTAAATTTTACCTTTTAAAAGGTGGCAACTCTCCTCCTAATATACCTATAGGCATTCTCCTATCGAAGCGCACGGCTTGCACCCATATTTTTTGACTTTTCAAACAGGTGGCAGCTTTTCCACGAGAATTGTAAAATTCATGAACACTACATGAACCAAAATATTTACCAAAAGATCTAAATTTTCTTAGGAAAACCGATCTGAAAATACTTACACCGAAAACTAGATTTCTTTTTTATAAATAAAAATAGTTTTTAGTTTTTTTATTTTATTTTATTTTTTTCAAAAAAGTCTCCTCCGATCATATGGCAGTATATTGAAACATTTACTTAGCGAAATCATAATAAGGAGATTTTTTGTCTTATCTTTGATGTTTTGATATCTGGTTAATATTCGTTAGTGCAATTATCTAGATAACTGGAATTATGAGAATCCGGTTAATATTCGTATATAAAAAAGTCAACGAATTTGGGAACAATAATAATAATCAACAAACGTAAATATTTTTAGTTCCATGACTAATAAAAAGCGGCCAAGACTTTATTGAAGTGATATTGGGATAGGGACATGTAAATTAATACCTCAAGCTTTTTCCCTATTACCGATTTATTTATTTACCCTATGTTGCATTTCATTAATCTTCTAATATCCGAATATTATACTGACATCCAAAGTATCCAGGCATTCAAATATTCGGATGGAATTCCAAGCCCTACTCTGATGTCGATTCTTGCATTGAAAAGTAAGTTTTACCAAGAAGCATCAGCCAGAGCTTGACTTTTAAATCACAAAAAAAACATAGCAGATAAATCGGATTGAAAACCATGAAGCAAAACAAAATGCATTAGAAATTAATGTTCAGATATAAGGGCGCTATTTTATTTCTAATCAATTATATAATTAGTAATACAATACATGGCGGCTAATTTGTTAAAAGAGGAACAAAACGTTCACATTATGCTTTAATACATATAATTTCATTCAATCCAATTCACACATGAATGTCAATATAAATCTGTCCAATCTTTTCTGTCGTGGGGTTCGTAAAATTGACGCTCGTTTCGGAGTCACAAGCCCTGGTGATACGGTCCCGCCCACTGTTGTTTCTTCTGACTTCTTCAAATTATCTACGAGTGATTCTCCATTCTCTGCGGTTTTGTAAACCTCATTTAATTTCAAATCCTTGTTGTCATTTGCTTTTGTCGCAACGCTCGTGCCGGTATCACGTCCAAAAATTGCAGGTTGTGTGCAAGAGTTACACTCGTTGAAACGTTCCTTAGACTGCAGAATGCCCATGATGCGATAGATGTCACTTGGTATGAGTTATGGAAATGTGCTCTGATGTTGTTCTATTGAATCTCAGTTATTTATTGATGCATGATTTTAAATCTATTACCCTTTTATACCAAAATTTAAACATTTGAAAATACACTTTTAGTAATAGATATTCTCATTATTCTCATAGCACTCAGGTAGCGATGACACGCCAACTTTCACAACACCGCCTTTCCTTTCCAAAAGCATACCTGATTCTTTGTTACTGTTGCTTCTGTTAAGTGATTAACACAATGCGATTTTCTACCTGCTTAGCTGAAAATTCCATGGACCTCTGGTGCGTGTATACGAGTATTGTATGTATGTGTATTGTATATTCCAAAATATATGTTGCCTGAAAAGTTTAAGTTCCGTTAAACTGATGTACTAACGGATCAAAAAACCCAAGTGCAAATGAACAACTCCAGTTAAAATAGATCGGGTTTTTGTGGAATAAAAAATATCAAATTCAGTTGCAGAAATCTCTGTTCTGAATTGTCCAAATATACTTTATAAAATTAGTAGACTAAAAATTTGTCTAAATATGTAAAAGCCAGGATGACCTATCGTAATTTATGGATCATTCTTATTTTATGAGCAAATTACGATGAAATAAGGAAATGTCGCTTTGTAATATGTGGCAATAAATTAAGATGAAATTAGGTGTTTTATTATAAATCAAAAACCAAAAAAAAAACGAACAAATCGAAAAATGTGTTATCCTCTAACCGAAGTAGAATATTAGCATTTCACTCAACTGTTCATTGATTTTTACTGCCTCTAAAAGTTTTCTTTCATTATCGTAAATTTAAAAAAAGATATTTACACAATAAAATTTTAATATATATTAAAAATGTAAACATCCTCCCACATTTCTGATTTGATCAAAGAACTAAACAACCCGATGACTACAGAACTGTCAATATAAATTAGGAATTACAAGTGTAGACACACTTGGTTTATGCGAAGTAATTTGGCCGATGAAAAGTAATTTCCTTGTAGTGTGTCCGGGATTTAACAAAAAAAAAAACTATTTTTGTAACCGACTTAGCTGCATCTAGTGACAGAACATCCGATCGACAGTATCGATATGGTAAAAGAATAAATATCGATTTAAACACAAAATATCGATACTATGTAAATTAAAAATTACATTTTAGTCTCTATTTTTTATAAAACACTATATTCTTGTCCTTTCTATCATTTCCGCAGTTGTTGTCTCCAATATGGTAGGTACTTCAAACCTATCGAAAATTGACAGCATACACTTTACCTTGATGCGGACCTTGTGTTGCTTCATGCTATTCTCATTCCAACTTGTCTTACCTTACTATTCTTCTGTAAAAATTTGTTCTTCGCAAATTCGATGCGGTACTGGGAATGGAAGTAAAAAGAAATCGTTTTAAAAGTATCTAGTAGAAAATGTCGTTATGGAATGAAAAATATAGATATGGTTTCATATCGTATATAAATTTGTGGCCTTAGCTCACATTCTGTCATTTAATTAGTTTGGAATCATTATGGAGGATGGAGCCGTGTGTAGAAGTCCACGCAAGTGGGGAAAGTCTTTGATTACCATTCACCTGGGCGTGACCAGAACGATTCTTCTGCATACGGTCCAAGCAGCTCACAACTTCCGAGTGATTTCACCCAAGTGTCCTCTGGGCAGCTCCCAAGCATCCGTTTGGGGGGGGGTGAGCTAAAGAGAGAAGGCGAACCTGTTAGGGCCTTTCCGACGTTTTCGTTTTAAGGGACTGCGAGTGGGCGTCGGACTTGGAGCAATACAAAAAATACCTAAAATCTGGTTGTACGTTGGGCTTGGTACCCGCCAAGTAAAAACAACTTCCAATGAAAAATTTTAACAAAAAACCCCCATATTCTGATGACGACCACGACAAACGTTTTAAGGACTATGACTTAAGGGAATGTCTGGATCCTTAATTGGAAAGGTCCCTCTGCCCAGCTGGTGGATGTCCTCGTAAAGGTAAAGGCGCACGTCGCCGCCATCCAAAATATGCGATGGACGTGGCAAGGAAAGAAGAGGATCGGACCTTGCGACGTCTACTACAGCTGCCACGTAAAGGAGCGCAAGTTCGGTGTTGGATTTGTTGTAGGAGAGAGACTTCGTCGTCAAGTACTGTCGCGCACTCTGGTGGATGAACGTCCCGCCACGATTCGTATCAAAGCTAGTTTCTTCAACATCTCGCTGATTTGCGCCAACGCCCCTACGGAAAAGAAGGACGATGTCCCTTGCATGTCGTGGATGTGACTTGCACTACAACTCTCTGAGAGCATTGTTCAACAAACGGATATCTGCGCGCATTGGGACCACATTTCTTGCTCATTACGTATCGCCGCTAAGTAGTTCATTGGTTTTCAGAGAGACCTATAGGGCCATGCTGCGGTCGGGCGCAATGCGAATCGTGCGGGAGAGATATCGGGAGTTGAAGAAGGAAACGAAAAAAGGATTTTCCGAAAAAGAAGAGAGGCCGGCGCGTGGAACTTGAGATGCTAGCCGATAGGAAAAACGCCCGAGAATTTTATCAAAAGGAGCGGCGGCTTATAGAAGGAAACGGCGACCTGATAACCGATATCCAGAGTACACTCAAACTGAGGAGCGACCACTTCTTCACGCTGCTTAATGGTAGTGGCATGGAAAACATCGAAGATGATAAACCCGAACCTCAAATCAGTGAAGACGGAGTTGAAGTATCGTTACCCGACCTGTACTCGAAACTCGCGTCTAAAAAATAATAAGGAGGTGACGAACTGCCAGCATAGCTATTCAAGTGCGGCGGCGAGGGGATGGTAAAGTGCATGCACCAGCTCATTTGCAAAATATGGTCGAACAAACGCATGCCTGCTGATTGAAATTTATATGCCTCTGCCCAATTCAAAAACAATATGCGCCAACTACCGCGGGCTCAGTCTCTCCTATTATGTGAACGACTGTAGCCCACCGTGAACGAACTGATTGGACCTTATCAGTGTGGCTGGCAAATCTACCGTCGGCCAAATATTCACGATACCCCAAGTCATGGAAAAAAACCGAAAGAGAAGAATAGACACACAGCATCTTTTAGTCGAGTTCAAATCCGCTTTCTATATTGGTATCCCAACAAAACAAAATAAACTGCATCAGAAATTAATGTTCAGATTCTAATTAATTATATAATTGGATTACTAATTGGCGCTTAATTTGTTAAAAAAATAAAAACAACACGTTCACATTATGCTTAGTATAATTATTTTTCTAGTGACACAGGATTCACTCAAATTCACTGAAGAATGTCGATTTAAATCTTTTCAATCTTTCCTCTCGTGGGGTTCGTAAATTCGAAGACTGGCGGGCCCGAATTGACGCTCGTTTCGGAGTTACAAGCTGCGGTGATACGGTCTCGCCCACTGCTGTTTCATTTCCGCTTTTCGTATTTTGCTGCTCAACTTCCGCCATGAGTTTGCCAACAGCTTGTCCGACTGGCTCCTTCAAACTATCTGCGTGTGGCTCTCCATTCCCTGCGGAGTTGTTAACTTCATTTAATTTGAAATCCTTGTTATCGTTTGCTTTGGTGATTGCCAATTCATAGCAATTTTTCTGGGTATCATTCTTAGTATCAGCGGCACCTGTTGCTACTTTCAAGTCTTGCGCTGTTTTCCTTTGGTTTTTTTCATAGGGCTGTTGGTTTCGCAATGATAAACGGCGACGCATCTTTCGTGAGGATCTTTCTACGATACCATCTTCTTGACTGATCCCTCTTTTACGATTCATCTTGCCCTTCAATGAGGGTTTTGGAGTCATCATTAGGCGGGTCGCAGCAGCAGCACCGGCTGGTGATGCAAAAGCGGGTTTAATAAAAGTGGAACAACGTCCTAAGGTTTCTTCGTCTTTCATGGTGTAACGTCCAAAAAGTGCAGTAAGGGTTACACTTGTTGAAACGTTCCTTAGACTGCTGAATGCCCATGATGCGATAGATGTCACTTGGTACGAGTTATGCAAATGTGTTCTGATGTTGTTCTGTTGAATCTCTACTGGTTATTGATGCATGATTTCAAATCTATGGGCCTTTTATACCAAAATTAACGTATACTAATAGATATCCTCACTATTCTCATAGCACACAGGTAGCGATGACACGCCAACCTTTTTTACTGTTGCTTCTATTCAGTGTTTAATATCTTGCCACTTTCTACCTGTTTAGCTGAAAATTATTTGCTCCTATGGTGCACGGGTACGAGTATATACATATGTATGTGTATTGAATATTCAAAAATATATGATTCCTGGAAAGTTTAAGTTCCGTTAAACAGATGTACCAAAGGATGAAAAACCCAAGTGCAAATGAACAACTCCACTGTATTAAAATGAAACGGGTTTTTTGTGGAATAAAAAATACCAAACTCAGTTTCAGAAATCTCTGTTCTGAATTGTCCAAACATACTTTATAAAATTAGTAGACTGAAACATAGTCCAAATATGTAAGGGCCCGGACACGCTATCGTATTTACGGCTCATTCTTAATTTATGAGCATTAATTTTCGATGAAACTAAGAAATTTTGCTTTGTGAAATCGGATAATAAATTAAGATGAAATGAGGTATTGAATCATACATAAATAACCAAATCAGTGTCGTCTCTAAATTGTATCGATAATAATCGAAAAGTGTGTTCTCCCATAACTGACCTTCTCTCAGACTAATGGTTGGGGTAATAACCGACCGCACTCTGCCTTATGGGCACCCACGGGAAGAGATAGGGATGTACAACTAACGGTTTCTGCCTAAGCTGCAGGGGCGAAGAGGAAGTGGCGAGCATCGAAGACTATCTCTACCACTGCCCCGCCCTGTCAAAGACTCGAAACCAATTCCTAAATCACAACGGGCTTTGTCCGCCTACATGCGCATCCATGGACTTGCATGGTTGCAGCCGCTATAACGCAGTAATAAATTAAAGTTAAAGTTTTTTATATTCGTACACACCAAAAGTGTTATATCTTCGTTAATTTAATAACTTAATTGAATTAATGTTTTTAAAAACAGGTGTCAACTCTCTATGAAGAAATTTCTAAACTAACCCCACGTCGTAATATTTATTCTAAGTAAATCTCAAATATTGTACTCCAGCGTGTAGCGTGAGTGTATTTTATGTGTGTAATATCGAAAATTATACTAAAACTTCTCAAGGTCCCTTAATTTATGTCACACGCAAATTGCATTAGAAGTTCGGCCAAACATCAAACTATACAATGTAAGCGCCAGTTTTTTATTATTATTATAATTGAATTTTGTTTACCTCAAGAAACACTTAAAACAAGCAATTTTTAAAGTAGAGATTGAAAATGTTCTAGATAATTATTCGCCATAAAATTTCTTTACACCTCTTCTCAGATATCGATTGCGATTAAAGCCAAATTGTGCAAATAATAGGTCTATTACTTTGTAATAGACAGACAAAAAAATATTAGGTAGGATAACAAAATGCATGTAAAGCAACAACACTAACTCTGAAAAATATGTGAGTTGAGCCACCTCGGTAAAATTATATCCGATCAAAGATGTAGTGTTGGGAAGTGGGAAAATTGCGCTATCCCGAATGAGCCGGAAAAAATACTTGGGAAATTTCAGTCAGTGCTTTTGCAACTAAAGGAAATTTTATTCGAACTGGATCGTGCTTTTGCAAGTCGGTTACAATAAAACAGGCCAACATAAATAAATGTTGAATATTTCAAGTGGGCATATTTGCATTTTGTTACCTGTGGATTTTTACGTTTTTTGTATAAAGATTTTGTCCCTGGGGGCACCTACATAGTACAATTTTGCGAAGTATAATTTTCTAGAATATTTTAGTTCTATAACGACTTTCCAAATGTGTCTTTTGAGTGTTTTATCATCTATGTTTATATTTTTTAACAATGTGATTAAGAATTGAATAGAAAATCAGCATATAAAATAGATAAAAATTTCTGTAAACTTAAACTTAACCCTAATAATCAAACTTTACACAAAATTTAAGAAAACTCATACTATCAACCAAACGAGGTTTCAGACAGAGTGACTCTCTTTCGTGCGACTTTTTAACATTGTGTTAGAAAAGATAATTCGCGCTGCAGAGATGAACTGATCACGAACCATATTTTATAAGAGCGTGTAACTTCTGGCGTATGCCAACAAGTGCTACTTTGGGCTGAGTAGGCAGTTGTGTAGTAATACCCTCTCTCGACGAACCAAACCCACTCTCTATAAGTCTCTCATCATGCCCGTGTATCGTATGGCGCTGAAGCATGGACACTGTCAGTATCGGATGAGACGGTCCTAGGAGTGTCTGAGAGAAAGATTATCCGAAAGATTTATGGATCTCTCCGTCTTTGCGACGGCGAATACCGCAGACGATCGATCGATGAGGTGTATGAGCTTTACCGCGACATAGACATAGTCTAGCGAACTGAAATACAGCGGCTATGTTGTCGACTTGGGCATGTCGTGCGAATAGACAAAAATGCTCCAGCCCTGAAGGTATTGAACGCGGCACCAGCTGGTGGTGGTAGAGGAAGAGGTCAGCCTCCTTTGCATTGGAAAGACCAAGTGGAAAAGAACTTGACGTCACTTGGTATTTCCAATTAACGCCAGTTAGCAGGAAAAAGGAGTGACTGGCGCAATTTGTTAAACTCGGCCAAAATCTTTTAAGAGGCTATACTGCCAATTAAGAAAGTAAGTAATCATTTGGTGTTTTTCTGTTTTAAATAATTATCGTGTTTTATTTCTTCAATTCAATTTAATAGAAAATAATTTGGTAATGGGAAAATCTGTAAAATGTCCAACAAAACATTTTCTGTTCAGTTTTTTGTTTGGCTTTTAACAAGTAAAGAAGTGCTGTATTGGGCCCTGCCGAAGCTTTCATACCTTTCATGAATATATTTATAAAAACAGACCGACATGGCTAAATCGATTCAGCTCGTGGTCCTGATCATTTTTGTATACTTGGGTATGGGTATACCTCTTCTTCTTCTTCTACTTACAAACATCGGACCAAAGTAATAATACATTTTCATCTTCATGAAAGGTATAAAAATTAATTTTTGGAGCTATTTGGTACATGTTGTGTAAATCTTAATATTTTAACGAAATTAATTTTAAAACATAAACAATTATACATAAAATTCCGGTGGAAAAACTGAAACAAATTTCAACGTGCCGGAAAAGACATTACTTTTTTCATAATGAATTTAGGCTGCCGAATAAAATGTCATGCGGTCTTAATTCACTGACAAACCCGATGTAGGGCCGGGACTACCCATCCGTTGGCATGGATATCTGGTTAATGGTTAGTGCAATTATTCGAATATCCGGAATGAACAAAATCCAGTTAATATTCGTATATAGAAAAAATCAACCAATTTAGAAAAATAATAATAATCAACAAACACTTTTGAAAATACTATTTCAACTACAATAAGCGGTCAAGACTTTAGTGAACGATAGCGGGGATAGCGACTTTTCTTTGGAATATCCCAATGGAATGCTGGTGGTACCAAAAAAGCGTCAGACATGATAGCTAATTGAAAACTATGAAACAAAATAAAATGCATGAGAAATTTATGTTCAGATTTAAGTGTGCTATTTTATTTCTAATCAATTATATAATGGTGCTTAATTTGTTTAAAAATAAGTAAAACGTTCACATTATGCTTTAGTATAATTTCATAAATAATATTATCATTTTCTAATGACACAGGATTCACTCAAATTCACTCAAGAATGTCAATATAAATCTGTCCAATCTTTCCTCTCGTGGGGTTCGTAAAATCTATGGTTGGCGTGCCGGAATTGGCGCTCGGAGTTACAAGCTCTGGTGATACGGTCTCGCCCACTTCACCACTTTTCGTCTTTCGCTGCTCAAATTCCGCCATGAGTTTGCCAACAGCTTGTCCGATCGGCTCCTTCAAACTATCTGTATGTGGTTCTACATTCCCTGCTGTTTTGTAAACCTCAATTAATTTCAAATCCTTGTAATCATTTGCTTTTGTCGCAACGCTAGTAACGCCCATGATGCGATAGATGTCACTTGGTATGAGTTATGGAAATGTGCTCTGATGTTGTTCTATTGAATCTCAGTTATTTATTGATGCATGATTTCAAATCGATGACCCTTTTATACCAAAATTGAAGCGTTTGAAAATAAACTTTTAGTAATAGATACTCTCACCAGTCTCATACCCGTTTCAGAAATCTCTATTTTGAATTGTCTAAACATACTTTTTAAAATTAGTAGACACTATCGTAATTTATGGTCCATTACGATGAAACAAAGTAATTTCGAACTGTAAAAGCTGGCAATAAATTAAGATAAAATGAGCGATATAATCATAAATCAATAACCAAATCAGTGTCGTCTCTAAATTTTATCGATAAATACCGAAAAATGTGTTCTTCCCTATCAATACCCGATGATTCATTTTGAAATATTAGCACATCACTCAACTGTTTCTTGATTTTCACTGCCTCTAGAAGATTTCTTCTATGATCGTAAATTTTAAAGAAGATTTTATAAAATTGAAATATACTAAAAATGCACAAAGTTTTTCCTTCGAGCAATCCTGTGGCTACAGAACTGTCAATATAAATTAGGAATTACAAGTGTAGACACACTTGGTTTATGCTAAGTAATTTGGGCGATGAAAAGTAATTTCCTTGTAGTGGAATAAATTAGAATTTACGCTGCCGAACAAAAAATGTCATGCGGTCTTAATTCACGGAGTCGAGTATTCTTATTGCGACTTTTTCAGGCTAAACGATGTCTTATGTGGCATTGATTGGGAGAATATACTATCGGTTTTAAACGTTACTGATTGCATTAATGTATTTAAATCAACATTGTCAGAAATATGTCCATCTCATATTCCCCAAATTGAAAACGGCGTTATAAGTTTCCTCGGTATAACCTTGACAAAAAAAAAGCTTAAGAATCTGTGTAACAAATTCCATAAGAAATTTATATATAGTAAAAAAGCCACTTTTCGATATTTAAAAGATTTTCATTGTCTAAACAAATTTCTGTATCAATACTACATAATTAGTGGTGAGAAAAGTATCAAGTCGATTCCGAAGTCTTTCTGTCGGTTCATTAAATGCAACAAGTCCTGTGCGAGTGTGCCAACTGCGGTTTGTCTAGTTTGACAAAGTTTCGAACTCATCTCTTGAGGTGGCCAATTTATTTGCCGAGCTTTTTCAATCAAACTTTATCCAAGATTATGGCTACTCTTATACTTTCCCCCAACTGAACAGTTTCCTCCTTTAAATTTTGGTAATTTCAATCTCCCTTCTGATGTCAACTCTCTTGGTATATCAGAATAGAAGCCTTCTTCCCAAACTGATGTGGATGGACTTTCGGTCTTTTTCTTTAAAAAAAATCAGCTTCAATTAGCTCTCCACCAAGTGAAAAGTAATCTTTAACAAATCACTAGCAGCTGGAGTTTCAGCAGTTACGCCAATTTTTAAGAATGGCAAAAAGAATGATGTGCGTAATTATAGACCAATTTCTAAGCTATCGACCACTTCCAAAGTATTTGAAGCCATAATTAAAGATAAATTATATTTTGAAACGAAAAGTTTAGTTACATCAAACCAACATAGCAGATCCACTGTCTCCAACCAAGCCGTTTTTAGTGAATATTGCATTGAATCTTTTTCGTCTGGACTTCAAGTAGATTGTATCGGATTTTTCCAAAGCTTTTGACACTGTGCAACATAAAATTCTTTTATGTAAATTATGGCGCTATTTTGGCCTTAACTCGGTCTTCCTTCAATGGTTGCAATCATCCCTAGGTGAAAGACGTTGCATCGTTAAAATTGAGGGTGAAGCCGTCGCTCTTTTCATTGCTACTTCTGGGTACCTCAAAGAAGTATTTTGGGTCCCTATTTTTTGTATTATTCATAAATATGTGTATGTGGTTGTTTTTCATTTGAAAGTCATATTTTGTATGCTGATGACTTGAAAATTTTTGCGACAATATTAAACTCAGCGGATGCACTTTAGGCTGATCCCAATAAAAACTAGCATCTTGGTGTACTAATTCTGGTATCTCTTTTAATATTAAGAAATGTTTTTAAGTAACCTACTCCAAATTCCCTGATTTTCTACAATCGTCGTATAATATATCTAATAATCTCCTTCAAATGGTGGATGAGATGAAAGACCTAGGAATAATTTTTTACTCACTTTTCTCTTTTTCGAGCCACACAAAATCATTTTCGTTATTAGGTTTCGTAAGACGTAACAGTTCAAAATTTTCAGACCCGTACACTATTAAGTTACTGTTTTGGTGCAAAAGGTATTTCAAAAATTCACACTAAGATCTTTAAATATCTCTAGTCCTATTTCGTCTTATGACTCGCGCCTGCTTTTAATCAACTTAAAGTCCCTTGAACGTCGAAGGTCGATGCTATCGTTCACTTTTGACAAGTGGACATTGATTATTATTTGCTGGTGCAACTATTCGGATATCCGGAATTATGAGAATCCGGTTAATATTCGTAAATAAAAAATCAACGGTCAAGAATATAGTGAACGAATAGATTAATATTGACACCGTTTTGCGTTCCATGTATTTATTTCCCTATTTTCTTCATTTCTTATATCCGAGTACTTTCCGTTGGATTATCCGAGTGTTCGGATATTCGAATTAAAATCCAGATGAAATGTTGATTTTACCAAAAAAAAAAAGCGTCAGCCATGACATTTAACATCAGAGCTTGATTTTTAAATCAACAAGTAAACATAGCATGAAGCAAACCAAAATGCATTAGAAATTAATGTTAAGATTTAAGGGTGTTATTTGATTTCAAATTAATTATATAATTTTATTACCACTTGGCGCTTAATTTGTTAAAAAAGGAACAAAACGTTCACACTAGGCTTTAATATAATTTCATAAATGATTTTATCCTTTTCTAATGGCATAGGATTCACTCAAATTCACTCACGAATGTCAATATAAATCTGCCCAATCTTTCCTCTCGTGGTGTTTGTCCGGGCTGGCGTACCGGATTTGACGATCGTTTCGGAGTTACAAGCTCTGGTGATGCGGTCTCACCCACAATTTCCGCCGTGAGTTTGCCAACAGCTTGTCCGACTGGCTCCTTCAAACTCCCTGCGTGTGGCTCTCCATTCCCTGCGGTTTTGTTAACTTCATTTAATTTGAAATCCCTGTTATCGTTTGCTTTGGTGATTGCCAATTCATAGCAATTTTTCTGGGTATCATCCTTAGTATCAGCGGCAGCTGTTGCTACTTTCAAGTCTTGCACTGTTTTCCTTTGGTTATTTTCATCGTATTGCTGGTTTCGCATGGATATGCGCAATGATAAACGGCGACGCATCTTTCGTGAGGATCTTTCTGTGATACCATCTTCTTGACTGATCCCTCTTTTGCGATTCATCTTGCCCTTCAATGGAGGTTTTGAAGTCATCATGTGGCGGGTGGCAGCAGCAGCACCGGCTGGTGATGCAGAAACGGGCTTACTAATAGTGGAACAACGTCCTAAGGTATCTTCGTCTTTAACGGTGTAACGTCCATAAAGAGCAGGTTGTGTGTAAGAGTTACACTCGTTGAAACGTTCCTTAGACTGCAGAATGCCCATGATGCAGTGGTATGACTTATGCAAATGTGCTCTGATGTTGTTCAATTGAATCTCTGTTATTTATTGATGCATGATTTAAAATCTATGGGCCTTTTATACCAAAATTGAAACATTTGAAAATAAATTTTTGTTAAAGATATTCTCACTATTCTCATACCACTCAGGTAGCGACGACACGAAAACCTTCACAACAACCCCTTTCCTTTGCAAAAGCATACCGGTCTTTTCCAAAAGCATACCTGATTCTTTGTTACTGTTGCTTCTATTAAGTGATTAATATCTTGCCGCTTTCTACCTGCTTAGCTGAAAATTATTTGCTCCACTGTCGCACGTATACGTGTATATTATGTATGTGTATTGTATTGCCAGTGCGTTAAACAGTCTACTAATGGATGAAAAAACCCCAAAGTTTAAATGAACAACTCCAGTGTATTAAAATAAAACTAATATCCCATTACGATGAAACTAAGTATTTCGCTTTGTAAAAGCGAGCATTTAATTAAAAACAAATGAGGTATTTTTTTATGAATCAAGAACCAAAGAAACGAAGAAATCGGCTCCAAAATGTATCGATAATAATCGAAAAATGTGTTTTCCCTAACCAAACTAGACGACGCATTTTGAAACATTCTTATTACAGTCGATTCTACAGAAACCTATTTTTTCTACGTCTGCAAGAAAAGACTCCATCCAAACTCCACTTCGGTAAGGTGTAATTCGTGCGGCGGATGGAGCCATCTTATGGTCTGCTCAGGTCTAAAGGCCCACAAATTATGGGGAGGTGCAACACCTCAAGGCAGCCTAATGTGCCACTGCATGTGCACCAGGGACCAGATGGACAACGACACCCTTCCCTCTCTCCGCGACGACTCTCTCAAATCAAACGAGACTTTTTCAAATGAACTGCAATGGGGTGCAGGGCAAGATCGATTGGCATAATCTGTCGATAGCTGCGATCCAGGAAGCGAAACTGCACAGCATCTCACCCTTGTTGAGTTGCAATGGCTACAATGTGTATCGTTGAGATCGCGAGAGAGGTAATGGTGGTGGCTTTACTTTCGTCACCCATCACACCGTGCAGTATCCTGTCATCGAAAAAGACATCGGCCGCAGGGACACTACCCTGACATAGGTGCGCTTCTCAGAGGTAATAACCGATTGGTAGTAGATGACTTCAACGCACATCACGATCTGTGGGACTCACACCAGGATTATGGGTTGTTACAGTAGCTCGCCTGACCTAACAATAGATATCACAGGTCTGATAAATAGCATACCGTGGCTACCTATGCTATCGCTTGCACCACCTTATACCACCTACCCATAATCATCTCGATTGACAGGCCTGTTGACTTTGTCTCCGCGGACCACCGGGCCTTTGTCAACTTTAGAAAGATTGATTGTGTCGAGTTCGCGGAGTTCACAGAGAATGCCTTCAGAGCTTTTTCTACTCCCACCGACGGTCGCAAAGGCGAGCAGAAGTTCCACAAGGTGGTTGCGTCTGCTGCAGTTACTTTTATCCCGGCAGGGAGGGTCCCCGAGATCCGCGTTCTGCATCCTTCTGGGGATAGGGCCAAATGGAAGGTGACCAGAAGACAGCGCTAACAGTCAAACACCAGCGCACCTCTTACTGTCACCTGTGGCGAGGTTAAAAGGATCAACTCTCCCGCAGGGACTGAAACGGTGGAGAGTGAATTACTTGTGTGGTCGTCAATAATTGGTATTATTTAGAGGCTCAATATCGAAACTATGGAGAATTAAACAAAGGGTACCGCAGGGTGGCGTCCTGTCTCCACTCTTTTTTAATCACTACATCTCCAAGTTCCTTCAGCCGCCAGAGGGAGTCACCATAGTCTCATATGCCGATGATTGGTCGATAATGGTCACCGGCAATGTAATTGATGACCAGTGTTCGAAAGTGAATGGATATCTCTATGACTTTGCCCGTTTCCTCACAGGCATAGACCTGGCGTTGTCCCCTACAAAGTCCTCGGCGACCCTCTTTACCACCTGGACGAAGGAGAGCAGGCTGGATCTTAACATCCCTATCGATGGCACCCCCATTTCGACGGTTAATCACCCAAGGATTTGCGCACACTACCGCAATCACCAACAAAGTACAGAGCCCCAACAACGTCCTCAAGTCGCTCGTCAGCTGCACTTGGCGCAAAGACAAAGAAACGTTGTTGGCAATATACAAGGCGATTGGCCGGCTTTTGATAAACTATGCGGCTCCAGTGTGGCCGCCGGGAATCGGTAGTACATAGTGGATGAAGCTGCAGACCTGCCGGAACGCCAAACTCCGCACGGTGACGAGATGCCTGCTGATGTCGACTGAGGAGCATCTACACCAATAGGTGAATGTGCACGGCACTTGGCTTTTGTGAAGCCCGTGATTTCACAAACAAACAAATCTTTTTTCGGTTACTTTGCTGCATTTATCAACAGGATATCCGATCGAAAGTATCGATATGGAAAATGATAAATATCGATTTGAACACAAAATATCGATTCTAAATTAAAAATAAATTTCAGTCACTAATTTTTATAAACCTTTTCTACCTTTTTTTTAAATTTGTTTAATTTCCGCATTTATTTGTCTCCAAAATGGCACTTAAAATCTAAGCAAAGTTGACAGCACAGGACACACACTTTACCCTGATGCGGACCCTGTGTTATGTCATGCTATTTTCATTCCGGCTGATTATTATATCCTCTTATTCTTTTGGAAATCAATTTTTACTCGGAAATGCGATAATGAATTCCAACAAAAAAACGTTTAAAAAGTATAGATTAAAAAATATAGGCATCAAATACCAAAAATATTGATATATGTAGTATCGTATGGTTTCGAAATTCGTGTCCCCACCTGGATTCGCCATTTAATGAGTCGAGAATCATGATGAGCCATTCTGCTTTAAATTATTATCACCGTGTCTTAAAATAATCACAATAATTCAGTATTCATAAAACCTTTTCAAAAATATGTTCTGTTCTTACAAAAAATCACAATTGCTTTAGCAATAAGTTTCGTATGTTGTTTTTTATTTATTTTCTAATATCCGAATAATTGATATCCAGACTTTACGGGTATTCGAACATTCGGATTAAAATCAGGATGGAATTCCCAGCCCAACTCTGATGTTGATTGTAAAATAAGTTATACCAAGAAGCGTCACCCATGACATTTAACATCAGAGCTTGATTTTTAAATCACAAAAAAACTTAGCAGATAAATCGTATTGAAAACCATGAAGCAAAATAAAATGCATTAGAAATTAATGTTCAGATTTAAGGGGGCTTTTTTATTTCAAGCTAATTACATAATTGGATTACTACTTGGCGCTTAATTTGTTAAAAAATGAACAAAACGTTCACATTATGCTTTAATATAATTTCGTAAGTGATATTAGTCTTCTCTAATGGCATAGGATTCACACAAGAATGTCAATATAAATCTGTCCAATCTTTCCTGTCGTGGGGTTCGTAAAATCGATGGCTGGCGTGCCGGAATTGATGCTCGTTTCGGAGTTACAAGCTCTGGTGATATGATCTCGCCCTCTGTTGTTTCTTCTGGTTCCTTCAAATTTTCTGCGTGTGATTCTCCATTCCTTGCGGTTTTGAAAACTTCATTTAATTTCAAATCCTTGTTGTCATTTGCTTTTGTCGCAACGCTCGTACCGGTATCACGTCCAAAAATTACAGGTTGTGTGCAAGAGTTGCACTCGTTGAAACGTTCCTTAGACTGCAGAATGCCCATGATGCGATAGATGTCACTTGATATGAGTTATGGAAATGTGCTCTGATGTTGTTCTATTGAATCTCAGTTATTTATTGATGCATGATTTCAAATCTATGACCCTTTTATACCAAAATTTAAACATTTGAAAATTCGCATAGCACTCAGGTCGCGACGAACGGTCCTTTCCAAAAGCATACCTGATTCCTTGTTACTGTTGCTTCTATTAAGTGATTAATACAATGCCATTTTCTACCACTGCATATATACGAGTATATATGTACATATGTGTATTGCATATTCCAAAATATATGATGCCTGAAAAGTTTAAGTTCCGTTAAGCAGATGTACTAACGGATGAAAAAACCCAAAGTGCGAATGTGCAACTCCAGTATATTAATATAAAACGGGTTTCTTGTGGAATAAAAAAATACCAGAATCAGTTTCAGAAATCCCTGCCCTGAATTGCCCAAACATACTTTATAAAATTAGTAGACTGAAAATTAGTCTAAATATGTAAAAACCCGGACACACTATCGTAATTTACGGTTCATTCTTAAATTATGAGCAGATGAAATGAAACGCTGTCGGAACGGCGATGTTTAATATTGAAAACATCTCCTTAATATAACTTATTTTCATTGCCGTGTGGACATGGTGTAAGATTACAACAAACTTTATTATATACAATAATCAGTACTTTGCGAACGAAACTATGTTTGCTTTTCTATCTCTAAATGGACTTGCAGCATTAAAAAAAAAGAGAAGCAAATTGTAAAACAGAAACTTTTACATAACTACAAAATAAATAGGCAATGCATTACAAATTTCGACACGGCTCATTTTTTGGACAATTAACGTTCATTATGCATTCCATTTTGATCAAAAATGCAAAGATATTTCTGAAATTTTGAATAAGGTATTCTCAAAAATGTGATTTTCGACTTAAACCATAATTGTATGTGATTGTAGAGGAGCTAGCCGTTTCGAAAGAAACTTAATTAGCGGGCTTCAATAATTTTTATTCTTGTAGAAAGCAGGCACCTGGACATTTGTAACTTTTATAATAAAAGAGTTAGAAAAAAGTTGTTTTCTAAACTTTTATTTTATTTGAAATAAAAGTCAATTAAAGAAATTTAATATCAAATGAAAGAGAACTGAAATATCTAAACTTTTCAATTAGAATTTTATGAAAATTTTTGCGTACGCAATTATGTAGCCCATCTTATTTTACCACAATAAAGTGTAACTTTCAAGTCGCTAAACTCTCTGGTTGAGTTTTGATAATTTTTTTTCCACAGACGGTGTTTAGGATTTGCTTTCATACAAAAATTTGGTTATTATTAGGAAAATACTTAAAAAATATGCGGTCAAAGTAAACTGTTATTACTGCACTAAAAAATTAAAATCCGGATTGTTCAGTTATTATTGGACTTTTTCCCAAAAAGTAGCAAAAATAAAAAGAATCCAGGATTATTTTCCAAGAGGTCCTTGGATCAATAGAACACTGATAAGTTTCTTCTACCACAATATTTTGCATCCGACTTTTATTACATCGAAAAAAAAACTGTCATTTTCGGGCCCTGTTAAAATGTGTTAGCTGTTATAAAATGTGTATTTGTCCTTTATTACAGGAACTGTTTTTTTTTTTTTGTTTTGGTGGCAAAGTAAGTCATTTCAAGGCTAAATATTGTTTGTGGGCTCTAGCCTCGGAACTTGTTTTAAATGTAATATTATTTTTGTAATAAAGTTATTGATTTTTGCTTATTGTAATCAATTTGTGTTATATTTCGAGGAGTCTGGGAGCATTGTTGCTATCCATTTATTTGTTTATTTGTTTATTTGTATGAAAAGTCTTTGAATACAAATTCGTACAGACTAAATTAAGCTAATGTACAATAGTAATTACCATGAAAAAAAAAAGACCTGAGGTGATTCATTAAGGTGGCATGCGGCCACATAAGATCAGCACCTGTAGAATTTAAGAACAAATTTATATCACCACTTGCTCGAGAAATAGGAGCATTCATACCATAATTGGTTTTCGAGAAACCAATTTTTAGGGTTTCGAATTGTCGGAGATTCTTGTAAGGAACATTGAACTGAATTTTACTAAGAAGGAAAGAACAATCAATAGTCCCAGTAATGATACTAATAAGAAATGAACACGATAAAATGGATCTTCTGCTTTCTAGGGTTTTTAAGTCAATCAACAAACATCGAGATCGGTACGATGGTAGAGGTTCTGAAAAGTTTAAGGATCGGAGCGCAAATCGTAGAAAAGCTTTTTGAACTATCTCAAGCCGATTAGAGAGACCTATATGGTAGAGCCTCCAAATAACAGCGGCATATTCTAACTTCGATCTGACAAAAGCACAATATAATGTTTTGAGAGTATGTGGGTTAGAGAATGCAGAGCAATTTCGACGTACAAATGCTAGCATCGAGTATGACCGTGCTATGACGTGGTTAATGTGACTAGTGAAATTTAACTTAGAATCGAAAATAACGCCTAAATCCTTAGTTTCGTCAACGGATTCCAAAGGAGAGCCAGCAATGCTATACGAAGTGTGCAAAATAGTAGCCGATTTAGCAAAAGTAATGTGAAAACATTTGCTTATGTTTAGCGATAATCGATTTAAATAGCACCAATTGTGCACCTTATGAAGGTCGGATTGCAACCTTTCAGAATCTTGAGTGCTGTTAATAATCGCAAACATTTTAAGGTCATCAGCATACAGCAAGTATTCAGCAAACGAAAAGCATGAACCTATATCATTAATAAATAGATTGAATAAGAGGGGTCCTAGAATGCTCCCTTGCGGGACGCCAGAGGTTGCAATAAACGGACGGGATGTGGCATTATCAACGGCAACGACGCAGCGTCTATTGGACAAATATGACTTGATCCACGACAAAACACGGAGTGAAAACCCATTGACGCAAGCTTCAGCAAGAATATTTGGTGGGATACTTTGTCAAACGCCTTAGAGAAATCCGTGTAAATTGTGTCAACTTGTGATCTTTTTTGGAAAGCGGAAATGCAGTATTCACTGAAAATGGACAAATTAGTGACAGTGGAGCGATTCGCAACAAAACCATGCTGATTATTGGAAATAAGGCTTTTGACCGCAAAATACAACTTTCCATTCACAATTATCTCAAAAGGTTTTGAGACAGACGAGAGTTTCGAAATCGGCCTATAATTGCGAACATCGTTTTTGTTTCCACACTTAAATATAGGGGAAACGGATGTCAACTTCCACTCATCCAAAAAGATGCCAGAGGCTAATGATTTATTGAAAATAATTGAAAGAGGTTCGGCAAGGCACAAACATTTTTTCAGCAAGATTGCTGAAAGGCCACTCGAGTCAGTTTTAGACGTAGGCTTGAGTTTACTAATACCATAGATGACGTCGGTCACAGATACGCGCAAAGATCCAAAATTTATCGAAGAATTGCTCCGAGAGGGAAGACTAGGATTCATGTCAATGTCGGACTCAAAATTAGAGCAAAAAAAATCAGCAAATAAATTAGCAGAATCGATAGCAGAGTTTGCACATTTACCATTAAAAATACATTAATTGGCACTGTCGAACAGGACTTTTTTCATTTGATGAACTGCCAAAAGGCCTTCGAGTTCGAAATGATATTGTTTTCAAAATTCAGAATATAGTTCCTGTATAAGAACTTATTCAAACAGTCAGATTCCTTTGAGTAATACTTAAATTTAGAATAATGCACTGGATCACCAGTCTTTTTATACAATTTGCAAAATTTGTTCTTCAAATTCTTCAGATGCTTTAAACGTTTAGTATGCCAAGGTGTCTTATACAATTTCTTTTTAAAAATCGGGACGTGCTTCAAACACAATTCAAAAAGCTTAGTTTTAAAGTAATGAAAACATGAGGTAACATCACTATCACGGAAGGCATCAAACCAATCGATATTTAACAAAATTTCGTTAAATGTAGAGAAGTCACATGCGTTGTAGTTGAATCTGATATTAGGCTCATCAGGCACATCAGCAAACTCTCTTTAATTCCAACACCAAATTTTTCGTACAATTTTGAGGAATAATTTAATTGAAACTTAAAAATAGTAGAAGTAATAACGAAATGCACGAGATAATTCTTAAAAATTGTCAACTCCGTTTAATCGAATTTTTAGGCCCTTTACAACGTCTAGTGGGTAATATGAATTTTCTACAAAAAGGAATCCTTTTGAATCCTTTTGAAAATGAAACTTTGATAGAAAGATAAATTTTGTTTGTCACATGAAGTTCAATTGAATTAATTAAACAAAAGTGGAAAAAATGTATAACAATATGGTGGAAAAATTTTTCTTAAGGAACAGAGTTTTGTGTGGAATCCTGGTGATTTAAAAAAGCTCATTAACTGAAACCCTTGTCGAATTGATATTTACTTTTTTTGGTATAACTACCTGATAATGCTGAGAAGAAAAGAACTTTTTGCGCTATACAATTTTATAAATTAAGCAAAGTAAAAGATTTTAATTAAAAATATTTATTCAAATCTTGCTTTTATTTCGAAATTGACAAAAGGATAATTTGTATGGTGAATTTACAAAATACGCTGATCTGTTACGCTCTTTTGTTTTATTAGGTAACAAATGATTTGGTGATTGAAAAGACAAATAAATAAGTTATTACAGTTTTTTACCAATTTTATAAATTTAAAAAAATAAAAATTTAAAAAAAATTAAATTTTTTTTGTCCTAGTCCCGGAAAATGTGTCAGATGTTTTATGACATAAAGTTTTTTTTACCTTAACTTTTATGGACCAATCCAGGTAAATAAAACAAATTTTCAAAATGAAATTTGTACAAAATTTGCTGAGTTTTATTCAGTTTCTTTTTTTCATAGCAATTTTTTAAAAAGTTTTTAGCCTAACTTTGTTCGATCATCTGGTCACACTGAACAGTAGCCAGCATTCGAAATGAGCATGTTTTACTGATTTTTATGGAGCAAAACAAATCTTATTTAATTAATTTTTTTGTGCTCAAAAAAAGACCTTCTTATACAGTGACTCAAACAATTACCGTAAAGTGATTTTTTTTTTTCATTTTATTTTGAATGTTTTTAATAATAATTCGTTTTCCCTGATTTTTCAATACAAATTTAATTCGTTTTATAACAAAAATCATATAAATAAGTATTTCAAACTTTTTACAAGAATTTTAAAAAACTTCAATTAATTTTAATCAAAATTTTAAACTTTTATTTTATTTAAAAATTCGTTCGACAATTTTTTCCATGAGAGAAAATGGCTGACACTGCCAGCAAACAAATTATCAAAAATTAACGGAAATTTGCAGCTGACTCTATATACTAAAATTTATTGGGCAATAAAAGTACATACTTAGAATTTTAAAATGAATTTTTCTGAAATTTTCCTTTTCTCTACAAAGTTTGGAAGGAGGATTTGTACGGTGATGATTATATAATGGTTGTTCTTCTACACAGAACTAAAAAAACCACACAAAAATAGTTAGAACTTATAAAAATGCCCTGTCCCGATTTTATTATCCGGCACTGTATATGTATATGATGTATAGAACAAACCAGTGCATACTTTAGGTTTTTGCTCAGCTGAAATGGAGCATATTTGATTCGGATATAAGGAGTGTGGAAAACGTTCCATCTCCATATCTTCGAAAAGCTTCTCAAAAACATCAAAGGGTTTGAAAGATGTGTGGTGAAGAAGTCAAGCCCCATCTCCAACTTTTCCCAGTATATTTTTCCCCATTATACTTCTCAAGTCTTAAGTGCAATGGACAACTATTTATGTCTCTGTGCTTGGAAAATCATTTTCGGATTTCCGGTCTACCTTAATTTCATTCCGTTTCACTGGATCTTCTGTGTTACTTTTATTTTAATTCACTAACTCTACATATGGAATTATTTTTTGGATTTCATATTATGTATCGATATTCTCACCACTTAGTCATTTATTACAAAAAAATATTACATAATTAATGTCATTGCAAATGCTTGTACAATAATCTTAAGATCCACACATTAAGATTATCGTAGATAGGATTACAACGTATATTTATTGTATATCGGATATATGTATTTTCCTCCATTTACCGTTAGCGATATGCCACTACAACGAACCATATATGTATGTATGTATTGTGTTCTCTTAGTATTATTAAATTTGTTCTCATTTTCGTCAATTTTCTTTTCCTCATATCCTTAGTTTGTTTGCAATAGCAAATCTATAGTACGTTTTGCCGTAGAAATAGGTTATTTATTTGAAATCAATTTTCCGCATTTCTGATTTTCAATTCTTCCTTAACGACGTTGTTCTTTTTTTGTTAAGTATGTACAGTGGTGGTCACATCTTTAGCACCAGAATTTAATATAACACCTTTTGCCAGTTGCGGACAACAAAAAAAAACAAAGGAACTTAAGAAAAATTGAACTTATTTTGATGTAATTTTTCTTCAAATTACGGTATTTTCTCCCGATTTAGTAGCGGCTTTTCAAAATGATTAAAAACCTGCATAAAATGAAATATGAGTAGCTCCATAGGAAAAGGAAATGGCAAACTTGGCGGGTATTTAGTTTTGCAGTACTTGGGGGCTGACCAACTGTGATAACAAATTTTGCAAATCTTATTTATTTGGCGATTGAAAACTGTAAAAAATTAAATAAATGACTTTTCTTTTAATTTTTATATCGAAACCTTCCAATCCCACAAGAAGAAGTTATTTACATAAAATTTAAGGAAAAATATCAAATTTTTATATTATTAAAAAATAAAATTAAAAAGTATTTTTTTAATAATTTAATTTCACACTCATTTCTTGTGGTTCAGAATTCATTCTAGGAAATGAATAGATTTTACAAAAAAAAAAAATATTTGTATAAAATTTGAACTTTTCTTAAAATTAAGTCTTATTTTAAAAGGTGGTTTTTGTGGTTTCTGAGATGAAAAAAGTTTAAAGTTTGCGCTCCTAATTTAAAAAAAGTCCATTTTTTCACTTTTGCTCTTATTTTTTAAAGTAAAAATTTTTTTTTTAAATCTTTTATTTCTATGTATTTTGTATCTTGTTGGGGTTGTGGCAAAGGGCTTAAGTATTACAAACTAAAACAATTAATCAGGGAATTTTCGTTAGATTATGGTATATTTAAATTTAAAATGATAGCTGTTTTCCTTCAATCCAGAAATTTCTTTATTTTTTTAGTGTATGATGAAAATTTATGTTTATTTGGAAGAAAATCCCCAACTCCATCAGAAAATAATTATAAAAATCAAGGCGAATTTTCCGTCATTTCAAACCTTCACTTTATTACAGTAAAATTGAATGTACTATACAATTGCATAACCGGAGAGTTTCTAAAAATTTTGAGTCAAAAGTGTGAAATTTGAGTGGCCAGTTTATGAAATCTGTCGAATCTTTGTAAATTTGATTTATGTATATAGTTTGGATTATATAATGAACTATAATTTTATATTTTAAATAAATCAATAAACGTAAGTGACAAATAGTATTATATTAAATTTTGATGCTAACGATATGACCACCACTGTACATACAATGGCAGGTTACTTTACAAAGAAATGCTTGATATTTTCATCCAAATGCAATACATCTAATATCCATTGCAATTCCGGTAGATTGATTTTCTTAGAATAATTATCTAATACCATTCTGAACGAAACCCTATATTTCAAACGATATGCGTTAATCCTACAAACAATTTAAGAACTATGACGTATTATGGAATAAGAATTTTATTATTATTATTTTGAAACTATAAGTAGTATTAATACCAGCACGAATTTATTTATTTCAGCATTGACCAGCGAAACGGAAGTTAATGGATGTGCTTTATTAAAAGTTATTGCCAGAATGCCATAATAATTCCTTCACACACCAAGGTAGGATAGAAAATTCAATTTCAAAGTTACAACGCTAAGATTCAACTTTAGAAAAAATGTATTCTAAAATTCTGGTTCAGAGCGGTTGAGGTGTTAAAAGAGAAATGTATTAAAAAAAATCGAAACATTAGGCCCGTTTTATTGTAACCGACTTGTAAAAGAACGCTCCAGCTCGGAACAAAATTTCTTTTATTTGCAAAAGCAACCCTGTTAGCATCTTTCATAAAACATGAGATTGGTTTATTGCTATTTAAGAAGGGAAAATAGTTGTGCAAACATTTTAGGTTGACGTTATTATATATTAAAAAATACTATGCAAATAAAAATGACTTAGGTCTTAAACTGAAATTTCCCTTATAATTTTCTTCGGGGTCATTCACAATAGCGCAGTTTTTTCATTTCCCAATAATGCATCTCATATCTCAGGTCGATTACTATTTTACCGAGTTGGTTCAACTCCCTTATTTTGTGTTGTTGCTTTACATGCAGTTCGCTATCCTACCTAGTGTTCTTTTGTAAGTCGGGTATAAAAAAACGGGTTTATTGTTGACGAAAATCTAATCGCGCTGTACGATGACAACTTTCTCTTAAATTTCTTAGTCACTACTTTTTTACTCTAATCTCAAAGTTACCCATTTTAAACTTTGTTAATTAATTATTGAAATAAAATGCTTAACAAGATCCACGCTTCAATACAAAATACAATAAAAATTAAAAAAAAAAAATTAAATTTTTAAATTGTAAAAGAAATCAACAAATTGCCAACAAAAATGCAAACTTTTTAATGAAATTATATCAGGAATTTTGCGACTTAGCAGTTTTATTGCCCAATTTAAATTTATTTACAATAAAAAAACGCCAGTTTGGATCGGTAAAAATCCCCCGCTGCTTTTTATGCGAATGTACACAAAAAAATACAAATTTTTTGCTAACAGTAAAAACGTACAGGTGGTACATATGTTAGAAAATTACCAAGATCATTAACTAAAAGATTATAAATACTTAAGGGGAATTTTCAGCTTTTTCAGACCTAATTTTTATTACACTAAAATTAAATGGGCCATGTAATTAAAAAGTGGAAAGTTTTCTAAAATCATTGATTAGAAATTTTAGGAACTTTTCTTAAATTTTTAAATCTTTAACGCATATGATTTTCGCTATAGCAAAAATTATATTTTTATTTAAAAAAAAAACGAGAGGTAGAGTAAAATTAATGTTGTGAAAAATCGGGGTAAGACACATTTTGTCGTTGCAGCATAAAATAAATAAAAATAGTAACAACGTTCAATAAATTTTTTTATTGTGGAGAAAATTGTGAGGATAAAGATTTATCGGGAAAGGATGAATAATTTTCCATCTATTTTTTTCATTCCAACTACAGAGCATAGCCAATATGAAACTCTATCTATTCTGAGTTAATGGACCGATGCAAAAACAGCAGAGATCCAGAGTAATAATTATATGACCGTTCCGATTTAAAAAAAGTCATTCCAATTTTGATAAGACACATTTTTTTAGTTATCGCTATTTATTATTTTGAAACTTCTATTATAAACGGGGTTTCATAATAATTACGAGTGAGAAATTTTTTTTAACGCAACAATAACTGTTATTTTGTTATAAAAGCCATTCCGTTATTTTATCTGTGAGATAAATTTGTTTACATCTTTCAAAGACTTATTTTGAGGTTTATATTATAAAAGTCTGAGCAGAATAATTATGACTGAGACAACTGTTTTTAAGTGTTAAAAGATGGAGCTATTTCGAGGCCGCAAGCTAGTACCGAACTAGTCCAGAAGTGTTCCCGAACTGGACCCAAAATTATTTCGAAGTAGTCCCGAATCAGTCCGGAACTAATCCCGAAATGAACTTAAAAAAGTTCCACCCTTCAAGACTTAAAAAATTTGTTCTTATTCATAATTATTATGAAAATACTTTTATTATATACATCTTAAAGTAAAAAAAAAATTTATCTCGCTGATAATTATTAAGATAAGACTTTTATTACATAAGTCCCAAAATAAAAGTTTTTGGAGACTGGAAAATATTTATCTTGTTGATAGCTATTATGAAAATGATAAGTCTTTAAATAGTAATTATATATTACTCGAAAAATGTGTATCTTACTGTAATAATTATTGATTAACTCTTTTCTCTTATAATAGTTATGCCTCTGAAAAAAACTAATAACTATTTTACGCTTGATTATCCAAACTAAAGATACTAGAAGCAACTCCTAAAATTTTTTGATTCTCTCTGAACTGTTTCTTCTTCTACCAATAATAATTTAGTTTATTTTTTTTACCCAATTCTTCGGATTCTAACAATAGCTCCAACTACATACAACTTCACTTACCACTCCCCGCTGTGGTGGAATTTAATATTGTTTCGCTGGTCACATCTTCGTAGGTCTTGATAAAATCTGAATTCGTTGCTGATGCTGCTCCAGTCTCTTCGATTTCCACAATGAAATTTGGTCCATTCCAGCCAGAGCCCCATTCTGAAATTAAAAGTATTATTTATTTAGTAGCAATTATTAAGAAGGCTTAGGAGATGTTACTCTTCAAAATTATATGGCTGAGGAAATTGTGGCTTTGGAAGGAGGGGAAACATGGCAAGTATGGTCGGCCTTGTTCACACCCTGCTTGCAGATATTGCCGAATCTGCTTTAAAATATTAACTGATTGGCAGTTGGGGAGTCTAATTAGCTTAGAAAATATATTCCTGAACTAGTATTTGAATATGTGGGGCAAAAATTTATATAAAGGTTAAATTAATAAAGTGTAAGGTATCTTTCTTGCGGCGTTTTGTTTGTGTTCGTTGGCCATATCCTTTAACATAAAATAATGAAAATTTTTTTATTGACTTGTAAATAATTAATATTAATAATCTACCACATACTACAATTATTTTTTGTTTGTTTTTTAATTGTTATTTTCGTTGGCTTTTTCCGGGAGAAAGTGCTCTTTGAAATCTGTTTTTTTCATTACATTTCTCCTACAAATTAATAAAATAATTATTTGAACAAACACCCACAGAAATCAGCTTGTTTTCAGTATATTTTTATAAGCCTAGTCTATTATTATCATATAAAATTAATTATATAAAACCACTACAATTTTGTAAAGCTTAATATTTTTTGGAAATATTTTGGTGCAAGTCTTAAAACGTAATCAATTTTATAATGCTGGTGGAAAACGAGCAACTTTTTTGGTGGCTCATTCTAATCTACATACATACAAATAAATTATATATATATTTTTTTTATTGAACTCAAATTTTTTTTTAAATAAATTATTTCAGTACACAATTACCTAAAACTGAATATATTGTACGCCGGGGATACCTATTTGCTAGTTGTTGAATAAAAACGAAGGTGTAGAGTACAAAGGTGGGGCATTTAAACCTTAAAGGTTCCAGAGTTAAATTAAAGGATAGCTTAAAATCACCAATAGAGTTGACACCAATGGGGTTGACACCAATGTCATATTCTAAAACAGCAACTTGTTGATACTTTGTATTATATGTATTACGTAGTAATATCTACAAACAGTGCTTACTAACCTTCTGAAACTCCTGGCGTCGGTTCCACCAACAACTTATCCAGTTTGCCAACTGCAATGAGAGAAATGAAAATAAATCATTAAAAAAAATAATGTATATGTGTATGTACATACATCGCTAGTTTAGATCGGAAGTATTGTATTTTGCCAAAATTTAAATAGAGCTAAATATTTTGAATTTTTTTTTCATATGCTTACAAAAAAACAGCGAACCTTTGCACTTTTGTTCATGATCATTTTAGTTAGGTCACTGCCCTCTTTCAGAGGATATTCACCAATATAACTGCTCATTACTTTGTTCTGCAGGCAATTTAGATATCTTACGTTTTCTTTTGCTTTTTCTAGTTTCGATAGTAAGCTTGTCGTCGGTATCTCTCTAAATTGCGAATACCAAAAATTATGTTTTCTCTTTCAATGCGATAGGTCTTTGTCAAAATGGCTAAGCTTTTTTTTCGAATGCTAGGTTATATTCAAAACACAATTGTAAATATTTTTTCTGAGCTTATTACTCAGCTAGTAAGAGTTATTTTTAAGTTTTATTTTTTGCTTAGAAAAAAAAAGAGATTCTTTGAGTTTCATATTTTGCATGAAAAATAAAAGTTTTTTTTTTTTGAGATTTATTGTTTGCTATCAAAATCCTTATAAAATGTTTTACCGTGAAATATGAGTGAACAAATTCCACTACATTTCCACGACAAATTATATATACTCTGTCCACGTGACAAAAAGAATCACAAGAATCACAAAGTTTTCCCTTCATTTAAATAATAATGTACGTATTCGGTATATACTACATTATCTTTTATGCGGCATCTTTTAGGCGCATCAATATTTTTGGTTGCTAGCAACATTTCACGGCAATCCAAAATGCATGTTGCTGGCGCAATTAGTGTGAAGTTAGTACTAGCCTTACAAAATTACGTTATTTCTGTGAAAAAAACCAGTTTTTATTTTCTCACCAACAAATGAAACTTTAAAAAAAAATTGCAACGTAGTTTTTTAAAGGAAGATTGACCCCATACCGACCGGTCGTACCATCCCGACCCCTAACTCTCAATATAAAAATTGTGACAAAGGGCTTCAAATCGTGAAGTTTTAAATTATGTTTTAATCGCCGAGCTTAAAAAATGCAGGTTGGAATTGTTTTGAAGTTTTTAACTGAACTTTCCTCCACGCATAATTCGTTCGTTCGTGTTTCTTGTTTTCTTTTATTTCTAATTGATTTTTTAGGTGTTTACACTTGAAAATCATCTAATTCATTCACCAGTTATTTAATTCGGATTGAAATCGATATAAGCGCAATTATTGGCTTAATCACCAAATCAAAACAACATCTTGTTTTGTCTTTCATCTGGAGCAAAAGGATTTACGCATCTCAGCAAGTGGATCAATTCGGATTTATTTGTTGAATTTTGTGAAGACTTTCTAACAATTCACTGGCTTCAGACTTCAGCGATTAATTACAATGCCCTCTATTTCATATTTAAATTAATTTTTATTTTCTTAAAAAGTCTTCAAAATATTTTTTTAAGCAAAATCAAAATCATTCAATTTCATGCTATGTTATTGAATTTTTCTCTCACTTTACAACGAAAATTCAAAATCATAGTTTTCCTTGCGATTTTTCGCTAAGGAATAGGAATAGGGTTTACGACCTTATGTAGGTCGGTTTAGGACATCAAAATCTGGCTTGAACTAACTTACGAACCTTACTAATCGATAAGAAATATAGTCAACCGATCCCTCTACAAAGCAAATTTTTGAACGGAACAGACAAATTTTTTGTCTCACCTTATGTTTACAGGGTTTTGAACTTGACAATTATGAAGTTGGCTTTGGGCATATCGCATCACTGATTGAAAACTTGATTTTCTGTCTTTTTGAAAACGATGCCTTTTTAATTTTTATTAATAGTGTATTCATAAATTTTTCACATTAAGATTGTGGTATATACTTGTGTGATTTTTCAAACAACAAACAATTTTCGCAAAAAATAAAAAGAAAAGCAACATTCTGTAGCACCTGTTGGACATTTGGCACTATGCCAAACCACATCAGGATCTTTTAATTTGTGGTTTAGTTCGACACGTCCTTTTGGCAACAGACTTATTGAATGTGGATACAAAATAAGAGTATAGGAAGTGTATTTGTACATATGTATATCAAATTGCACCAATCACAGACACAGTCAAATTAAAAAAAAAAAAAAATATATATTAAAAATCCCACATACCTAGCTGTTTTTGACTTAAATATTTATTTTATTAGCAAGCAAAGCATACAATAGGCCCTTTTCTTTTTAACCGATTCGCAAAAGAACACTAGGTAGCATATGAAATGACATCTAAAGCAAAAACACTAACTCCGAAAATATGCGAGTTGAGCCAACTCGGTAAAATGATATCCGACCTAAGATCTAGTACTGGGGAGTGAAAAAGCTGCGCTATTGTGAATGAGCCGGAAGAAAATACATGGGCAATTTCAGTTTAACACCTTACCCTTTTTATTTGCCTAGTATTTTTAAAAATATAAATACACCAACCAAAGATTTGTTTGCAAAACTATTTTCCGTTCTTAAATATCACTAAACCAAGCGCATTGTCATGAAAGATCCCAACAGGGTTGCTTTTGCAACTAGAAATTTTATCCGAGTTGGAGCGTTCTTTTTCAATTCGGGTACAAAGAAACGGTCCTAATACTACAAAGGCCGTTGAATCTCTTTATTCGAAAGTGAGAATATGAAATATGTGTATGGTAAAAACTTATATTTGTCCAGGTATTTAATTTGATAATATACATATGTATGTGCAGACATACTCGTATAAAAAATATGTAGTAAATTATTTGCATACTACCTTTAATTCCCTCATGCACTTGCCACATTTTTCCTTTCTCTGCCTAACTGAAACTTTAAACTTTTGTAGTTGTTACAACAAAATTACATTGATAACTTTTGCAACCCTTTATTTGTTGTACACCAAAAAAAGTAAATTTGTATTTGTTTGTGCAACTCTGTGGCTAAGCCACATTGCGGGTGCTAGTTATCTGCTTTGCCCCAGACTGCTAAATTTCCAAGATGTTTGAAATTACCAACAGACAGGTGTTTGCGGTTTAAAACTTTTTGGTTTGATGTCAAGTTAAAAGGAATATCAAAAATGCTCACATTTAAAATGCTTCACCATTCGGTTGAAGATGAAAATTGTGAGTTGAACTTCTCAACTAAATCATTTTTGGGGCGAAATGGGTTAAGTGGCCACTCGTTAAACTTTGAAACTTTACTTCATTTAGGCCTTTCATTTACACTAACGAAAGTAGCTTTACTTTAAGCTAAAAATAGCATGTGCGTATAAAATCGAACTAGAAATCTAAATCCATTACCGATTGTGAGAAAAACTCAATAGCCAAAGCCGAAAATGCAGTGAAACTGGCTACATTGAGATCTGTAGACTTTGATTAGCTCCTATTAGATCTTACGCGTTCTATTTTTGTAATTATGGTACAGTAAGTCAAGAAGTACTTGAAGAGCCATCGGCTTTTTTAAATTTATTAATATGTAAATATCTATTCTATTTACAATAGTCGTCCAAAAATGTTGCCAAAGTAATATCATTTTAAATCTTTCCCTAAGAACATTACTTTATCCAGTCCTTGGGTCAACTTGACCCAATTTTCAACTTTAATTACTTGTAATTCGGTCAAAATTGTATGCAACTGTACCAGAGTTTTGACTCAACGAACAAATAGTTTATGAATTTTGGACATCTTTAGAAATCATCGCCGAAATATTTGTCCCTAATGCTGTATTAAAATAGTACTACTAATTAAGTGAGAGTCATATTGACCCAGTGTATTTTTGTTTGTGTTTATTGCGTTCGTAAAGTTTTTACCGTTAGCATTCATGTGATTTTAGTTTCTTCTCTTCAGTAGAGGCTTGTTTGGTGATACATAACAGTTCGCGTTGTTATAAAAATATTTCGCAAAAAAAATATTTTACTCATTTCTTTTCGACCAATATACTATATTATTTTTGGACTTATATTTGGGAAACTAGTGGAATATTATTGAGCTCAAGGCCAGTTTTATTTTTTATATAATATTTCCTAATAAAAAATTATTGGCTGTTGCTCTCACGGTTGTTTCTTGTGCTCTGGATTCGCAATCAAGTAAGTTTATTGCAATGCAAATGTATAATGGGGTGTTTTCACTAGATGGTGTTAATCGCTCCAATGGTGATTGCATCGATGGATTGTGGAATGATAAATATAACCGACCAATTACTTCGGCAACGTATATTCAACATATCAAAGGTATTCCATTTGGTCAAAATGCTCGCGCAGTGGTTCACCAAATACTAAGAGACGAGGTGTTTGTAATACAGGGTGTTTTTTTAGACGTTTGGTTTTCAACTAGGCAATACTTTTTTCGGAGTTGGCCAGCTGTTACTTGATTTATACTCAGTTTGGTTTGCCATTTCATAATTGACAAACTTACATCACAACATTTGCAAATCGTGCAAATTTATGATAGTTCGGTTCGTGCGATTCGGGAAACCATAGATCGGTTTTGCATCACGTTTACTCTAGAGGATAATGCCGCACAGTGCGCACCGAAGACGATATTAGTGCTGTGAAGCAGAGTTTCGAAGAAGTCCCGAATGAGTCCATCCACCAACGCGCCCAACAAATGGAGCTGTGCCCATCAACTCAATAAAGATTTTGCGGATCGATCTTGGTTTGCGGGCTTACAAAATCCAACTCGTGGAAGAATTGAAGCCGAACGACCATCAAGGTCGCACGTTCGGTGAATGGGCCCAAAACGAGATGGCGACCGATCCCGGTTTTCACAAGAAACCTTTTTTTTAGCGGCTAATCTCACTTGTGGTTAAATGGATACGTTAATAAACAAAATTAGTTATTTGGAGTATTGATAACCCACAAGTCATTATTGAGACACCGTTACATCCTCAAAAAGTCACTGTTTTGTGTGATCTATGGGCCATACGTTACGGCCATACGTTACGGCCATAACTATACAGCCAATGGGGAACGCTATAGAGCCATGATTAATGACTTTTTCGTGTCTGAATTGGAGGATGTTGATTTGGACGAACTTTGGTTCCAACAAGACGGCGCTACAAGCCATACATCCAACGAAACAATACATTTATTGAAGAAAACTTTTGGTAAGCCCTGTGGCCCTGTGGCGTGGTCTCCAAGATAAGGCGATTTAACACTGCTGGACTATTTTTTTGTGGGGTTATGTGAAGTCGCTTGTATATGTAGACAAGTCTGAGATGATTGACGCCTTAGAAGATAATATTCGGCGGGTTGTTGCTGACATACGGCTCCAATCGCTGCAAAAAGTAGTCGAAAGTTGGGCCTCTCGGCTGGAATTTATTCGAGCCAATTACGGCGGTCACTGCCCCATATCATTTTTGAAACATGATGGCCCTTATCTTTATAATAATTTTAGATTTTAAATCTTGGCCTTAACATTAAATTGTATGCGTTTAATTTTTTTTGAAAACCATATGTCTAAAAAAAAGCACACTTTAATAATATGAGAAATTTCGAAATCAGAAAAAATCGCTTTCAGCAGAAGAACTATTTTTTTTTTTTTAAATCTAATACAATTTTCTTTAACTCTTTTAGGACTTGTTAGAAACAGCTGACTCCCGAATCATTGGTAAACACCCCAATGTTTCCGAATTGACTATGAGTTAATTATTTATTAAAGTACACTGAGAAATTGACTTAAAAAAATATTATATTTTTGCTTACAATTAATTATCGGCTGTAAGAAAATTACTTAAACAATTAAATCTGTGGGATAAGCCACCCTGCAGTAAAAATTTTTCTTTCTACTAACTATTTTGTAGTGATTTAAAATAAAAACCCATTTTTATCAAACACCCAGAAACACATCCTTAATTAGTTGGCATATCATGCAGAACAATCTAAAAATGTCAGCTATCAAAAGTTTGGCGTTCGCTCATCAAATCACAAAAGTAAAACATTTAAGCTTTTAATAATTATAGTTCTTATAATAATTTAAGGAAAACTAATTTTTATGAAATATTTGAATAAATAATTACTATCACTTAACTTGATTATATTGAATGCATCATTTCTATCTTTAATTAACTTTAAATTAAAAATTGTTAGCTTTTCTCATAGTAGTAGTATTCCCGTAAGCCGATTAAAGTTAGATTAAGCTACCTTCACTTCCTGCAAGGCAGTAATTAAAGCTGTACAAATTATCGTTTGAATTATTGCAAGAGTCTGGGTCCCGGTAAGGCAAACATACGACCAAGGCGAATTCATATTAGGTGGTGTTATAAGCACAAAAACAAAAATGTACACTAACAAATTATATGCACAATGACAGTATGATTTGTAAATCATTTTGACTTAACGTTGACCAAGCGAATTCAATCAGCTGGTTGATCAACTGCACTTTATATGAATTCGCCTTGGTAGGGTTATAAGTACAACAAAAAAATTCCTATGTATTCTGTTTTTGCTTCTGCGTAAGAGTTGTCAAAATTTACGTACATTTTGTTTTTGCATTTACGGCTTTTGAAAGCTCGTACGCGAAAAAACAAAAACAAAATGCATGTAGGTGAATAAAAAATAGAATCGGCCTCTATTCGCCAAGGCGAATTTATATAAGGTGAAGTTGATCAAGCAGCTGATTGAATTCGCTTGGTGAACGTTAAATCAAAATGATGTGTTTGTTGTAAATCATACTTTCGTTGTGCATATAATTTGTTAGTGTAAATTTTCGTTTTTGTACGCACAACACCAGCTGATATGAAGTCGCTTTGCAGACGACTGTCGACATTCGCTGAGGCACATTAATTTTTTTTTCAATATCACTTTAAAAACTACACGTTTTCCTATTTCTGAATAAAAAAAAAATGAAAGAAAAAAAGCAAATGTGCTAAAAATACAAAAGTAACTAGAAACTATTTGCAACAATAACAACAATGCAGCTCTACAATGGCAATGTAATGGCAATAAAGTATATTGGTGGAGAGCTCTTGAGACGGACAGAGGTCATTGTCGACAAGACAAGTGCAACGACACAAAGCGTATAATGGCAACAAGGACTTGACATTCAGCCGTAAAAGGAATGAGACAACTAAGAATGTTAAGTGAAATGAAGTGAAGTGAAGTGAAGTGAAGTGGAGAACACTCAACTTAGTTACGCTCACATCTGTATGCACATATATTCTTCAATTTCCATGTATTTTGTCAGATATGTTATACCTGCTGCTACTGCTGGTCGCCACGAGACTAACCCAGAGTGTTCGGGGAAAGCGAAATGTCATGGCATGCCAGTCAGCTTGTCGCCACCAGGATTATCGAAAGGTGCAAGAGTACACACGTGTGCACATACAGATATACATATAAAGTTTAACTTACACACACACACACACATACATGCATGAGTATGTAATTAAATAGGCAGACAGTAAGTATTTAGGCGTCAGAAGTTTATGTTGCCACTGCGCAATAGTAGCGCGCCAGTAAGCGCTAAGTATGGCCAATCCCAACCATCGTCGTCGTCGTCGCCAGCCAGTAGCCGCATTTCACAGCCCTATACGCATAAATTTATATCTCGTCATCACCTTACATATATCTAGTTGATAGACAAAGGTGCATATCCGTCCATTTCAAAGTAAATATTTTGCGTGCGAGTCATTACAACTTTCTTCCTGTGCGCCAGTCTGACAAGGCGCCTCTGTTGCAATGGCGCCTTCCTGACGTCGTTTTGCTTTTGCAGGTGTCACGACTAACGCCTGCAAGGACTCTTGGCATTTCCTTAAGTAAATTGTACATTATTTTAATATTTCAACATTTGATGTTACGACTCGACAGGCTTAGTCGCCAACGCTCTGTGTTTTTATTTCATTTCAGAATATAATGTTTACTTTTTTTTTATTTAGAAATCATTTTAAGGATGAATGGAATTTTTGGTTTACACTTTCGATGTCCAACAGTGTGTATCGTAACTATACGACAGGGATTTTTTGACAAGCTATTACTTCTTAATTTCTTGTTAATTTTGTTTAAAAAATAGAGTTAATTTAGAAGGAACCTCCGTATAAATTCCTTCTTCAAATTTTGCGCATATTTCTAAAAGAAATTCAGCAAATTTTCATGAAAATTTTTAACTTTTCAAACAGAATTTGTAGTTGTGCTGTTTTATAGCCTCTTTCTTCATATAACGAGTGCACGCTTTTTTTTTTTTTAATGAAGAAAATGAGCAACACCGTCGCCAAAAAAAAAAGGGCAAGTTTGAAGAGACCCAAAATCCATGATGACTTTTGATAATTAAAAGTCAACGTGATTTTTGAGTTTCTTCTATAAAACTCCATACCCAAAAATTGTGTAACACTGCTGATAAAAAAGTTTGCAATTTGGTGCAAATTTCTTGAATTTATGCGCGTTTTTTTAGTAGAATGAACTGTATTTTTATAAAAAAAAAATAATAATAGTAAAAATAAAAATTAATAAAAAATTAATGAAGTGTAGAAATTTGCCAATAAGTTCCTAACGTATAGTTAGTATAGCTCCAAGTTAACCTTGGTATTCCCCAACATTAACCTTTTTTTGCAAAAGGTTCTCTAAAATTTCGGTTTTTTACAATTAAAAAGATAAACATCTCCACAAACTCACAGAATGCGGGTATAAATTATTGGAAAACAGAAATATAAAATTTACGTGATAATGATTGATAAGAAGATTGTGATACTATTGCATCATAAGAAACTGAATACGAAAAGAAAGCAGAGAGAAAGTAATCAACACCAGATCGGAAACGTTTTCATAGCCATAGTTACCCGATAATAATCAGAATATCATCAATAAAAAAAGTAGAACGAAAGGATACTTCCCTAAAAATTGTCTCGGCTGTGCATGAAATCGTCAACTGTGCTAGTTCATTGGAAGAAGCACCTTTTATTTACACAGGTATCACCCATTCTGTGTACATCATCTTTAAATTATTTTCGGAGTGGAAATTTCATCGACAGTCACTACATTTTCATTTTGTTCGTTAATTTTTGGTAAATACCCGGGTATTTACTAATTTTTCCCCCAATTTTCCCATTAAACCGGATATTTACCTTTTGGGTATTTATCCAATGGTTGTCTTTTGCTGAATTTTTACCTTTTAAATAGATAAGATAAATTTTGGATAATGAGTAGAAAATATAAATAAATTTGTCGTAGAAATTTCTTCTTTTTTTTTTTTGAAGTAAATGAAAAAACTATATACGAATCGTTTTATTTCGACAATAATTAGAATGCTTTCAAATACGTTGGCTCCAATTCCTTTAACAGAACTTTGGCAAAACGGAGCGATCACATTCACAAGATTAGAGATCAAGCATATCAAGTATTTCTTTGTTGTACTAGAGCCTCCAAAAATTATTTTGATTTTAAAGTTCAATAAATTCATAAAATTCAAAGAAAATGTCAAAAAAGAAACGTACGTAGCCCGGGATTACTGGATTTATTTGATGCAAGACAATGTCTGGGTTATGAAATTAAAAATTCAACTCTGAGTTACCTATGTAAGTATCTCTTTATTTATAAATTTAATTCTGGATTTCCCGCAAGTGGGTCTAACTGAAATAGGTTTGAGTTTGGTTTAGGAAAGTAATATATTTTATTTATGTATGCTGCCAAAGCTAGATATTAATAATGCTGTTAAGGAGTTGGAATTGTGGAAGATAGATAATCGGGTTTGGCTATTGTTACAGGTGTGCGTGTGTGAGTTTTGTATGTCCATGTCTCAATGGTTCGTATGTATTTTATCAGCTCTGAGATCTCGAGAAAAAGTTTTTGTGTTTTAATTAAAAAAATAGTTCACCATATATTTCTTGGCGTTGATATTTTTACAACAATGCGGCCGCCGTAGGCGAGCGTGTAGCGTGTGCGCACTTCGATTGGTCTACAAATTCGTTCCACAGGATTTGAAGATGTCCGGGGACCCAAATAAGGATGATGTTAGGGTAATTATATATTAGTCGGTTCCTATTGTACTATAAATTTTTGTTTTCTAAATTTCCTACAGCGTTTAACGAAGATAGGGTGTCAGTTTATATTGCAGTCTTTGTGTTTTCTAAAGCATCGAAGGTGGTGATAACTTCAGAGGAGTAAATCGAGGTGTAATCTGGAAGCTTATTAGTCGCTGGGAGGTTGTAACACTTTAAGTTATCGAGCTGTCTTCTTTCGATTCGTCAGTGAATTTTGAATTCCAAGTCTGAGTATACCTCTTTCAGTTCCTGGAAGTTTTGTTGAACGATTTCTGCGGTGGTTGAGGCTTTATTATGGCAGTGAAGTTTTTCGGTGTGTATTAGTCGAGTTGACAGAAAGGGAATATTCAATGAAGAGGTTAAATAAACTGACTTTTTGATTGCTGCTAAAGGGTTTCCCTTGTTTGTACTGTTGACAAGGATTGAGTCAAATAAGTAATATATGAACGCCATGAGTATTTTTTGGGTGATGCCATTTTCTAAGTGAAGGACTTTTGAGAGTAGATGTTACCTATTCAGGGTTTAATTTTCCGGTTTGTCGTGAACTTTATGGCGTATCGTATAATATTTGGGCCTGGCTGCCAAAGTACTAATTGGTCAATTATTGCGTGCAAACCGGATTTTGTCGAAGTCGATTTAGCAAAATCGAGGGAAATAAGTGAAACGTGATTTGTGTCTGTCAGGACTTAGTGTAATCAGATATTCTAGGAAAACTAGAGGATCAGATACCGATTGGGCTTTCGTAAATCTCATTTGGTTACTGTGTAGGAGTTTGTGGCAATAAAAAAACCATCACAACCGGTTGGAGATGATTTTCTCCAGGAATTTGGAGCAGCAGGGGCTTAGAGAGATCGGTCTATAGGATTTTGCTATAGTTTATTTTCATTTGGTTTGAGTATTGGGATGATGGAGCTCGTTTTATATGTTTAGGGAATATGTGTTTTGAAAATATTATTGTAAAGATGAAGGAGTCGTTATTTTACTACAGGAGGAAAAGATATTCTGTCGGATCCCAGGGGTTTCCCTTTTGATTTGTTTAGGACCATGATTACCTCTAAACAAGTTATACTGTTTTCGGTTATTTGAGACTTCATGGTTGGTTTATTTTTGGGAAGATGGCTAATGAATTTTTTTATTTTTTTTTTTGATTGAAAAGTATTTGAGAAGTTTGAATTAGCATCTCTATATATAGCAGATATAAAAAAAAAGGAAATTTAAGGGGGTTTCTCAAAAATTTAACAACAAAGGGGTTTTGTAAACAAAGCCATTTTTATGTTAAAATGAAAATGACCAAACGAGGTGAATATCGAAATTAAAGTACACTCTTAGAGAGATGATTTGTTATATGTCTTAATCAATTTGATGGGAGAAGGTAGGAGTAGGTATAACTTGATTTTAGTCACTTATGATATCATATCGTAAAGTACTCTCTTATTTGGTGTAATTTAGTTTATATTCAAAAGAATGTTAAAAAAATGCATCTTACATATGTAATCGCTGATTATAACATTTACGGATATCATATTAAAAACAAGATTGAATATATATCTAGGGATCGGCCGAATCTCGGCTTCGGCTTCGGCCTTGTTCGACCAATAAAGTTCGGTTTGATTTCGACTCGGCTTCGGCAAAAAAAAAATGGTCGATGTTAACATTTATAACTTTTTATTACTTAATGAAAATTGCATTGTATAAAATTTTACTTTTTGGAAATAAGCCAAATAAGTCTTTCGGATTTATATGATAGCGATTTGATTTTGCCGTAAAAATACAATGGGTACTAAAAGAAACTATTCATTCCGAATTGGACACTTTTCTCAATAAACATCTACTGTCAACATGTTATGATCCTGATGATTACATTTTGAAACCCATATTTTCTGTTGAAAAAAATTGCTTTAAAATATCTGTATGCTCCTCCATAGAGAGAATCTATTGGTGATTGGGTTGAAAGGCAATGATGCCCATAGGCTATAATTTTGACGTAAGAATATAGAAGTACTTAATTTCGAGCATTAAACAAATAAGTGTTGTGCGAAATGGATATGTTTTAAACTAATCAATTTACCAAAAAAAAAGATCTAGGATTTTTAAAAATTCATTGATTACTCATTATTCGGTGTGCGGTCGATCTCTATGAACAGGCAAAGGATGCTTAAAAATTTGAAACTATTTATAATATTAAAGAAGCTCTAACTGAATATAATGCAAAATTATTTCAGCATTTTTTGTACAAAAGTGCATAGAAACATAAAATATAATCTTTTTCCAATTAAAAATTAAAGAAAAAATACCTTGAGCTTCTGGCTCATGGAAAATCAGTTCTTATTGTCATATTTTAAACTAGAATAACTTTAAATTTTCAATTTTTTTCATTGAGTGCTTTTTTCACTACATAAAACCCTAGCCGCTTTAAGGCTGGCATTTAATCCTCAAAATTACTAAATCAATAACAGAACAAAAGCAAAAAACTATAATTTAACAACACACCGATATTTCTTCAGTTGTTGATAATATTTCAATTGTTTGCCGAAAAGTCAGACGTCAAAGTTTCTAAACTGATAATGTGGGTTTTGTCGTATGAAATACGTACAGCCAAAATACAAACAAAAAACGGGTCGTCAAACTTTCTTTGGTCTGTTTATTTTCGCTCTTTCCCATTTGACAACTTCTAAGTGGTTTAAAATATCATTATATTTAGAACATATGCACTGCGCAGAAAAGACAAAAGGATGCATACATATTTACATATATATTTCCAAAAACATACACACATATACATATTTGTAACAATGACAATGTAAAATTTTCTCAAAAACTTAGAAGACAACACAGCGACATTTCAATTTCTGTGAGACAACAGACAACCCGCTGAAGAAATAAAAACTTTGCGGAGTCACTATCGAATTTTGCGGTGGCAGGTTATAATTTTCAAGAGGCAGAGAGAGATCTGTGTATGTTAGTAAGTCGAGTAAACAAAATAAAAAAAAAAATGGAGAAAATGTAGAAGAAATGTAAAGAAATTCTTGACTGTTTGAGACAACAGCGTTGCTTGCTTCTTTTTTGTTTCTTGTTTTTTTTTTTTGACTGCAACTTTCGTTTGGAACTTAAACGATGTCAATTTATTGTGAAAAGTTGGTAATTTGAGTCAAAAAAATTTTTGCTGACAAAATGCGCTTGTAAAGTAAGACAGACTGGTTACACACACACAGCTAAGATCTTAAAAAATATACTACCATATTTTTTTTTTTAATTTATATTCTCACGTCTACGTTTTTGACTCAATACAAATGACTCATAAATATATACTGAGTGGCTTTTGAGGGGGAAATTATGTGAAATTGTAGATGGAAAACTCATCGCTATTTTTGCTGATTGACGTCCCTTTGCAGAGTTATTTAAATTTGAAGTGAGCCAATCAAAGCATGGCTTTGTCGATTTTGCCAATTGTTTTCTTAAAAGACAAGTCATCATTGTGATTTGCTTTAAATAATAATTTTTTATTCAATTTATTCTCGTAATGTTAATATCACCAATACTAGTTTGAGCTTCAGCAATAATTGTAGATTAGAAAGACATTTGCAAAATATCAAAATGCCATTCAAATTTTAAAGAACGTTGGGACATTTGCGTGAAATTTTCAAGCATTACTTTTCAAACATGACTTACATATGCAGCTCCAGTTAATTAATTAATAACGCACCGATATCGAAATTTTTGTTATTAAAAACTCCGAACAATCCTTAAAGCTATTAATTGTTTCTCGGTATATACTTCGCTGAAAGTAATGTTTCTGCGATACAACTTGATTTTTAAAGATATTTAAAATACATATGTTGAGTCTTTACCATAATTACATAAACAACGACGGTCGTATAATTAGTGGAATTAATATTTTGTTGCAAACCCCTTATTTTGAACCACTGCTTCACTCGATTAACTTCTCGCCCGCAGAGGTTGGAATGGCTTCCCACTCCATCTGGGCCTTTGCCATTAGCACGGCAAAACTTCCTATTTCGTGCAATCGAACTTTTTTCTTTAAGTGCTCCCAGAGATTCTTAATGGGTTTCAGATTAGGGCTACATGAAGCCCAGTTTAACAATTTTATCATATTTTGTTCCACCACTGTTTTGTTGCTGGTGCGGTATATTTCGGATCGTTGTCCTGTTGAAATATCCATATAACGGTCATGCCTTCATCGCAAGAAGAAAACAGTACATGATTCAATATTGAAATATATTGACGCTGATCTATATGGTCATCAATTTTTGCAGGCCCAACTCCTCGCCATGCCATAATACCCCAGACCATAATGTTACCGCCTCCGTGCTGCGTGCGGGTATATTTCGGGTCATACGTTTTTATCGGGTGAAAGTCGATTTATTTTTGTTTCATCGGAAAAAAACTCTCTTTTCCATTGTTAAATAGACCAATCGCGATGCTCGATAGCGAACTTCAATCTTTTCTTGCGATTTCGTTCCGATTGCAAGGGTTTCTTCCGAGAAATCCTTCCAAATAAAATATTTTCTCTCAAACGCCTCTTAACTGGAGAAGCGTTGTTTTCACTAAAAAAAAACTCACACGATTTTCATTTGCGGTTTTGTGGGAAAATCCTAATCGACGTTATTCGGGATCTTTGCTTTCGTAGAACTTTTTTGACGGTTCTATTACTCTTGAAATAGCGTACAGCGTTGAAAGCCAACCTGTTTGAAATGTTTAGAGATTTCGCGATTTCGCCATACGATTTTCTCATTATCAGGACATCGTTGCTAATTAGTTGACTGGGAAAGAGTGTAGATTACAAAGAAGTTGAATGGCGTTTTGTTTCCTATCGTAAGAATTTTCGTTCATTTTTATCACACCAGAAACCAATTGGATCTAATCAGATTTTAAGATCAATCAGGAAACGTCAAATTAGTTTTGGTATGGTGAAATTGGACAAGATCTTCGATTAGGGGAACGGTGAGAGTGGTGTAAAAACAAATCCATCTACTCATTGTCACCTTAACCAACATATAATCTACTCATTAAACCTTTGCAAACACCCATAAGTTTAATTTTGAGATTATTCTATTGCTGGAAATGAAATCTATTTCCATCGCTTCCATTTTGAACACTTTCTTGTGGATTTACTTGAAAAATGTTGCACTTTATCGAAAATTGCACTTCTGTGACGTCAACTCCCGTCTGATTCTGTCAAATTCACTGAGAGCCAACTAGCGGTACGAGATGGGCGCAAGATTTTATTCTCTCAATCGTGGCTCTAAAATAAATAAAGCAATGCCAGATAAAAAGCTTTTGCTTTGCGTGACATTTTTAAATTTTTCCGAAAAGCAAGAAACGCAAAAGGGAACGCTTTAACAAGAAACATTTATTTATTGTGCAAGGTTGAAAACCCAAAATGTTGAGCATTTATTTTGCTTACATTTTGTGTAGCGAATATGAGTAATGAAATATATATGAAAGTCAGCTGATGGCCAACGCCCCCGAAAAGTTGAGAGTTGGCCAACTGTCAGGTACTGACGCTCAGCGTGCGCGAAAAGTTGAGAGTTGGCTCACTTTCAGCTTCACTTTGGTGTCGGCATTGGTTATGTGGAAAACTTCGTATGTATTCATCTTAATTGTCAAAGCGAAACTGTATCTTAAAGCGAAGCAAACTTTCTATCTAGCATAGCCTTTAGCATTCAATGATTGCGGTCATGACGGGACTTATTGTGAAAAAAATCAGTTCAAATTTAAAAAAAATACATGATTTGTTTGAGTAGTTCTATCCCTATTTAATTTTTTATCATAATAAAATTTGTGTGCAATTTGTTTAACGTAAAGTTAATTTTTCCATTTGGAAGTTTTGCTTCTGGTTCAAATCTAGAAAGAAGTCTGATCATTAGATGTAGTGATCGACCAAATACTTACTGTGGTTTTTCCAAACTTCCAAATAAAGTAAAAAAAGGAACTAGCCATTAGCTAAAAAACAGATTGATTATATAAATAAAATCAGTTCAAAAGAATAAATATATGAATTCGTTATTAAGGATATTCGTGATTCCTTGCATATGCTCTTGTGGCGGTATTCTGTAAGCAGTCTCTAGTCAGACTTTTCGGTGGTGCGATTGACTTTGAGACTGTTCTGTATTCAGTCCGCCGTCTCAAAATAATGCCACTAATTTGTCAGCTGGCCCTTAGTAGGACAAAAACCAAAGAAATTGAGAAAAGTATTAAACATATTGTTTTAACTTTTGACAAAGAATTGAAAAAGTACACATATTGGGTGCTATCGATGAACACTTTTTCATTGAGATTAATAGTGTGTCTCTAGCTGAAAATGCCATCAGCTGATTGGCTCTACTGCTTTTCACCACAGTGTTTGGTGAAATTTTTTGAGACTGTTGCTTACTGAATACCGAAATCGTATCAAGTCTCAAAAGATGTCTCTAAATGAAAGTCTCAAATTTGGTGACTTCAAGCTGAGACTGAATTACAGAATACCGGTACTATATTAGATATTCCTGGTTTTTATAATAAAGAACGGATATTATTTTAACTTTTTTCTTTTTTAACATTATTTAGTGCTTCTCATATTCAATTGTTTAGTTGCATTTATTTGGGAATCAGACGTTCCCAGTGGTGAACTTCAAATTTCCATACTTAAATGCTGAAAATGACAAATTCATTTTCTTCTACCACACGCTAATTCGTAAACGTTTTACTTTGATTCTGTCGTTATGTTTGTCATTAAAGTCGCGTCTAGACACGTGCCTGATATTTTGTAGTCACTTTTTATTAGCAATCGATTTCTTTTATCAGCAAATGTCCACTTTCCCACATTAAGTATTTCCTCCTTCGCATTGCTCTATTTCTACATTGATCCGGTTTGTTTAATTCGTTTGTATTGGGTTTTAAAGTGAACAAAATAGACAATTTAAATTCCATTCATGGCACACTAATCGCCACGTCTTCCATCAAATGAGCCATATCTTAATTACTCGGCATTTATTTATACAACATTTGAAGATATGGCTTTGCAACTTTGTTTTATTCTTGCTGCACAATTATTGATATTTTCCATTGAGAATTTCCCTTTTACCTTTGACAACGTTTGGTTTTTTTTTCTGCACCAGGGATTTGGCACCGCAATCGGCTCGTGATGAATAATAGTGCGGCGGCGATGAATACCGCTAGATAGCATTAGTAATTTGAAACTCGTATTCTTATACCCATATTATTTAGCTGTAGAAATGTCTTCAGTGTCACAAGTATGCCATTTTTCATGTCTATCTGCGCACTGGTGTTAGTGAAATGGATTAATGTGTCTGACTTTGCTTTCAACTTTCGTTTGACAAATGATACGCATTTTGTTGCATTTTTGTTTTTTTTTTTAAACCAACATTTTAGTTTATTTGAAAAAATTCTTTTCATTTTTAGGGAATAGTAGGATATGGGTTTCATAAAAAGTAGACTGAGATCTTTAACCCTTAGACGAGTAAAATAGAAACTGTCAAAATAAATTATGCGCCACTATTTAGTTTTTATCTCACTTAAATTTAAACAGAACAGTCAAATTATGCCGTTGAATTCATTTTCTGCTGAATTTCTAAGGGAAAGTGAGCTAAACACTACAGCGTTATAACCTGAATTCACGCGACAACTATGCGATTTGAATTTTAATATATGTATACTCATATAAAGCAAAGACATTCTGCAGACGGTTTTTTCTAACAGAGAGTTAAGCAAACATCCGGACAATATTCTTACACTGATTTTGGTTTTGAAAATTTGCTATGCTTATTTAATACGGCTTCGATTAAAGCCACTTATGATCACACAAAGAATTAAATTTAGTTCAAATTCTCTTTCTAACCAACAACAATTGATACCATAAATCATCAACGCAGAGGTATTCCTCTAGACTTCAAGCAGAACGTGGAAAACTCATTTTTGTACTATCGGAAGGCGCTTTAGACTCGGAGTTTTTTCAAGGACTTTCGAGGTCTAAAGCCACACTGAAAATGTATAACCAATACATTGATTTGAGCCAACAAGCACTTAAGACCTAATGCCGTGAAATAACCCCTTCTAGTATAATTTTACTCGGAAGTGTATCTATAGCCTACTAAGTTCAAATAGCTTAATTTCTACCCTCCCTAAAACAACATTAATCTTCAAAATATTTAAGGTTTTAGTAAGCGTATTCTTTCTTTCTGTGGAAGCATAGCAAAATAGTGCTCAAAATTATATTTTAAACGGTATATTCAACACACTTTTGAATCGCGCAATAAATAAAAAAGTTAGAACAATTTGGCGTACGTTTGACGAACGTTTATAACTATGCATTTTTTTTTTAAAGAAAACTGCTTAAAAAGTATTAGGAAATTTATGCAAATTTCTGAATCAGTTAATAATTGTATGTATCTACGATCGATTTCTTCTTACCAAATATGGTTTTTATAGCCCAGTAATTTTAGATCAAATTGTCACGAATAATAATAAAAAAATGAAAGTCAAAACTTTTGACGCAGTTTACTTATATTTTACATGTAGATTATATATCCCTAATCATGCCCCTAAACTGGACTGTTGCGATTTTCTATCTCTTTCGACAGTTTTTATTGAAAATTGCAAAGTTGTAGAGGATTGCATTCTTCACAACTTTTAAAAAGACAATTTTTTGTGTTAGGTCAAGACTAGGAACGCGCTAAACATAGTGATCAGATCTCTCTCAGCGCTGGTGTGTGGAAATGAGTTTTTTTTTGTTTTTGAAAATGTTAAAAGTTACGGGTTCTCATTTTTTAAACTCTTAACATGGAAGTTACCATCACTAAATTGAGTACAAATGGCGAATTTAACCAATAAATCCGAACCGGCTTCTTATGTTTTTGTAACGTGGTTTTTTGAACCCTTGATTATCAAAAACTCTGCGAGCGAGCTTAGCTGATTCCCTATTTTAGTGTAAATCTAATCAATGATATACCTTTGTATTTCTATAAATTCCAATTGTCAATTAAAGTAAACATTAAAAAGTTGTTGGATATTTCAAGGATGCACATTTTTTTGCTGTGTATTTTTGCGTTATTTGAACAAAGATTTTATCTGATAAGAAGCGTTGTAAAATTTTCCGGCGCATTTTAACTTTCCAGCGGTCTCACAAATTAATCTTCAGTCAGAACTTTTAGCAAAAAAGTTTTTAAAACAACACTTTCGTGAGAGAGCTAATGATAAAAATTTTCAATAAAATTATTTCTCGTGAAATTTTACAATATTTTTCAAACTAAATAGATATTGCGCTCAGATATGAATTTTAACCCTTTCCTACTTATTTAAAAAAAAACATTTAGGCCAAATATTTCCAGCCGAATATGGCCTGAAAATAAAAAAAAAAAGTTAGAGGTTTTTTAATATTGGTATAGGTCTTTCACCCCCATGCAATGATTCTGAAATTTTTGCACAGTATTATTTAACATTAAAATGTCTGTGGATCATACTTTCTAATTAAGCCAAGTTTATTTTCTTTGCAAAGTTTTATGAAAGTAACTGAACGGAGAAATATTAAAAAGGCCAGTTGCGAAGTGCCTAAGTTCAAAATTGTAACGAATTTTACGCTGTGTTTTTTTTTTTTTGCTGCACTCGAAAAAAGTTGTCTGGATTAAAGAAAAATACCTATCATAACAAGGAAAAGAGGAAATGAAGTGGCGAAAAAATATTTTAAATTACATATGTTGCCATTCCCTTTAAAGGTAGCTTTACGTAGTGGGGGGAAAGTATAGTTTTGAAATAATTATGACATTTTTAAGCAGTTCAAAGTGTAGAAATTTTTACTTTTAGAGATTTTGCCTGGGTGCAATATTCACAATGCCATTCATGGTTTTTTTCTTAATTTTTTAATTAAAATATAGAGTATAACATAACCAACATAAATCAGAATTTCAATCATTTTACAAAATTCATTAAATTTTCACACAATTTTCAAACTTCTTAAAAGCCCTTTCATCTGATATGTACATGAAAATTTAGATAAAAGCAAAAAATAACGAAATTCTGCTTAATTAACTATAATGCGAAAATATTTGTATCAAAAATTTTTTTAAAATACCTTTCATTTTATATACAATATATGTAAGTATGTAAAACTGCGCGGAAATATAATAAGCATGTTCAGCGTAGCCGGAGTTGGATCGGTCAGGATTCTTTTGTTTTTAAGTGCGGAAAGGAGTTGCACGAAAAAATTCTGTAGACTGTTATAAGTCTAGCGGATCAGAACGCCAACTTACCGTAAAATATCATGTGTATTTAAAATATTTTAATAAAAGTATTTTTATTAATTCGAACTTGCCACAAAATTGGGCATGCAACATTGAATTTGTCCCAAGATGTGTTATGAAGCTATGAACTTATTGGAAAATAAAAAATGGCGTACGATTTTGAAAAGAAAATATAATACTTTTTTTTTGCCACTGATTTTATCTTACTCTTAATCATTAATTTGAAATCTTTCACCTTTGTTCTTTTTTGTCAGCTCCAAACGTATTGGAAAGTCAGAAAGGCGATAAGGCACGCAAGGCTTCGTCCGATATTTTATCCCATATCTTCTGTTATCGTCATTTAAATTCCTTCATCTTCAAGAGTTTTTGTTCTTCATTTTGTCCACCATGCGGTGCCATTTGTGTAAGTAGTAATCTAATGGCTTCAGATCCGTGGAAGAAGACGGTCATTAAACTGACGAAATAAAATCCGTGAATCATTTCTGTCCTAGCTTTGAACAATTCTTGTCTTGTGTGCTGGGGCAGAATTTGCACCCTGCAGAAGTTTTTTCACCAGTTCTAGTTTGGCGTTCATCCACGTAAATTTGTTTACACTAAATGATTATTTTAATTTGTCAGCTTGTTTTTCACAGTAAAGCCATAAGAAGCAATACAAGGCGAATCCATACAAGGTGGTGTTATAAATACGACTACAAAATTCCTATGTATTTTGTTTTTGTTTCTGCGTAAGAGTTGTCAAAATTTAAATATATTTTGTTTTTGCTTTTACGGCTTTTGAAAGCTCATACGCAAAACAAAAACAAAATACATGTACATAGGTGAATGAAAAAAAATGAAATCAGCTGCTCTTATGCCATCACCTTCTATAAATTCGCCTTGAAGCAATACATACAAAAATTTCAATACTACGTTTGCTGTCATTGACATAATTGGGCTTTGAAAAATATAACAGTTTTTCGTAGCCACGGAGCACAAAAAATATTATATACGACAAAATGAGTTATGGGACTATTATTATACTTTCCGAACCTTTAAGATCTTAGGGTAATTTTTAATCGCAAATCAAATTTTATGCCATATATATACTGACTTTTATTTTAGTACAGAAAGAAAAGAAAAAATCCAAATATCACTGTTACGAGAAGCAGAAAAAAATATGTGCCATAAAAAACTTGTAGTTACTTCTGGTTCAAGGATACACGTTATAAAACTCTTAGTGGGTTGACTTAAAAAATATGTTTTTTGTCTGTAATTTTATAGAAAATCTTCATAACAGTGAGACCCCTCTTATAGGGGATATCATGTCTAACTATTTAATCTGAAAATCGGTAATTTTCAAGTGAAACTTTGACTTTGAGAGGCTTTGATGTAGTGTGAAAGTAGGTACATATTTTAGATTGTACAGTTATCAGGATACGGACGACTTTCATCTTATCATTCTAAATCCATCTATTTGATAGAACATACAATGCAGGGCGTATTTCTTGATGCATTCCAAACTGTCGGAATATATTTTTTTGTTTACTTTTTCGTTAGAATGTTACCGGATAATTCAAACGCTTTCCTATCATTCTGTCTTCAGCATGGAAATCTTATAACATTCTAGTCAGCTTATTCTAATTGCTTGCAACCAATGTCGCTAGAAAACTCGAGTAAATTTTTGCTAATCTTGCTAAACCCCAAAAAATTATAACACATATTATAGTTTTCCGCTATTATTTGTTGTTGTAAACAAATTTTAAGCTTGCACAGCATATTGCCACCTAATTCTATTCCTGTCTGTTCGTACATTCATTTTCTTCTGGATTAGCTGCGACATTTCTATTCTAAATCTAGAATGAACATAGAAAGCCACTCATAAATTCTGGCTGCGCTTAAAAGCTCCAAACGGTCATACAAAAATCCCATGACTGCTACGCACAAAAATGCTACGCAAAAAGCAGATTGTACACTACAATTTGTAACTAAGCTGTAAACGTTTTGCTGCCGTTTTCAATTTAATTAACGTTTTTAGTTAGTGATGTTAGGCGATAAAACAAAATGAAAGCGATTAGTGTCTTCAATAGCGGCAGCCCTAAATCGCATGCTATGTTTAGTATAAAAAAAAATCACGCAATGGATTTTATTTCGAATAAATACGCGTACGCATTCAACAACTTGTGCACTTATAAACTATAGTTCTACATAATATAGACTTTTTGCGAATATATGTATCTATATATGTGTGTATTAATTTGCTTTTTACCACGGCGGCATTCAGAGGAGCAATTTTTAGGCGCAAGCAGCTTGAGCAGCCCTTTTCAAATCCCTCAAGCACATTTCATTCAATAAATTTTTCCATTTCAAAATAGCGTGCAACATAAGGAACACTAATGCATCGTCAGTAGCATTCCAATTTGGAATTCGATTAAATATTTTAAATTTCAGATGGTACTTTCCGTCAATGGGTATGTAACTTCTAAATAGAACGTTGCCCTTAAACCAAAAAAAAAAAATCGATAGCAATGTTTTGCGTTTCTACCGGCACTCTTCGGTTTGTTCATCCAAATACACCTGATTCTATTTTCTAAATTCTATTTTCAATATTCTATATTCAAATAATTTTATTAAATTTAAACTTGAGCGAATTGCCTTTATTATTATTTTTTTTTTTTGAAAATTACCGTTATATGAGAGGTGGGCGTAGTGGCTGTCCGATTTTAACAATTTTCAAAATTTATCATACTAACTGGAGTAGTAGTGTTTTGGAGCTATAAGTTTTCCTTTCCCTTTTTAAAGTGAGCGGGGCCACGACCATTTTCCAAACAAAAATGTGCACACGTATTCCTTTCCCAAACCCAATCCTACGTATCAAATTTGTGAAAAATTTTCTGTAACAGTTGCGGTCTTTTGATTTTCCCTAAATATCGTTAAATGGGCGTTGTTATTGTCCGATTCCACCCAACACAAAAGTACCTTGGGTCCAGGGCAATGTGTATACCAAGTTTCGTCAAGATAGCTCAATATTTACTCGAGTTATCCGACTAACGGACGGACGGATGGACAGACAGACATAGCTTAATAAAATTCGCCATTAATTCTAAGAATTTTGGTATATATGTATATGTTTACATCTACATATGTATCTCGGTTTTTTATGCTGTTACAAACAACCGTTAGTTGAACAAAGTTATAATACCCTGAGCTCCACAAGAACGCTCGGGTATAAAAATTACAAAAAGTAAGTTGTTAATACATAAGCAGTTATTATAGTTTATATTACAGATTGATCTACACTTTTATACAAAAAATATTCAAAATAAATTAATAAACATATGGGGCCCACTGCATTGTACTGAATTTTGTTGCTTATGTTTTGCACAACACTGTGTGTGAAAAAAAAAATAGTAAAAATAGGGACACAACATTTTTACCAGTTTTGACTATTCTCCGCTTTTTTTTTATGTTTGTTAATTTTTTATAATAGCCTAGCACATTATATAACAAACACCAAAAAATCCACATTATAAACTTTGCAAACAAAATTTTATCTTTATGAAAAATGCATACGCTAGGTGGCGCTAGAGGCGAGTTAATGAGAAAATCTCAATTTCCATTCGATTTTAATGAAATTTGAAAAAAATATATGCACACAAAATATTGAAAATGTGTATATAATACTTTAGATGGCTCTTTAGTCGAGATTTCCTGAAAATTCATATTTATGGCTCCCGTTGGCTCCCGGGTTAAAATTCTTGCGAAGTACAAGTAGCATTAAAAACTGGGAAAAGTTTTTCTAGAAGTCTATGCTAAAGTATTAAGCTACGCTGAGCGAGTCACGGTACCGAAAAGGTAAACGAGACACACCTAATGCGAAATTCTTAGTAAATGATATTAACAAAAAATTTACGGCAAGAAACTCAAATTATTTGGATATTAAAAACTATTTCAAAATTATACTATAACACTTTATCAAAATCATATTGTTCTCTAATGGGATGGGAAATAAAAATTTCAGTTGAATTTGATAACACAAATGCACTTTTTTTACTGCCAAATGTACTTAAGGATAGCTCAACGTTTTTTTTTCGTTTTTTTAAAGAGAATTAACTTCACATATTATTTAAACACATAAAAAAAAGGATTTTTAATAATTCCTGCGACTGGGAATCTCTATTAGTCTTCCCCTTCTGGACCAATGTAGTGTTTTTCAGGCGAAACTGATGGCATAAGGTCCACAAAATTGGTAAATTGTGAAACGATATCCAAGGTTGATATTTACATTTCCACTGATAGCCAGCCATATGGTAAAAAAATTATTTAAAAGACAGTCGACAACCGCCATGGTAGCCATGGAATCTTCAACGAGATGGCTGGGTTATTTCACCCAAAAATTGGTATGGGTTCCAGGCCATTGCGGCATAGAAGGGAATTGGAATTGCCAGTCCAATAAACTAGCGGAACTTGACACTAAACTTCCCGCTGAAGACGTAAGTGATGAAATAAGTATACCTTTACAAAAATTGCAAGCTACTTGTTTTCGACTGGCTTTTTAAAATGGCCAATGAAAAATGGCGGAGCGACATTACTTATAGAACTGTCATGCAATTGTAGTCGTTACTTGGTACTAAAAGGCAGGGTGGTTGCATTTTTGTATCTTCACTAAAATGACACTGCTTGATAGGTGAACACGCAATTAGGCATACGATTTTATTACCTCTGTAGAAATTGTATGGACAAAAATAGGAGAAAACGATTGTGCACCTTCTGTGCCAGTGCCCCAATCTATCCAGACGAAGTTTCTTCACTTTCGACAGACAATTCTTCGATAACTTTGCGGGCCTTAGATGTTGGAGATCAGGGATCTTCAAAAATTGCCGCAAAGTTCAAAGTGGTTTTAGAAGAAATCATGCCAATCACAATGGGCTTTGAACCCAAGTGTGTCTCTGAAGAAAAACCTAACCTAGGCATACCAATGTAACGATGACAAAACTCCTTGAGCGATGGAGCAGTTCTTATTCTTCAATTTACAAACTTCGATACAAATTGGGTGGTGTGAAGCACATTAGAAAGAATTTATATTTGTGACGTTTTGTATCTCATATTGGGAAATATAAGTAATTGTGAAATTTTTGGTAAAACTCTATTTGAACTGCCGTCAATTGATTTTTGAGTATAAAGAGTGGCAAGTGTTCGACAAGTTCGCTATTGAAGGAGATTATCTTTCGCAAGTCTTTATAAATTTTATTACTATGCAATGCAATGCTATTGTAAAATACTGCATTTGAAGTAAAAAGTCTATCGTTTTCTTAACTGCTGTTAATTTAAAATATTTCGGCTTCTGTGCAGCAAAAAATGTTTAATTCAATATTTATATCAAACGTAATTTGAAATATGAAAATTTATATAGCTAACGACGAATTAAACACAAATTGTGCTGAATATGTCGGTACACCCAGCACAAGTGGGGGAAAGGTGTAATTGTACCTATTTTTCCAGCATTGCTAAAAATGTGTTATTTATTGGTAATTGTTGATTTTTTTTTTTGAAATGAAACTTCTTTGCGCTCGTTGGGCTGTAACTCCTATATCGAATGAAACGAAAAAGCGACAGGAAAAGGGAGGGGATGGCGTGCGCGATTGGGCAGTCGGACGGAAGGAGACATGGGAGAGAAACCAAAACGCGACAGTTTCGGAGAAGGAAAAAACTTGAGAGGGGTAGCATGCGTGGAGGGGCGGACAGAGTGTGGCAATGATTGTTCTCTACATCACTCCGAACCAGAGAATTAACGATATAATAAAATTCATACATAGAGCATTATTGGCATATATTCCCTCTGGTGCAGCAGAATTGGGTGATTTTAATGTCAATTTTGCCTTAGAAGAAGCTCAACCACTTTTAGAAAGTAAATTTAATTTAAAAATTAATAATAATCCCAAAGACTCAACAACCAGATCAGGCACGACAATAGATGCAATTTTCTCAAGATATTTAAATAATTTACAATCACGAGTTTTCATTTCATATTTTTCATACCACAAAACAATTGTATCTTTTCTTGAACATGAAAGTATGGAAGTGAATGAATACATTTTTTATAAATGGAGGCGAACACATCAACTATTTTTTTTCATTAACCTAACACCCTTAAATATTAATTAATAATGAATAGTGGCTTCTGTTATCGGGAAAATATTTCTATCTCATAAAACTTGCTGCTGAGTATTTTCATTTCAAGTGCCCATCGAGATCCATGAAGTTTCAATTCTACCGCCTAGCTTTCTAGGCTGAAAACTTTTTTTTTATGTATAAACCAATGCCACTTGACAAATTTCTTGTTACAGCTTTAATATGCGTATAGCGTGCTTAATATCTTGATTGCTTACCATTGCTATTATATGTGCAAATTTCTACATATTTAAATATACGCACATCCTTTAATAGATGTTTGGCCGAGCTTCTCTTCCAGTTTATGGTGCGCTACACAAATAAAAGGTATACCGTTTAATGTCGACTTCGAAGGGCAGATGATTTTCATGAGAAGCTTTGTATCGGCCCTTCATTACAAAAATGCTTTGTTCATTAAACTGATGTTTCAATAATGGCCCCCCACCAGGCCATAGTCAAATTCCCTAGATACATATATACTTAAATACATATACTCACAATCGCAAATTCCTGCTGTGCACAAACTAAACTAAATTAATATTTCTTCATTTTGTCGTCGTCAACGAACATTTTCACTAATTAAAGCGAACATTTGTCAAGCTGTTCAAATCCGCTTAGTTCATACCAAATTACCGTACGTCGCGTGTACTGTGCTGTGTACTTGCTGTGGGCGTGCTAAGGAATTTTGTGCTGACAACAACAACAACAACAACAGCAGCAGCATTGATAGCATCAATGTTTATTAACAAAAATGATGTCTACTAGAGTGCGAGCATTTTTGTTGTTGTAAATGATGTCGAAGCTGTTAATGAGGATAGTTATGATGATTACCAACTCGACTGTACTTCTATGCATATAGTAGATTGGGTTAAGTATAAAGCAATTATGTTGAGCATTTCACATTGGTAGAATCATTTTGTGGTAAGGACCAAGCCTCATCGCTATTTTCCGAGTAATTTGAATGTGATTTCATTTATTACGGTGTGGTAACCCGCGTACTCAATGTCTGTATGGGGAAACAATCATCATTCGTATAAGCGATTCTCTGCTTCGGCGGCGAGCCTACTAGCTGAACAACAATTCTCATAAATGCCAATTTCTTAAATGGAGCTTTAAGTAGTGGAACTATTCGGTTATAGTTGATACAATTCACTAACAATGTAAACTTTGTTAGTAGACCGCTTCATCGATCTGCTCAAATGTTCGAAGCGACACACATTTTTTGCTGAAATAGCAAATCTTCACTTAAGCTTTGGCTTGATTTTCGTAGGCATTTACGTTGGTGAATATTTTATGAACGGAAATTTTACTACACTCGTTACATTAGAATTTCAAATGTATGTGGTGTATCAATTAACTACTTAGCTAATCAGCTTTCAAGTAAGTCGATTTAAGACAGAGTAACGAAACCTTGTTTGTGAAAAGTTAAATATATGTTCAATTAACACGAAATTTAATTTTGAAAATCCTTACTCTACTGGCAAAGAACTAAATACTAGAACCTTCGATTTATAGAGATTGTTCGACAGACAATTTTTCGATACTGTTATGTATTTTGTTTCGATTGTACAGTAGACGTCTCGACATTTCTCGGGAGAACGGCGATAACTGAGATTGTATCAAGAACTCGGTTTCTCGATTTCTCAAATATCGAAATACGCGGGAATGTGCGAGCAGAAATCAATGGCCCTACAAAAAAAAACATATCTCTTTGGATTTTCTAATTCTCCAACCCCGAAATACTTATACTGAAAGCCATGCCGATCGTAATTAAGCTGAATGTGAGCAATAGGCTTTAACATTGACTCGGCTCGGTTCGGTTCGGCTCGGCTCGGCTTTCAACGTTTACTTTGCTGATGTCCGTTCACGTTGTTGCACTGAGAAACAAAGTAGGGCAAGTTTATAAAAGTCAGAAATAGATTTACTATAACAACGCTGACATAGACTCGGAACTTCGTAGGTAAAAGTAAGGAGAGAGAAGTGTTGGGACTAGGGGGTGATGGGCCAAACTCTGAGAGTGATAAGAAAATTAAGGCTTCAGATTCGTTTTCAGCATACCAAAAAAAAAAAAAACCTAGGAAACAATATAAATTTTGATTTTTTGTATAATCATGAATTTTTACCCTATGGGGGGTACTGGGCCGAAATCTCAAACAATTCAAAAAATTAAAAAAAAAAATTTCCTGCAAAACAATGCCTGGGTCTCGTTTCTTTTCTTTTTATTTCTAATTTAAAATGATTTTTGAGAGTATCTTAAAAGCTTGCTATATTTTACGGTCTTATCTAGTATCTAAAGTTTAATGTTTTGACTTAGATTATAGTTTTGTAAATCACATTTTATATTTACAACCTGCCCGAAGTGAAGCTATACCCTCCCATGATTATCGCGCATTTATTAAGCATACGCAAAAATATTTAGTATTTGTTCGGTCTATTAAACAAAATTTGTTTAGACTGTTTAGGACTTAAATGAGATAGAATTAACAAATAGCCTTAAAGATTAAAACAATAATAATAATTTAAGTTTAATTGATTACTGCATTTTTGGCGTGAAAAATATTCAATTTTTTAATAATAAGCCCAACGGTTACCCTCTTTCCCGCCCAACCGACACGAAGGGCACAGTCCGCATGACGTACGGATCTTTTTTTGTTTATAATTTTTTTTTGTGCCGAGTTGTTAAAAGGAAAAAGTTTGTTAAGCGTCGAGATCCAAAAATGCTCAGCTACAGAAAAAAAACTTCATCAGCTGAATCAAATATATATTATACCGCCGTTAATAATTTATTGAGAAAGGACAGTACAGCTCTTTTTACGGTGAAAAGTGAGTCCGAAATATCAAAAGTGCTGGAAAGACAGTTGAAATCTTGACATAAACATCGGAAAGGTTCATTTAACTCATAATTGGTTTTGCAATGTTTTAAATAAAGAGGTTTAAAGTGTCTTGAAATCCGAGAAGGAACATTAAGTTTAACTTCGGCAATAAGAAATGTGCTTGCGATAGACCCTGTGAGTAGTTTAGTAATGAATATTATGCCTAGCATTTCTCTACGGCTGGAAAGAGTAGGAAGATTTATTAGCTTCAAACGATCAGTATAATGAGGAAGATTAAGCCGAGAATCCCATCAAAAGTCTCTTAGGGCAAAAAGTAAGAACTGTTTTTGAATTGATTCCAGCCGATCAATGTGAACTTGATAACGTGGGTTCCAAACTATCGTCTTACTAAAGTTGTAAAAAGAGCCTTTGTTACATATGGGTCCTTGAATTATTTTGACCATCGTCTTATGAAGGCAAATATCCCTCTAGCCTTATTAGCTATAGCATTAACATGACTATTGAAATTAAGTTTGGAATCCATTGTAACTCCCAAGTCAACAAAGTCAAACACTTGATCCAGAGTATAGTTATTTATTGTGTAAGAAGCTGGCTGAATAGTTCTTCGTGAAAAACTCATAAATTTACATTTTTTAAGGTTAAGTGGCATATAATTTATGTTGCACCAATCAAATAAGCTGTTAATATCTATTTGTAATAAATTTCTTTCTTCAATCAATTTTAAAATAGGCACCATTTATTTCTCTCATATAAAATAAAATACAAGAAAACAATTAGTTTTAAAGTAAAACATCATATCTGAAGAATTAGCGGAATAAGAAATCTTACAGTGCACCGATAGTGAACTTTGTAAGAAAAATAAGTAAACGCCTCACAAAAGTTCACGGGTTTGCTGTCCAAACGAAGGAAAATTGAAACAAAACCTCATATCTGAACAATCAGTTGCATGCAGTATTCCCGTTATACCTCTTTGGTGGCTAGATTTAGCTACCATTTCTTTTTTTGCCCACATAACTTTAAAATTGTCACCATTTCTTTTTTAGACTTTTGGGTTTTTTTCTCCTCCTAGACACAAAAAAAAAATGTATACGATTTTCATTCATTTAGCTTTTGGCTCTTACTGTTTTGCATATTTAAAATACCGTTGTAGGAAAGATGACATTGATTTAGACCTCTGAAGGTGCAATGGAAGAATTCATAAGAAAAGTTTAATAATACGTTGAAATTTTGGTCAGAAGTGCGACAAAATTCAAACGGCGACGATAATTTCAGATAGTTAGTAAACCTTTTTTATTGTTGGCTCTCTTTACCTTGAAATAAAGCAGAAGTTGAAAGGCGTTTTTGTATATAATAAAGAAAATCAATTTTTCAATTTTGAACGCTTTGTTAACTGTAAGATACGACTTATAAAAAGCAAAGAAATGCTGTTGTGATTTTTAAACTACAGAGTTAATTGATTTTCAGTACCATTACTATTAATTACTAAAAAATTTTACCACTAAAACTATTAATGAAATAAAAAATTGCCTTGACCTAGCAAATTTCTTTCAGATATCTCAGTTTAAGCATTGATGAGTCTTATCAATAGCACTACTCAAAAAATTTCTATCATATGATTTTATCTTAGGTCGCACTACCCTTCGAAGGCCTACATACATATATGTATTTCGATTTTGGACGCTAAATTCGAAAAACGGAGAAAACACTAAATACGTCAAAAGAAGCATTTACTGAGCGTCAGCAAAGTTACGAAGGGTTAATCAACTTCATTAGAGAATAATATAAAATAATTTGTCAGTACTGAAAAGGGTGGTTTGCCTATAACCGCAATCTTTACTTGTAAAGGGTGTTTTTTTTTTCAGAGGTATGGTTTTCAATGAGGCAATACTTTTCTCGGAGTGGGTCTTTTTGACAGCTGGTACTCAGTTTGGTTTGCCATTTGCAGGAATTGAAGCCGAACGACCATCAAGCGCGTCGTACGTTCGGTGAATGGGCCCAAAACGAGATAGCTACCGATCCTGATTTTCACTTAGAGCGCTGATAATTCACAAGCCATTATTGAGATGCTGTTACATCATCAAAGAGTCACTGTTTGGTGTGATCTATATGGGCAGAGGAACTCAGTGGTCAATATTTCTTCAAAAATCAAGCCCACCATAATTTTAGAGTTAATGGAGAGCGCTATAGAGCCATGATTAGTGATTTTTTCTTGCTCGAATTGGAGGATGTTGATGTGGACGTCCCATACAGCCAACGAAACAATAAATTTATTGAAGGAAACTTTTGGTGAGCGTCGTAGGCCTCCAATTACTGATAAATGTGGTCGAAAATTTGGCCTCTCGGCTGGAATTATTTATTCGAGCCAGTCACGGCGGTCACTTCCCCGAATTATTTTTTAAAATAGTTATAATGACAGGCCTTTATCTTTATAATAAAGCTAAATTCTTGGTCATAACATTAAATTGTATGCGTTTTATTTATTCTTGAAAACCACATGTCTAAAAAAAAACACCTTTGCTTAAAAATTCCGAATTGTGACGAGTCAAATGCCATTAAAGTTGAGGTGATTGGAACCCTACTAGTTTCTTATACCACGCTCTATTTCAGTAACAATTCAAATCTTTTTCCGAGATACTAGCAATTATTGTCAACTAACGTTTCAAAAAAAAAATATATATATATAGTAAAGCGCAAAACTTTTTCAATACACATATATTATTTTGATACCAAGATTAAGGCGACAAATGTATTTTATGCTCATTAAGTAAATGCCTTAACACTACTTTTCTTAAGTTTCCCTTTGACACTAATACCCATAATTTACTCACCACGCTTTCCGGCGTCTCTCATGACTAGTAGTCTATAGTCTAGACGCCTTTTTTTTGCAAGACGCTAAAACTACGAAAAAAAAACTAATACACCAGCAGTGGCAGGCGAATATCTTTTTCATTGTATGTGGTAAGTGTAGACAGAGCTAATGATGTTGTTTATAAAGTATTAAAAAAATTGTGTGGGTCTCCTGTTGCTTTTTTTGTTTTGTGTTAAGCCTCAAGGCTGACCGCCAAACCTCACTTTGAGGGCTGTAGCGTGGCCACATTTCTACGGCGAGATGAAAACAAATTGTGCTTGAAATAAATGGATATATTTAATGTGAGAGCAATACAATTCAATTTTAAGAAAACAATAATTTAATTAACCTACCAATTATACTGTTTGTTTTTAAAAGAGAGGCCATTTCTACGGGCATTGTTGGAAATGTTCAGTTAACAGCAGGTCACGGCGATGGGCTGGAAGTAAATTAACGCGAATTGAACACACCGGGATAAAATGCTTACCAGATGTGAGACTTTGACTGAGAGCAGGTGTACAGTCTGTGCCACGGGTTAAAGTAACTAACTAAACGCACAGCTGGCAATCAGTGACTTAGAAAATTAAATCAGTTGGAGGCTTACTAATTCGGTTGACTAAACAAAAATGTCCTTGCACTTGTTTGCTTGGCAGGGCGCGTGCATTGTTGTACACCGTTTGCCTTTGTAGGCAGTGTAATTTAAAAGTCTAAATGTAGGAAATTACCCACATATGAAACACCTGTTGTATAGATAGCACATTTGGCCGAGATTAAATAGAAAGGATGTGTATGCGTGAAATTTATGTTAACTACGCGGACATTCAAACATAACAATACATTTGAAATCACAAATCTGCTTTACATTTTGTTCAAAAATTATCATTCAACAAATCACAGATGTAGTTAGCAAATTCTTCTTGGTTTTTTTTTTGTTGTTTTGCTTTATTTTGCCACAATACGTCACTTTCATGCAAATGCAATGCAACATATGGATCGACTTAGCAGTTGGTAATTCCATCGTTGACAAAAGTCACGAAGAAAAGCAAACACACATTTTGTTGTTAGCGAATTTAGCATACGGCGGAAATACCACTGGGCTTTTCCACAGCCGAACAAGTACAGCTAGCCACTAAGTAGAGTGGGCTATTTGAAAAATTCCCAAAAGGCGCGTCCAACAAGTGGCAGTCGCAAGCGAAAATTTATATATCAAAAGTACAGTTACTTTATTAGCAAGTGCAACAAAAATGCAAATAGGGTTGCCAAACCTCCGCAGAAAAGTGTGAGAGCAATTTTTGAGAGCGCGATAATGAAAGAGAGAGCGAGAGCGAGAGCGAGAGAGTGTGACAAGCCAATTTGGTGTGAGGAAAAGTAAACAATAAAACGCGGTACCACAATAAGACTGAATTGTAAAGGTAGACGCAGCGAGTATGGAAAATGCAAAATAAAGTTGCTGAAAACTGAAGAAGAAGATTCACTGAAATTTAGGTACACTAGGTAGTTAGTTTGTTTTGCTGCCACTGATAGTTCGCACGACATTCATTTGTTTTGGTCCTTATTCTTATCTGTTTGGTTATCTGCTCTTGTTGTTGTTTGTTGTTTGTTGTATTCTCATCAAATTTTCACTCACTTCACTGCCAATGCGATTCACACCTTTGTTTACGTATGTAGTTAAGTGCCTTGCCATTTTTCCCATTTCTTTTACTTATTGTCATAGTTTCGCGTGTTACTGTGTCTGGGATTTTATCAACCGTCAGCCACATACTGCGCTTTTGTCCAACTAAATATTTCCCATTCGACACACCTCTTCTGTTTGCCTTCCTTGAGACGTATGTATGTTTGTTGTTATTTACTTTTTCTTTGGTAACTAGCTTTCAAAACAAATTGTCACCTCTTGGAAGACTAAATAAATAATATTCTCACGTGAGATTTTTTTTTTGTTTTTTTTTTTTTGTTTGGTATTCCAACCATATGTTTGCAAGATACATATATATTTAGTATCGTAGAAATTCAAAGATAGTTTTTCATAATATTTTGGTTGTTGTCGTTTGTCGGCTCTTTGTTCCGTTCGAGTCCAATGCACGCCTTTTTCTTTCACATGAGAAGTGTGAAAATATACGCACGTGTGGTAAATATATGCACATATGTCCATACTTATTGTTGGCCACCTATTAGTAGTCGTCCCAAGGGAGGAAATGAAGTAAACCCTCGGTAGGCGACGTAGCAGCTAAGTTATACCAGATGTTATTAATTATACTGTAATTGGAATTTTTCAAAAATCTTAATTAATAGAACTTTCTATCAATTTTCCTTTCAATATTTACGGGACTATGCCAATTGTTAGAAAAGTACTTTGGTAAGTAAATTTTTGACAACTATGAGGTGAACAGAAATTTCCTAGCCGTCAAGGATAGTGAAAAATTTGACAGCAAGTATTACCAAGAAAAAACTGCATTGGTCCGTGTTTTGTTCTAATATTGCTAAAACGTCTAATAAATGCATGAATTTCAGTACCAGAGGAATTTAAATCTGCAAAGACAAATATTAATTACTTGTCTCCAAACCAAACTTGGCAAGGGATGACGGAAAATCGTTCCAATATATGTACATCAACTTTGCACCCTGTCGGAAAAACAGAAGATCAAAAGGAAACCATTAATTACTGGCTTAACTCGCTGGTCTTCGTCTGTATTGAAGGATCTTCCATAAATTTCCAGCAGTAAAAAGTTACGAGTTGCCACAGCAGAAATGTAAGACTTTCTCACCATAGTAAAAAATTTGCTCACCACAGAAATTTTCAATCAATTGTCATAGGCCCAGTGGAAAATAAGTAAATAAGCAGTTAGAGAAAGGCTTGCAGCATAAACCTTTTTCGTTATTTTTTTAGCCAAAGTTCGTGCTAGAATTTAAATTTCTCACTTATAAAAATTCATAAAATTTTATTTATACAAACATAAAAAATTTGCTTCAACTTCTTAACCAGAATTATAAAAATTCTGGTGTGCGCCCATTTAAGTTTAGTGGCCCATTTAAGTTTAGTCACTAGAAATACCGGTGCGCCTTTCCATTCCAAGACAACCGGTCTATACGGGTCATGTTTGTCGTTTTCTATGAAACTCGAATGTGATGTTTTTTGATGAACATGGTCAGACACGTATCTCTTCTTTTGAGCGAAAATTTTTTTCCGATATTTCTCCGCGTTTTAATTTCGCTGTGACAATCGTATTTTTCCGTCTTTAAATATTTTTTTGAATGCACATAACTTCTCTAAAAACTGGCCGATTTTGATAATTCAAAATGTTAATAATTAGTTGAACTTTAAAATACCAAAAAAATGTATACTCATTTACAACAATATTTTTTTTTCACAAAAATGAAAAAAAACACTTTTTCTAAAATTCTGTTTCTCAAAAAATGTATTGTTTTTATTTTTTCACATCACACTTCAAAATATATTTTGGCCAAACAGCTGTTAGTCAAAACTTTTTGTTTAAGAGATGCATTTTTTTTTTGTTTAAATAGTGTGTTTGTTTTAACGTAAAACATTTTATAGGATAAATAATGTTTCAAATGATAAAACTGTTTAATGTTTACATTAAAATGACCGCACCATGTATTCATATCTTTTTTATTTAATTATAATATTTTTTTTTTAAATAAAAATATAGTTCATTCTATTCATTAAATGGGGTACTATCCACTTTGTCCATAAAATTAATATTTTTTTTTTAAATTTCAATACAATTAAGAAGCAAACTATCGTTTTCATTCGAATCTTCTCTTAATTTTAAGAAACCGCTGATAACAAATTCAAAATTATTGCCACTTTAAAGTATGTTATTTTCTGAAAATAAATATTACCCTTTTTTAAACAGTTTGTTTATTAAATGATACAAGTTTGACTTAATAAGTTTCAGTATTTATACAGTTTTTACATATTTCCTTTTAATATAAAAACAATTCAACTTTAATACAAGTTTTGACAGGGCCTGTATTTAACAATTTAGTACAAATGCACAAAAAAGACAACGAAAGAAAGAGAGAGCATCACTATTGACATTAATTTTTCAAAACAATTATCGGGTCTTACAATAGGAACGCACAAAAGTTTCTTTTTTATATAAAACAAAAACGGTTCGGGATATGAATTAAATTCTTTATTGTGAAAGCAAATTCGATGTCATTATGTATGGAACTCGATTTCTTTTGCATGGGCACCACGGCCACGCTTGCAGAAGTCCAGACGCTGCACCTAATTTTCGACAGTTTCACGTTCGACATTCGTACGAAGTTCATCAATCGTCGCTGGCTTGTTGGCATAGACCATAGACTTGTCGTAGCGCTACAGGAAATAGTCTAACGGCGTCAAATCGCACGACCGAGGCGTCCAATTAACAGGGGCATTTCGTGAGATAACACGATCACCAAACTTGGTTTTCAATAAATCGATTGGGACATTCGCTGTGTGGCTTGTGGCGCCGTCCTGTTGGAACCACATATTGTCCAAGTCTATATCATCGAATTCGGGCCAAAAATATTCGGTTATTATTGAGCGGTAGCGATTCCCATTCACAGTAACGTGCCGGTCTTGATCATCACGGAAGAAGTACGGCCCAATGACGCCGCCGGCCCATAAACCGCACCAAACCGTAATTTTTTCAGGATGCAATGTTGACTCATGGAGTACGTGTGGATTGCTGCCTGTCCAATAACGCATATTTTGCTTATTGACGAAGCCATTCAGCCAGAAATGACGACGACCATAAATTGTGCGTAGCGCTCTTTAAGTTGAGGCCATTGACTCCGAATTTCGGTAGTAAAATTTAATAATTTCGACTCGTTGTTGCATCGTAAAGAGCAGGAAAAAAATTTGGCGTCGTTTGCTGTCACTATCGGTCTACTTTTGTAGCGTTTCTGTTGCAAAACCCTTTATAACTAATTATGCACTGAAAACTTTTGAAACGAAAATATATAAATAAGTCAACACTTAACAAAATTAAGAATATTAAACCAAAAAACCATATAAAATAGAATATTCACAAGGCTCCTATTTATGGTAAATTAAAAAAAAAAAATTATTTAAAAAGGTCTCTTTTAAAATAAAAAGTTGTCCTTATAAATAAATTTTATAAGATTCCAGTAGATATGAGAGGATCTCTATATTAATTTTTTAGGATAAACACAAGGAGATTTCTTCTTACAATTGCATATTTTTGGACAAAATTCTATAAAAATTAGTAAACAAGAAGTTATCTACTTGCTGTCAGCCGTTTTATTTTTTTTAATAAGATTTTAAAAGAAAATCAAAATAAAATTAAGAATATGTTCTAGCAAATATTTCTTTAATATTATCCCCTCTCGCCCTCTTTAGCCATCAATCTTTTTTAGGCGTCGACCTGTTTAATTATAGGTGAACTTTTTAGCTCTGTATAGTTGGATAAGCTAATTTGACTATTACGCATAATAAAATAACATAGGTATTTAAACGATCGCCACGGTTTATACCGATATCTCACAATAGTAATTAGCTATAAAATGAGTTACGAAACGATTTTTTAATCTCATTGAAATTAATTTAGAGTATTCACACTATGTGCCCAATTTTTCGATTTTGCATAAAATTGCATTTGCCCATAGTTTTATTACTAACACATTAAACAGTTTCATAGTTTTTATAAAGCAATCAACCATTGATTGAATTTTATTACTTAATTTGGTTTAAAAACTTTCATAAATTTGTAAATGCTCGCAAAGCAGACTCCACACGCCATTTGAAACTTATACGACAAGTAACACAAACTATCTAAGCATAAAGTTGTTGTTATTGTTGTGTCAACCACTGCATTGAAAACTTTCTTAACAAGCGATGGTCTGAAACCGAGAAAAAACGACCAACTACAGCTCAATAAAATGAAACAAACCCCAACGGGAAGACAAGCATCGTTGCAAGAAAATAACGAAACTAAGCAATGGATGTACACACATACACACATACATACATACATACACACATACACACGTTTGTATAAAACTGAAAGTAAACTAAACTTAACAAGAGCCCAGCCAGAAGGCAACAACAAACAAAAGTCAGTAAAGCAAAACCATATCATCGATTATGTAATAAAACATATAGGAAAAAGTAAAAACAATCAGACAAAATAATTTATATTCGAAGCAGTTGCAGCGCTTGAACAAGTTATATTTAGTCTCGAAGGATTAATAGAAACAAAAACTTTCTAAAAATAAAAATTTAAGTTTCGCAAATAATTGGAGAGGTTTTTCTTTTTCTCGATTTTTCTTCTGTCGGCTGGTGATTGATGACCAAATAAAGATTGAAAACCTGCATGCAATAAAATAAATTGTGAGTGTATAACGAGAGAAAAATTTGCACAGCTTTAAGCTAGGTTCACATCTACAGAGATTAGAAAAGCAATCGAGAAAGTTAATCTATCAGTTCATATAAGTATGTACAGTCAGTGCTATAACTTCTTAAGAGATTATGGCAGAGTTCAACAAATTGCGCCAGTCATTCCTTCTTCCTGCTAACTGGCGTTAATTGGAAATACCAAGTGACGTCAAGTCATTTTCCACTTGGTCTTTCCAATACGGGGAGGCAGTCCTCTTCCTCTACCCCCACCAGCTGGTACCACGTTCAATACTTTCAGGGCTGTAGCATTTTCATCCATTCTCACCGCATTGCCCAGCTAACGTAGCCGCTGAATTTTAATTCGCTGTCTATGTCTATGTCGCGGTAAAGCTCTGCGGTACTCGCCGTCGCAAAGACGTAGAGGTCCAAAAAATTTCCGGAGAATCTTTCTCTCGGACACTCCAAGTGCCGTCTCATCTGATGCTGGCAGCGTCCATGTTTGTAGAGCGTGGTTTTCGTTCATCGAGAGAGGGTTTTACTACACAATTGCCTACTCAGTCCAAAGTAGCACTTGTTGGCAAATGAGATTCATCGTTGGACTTCGAGGCTGACATTGTTGCTTGCTGGTGTTAATGCTGGCACCAAGATAGACAAAGTCCTCGGCTATTTCGAATTTGTAGTTGTCAACAGTGGTGCGGGATCAAGACGCGAATGCACTGACTGTTTATTTAATGACAGGGGATACTTCAATTTTCCCTCGATCTCCTGCAGACCCATTCGTTTTGCTTGTTTATTTAGTCTGTCGATGTTATCGCCATACGCCAGTAGTTGCACATTTTCAGCTGACCTATTTAATTCTGTAGCTTGAATTATATTTTCCAACATAATGTTAAAGAAGTCGCACGGTGTATAATCATCATATCTGAAACCTCGTTTGGTATCAAATCGCTCGGAGAGGTCCTTCCCAATTCTGGCTGATCTGGTGGTATTGCTCAGTGTCATTTTTCATAGTCGACACTGCGACAGTTAGGCAACTTGTTCTCGAGCTGGCTAAAGCTGATTGAAAGTCGACAAATAGATGGTGGGTATCGATCCTCCTTTCGCGGGTCTTTACCAATATTTGGCGTATCGTGATTATATGGTCGATGGTAGATTTATCAGGTCTAAAGCCACACTGATAAGGACAAATCAATTCGTTAATGTTTGGCTTCAGGCTTTCACACAATACGCTCGATAGAACGTTGTCGGAGATGTTAAGAGGGCCTGATCCCGCGGTAGTTGGGCTTAAATAGCTCAACTGGTAACCTATCTGCTCCAGCGGCTTTGCTGTTCCGTAACCGGTGACGGGATGTTAATGTCGTCATCGGCGGTTTAGTGTTCGGGATCTTCATATTCTCCAGCGACGCTTACGCTGTCACCATTTAGCTAAGTGGAGAAATATGCCTTCCACATTTTGAGTGTGCTTTGGACATCAGTCACCTGGTCACCGTTCTTCTTCAGTTTCATGTTTCGCCCATAGGTGTTTTTAAAAAAGACAAATAAAAGATAAAAGATAAAAGATAAGCATATATTTCGGCTCGCAACGAAAGGTAAAGACGTATGGAGTAAAATTCCACAGGAAATATTTTCGTAGAACATTCTAACCCTTCAGCTCCCTCCAAAAAGCCTCTTTTCGATCCTCTCAAAAAGCATATTTAGAAAACTTTTACATAATTAAAGTACTTGTATTGTGTTGTTCGTCGACAAATTTTACTAGGAGTCTTCTCAGACTAAATCTGTGTGCGAATAAAACCGATTGTTTTGTACTTGTTAATTTTGGGAAGAAGTTCATAAACAAATGTTTCGTTTTTTCAAGAATTGTTTTGGTTTTTATTTCTGTGATTTTATACGTGCTTTGTACACTCTACGAAACATACAAAACGAATTGTTGTAGTATGTTGAGTTAAGATGTTTCCAGGGGATGTTATCATTGTTTGAGAGAAAAAATCCGAATGCGTAGTGCGATACAGCTGACGAGGTTACTTTCAATAGTCTTTAGGGGCACGATATCGAGGACGAAGTATCGATATGGTACTCATTCAAAGTATCGCTCTAAAAGAAGCGAGTATCTATAAATATCGAATTCTAAAAACTCGTTACCGAATATATCGATACTACATACCCAATTAATTTCAGACACAATTTTTTTTATAAAACGTAGTATGTTTGTTAGTTAAAAAATATTTGCACAAATACCAATGAGGGCGTTAGTATAACATACCATTTGGAGACTTCAATTTTGAAAAACTCGCACTCTTTCCTGTCTATTGTTTTATTTTGCCAATATGTGTTTAGCTTGAGAAAAGTTGACAGGAGAGGACACACCTTACCTAAAATTGACTTACCTTACAGCGTAACCTTGATACGGACCTTATATTTCTTAATACTTTTTTCATTGCGCCTGATTATGATATCCATATATTCGGGCCCTAACGGCGATAAAATGTTATCGATCATTTTTTCAAACTTCTCTAGATGTTGTAGGAGCATTTCTGTAGCAAAGAGAAAACGTGTATGGTTTTTTTTCGCGGGAAGGGTTCGTATTGTTTTGTACTTGTCTTCGCAAATTCGATACGATACTGGGATTCAACTACTCGATTCCAAAATATATCGCTTTCAAAGTATCGAGTAATAAATATCTTTATCGAATGGCAGAAATATCGATATGCTATCATATAGTATCGAAATTCGTGTCCCGAATATGTAGTGTTTAGATCGAACTTTTTGTGACAGTAAGTTTATTACTTTAAATTTATTTGCGTTATATAGGAAGTGAAAAAACTTCGTACTTTTATAGAAATGACACGCGGTACTCATTTGACTTGAAGAACGCACGATAATCCAAACTTTGCGAGATTGTGGCAAAATAATAAGGGAAATTACACAAACAAAATGTACTAGGAACATAAAGATGGTGCATTCCTTTTAGAAAAATCCAAGTAAATGTGGCACTACAAAAAGAAGTGGACGCAGTGTATAAATAGTTATCATAGTTATCCGTATAACCTTAAATACGCGAAACATACTCGACAGCCTAGGTTACTACAGCATCATAGATTACGATTTGTTGAAAAACATAAAACCGATGCCGCATAAAAAGCTTTGGCATTGCGTGACATTTGTAACTGTGTCCGAAAAGCGAAATCGTAAGCGTGATATCACTATAAAAGCTTTGGCAACTTTCATTTATTTATTGAAAGACTAGATTGATGAGCATTTATTTTGCTTACGTTTTCAATTTAAGTTTTTTTTTTGTAGAAAATTGAATTGTAGCGTCGTCTGTTTCGAAGCGAATGTGAGTAATAAAAGAGATATGAAAATCAGTTGATTGGCGAGGCGCGCGAAAATATGAGATATGGCGAGCTGTCTGCTACGCTTTGGCTTCGGCGTTGGTTATATGAAAACTTCGTATAATTAATTGTATATATTAATCTTAGCTGTCAAAGCGAAACTGTCACGTAAAGCGAAACAAGCTTTCTATCTAGCATAGCCTTAAATCTTGGGATGAAGAGTGGCAGCTCCTGATTTTCAGTGAAGAAAAAACATTCAATATGTATGGTCCCAATAGTTTTCAAATAAAGTGGAGCATAGTCAACGAAAATGAAAAACTCGGTATGCCAGAAATTTCCACTGTGGATCACTGTGGATCACTGATGGAATGGGCGGCATTTGGATATAATGGGACGAGTCGCTTTTGCTTTATTATACTTATAGTTTCAGATAATGGTTTAATTACATTTTCTGATAATTTGTATAGCGAATCTTGGATATTCAAGCAGGATAACACCGCTATTTAAAATGCTGCACACCAAAAAAAAAAATTTTCTGAAAAAATCTAAGTATAATGGAATGGCTATCAGTCCATATCTTATGCAGTTTGTCGGCAATTTGAGTCCATAAAGGAGCTAATGGCGTGTATTCAAACTGAGTAAAAAAAAATATTCCATTTTCCACATTTCGTTCATTGATAGAATCAATGCCACAATCTTTGTCAAAGGTGACCAAATCAATTGTGTGACTTGCTTTGTATGCTTTAATTTTTTTGGTTCCAGCTACAGTTACTTTAAAGGCTTTTATTCTATGTACTTAACATTCATTTATCTTATTTACATGTTCTATTAAATTGCATTTTTAGTTCTTCGAATTCTATGAAAAGATTCTCCGTCATCCCTTTTGAAGTTTGGTTTGGAGACAAACCGGTTCCGACGCTTGCCATCTTCAGTGTAATTTTTTATTCTGAAAAATCGTTCCGTCGGGAAAAAAGACGATCAAAAAGAAACAAAATAATTATTGTTTTTTGTAAAATTCATTTAAACGTTGTATGCTTATTTCATTGAGTGTATAAATAAATGATAAAATTCTTGAACATTTTAATCCTCTTACCAAATCTATTTTTCAAGGGTTTTAGAAGTTTTCTAAAGTGACTTACTCTTTCAACGGTTTGCTTTCTATTAATCAGAACAGTTTATATTGACCCTTTTGTGTTTGAAAAAAAAAAAAAACATCCGGGTTTAGCCGCACTTCGTTATTTGCTTTATTTCAATTGTGTTCTCAAAAATGCTTGAAAAAAGAAAGGATTTCCCATTAGCAGCGGAAGAGTTTCCACTGCTCAAGTAGCACTCGTAAAAGTCCTTGCTGTATTTGTTGAAGTAAGCATAGAAAATTGAAGAGTAAAACTTAAATATGTGCACTACTATTTTCTCATGCATTCGTGTAAAACAAACAAAAACCCATGTTACCCATTGACATGGAATGCACGGGTTTCGTTTGAATATTTAGATAGTATGTATGGTAGTCTCAAAAAGTAGAAAGCAAAAGCGCTTGTGTGGAATTTCCCTTATGTGAAATACCTAAGCAATATTTTCTTTTGTTTTAAAAAATTTGGAAATCTACAATAATACCGAATTGAATTAATAGTAAAAGGGTTTAAGCCCGGATGGGGGGAAATTTCTGATATCAAGCATTTCGTGTACAGCATGTGGCGTACGTAGAGAACATTTCTTAAAATTTAGTTGTTCGCATTCTTTATTTTCAAGTTTAAACAATAAACGACTATTTCTTTCTGTGAGGCGCTGCTGGTGTGTTAGTTGTATTATCCCTGCAGTCAAGCTCCATATTTTCAAGCCATATGTATGTATGTATTTATATTGTCACCTGAAATGCAAAAGATGGTAACTGACAAAAAATTCTAAATTCAATTTTTCGATTTATTATAATAAATTTTGGTCGACTAACAAATAGCCACATAAACCCGTGCTCATAAAAATAATACTCGTAGCAAAATCAATTAACCGTTCGTTGGCCTTAACATCGATTAGTATTTTCGGACATTAAGGATAGAAATTTCATATATTTTGTAGGAAAAAATTGAAAAAAAAAAAACAGTGAATCGTTTGTATTTTATTTATAACGACCACAATTTTTATATTTTTGTTAAACTCTCCTTTGAACAACCTACCCATCATCCACATCCCTTTCTGATTATCTGGCATTTTCACTTTAAATCGTTTAGCTGATTGTGGATCAATCAGAGAAAGATATTGGTACCTTAGTTTTGAAAGTAATGAGGAGGACGAGGATGCCTTTGGATTTTTGGTGATTCTTGTAAAATACCTTATTTGTTTAATATATGTATAGCACTCGAAAGTAATCGATTTTGTTAAAAAAAAAATAGTTTCGTGAGACAGTCTTTGAGTTTCAGCTCGATTGCAAGTTCTTTTTTTATTAGGTAGATTTTATTTTAATCCAGAATTTAGGGTAAAATTATACCCAAAAGTCAACACGTTTTGAAAATTTCGTTTTTCTTTATTAAATTTTAATTATTTTCTATTAAAATATTGACAATTCTATAACAGCAACTTTATCAAAATTTAACGCATTAAAAAAAAATCATCAAAATTTCACACTTTTTTATACGCTTTCAGAATGTTATGTATTAGAAAGAAAGGCGTGAAACTGTCAGAAAAAAATTGTAAAAAATTGACAAGAATTTTTAGCTTTTTTAAACTTGGACTTTATTACATTAGAATTGAATGGACTATAACACTGTATCATACCTGAAAAACTTTAAAACTTTCTAAAAAAAAAAAAAAAAAAAATTAGGCACGTTGATGAACTTTTGTTCATTTTCTAGACATTTCATTTATTTAAAATTACCTATATTTTTATTTAAAAAAATTGGAATTAAATAAAGCGTACATTTTGCTAAGTAGTTTTCTGAACACTACTGCATATTAAAAAAAAAAAACGATTTTACTAGCGAAATTCAGAAGGGTTGTTTCCTGAAATACTTTTAGCTTTATAATGTTTTTTGCTTCTCTTAGAAACAAATTTCTTAGCTCCAGAATTTTGCAACTGGCTCTTCAAATTACATAATTCGAATTTGATACGAGTATCTATCATAATTTGTAGTTTGAGTTTTGTTTTACATCGCTTTATAAGCTTTCACAAAATAAGGTGTGCTTTACATAAATAAAAAATAAACAAAAATTTGTATACACTATTCCGTGGAAATATTGTAATACAAGGTTTATCAAATTTGTATGCTTAATTTTGCTTATGCTGGCACTGAATATTATATAACGACAAAATCAGTTTTTCTCCAAACCAAATCTGACACGGGATGAAGGAAACTCGTTCCAATATACATCAACTTTTTATTCACCCTATTGAAAAAAAAGAACGAAAAGAAGGACAGCACTTTTATTATCCAGTTTTCTCATCGATTAATATTTAGTTGTTCTTCATTTAAGTCCATCATTCGTATTGGAAGAACATAAAATACTTTGGGAAACTTTGGGGCAATCACCGCCATTCCTGGAAAAATCTTGTTTTAAGTTATTCAATACTTGACGGTTATCCTTAAAGCTGCTCGCGCTAAATAGCCTCAAAAATTTTCAATAATATTCAAATTGGATAATCCCGCTGTCCCTACTCAGATATTCGCATAATGCTCTGCGAAGACGCCTGTGAGGATTTGGCGTTGTCTTGTTGAAGAATCATCGATTGGTCAACATTAGCGCATGTACAATCAATTATTTTATTTTCAATCAGCTTTTCATTGCTTTTCATTTTAATCAGAGAAAATTATTTCGGTTTCTCCGTGGTAACCGATTACAACCTAAATCATAACGCTGTATATTCCAAACTGGCCCTTTGCTGTCTTTCGGTGAGTGGTGGTGTTGTCTTCAGTCTCTTCCGCTTTATCACTTCAGATTTTTTAGTAGAGCTTGAACGTTACGAAAGTTACTTCTAACGCCAGCTTCAGCCGAAAATTGCACAATTTTTCCTCTCTCTCCTATGACATAAAGTTTTTCAGATTCCTCAGAAAATTCATAATAACTTGTTTCCTTCCATTTAGAGTATTTGCAATTTTCGTAAATATATTTTGGTAAATTTTACTACACCTCGTTGTTGATTCAAAACTAAAAACCAATCAGTTATTTACTACACGATTTCATCAAAAACTCGAAAGTTTTACCACCACATCAGCACAAATTTAAATTTCAAACTTTTTAATCAGAAAATGTTTTGAGTATGCAGTTTTATAGTCCATCCAATTTTAGTAATTAAAGGAAATTTTAATTTGCTAAAAATTTCCACTGAGTTTTGATAATTATTTAGCTGGCGATGTTGCTCATTTGCTCCATATAAGTAAAAATAAAAAAAAATTATCAAAAATTACGTTTAAAAAGTTTAAAAAATTTCATTGAAGTTTGTACAAATTTTTAAGCTTGAATTTATATGGTTTTTCTCAGAATGAACTGTATTTTATACATAATAACAACAATGGAAGTCCTAGTTGACCTATCTCACAGCTGATTAAATTCACAGCATTTAAACTGCCGTTTGGTCATTGAAGCTTTCAAAAATACAGCTAGGCAAAGTAAAGAAACAAAGCGTACATTGCGGCAGTACCTCCTAAATTTTTTTTATTTTAAAAAAGTCCGCATCTCTCGCTGAGATGTCACCTGTGCGAGAATGGCACTTCTTTGCATTTTCTTTTTTGCTTTGTAAACTCCACATTTTGAAGGTAGATGTCGCTGAGCCGCAATTAGCATCGTATTGGCGGAACAACATCCATTAAATAATAGACCGTGAACTAGAATGTTTGGTATCGAACTACGGGAATATGTATGTATGTACATTCATACATATGTATGTAAATACCCAAATACTATGTAGTAAATTTGAAAAACGTGATGTGCTTAGTTTAGTAATGCAATTTCACTGCACTCACCGAACTCATCTGCCACATCCCCCAATAGCTGGCGCGTGCAAAGCATTTCAATCTTTGGTATTTCAGCAAATCTAGATATGAACTATGTAACTTAAGAATGCAACTACTAGAAAATTACTTTATTGCGGTCGACATATTATTTAACAAAGTAAGGTAACCCCAAACTTCAAGCTGCAAATTGGCTCAATCGCCAAAGTGGAACTCCTCAACCTACTCGCAGACTCGCAAATTGCTGCAATAATAGAATAAATATTGACACTTTTGAATCGTTTGGCAGGTAAATAGCTCATCTTGAGAAATGGACTGCATATAAAAATATAAAAAAAACAAAAAACAATTTCAAAAATGCAAGTGGGTACACAAATACTTATACTATGTTCTTAGTTGGCACATTTTGCTCAGCCACTTGAAATACAAATATATTTATATATGTAGTATATACAAACAAACCTAAGCATTTCTCCAGTTGGCATACAAGTGTCATAACGTAAATATTACACGTTTATAAATAAAATTCTGTTTGCTTTACAAATGAACAATTCCAACAAGCATATTATGTCCTTGTATTGAATTGCCAAGTGCGAAGTTGCCTTTCGATAATTGAAGGAAAATATGTAAATATGAAATATGAAAATATGTTTCTATATACTTAGGTAGCGTTGTTATAGTCTAGTTGTTTTAAATGCCCAAAATATCACCTTGGTCACTCACAAACACACACACACTTACGCAATGCACATAAAAATGACAACACTAAATAGTAAATATCACACGTGCTTTCAAAAATTACCTACTTTTACGAGCATTTCTTTAGCATTTACCAAATTTGCGGCGGAATTTTCGCGTATGCCACAAAAATTTCCACTTTCATTCAAAACCCACTAATAATCTAACTAAACGGCTGGGTTTTTCAAATGTCTTCAGCATTGTGCAGATATGTACATATGTATTTAGTGCGCGGAACTGCCGCACGTCAATTGACTTCTTAATTATTCGATGAAAACTCTGCGAAATGTCTCAACTCGACCAGGGTAGTGAACGGTATTATTGCTAGCTAAGGTGTGGTAATTACATGGGCGGAAATTAGAACACATTCGGTTGTGAAAGGTCTACTAACTTTTAAATAAATTATAACGTATATACATACATATAGAGTCGGACAAAACAGATTTTACTTGGTAACACAATTCACTTGGTATGCGATAATTTTTTAAATATCACAGCAATTGTTGTGTAAATATAAATATGGATATTATTATTCACGAATCAATACATTTTAGCGAAGTTTCTAGTAGATTCAAGGAAAACTACGAAATTGACCTGCAAATCTGAAAAAAACGATCGGTAAAAAACCTAAAATAAAAACGCGCGTGCCCCTAAGTACGGGAGGCAGAAGTAAAACTTCTCTGCCGACTCTTCAAGGAGATATAGAATTAAATATGGGAGAGAGTTTTTTAAAGCATCCTTGTTAGGTTTATTACTTTTGGAATAAATGAAAATAGTAGTAGAAATTAGTAAAAATAGTAGTAGCATTAATAAAAATAGGAGTAGTAGTTAGTAGTAAAAATAATAGTAAAATAAGTGAAAAAATTGTAGTAGTAATGAGTACTATTTAAAAAGTAGTAGAACATACTCAACGGAGTAGCAGTAATAAGTAGTACCTTTAGTCAAAATAGTAGTAGAAATAAGTATAAAAAGTAGTAGAAATAAGTGTAAAAAGTAGTAGAACATACTCAACGGAGTAGCAGTAATAAGTAGTACCTTTAGTAAAAATAGTAGTGGGAATGAGTAATAATAGTAGTAGTAATTAGTAGTAGCATTAGTAAAAATAGTAGTAGAAATAAGTATAAAAAGTAGTGGAACATATTCAACGGAGTAGCAGTAATAAGTAGTATCTTTAGTCAAAATTGTAGTGGAAATGAGGGAAAATAGCAGTAGTAATTAGTAGTAGCATTAGTAAAAATGGTGGTAGAAATTAGTAAAAATAGTAGTAGATATTATTAAAAAGAGTAGTAGTAGTATGAGTTAAAATAGTAGTAGTAATATGTAGTAGCATTAATAAAAATAATAACAGTAGTAATCGTAGTGATTGTATTAGTAATTAGTAGTAGTACTATTAATTAGGGCTTGTAGTGGTAGTAACTAACAGTAGTAGTAGGAGCAACTAGTAGTAGTAATAACTAGTAGTAGTAGTAGTTGTAGTGGTGAACCAGTCCCGAAATACTAAAAGATCTTGAAATGGTCCCGAAATATTTAGTCCAAAATAGTGCCGGAACGGTCCATAACTTGTCCTCAAATGGTCCTGAACTAGCTGGCTTAGTATGTATGTATGTATTTGTATTGTTTCTCCATACAAGCGTCATTTAGTGACTTCGTGACGCGATTCTGACGTGACTTGCGTGGCGCGATGTAGCAAATCACTGCCGCTAAGGAAGTTTTACTTCAAACAAAAAAATATATACCTATTTGTTGAAAAGTATTCATCCTAATTCTGAGTTCCGCCCGAAAAATTTGGCAGCATGGCGCCGAATAACTGTTACCCAATTTTTGTTTTAGAAAGTACTTAACAGCTCCAAACGTATCGGAAAAGCAGCACAGGCTTATGCCCGGTATTTTATCCCATATCTTCTGATACCATCACTTGAATTGCTCCATCTGTAAGTGTTTTTTGTTCTTCAATTTATGCAGCATGTAGCTCCATATTCAATAATCTAATGGATGTGAGCTGGAGCAGATTCTTGCTGGAAGCAAAAAAAAAAATGCATGGCCTATGGCAGCATATGCTTCTTAAAAAAAATCTACCAAGTATTAACTTGCGTTAATTTTGACGCCTTTCTCGAGTGAGAGAAGAGGAGTTAAGAGTTTTCAAGGACTCCCTAATTTCATTTAGCTTAGCACCCTTCTAATGAAATTTTATCATCCATCCTCGCAAATTTGTTTATATTGAACAACTATCTCAATTAATATAATTTGCTTTTTTTAGGTATTTCAATTTAAATTTCACATTCTCATATGTAACGCAAATTAAAGATAAATGAACTTAATTGATTGACAATATATTAATTACGTATGCTCCCCCCAAAACTTTCAATATCGTCTACAACCGGAATTTATCGATAAACTTTAACAGACGCTATTTATATATTTTTTTTCGCTTTCATTCTTAAAATAAATATACACGCGAAATTCCGTGAAAAAAGTATCCGTTTGGATTCGAATGAATCAAAACGAGGACATTGGGTATGGGGTTTGCCCAAAATTAATTTTGCATCATTCATTATAGGATATTCCAACTAAGGTAATACCAAACTCGAAACATAAATTTGGTATTTTGCCAATTGTTAAACTTTGTTTTTCTTTGCGTTTTCAGCGTAGGGCTTCTCTCTATTCTCGTTCATAAATCCCTGGCCACTTTACCAACAACCTACTTAAAAAATATCACTAGTCCTTTTTTTAATTATTCACACCTGGAATAAAGTTTTTTTTTGATATTTTGTAAATAAAAAAAAATAACTCACATATTGAATCTCCTTGTTCGCCTCACAAATTTAGGTAAAAAAATCCAGTAAAAAATGCTACTATTTTCGTTCGAAAGTGAAAAATTACTGAACAAAATCCATGCATAATTGAGAAATTGAGTGAAAAGTTAAACATTTTGGGCGAAAGTGAAACTCAGGATTAGGATAATTAATTGAAATTTGTTTCTTTTTTAATTTTATTGTATTAATTGAAAAATTATTTAATTTATCTGCGTTCCTAATTGCGAGGCAAGGTGGTTATTTTTAGTTGTATTACTATGTAAAAGTACCTGAAAAAAAGGCGAACTAAATTCATTCCATAATTTAAGCGAATAAAGTCGAAAAATAGTTAAAAATCCACCATTGTTAATAGTGAAAGTCAGCGCTGCCAGAAAAGACAGTTTCATTAATTGCCATCAGAGCTGCGCGGAATGTTTAAAATTTGTCTCGAAAAATTTCTTACAAAAAGAAAATATTTGGGTTTTCCCAGAAATTTACATCACAACGTATTTCATATAAAGTTGAATTTCCCCATTAATGCTTTCTGTTAATGATTCTGAAAATGCATCTGTTAAGTATTTATATTCAGGTTTTTGCTCTTTTTGATATGCAAGGAATTTCATCGTCGTCTAAAATTTCAAATGTTATTTTCAAGAGTTAAAACCAGAATTCTTTTGTATGATGAGTCAAATTCCAATGAAACCCTTCATTTAAAGCTGCAGTTGTAGTTGGCTTGATTTAAATTCAATGATATCTTATTTTTCAAAAACCTCCGATATAACTAAATTCAGATCTTGGCAAGCACAGAAAAGCATCCCTATTATAATTTCTAAAAACAACCACGACATTAGTGCCAATGCCAGTTACTATCACACCGCTAGAAAGTTAATCCCGAACTTAAAAGTCTTAAACAATATCCTCACAAAAACTTAAAATCTTAGCTCCACTTTTTTTCCTAGCGAAAAATCTCGTGATTGGCACAAAAATCACAAAATTGTCACACGTCAAACGGAATTTTCAAACCACTTCAGACTTGCATATTATTATACTAAATATAAATGAGCTAAAAATTCTTTTAAAAGGTTTGATATTTTTTTAATTTTTATAAACTTTGTACAAAGTATGAAATTTTTGCATTCTTAAGTGGTTTTTTGTTATAGAACAAACATTATGTTTGAAAAAAAAATATCATGAAAAAATCAAAATATAAAAAAATCCATATATTGTCCATTGTTAGAGTAACTTTATATATAAACCTGATATATAAAAATCTCATGTCACGGCGTTTGTGGTATAAGTCTTCCGAAATGGCTCAATCGATTTTTATGAAATTTCTTAAATACATCTTTGGTAGGTATGAGAATATGTTGTAAAATATAGTTTATGCTTGGGAGAAGGTTGCCACCTGTTTGATTTAATTTAATTTATTTTTACACAAATTATATGAAATATTAAAATATGGATGCCAAACTGTTCGTCTCGGCGAGAAGTCTTATAAATAGCTTTACTTTTAAGAGAGTTGCCACCTGTTTGAAACGACAAAATTTTATTAAATTATACACAAGTATACAAGCTATTCAAATATGCGTATCAAATGGTTAATTTCGCAAAGAAGAGTTCTTATAGTGGAGGGAGTTGCCACCTGTTCTTTAAAAGTCGAATTTAATCAAATTATTTAAAAGTTATATGATATAGTAAGATATGGATGGCAAACCATTCATTTCACTAGGAGAAAGTTTATAGGTATATTTTGAAGAGAGTTGCCACATGTTTTTCAAAACTCGAATTTAATTATAAATTATATACAAGAATATAAAATTTTAAAATATGAATGTCAAATTGTGCATACATATATTTTTGAGCGGGTTGCCACCTGTGCCAGAAACTGAAATGCGTTTGCAATCAATAAATAAATATAGCCAAGGCAACGTCTATGTCTAAAACGTTTTCTACGATGTATATAAAAATAAAAATAACGAAATAAAAAAATCTATTTTATCAATCAACTAAACTTTATTGCTCTTGAGAAAAATCTCCAAAAATATTTTTAATAATTTTTGTTGATTCAAAAAGTTGTTTGCTCTAAATGTTTTGGAGTAAATAAATATAAGAAGAGAATTACTTCAGCGTATTTTATATGAAATTCTGTTTTTTTTTCTTGAAATCTGGCAACTTTATTAAATCAGTTTTCGGCAAAAATACACCAAACAAATTATACCAACATTTTATTCGTATAAGTTGCTTAATTAAAATATTATATTATTTCATCTAATTTGTTTTCAAATATTGTTTAGCTTTTCAGACTTTGAGTTTATGATAAAAAAAAGGTACTTAACAATCAATAGGATTATATTATGCAAGCTTACAAAAGCCACTAACATTTAAGATTTTTTCTCTCTCTGTGGTCGGAAAGTGTTCAATATTTTTGTCTGCGTGAGTTATTAGCAAGCGAATTACTTCAAAATTCGAATAGAAGATTAAACAACTATCTTTACCACACTGCACAAAAAATATATTTAAAAAAAAAGAATCTCACTTGATTTGTATTCTTTAATAGCTTTTTCTAACTTATTGTAAACCTCTTTTAATAATAATAATAATACTATAGCGAGGCGCAGCTACTCATTGACTTAAGTCCTCGTAAACTACAATAACACTCTATTCGATTTCAATATTTTCGGCTAAAAATGAAAACAATTTCCATGGCGGGCGATAAATAGACATAGATGTAGGTATTGTTAGCAAATTACTTAGGTTATTTCCACCGGCTCTATGAAAATAAATTGAAAACTCATTAAATTCCAATAAAAATATATTTACATAATTTTCGAATAGTATTTTGCGGGTATTACGACAGAAATTAGCATACGCTGTTGAACAATTCAACTATTATTACAATGTCAAGAACTATGCATTTGTGCGGTTGACCTGTGCATGTAGTTAAAAGATGCACTCTACATTTTGCTTAGTCATAAAAATAATCAAACATACCATCATTATTATTGTGTACAGTCGCCGAAAGGAAATATTTTGAATATTTTACATAGAAAGCGCATTGTATTCCAAATTTTCGTGATGACCTTGTCAATACTCTACTGCTTTTCAAACTTGCATTTCTACCAGGCGGCGGCTTAGTATGGCTTACCAGGAATTTCGAGAAACAAAAATATTTAGTTGTAGCAACTAAGTAAATACAGTTACCTGAATTAATCCTGGAAACATTTTCTGCGTAGGCATCATCATCTCCAATGGATATGCTGACGGGCAGCGAGCGATAGCTTACCTTGAGTTTAATGGCTAAGTTTGTAACAAAGAAGCTACTAACATCCTTGCACCTATACATAGACATTTATGTATGTAAATTGTCGCTATTGTTAAACTAGCAGTGAAAACCAGCGAAGGTTATGGCTGTCTGGAAATATTATAACCTTTTTCCATAATACCCCCAGGTAGAATGCAGATTTGCATTTCTTGTGTGCAGGCGAATGCCACCAGGCGCGAGCATTACTCACTGCGGGTGTGCGCAGGTAGCTGACTAACTGGCGACTAACTAAGCGACCGATCGCTGTTGCCGCGTAAAAGGCATAAATACCCGGGCTGATTTTTAGAAAGGTCATATTTCGACTAGCAGTGATTGAGTGAACAACGCCTTGCGAAAATAGAAGTTTTGAATTTTAAAAATTTATTAGCGACGAGTATATATATTTGTGAAAGAAAAAACAAAAAGTACAAAACTAAAATGGGTTGCACATCGAGCAATAATTCATTCGACAGCTCCGAAAGCAGTTATGGCGCGAATATGCCACGCCGTTACACGCCACGCAAGCGTAACTTTAGCAATCGTGTCGAAAGCACCATGGCCACCAGCGGTTTAGCCACCGACGATTCACGGCGCAATAGCAGCGCTAGTAGTTGGAGTCAATGCAGCACGCCACCGCCGCCACAATCACCACCACCACCACCACCGCAAACCAGCAGCTCAAAACCATCAACAAAATCACAAATCAAGCGCTCGGTATTCCCGAAAATCAATCGCAAAGATATGCCCAAAGCGCTAGCGAGGCTCACACTCGGCAATAAGATGTCTAAGACGAAACAAGAAATTCCCCTAAGACCGCTACCCGTTTTGGAGCGCTCCTATGGTTATTTCTCTGGTTCCACCGATAACTTGGACAGCAGCAGCAGCAGCAGCAATAGTAGTTTTAGCCACAATAGTATGCTCTTGCACACCAAAGATATCGAGGAATCTAGCGTAGAAGAGAAACACCACAGCAGCAGCAACAACGACGACACATCACTACATAATGCCGGTGAACCCGTCTCTAATCTAAAAATGGAAATCTTAATGATGCGCGAAAATATTAAACTTATGCCAGTTACATCAACGCCATTCTGTGCACGCCGTAATGCTACCGCCTCGAGAGACAATGTCAACAATTACAACAATTACGGGGCACCCTCGGCCACATATTGTCGTTGGCGTCAATATTTACAGCATTTACCATCATATTCATTGCAAAATGTCACTGCCGTACCAGAAGCAATCGCCGGCCAATTCAGTCCATCCGATCATCCGGCATACACCGAATTATATGATTTTGAATGTGTTAGTGCACCGAAACGCTATCGCATACAGCCAAGAAATAATGCAAATGCAGCGCCCGCAATTGTACCCGGTTATGGCGTCACACGCATCATCGAATCCACCGAGCTGTGAACGCGCACTTCCGCTGCAAGCGGAAATGTCGTTGTCTCACTGGCGAGGGTGAGGAAAAAAAAATGGCTGATTGACGGAATGAGATTTTAAATCTCATGCAATTGATACGATGTGCAAATATGCTGTGATTTTTCTAGAGTATCTAAAGTGGACTGAATTGAATGGACTAAGATTTAGATATGCTAACTGACGAGGCAATATTTAGTATTTGTTGATTCTTTTGTAATATCTTATTATCATTATAGCTTAGTTATTTATTTTGTATTATGTATGTATATAGATGTTGAAATGAATTAAATTTTATGTAATTTTGAAATTGATAAATCATGACTTTTTCTTTGAAAATTTATTGAATTCAACCAAATTGTAATTGCTAAAATGCCAAAAAAAAATTTCGCTACTCTACTTTACTCTGCTGTCCGTGCTTACGGAATTGATAACAGAATTCCGAACTAAAGATCCTGAAATACATAATCCAGGCACCTCCAAATCCCGGCATGACAAAATGTTTAAAGTTTAAGTGTCTAAAATAATTTAAAACAAGTAAAAACAGCGCTGTCTTCGGCTATGCCGAAAGCTTCATACCTTTCATGAATGGAAGAATAGTAAAAAACGTGTTATTGTATTACAATTTCGTATTACCTATAGTTAAAAGCGAAAATTTCCTTCAAATCAATAAAAATAATTCTAGTAAAGGCATTGTTATAAATTATTTAATGCTTTTCCTTATGTACTTAATTAAAAAGAACTATGTTTTAAGAAGGGAATGGTTTTTGAATATTTTTAATATCGTATCGACGCTTGATATTCAACATTTAAAAAATACAAATAATTAAGTATTAATATGTAAGACCTACATATGTCGGTCTTTGAAAACAGTTATCAGATCCGTAAATAGTTCCCAAACGTTTAACGCTATGATTCATGTGATATTGCGCTGAGCTTATTACTTTTCGCAATAAATATTTGTCCTGAATTTATCTTGCCGATTTCCACTGTGAACTCCGATCTTGCTGAATACTAATATATAGCTAATAATGGTTGATGTTTGTGCAAAATTTCAAGCCTTTAGCTGTTTAAATGGAGGAGTTATGGTGCAAAATGCAATATCTGAACAATCGGTTGTATGGGAGCTATATGTTATATTTCTCCGATCTTCATGATTTTCAATACTGATACGTAGCTAATAATGGCTGATATTTCTGCAAAATTTCAAGCCTTTAGCTGCTTAAATGGAGGAGTTATGGCGCAAAATTCAATATCTGAATAATCGGTTGTATTATATGTTATAGTCACACGATCTGGCCGATTCCGACAAATGTTTAATCATTTGTACAACGACACCTGCTCACCAAATTTCATCAAAATAGCTGTAAAATTGAGGGACTAGTTTGCGTTCAAACAGACGGACAGACGGACAGACAGACGGACATGGCTAAATCGACTCAGCTCATCGTCCTGATCATTTAGGTATACTTTTGATGGGTCTATCTCTTCTCCTTCTGGCACTTACAAACATCGGACCAAACTTAATATACCATTTCATTCTCATGAAAGGTATAAAAAATGCCCGACGGATTAATAAGACTGAATCGCCAATATACTTGCCTAAATTTGGGCGATAATGTTTTGTTTAATCTTCCTTGGACGAAAAGCAACTCGAGGCCTGACATAGTAGCCCAGTTTGCCTAAAGGCGGCCTAATACTCCAAACGAATACAAATTTACATAATTTAATTCCAAATCCAATTATTGAACGAATAACAATAGAAACTAATGTAAATGCAGGGGAAAATAACCGAAAAGGCAAGGCACTTTCAAAACCATTGCTGTGTCAAAGTTATAATTATTCCAAAAAAAATTTTTTTTAAATATTAGACTGCGCAAATGTGTCTAGTATAATTTTTTTGTTTATTTTTTAAACTTTTTTTGTAATTAGTTGTTGTTGTCAGTGACCTTCAATAGTTTAATTATAAGTATATGTATGAATTTATTGAACTCAAGGCCCGATTTAAATAGATAAACACTAGATTTAAATTACAATTTTATTTCATCCTGTATATTATCAAGTATTTCGATATTTTGACTTCAATCTGAGCTCAATAAATTAATACACATATACTTAAACTTTTTATTGTTTTTTGTGCGCCTAATCGAGTCTTTTTGGGGTCTATAACGGAAGTCCGAAATACATAATCCAGCCACGACGAAATCTCCACGCGACATAATCCAAGGCCACAAGGCCAGATCCCGAACATGCACAATTCCGACAAGACACAATCCAGACAAGAAATCCCGACGAAAAAATCCGGAAAAAATATAAAAATATTTAAAAAAATTTGCATTTTGATCGTCTTCTGTATCCCCTCAAAAACAATACGTGAAAGACAGCTAGGAGCATGTTGTCAAGGTGTCAGAAAAAATACCGCCAATATGAAGAGCACAGATTTTAGAAAAAGTATCTCCTCCGCACTGACCACTGGGGATGCATAAGAGAATGGGGTAAAATTTGTTAAAAATATATATAAAAGTTATTTATGCGTTTAGAATGGATTAATAAGGTCCGATCTTCTGCCATTTTTTTCAGTATATTGGTGGAGGAAAAGGTTAAACAAGTATTTTAATTTTTTTTCTGGATTTTGTCTTATCTGTATATTGTGTTATTTCTATATTATCTATGTATATTAACAGGTCGGGTTCTCGTTACGTCTGTATTATGCTTTAAAAATCGTCTAGCTTATGCCTTGTTCAAATTTTAAAAGTCGGCATTATGATGTGGACCCTGATTCGTTATATGTATCAAAATCAACTCTCTCTATAGGAGAAGGAGTCACTTGTGTGTCGGTCGAAGTCGGCAATCTGCGCCGATATTTGCGAAAATCACTGCTACTGATTACAAACTTTGGTAATTACTTACAACAATTTTTAGTTCTTTTCATTTGCTCTGGGAAAGTAGAATTTTTTTAACCTTCTCATAAGGTGTTGATTTTATTTCTGAAAATTTTATTTGCATAAGTCGTCAAGGATAGCGCTCGAATTTGGGTGGCCAAAGTTCTGCTCAGTTTCTTGCATTTTATATGTTTAACATTTACAATGGTTTTCATGCTACATTATATTCGTCAATTTTTCATGAAACTATTGTTTATTCTGTAATAAAAATGCATGCAAACCCAAGTTGTGTCAAATTAAAACAAATCAACAAAACACTGCAGACATACTGTCAAACCACTTTTCTGTTTTTTGCAAAGTATACGTTTTAAAATAAAAATAATTTTCGTAATTTCCAAAGGAGAAGAGACAGATATATGTACATATGTATGTATGCTTCAATTTCCTCACCAAATCATGATTAAAGTTAGCGAATCGCACTATTTATTTATATATTTATTTATTTTTTTAAGCGTAGCGGCGCGCCAAATGTTAAGTAATGAGTATGAATATCAAATTTTTGTATGCATGTATGTATTTACACACATGCTGTTTTTTGTTTACATATTTTATGCTTACAACGGAAAGGGCCTGGTAAACAATTTATATTTAATGTATTTGCGTGCAAATACGTAATAAGCAATTCAATTATATGGGGGCACGAAATGCGGTGGTTTTCGTTCCTACACATCTGGGAATTTTCCTCTCCTTGTCAAAAACAATTTTGTTTACACAGTCACGCGAAATGGAGCTTTATTTCCGTATTTGATGAAACTTAAAGTTAAAGAAAGTTTGCACTTTCCATAATAAAATGCCGAAAGGATGTTTAGTCTATGGATTTGGTTTTTTTTAAGTATTTATTGTTGTTTTTTAAAATATGCTGTATGCAGGAGAAACTTAGTAAAATTCGATGAAAATTTATTTTGCTTGATTTCTTCTGCAAGGCGGGAGTTCTATTATTTCAGTTATATTTTATGTTTCATTGAAAAAAAGTTGTGTTTTTACTGAGAAGCTAAGAATCCGTTTTTTTATGTAATGTAAAATTTATATCACACGTTGCTGGATAAATTATTAATTTTTTATATATTTTTTGTTAGAAAAAAAAAATAGCATTACATTGAGAATATCTGTTGTGTTAATTTGACATTTGGCCTGTCTTTTTTTTTGTAACCGACTAGCAAAAGAACTTCTTTTAGTTGCAAAAGCAACCCTGTTAGCATCTCTTATGAAGCGTGCGATATATTTAGTGCTATTTAAGAATGAAAAATATATGTGCTGGCAAATTTTTGGTTGATTTGGATAACTATTTAAAATATTTATAAATAAAAATTAATTAGGTGTTAAATTGAAATTTTCATTTACCTATTTTCTTAGATCTCATTCAAAAGCAACCCTGTTAGCATCTCTTATGAAGCGTGCGATATATTTAGTGCTATTTAAGAATGAAAAATATATGTGCTGGCAAATTTTTGGTTGATTTGGATAACTATTTAAAATATTTATAAATAAAAATTAATTAGGTGTTAAATTGAAATTTTCATTTACCTATTTTCTTAGATCTCATTCACAATAGCGCAGTTTGTTTTTAATTCACAGTGTTGCATTTCGGATCGGATATAATTTTACCGAGCCTGGCTTAACTCATATACTTTGTTTTGTTGCTTTGCATGCAATCTGTTATTCCATTTAGTGATTTTTTTGTCAGTCTAATACAATGTAATAGGCCTATTAACAAGTGTTGCCTCAGAAAACATAGCATTTTTTTAGGGAAATTTAGGTTTTTTTATATAAATATAGAAGTAGTGTCTCTTACCCTTTTTCTTCTTATTTGGAACTACAACTAATTGACGGTTTGGACTGAAAGCAGTAATTTTGCCAATTTCCATTTTCCTACTGCTCTACTTGGTCCTTCCATCTTTTCATCGAAGATTGATCATTAATTTGACTGCATCGATTATACCGTATTACAATGTATAGAGTTAAAAAAGTTTTGAAAATATGCTCCGCAGGTGTGAACACTTACCTTGTTAGGAAACAAAAATTTTTCTGCATCCTGTGAATACAGCTAAAATCGATTTTTATAAATTATATGCTACAAATATATGTGTACAATATAAGTAGATATTCTTTTGGTTAAAATAATATTTATGTAGAATTTTGCATGCCGTTTATTTTTGCAATAATGTGTGTTTTAATTTAGGTTGTTTTATTAGAAAAAAGTTGCATAACTATATATGTATCATTCATAGAGCCGAAGATGAAATACAGTAAGCCGAAAAAAAACAAATTTTCCTATTTTCAAAATCCTCACAAGCTATGTGTTCAAACCCAATTGGCACATTTTAAACTTTTTTTATGATACGGTCTAATGTCCATATCAATATAGAGCTCGCACGGCATATCATTCCATCTTCTCAAGCATAGGGCCATAGATCGTACGAAGAATAGTTCTCTCAAATGTCCCCAAAGCCGTCTTATCTTCGCTGAACAACGGCCGCATTGAATGATGATGGATATAATAGATTCGTAGAGCGGAATTTTTGTTTGTCAGAAGCTCTTTGTCGATTTTTTATCGTAAGTTTTTTCGAGGGTTTGACGCAGAAACCTAAAAAGTTCTCTGATCTTAACTCTTCAAATTAGATGTTTTTGTTGATGTGTTTGAGTAATCTCTTTCAGCTCGTTCATTAGTTTTGTTTCCGTTAGGAGTTTACAATGTTGATTGTGCCCATAAAAGGAAACAAAATTTCTCACTACCCATTTGGTAGGTTTGCGGGAAGATTCTACAAAACTTCCCCATTTAACGATTTGGAGGAATGTGAAATTATTAACAAAAACTTTTTCATTGTTCATTTGGGAGTTGCATTAGTTCGTTTTACGTATTGTGTGTATTTAATTTTATAGGAGAAAAATACATAGTAGTTTAAAATTAAATATTTTTACTATAAATGAACTCAGTCGTTATTTGATTTCGGGTTATTCTTTATTTCTTTATTCGCTGTCGCTATTTTCGCATCTTCCACTTATTTTCGAATGGTCCTTCGCTGTCTTCCTTTTAATAAATCCAGTTAGCCGCTGATGGCTTGAACAGCAATTTATTAATGAATGGAAAAATGTTTGTCATTATTAACGCGAAATGCTTTAAGATATACTGTACGTACTATGTATACATTAAGCTTTGAAATTAAATTTTTCATTTACTGCAAAGTTATGCTCATCATTGAATCCGACGAAATCCTTTTGTCCACTTCTTGCATTTCTCACAATTTGGTACATCTCTTTACCAATACTATGCAAATTTGTCCTCAATACAATATATTATATTATATTTCTACTTTTTTTTCGATTACTTAAATGCTTTTATTGTGCCATATAATTTATTGTTTCGTTTCATTTTCATTTACCCATTTCCGTTAAGCGTTAAATTTATCATAAGACATGCAAAGCAAAAGAGCGAAATAAAAAAAAAAACGTCAGCATACATATTTCAATTTCTTTAATTAAACTGCACCAACCCCACAGGGAGTTCAACGCAAAGGCGGGGAAACGCTAAAACACTGAGGGCAGTTGCACAAAAAGGTGCTAGGAAACATTAGTTGAAATTTAATTAATTGACACCGCCAAAGTGCCAAAATAGTATTATATAATGCGAATAATTGCGTACTTAATATAGTAAGATACAATAATACTCTAATACTCATTATAAATGCCAAAAAAAAAATTATTTCCCAAAGGAAGTTTCGCCGAAAAAATTTTATACGCTCATAAAGTAGAACGACATTATTAGTATAATGGTTAGCATAAAACCTATGGTTGCAAATTCTCAAGCGGCTAAGTGCACATTTCATATAAATTAAGTGTTCTACATATTTTACAAACCCTTTGTGCTATTAGTGCGGCTTTCTGCAGATACTTAGAATAGTTAATTGAATTTGTTTGGGGAATTGCGAGTAATTAGTCGTAGAGTAAATTACGTTTCAAATGTGGTACATATGGGCATTGGGGTGGGTAGGAACTTTGTGCTGGCGAATAAAAAAAAAATATGTACATGATGTAACGATCAGTTCTTTAAAGTTGATAGCACAAAAACCGTTTTAGAAACATATTGTAAGTGTGGTTTCCACAGTCGGTATTCTGTAAGCAGCCTCTAGTCACAAATTGAGACTTTTCGGTGGTGAGATTGATTTTGAGACCTTTCGATATTCAGTAAGCCCTCTCAATTCTCTAGTCTCCAAATAAAGGCACCAGTTTTTCAACCGTTCCTGAGCGGGTCACAAAACAAAAAAGTTAAGAAGAGTATTGAAGAAGCGCTAAAATGAGGTAGCCCTCGATCTGTTAATAAAAATTTTCAATACCACTTAATAGTAAAACAAAAAACAATTTTTTTTTACATCTTCTGCATCTAGTTCTGTCATTTTAAAGTGCATCTGTATTTATCGATGGTTGATAGTTCTAATTTTTCAACATTTTTTAAATAATCGGCTTAGATAAAACTCAGTAATATTTTTTTTAATTTTTAACAGCTAAATTCAATCTTAAACAATGTTGCAACAACTATATCAATTTCATTTTTAAATAGAAATAATGCTGTTGGCAACAAATGTAATTATTTTATTGTGTACCATCGAACAATACACATTCGTTATGCATCTCTACCGGGAACAATCCATCAGCTGATTGTTTGTACTGCTTTTCACCACAGTCTTTGGAAAAAATGTTTGAGACTGTTGCTTGCTGAATACCGAAATCGTCTCAAGTCACAAAAAATTTCTCTAATTGAAAGTCACAAACTTACTAACTTGAGATGAGATTGAGTTACAGAATACCGGCATATATCACGTTCGGCAGTTAGCTCTAAGTTTTCAATACAAAAGTCTGTCGAACTGTCAACACGGCAGATAAATGGTAGAGATTGGTATTTAACTAATCGATTCGAGTTTTAAAATAAAAGATTAAACTGATTTAAATAGGTGCATTCCCCGAGGTTCCCACCATCTAAAATATTGTTTGAGAGAGAATATCGGGGATAATCTAAGAATTTCCAAAATTATTTTTTTAATGTTAAGTGTTTGGGAACGCCATTAGCTGGAGGCAGTATAAGTCCGAAAATAAAATGCCAATTTTATTGGCGATCATCTTTTTTTCTGGATAGTTGTCAAATAAAGCGTGCTGTGATCCATGTAGTTGTTTTTTTAGTCATATGTTATTTTGAGAGTGACAGCTGTTCAGCGATGGAATTCTTGCCAGAAAGTCAGTATCATATATCCGCGGAACGATGAATGAACCGCTGTGCGTAAGTTTGTGCAAAAAGTTCGCAGTCGTACGGTTCCCACTGACGAAAATGTGGCTCCCATAGCCGAGACGCACCAATGTTCCCAACAATGCAACATTTCACTCACCAGCTTGATGTAAATTTTGCACAAAGACCTCGTCGAATCATTTCACTCAGCAATTGAAGGCACACAATCATCCGCTCCGTTATCGCTTCTCACTTTTGGCATTAGAGCTCGAAATTTACAACGCTTTTGCTCTAAACACCATATTTTCTGATGAAGCGCAATTTCGTCTCGGCGGCTATGTTAATAAATAAAACTACCACATCTCTGGTGATCGAAAAACCCAAACAAGATCGCCGAGAAGGCAAAATGCGACTGAAACACCATTTCGACCAACGATGAGAGCTACAGAGGTAGAAATCGAAGACTTGGACTTATACGTCCTTTGGTTTAAGCAGGATGGCTCGCCACACCACAATCGATCGTTTGCACGACAAGTTCGACAATGGCGTTATCAGCAGGTTTGGTGTTTCCAATTGGCCACCTCGGAGGGGCGATTGGACGCCGTTAGCCTTTTTGGTGGGGTTCTGTGAAGGAACGATGTTATGCGAAAAATCCATTAACGATTCAGGCCATTAATACTAATATCGAGTCAGTCATTCGTAAGATAGGATCGGAAACCTTCACCAAGGACTTGAAAAACTGGGTTAACACGGTACGCTACTGTGAAGCCAATCACAGGAGGCAGCCACAAGAACGAAATCGTCTTCCATAAATCAAGGGAATGAATATAGTGAAAAATTAATTTTGTTAATTTCTGCTTCGGTCGGACCCTAATATTTACGAGCATGAAAAGCAGCACGCGAAAAATCATTATATTTCTATATACTAATTTTAGAAATTTTTAATAACGACACCTTTTCGACACCTATTTATGGCACTTAAAGTGAGACTTCATTTGGCAGGAGATATGGCCAAAATGGGGCTGGCCGCGATATGACACAATAGATAAAAAAATATTTATGTATATACAAAATAGAAAAATAAAACCATTGGTAGTTTAGTTTGGGTGCTGCCAAAGCATCAACTATGTGCGCTTCTTTTCTGTATCTAGCAACATTAAATTTTCATTCATTAAGGTTTGCTGAGGATTTTACCTGCTTTTGAACCTTGACTTCTGTAGCGTATTTTCCAGCGAAAAATATATTCGTATAAATTTCATCATACAAATATTCGTTTAGTAGTTGTTGCTACATAAGTTTTAAACCTTCCTAGAATTGTCCGCTACCTAGCTGTGTTCCTTGCTTTCAAGGTATAGATTATTTTCCTTCAAGCATAAGCAGCTAGTCGCAGGTAACTAAAGAAATGCTGAAATGAAGTCTATACGAAACTCTGGGTAGGTTTCTGGTCTAGCGGTCATAACTCAATCTAAAAAACTTTTTTTAAATACAAATATGTATAAAAATTGTTTAAAGGTACACATTATGTTTGCACACAGATAATCTTTTACTACTACTATAGGGTTGCTCCTTTCAATGGATTTAAAAATGTATGCGCATTTTATAAAAATTTAAAGTAAAAAAATTATTGCGTTAATTAAAATATTATTATTAAAAATTAATATTGTAAAAAAATATGCACGCCGAGTCAATCTACTTATTTTCGCTTAGATTTAATTATCGCGGTTGTCGCCAAAGGCACTTGGGTTTAAGGCCCTTTGTGGTCGCGCAGGGAGAGTTAGGAGTTAGCTTATCTCTTCTAAAACCACCTTAAACCGTGCAAGAATTTTATAAGACACCTGATTTCCATATACATATCTAAACCCCTCAAAGGCGTGGAATATTTATTTGCTTAGAATGGAGGTACAGGAGGACCGATACCACAAACTCAAGTTTTTGCATAACCTCAATAACATTAAAAAATATTTATTCTTTTGAGCTTTTTTGTTGAAAAAACTTGACGTTATGGCGCCAACCTGCCTCTGATTTGGATTCAGTGACCCCAAAAACATGGTCTGCCCAAAAGAAACTAATTTTTTGTGTAGCTGCGTTATCAGTCTGATTATCAATCTCGAAACGGGACGATAATTCTTTAAAACAGATGAAAAGTTGTTGTGATCGTTTAGATAAAGAAGAGGTGGTATCTGGATGTAATCAAGAAAGAGTACAGGAGCGATGAAAGGAAATAGAATGGGGCGCATTCATAACCAAAATTAAGTTGGTACTTAAAGTTGTTTGTAGCTTTTTGCCATAGTTTTCAATGTGTTATCTGTCAAAAAAGACTTGAATGGGTGGTTGGTGTCATGAGGAAATGTCATAGCTGATTCTGGATAAGTAAAAATTGAGTTCACTACAGTAACTAGATTGTTGAGTAAGGCGGGACTCACGAACTAGATGGGACTCCTCGTCTACAATGAGTGGTGGCTTGATCCCAATAATAGGATTCACGAGACACTCTTCACCCCTGATTTCTTCTGTCCTTGTCCACCGAGTTTTCTGCATCCGTTAGCGCAATACCTGCATACAATTTTTAATGTTCCTGCCGATTCATCGTTTTTTTATGAAAATGAAAAGCCATCTAATTATTTCTACAGTAGCCCATTTACGAGAAACGGCGTTCAAAAAAATCATAACTGATTGCATATTCCATTGATTTTCGATCTTTAAACGTATCCATTGGCGATGTTATTAGCAACTTTGTGCTTAATACATCCACAAAATTGCGAAGTTTTTTCAACGTTGCGTAATAGTAAAGGCTTTGTCGACCCTTTGTACTTTAAAATTACTTAACACAACTTCTCTAGACTAGAATACGTTTTCCGAATATGGTGTCTTTTTCACGTCTCTTCTATTTGCCGCCTAGAGAGAATATAGAAAATATTTTTAAGATTTGCTTTTCACTTTCTGCAATTTCTTAAAATAATCCATTATTTTTCCAATACATAGCTTTAGTAATCTGTATCTCGCGTCGTATTAGTGCGATCGGGTTACACGATATGGCGTTAGAAAGACAAGATTTCGTACTAAAAACACTTTTCAGACAGTTTTATGATTGCTTGCCTCAGTATTATTTGAGCTCGCGTCAAAGATTAATGATCAGCAAAGAGATAATACGACGGTTGAAAATGTGAACAGTTTTTATGGTCCTAATACCGTAACAGCCAATCAGGTGCACTTTTGGTTACGCCGATTCCATCCTACGTAAAGAAAATAGTCAAAAATATCGATAAAAAACGGAAACCGTCGAGTCCGACCGTAATGTAAGCACTGCTTCGATATCTCATGAGCTAAACATTGCACTAGAAATCATTTGGAACCATTTAAATAAGCCTGAATACAAAGAGAAACTCGATGCCACTCGATTTAAAGCAAAAAAAAATAGCTCGTGGTCCGAATTTCCTCTTGCGAATCGCTGCTGAATCGCAACAAAATCGGTTCATTTCTAAAGTGAATGATTACTGCTAATGAAGAGTGGATTCACTTACGACAACGTCAAGCGAAACCGGTCGTGGTCGAATCGCGGTAAGACGACGCAAACGGCGGCCAAGCCAGGATTGACGGTTCGAAAGGTTTTCCTATGTGTTTGGGGCGATTGGCAAAGAATCATCTACTATAAGTTGCTCCCCTACGACCGAACTGTTGATGTGGACCTGTACTGTCAACAATTGGACTGTCTGAAGAAAGCAATCGCCCAGAAGCGGCCAATAGGAGAGGAATTGTGTTCTATCAGAACAATGCCAGGCCACACACATCGATAGTGGCTCGCCAGAAGCTTTTGGTTAGGAGGTTATTTTGCTATTTTCTTTATAGTCCTAATCTCGCAGCAAGTGACAACTACCTGTTCCTTTTTATGGCGAATGATTTTCTGGTGAAAATTTCGCTTCCAGAGAAGCTTTTGAAAATCAACTGCCCCAATGTTTTGCCAATAAGAACGAGGACTTCTATGAGAGTAATATTAAATAATCTTCAAAATGGCAACAAGTTATCGAACAAAACTTTGGGTATTTGACCTAGGTTAATGTCGTAGTCCACGCAGGGGATGTTTTACCGGGCTTGGAAAAGATAGCTCTAGCTCAGATAATTTTTTTTTTAGTTGAAAAAGCAACCCTGTTGGGATCTGTCGAGAAACATGAGATTGGTTTAGTGCTATTTAAGAACGGAAAACAGATGTGCAAACAAACTTCTGGTGGATCTGGTTATATATTTAAATATACTATGGAAATAAGAACAGAGTATGTGTGAAACTGAAATTTCCCATGTATTTTCTTACGGCTCATTCACAATGGCGCAGTTCTTCAACTTCCGAGTTAGTGTTGTTGCTTTAGATGTGATTTCTTTTCCTACCTAGTGTTCTTTTGCAGCTCGCGTACAAAGAAAAGGGCCTATTATATAATTATGTAGTGTAATTATTAAAAGTCTGTAATGGAAGTATATAAACTGAAAAAAAAATAAAAATAAAAATAAAGATAGTTATATTCACCGAGAGCAATTTGCATTTATAATTTCCACCAACTCTCTTTATTATTTCAACTTTTATAGTAAATCGATTTACTTTCTAGTTGTGCGCAGCAAACTCTTCCAATTTACATGAAATTTCAAAAACCTTATTAAAAACCTATTAAAATTCAATCAACAACATTTTAAAAAGCTACTCCACACTTTTGCCATCAGCTATCGTTGAAACAAAATATCGCAATAAATAATTAACTTATATTAAATAGAGTAACAAGCAAAACAAAAACTACTTTTTCACAACGGACAACATTTAAACGATTTCCCAACCATCTAGTTAAGTTTACGAAGCATGCGACCGCAAATTATTAATATGAAAAAAAGTTTCCTGAAGGGGGGTACATTTTGCTAGTGGAGAATATTGAAACCATATGCTGGTCAACGAAAGTAGATAATGATAAGTTCATTATCAACTTCCATCCTTACAAAAAAAACAATATTTTCACTTTTCACATGCAATATTGTTATAAAAAATTAAATAAGTGGTATACTAAGAGAAGCGGCGGTCGAAGTAGCAAAAATCTAGGTAATCAAAGCGCCAACGCACCCACCAGCTGCCAAATATATCTGTATGTTGCTAAAGTATATTATATGCACTTATATAAATAATCAGAAATGAAATTTACAACAACATTGCTCAAACTGTCTAGCACTTGAGAAGTTTTTATGCTTTTGAAATTTTTGATTAGTTGCGAAAAACTTGCACAAATGGGTAATCACTTTGTAATTTGCACACTTTGCGGGTTTCAACTCGCTTACTATGTTGAGCGTTGAATTTTACTTTATGCTACGTAATTTGCATTATCGGGAAACTTGGAGGTTTACATTTTTTTTATTTACTTTTTTTGTTATTTAACTCATAGTTCGCTTATGACCGCCAGTTCATTAATAAAGTAAGTAATAGTAATAAATCAGAAAAATAGAAACGCTTCTGATCGGCCATTTTTAGCGTTTGAGGGTTAATAGATTTTCATGCAGTCCTATGAGCCGATTTGCTTTGTAAACTTCGAAGAGATAAGAGTTGGACGGTGATATTTATGAGTTTTTTTAACACATAAGAAAATCATATAGTTTGTTGAAGTAAAACTTCTTTAGCGGCATTAGAGTGATGGCATTAGAGTGAGCATTAGTGGCATTAGAGTGAGGTCGCGTCGATATCGCGTCACTAAGTCAACGACATGACGCTTTTATGGGAAAAACCAACCGTATATACTGAGGTAGCGATATTTGAATATGTATGTAGCTTGAGACCGTTTGGGCACTATTTTCGAACCAGATATTTCGGACCATTTCATGACATTTCTGTAGTTTATATAATTTTTTATTTGTTACAGTCTTAAAAGATAACTTATTGTACATTTATTACAAAATGTGACAAACTATCCACATATGTAGGTTCGAAACATAAACTTTATGGATATGTGCTCGTTGAATTGAGTTATCCGACATATGCCGAGTCGGTCTGAATGGACGATATTCCGATTCGCTCGGTCATCGCACTTTCGGCTACGCATGCTAATAAAATAACGCGCTTCCGATCCCCTGGCGGTTGGAGAGGACTAGTTTCCAAGCCGCGTTTGGGGTGGTTGGAAGCTACGAGATTCCGAGCCGCTGCTTGTTGGAGGGGTAAGCTCGACAATCTTTAATTTGCTTTGCAATGATTGCGTTTGCTCTGTAGCATTTGGCTGATGGAATGGTCGAAACGTACAAAGCTTCGATCCATTTCCCGGCGTAGGGTGGATAGGCCGAATATCGACACCTACACTCTCATAGCGACTAGGTTAAGCTTTCGAGCCACTGACTGCTTGCGAAATCCCCCTTTCTTTAGTTCGGGACTAATTCACCACTACAACTACTACTACTACTAATTACTAGTAATAGGACTACTGAGTACTACAACTAATAATTACTACTAATACTACTACTATTTCTGTCACTACTACTGCCATCACTGCTACTAATGCTACTACTAAGTACTCCCATATTTAACTCTCTATCTTCTTATGAAATCGGCAGAGAAATTTTACTTCTGGCTCGCGTTTTTAGGTGCACTAGTGTTTTTTGTTATTATGAGATCATTTATCGCATATACTTGAGAATATAATCTAAAATTTTCAAAGATTTTCGCTAAAAATTAACGGAGATATCAGCCAAAAAGAATTAAGATGTAATCTTTGCTACCAAGAGTTTATTTTTGATATTTTTACGGACCATTCGATGAAGATATGTGATTTTCTTAACTATTAAATTTAAATATAAAAATATAAAAATTAAATTTGTTAATATTTAGCCTAAATATTTAGTGTTCAATGCCAAATCTCTTGCAATTTATTGATAAAACATTGACATTAAATTGTCATTACTTATTAAACGTAGGTATTATGTAGTTTTTTGAGTAAAATTCAAAAAGTCGATTGAAATAAAAAAATAAAAAAAAATCGCCTATTATAAGTGATTAATCGACTTCTATAATCGAAGCACTGAAAGTCAATTCTGAAATTAAGAATCGGTTCTTCGGGTGACTTCTGCATCCCTTGCGCCCATCTGTCTTCTATATCACACGCGTTGAGATATTAAGTTAGAGTTGTGTCGGAATAGATGGCAGCCAATAAGGTTCATCGTAGAATACCAATTTCTGCAATCCTTTCTTCGTACATATCCATGCCTCCCTTTTGACGAATTTAGTCCCCCTATTTCGAGGTACGAAATCATCTCATTTCCGATGTGAGGAGCAAAAGTACAGGAAGAATATATATATTAACAATTCATTAAAGCTGCTCCATAAAAAAAATTAAATAAATCTTTTCGCTTCCCGCCCATTTTACCTTAGCTTGGGAGGGGAAAATAAGATATGTAAAAAAAAATCTGGATAACGGTTTTAGGAAAAAGCCATCGGATTTTTGACTTTAAATACAAAAAATTACCAAAATAAACGAGGACGAGCTTCCCGTGGAGGACGGAAGAAGTCTGATGAGGAGATGGGGTGATCTCCGAAATAGCTAGAACTGTTTTTTCATTAATTTTCCTAATAAATAAATGTCCCTAAGCCCATAAAAATTATAATTGATGCCAATAAATAGGCTGAAAAATTTGTAAATATTTTTATGTAAAAGGAAACCGGGTATATTTCTCTCATATAAAATGTTTACCTACAAGGGATTTCAAGTAGTCAATTTAAAAAAAAAAAAAAGCTCAATACTAATATTGGCTTACGCCCAACTACATATGTTGTTAAAAAACATCTCATTATTATTGAAAAATGTGTACATATTTTTGTCGAGATTTTCCAAGCTTCAACGATTTTATGATGTGATGTGGTTTTTGGAGTAAAACTTCTTTAGCGGCAGTGATTTTTTATATCGCGTAACGAAAGTCGCGTCAGAATATCGTATAACGAAAGTCACATGAGAATCGTAAAAAAAAGTCGCATCAGTATCGCGCGAAGAAGTCAGGGCATGACGCTTATGTGAGAAAAAACAAATAGGTGTGCAGATTTTTGAAAAAAGAAACAGAGGCGGCCCACGTGTTCCGATAAAAATTTTAATTCGTCATATCTCAAGAAATATTTGATGTAAATAAATTTCAGTTGTATATATGTGCTCTAGATATTTATTTTTTTTTTATTTATTTAATTAAAGTCGACCATAAATCGCTGTCGACTAACACAAAATACAAAGTAAATTAAACTTAAAGATAAATACAGATATAAACTTAAATAAAACTTAACAGATTTATGTAACATTACTTAAAAAAAAATAAAAAGTAAAATTAAAAAGTAAACTTAAAATATCAGTTTAGAACTAGAAGTATTGCATTATGCAAGACAGCAAGCGAACATTCAGTACCAATACATTTGTACAAGTCATTATAGTACGAGCACCAAACACGCAAAGGATCACTTTTTACAAAATTTAGACGGCAAAGGGGTAAATGGAAAGGAACGTAGTTTCTGGATGCCCTGGCCGGAACTGCAAAGTTTAGACGGCCAAGCAGCACAGAGGAATCGACCTCGCCAAGAATCAGCTTATGCAGGAACATTACCCCGAGCAATATTCTCCGATTTTCCAAAGTTGGCAAATCAATAAGAAGAAGCCTGCTTCTATAAGATGGTAGACGAAGATTTGGGTCCCAGTTAAGGGCCCGTAGAGCAAATAGCAAAAATTGTTTCTGCACGGACTCAATGCGCTTTATATGAGTAATATATCCTGGACACCACACACACGAGCAATACTCAAGTATTGGACGGACCAACGAAGTATAAAGGACCTTGGTAAGATGAGGATCATTAAACTCTTTAGCCCAGCGTTTAACAAAACCTAGATGACCCATTGCTTTATTAGTAATAGCAGAAATATGCGAATTGAAACTCAGTTTCGTGTCGAACAGAACACCTAAATCGTTAACCGCAGATATACGCTCCAAAGGAGTGCCATAAAGTACATAAGATGACAGATCAGGCTTCACGCGGTGAAATGTCATAAACTTACATTTAGAACAATTTAAAACTAGTGCATTTGTTGAGCACCAACGTTGAAATGAATCCAAATCAACTTGAAGTAGATTTAAGCGAGAAAAGTCTGAGGGCAAGTATGTATAACAAATTTTTACATCGTCCGCATACATTAGAGCTCGGGAATGAGACAAGATCTGAGGCAAGTCATTTATAAAAAGGGTGAAAAGCAGTGGGCCTAAGTGACTGCCTTGAGGTACACCAGAAGTAACATTAATCGATTTAGAAATAGTATTTTTATATAGCACCTTTTGAGTTCTATTAGAAAGATAGCTTGTGAGCCATAAAACCAGATTCATCGGAAACCCTAGTAAATCGAGCTTCTGAGTCAGAAGTACATGATTGATCGAATCAAAAGCTTTACTAAAATCAGTATAAATCACATCAGTTTGCTTTAAAGCCAAAAAACCATCCAGAACTAAAGAAGTAAACTCAAGTAGGTTTGTGGTGGTTGATCTGCTTCTCACGAAACCATGCTGACAGGGTGATAATATGGAAATACACGAATGCTGAAGTTGACTGGTAATTATTTGTTCAAAGGCTTTAGGAATCGCTGATAGCTTAGCAATTCCTCTGTAGTTCTCAATGTTAGATCTGCTACCTTTTTTGTGCAGAGGTATGATAAATGACTGTTTCCAAATTGCTGGGAATGACGCCGATTGCAAAGATAAATTAAACAATTTTAATATCGGTTCCGTCAAGTTCACGGCACAGAACTTAAGCACACAACCAGGAATACCATCAGGACCAGGCGAAAAAATCGGTTTCAGAGCCAGGAGACTCTGAAGTAAAGTGTCACTGTCAATGACTGGATTAAGAATACAGTTAGAACTAAGTAATTCGTACGGATAAGTACCGGCTTGGGCACCGGCTAACGAATAGGTCGATTTAAAAAAGTCTGCGAATAAATCTGCAATTTCATGGTCTAGGCTAGCATTCTTACCACCCAAAGATAAAGAAGATGGAAGTCCCACAGATTTTCGTTTTGAATTAACAAAACCATAAAATTTCTTAGGATTATCAAAAAATTCAATTTTGCATCTTGATAAATAAGACTTGTAGCAATTTTGATTCAGACGCTGGAAATTAGCACGAGCAACTAAGTATTTAGAAAAATCAACAGAAGATCCAGATCTATTAAAACGTTTATAGAGTCTGGATTTAATGTTATTAAGATTAGCAAGTTGCCTTGAAAACCAAGGTGGCTTACTACTATTGGCCTTAACAAAATGAACTGGAACACAACGGGTTATGAAGCCATTAAGGTAACTGTAAAAAATTGATGTGGCAGCCTCAACATCGTTACACGCATAAAGATCAGACCAATCAAAGTTAGCTATCAGATGATTAAGCATGTCAAAGTTCGCCTTACGAAAACATCTCGAACGAAAACGAGAGCTCACTTTCATAAAATTAACCGTAGGCCGTAAATTATCCAGTACAATACCAAGTGTGGGATGCAAGGGATCTTCAGGCAGGGATAAGGCGGAGATTCGACTGAGACCAATGCCTATTGAATTATCAACAAAAGCAAGATCCAGTAACTTATTTTTAGAGTTTTCCACATTATTGATCTGAACTAGAGGCAAATCAATAAGAGAACCAACAAACTCATTCTGAGTAACGTGAGTCAAAAAATTAGAGTCATCATTATTTAGCCAACTGACGAATGGCAAATTAAAGTCACCAAGAACTACTAGGCGATCGTTATCGCGCAAACGTGAATGAAGATTGTGGATAGCTGCAGAATGGCAATCATAAACGAGTTTATCCGACCGAGGTGGAATATAAGAACAAGTGATATAAAAGAAAAAATTGGGGAACAAGAGCTTTACAGCTAAAAATTCAATATCAAGCGTGTTGTCGTAGTTCAATAACTCAGCAGAAATACAGGACGACACAGCAATCAGGACCCCACCTGCTCTTGTCTGACGATCACACCGAAAAACGACATAGTCATTTGAAAATAACTCAGAATTTAAAATATCAGGTTTTAACCAAGTCTCTGTAAACGCAATCACTTGCGCTGAAAAATTAAAACTGTTAAGGTAAAAAGCAGTAAGTTTAGAACGTAAGCCACGAACATTCTGGTAATGAATGGTTACTTTTGTGTCATAGTTGCATGGTTGGTAACCAAGTTTTTTGAACCACTGCGTATGGGCACGCCCTTTGACTTTGTAGTGAACAAATCCACAAACGAATGTACAGGCCAAAAAGATTTATGAAGAACCTTGTCAACATACTTATCAGGAACTAATATCCTAAAAGATGAGAAATCCCTATCAAAGTTAAAAACAAATTTATGTACACTAATACTACTAGAACTATCAATATCAAGCTTATCTAAAATATAACTAACAATATCAGCCTCCGCCAAAGATGGAATCAACCGTGATACGAAAATTGCTCGACGAGGCGGCACGGCAGAAACCAACATGGGACCAACCGAATTCGTAGCATTATCATCCAAATTACCAGCAACAGGAACATTATTAACTTTGTTAACAGCATCAGCATCTACAGAAACGGCAGAAGAATTAATAACGATTGCAGGGTTCTCAATAACGTCATTAGAAGATCCAGCATTATCAACAACTTCAACAGCAGCATTCGCAACAATTTCTCCAGAAGTATTAGAATTTTTATTTATTGCAGGAGCAACTGCAGTGTTCCTAGCACTGGTCCTCTTACTGTTAGATTTTTTATTTAATTTGTTTACTTTAACAGCAGCCGCAACCATAGGTTGAATTTCTGTTACATTATCAGCCTCACTAGCAGAATTTAAATTTATATTAACAGCAGGCACATTGCTAACATTGATGATTTCAACATTATCGTTTTCAGCCACAACAGCAACCTCGTTAGCAGACGTCAAATTTATGTTATTATTGGACACAACATTGTTAACACTGTTAGCATTGCTGATTTTAACAGCAGCCTTATCCAAAGATTCAGGTTCTGTAACATTTACAGTCACAGCAACAGCAGCAGGCACATTAGCGGAGTTTATATTTGCATTCATAACAGAACCATTAACGTAAGGAGGGTTGCTACAAATAGCATGATCAGCTGAGATTGTTTGCATACTGTTAACACCATTATTTTTCTGCAGACGACATTCCAATAATACATTAAGCTGAATCGCGTTTGCAGAATCAGCAGACAAGGCGCCATTAGTACAAAAAGCAATTGGTGAACAGCTGTTAAGGTTGTTGGTGTTATTAACCACTGTATTACCCGGCTGCATTTCTATACACTTGTCACTGTTGTTGTTGTTCACACAATTAACATTTTTATTTATTACGGCTTTTAGTTCACTTAGCTCCAATATCAAATCCTTGATTTTATCACCAAAAAATGATATGAGGGATTCAGTTCCCTGTTTTTGGGACTGACGAATTGCATCCATAGATGAAATAAAGCGCTCAGGCAAATTAACACACTGTTTGCACAGGTACACAATGTTGCGGTTCGCCTTAAATAATTTAACATCGTAGTCCGACATTACGCCTTCGCAACACGCTTTGTGAAAAAGTTTTTGGCAAAATCCCGAACAAGGAACAATTTTAAAGTTATTCCTAGCAAAAGCAATGTTACACTTTGCGCAGAAGTCATCCATTTTTGGAAAATTATAAAATTTCAAATAAAAAAATAATAACTCACAAGAGCAAAACAAAAACACGTCTGCACTTAACGAAGTTCGTTCGTTTGTATGAAATATATGAAAGGGGATATAGATTTTTGAAAAAAAAACTAGGGGTGGCCCACCCGATCCAAAAAAAAAGAAAATTAGAAATATATCTTATAAAACTCCCTCTCATATTTAACTTTCGATCTCTTTGTAGATTCTGCACAGTTGTTTATTCTGGCTCGCGTGTTTTGTGTTTTTATATAAACGAAAAATATTTATAGTTTTTTTTTTTAAAACTTAATTATTATAAGTATTTTCAAATCAATCAAACTAACGTTAATCTTACGTTATTTCCGAAATATTTTGATTGATGTATTAAAATGTACTAAATTTTATAATTCCATATTTACTTTTTTTTTTCAATTAAAAAGTTTAAATATATATACATTTCATTCTGTAACATAAACACTATCGGATGATTCACAAGGTTTCATATAGTGTCATAAGTCATAAAGTTATAAAATTTTGGATTTCAAAAGTTTTGTTTTCGGATTGCATTGAAACAAATAATTAAACCTAAGGAATTTTGTATTTTTTTTTAATTTTATGACTTTATGATTTATGATACATTATGACACCTTGTGAATCAACCCTTTTACGTAAAACTTTCAAACTTTACACGAAATACAAAAAAAATGTTCATCCCATTGGCCAACTTTTCTATTTTCTAAATATTTTTGGGAAATTTGTTTAATATGCGGAAGGGATGGTTGCACGTGGATGCTTTTGTGAAGCATGTGGATCAACTAATTGAAATAAATATTAGCATCACGTTTAGCATTAGAATGACAAATTTTACGATACCAATATTTGATTTGATTTATTCACATTAGTATTGCCATATCTCAACACTTAAAGAGGAACCCTCGTATCCCGCAATTTTTTATGCAAACAATTACCACACTCTGTATATATGTATGTACTGAATAAATATTGGTAGCTATCATCTGATCTGAGGATTTAGTTATTGCCTAATAAATAAATATGCGACCAGACATGGACTTTTTGGCGATCGTTCGTTTCTAAAGTAAACATTAAATGTAAGTAGGCATGTCGTGAAGATTATGAATAGATATGTACATATGTAAGTATTTATGTTGGCTAAGCATCCGTGCATATCTCCTTAATGCGCTTAAGTCATTGACCAAAACGATTTAGATTTGGTCACACTCATTCCACTTACTACTTTCGTGTACTTGCTTGTTTGTGATCCTTATTCGAAAGAATACATACATACATACACGCATATTTACATGCGTATGTACTTATGGATTTTGTGTAGGAAATTCTGCATTTAATGCAAACTTCAACCACAATGGTATTACCAATAAATATTTGCATTTGCAGAAGTGCCGCTTGAATGCCAGATACTACTTTAACGCAGCACTCGAGTTCGAGTATCAATGCTGGACAATGATGGAAGCAAATAGTAAGCAAAAGAAAAGCGTATAACGAGATAAGAGAGCAAACAAAGTGACAGCATGCAAAATGTCGTTGTGGTTGTTACTCTACCGCCTCCCAGCAACGTCCCCACACAGTTGAGTTCATTCGCAAGCAATTTAATAATCCTTGCATCAACATTGTGCAGATACGTTAAATCCCAGCGAACAAATTGCAGATCAATTTTCATTGCGAGTACTTTCTGTGTGCTTTACTCTCAAAGCTTGCATAGTTTTTGCAATTTATTTGAAATGAGATGAAAAATAGTGCCACGACGAAAAATTTGTAGTTGATCGAACGAAGACTGAATCAAAAAAATTTCTAAATGCATTAGAAAATACAATAGGCTGCTTTGAGGAGTGCCTTCCAAATAACTCCTCAATAACGACCGGAAAGATTTCGTAATATTTTAGAAAACCCATCGCCTGAAAAACCTACACAGTAGTATTCTTAGAAAGCTGTATATACCCATGTCCAAACAAATTTTATACAGGTCTCCCTCATATATAGCGGTACTTCTACAACGCGTTTTCGATATAACGTGATTAAAAAAAAAAAAAAAACAGTTTCAGTACAACGCAAAATTTCGACTTATATAACGCGAAATTGAAAATATGTATATTGCGAATTCATTCGCGTTCAATTCGCCATGCATTCCTAAATTCTGGGAATTACCCGTTTTTGCTTTCAAAACATATGTGATACATACATAATGAATTATTATTATTATTATTATTATTTGTTGGGGATATACATATACAATATGAATTAAAAACTATCATTACAGTGAGAACTCTCGTGGCGAGTACTTGTTTAATTGGTGAACTAATTTGTCTTGTTATAATTAAAAATCTAAAAGTTGAATATATCAGCTTTTAACAAGGTAAATATATTATTTTATTGTTCAATTATCAGCATAAAAAGCTTTATAAGAGAATTATCTTTCGTTAATAACTTACGAAATCATATTTTACAATTAGTTCTTACAAATAATTCTTAAAAATTCTTTTAGCCATGAATAGCAAAACTTCAACTCACAAAAAAGCTACGTTTAAGCGAAAATTCATTGCCTTAGATGATAAAATAAAAATTTTGGATAGATTGAGCAGTGGTGAAAAAGCAGGAATGATAGCAAAAACTCTCGGTTTAAACGAATCCACAATACGCACCATTAAACAAAATGAAAGTAAAATAAGAAATTCTGTAACTGCTGCGGTTTAATAGAAAAAATGGAGAAAGCTTTAATTTTGTTAATAGAAGTAGTAGCATCGTCTATTAAAGAATTGAAACAGTCCGCGTTAAACGGATCTTGGAAAAAGCTATGGCCGGAGGGTGTTTTAAGAGATAATGTGGTACTACCATTGAATCTGGAAATTAGCCGGATATTAAATGTGGGCCACCGTTTTAGTGTAGAAGGTTTTGATGATATGCCCGATGATGATAGTAATAAAATAATATATCAAACTGAAGATTTCAACGAAGAAGAGTTGATTCTATTAGCAACTGGATATCATACTGAGGAAGATATCTGTGAATCAAATCCAGATTTCACCCTAAAGCGCATACGAGAGGGCTTAAATTTGGCTGACAAAATGAAATCTTTTTTTTTTTCAGATAATGATCCGTCAATGGAGAGATCGAGCAAATTCAAGAGGCAAATAGAGATGAATCTAGCGCCTTATTACGAAATCGAAAAACTGCTAGAAAAAAAGCCAACAAAGGCTGATAACTGATTTCGCAATCGCACAACCACTGAGTGAACGTCCAACAATTTGTTTCTTATCAAATGACGAAAACTTTGCCGAGGAAATTTCTTCTGATGAAGTTATACGCCCAAAGTGCTCACTATTTCGACTAAGACAGTGACACAGACTAGCGAAAGCACACAAATGAAGTCTGTTAGTGAATAATATTTATGTTTTCCGATAATTTTTTTTTCATTATGTTTTTTAATTTTTTAAATAAAGTATGAATTTTGATTTTGAGTTGTGAACGTACATACATCTTTAATTTAGTACCTATTTTATTTTGGAAAAAGCTTATTGGAACATAACCCTCAAATTTATATGAAAGCTAAGTCTTCTATAGCGCGAATCACATAACGCGGAATTTTCCTGGAGCGTTACCACCGCGTTATACGAGGGACACCTGTATATAAAAATCTCATGCTACGGTGTTTGTGATCGCACTCCTTCAAAACGACTTGACCGATTTTTAAGATTTAAGCTTTGATAATAGATTGTAAATGGTACTTTATTTTTGGGGGAGGGTTTCCCCCTGTTTCAAAAGCCAAATTTAATTAAAATATGTACAAGTTGTATGGTATTATTCATGGTGAACTTTTATGAGGGTTGCCATCTGTTTGAAACGTCGAATTGAACTAAATTATATACAAGTTACTTACAACTTTTAAATAAGAGAGTCACACGGTTCGTTTCGGATAAGAGAAAGTTCTAATCTATATTTTGGAGAGGGTTACCAAGTGTTTGAAAAGTCCAATAGAATTAAATTATACAGAAGTTATATGAAATATAAAACTAGCGGTGTCGAACGTTTCGTTTTGTTGAGGAGAAGTCAGCTATATTTTGAAAACGGTTGCCACCTGTTGAAAAAGCTGAATTTAATTAATTTAAACACAAGTTATACGAAAAACTAAAATATGGGTGTTAACCCTTCGCTTTGGTAGGGTAAAGTTTACAACTCCATTTTGAAAAGGATTGTCACCTGTTTGAAAAATCAAATTTAATTTGATAACACTCATATAACACGGAGAACCCGAAATGCAATTTGTGGTTACATATGCAAAGGGCAATTAATAAAAAAAAATATATAGGCAGAACAAGGTATGCCATGTTTCCCTAAATTCTACATTTAAAAATGGCGTGAGTGTATATTGTTATGTGCAAACAAAAATTTCGTTCGGTGGCGCTGGTGTATCTCGATATTTCTAAAAATCGTATTTACAGTCCGATTTGATTCTAATTTATTTCAAATATTGCGCACATGAATATAATTATTTAAGTGGAAAATCGAACCGATAGATGGCCTTCGAGCCTTTACTTTGTGGGCATCATAATGTTACAGAGTGGCATCTCGTTTGTATTTTCCTTTTGCTTGTCATTCTTTTAAAGCTCTTGGCTAAACCGCTTATATTTTAAGTAATAAAATTTATTCGTTTTTTGACTGGAGAAAATAAAAGTAGTTTACTTTGGAATTGAATTGCGCAGACGCTACAATTTATATTCCGATTTACCGCCCTATGCTGATGACCTGACAAAACTTAACAACCTGACAGTTGTCAGCTTTACTGCGCCTAAAACTATGTCGCATAATATAAAGCCAATGTCACGTACTTAGTAGTTAGAACGTAACCGCAACAACGACTGTTGGCGTCATTTGAGGGCGGAAATTCATTTTTGGCGCATAGAAAACTGTCAGGTTGATGAGTGTTGTCGAGTCATCTGCATAGGGGGCTAATTAAAATTCATCTAGTAATATACATAAAAATGTCTTGGCAGGTTTAGACTATTTCGCCCTTAATATTAATAATATTCATAAGAACATAGATACATTATTGCAGTCTAAATTTCAAACTTTAAAAAAAAAATGTCTAAAAAAAAGTATTAAAAAATGCCAACAAAAGTTCAAGTATGCAGTTTTGTAGTTCATTAAATTTTACCAAGTCGCTGACAGTGTTGCGCCTCTTCGTCTGTATAAAGCACAGTACTAGGTTCGCGCTTTACGTGAAATGAGCTGTCGAAATCCGTATAAACTGCATTGTTGTCAAATATGCGTGAAATTCCACAACACTGACAAGGGATGATGGAAAATCGTTCCTATCAAGGCACATTAAACAATCTAATGCTACTAGATGAAATGCAACCCTGGCATGTAGTTTGTTGTTGCTGTTGACCCATAAAATGTCAAAAACGCTGTGTTAAAAGTGAGTGAAAGTAATTGAAGCAGAAGACAATTGTTTGCGTCATTGTCGATTGACAGATTATGGATGCCTTTCGAATGGAAAAAATTAAAAAAATCAACCCTGTTGCTACTACCAGTTGAATATACCCTAATTGTCATTACCTCTGAATATGGCTGACAAATTTCAAATTTCTTTTTATTTATATACAGCTAATGAAATCTCATATGATTTGTGTGAATAGCATTTTCTAGCCAAATTTTTAATTTAGAAATTATTGCGGGATTTATCGGAAATTTTACCTGTGAAATGATGATCAGGTGCTAGGGGTCCGATTTGTTGTTGGCTAGTGTAATTTAAAGGAAATTTTTGAGTATTTCATTACACATTACATGTAGATCTTGTAGTAAGGTCAGGAAGCAAATACCAACATAATACATTCAGAATATTGACTATTACCAAATCAACGCTCAGGCAAAGAACGCAGATTACAAAGAAGTTTCATCATCCCACCGTTCCTCTAACGGAAAATCTCGTCGAATTTATCATACCAGAACTAGTTTGACTTTTGCTGATTGATATTAGAATCTGATTAGTTCCAATTGCTTTGTGTGCATGTGTGTGGGGAATGGGGCGAGAGTTCTTGTCACAGGAAACGAAACGCCATGCAACTTCTTTGTAATTTACGTTCTTTGCCTCAAGTCTTGTGCAATTTCTATGCTCCTTCTAGCTTCCGCTCTCATTTTCTTCGCTTTCATTAGACACTAATAGCGTTTTCTTTCCTTAAATTAAATGTCACCTCATTCAGAGCAGGGTAACATTTGGAGAAAAGAACAACCAACCCTGAGAAAATGCTGAGAAAAGAAGGCGCAAATTTGACAGCTCTGACACGGTACAGAATATATGCAACATTATTTCGAGAAGAACGCTATTACAAGTCCAAAATAATAATATTAGTTTGCTCTCTAAGGAGCACTTAGCGATAACTTACATGGTGACCTTATTGCATTTTATGCTGGGATGTGATTTTGTGGTCTCTACTTTATTTGCCAAATTATGCGATATTTCCATAGATACTATGTATCAAAACCACCGAATCGAATTGGAGGCTACCGAACGAGTTGCGGTTTCCTGAGAAAATTACTTTACGCAGGGGAATCGCTTGGAATCGGTGAAATTAGAAAAACACCGCAAAGGTACATAAAGTAAAACAAAAGACTAGCAAACGTAGAAGTTTTCCTTTGCGCCTAATGCAAAAATGTGTGGTTTTATTTTTAGAATCGCATGGTCCTCACTATGCCAGGTTAATATTGAATGTAAGCTGGAATTTATTATGTACTATACTTATATATTGCACAAGGATTATTGGTTGCACTACATGTTCTAATTTAAATATCCTTTAGTGTGAATAACTCCAACTACTCCATATCTACATACATATACTCGTATTGTATTTACGTATTCACTAAGCTGTGTTTTAAGCTATACTTTTGTTAGATGACAGCTGCCCTGGATTAGGGTGTAAAAATTTGAGTGTTTGTCATATATTTGCGGTTACACTTCAAAATGATTTGTTCAATACTTCTGCCATTATCTGTAGTTGCACTATATTCAATAGTGGAATTAGTACAAGTGTGATGAGTAGGCGTTGGTAGGTACGTAAGTCATGTCAAAGGTTGAGTTTCAAATTCACCAACAACTATGACTCAAAAGTACAGTTAGCATAAGTTATCCTTAGTTGACTGCTTGCCCGATAAAATAAGACAAGAAATTTGAAAAAGAATCTCAACAGATGTTAACGAAAGTTAAACAGTATGATCAGGAAATCCGATCATCTGCTTTTATTAAGGTATATGTAGCTAATATCAAAAGTTGGGACAAACTTGGATATATATTTTCCCCGAATTATATACACACGTGCTAGAGAGAATATTTTATATTCAATATGCTGTCACAAACTTTCATCCTTCTTATTTTCTTGTTGGCAAATTATACATATAACTTTTTCAATGGTTCGCCTCAGCTCCGAACGATTCAACAGTATACCTTTTTTAGAGAATTTTTAACGAACGGCCATTTTTAGAACAAATCGGTTCGCGTCTATCTCAGTCGTCAGGGATGTATTGAGTTCGTATTGTCATGTTAAGAATTATATGCTTGACAATTCTATAATGAACCCGTTTCTTTGTACCCTAAGGCCCGTTTCTTTGGACCCAAGCTGGAAAAGAATGCTCCAACTCGTATAAAATTTCCTTTAGTTGCAAAAGCAACCCTGTTAGCCTCTTTCATGTAAGCTGCGATTTTTTTCGTGCTATTTAGGAACGGTAAATAGTTGCGTCGGCAATTTTTAGATCTATCTATTGTATTTATATATTTAGAAATACTATGCAAATAAAAGCGAGCTAGGCCTTAAATCAAAATTTCCCATGTATCTTCCTGGAGCTCATTCACAATAGCGCAGTTTTTTCACTTCCCAACACTACATTTCAGGTCCGATATTATTTTACCGAGTTGGCTCAACTCTCATATTTTTCCTAGTTAGTGTTGTGGCTTTACATGCAATTCGTTATCCTACCTAGTGTTCTTTTGCAACTCGGGTACAAAGAAACGGACTCAAAATTACATATTTTTGCTCTCAGTGATGGGCATATGGTCTCACAGAATCTGAGATGAGGTAGGCATCACAATTAAGTTTTCCATGAAAAAAGTAATATATTGCTAAACAAAAAAGAATTATGCATTTTTTGAACTTAAAGAAGCCCGCCAAAAGTTAGATATTCAATTATATGTATATTCTTTCTGTCGCCGCATTTTGATGAGAAATTAAAAAAAACTACAGTAACATATTTCCGATTCGATTAAGCCGAGTATGTCTGCTCGTCCGTCCATTCATTGGATAACTCGAGTAAATATTGAAATATCTCAACGAACCTTGACCCAAGACAGGTTGGTATTGAAAATGAGATAAATAGGAGAATAATCACACAACGGTATTTTCTGAATCGATCTTCAATATGTATATATTACTAAAAAAAAGAGGATTTACCTTATAATTGTTAAAAAATTCACGACTATTAACGAAGCTTATAAAAAATTTGAATATTTAATGCTTTTTTTATTTTAAATTCATTTTCAAGTTTTTTTCTTTTTACACTGTTATATGATATTGGAAAATTCTAAAAGTGCATTTGATTTCGAATAAAAGGCATAAAAACTGTTATTTCTCATTTTTATAGGGATACTTTAAACGTAAGTCGAAGTTAGAAGGCGCAGGGCTGATGAGATGAGACAAGCCGTGTCTCTAGAAAAACAAAATTGGGTCGGAAATATTTCATTAAACTCTTTCTTTTTGCGGTATTAATTAATTTATTTTCAAAACAAAAATGAATGTATTGCCATTCTGTATTAAAGTCAACACCAAATGACGTAAAATACCGCTGACTATTCATATTTCAGAAAATGCTCCGTGATGTTCAATGCATCCGTTATCGCATTCCTTAAGCCAATCGACACGAACATCTTTTTGGGTTTTTTTTATATTTATTTGGAGGGTTTGTATTTGATCGAACGCGAACGCACCTTTTTTATCACAAGGTAAAATATTACTCATATTCATCATAGTTATGCCGAAGGTTGAGTGATCCTGTCTCAATCTAGGGGGATCTTTTTCAATCATTTCGCGCATAACATCGATCACGTATCGATACCTCTACTTGGAAATAGGATCGAAAGAAAGTATCGATACCAGAAAAATATCGGGTCTAAAGTATCGATATCTGCACGCATCGACACATTTGGCTAAGAACATGTTCCATATGAACTAAAATTTAAATTTTATATTTTATTTTCTTTCATATGACTCTCCCTGAATAATCGATTATGATTTGCGTTTTTTATGCAATTACATCCCTTTAACAGTTTTTAGTCAACAAGAAAATCGCAAAAGGACTCAGAAAGATTTCCATAAAATTATTATCACATTTTTCCCATTGGGAATTCACATATTGGACTTCGCTCAGGGGAAAAACAAGCTAAATTTAAACCAAGTAGGCTTAAAACGAGCGGAAAACGTCATGAAAGTACATATGTTAAGCGCGAAAATACTAAAAATCAATAATATATTCTTAATTTTAGAATAATATTTCTTAAATTTGTTTGTTCTTCGGTTGAGATTAAAAATCTTATAATAAGATTTTTCTGATTTGAAACAAGTTTTTATAAAAATCTTTCAAGCCCAATTCATGCTTGATTTTAGAAAGTTTAGTCTTATTCTAAGAATGTTAATACTTGTTTTAAGAATTGTTCTTCTTGATTCTTGTCTTTTCGAAATTCCAAAGAATTTTACTCCCATGGAACTCTTTGATATCTTCAACAGATAAGGCTTCTTCAAAAAGAATGGACTGTAAGGTCAATCCAGTTGGGCAGTATTTGTTGAATATTTCATCAATTTGCCATTGGTAATTATTAAAAGATGTCAATCTCAGAGCAAAGCTTTCCTCTGCATTCACTAAAATTGCATTTTTGAAGAAAGGACTGCGTTAAGGGCTAAAGTTCTAAAGTTCGAAATACGATAATTATTTAAATAGTGTTCGAATGCCGATTATCTGCTAAACAAATTTATTCCATATTTTCAGTGACATACTAAAAGACAATCATTTTTATTTGCAATTATTTGCAATTAGTTTGGCATTCGAAAATTGCTGCCGGCAAAAAGCATTGCGAATATTTTGTTCATGATACATATAAAGTTTGACCTTAAAGACCTCCCATTTAAATAGAATACATAAATTAATCTTTTGGTGGCCAAATTATGTCGAAATCAATCAATTATAAAAGAACCATGATTTAAGCTCGCAATTTTTCTCTCAGTAGTCTTTTTAAATATAAGATAATTCGCTTTTCAATCACTAAGTCAGACGGCAATCAAAAAATGAATCATCCAAATAATGTCTGGGACAATAAGTAACCAGTATGGCAAATTTGTTTACATCGTACATATTTCATAGAAATTATTTGTATTATGATTGAAATTTTTGAATCTAAATAAAATAAAATATAATTATACAATTTTTGTTTTCAATCAGGCATCTTATATAAAAAACTTCAAAGCCAAAGACTTAAATCCGGTAGGTTGAAAAATATATCCTCAATACTTTTTCTAGTATAATTGCAATTGGGGGAGTGTAGAAACAAATGAATATAAATGAAATTTGACTAAAAAACTTACTTTTAAATATGAAAGATTTTCTTGTAGCTACATAGAATATTTTTCTATTCACATTTACTTTTCTCCCTATGCGAAGATGGCGTTTAAGTTCTATGGGTTTATCTACACTGAGGCTTTTAATTTTTGCTAAGATTTTTATTTTCTAAGCAACCCTTTGCACGCTTTTTCTTCTTTGTTTATTTTCCTCAATAACCGAACTAGTCTCCCATTCTTTAATTATGCTCGCTAAGAATTTTCTGTACTGATAATAGATTCCCTTCACACTTCCACTCGGACAGTTGGTCCATGTATAGGTCGGAAAAAAATTCCAAAGCAAAATTGGCCTGCGTATCGCTACAAATTCCCTATACCAGAAATATAAATAGCAACCGAATATGATAAAATCTTACGTATTATATTTAAACTGGGGATTTCCGTGATCACATTGTTTATACTTTTCAATTTGGGTTTCTTTCTTTATCATTTCTTTCATTTTCGTCTGTTCATTTAGTATTATTGTTTCATTTTTGATGATGTGTTAAAAGATTTATTAGCAGCACATTTAATTTTGGTATTACCACGCACAGAAAATAATTTTCGCAACTATTTTGCCCAAAAAATTCGGCGACAACCTCACCGCTAAATTTTACAGCCAGGTACTTAAATGGCATGCCCGAGGTGATTAGTTGTAAAGGATTGAAATTCTTTAAACAATTTGGCCTTGAAAAAAACTCCTATGTATTTCGCGTTAACCTTTTAGCACAATTCTAAGAATTTTACGATCAACCTAACGCCCATAAATGACAATCATTGAGGAGTACAGTCGTTTTAGCTGCATTTGAAGAATTGTTTAATTTTCTATAAAGCAAAATGAATTTCTAAGCTAAAACTTTATTTAACCATAGTTCTCTAAATAAACAAAGCTCTTTCTCGATTTAAGAATTAATTTATTTTTTTTATTTCTTAAGCATCGCATTATTAATGTTTATCGTCTTTAAAGATTTGTTAAAAATCTAATGGACATATACATATGTATATTTTCCATTTTAGGAGATTTTTTGTAATCTGAATATAGCCCAGTATTGCGATTCACTAACTTTAAACGATGCGACAAACGCAATTTCTGACGACAATATTTGACGTTTGCACTAACGATTGTGCGATTCACTAACTTATTCTTAACGACACTTAACAGCTGTTTCGTTGTATTTATTCAAAGTAATAAAGAGTGGCACCTCTGCCAAACTAAATGTCGAAATAAGCGAAAAGCACAAAGAGGAAGAGAGAAAACACAAATGAATGAGTGCAGCCGAATATAAATTTGAGCGCGTTTGATTAAAGTGAATTAAGACACCAGTTTATTTCAAGCTACAAATATGTATAATAGTTTTAGTATATTGCAATGTTCCATTGTAGCAGAATTTCGTACTCTCTGCTGAGTGATTTGGTAGAATAGACTCCAAGAAATATCCAGAATCACCTGCAAATATGCCATGGTTTTCGTTTTCATGATTCGGTTCATTTTGAATCGTGTTGTGCTCCAGCGTGTTTGGGTTTTATATTTCAGATTTTGTAATTAAGAAAATTTATCTATGTATTAAAAATCAACTATATTTCTGATTTTATACAGGAATTCTTGATATACTTAAGTTTGCTCTTACCATTTGCACATTATTTGAATGGTAGTTATGGTAGCTGACATATGTAAGTCTCCTCATGATTCATGAGTACAATCGACGGTCCCAATGGTACCTCCCACAAAAGGTATCGACACTGAAGCAAACACTTCCTTAGCAGCTTGGCGCTCCACTTGGATCATAGAAAATCTGTCAAGCTGAGAAAATAGGTATTCAGCCTAGTCTGGAGTAAGCCGATACAGCTTCTGAAATTCTGTCGCATTCAAATGAAATGGATTGTCCACATCTCGGAGTAAACGTCGATACAATGGAGTGCTTATTTCTTCGTCACCGCGTGATAAATCATATACCAAATATTCAAACGACATGATTTAATTTTCCTTTTAATAACAAGGAAACAAATCACCAAATTTTAAATTTATCTTTTGTTTAAGTTAAAATCACGAATCTTTCTTTTCCCGATTGAGTTAACAACATCAAATTTGTTGTCGTTTAGTTTTCGATGACCGCCAAGCTATCGACAACAGCTGATTGGGCCCGAATGCGAAAATCGTTAAAAAATGGCTGCGGAATGAGTTAACTATGCGATTATCGTTAAAATAAGTTAGTGAATTGCACTACAGGCTTGCTTTACTACCATCTTATTTTCGTTAAAGAATCGCGAAATTTGTATTATAAATTTCATTGAAATAAGTATATAGGAATTAATTTTCGTCTTCGGGTAAAAAAAACAAACAAACAAAAAAGTTGGAAAATCATCAAATAATTAATTCATTTTCATAGTGAAGTATTATAAATAGCTGAAGTGGAAACCCTCATAAACAGGCTAGGATGAAAAATGGTTATAATATTCGTAGTTATGAGATCTTTTAACAAAAGCATTAGAGGAAAGCACTCAGATTATAAAGAAATCCAAATCAAATTTGAACCTTTTTGAATACAATTCGAATTCAATGCCGCTCGATCAAAGTAAACAAAAAATCGATTCGAAAGTTAGTTTCGGCTTAATATGATAGATTGCCTATTCAAAATTATTTATGGGCGTATTCATAAACAAAATTAAGTTGGTTGCAGCTTTTGACATTGGGGCGTATTCATTGACACTTTAAGTTAGTTGAAGCATTTTCGTCACATAGCCCATTGAAAATTAGGTCAAAAAGCTATAACTAACTTTAAGTATCAACTTAATTTTTCCTATGAACACACCTCTATGCCATAAAGTTGCTACCAACTATAAAGGCGACCATAATTAAGAGCCAATTAGTTTTTGTAGGTAACTTCTCTTTCCCCAAATAATCGATTTTACGAGTTTTTTCTTTTCAACTAGAGCAATAGATATTTAATAAACTACTGTTTTAATGCCATGATAGAAACAATGTGTTCCGAGTTCAATTTTAAACACTCCATCGAGCAGTTGCTCTGGGCTATGATAATGCTGAGCCAGAAAAGTACAAACGCAAATGTGCATGATAGATATGAAATAATAGGCCCGTTTCTTTGTAACCAAGTTGCAAAAGCACACTAGGTAGGATAACGAATTACATGTAAACCAACAACACTAACTCGAAAAAATACGCGAATTAAGCCAACTCGGTTAAATGATATCCGGCCTGAGATGTAGTGTTGTGAAGTGAAAAAACTGGGCTATTGTGAATGAGCCGGAAGAAAATCCGTGGGAAATTTCAGTTCAAGGCCTAATTCGTTTTTATTTGCATAGTATTTTTTAAATATATAACTAAGTCAACCTAAAATTTGTTTGCACAGCTATTTTTCGGTTTTAAATACAACTAAACCAAGCGCATCCTTCATGAGTGATCCCAACAGGGATGCTTTTGCATCTAAAGGAAGTTTTATCCGAGATGGAGCGTTCGTTTGCAATTCGGGTACAATAAAACGGGCCCATATATGAAATAATAAGCCCTTTCTTTGCACTTAAGTTGAAAAGAACACTTCAACCTGGATAAAATTTCCTTTAGTTGCAAATGCAACCCTGTTCGCCTCTTTCATGTAAATTGCAATTTGTTTATTACTATTTAGAAACGGAAAATAGTTGTCCCGGCAATTTGTAGGGTTATGTAGTTATTATTTACAAATACTATGCAAATAAAAACAGATTAGGTCTTAAACAGAAATTTCCCATGAATTTTCTTCCGGCTCATTCACAATAGCGCAGTTTTTTCACTTCCCAACACTACATCTCAGGTCGGATATCATTTAACCGAGTTGGCTCAACTCGCGTATTTTTTCGAGTTAGTGTTGTTGGTTTACATGTAATTCGTTATGCTACCTAGTATTCTTTTGCAACTAGGCTACAAGGAAACAGGTCCAATATATAAAAATAAGTAAATGCACTGATTTTGCCTTTTGTTATACGCCAATTAGCAAGTGATGCGAATTCACCACTATACTTCAGCAAGGAAAACTAGCAGTGCCACATGCAAACTTTTTTCTCAGTGGCGGCGCTCTGTTCAATCTGATAACCAATTTTATTTTGCTAGAAATATGGGAAGAAATGAATTTTTACGATAAATATTTGTCCTGAATACTTTATGTAAAGTAGTCGACGAGTTTAATTTCAACCTTGAAAAGCTCAAGTTTAGGCAAGGTTTCACCTCAAGTTGTCTACTGGTTATACTGTGGTAATATTTCCACTGCTTCAAAACCAGCAATCAGCAACTCAAAAAATATTCGAAATCTATAAAATCAGTGTTGGAATTTATCGCAATACTACTACACAGACATACAGAATAAATTTTAATATTCGCATATGTATGGGTCTCAAACTACATAGAGGCGTGATTAAAAATTGAAAATCATAAACTAACCTACAAAATCCTTTATTAAATTCAATGTATGTATGTATGTAAATTTGTATGTGGCTCCACTCGCTGATGCGACCGTTAACCATAAACATTCACTACCGCAAGCGCCACATGCCATGAACCACAAAACTTTTGACATGCCATGGGGGGGTTGATGGTTAAGCTGAAAATCCCTTTTTTATGCATTTATGCGGCTAAAATTCACCTGAATTTCGTAATATCAACCACAGAGCTATTTGGCACATCGCGCACTAGCGCCTGTCAATCAAGCTAGTAACGGTTTATGTTGCCAGATTATAAATTTGGAAATGGACTATCGCTATTTTAAAGCCACCGCATATTGAGAAGTTTTGACAATTTATTTTTCTTTATTTAATTTTTTATTAATATGTATAATAAAACCATAATTCATTATATGTACAACAAAAACCGTTTAAGTTTCGAACTTTGCGCAAATGTTAAAAAATCCAGCAAAAAAAAAATTTCATCAAAATCTCTAACTTTTTAATCAGAACTTTAAAAGTGGACACAATGGCCGTTGATTTTCGAAAATTGGTTTTGTTAAAGGTCTTGCGCGGTTGTTTGCCATAGAAATAAATTTCTGGTATGCATCCTATGGAAGTTATTGAGGGAGAGCGTTACCGAAAATTTTGTCAAAAATCAACGGCAATTTGTTACCTCTTTCAGCTTGCACTTTATTGCGCTAAAATTAAATGGGCTTTAGAACTGCATACCTATTTTTCTTTTATTCTGATTAACAACTTTGAAATTTTTAATTATTATTTTTTGTTTATTTCACATTTGCACAAAGCTTGACTTGAACTTGTTACAGAATAACTATCTTTTTATAAAAAAAATTGTTAGAAGTAATATTATAAATTTTCGGCCTAATTTATGTAAAGTAGATCAACAGTAAATTTTGAGCTCAAAGCCAATTTTTTCTTAGAAAAGTATTAGAAAAAGACAACACCGGTCAGTAAGAAATTAAAGCTGTTATTTCGGCAATAAAAGCATCTCCAGGTTTGAATTCGAAACCTCTGACTTGCCGGGAAAGCACGCAGCCTGTGAATAAAGGCGGGCATATGAATTGCTGTTATAACGGTAATTACTTGTCTTAATTTGCAAATCGCTGCGTGCTTACAATGCACTCGATATATCCGCCGGAGAGTGGATAGGATGCAATCCCAGATTCTTAAATCCTAGTCTCGCCAAGGCAGGGCAGCCTCATCCTCCAAGCAGCTACCACAGTATTGAGGCACACCACATGGATAGCCATTAGACAGTGCCTTATCAGAACCCCCAAAATTAATGAGAACCACGCTTGGATAATCTTAGAAACCCCCGTCACCTCATCCGGTCTATTTCTGTTCAAAAGTACCTCGTGACCCTACATGCTCTAGTGCTACCCAGCATTTGCCAAGCTGATCGCAAGCTCATTCTTTCAGAACTAACCGACAGGTGGCCTGAGGAACGCCGAAAATCTCGCCTCGCCTAAGAAGTCCTTTTCAAGTCTGCCTTATCTGGCTAACTCATCTGCTTCACAATTCCCTGCTCCCAGGTACCCGGATTAATTTGATGGAAAAATACTCGGAAGCTTTCGAAAGATACATCCGTAATCTATGACTACTTTCGATCGCTACCTTCAGTGCCACATATCATACCCCTCCCTACCCTTTCTAGATGGAATGGCGATACCAAAGTAACCCTTGGGTGACATGGTGGGCACGCAATGGTCCAATGGCTGAATTGAAATCGAAATCTTGTAAAATCCTCGAGTGACCATAGTTCGAATTAAATTTGTGACCATTCGCTATCTAGTATTAAACCCAGATTCTTACATTATTATACACTAGTTATACCAAAATAATTTTCAATTTTTTCAGACGTTATTCGAGTATTCACTTGTCTAGTCCATTTAATTCTAGTATAATAAAGTACTCGTTTCAAGTTCAACATTTCATTGATTTTAGATCAACATTTTCATTGATTTTCGTTCATGTTTTTTTTTTTTTGCTGACAGCCTTCCATATAAAATGTAATTTAGTGTAGGCATCTCGTGGTGAAGAAAACTTGCAAGATCGTCCAAAAATAGAAAAAATATATATCAAAAAGTAATGAATTTTCGTTTTTGTTTAGCTTTTCCCCAAACATAAAACTTTGTATTTTGTATTTTTTAACATTTTACATTTAGTCTATACTCTCAAAAAGAGCTGGATACTCTAGTGACGATATCACTGTGAGCACATACACACCCAGCACACTGCGAGACTATTTTTCAATTGGACTTCAATTGTTGGTAGTTCTTATTCTAATGTAATTTTCTATTAAATCCCTTTTGTGTCTTTCAAAATGCTCTTTGCTTGCGTAGTTCGCTTGTAGTTCACAATTCGGGTGTTATTTAGAGACCGAAATTAGAGTTTATCTTTTAAATTTCAATGAAAGTTTTGAAAGACAGTTTGACTATTCCTGCATTGTATGAATGTGTTACTTTTTAAAAATATTTGAGTCGCACCTCTAAAAAATAAATTGTGATTTTTTAGCTCTGTTATATTGATTATTTCTTGTATTTCTATTTTTTGATCAGAAATAAACATCATTTAATGTATATAATTTTTTTTGGTCACAAAAAATTATAATTTTTTGATTTTTATTTTTTTTTTGATCTCAAAAGAAATAATTTTTTGAATGATATTTTTTCGCTCTGTTATAATGATTATTTTATGAATTCCTATTTTGTTATCAAAGTAAAATCATAATTTTATGAGTTTTATTTTTTTGGTCACAAAAACTGATAATTTTTCGAGATTTGTTTTATCAAAAATACAAAAAAATAATCACTATAACAGAGCGAAAAAATGCCTCTAAAAAATGATGATTATTTTTAATATATAAATAGGAATACAAAAAATAATCATAATAACAGATCGAAAAAATATCATTCAAAAAATGATTTTTTTTTGTGATTAAAGAAATAAATCTCAAAAAATTATAATTTTTTGTGACCAAAAAAAAATTAAATTCATTAAATGATGATTAGTTTATTTCTTATAAAAAAAATAAGACTTGACATATAACTTCGTTTTTGGAATATAAAAATAAAGCTCAGAATTTTTTTGATTAGCACTGAGCGGTATCAATTTTTGTGAGTGAACACATAATGATTACGGCCCCTGGTTTAATTTGGTACCTAAAGAGGGGGGAAAATTTATTTTTAAAGTTGATTTGTAGAGAAATGAAGGCAGTTTTTTTCAAATAAGTATAATATTTATTAAGAGTGATGTTTGAGGTTGAGGTTCAAGGATCTTTTTTACTCAAATGGGTTTTTATCGTAGATAAACTGAATTAAAACACGCTCCAAAAAAAATTACGATTTTCAAAAAAAAAAAAAAACCGTTGTACTTGCTGTCAAAAAGGGCCTAATAATGATTTGTTTTTGAAATCTTTAGTGTTTAAACCGAATGTTAGATGATGAAAATGGATTCAATAGCTTTTTATTATAACTTACACAATTTTGAAAAACATGGTTTTGAGAAACCCCGTTTACAGTTTGCAGTCAAGTGTTCAGCGCTGGGATTGTATTTTATTTTTTGTTTTTGTTAATATTTACTAATACATTATACAACAATTAAAAAAAAACCACGTCCATAACTGTTTTAACTTCATCCTCAGTGCCGGACATTGTTTGATATCGATATAGAATTGCCTTGGTTTAAAAAGAATAATAAATATATGCCCTCTTATATACCCAAATTATCCCAAGTCATCATCGTTTCATTTATGTGCATTATAAATACAGCTTAATTTTATATGGTGATATATAGTTTGATTTAAATTTAACATAACATATTTTTCCATATGCATTAAATCACTAAAATCTGGTTTCTGCGACATTTTAGCACAAAGTATGAAACTAGACCCTGAATAAATTTTCAGTTTTAGTTTATTTCTAGTATTCAAGCTGTTGTTTGAACTTTGATGTATTCAGAGGCTTACAGTATAATTGTATGACAAATATTTTTGTTGGCAATTTTAGCCGGTGTTTTCTAGGTCAAAAGAGGTAAAAAAAAAAGGTTCATCTATTGAAGCGTTACAGGGTTATAATGTTCTCCGTCAGTATAAAATATTTCTCTAATTTTTCTTTAACGTTCGATGTTTGCTACTAGTCCGCATTTTCCTCTAATCCTCATTTTCTAATCGATAGTTAAATTTAGAATTCATTGGGATACTACTAAAAAGCTGCATGAGCGATTTGGTCAAATTATGGTAACCAATTTTACCAACTCTTCTGCAACTTTGAAAAGGCATCCGATAGCCAACAACATTACACAAACATCAGTCGAATGTATTCAACTGTGTGAAATACGATATGTAATTGTTTTATTTTTTTTTTTATTCACAATCTATGCCCAGTGCAATCAGCGAATTGCTGTAGAATGAAATAAATAATTGAGTTAGGAAACGTGTGGCCGCACATCTATGTACATTTGTATATTTCATTTGAGTAGACACAAAACTAAACCTTGCCACCTTTTCTTTCTTGTTTTCTTTTTTATATTCATTTTCGACTTCAATTTTTAATGAACTCTAAATGCACCAACAATATCAGCAATACCAGCACAATTGCGCGCAATAAAATGAACAACTTTGTTGATTAAAATTCTCGCCAATTCAGCATTGCAAATTAATCAACTGTAAAGTGTGAAACTTCATTTGTTCCACAGCTTTCGTCTTTTTACGTTTTTAACGGGTTTTTTAGTATTCAGAAGTGTGTATATTGATGTATGGTTTTTTGTAACTACCCTGCAGTGAAAGTAACTAGTTCTAAACCAACTACCTCGCCTTGCTCTTTTTTTCAAGTAAACAACTATTATTTTCAACATGGCGATATCCTACGAAATATTAATTGTAAGGCTATGTATCTACATCGTACCATTCGACGAACCAGTTCGGAATTACGACGTATATCTAATCAAAATAAAATACTAGTTTTGTTGGTCCCGCTGTTACCGTCTCAGTAACCAATACTGAAGATCATGATCATTGGCGTGTTGAGCACGAAGTCCAACATTAAAATTTGTTTACAGTAAATTGCTTCTTTTTTAATAATTAACAACTTTCTTTTGATTAACCCTTTCCCGGAAAATAATAGTAGTTTTTGGCACGAAGTTTCCGGCGGTCACTTGCTATATCTTCGGATTTAATGAAGATATTTAAACTGGGATTGCAGTAAAATAATTGAAATCAATAATTGATATTAAGTTTAGAATGTGAGATATATATTTTATGATTTATGAGTATATGTTCTAATTATAATCTATGCTTTATTTGTTCATGAAGAAAGTGAATGCCCAAGAACCTTATACATTTCCTCATTGTCCGTAGGTTTGAAACAGTTAGACGCACAAAGTTAGGATCTATATATATCTGTTGAATCAATCAATTTTTGCGTAATTTTCGACGGGGATATCTTATCAAAAATATTCCTTATTGGCCTCGTCTTCTCAGGTATCATCTGAAATGTCATTAGAACTAACCACTAGGTTGTCGAGAATATCTGAATCAATATCGCCATGTGCGTTTCCATACTCTCCTTCATTGCAAAAAGTTCTTGAAAAAGTGGAAATATTCGATCTCTTTGCTTGTTGTACCCGCCCATTTTTTCTATACAAAAAAAACACAAAGACTAGAGCACTTATTTATTCACTTATTTCGGTATTGTTTTTATTTCTACCATTTTTCATATAGCTTTTACTTTACCTACTTTTATAAAAAAAAAAAAATATTTCCACTCCTCAAAATAAACCACAGAATGAACGGGAAACTGTCGTGATATGCCGTTTTGTTTCTATGAATCAAAACACGTTCGAGTTTACGTAAAGTAACTGTAACTTCGTTTCCATAAGACACAAATTTGAGATAGTTAAAATTCTTAAGGACAGAAATATTAAAAAGCCATAAACTGACATGAATTTGGCTGCGGGAGTTCATCTTTTGTCATATTTGTTGCTAAAATTAACGGCGGGGAATGCCGTCATGTCTAGGTTTTTATACAAATTTAGTTAGTGGCGGTTATCACCGTAAACGGTTACGAATTGTCACTATTTGGCAGATGGTGCTGAGATGCAGCTACTGTCGAACGGGTATGACGACCGCCTTCAATAAATACCAGTTCGTAAACTAGTACGATTATTTACTACCTTGGCCTGCCACTGCTGGGTATCCGTGCAGAATTTAACCCTCTGAAATTACGGATATTTGATGTGGGAATTTTTTCACTCTCTTCCGGCTGCTGGAAATTTTATGAATATTGAGCTTTTACTCGATTCAATCGACGCTATTTGGGATTTGTGGCTACTGCATTGCGAATTTAATTCATTCGGTTGGGAAAACGAAACATCGACACCATAAATGTAGTGAGTATAGGGACACAAAAGAGCTCAAGGTCGAGGCACTTAATTCACAATAATAATATTAATATAGGGTCCATGGAGTCAAAGTTGGCAAGAGAGTTGTGTCAATTTTGTGTAAACAAAAAACTTCTTGTTTTATTTTAATTCGGCGATCTGAAAACCAATGACAAAAACCATAATTCTTAATCATTTTAAATTTCTCATTTGAGATTAGCTCTTGGGTTGTCTGCTTTTAATTTCTAGATTATCATTATCCTTACCGTTAGCGACAGTGTCGAGTTTTGTCAATCAAAAATCCGACTATTCGACTAGTCGATTAGCAACTTTTTTGATGATTGATAGTCGAATAGCAACTATTCGATTTACAGTTCACTTCCGATTAACCGCTCACCATCAAATAGTCTGAAAATCGACTAACCGAAATTACTCGAATAGTGACAGTTACTCACAATGAATTCATAAAAAGTTTATTACATTTGTTGACAAGTTTTCTCAATAAGCGCAAATATTTAAAACACAAATATGTATTGAAAGAAAACAACCAGGCGAAAAATCGAAAAGGATTACCTGTAATCGACTAGTTGTTTATGGGCGGTTAGTTGAAAAATCCAAAATCTCTGAAGAGGTCATACCGCCAATTAAGTAAGTAAGTAAGTCGAAAAAGTAATAGACTAGTCAATTAATAAGAGCTATACTTTGAATCCCTTTAGATGTATGCATATTGGATTATGTTGATGGATTCTTATTGAGATTGCTAGGTGCAACTTATTCAAATAAAATTATCGGTGGTGTTCATCGAACTTTCATTCTGCCGCTTGAAAAATTGCTTTTATTATTGCTCTTTCGCAATCCCAACTAGATAAACCCTTTCACAATACATACTATGACAGCTCGACAACAAAACGATTTTTACGTTTGATCAGAGCAATGCAGTTTACTCACTGCACTTCACTTCACTTCACACAGCATACGGCCTAATCATGCAAAGCGATAACCACCAATTTAGTGCACACGTTTGCACTCGCTGTCTGCCTGTGCGCTACTTGAGCCGACCTCCATGCATTCGCTGCGCCGGTAATTAAAGGGCCCCTTAGCCGCCATTTATAGTTACAAGCAGCCGAGAAGTAGAAAAGTCGAAATGAAAAAGAAATCGCAATCAGCAAGCGCCATATCAGGTCGTGTCAATGAGCCGCCAGTAATCAATAAACTAGAGAAAACGTTGAGCCATTGCCATGCGTTGCTTTTTACAGGATTCCGAGCAATAATGATTTCACTACGTATTTCTCTTCGGTTGTTGCTTTCGTCTCTCAATTTTGAACTTTTACTATTAACACTGATTGCGTATTTAATACGAAAGTACTCTATTGTGACTAAGCTTTAGTCGATACTTCTAATTCTTCTCCATCGCCCCTTCCACTGCTTGTGGTCAACTGTTGTGATTATCTTAAGTAATTGACTTGGAAGAGTGGCAGTAAAAGTTTTAATGGTGTTCTAGTTGACGAACATAATTGCTATAAATTAATTATTGAACTGAGGAATTGAATAGCTACAGCACTTTCCTAATGCCATTAGAAATTTAATCGACACTCTAAAGACAGCGCCAGTTCAATCAGTACTTCAGCAGCAAACATGAAATGTGTGAAATTGTATGCGTTCCAATGAATGGAGAGAAAGGAAAAAAGTGCAATAACTGTAGCTTTTTTTCAGCAAACGTGACAGTGACAGTAAAAATCGTTTTTAAATCCTTGTTTCATGGTGAAAATACGAAATTTTTTAATCAGTTTACAGCTCCCAAAAATTATCCCATATTTATTTCTTAAGGCTAGTACTAACTTCGCATCTGTGATATTTCACCAGCAACATGTATTTGGGTTGCCGTGAAATGTTGCTAGCCATCAAAATTAACGAAGCGCCTAAAAGATACCGCTAAAAAAAATTGCACAAATAATACAAAAACAATTGCATAAATCAAGTGGCGAATTGTCACAATTTTAAATCACATATCCATTTCAAAAGCTGTCAAAATGAATGTGAATGATTTTTTTTTGCTCATATTTGACGGCGAACTATTTTATATGGATTTTGACAGCTCAGCTTACTATATTTTAAAGAAAATCTAGTATGTATCTAAGTATTTTTTCAAGCAACAGAAATAATGAAAAATATTTTTTATAATTTTGCTTTAGAGTTTAAATTGTATATAAATTTTCGAATCAAATACGCTGAGTAAATCTTCATATTCTGAGAGTGCGTATTACACCGATTTAAATAGAAATTTTGTGATTCACAGTATACTGTCACTTTGTCTGTTTTCAAAATTAAATGCAACTCTATTAATAAGTAAAATGCAATGAACAAAATTGAGTTATAACAAAACTAATAATTTGGCGCTTACATCATGCAAATTGATGTTTGGCCGAACTGCAATTTGTGTGTAACATCAATTAAGAGACCTACAGTGAGAAGTCGACTGCAAGCGGCGGATGATTTGCTTGCGAAGTTTTATCATTGCAGAGAAGCCCATATGAGGTTTGTTATTGCCTGCCGAAGGGCGACCGCTATTGAAAAAAGTTGTTCTATAATTTCCAACGTTACTTGTCCGTTCTGGGACTCGAACTCGAGTGAAATACGCTCACGCTATACACTGGAGTACAATATTTAAGATTTACTTAGATAAATATTACAACGTGGGCTCATTTTTGAAAATTTTTTCATAGAGAGTTGCCACCTGTTTAAAAATTTTAATTCAATTCAGTCCATTCAATTAACGAAGATATAACATTATTGGTGTGTACGAATATAAAAAACTTTAACTTTAATTTATTACTGTGGTTTTAGGGTGTAAATAGTAAATTTTCATATAAAAGAACACACAAAATTAAGGTGGTTTAAAGTAAGATCTCTTATCTGAACAATCAGCAGTATGGAAGCTTTACCTCAAAGTACACCGACTAAGTTGATTTTTTCTGTGTTAATGTTAAATACTTTCACGGTTTTTGCTGTATAAATGAACAAGTTTAAAAAAAAACCTCATATAGGAACATTCAGTCGTCCATACGCTATAAGTTATACCGGGCCGTTCGTCATGATTTTCATTGGACACTATCTTCTAGTGGTAAGTTAAAGTTAATACAACTCCTCATATCTGCATAATTCAATTGTATTGCGGTTCCATCTTGTCGGTTCCAACAAATGGGCAATCCATTATAAAAATACTTCTGTCAGATATCTCTAAAACTGAGGGACTAATTTGCGTTTAAACAGACTGCCGGGCGGCTGAAACGAATCGGCTTGTCGTCCAGATCATTTTCTTTTTTATAATTACAAACATCAGACCATAGTCGTTATAGTACTCTTTCATTATCATGAAATAGCGATTATGAGAAAATCGCACTGAAGGCGGCACAACACCGAACGCCGAAACCAGACGAAAAATGAAAACAAACTATTTTCAAAACAAAAATGTATTCGAATTAGAATTGCATGTGTACTATGTAGATAAAAATATATCAAATATTTTGTATTCCCTGTCAATCCAATACTTAACATTGTCTAAATATTATATTTTTTTCACAAAGAAACAAAGTCTAACTCAGTGTTGAAGGAAAACGCACAAACATTGCAAATAAATATAATACCTCTTCTCACTTTAGTCTAAATAATCTGAATATAAATAAAAGATATAACCGGAATATTTAATAGAAAATATTTGCTCACACAATATACGATAATCTAGAATTATTTTTGTAATTGACTTTGTCACCTCAAGTGCCCATTCTGGATTCAAGCCCTTGAGTTCAAAGTTCAAATAATAGGAATTCGTTTCGCGCATATGCAACTATACTGCACGTCAATATCATTTCTAAGCGCCCACGAAAGGAGCAGGTAAGGTTAGATTAGAGCGGGGTAGTGGCAGAGATAGTGTTCAATGCTCGCCACTTCCTCTTCGTACCTCCAGCTTCGGCAGAAATCGTTAGTTGTACATCCCTATCTCTACCCGTGTGTGCTCTACTCGTGTGTGCTCATAAGGCAGAGTGCGGTCGGTTATTACCCCAACCATTAGTCTGAGAGAAGGTCAGTTATGGGAGAACACACTTTTCGATTATTATCGATAAAATTTAGAGACGACACTGATTTGGTTATTTATGTATGATTAAATACCTCATTCCATCTAAATTTATTATCCGATTTTACAAAGCGAAATTTCTTAGTTTCATCGAAAATTAATGTTCATAAATTAAGAATGAGACATAAATTACGATATTTTTCAGTCTACTAAATTTATAAAGTATATTTGGACAATTCAGAACAGAGATTTCTGAAACTGAGTTTGGTATTTTTTATTCCACGAAAAACCCGTTTTATTTTAATACAGTGGAGTTGTTCATTTGCACTTGCGTTTTTCATCCTTTGGTACATCTGTTTAACGGAACTTAAACTTTCCAGGAATCATATATTTTTGAATATTCAATACACATACATATATACTCGTACCCGTGCACCATAGGAGCAAATAATTTTCAGCTAAACAGGTAGAAAGTGGCACGATATTAAACACTGAATAGAAGCAACAGTAAAAAAGGTTGGCGTGTCATCGCTACCTGTGTGCTATGAGAATAGTGAGGATATCTATTAGTAAACGTTAATTTTGGTATAAAAGGCTCATAGATTTAAAATCATGCATCAATATATAACAGAGATTCAATAGAACAACATCAGATCACCTTTTGCATAACTCGTACCAAGTGACATCTATCGCATCATGGGCATTCAGCAGTCTAAGGAACGTTTCAACAAGTGTAACCCTTACATACAACCTGCACTTTTTGGACGTTACACCATGAAAGACGAAGATACCTTAGGACGTTGTTCCACTTTTATTAAACCCGCTTCTGCATCACCAGCCGGTGCTGCTGCTGCGACCCGCCTAATGATGACTCCAAAACCCTCATTGAAAGGCAAGATGAATCGTAAAAGAGGAATCAGTCAAGAGCATGGTATCACAGAAAGATCCTCACTAAAGATGCGTCGCCGTTTATCATTGCGAATGTCCATGCGAAACCAGCAGCCCTACGAAAATAACCAAAGGAAAACAGCGCAAGACTTAGAAGTAGCAACAGCTTCCGCTGATACTAAGAATGATACCAAGGAAAATTGCTATGAATTGGCAGTCACGAAAGCAAACGATAACAAGGATTTCAAATTAAAGGAAGCTTGCAAAACCGCAGAGAATTTGAAGGAGCCAGTCGGGCAAGCTAATGGAAAACTCACGGCGGAAATTGAGCAGCGAAAGGTGAAAAGCAGTGAAGAAGCTACAGTGGGCGAGACCGTATCACCAAAACTTGTAACTCCGAAGCAAGCGTCAATTCGGGCCCGCCAGCCATCGATTTTACAAACCCCACGAGAGGAAAGATTGAAAAGATTTAAATTGACATTTTTCAGTGAATTTGACTGAATCTTATGTTATTAGAAAAAGAATATCATTTATGAAATTATACTAAAACATAATGTGAACGTTTTGTTTCGTTTTTAACAAATTAAGCGCCAAGTAGTAATACAATTACATAATTAGAAATAAATAGCACCCTTAAATCTGAACATTAATTTCTAATGCGTTTTGTTTTGCTTCATGGTTTTCAATACTTATTGATTTAAAAATCAAGCTCTGATGTTAACTGTTGTGACTGACGTTTGTTGGTAGAACTTACTTTTCAATGTTATAATCGACTGAAATTTAATTTTAATTTAGTATCGATATTTTGTGTTTAATCGATCGATATTGTGAATAGGTGTTTGGTATCCACATATCTGGGTATATCAGGGTTGATTCTGGATAAGTAGGAGTTAAGTCTAGTACAACATCGAGTTCTTAATTGGGCCAGAGTAGCGCGAGAGTCGCGAGGCAGCAGGAACACTTTATTATTTGGTGGTGGTTGAGCTCCAATTACGGGATTAACAAGGCGTGAGTCGATGTTGGTGGGGGCCGTTTCTTTGTGTTGGACCCGCCCGTGCACCTCTGGATCCAGCGGCTATGTTACATGTGGCTGGATCTCTTCCTTCATTTCGAGGAGATGCCTTCTGATGTGTCTGGGAGGTGGCTCGTCCACAATAAGATGCCTATTTGTACATTTTTCCGCCTCTGTACTTTGTTGGCGATTGGGGTAGTGTGCGCAGAGAAGAAGAGCAGGCTGTTAAAGGTAAACCCCAAAATCCTTGTCTGATTAGCCGCCAGAATGGGGATGCCACCGATATACGTGTTAAGATCCAGCCTGACCTTCCTCATCCAGGTGGTAAAGAGGGTCACCGAGGATATCCGTTCACTTTCGAACACAGGTTATCTATTACATTGCCGGTGACCATTACCGAGCTATCATCGGCATATGAGACTACGGTGACTTCCTCTTGCGGTTAAAGGAGCCTAGAGATGTAGTGATTAAACAAGAGTGAAAATTCGCGGTCCACCGTTTTAGTCCCTGCGGAAGATTTGATGCTTTCAACCTCGCCACAGGTGAAAGTAAAAAGCTCGTTGGTGTCTGACTGTTCGCGCAGCTTTTTAGGTGGGGGCGTCGCCATTCATTGCGCAGAATGTCGAATAATCTATCTGCTCTGCCAAATCATTTCCCCTACAATCAGCTGGTAGGCTTGAGTGCCAGAGATCGTGGTGCGTGTCCGGAAGCAGGTGACAGGGCGTATATAAACGTTGAATATTTTGAGCTCAACATCACCTGACCGGACAACTATTCCTTGACACTCTAAGGTAGCGTCCCTGCGGCCGATGTCTTCTTCGATAAGACGATACTGCACGGTGTGATGGGTGATGATCGCAAAGCCACCACCATTACCTTGCTCGCGATCCTTACGATAGACATTAAAGCCGTTGCAACTCAACAAGGGTGAGATGCTGTGCTGTTTCACTTCCTGGATCGCAGCTATCGACAGGTTATGGCGACTCATGAAGTCGGTTAATTCCTCGATCTTGCCCTGTACCCCGTTGCAGTTGATTTGAAGAAGTCTCGTTTAACTCGTGAGAGTCGTCGCGAAGAGAGGTGCGAGAGAAGGGTCATGTTGTCCAGCTGGTCCCTGTAGCAGTGGCACATAAGACTGCCTTGAGGTGTTATTTGGCAGCGCCACTACGGGCGTGTGCTGCTGTGGAGCTCTAACGCAGGGAGCCAGGGAGTCACCCGACCAGTCACGAGTGGTGCGCAGACCAGAAATCACACGAAAGTGGCACCAGCCTTGGCACGAGTTGCACCTGCCTGATCCCGAATTCCGGTATATACTGGCCTGACACACGGATCAGACTGTTACCAGCAGGTTACCAGGAGCTGCTGGCTAGTTCCCACAAGAGGGGCGGAGCTGAGCAGGGGAAACGAGCGAGCATGTTGCTGTTGTATGTACCTTTGAACCGCGGAGGTTCTAACGGTGCTAGGTAACGGTGCACTGGGTGCGGCTATGGGGGCTGTAGAAGCTATGGGCGCAGTTGGTCGCGAACAACATGGGACCACATAATTTGTGGGCCACTCCTTGTGGGTCTTTAGACCTGAGCAGACCTTAAGATGGCTTCATTCGTCGCACGAATTACACCTTATCGAAGTGGAGCTCGGATAGAGCCTCTTCTGGCAGACGCATCAAAAATAGGTTTCTGGTCCAGGGTTTTGGCTCGATGATAGGGCTGGCAGAAGAATGCGAAGCAGGGTTAGATCGCCGAAACACCAATCCCTGGCCGGGTGAAACCCGGGGCATTCCAGTACGTAGAACCGATTGTAAAGGGAATGGTGGAGCCCTTTTAGGCAGACGGTGCAAAAATAAGTTTCTGGTCCAGGAGTTGGCTCAATTTTTGGACAATTCAGAACAGAGATTTCCAAAATAGAATCTGGTACTTTTTATTCGTAAGCCATACCACAAAACACTGGCTTATTTTAATACACTGGGTTGTTCATTTGCACTTTGGGTTTTTGCATCCATCTGTTTAACGAAATGCAACTTAAACTTTACCGGCATCGGATATTTTGGAATATACAATACATACATATATACCCGTATCCATGCACCATAGGAGCAAATAATTTTTAGCTAAACAGGTAGAAAGTGGCAAGGTATTAATCACTTAATAGAAGCAACAGTAACAAAGAAACAGGTATGCTTATGGAAAGGACCGTTGGCGCGCGTTGTTGTGAGGGCGGGCGTGTCATCGCTACCTGAGTGCTGTGAGAATATCTATTATTAAAAGCTTATTTTCAAATGTTTCAATTTTGGTATAAAAGGCTGATAGATTTGAAATCATGCATCAATTTATAACAGAGATTCAATATAACAACATCAGAGCGCATTTGTACAACTCGTACCAAGTGACATCTACCGCATCATGGGCATTCCGCAGTCTAAAAAACGTTTCAACAAGTTTAGCTCTTGCACACAACCTGCAATTTTTGGACGTTACACCGTTAAAGGCGAAAATACTTTAGGGCGTTGTTCCACTTTTAGTCAGCCCGCTTCTGCTGCTGCTGCGACCGACCTTATGATGACTCCAATACCTCCATTATCGCGGCGATGTATATGCCCGAAATATGATCCAGTTTATGTGCTTTGGAAAAACTCTTTTGAGGATCAACAAGCTCGGTTGCCACGCAAGATCCCCCCCATACGAGAGGAAAGCCAACTTTCGCAGAATATAACGGATGCAGTGGCTGGTCAGCTAACACCGAAAGGGTTTCCCGCTTACACCGATTTGAAGAGAAGCATGAGTCGCAAAAAAGAGATCAGTCAAGAAGATGATATCACAGAAAGATCCACGCTAAAGGTGCGTCGCCGTTTATCACTACGCACGTCCATGCAAAGCCAGCAATGCGATGAAAATAGCCTATGGAAAACAGCGCAAGACTTGCAAGTAGCAATAGCTTCCTCCATCCACGATGAGACCAAGGAAAGTTGCTATGAATTGGCGCTCACCGATAGTAATTATGAGAGCGTTGCCACCAAAACTAATGATAACAAGGATATCATATTAAATGAAGTTCACAAAGACCCTAGGAATGTGGAACCTGAAGATGAAGAGAATTTGAGGGAGCCAGTCGCACAAGCTAATGGAAAACTTACGGCGGAAATTGAGCAGCAAAAGGCGAAAAGCGGTGAAGAAACAACAATGGGCGAGACCGTATCACCAAAGCTTGTAACTCCGAAACGAGCGTCAATTCGGGCACGCTATCCACTGATTTTACGAACCCCACGAGTGGGAAAATTGAAAAGATTTAAATTGACATTTTTCAGTGAATTTGAGTGAATCCTATGTTATTAGAAATGAAATATATGAAATTATACTAAAGCATAATGTGAACGTTTTGTTTCTTTTTTAGCAAATTAAGCGCCAAGTAGTAATACAATTATACATATAATTAATTAGAAATCAAATAGCGGCAATTGTTAACGTCCTTAAATCTGCAAATCAATTTCGAATGCATTTTGTTTTACATAGTTGTTTTCAATGTTACAATCGACATCAAAAAGGGATGGGAATTCCATCCGGATTTTAATTCGAATATTCGAACACCTAACGAAAAGTCTGGATATCAATTCGGATATTAGAAATTACAAATTAAAGAAACGCAACATGGGGGACATAAATAAATGGGGAGTAGGCAAATTTTTTCAAAATACCAGCTGAGTTCAACAAACAGTTTAGGCTTAAAAGTTATGCATAAAATGACTTTCAATAGAATGAGGGTGAGAAAATATCTTCCCAATGTTATCTTATGCCGTAAAGTCTCTTTTTAACCAATCCTCCACAAAATATCAAAGACAACATCAATACGCTCATTATTATGATTTCGCTAAGTAACTGTTTAATACACTATTTTATGATCTGAGAAGAGTTAAAAAAAAATTAGCATTTTAAAAAATTATTTTTATTTAAAAAAAACTCCCTTTTTGGATGCAAGTAATTCCAAATCAGTCCAGCTAACGAAAGTATCAATCTTTTTCGACAATATTTTGGTTGATGTTTGACAATATAATGAATTTTATTATTTCGGGTAAAAAAGTACCAATTTTTTCGGTCGAATTTTTTGTGTGACCACTTAAGTTTTCATAACGCTAAGTTTAAATTGTTTACAAAAAGAAATTGAATTTAAGAAATTGTTAACGCGCATGTCTCATTGAAATAGAAGGTTAAGCCATATATAGTGAGTTCGATGGCATAATTTTATTTGAAGATTAAATTTAGACCGGCGAACAAAATGTCAACCTTCAACTTCCAATTTATTGAACAAATTAATCAGCACTCTTTTCTGCATAGACGCCCTCTGGCAGAGAGAGAAAAATACCACCGGTCGGTTCAAAACCGGCAACACTATCCATAGTAGCAATTCTTAAAGCATAGGCGGCCTTCGGACGCATATACAAAAAAATAACACTGGTGGGTCCAATTGTGGTTCAGACGCGCGACCCTGTGACTCGTCGGCCCATCCACCTCTCAACAAAGTTTATTTCCTCCTTTTAGCAATTCAATTGCTTATAAAAAAATAATTAATGTCAATGATCTTTTATTTTTTTACACAAACCATTATATTTATTATTTATAGCCAAAACTCAGCAAATAACAATACTTTGCAATTTAATTTGAAAATTTGTATTAAAAAAATTAAATTTTGATTATAATTTGGTGAATTTTCCTAAATTTTTATATAAACTTTGATTGTTATGGTTAAGGTTACAGAAAAAATGTGTTTTACATAAAATTAGTAACAAATTAAGAATATGAAATTTTTTTTTTAGATATTTTAAAAATATGTAGGTTGTTTAATTTTGGGGAAAAAATTCAAATTAGAATCTTTCTTCTTTACTTCATAATTTTAAATGTTTTCTACCTTAATATGAGAAAATTGCTTCTTCGTGGGCCCCATAGAGATATCTAAACTTATTTGATCTATTTTAAAAGCCAATTTTCTATTAAATTCTTAAACAGATTGTTAAAAAAGATAAATGATAAATTGTTCATCTTACATACATACACCGCCTTTACGAGTAATACCAGATTGGTTCAAAATGGATAGTCTTACATTGAACAGTAGCCGGCACGTTATAGGAAAAGCTGCTATAAAGATGAATTGCTTTTCAACATTTTGTCGCTTAATTCACGAAAATCCTTAAAAAACAAATTTGGAAAGTCGTTAGAGAATTAAAGTATTCCAAAAAATTATAGTTTGCAAAATTTTACTAGTTGCCTCCTCGGACAAAATCTTTGTACAAAAAAAACGTAAAAGTACACAGATAATAAAAAGCAATGATGTCCTTAGAAGTGTTCAGCATTTAATCGCAATCGATGTTAATCGATATCTGACATTGTCAGAGAGAGAGAATAATTATCGGGAATGTTTTAAACCACTTGTGGCTTTACGAATTTCTTTTTAAGGGCGGTTCTTGAGGTAAGGGTTAAACGAAACTTTGCCATGGGAGCAAGAGGGTTAAAATTTGCTATGAAAATTGTTCTCGCAAAAAAATGGAGTTTAAAAATATTTTTTCAAATTTTCTTAAAATATTTTTTTCGAAAAACTCTCCTCAGATCATAAAAAAGTTTAAATTTTAAAGGTTTACATAAAAAATTTTAAAAATTTTATTAGTGGAATGGTAATAACTAGATTTTTGATGTCGTTATTGACCTGCTTTAGAAAATTGGTTTAACAATACCTTGAAAAATCAAGTCAAAACTTGACCAAGTTAAACTTAGAAAGTATCACCGCAAATATGAAAATTCCTTCAGGTCCCAATTTTTTTTTGGCAAATTGAATTGTTGAACAAAGTTTTAAATATTTTTAGCACAGGTTTTAAGCCAAGACTTTTTACCATCTCCGTTGGTGTTTTTTTTTTGTTAATATTTTTATTTTTTTTATAAAACTATTTATAAAAACCTCCATTTTTAGAGCTATTTTCAAATCGGGAGTGCTCGTGAAAATCTTAATATTTTTCCGAAATATTTTGGCGGAAGTCTTAAAACATGATAGATTTTATAACACCGTTGGAAAGCTCGCAACTTTTGTTGGTAAAGCAACCCAAAGCACAAAGTTTGTTTAAGTTCTCAAAAATGATACCGTTTTGGTGCAGTGAACAAAATCTGAAAGCATGAAAGGTTGCGTTGGAAGAAATGTGTCCAGAATTTACCAGTTACGAAATATAGTTCCGAAATTTAAATAACATGAAAATAAAGTTTGAATTCAATTTCAGAAATATCCTTGCTTACTTAAACCACATATGATTAATCTGTAACAAAATATTTTTGGCTAATACTTTCTTTTCTGTGACAAAAGAAAGGCTGAAAATAACAGCACATTGATAATTCTCTCATATCGCCCTAATTCTGAGAAAAAGGGCATTAGTAATGCGGAAAATCCTCATATATAAATGCCACTATATACTTAGAAAGCAGCGAAAAATTACAATCGAAAAAATTTTAACACCTTTCAAACAATAGAGAAATAATAATTTAACAAACATTCAAAAAAAAAAAATTGAAAAAAAAACAATAGTCATATGCTTCTCAAGGATACTCTGGAACTCGCCGTTGACAAAATTAGTACCTCCAGTGGAGTAGTACTACAACCGTCCCTCTCTAACTGAACAGGTAGACGCTTAGTCTCTTTCATCACTTCGCGGAATAAGCTAGTTAACGATCTTAACAGAGTTTTTTTTTGCTTTGGTCAGGCCGGTAACTAGGTCGGGGCTGTTTCTTTACCTGAATACGTTGTTAAAAATTGTCGTCAGCAACTTAAATTCTAAAACAGAGTTCTATGCTTTAGGCAGAACAGCAACTACCTGTGAACATTACTAAAATAACACGTCAAAAAAGGTTAAATGATCTAAAATTTTTCGAGCTATAAAGTGGCAAGCAGAGCTAGGCAATGCTTCAGTTAGCAAAAGTGATTTGTTAGAACCACAGCTTGACTAAAATAAAGCCGTTCAATCAATAACGCATTTTTGTGCTTTTCGCTTTGAAGTATTAAAAAATTTGCAAGGTCATGGGAACTGCACAATCAAAGAAACTTTACAATAATTGCAATCCCAGCACTCAATCACCATTCCTTGTATGCGAATGTACCAATGGTGAGCCGTTGCGTCGTTGTTCAACATTTTCGGGCTCATGCCAATTGTCGGCTGAAACTGTTACTGCCATTCATAACATCGACAATATACCATCACTATCGAGGCAAACTAAACGCCCAATATACGATCCGGTATATGTGCTTTGGAGGAACTCTTTTGAAGATCAACAAACCCGCACGCCGCGGAAGGTTTCTCCGATTCGTGAAAGAAGTCAACATTCACATAACATACCAGATGCTGTGGCTGGACAAATGACACCAGATGGATTTCCATCGTACACTGAAGTGACACCAAATACAAGATTCGAGATAGATAATAATAATTGTGAAGATATCAATGAAACAACATCACGTCGTCAGTCCAGATTAATTGCACACCCACAAGCACCGGTACAATTTGATAACGAAGAAGATGTGATGGAAATGTACCGAATCGCGTATGACTATGAGAATTTAGATGATTTTATCATCGACGACAATGAATATTCAGAAGACACATTCAATGAATTCAACACTTCAGAAAGCGATGACGAAATTACTACATTTGAACGAAAGACCCGGCAGCTGAAACATAAATCGCGTTCATTTGATGGATTTCAAATGACTCATGCTATGTCGTCGTCAAAGCGCTCACCCTCATCCGAACGCGATTCACCAATTCTCTCGGGGAACATGAGTTTTGACATGCGAAAAAGTTATTACTACTTGTGAGTTGAAATAAAGAGGTGGAGTCAACTTTGTTTACCGACAAAACAACCTAACCTATCATTTTGAAACGAAAATCTATCTCTCAGTAAAGTTAAGCTGGCCCTCAGATACCCCGATAATTTGTTTATGGAGCAAAATTATATTGTACGCCTCTTCAATATAAAATCAACCAGTAAATTTTAGTAATAAACTATTGTAATAAAAAATTCTCGATATTATTTTCTCTATATAAAATTGAATTGTTATTGAACGAATGCACTTGTTATAAATAATATGCACTTTAGGTGGGTTAAAATGCTCCACGAAAATTTCAAGCAGACAATTTTGTGGGGGTGTCATTCGCAGATGAAAAACTCTTACTTATCTTAACCCGTACGAATTTTTCATCTTCGGTGACCGTAAAATTGTCTCTAACTTCCTTTTTTCAACCACCTTTCAACCTTAACGTTGTCTTGAGTAAAATTCCCGTTTAATTTGGAGTTAAGAGGGTTAAGGTATGATGCAAAAATAAATTATCTTTTTAGTCCGCTATAGAAAACTGAGGACTGAAATTTTATTTGCAGTCGTTTTAGGGATAATATTTACTTATTGAAAGTGTAACACTAAAACTGTCTTCGAAAAAGATGCGTGAACTTTTGTTGTACATTGCCCCTCACCCTGATACATTTACTCAGGACCGATTTAATATCAATGCATTTCTGAGGACCTCCTACTTTAGTCCTTTCAAATGTTATGTCCACTGTCAGTTGCTGTATTGAAGATCCTTAATTTGTATGGCATTTGTATGATAGAAATCTAATACCAGATTGTTGCGAATTTTATTATTCATAGGCGACCTCGTTGGCAGCATTCGTTATAAATTTGTTTTATTGTAATTTAAGATCGGACAACGACTATTAGGTCTAATCGGCTTTTACGAGTTACATCTTTTAAAAAGTTCGTTGGCTGAGATTTGAATGGAAGAGAAGTTAAGTGCTAGGTTCATTCACTCCCTTTCACTTACCAAATGATTCACGTACTACAATTTTATAAGCTCTTTTTTATACAAAATTTCCCATAGTAAAAAATACACACTACCTGTGATCATTGAAATAATTTCCCAACGTTTCGACTATTCTCTAATGTTTACTAAAAATATTGCTTATATTACAGCAAAATTTATACAAATAAAAGTTTCAAATTTTGCAAATAATTTTGGCATACTCAATTCAATAAGCAACACAATCACCAAAATTACCTAAAAATAAGCATACGTAATTTTCTAAACAAAGATTCACCCATAATACAACAAAGCCTAATAACTACTAGTTAGCTAGTTGGTTCTGTAATACTTTCTGTTTTTAAAACCATAAAAAACGATCTGTAATTTTAAGATGTTTGTTCAACAAGTAGCCTAAAACGCAATGAAAAATTGTTGTACAAAAAACGAGTAAATTATTGTATATTGTGTGGCTTGAGAAATATACTGGCAATATTGACTTTTGCATAAAAGAATCTAATTATTTTGGAGATAATGATAGAAAAATTCGTTGACCACTCTAGTACGGCAAATGATGAATCTTTCAAAACTGTACTCAATTCAAAGAGTTGAATAAAAGAGTAAAATAAATATAACAGCATCTTTTTTTTTATATATTTCATTGAATATTTATTTGGTATTTTTTAATTTGAGATATTTAGCACACAATTGATGTATTTATATATATATAATTCTACAGTGTGTCCCCAAAATTTCACTTTGAACATTACAAAGTCGACAGTTGGCCCTTGAACAATTTCAAATTTCAAGCTTGAGGATTAAAAATGAACTTTCGATTTGAAGCAAAAATACAATACGCAGATTTAGAACACTCAATTTATGTGCCCAAAATCATTAAAGTTGTCTGAGTCATACATTTCTTGTCTTGATATATTTAATGAATATTCAACGAATTAAAAAATATCTTAACATTAAACGACATTTTAGTTTATAATTTTATTAGTCTTTCAAACTAATGGTAGTAATATAATATTTCCGTATATTTGTGGTATTTAGCTTATAGGTAAAAAATCTAAAACGTGGAATTTAGAATAATATAAAGAAGTTTTAGAGAACATTTTATAAGGTTAAATTTTTGTGAATCTCTTCCACTGAATTTTCAGCCAACAGTCAGATGCTCCCTAGTGATTTCGTTGAAATAAAATCCGTTTCGTTTTATCGAAATCTTATTTCTACTTCTACACTTATCTATCAATTCATAATAATGATCAGGGTTGTGTAAGTAATTAGCTTTTTGAAGTAAAACTTCTTTAGCGGCTGTTACTTTTTACGTCGCGTTTACGAAAGTCGCGTCAGAATCGCTTTAATACTTTATATTACTATATTTACTAATTTCAACCACTATTGCTACTACTAATTACTACTACTGTTTCTACTATTTTCTAGCACTAATGTTATTAATGTTTCTACTACATTCTACCACTATTTTTACTAGTTTCTACCACTATTTTTTACTCATTTCTACTACTGTTTTTACTGTTATCCACCACTATTTTTACTCATTACTACCATTATTTTTTAATAATTTCTTCCACTATTTTTACTAATTTCTGCCACTTTTTTTGTTAATTTCTTCCACTATTTTTACTACTTTCTACCACTATTTTTATTAATTTTTTCCACTGCTTTTACAAATTTCTACCACTATTTTTTACTAATTTCTACCACTATTTTTTTAAACTAATTTCGCCCACTTTTTTTTTACTAATTTTTTCCAATATCTTTACTAATTGTGCTAATAATTTCTACCACTTTTTGTACTAATTCCTCCAATATTTCTATTAATTTCTATCACTATTTTCATTAATGTTCCTACAATTTTCTACACTATTTTCGCTAACTTCTACCATTATTTTTTATTAAAACATTTAAACACAAGGCTTATTTTTTCAAAATTCTTTGAATTTGTTTATTTATTTTATTCTATTTTATTCTAAAGCGTAGCTATATCCTGGCACAGGGCACATTCACAAGAACTTGGCAATTTCACCATCCGCTCCTTCAATACGCCTTTTACCAATACAACCATACTTCTATAGACAAAACGTTGTTTACACTTCGCAGAGAGTGCAAGTGGCAAGGGACTGTCATATTTACAGTGCGACAACTCCTCACCATCGCACTCCTCTACCAGTACGCCTTGCTTATGTTGTTCGTGTTGCACAACCAGCAGCCATTTCGAATCTTTTCCTTCAACTCCTTTTGGATATATAATTCGAGACTTGCTATTGCATTTATGCCGCTCAGCTCCATCGTGCATCCGGCTTGCCACATTTTGTGATTGTACTACGAGATCATTTTGGAAATATGATTTGAATTGTTCAAATTGTTCGGAATCGATTTGATCCAGTTGAGCGGTCAGCGTGTAATTTTGAACTTCTGTACAATACGATTTTCCAGTGCTTCGTTCAACGCAGATAATTTCATCATCGTCCGTATTGGTTGGTCCTGTATTGAACATCATCATACCGGGACCGACTTTAAAGATACTTCCGAATTTGTTGTTAATCATATCTTGAGTCGCATCGTTGTTGGGCGCAGGTTTTGGTTTACCCTCGGCTGGATCATTTAATATAATGAGTAATGCTAGGCTATATATGATAAATAAGTTGCTGAATTTCGCTGATGTCGTGAACATTTCGAAGATTTCTGGAAATTACTTTTATATATAATTTTTAAACTTTTTTGTAGGTTTGCTTCTGCTTTGTATGCTTTGCTTTCAACTTTGTGTCGTCAAATGATCACATCAGTCGGGCTTAAACTCATTATATATGGAGATGCCCCACCAAGCACAGTTTCATTATTGGAAAATCCCAGCAACCTTTATTGACGGTTTTGCCATGCAATCAATTTTTTTTAAATTACCTGTAACAGGCCTTAGGGAAATGTGTACAGAAATTTTAACTTCGGGAATTTTTGTTAGGTTTGGCGGCAAACGTGCTGCTTATGACCTGGCACAGGTATAGAAAACCTTCACCGGGATTTCTTAATTTCATTTTGTTTTTGTTAGTATTTACGAATAGCAGATACATAATCGTTGTTTGTATGTACGCATTATGAAGGTATAACTTTTTCCATTTATGACATTTCTTCAAGCAAAATTATTTAATAGACCTGCAAGAAAGACCTGATGAAAACCCTAACGCATTAACAGAATTTTTGGCACACCACTAAGGCACTAGCAAAGGTTTTAATTCTTCCTCTTTTTCTGACAGCCATACAAATCGAAGGAGTAAGCAGTCGAACCGCTTATTCATCAGGTTATTTTGCTCTTTCTTATTTTCGTTTCATACATCTTCCCATTTTTCACAAATAAAATAAAATCCATAAGCATTTCTTCTAAATAAAAAATAATTAAAACTATGAATAAGAGGCATATGCAAAACTCTCTCTTAGTGGAAGAAAGCTATTCGAAGCCAACCTAAGAAAAAGTCAGAAAAAAGTCTACTCAGAATGTGGAATGTGTAGCTTGAGAGGTCAACATAGGAAATGTAGTTACTGTGGCCAAAATCGGAGGATGTGTCCTATGTTATTCAGAAGATTTTCACCGACCAACTAATGCAGGCGTTTGACTGACTAAACAAGCTCCAAATATTGGACAAAATTTTGCGAGAAAAACTTATGAAAAGAAAGTGTTCATTTATATTTTGAACTTCTAACATTGGCTTACTATTTAGAGGTTTTCCAGCCACCAGCCATGAATACGAAAAATGTGTTAAGAAGGCTGTCGAGCTGAGTCACCGCCGATGGGTTCTAAAAAATGCAGTAGGAATTTTTAGGGAACTGCGAAATAGTCGGTGCTTTCACTAAACCAAACGAGCTTATAAAATCGGATTCCGTGATCGCATCTTCGCAGATTCCACAACAATTCGGATTACGATGAATTCAGTGATGGCCCCGGATATTTTAGTACGTATATTGTAATAATTTCACATATTTTTATATATGCATTTCTAAAAGGTTCGCATTTTGTTCTCATGAAGGATTTTCATATCACGTTTGATTTTATTTACATCAGGTTGGACTTAGTTTTACATCAGGTCTGTTTGCTCCCGCCTGATTTATATTTACATCATACAAATATTTACATCATGTTTCTCATGTTGCTCGTAAGTAACTGAGGGAAAGTTTGCTCTATAGCCTGATGGGAATTTATATTTGCAATGATGCTCAGATAATCGCTCAAATGATTGGTGGTGTTTTTGTAGGGTTTACTTAAGCAAAAGTTTTAAATTTAAGATCTGTTTGAATTTTAATAAAATTATAGCGCTAATTTTATTACATCTCGTATGTTTTATTATTCAGAGTACTTATATTAAAAAAAAATTCACAAACTTCAGCGAAAGGACTGCGAAACACAAATCAACATATAAAAAATAAAAGTACGCAACTAGAAAGAAACTGCAAGCGTAAATGCGCCATTGATTATTTAAAGAAAACCAGCAGCAATTTGCTTGATCTGGCTTGATCTCATATAATGCGCACTACGAAATATTATCTTAGTTCTTTAAGCTTTTTTTTTTCTTGGATCTTAATGAGTTTTGATCTTTTAATAGAAACTTTCTTTTTTTTATTGTTTATATCGCCTTTATCAAAATTGTGTAAGTGATAATAAAAAAAAACTAGTGAACATTCATACACAAATATATAGTCTAAAGTTTTCAAAAATAAATCATACTTATACTCTTTTTGGCTTTAAGTATAACGAACTTTTTTTTACCAATCGTAATGTTTTTTGAAAGTCTCTTTAGTCTATCTACTATAAAAAAAACCAAGATCCTTGAAAAATGTGTTAATCTTCATTTTTGTCAGATTTTTTTTTATTTCTACCTCAGACATGAGTGATGATAAAGGTTATATTTATTTGGAAGTAACTGTATTCATTTTTTTTTAACTTGCTGAATTTTTGTGAATTTTTAACAAAGTGCTAAATTGGGACTTACATGGCTTTGATTTTGGAAGGAGCCATATTTTGGCAAACAAATTACGAAAAACCGGTACGGAAAATATTGTGAATAAGTAATACAAAAAAAGCGCGAGCTAGAAGTAAAACTTCTTTGTGGTAGTAGAAATTAATAAAAGTGGTCGGAGTAATTAGTAAAAATAGTGGTAAAAATTGGTGGACATAATGGTAGAAATTGGTAGAATAGGGGTAGAAATTAGTAAAAATAGTGGTAGAAATTAGTAAAAATAGTGGTAGAACTTGTTAAAAATAGTGGAGAAACTAGCAAAAATATTGGAAAAAATTAATAAACATAGTGGCAGAAATAAGTAAAAATAGTGGCAGAAATTAGTAAAAATAGTGGTAGAAATTAGTAAGAATAGTGGTAGAAACTGGGAACAATAGTGTAGAAACTAGTAAAAGTATTGGGGAAAATTAATAAAAATAGTGGTGGAAATTAGTAAAAATTATGGTAAAAATCAGTGAAAGTACTGGTAGAAATTAGTAAAAATAGCGGTAGAAATAAGTAAAAATAGTGGCAGAAATTAATAAAAATAGTGGTAGAAATTAGTAAAAATAGTGGAGAAACTATTAAAAATATTTAAAAAAATTAATAAAAATAGTTGTTGAAAGTAGTAAAAATAGTGGTAGAAAGAAGTAAGAATAATGGTAGAAATTAATAGTAGCATTTATAGAAATAGTGGTAGAAATAAGTAAAAATGGTGTCAGAAGCTAGTAAAAATATTGGAAAAAATTGATAAAAATAGAAATTAGTAAAAATTGTGGCAGAAATTAGTAAAAATAGTGGTAAAAATTAGTAAGAATAGTGGTAGAAACTGGGAAAAATAGTGTAGAAACTAGTAAAAGTATTGGGAAAAATTAATAAAAATAGTGGCAGAAATTAGTAAAAAATAGTGGTAGAAATTAGTAAAAGTAGTGGTAGAAAGTAGCAAAGCGATCCAGAGTCGACTTCTTTATACAATTCTGATGCGACCTTCGTTACGCGATATAAAAAAAAAACTACCGCTAAAAAAGCTTCTGAGCCAATACTTTTTCCTGTACTGGGTGAATGGATTTTCCGACTACCTAGAAATTAAATTTGGAAAATCCGAAACTAAAAATATTTCCATCATTAACAAAACTCCACATTGTTAGCCGCCCAAGTTTGTTATACCTGATCCTGTGCAGGTACTTGACTTTATATAAGGACACAGTACATACATAGATATGTACATATAACAAATATCCAGGTAGAAGTTTCATAGGATGAACAATTTTCGAAATATCATATCTATATATTAAGCAGTGCAGGCAAGTGAATTTTTCAGTCTTCACAATAGTAGCAAAAGTGGAAGGGCAGCAATTTATCACAAAATTGAAATTTCCGAAATGTTAAGGACAACGCTAAAATTGTTAACATTCTCAGCACTTACAGTTATGCTGTTAAAACCCCAACAAACTGAAAGTAAACCCAGAGCAGAACGCAATGCAGGTGCAGCGGAAGATATACTAAGTAAATTGGGAAATATTTTCAAAGTCGGTCCTGGTATGATGGTATTCAATAGTCCACCATCCACCTCGTCCAATGATGTATTACACAATTACAATGACGATGAAATTATTTGCACTGAACGAAGCGCTGGAAAATCTTATTGTACAGAAGTGCCAAATTATTTGGAAACAACACAATTGGACAAAATTGACTCAGATCAATTTGAACAATTCCGATCATTCTTCAAGGACGATTTCATACAGCCACAAAATGTAACGAACCGCATGAATGACGATCGTGAAGAATATTTTTGTAATAGTAAATCGCGCATAATTTATCCAAAGAGTGTGGAATCGAAGGAATCGAAATGGCTGCTGGTGGTGCAACACGGTCAACATAGGCAGGGGGTTTTGGTGGAGCAGTGCGAAAATGAGGACTTGCCTTGCAAATATGATGATCTCTTGCCACGCGGTATCTCTTCGAAATGTAAACAACACTATGCCTATAGGAGCTTGGTGGTGCTGGTGAATGGCATGATGAGGGAGGGTATGGCTAAATTACCCAACTATTGTGAATGTGTTTTGCGTTTCAATCTAATGAATGGTAAATACTAAATAATTCAAAATCATACTTTTTGTACAGTAGATTTGTATTTGTATTTACTTCATAAATATTTTTCATTGACCAAAATCGATAAAACTGAAATGTAAACATTTAAGCTTAATAAAATATAATATAAAAGTATTAAAAAAAAAAGTATTTTAATCGTTCCTAGCTAGCGCAGTTGCAAGCGACAACTTGTAGACGATGCAGAAGCCATTGCTTCGCTGGTTATCGATCATCGAAAATCGAATGTCAAATTCATATTCAGCCCGATTCTAAATATTCTCGCGGAATTCTTTCCGCGCGGACTTTATTTTTCTCCGGAAAAAAATCCTCCTATTATTTTCTCCGAGGGAGAAGAAGAATTGGGGAGTAGGAATTTCGAATTTTCGAAATCCCCTGTTTTGCTTACTGACATTTCATTTTGGCATATTTGTGTGAACGCGAAAAATAAAATATCAATAGGTTTTATTAAAAATAGTGCAAATTTAAACAAATTTATAAAAAAATGCATAGAATAGCATTTCGAATGGTTGTAGAGGAAGCAGAGGATGAGGAGCAGCGACAGATGCATCTAGAGAGGAGAAAGCTGCGCGATAAAACCAACCCGCTTGAGTTGCCGGCAACACTGTAAATACCAAGAGCTTTTTTATTAATTATTGCAATCTAATATTGTTTGTTTTTACAGATTTAGAAAGTATTATAAGGTAAATAAACCCGCTTTTCGCTACTTGTTAGGAGTCCTTACAACACACACTCGGCAAAATAAAAACCAATTTGCTGTTTCCCCGCTCGTAAAGCTTGCTGCATCTTTGCTGTTCTTCGCCGAAGGTGGATATCAGACGGGAATTGGAAAGGACGTCGACGTTTCTTTGGCTCAACCCACCTTCAGTAAAGTTCTCGAAGAAGTAACTGAGGCTTTTGAAACGAATTTATGTCCAAGGTGGATAAGTGCCTCTATGAAGAATGAAGAAAGAAGACGAATCTCAAGAGCAATATACATACGTGAAACATGTTATTCTCAGCGTCATAGGCTGTCTTGATGGATAAAATAATAAAAAGTTTAAGTATTTTTTTTTTACTTGTTGTATATAAATTTCATTGAAAATTTAATAAACTTACATTTTGCTCTGCGTTCACTTCAAAATAATTGGCGGAAAAATTCTTTTAAAATGGCAGCGCAATTTCCCTTTTGCTTGCATTCGTAATACCTACTTTTTTCCCAAACAGAAAATTTCCTACTTTCGAATATCATTCAGAATAAGAGGAATGGGAGAAAGGGAAAAATTCCTAAGGAATTTGTATTCAGAATCGGGCTGATTATGAGCTGTGCAACCCTGTCACTGTCACACTTCTTCTTCTAGCCGCCATATTTGTTATCTGATTGAAATTATGTTTCGTATTTTTTGTGCCATCAATTCGAAAGAAAACATATCCATATGTCAGCAGTCTAAAAATTATTGTATTATGATTGAAACTATCTTCTTTTTTGTAGCATGCATAAAACCAAACTTTGGCTCTACTGGAATTTTGGTCTACCAAATCAAATTATATTTTTTTAAATTAAATTTGTTACAAAATATTAAATGGTGCTCTTTTTAATATACCTATATAACAAAAGAGATGTTTTATGCAATACATACGTGCATACATACGAGTATGTAACGCAATTCACTTCTTGTGATCACGCAGTTCTACTTGCCCCAATGTCTAATGGTAACATTCATGTCCATGCGGTTATTGGCCTGTGAGATGGCCGCCACGTACGGCACAATGTCAAAAATACTCGAGCTTTCTACACATTCTATTCATACATATATGCACATTTGCCTTTTCGTATGTATGTATGTACACTTGTATTTCTAGCGATAACAATCACATATTGTTCCATAACAGTTACAAATGGAGCATGACTTTTGCCCGAACAATTTATCTATGTACTATACTTTGGTGCATGCAATAATTATAGCACCTCCACATTTTCACTACTTTTGACTATATTTAATTTGAATAATTTTAAGTTTTTTTTAAATGGCTCATTCTGCAAAGATCGCAGTTTAAATTCTACTTTCATACTTTGTTAAAATGGGGGAAAAATTTAATATATGTATGTACTTAACATAAGATTTAAAAAAATTTAATTAGAAATTTACGAAAAAATTTAGGTAAGCAGTTTTCTAAATCATTTAATTTTAGTATAATACGAGTTCAAGTTTGGCAAACCTACAAACAACTACTGGTTTTTAATATTCCTTTTTTTGCTGGCAGTCTTCCACAAATTCGTCCATATAACGGTTGCTCGGATTTTTGTATTTAGAAAGAAATTGATACCCGTGACTTCGTCTATGTTGCTTACTGAGTTTTCATTTACTTGCAGAAGATTTTTTAAAGCTAAAAATTTTGCTTCAATGAATTTATAAACAATGCCCCATAGTCATAGACGAAATACTTATGTAGACGACTATCAAGTTAGTTGCAGCTTTTTACGTAGTTTTCAATGGGATATCTACCAAAAAATAGCTGTAATTAACTTAGGTATCAACTTTATTTCGACTATGACAAAGGGGTATTGTATTTAACTGCACATAGCTTATAACATTTGAACTAAGTCAAACCATAAATATTTACGGAAATCTCGGCTACATAGTCATTAATAGATTTGTTTACATTAAAAAAAAATGTTTTTAATTAGTATACATCCCCAGAACATGTATCTGGTCTTGCAATAGGAACGCTACCAAAGTGTTTTTTAAATAAAACAAAAACGGTTTGGGATATGAATTAAATTCTTTATTCCTGTGAAAGTACATTCGATGCCATTATGTATGGAACTCGATTTCTTTTGCATGGGCACCACGGGCACGCTTGCAGAAGTCCAGACGCTGAATTTTCGACGGTTTTCAAGCATAAATCGGCCGATACTGCTGCAATTTCACGTTCGATATTCGTACGAAGTTCATCAATCGTCGCTGGCTTGTTGACTTGACGTAGCGCCACAGGAAATAGTCTAACGGCGTCAAATCGCACGACCGAGGTGGCCAATTGATTGGGTCATTTCGTGAGATAACACGTTCACCAAACTTGGTTTTCAATAAATCGATTGTGACATTCGCTGTGTGGCTTGTGGCGCCGTCCTGTTGGAACCACATATTGTCCAAGTCCATATCATCCAATTCGGGCCAAAAATATTCGGTTATCATTGAGCGGTAGCGATTCCCATTCACAGTAACGTGCTGGTCTTGATCTTCACGGAAGAAGTACGGCCCAATGACGGCGCCGGCGTATAAACCGTACCAAACCGTAATTTTTTCAGGATGCAATGTTGACTCATGGACTACGTGTGGATTACTGCCTGTCCAATAACGCATATTTTGCTTATTGACGAAGCCATTCAGCCAGAAAGGGCGACGACCATAAATTGGACGTAGCGCTCTTAAAGCTGAGGCCATTGACTCCGAATTTCGGTAGTAAATTTTAATAATTTCGACTCGCTGTTAGATTGTATAACTTTCCATGATGAAACGGCAAACCTTACTGAAGAGAAATGTCAAAAGAGCGGGGAAAAATATGGCGTCGTTTGCTGTCACTATCGGTCTACTTTTGTAGTGTCCCTATTGAAAACCCCTTTACATACTTACATATGTAATTTCAATGTCATCTAAGTCGGACTATACACAAATTTCGAACCTACCATGAACGCAGATTTTCTATTCCAGCGACACTTAGGGGATCCATTTTCTATAAAAGTACTTGTCAGAAACCTAGGTTTTCTGAATAACTCGACTCTAGCGCCATCTAGCGCATTTATTTTTAACATACCTTTCTTGTATTATCAATATCGGATCACAAATATGGCTTTTGTGAACATCTCGACTCAAGCGCCACCTAACGGATTAAAATATAGACTATGTCCGCGACAAGTGTGTATAGAAAACCGCGCAACTCTGGCAGTAAAAAAATTGTCAAAAACGAACGGTAGCTTGTAGCCACTTGAAACTTGGAATTTATTATAATTAAATTGAATGACCTATAAGACTGCATACCCAAAGTTTGATGCATTTTTCACCGAATGTGAACAAAGTTTGAAACTTGAATTTAACCGGTGTTTGTTGTAGAATGAACTATACTTTTATAAAACCGAAAATAATTAAAGTAAAATAAACAAAAATAGATAAAATAAAACTTGTCAATATGTTGTGGTGCTATAGTTATGACACGCACATACATATATAAATGACGATAATTACAAAAAAAAAAACAGCTCAGCTGTGTGTGAACAGTTTTGTTTGTATATGAATACATTACTGTAATATTTCATTTCATGTTTTTTTTTTCTTTCTTCACATATCTAAGTGCATATCTGCGCTCAAACATTTATACACACAATTTTATGCCATTGGCAATCATTTTGACATTGATTGCTTGCTTATCACTTGTCCCATTCATTGCTATTGACGCTTGTGGGGTCACAACTGCTGTCTCTGCTGTCCGCAACTCTGTCACAGGTTGATACAGTCTTGCTGTGTCCTTCGAAAGTGACCTTTAACACTCTTCATTTGTAAAATAAAATATTTTGATTTATTACACTTTTTCGTGCAATTGCGTTTTGACAAAAAAAAATAGAAGCCAAGTGCAGTCAATTTTTTTTTTTGTTATTTTTATTTGACTGTGCACGATAGCTGGAGCAATAACAATAACTACCACCTTTATTACCCATTGATTTGAAATTTTCTTTTGTTGCGTTGTAGTCAAAAAATAATTTTGACAAACAAACCAATTTAATTGGATGAGCACTGTAAAAATATAGTTGACAAATAATGAATATATGTGCATACATATGTGTTTGTCCGTCGTACATATATCAGTACAATTTCTTGTATTTTTACCAATGCAGTTTCTGACCTTGATTCTATTAATTGTGTGACATCGCTGCTCATTAATGTTCTTTTGCTGTACATCGGCAACTTCACAAGTTCATGGCTAGCTTCTGCACTTGTGGACACTTGCACTATGAATTCAGTCACATCGTCTTTTTAAACCAATTTAAACTCAAATTTTTACTACTAGTTGATACTCGCGGCTTGTGTGCATTTCTTATTAGTTTTTCATAATGTAGCAATTTTTGGATATCGCTTTCAATGGGTAATCTGCCAAATATTGCTGGAACAAACTTAAGTGTCAAATTTGTATCGAATAAAACTAAGGGCATTGTTTTTAAATGCGAAAATAGTATTAGTTTTGAATTAATTCGAATCATAAGTATCAAGTTTCTGGAAATCTAGATTAGAGAATGGATGGGATGGATTTTTATAGATATACATTTTTTTTAACATACATATGTATGTTTTCTATGTCATCTAAGCAGGATGATAAAAATATTTCTAATCGCGCCAGCTTACCTGCATACTTTTCTAATAACATCAGTATCGGACCATAATTACGGATTTTATATTCCAGCGCCATCTACCGGACCCCATTTTTAGTAACAGTACTTCTCGTCGCACCCATACGTTTCTAATTTCTAATTTGTAAAACCAGAAATGTTCTATTTAGATAACTCGCCTGTGGCGCCACCTAGCGCGGATTTTCTGAATACCTCGAGTCTAGCTCCACATAGGGGATTAATTTTGCGTAAAAGTATTTCTCTCATTATACGTTTCTAATTTTATCAAAATCGAATAATAATAACAGATTTTCTGAATAACGCGCCTGTAGCACCACCTAGCGCATTCATTTTTCACAAAATAATTTTATTATTGTACCAGCACCATATGTGTCTAATATTATCAATATCGGACCATCAGTACGGATTTTTTGAATATCTCAATTCTAGCGCCACCTAACGGATTAAAATATAGCCTACGTCCGCGCCACAGGTCTAAATTCCTTAGATGGTGTTGACTGAAATCTGTTTACCAGTTTTTAGTCAAATTGTAACAAAGAAAACTGCTAACTGTATTAATTATGAATTATTATTTTTATATTTTTATTCTCGGAGGTTTGGTGCGATATTTATTGCAAAAAATTAAAACAACAATATACTCTTACAATTTCATGGATACTTTTATTAAGATTAGCAATGCAAAAATCAATTTTTAAGAAAAGAATTTAAGAATAACAGTTTTCTCCGCCAAATGAATACTCGAAATTTGTTTAATCGAAAAATGATGGGAAACACCGACAGCAAAAAAAATATCAAAATAAATGCGAATATTGAATCCTTTCAAACTTGCACTTGGTGTATTCTAAAATTAGTAGCGCTATAAAACTAAATACCGAAAAATGTTCTTACAATTCTGATTGAAAATTGTGAAACTTAATGAAATTTCTTTGAGTTAAAAAAAAACAAAACTTAAAGCTTTAATTTATGCGGGTTATGTTAGAAAATGAAACTCGTTTTATATGACTGTGACAAATTAAGGTGTTTTTTTTGCACCTTTCATTTTTATTGTGTTTTACAATTTTTTTTAAAAGTTATTTTTAAAATATTGACTTCTCAATGCACACATGAAATGCATTCTATAAAAAAACGTACGAGTATGCAAAAAAATTCTCGCACTTTAGGAGACGAAAGTTATTTACGTTTTCCTCTTGGCAAATTCAAAAATTGCATTACCAACAATATAGCATATTTTTTTTAAGTTAAAATTATGAGCAGAATCAGTACTACCAACCGCGAGAAAATAAATAGCATCCGACAAATTTTGAAAAAAGTTAATGGCGCTTCGCTACACACAACAAATACATGTTCTGAAATTGAATCAAATTGATCTGTGAATATGGGGTTTAGAGATATTGCGAATCTAGCGCTACCTATCGGTTAATTTAAAAGAAAATATTCACATGTATTTACGGGCTTGTACATTTTAAATTTGAATTAAATCGGAATGTAAATAAAGGTTTTAGAGATATTCCAGCTTCAGCGCCATCAGTTGGTGCAATTTTTAACCAAAATACGGTTTTTAGAAATATCTGCACACCAGCGCCACCTATCGGAATATTTTATTTGCACAATATCCACCTTTGCAAACACATCCTATAAATCTGAGCTCAATTGGCTTAGTAGTTTCCGAGTCTATAATCGCATTTCGTTTTTTTTTATATTTTACTTGGGTATTATTTAATGAAGTTTGGAGTTTCAAACAGGTGGTAACCCTCTAAAAAATATATGTAGGTATAAATCTTGAGCTCGCCGAGACAAACCGCTTGGACTCATACTAATGTTGTACTTATATTAATTTAACTAAACTCGTTTTTTTAAACAAGTGGCAACCCTTTCCACAATATAGGTGGGCCGCTTGATATCTATATTTTACTCATAAATGTTAGCTATGAACCTTCTTGCCGAGACTAACCACTAGACAGCCATATTTTAATATTCCACACGTCTTGGATATATCTTAAATAAATTTGGCATTTCAAACAGGTGGCAACCCTATTTAAAGCATAAAATATGTTCTACAATCTATTGTCATACCTACTAAATATAAATAAATATACGAGCCGTTTCGAAGGAGTTCGACCAAAAACACCGTGACACGAGATTTGTTTTTTTTTTGTGGCGTGGGCATCGCATAGCTTCATAAATGGAAGGTTCTCACAGGAGAAGTAAATTTGACTGTCCTTGGCTCTCTGTCAAGCTCTTGTTAATCGACTAGTCGACTAACCGGATAATCTATTAGCAAAATTTGTTTCAAAAACTAGTCGATTTCACATAATCGACTAACCGTTTATTTAAGATTTTTCGACTAGCTGTTTTCTTTTAATAAATATTTGTGTTTGAATGTTTATGATTATTGACAAAACTCGTTTTCCACTATGAATTTATTGTGAGTAGCTGTCACTATTCGAATAATTACGGTTAGTCGATTTTTAGACTATTCGATGGTGAGCGATTTGTCGAAAGTGAACGGTTAGTCGAATACTTCCTATTCGAATATCAGCTATCAAAAAGTTGCTAATCGACTTATTGAATAGCTGGATAATCGATTTGAAAAAGAGCTCTACTGTAGAGGAGGGACGCTATTTAAATAAAACCTTTTCTGTTGAATTTTTACGTTGCATGCCTGGTCGAGAGTGATAGCAAATGGCGTTAAACACTCGGAGACAGCTGCCACCGCCTAGCGTTTCAAATAATACGCCAAATACGATTCGAAGGAGCACTGCTCTGAGTGAAACTTCTAGTTATAATTGCTGGGAGAGAAATGCCCTTCCCTCTCTGAACTTTTATATAAAAAAAAAGGTTTTTAGAGTCGAGGATATAGAGTCGAAAGTAAAGTTTTCATTAAATTTCATTATTATCAGCATCCAGCAGTAAAGAAGGGAATATGTTTCACGACTCATTTTTGTGTACAGCAACTATGAAGTCAAAGACACATGACACTAGTCAAAATGGTTACCACAGCGCCGGAAATAGAGCCACATTATTTAGAAAATCACACCAACATCTGTCCGTGTGAATGAGCACCGCCAACATACCGTCAACATCAGCAACTTTCAAGCGAAACCGCAAAGTTCAATGTCAGAGACAGCTGGCGGGTGATGGGTTAACAGATGGCAGTTGGCATTATTATTTTTTACGCGTCGCATGCTATATTACAAGCCCAGTGAGGATATCAAATGAAAATAAAAGTACATGAAAAAAAGCGCGAGGAAAAAAACCAAAGGAAAGAAAATGCTCAATGAAACGTTGAAGAAAAAATCACAGCAGAATAATAGCGAACGAACTAAAAAATAAGTATCTAAATAACAAAAGCAAACAAAGGGTTCATCGCGGTCAGCAATGAGTAAAAGTAGCTTAAAAGGGAGAAAAAATGTGAAACTAAAAGCTACTGTGGCAGTTGTGAAGGATTTCCTCCTCCGATTTCCATTGTCCTTGCCGTTTCATTCATGACCGGATCGAAGGCACCACGGCAAATGCTAAATGAAGCTGCAAACGCGTGATGTTGCATTAAATATGAAAAATAGCACACTTTATTATCTGCTATCTTTTCGCTGAATTCACCAAGCGTTTCTATCATTCTTTCATTGAGGCAGCTTCGTACGCCAGCTGTTCACAGTTCGTGTTGCAATTGATAATAATATTGCAGACATTGGACTAATAAAAAGCGAATGAGTAACTCGAAAGCGGTGGTGCACAAACCGCAGAGATGCATTTATGGAAAGTTACGTCAACATAGAGAAATTTTTATATTGCAGCCGCTTGAAACTTGAAACATTTATTATTTGTTTAGTTAACTGCAATAATGAGGGGTGTTTGTATTAGAGGCGTAAAACTTTAAACTGAAATAAAAAATAGATATCGCATAATTTTAAATCGAAAATTTACTTGACTAGAAAATACCGTGAGAAGAGGAAGATGATAGACGTATTTTTAAGAAAAGGGAAAAAGGGGCAGAAAGACGTGAGTGCGAAGAGCTTGAGATGATGGCAGGTAGAAACGCAGAAAAAATTTTGTTACTGAAAATAAGGCAATATAAACGGTCTCAAAATCAGGGCCAGCACCAGTAAAAACAAAGATGGAAATCTGGTAATAGAAGTCCGGAGTATACTCGAGCTATGGAAGGTAATCTCTTAATACTTTTTAATTGCAAGTTGGCCCGTTTGGTCATTCCAATGTTTTGGAGCGATATCTACATTCCTTCACTCAACCAAAGCGAGGTGAGAACTGCAATCAGGTAACTCAAAAACAGCACGCCGGCAGCGAAGAGTTGGTAGGAAATGTGGATGTACCAGCCGTTAAACACATTTTGGTCTGACGTAGATCTCCTTGAAGAACGGATTATTGGTGTACTTTGTACAATCCACAAGAAGGTCGATCATGCTGTCTTAGCCAGTTATGGCAGGATAAGTCTTCGTAACTGTGCGAAAGACTACAGTCCTTTGTGAACCAAAAGATTGAATCTTATCAGTGCGGCTACAGATCTAAAAGTGACACCATGGGCTAGATATTCGCAGTGCGATTAATCCTGGGAAATATGCACAAGAAACAACGTATTTTCGTTACTTTACAGTCGCTTTTGATGTTTGATGGCACGAAGATCCTACAAAAACTAATACGACTGTGTAGAGTGACGTTGGCACAACTTTTAGCTCCGTCAAGATTCCAGACCAAATAAGGTTTTATACCGGACGACTTACCTCTCGTGTGACGTTTTCAGTTTGATTCTGGTGTATGCAGATGATAATGCCGTTGTTGGTCTCAATACCTTAAATAAGGAGACAAAAAAAAGTTGGTTTAGCGGTGAGCGAGGGTAAAACAGCGTACCTCCTGGCAACCCACAAAAAGAGTATTCGGGTATTGCCAGTTGCAACTTTGAAAAAGCGAAAGACTTTGTATACTTAGGATCCAGCATAAACGGGGCCAATATTGTCAAATTAGAGATAAATCGAGGAATAACTCTTGCCAATAAGTGCTACTTTGGACTCAGCAATTGAAAGCAGAGCAAACAAAGACGTCGTTCTACAAACCTCACAACATTCTGGCGCAGAAGCGTGGACGATATCGAAGAACAAAACTGAGATGGGTTTGAGAGCCTTCGACATATGTAACTATTCTACGTAAATCTATGGCACTGTTCGCGAGGGCAGCAGGTGCCGAAGAAGATGGAATGGCAAACTGTACGAGCTCTACAATGGCATGGGTGTTGTCAAAGACATACAAATTCAACAATTGCGCCAGCTTTCGAATGTCTAACGTTTGAATGATAATATTCCGGGAAAATGTTCCTACTCCTCGACACACATGGAGAGACAACGAAAGCGACGCTCACGAACACTATCGAAGGTCCAAGTATAGAAGGACCTATTTACACTTGACCTGTTTTGGGGCTCAGACCAGACCGAGAACCGGTTGTAGTACGTGCCAAAATAGAAGAATACAAAAACCATTTATGCCATTAATGTTTAAGCACAAATTTGGGCATGTAGCCACCGCAGCTGGCGAATACAAGACATAATCCGGAGATCCAATTTTCGACTACCTTGCTCATCTAGGGCGGTCATATGTCGGCTATAATTCGGATGATGTTGTCTTCCAAGGGGTCCAGAGTTTCCGGTTTGATCTCATAAACATATTTCTTCACATAACCTGAGAGAATACAAACTAGGGTAGTTAAATCGAACGATCTCGTTGGCCAGTCGACTGACCCATTACGAATACCACGTACTCCAAACGTTTCCTTCAGTAAGTTGATTTTTGACGATATAAATATTTTAAAATCGGCATCGTCGTTCACAGATGTCGTTGTAGCGACGTGTTTGTTGCAATTTCGACTAAATTGATATGCATATCTTCAATGATGCCGCATTCCTATTTAACGCCTCTAAATAAAGAGAAAATAGTACTGAAAGTACTCCATTTCATTATATCGTCGCAAAAGTATGAAAAGCCATCCTTGTTTCTTATATCTATTTATTATTGCATACTTTCGCGTTGAAAAATTTAATTGTAAATTTGAAAATTTTTGTATAATTCACAATATCTACTGAAATTCCATAAAATAAATTTGGAGAAACTGCAATTGAGGGAGTAATAGAAATTTTAAGAAGCCTAGAGCGAGTTTGCAAAAGCTAATAGTGATTTTTTGTCTAGTAGATCCATATTTTGAATCGCATTGACCCCATTATTTTTGTTTGCACAGAAGAACCCCGTGTAAGCCGCATACAAACCGTAGTTTTTTTGTATCCAGTGTTTTGTCCCATGTAATGACCGCATTTATTTCTAATGCAGTATTTTCGAGCATAAATCTGTAAATTCCGTTTTAAAAAATTTATATTTCGCATTGAAGTTAAGCTAATAAAGCACATTTTTAAACTATTATTCAGGCGGCATTTAACTAATATTAATGGTAATTCTATCATGCAAAAAAGAAGTTTTACAAGAACAAGCTAACATAAAAATTATAAAAAAAAAATTCTGTACCTTCAATCTATCTTATACGATATAAGCAGCTTATCGTCGTTTTTTATACAGATTTGATTAAAGCGCCAAATTTTCTTAAAGTTTTAGAACCGTAAATGAAAAATTAACAATCTCAAATGACGAAGAAATCAGTATCCATAGAATTACACTTAACATTTAAGTTTTTTGGTTTTCCAGTTAGAACGTTTGTACATTACAATATCGATATATGAGGGCAATTTGAAAAGCCCGGATAAAAATAATGAAAACAAAATTTTTTCAGGCAAATTTTATTTTAATTTTTAATGTAGTCTCCGTTTAGCTCAACACACTTAGTCCAACGATGTTCCAACTTTTTGTTGCCTTCCAAAAAGTAGGCTCGAAACTAGGTCTCAGTTTCCAATTCAACTTCTTCATTTAATAAAAATCTTTTAACACCGAGCCATTTCTTCAAGCTTGGAATAGATCTAGATATTACGGTGGATGAGGAAACGTTTCGTAGGCTAAATCATTCGATTCTTCAGTGAGAGCGTCTTTTGGCCTTCCTGAACGTTCAGCATCATCGGTGCTCGTACGACCAAAAAAAAAAGAAAAATTATTGGCAGATCTTCTTGAAACTTCGTATTTGATGGTTTGAAGATTGGTACTCGTACTCTAATAAGATAACACCATTTTTTTTTAGTGGATACGCCTGATAAAATTTGACGAATTTTTCAAATTGCCCCCGTATGTACCTATGTAACTATATTTGTGCTTTCAATCTCGAAACTAAGTACTTGAAAAATGGAGTAAAAATTACCATAAATACTCCCCATTTATGAAATTATATTAAACATGTAGTAAGGAAGGGACATACATTTCCCCCATTTCCTACTAGTTTTAAATGCAGCTCTCCAATAGAGCTACTGAGGTTAAGACTACATTGACTACACTTTGCCATCATTCCAATAACAATAAAATTTATCAATTAAAAAAAGTATATACAATAGATTTCACTTAATTTATAAAAATCAAGCCGACAGCTGAAATATCATAACGAAGATTGAACTTGTAGTAGGCGGCATTATTTTGAGACTAAGTTGATTTGGCGTAGCGCTGCTGTTTTAAATTAGATTGGACTCTATACTATGAGGACCCGTCCTGTTCCAAAAGCATTTCATTAAATTAGAATACGTTATATTCGGCTATCGTCTCTAGAGCGATACCCATTGATGCCAACATCCTGGGCGTTCTCATTTAAAAAAGAACAGAAAGATTAATAATTCTACCAGGCCATAAAGCATACCAAACATTGAGGTTTCGGGGATGCCGAAGATAGTTCCTATCGAGTCTTCTGTAGATTTTCTTCACTCCAAATGTGGAAATTCAACGGACTTAGTAACATTCCCGAATTAAATCTTGATTTGCGAAATAAATTTATAAGCGCTGTTTTGATGTTAGGATTTTTTATGATAAAATAGCAAATCGTTGTCAGATCTTACCGATTTGTGTCCGTCTAATCGCTAGCGCAAAATTAAACCACTCAAAAAGAAACACTCTTTATAATATTTCACATTGACTTTCTGTTGCTTTCCAACAAATTCCCCGATGACCTACAAAAGTAAATAAGTGACCAGTTATTTATTCCTGCCTCGCATTTCTAATGTCTTTTGTGCCAGTGTCCAATGGGTGCACGTTTTCCGCTAATTCGCTTTTAACTGCTGGTAAATTAGAAAAAATGCCGCTATACATCAAGTTAATAAATTTTGTAACTCACTTTATTTCCGCTATTTTGCGACATACATACAGTTGTTTTATTGTACTAATATATATATATATATATATATTTACTTACAAACAGTTGTGAATTTTATGTGCAATGTTCTAAGTAGTTTCCCAAAAAGTTTATTGGCCTCTCACGAAGCTGAGCACTTACCTATAATGAAAATAAATTCGTTTTAGTGAGTATTAAATAAATTTATTATAAGGAAATGAATAAATCTAAATATATAGTTGGGAAGGCGTATTTTTTCAACTTTTTCAATGTAGTCTTTATTTTTATGAGCTCAAGGCCATTTTTAATAGTAATAAAATTTTATAGAAAAAAACAACAACTTGGCTCATCTCGTTTAGGCTTTGCCTGAATGAGTATAAGATCGGGGACGATAGTTCGATCCCTGCAAGAAGTCTGATGGGGAGATGTGGCAATCTCTGAAATAGCTATAACTTTTACCATTGCTGTTTTTTCTATAAAATTCTCTATTAAAAATGTCTTGATTTAAATAAATAAACCGAAAAATTAATATATGTAGATATTTTGTATAGATATTTTTATAATATTTAAGATGAAGCTTCAAGAAAACTTCTAAAAATTCAAGAAATTTAAATAAATTGCCAACAAACTTTTAATTCGAAATTTTTGATAATTTTTTGACTGCCAATAGAATGCACCTTTTCTGCTATACAACTCATGAACAAATTTTCCTTTGTATGGAAGAAAATGCTGCGCATGGTAATAAATTTGAAAAATCAAAAAGAGTTTTTAGCTACCTTAAACTAACAATGCATGGACTTTCTTAATATACTACAAAACTGCATACTCGTCTAAAATTGGATTAGAAATTTTATTGATTTTTTTTCTATTTGTTGCTTTTTTATAAATTTTCTACACAGTTTGAAAATGTTATAGAATTAACTATGAATTAATTATGTTTAAAAAAAATTAATTAAGTTACTACAAAATTGTCAAAACTCTTCACTATATTTTATTATTATGCTCATGAGCACAGTTAATATATAAAATTTTCTTATGATTAAATCTTCATACATATACAAAAAAATTAATCTTTATGAGATTTATTTTAAATTAGTACTAATACTAATATAGTTTCAAAAAAAACTTTAATTAATTGGTCACATTTCTAACGATTGTCATTTCAATATCATTTAAAATATATCTCTTGCTATCAATTAATTTAATTTAAATATTAAAATAAATATCAAAAAACGTACTTTGCTTCGGGCGGTGTGAACTTTCAAACCAGTTGTCAAAGTAAGCACGCTAACCAACGTTTGAAAATCGGGGAAATGTAATCCTAAAATTCGGGTTCGGCGCACTTTTTTACCATCAAATCATCTTCGCACTACTACTAACTTACTTTAACGATATTCGCATGGTTAACTCATCTTAACGAAAATTTTAACGATGCTGCTATTCAGCAACCATTTTTTAACGATTTTCGCATTCGCCAAATCAGCTGTTGTCTATAGCTAGTCGATTACCGAAAACCAAACGACAACAAATTTGACAATCGAGAAAATTTGGTGATTTGTTTTCTTGAAATTAAAAAAGGAACATTAAATAACGTCCTTTGAATATTTAGCTATAATTTGTCACGGGGTGACGATGGAGTAAGCGCTACAACAGTGGATCGAAGTTTGCTTCGGGATGTAGACAATCCCTTTCATTTGAATACAACAGAAAGTAAGGCTTCCTGTGACCCAAGCTGCTAAGGAAATGTTTGCTTCAGCGTCGTCGCCCTTTGTGGGAGGCACTATTGGTTTGACAGAGGTGCCACTCTTTATCACTTTGAATAAATACAATGATACAGTTGTTAAGTGTCTTAAGCATAATAGTGCGCACAGTCACCGACGTGTACGTTTGCCGTGTCTGTTTGTCGGGAGATACACAAAATTGAGCAAACACGTACACGTCGCGCGTACCCGTCACACGAACACGTCGATGAGTTTTCATTTACATGGCGTTCTCATAAGTTTGATCGTGTCAGCTGACACGCAACGTACGTTTGCGTCGGTGACTGTGGGCACCATAAGTCAGTGAATCGCGCAATCGTTAGTGCAAACGGCAAATATTGTCGTCAAAAATTGCGACTGTCGCATCGCTTAAAGTTAGTGGATCGCACTACAGGCATATTTCTGGCTTATGGGATACGTAAATAAACTAAATTGTGGTCCATGGAACGCGATCAATCCTCAATAGACTCTCAGCCACCCTAGGCTCACTTGTATCCACAAAAAGTTACACCAGGTTTGCATGTCAAAGGCATCATTGGTCCATACTTTTTAAAAACTGAATGTTACCGTTCATGGTGAGCGTGGTTACTCACGACAATATCAAACGCCTAAGTTCTAAATGATTTTATGCTGATAAATTAGCTAAGGCTAACCAGCTGGAGGCCATCGTACGATGCATTATTGGCAAAATAAGCCCAACTATGCTGGAAAGTGTACACAATTAGACAGACAGAAAGGTCCTCATAAGACCAGTCGCGGTGGACATATGAACGAAATTGTCTTCCAATACGAATATTGCCCAAAAATTCATTTTTCAGTGTTTTATTTAAATTTTTCAGTGTTTTATTTACAAATAAAAGCTCTATATTATAGTTCATTGGAAAAATTAAAGAATGTTCAAAAATTAGTAAATATCACAAAAGGAACACGTGCCTCTTCATGAGTTACAGGGGATATAGTAATTTACCTTAGACGCTAAAAATCCGACATATGTTTTGTTAATATCACAATTGATGATCGTGTATGAATACGTGTACTCAGTGGCGGATTTAACCAGAAGAGGGGCGCCAGGACCCTTCTGTTATGACGGTACTCCTGTCATGTTTGGGACGAGCGGAGGAGTACAAGCTACAATTGAGAGAATTCGTAGGCGTCCAATCATTTGTTCCGTGCCTCTACTGCCTGGGTCATTAGATGAACTTGGTTGTAATAACTTGCAACAGAGAATAATGCGAGCTCATCCATCAAGGTATTTTATGCAACCATTGAGAGCATATACAAATATTTCTCGCAATCAAATCGCCAGTGGGGCGTTAGTTTAGAAAAAAAGTCAAAGGTATCATGAAGTTTGTGCGATTTTGGAATCCAGCTTCTTCAAGAATTGATACCAGACATATTTTGGTCAAACGTTCAAATTGAAAGCGATGCATTTCATAAACAGGATTGTGAAGGAGATGAGTGTAGAGAAAGAATATGCAGATTAAAGGACTCAGTATGATACGATTGGATTCACGACTAAAAGCTGTGGAAGCGATAAACCAATACTTTGAATGTATAGTCAATTACATAGAGGATCAAATCTGTAGAGAGGCAGCATCTGGAGATGATATCTGTCATGAATGCCCGGTCGTTATAGTCATCAATGAGTTGGTTCTTTTACATCAAGTTATCATAGCGACATTCAGTGATCAACATTATGAATATTGTGCCAGTTCAATTGCAAAAAAAAAAACAAGAACTGAATTTGGCGCAGAGGTGCATTTTAACTGTTTTAAAGAAACTGTACTTAATGCAATCTTCCTGTATTGAAAAAAAACCTATGCCAGAACTTAAATACTATATGTATGTCTTATTTAACGCTGCAATCTTGGAGTTGATTGAAGAATCTAGATGAGAATTAAGCGAGAATGGATATTAAGTAGTGTTACAATAAACTAGGTTTTTGCGAAACATAAAACTGGTATCCTCTTAAGAATTGCTGGCTGCGTGTACCAAATCGGTGTCGGACTGACAAAAACGACTAGTATTTTCACAAATTGCGATATTACCACACAGTGCCAATTCATTCGAATTTTTCTTTATTTCGTTAGCTGACTCAATCCGTAATAATAATCATAAATTTGTAAGACCACAATCTTTTAAATTGTATTATTTGACATACATAGCTTATTTTTTTTTTCTTAATGAGAATATCAGTGATGACAGAAAAAGTTCTTTTGCCTTTATGTTGTTCCATTTTGTTTGTCAAATTAATTTGACTACAATATTTCATCCATGGGCCTTCCCTCTTTGGCACGTAATATAACAAAAGGCATATAAATCAGGATTTCAAACTATGAACAAAATTTTTGAAAATTCAACAAATTTTGTTAAAAATTTTGAAATTTTTTTATTAGAATTTTGGATATACAGTATTGTAGCTCATTCAATTTCAGCATAATAATGTGCAAATTTGATCGAACTAAAAATTGCGCAATTCTTTTTTCTGATTAATTTTTATTGTAAGCATTTGCTGCACGCTTTCACGCTTTTCCAAGATCGTAATTAAAAAAAAATTGTCGAAATCATAACTTTCTTTCCCTACAAGTATCACTGAGCTTTAAAATGTAAATGTGAAAGTAGAGACCAAATATGGCAAATCTGTGTGCCTACTTTCTTCACAGGAAAAAATGTAATTGTACAAAAATGTGGCTATCAAATGAAATAACTTTTTTTTTCTTTCGTTTTCATTCTATGGTAAAAAATCTCAAAAAGCCCTTTAACGTTTTTTTTACTTGAATGTAAAGCTGCCTTCAATTCTTTGCTTACTGTTTTGCTTGCTTTATCTTCACACGTCGCTAATTGATTGTCGTTACTTTGAAAGGCAATTTGCTAAATATATAATCTATTCGAGTCTCATAAAAAAGTACCAATATTTTTTTCTTAAATTAATGAATTAAATTAATACCATATATTTTTTCACTCTTATCTTTTTCTTCTTTGTCCTAGACACAGACAACATTTTAGCAATCCTTAGGGCTGTAGAGATGCATAAAATGGCATTGAGATCTTTGCCAGACTGCCAATTGCTAATTATAATTAAGTAGTTGCTTGAAGATGAAGCTGGGGAAGCTGGGCTGTATTGGCGACACTTCTCACGCACGCACTTAAGTACTTTACATATATATTTTACATACAACTGTATGCATATTAGACGGCGCTAAGTGGGCCAATTTCACGATGACTTTAGCCAAGTTTTTTTTAGACAGCTAGCCATATTTGCGAGCCAAAATCAACAGAAACAAAAAGTAAAGCAATAGAAAAAAAGGAAAGGAGGAAAAAAAGAAGTAAAAGAAAAAGAAATAGCCACGAAAATGTAGATCATATATTTAGTTTATTTGGCTTAAAAAATTTAATGTGCTCATTTATTGTTGCTGGCAGATTTATGATGAATGATTTCAGCAAATAAATTTCAGTCAACTGCGTTTGCTGCAAAGTGTTCGTGGCGCACTCTAAGCTATTTGAATTCATGTTCCGCTAGATACTATAATTTTACAGTCTACGTCAAAGCAAGAAATAATAAAAATACGCAAAATTACTAAATTTAAATATGCAAAACAAAAAAACAGCAAACATTATAAACATATTTCATTTGTTGCAGCGTTGTGAATGAAAGTGTTGCATACAAAGGCAATGAGGCATTGAGGTAGCAAAGCACTCACGCAACCAAGCAACGAAGCGTTTACTAAACATATATTTATAGTTGAATTTTATTACAAAAAATGTGCATAGAATTTATTTATCCTACAGTAAGATACCAACTAGAAGGTAAAGACTTGTAACGTGGACTAGAAATTCACTAGTTGCAAAATGACCAATTCAAATTGTGGTCGGAAAGCGGAGGCGGTGATAATAAATGGCAAGATATGCAATAGAAGTAGTGAAATTGCAGAAAATTTAAAACAATTCTTTGTAAAGAGTTTTCTTAAGATTAAAAGTAATATAAAAGACATTAAATATGAGCCGATTCGGCCTGCTAGGAACCAAGCCCCAGGCTACATTCAAACTCGAAGAAATTTCTACATAAGATGTCAGACAAATTGTTAAGAAATTTAAGTGAACATTTTTTGGATTAAAAACTCGATTGAATATAAGAACCACCTATACGCAATATTAATAAACTAAGTATACAATCTAGAAATGTACCTACAGAATGGAGAGCTTCGACGATATTTCCGTTGAAAAATTTAAAAAAAAACACCAAGGCAGCTGAGGAGTTTAGGTCAATTAACACCGTCCCAATATAAAAAACTTCCTGAAACGGTGGTAAAAACCCAATTGGTAAATATTAATTTTAATTTAAATCCAACCATGCTTACTTAGTGACTTTAGCCGAACTTCTACAATTTGTGGTGTGCGTCTTGATGTTGTAACACAAATTGAGGGACCTACAGGTTTATGCCGACTCCGAATGGCGAACGAAAATGTTTTTTGTGAGAAGTTTTTTCCTGGTAGAAATGTACTCAGAAGTTTGCAATTGCCCGCCTAGGGTCCACCGTAATTAGAAAAAACTTGTTCTACAATTTTTGATGTTACTTGCCCCAGCCAAGATTTGAACCCGGGATCAATGGAATGAAGCGCGTACACGCTACACACTCGGCTAAGGCGGCCGCTAACCATATACTGACAAAAAAGCAATCAGGGTTGAGGACTAGGCACTAATGTGAGACTTCACTTAACCTTGTACTATCACACTGGATGAGACTAGAAGTGATAACGAGTTTGAACGAAGGAACTACCATTGGATAGTGTCCGATCAGACCAACACCACCCTTAGCTTCGATTCTATCTCTGGTTGGAAGAACTTTGCGACATTAAAGATACATATGTCTGTTCTGTCAAATTACAAGCCGGTAGTTTGATTTCAAAAGCATCTCTTTAAGAGCAGGCTGCTCCTTGAAAATCATACGCAGTATTTCCAAAGCCACTTCTTGTATGGTAGTGAGTTATAGTTTTGAGATCATTTGTAAGTCACACCACATGGGAATTTGTTATGACGCTATATCTATTACAGATATAGTGCACCTAGTGAGCTTTGTATTGATCTTATTCTTCTTTAGCATCTAGTAAGTCTGCATGACATCTGGTTCAACTTCTGGCAATCGCTTTGACCTCCTACGCTCGACTACTTCTTGTATCACTTGCTGGCACCTGATTATGGCATAGGTGACTTTCCAAGGGGAGTAATCCTACAGCAGAATCGAGAGCACATTGGATTAGAAAATCCTAATATTTTAGCCGGAACTCAGTTTGTTTTTTCGCCACAATGTCTTCGTCGGTGCCGCCATCACCAGCTACTTCGCTACCAAATTTCTCACAATATCAGAAATTTAGTCGGGGACTGTCACGACGCCACAAGCCTGCGTTGGCATGTATCGAACTTTGGTCTTATTAAAGTAGATCCCTAGGCCTGCTATTTTATCTTCTCTGCCTATTTTAGGCAAACTAGAAAGACGGTGTGCCAAATGTTGTCAGCTGCAGTGAAATGGCCATGGTTTACCGAAGTCCGCAACCGTGGAGTCATGAGACGTCTCCAACATATCTTCAATAACCAACAGAAAGAGAAGGGGTGAGAGTATGCAGACTTGCCTGCCTGCACTTCGGACTTCGAAGGTCTCAGACAGCTTCCAATGTTTAAGGACATAAAACCTAGCACTTTCGTACATAGATTTATTAACAGCGATGATTTTATTGTTCACTTCTCTATAGCGTTAGGCTGGATGAAGGCATTCTCTACGAGTACTGTCGAAAGCCTTTTCAAAATCAACAAACATCGATATTATTTTTCACAGTATTTACAGTCTGTCTAGTAGAAGCGTGATCGGCAAAATTTGCACATAGAGTGCCGTTATCAATATAATTTGAATGCACCTTGGTAGCGACATCAATTTTGTAGTACGCATTGCAAAAACTGTCAGTTTCGTGAAACTATTACAAAGTGCACGCTGTTTTAAAAAATGAGTTCCGCGTACGAGAAACGATTTGAAGCTGTATTTCTTTGTCTACACCCTAGAGGGCCGAAAATGTCACGTTTAGCTGCAGCAAAATATATGAAGAAGTCGAAGTCATTCGTAACGAAGTGGACGAATCGGTATTTAGAAGTAAAAAATGTCGACGATTTGCCTGGGCGAGGCCCTGAAAAAAAGACCTCACCAAAGCAGGACATGAAGATCCTTGATTTGTTTGCGACGAAGCCGGGCTTATCGTTGCGTAAAGCTAAAGAAGTTGTAGAGAAAAGTGTTGTTCAAATATCAGTAGAGACGATTCGAAAACGTTTAGGCGCTAACGCCGTCAAATACCCCAGCTCTCTTAAAAAACCGTTGCTCTTATCATCACACGTTGAAAAATCACACGCCTGGTCCTGCGCCAATTCAGAACGGAGTTGGAATATGTAATATTCACGGATGAATCTTCATTTTGGGCAAATAGTAACATAAATCGATCTTGGTGTACCGCTAACAATCGATTGCTCCAACGAACTGTTAAACACCCAGTGAAGGTCCATGTTTGGGGATGTTTCTCAGAAAAAGGATTTGGACGCCTTTTCGTGTTTACCAGCAACTTGAATGCGGTTTTGATGAACAACATTTATCAAACAGCTTTATTACCATCAGCTGCGAAGATGTTCGGGAGAAGAGTACACTCTTGGATTTTGCAAGAAGACAATGACCCCAAACATCGCAGTCGAATGTGTGCAGAGTGGAAACAGCAAAATGGTGTTGAGGTCACCTGATACCAATCCGATAGAAAATGTGTGGGCAATAGTAAAGCAGAAACTCAGAGGAAAAACGATATGGACAGCAAAACAGTTGTCAAGACAAATTCGGCTGATTTGGAAACGATTGCCTCGGCAACTTGCTCAGAACTTAGTGCAAAGTATGAGTCGGAGGTGTGAGGCCATAATAGCGAATGGCGGTGACTATACATGTTATTAAAAGTATTGCGTACAATAAATATTATAAACGTGTAAAATGTTGTTTATTTTAAACAAATCGGACAAATAGTTTCCAAGTTATGGCGATCACTCTTCTACTAGACAGACTGTATATGTTCTGAGCAAGAGAGTCGCGAAAGCCAGCATGAGAGTTCTCTATAGACGAATACAGGTGTTGCTTGCTTTAAGCCCTACCTTCGCTATGATCTTGCCCATCACAGGAAAAACGCAGTCAGTTATTACAATCCCTCTGGTCACTCGTTTTCCAAATTTTGTTAATATTACCATGCGTTCAGTCATCAGAGAAGTGGTCACTATTCAAGGCTCTTAGTTGATGAGTGGATGCAGCAACTTCGTTGCGAGATTTGGGAGAAATTCCATCGGAACTCCATCCATGCCGCTGGTTCATTGCCTGCCAGCGATGGCAATATTGAATTCGGAGACAATGGGAGCATCCGCTTTAATGCGAGAGTTGTTATTCTATCAAATCAATCCCATAACAAAAGTCGGGGCTTCATTCCTTAAAATGCTGTTCAGAACTGCAAAACCAGACCATCTCGATGCTTACAAGCTGTTCGATTATAATACTTGTTTCGCTCAGCTCTTTGGAGAATTTGTATACAGCACTACTGTCACTGCGATAAGCGGAATTTTCTATATTGCTGGCGAGACTGTCGATAAGAGTAAGATTGTCATGTCTTACGACTTGTTTGATTGCCTCGTGTTTCGCACAATGTTGGGAAAGAAATTACCTACATTGCTCAAGTGAACTGCCAAAGAATTACCTGCTATTAATTGCACCTCGCTTCATATGTGCAGGTTATGTCGGACATGCAGGGACGAAAACTGCGTGGTAGCTTGCTAATAGCTGTAAACCCTACTGAGAGGTAGATGATTTAATTTTCTTTCCATGCCTGAGATAGTGGCGGAGCTGGTTCAATTGGGCTCGGAAATTTCGACAAGGTTTATGGTGAAAAAGTGTATCACCTGCCACAAAGCGATTGCCGTTTCAGAAATCCTCAGACCTCTAAACACTGTCATTACGTTGGCTCACACCGTGCTTGTCCATAACATGGCTCAATTGGCTATTTTTCTGTCTCACCTTAGAATTCAGATCCCTCATCATAATAATGATTTATCCCTTGGGAGCGTTGCCGGAAATAGGAGATAGCAGTCAGGACATTGCTCGGTTGTTGCATAGCACCGTACCACGGGGATGCCTCAGACCTTACTCCGCGATCTCGCGGTGACTGGACATTCTGCCGAGACTAGGATTTTGTAGGCGACGGGAGGTAACAGGAGTCTACCCAAAAATTAGGCTACTATGCTCATGTCTGACTCCCAAATTTCTCATTTGCGGAATATTGCAATGAGTCGCGAACTACTTGAGTTGTGCAACTAAGGAGTATTTTATTCAGATATTCAAATGTTCAGATTCCGAACTAAAAAATTCGACAACTGGGAGAAATGAACTTTACGTATAAATAGTTACGAGTTTATGTGCTTTTCACATCATCACTCAGCACAAATTTTATACTAAATATTTATGAATGAGCGCATGTAAATATTTAGTCTAACACACCCCCTCAAAGCTGTGAATCATCCACATTCACTAACTACTCCTCCTTTCAGTTGGTTTACTCTTGCTGCTTTTGTGGCACATTTTACATTATTATTCTTCATATACTCGCTCATACTTTGCTGGCTGCTGTTTTGAATATGTCAGCGTAAATGCAATCGAGTGAACGGAAGCTGCTGATGTTGCATGTGTTTTGTGTTGCAATCAGTTTAGTTTTTTTTTTTGGTTTTTTGTTTTTTTTTGTTTTTTTTTTTTGCAACTGCTTTGAAAGAAAATCGCTTTTGGTTGTATAAATGAGTGTGTACACTTTTGTCCCCCTCATTTGTGGCAGCATCGATTGTGTGATCTGTGGTGTATCATCCATCGGTTGTATGCATTTTGACTATGTTTTGCATTATTCATTGAAGTGAAGTTTCTAATGTGAATATATGAGGACGCATGTATTTACATTAAGGTGGTAAAAAAAAAGTAAAGTCGGAATTGTTCTATATTCAAAAAAATACTACTGTATTTTTAAACACAAAATGTTTAGGGGTCGCTTAAATCGCTCATAATATCCGATACATTTTAACCCATTAACGCCCAAATCAAATCTGCTGGTAGGAAATTGTTTTCATTGTCATTTATTAATTCATTCATGGACAAATAAGAAGTTAAAAAGAAAAAAACTTAAATTTTTTTGTTTAATTTTTGAGAAAAATAGGTGTCCTCACCTGGGGACAATGGGCAGTTCAAGTATAAAATTGAGCAAAGCACTTGCGTTCAACGCATCATTCTGACCTCTAAACACCTTTCGATATGCCATAATTATGCTTATGGAAACCACCTATAAAATGTTAGTAAAAGTTAATGGTTATGCCCATTGTCCCCATTTGGGGACAACACTATGAAACTATACCTTTTTAATCTAATTCTGTTTTTTTCAACACGATACCACTTCTAAAAGCTTGTGCTCTCTTCACTTAATATTTGAGTAAAAATCGCTTAGTTTAGTTTCACTTTATATTCGAAAATGTATATATAAATACTCCGCAAGAATTAACACGACGAAATGTCAAACTTTGAAGCGCTAGAAGTTACTCTTTATTGACACAATCAACATATGTTTTTGTTTAGATATGTATACTACTTGTGCCATTTATATGTCATATCTGTGGTAACATTATTAGTTTTCGGTGTTTGAGATACAGATTTCGCTATTTGAAGAGTTGTCCTCGGATGGGGACAGTGGGCGGTAATGGGTTGAATTGGAAAATCCCCAATTTTTCGTAGCAATGGTATGGCATTCTGAAATCAAGATTTTTCTATTCGCAAACCCTATTTCTCGAAACTTACACTTTGATGTAAAATTATAGGTGTTAGAAAACCAAACATTTTTACAAAATTCGTATTAAAAATTTAGAAATTTTTAAAATTTTTTTTAATTTGTTGAATTTTTCAAAATTCAAAATTTTTTAGCACGTTCGACTTATCAAAAATAATTAAAATTATAATTTGTGCATATACAGTTATGTGAAAAAGTAAAAATACGAAGTTTTGACCAGTTTTGGTTATTCTTCTTTCGGTTGTTTTATGTTTGTTTTTTTTTTATAAAAGTCTAGCTAATTATATAACATATGGACATTTTATAAATCCACATTTCAAACTTTGTGGAAAAAATAGGGAAACTTAACGAAATTTCAACATAAGAATTTAATAAAAAAATTCTATGTGTGCAGTTTTGTAGCCCATTAAATTTTAGTTTAATAAAGTGCAAGCCCCCAGTTACTGGAGAAGTCCCTTGGATTTTGATAATATGTTTTTTGCAACCGTTGTCACACAATCTCTTCCATACAAAAAAAAAGTTTTCTAACGCACATTGTATGGAAGAAAATGCGTGACAACGTCGGTAAAAAAAATGATCAAAGTCAACGAAAGTTTTTACTTATAATTACCTGGGATCTGCACTTAATTACTAAACTTTAAAGGGCTATAAAACTGCATACCTAGAATTTTATTAAAATTATAAAAATGTGCTGAAAGTCAGCTAAAATTTGTTTCCTTGTTCTGTGAAGCTTACCGTGGAGATTATCCGTAAACAACAGATAATGGGACTGGCGTTAGAAATCTGTTCTTTAATCTGCTTACGTCGCCAAAACGCTGATATGACTTTGCCCTATTACTTAGTATCCCTATCTTACTGCGAAATGAACTAATTTCAGTAGTAACTTCTGGAACAGGTCTATTTCGCACCGGTAATAAAACTTTAATAAAAAATGTTAGAATAAAAAGTGTCGCATAAATTTCGTTCTCTATGACAGATAAAACTGAAAAATCGATTCAGAATATTACAAGTATGAGCCAAAGTAACTCCCACAATATACGCAACGTTCTGCTCGACTAATTACCGATAGATATTCTCATCGAAAACTTAGCTACTGACAGCGCTATCAGTCTTTGGGGTCTGGAAAGGACAGACGTTCGGGCATAATCCCATTCTCAACGCACCTCCAACTGAGATTAAAGCGTGGCCCGCAACTTGAGGTTAATAGGACTTCTGGAAAGAGGAAGGGCGAATTGTCTTTACGGGTCAAAAATAAAATGCGGAGTCGGAGCAGGGATTTCCATTCAATCAAATTAATGAAAATCCATCCGTCTGCAGGGCCAAAACGTTTGCAATAAAGGAGACAGAGACATATAAGTTTTATAGTTGAATATCCTACCAGATAGCCAAGCGGCCATTCAGGCACTGTCTTCTACCTCGGTCAGCGAATGAACTGGCGAGGTGTAGCTCTGCAATAAGTGTGCCCTAGGTCATGGGCATGGGTGCCTCGCTTCGGGAGGGGGAACCAACCAGGGTCGTATAGAAATACTCCGCAGTTTTGGGTGTGACCCACCTAAAAATATAGCTCTTTCAGGAATGGGCAAAGCAAATACCTACAAACTCACGGCAGTCTGCACAGGGTACTGGCCCTTGGGAAAGAATCGTCTTACTCTACGACAGGCTCTGTCGCAGCTACGAGAACCCTGGCTCAGTCGAGCAGTTACTGTGCGAGTACCCAGCTCTCTCTATATGACATACTGAAATTCATTAAAGTCGCCGGTTGCCTTTAGGTTGCACGAGTTGTGGAATCAAAATGGCAAATTTGCTAATTACTTGTCATCAGGGTGGCAATCCACTTAAATTAACCCACAATCATAAAACGTTGTTTTGGCACTAATTCGAGGTTTTGAGAGTGTATTTAAGATTTCAAATATAAAGTATTTTTTATTACTTGAATAAACCCACAACATTTTACAAGTTAGGTTTCGCTGTTATGCAGTATTATCATAGCTTAAAGGTAATACAGAAATAATTGAAAATAAATTAATTTAAAGGTTTTTAAATAACTTCTAAAAAAAATGTTAGCTGTTGTCATTAAAACAAAAAAATTAATTAACTCAACTACACGGGGGTGCATGCATTGGCATATTTGAAATTGTGTTCATCCTTTCCATTTCGACTGCACATTTTCACCTGGTGTTCGCTATCGTGAGATGATAACGAACTTTTTATGGCCCGAATTATAACATATGGATGTGAACGCCATGTGGTTCTAACAGGATGGTGCCACTTGCAACACAGCCAACGAAACAATGACTCTTTTGCGCGACAAATTCAATAGCCGTGTTATCTCACGTGGTGACGATGTCAATTGGCAACCAAGATTATGTGATTTGACACCGTTGGACTACTTTCTTTGGGGTTATTTGAAAGAAAAGGTGTACGTCGATAAGCCAGCAACAATTCAAGAGCTAAAAGATGAGATAATTCGGCACATTATAGGCTTAGAACCTCAATTATTCCTCAGCGTCATCGAAAATTTGGACCATCGGATGGAGGTGTGGCGCCGAGGTCGCGGCGGACATTTGGCCGATATTTTGTTCCATACATAATTAAACCACACCATATTATCATAATAAAAAGAAATTACAATAATTTCCAAAATTATTTGTGTTTTATTCAAAATCAACATCGGCCTTTAAAATTTAACCACCCTTTATTTGTGGTGATTAATATTCGCGCAATTTCACTTCGTCTATAATTATCCGTAGCAAAAAAAGTCCTACACGCTAATTAACGTTAATGTAGCAAATTGTTTATATAATTTTGAAGACTGCGGCGCACCTGTGGCGTTTGTAGATTAGAAAAAATTTATTAATGGGGCGAGTTATTTCTCGATTTTATATTTCAATGTGCAGATTCGATTGAAAATTTATTCAGTCAAGTTTTATTACTAACATAGTTCCAATGTTTATTTATTCGCCAATGCGAAATTATTACGCTTAGATAATTTTCGTATTGGTGTTGTATATCTACAATGTTAAATTCTTGTAAAGAAACAGATAACAGATTTCTATAGAGAAAATCGTAACAATATTGTTCATTACATGGCGTAAATTAAGGTAAATTCCATATTATTAGTTAGTACAATTTAATTAGCTGCGAAAAAAAATTGATGATGAACGATGAACGCATTTTCATTGAAGTTGATTGTGAATATCTAGCTGATTTGCTCACTGGTTTTCACCACAGTCTTTGGGGAGATTTTTTCAGACTGTTGCTTACTGAATACCGAAATCATCTCAGGTCACAAAAAATCTCTCCAATGGAAAGTCTCAAATTTAGTGACTTGAGATGAGACTGAGTTACAGAATACTGGCATTAGTAAAAAATTATATAGAACCTTTGAAAATCAATATTTTTCACTCGGCAATTTCCGCAGTCTTGTTTTTCATAGCCAAACTTTTTCGGTATTTCTTTTCACGGTTTGCACTTTTTAGGGCGAATCAATTCTGATTCCTCTTAAACACTTTCCCCACTTTCCCTTCAATTTCTTAATGAACTGTTGCCCATTTTCTTTCTTCATTAATTTCTTTATAAATTTAATAATCATATTGTCGATCTTGAAATTGTAAACTGCCTTTGAGGAAGTTGTGGATTTTGTACGTAATTGTGCAAAGTTGATATAAAAACTTTAAATTTCTATACGGTTATCATAACTGTCGAAGTTTTCAATTAGTAGGATATCCCTGTCCCCAGGTACCCAGATTAATTTGATGCAGAAATTCTCCGAAGCTATCGAAGAAGACGTCCGATAATCCTTGACTACTTAGCCGTATTTAGATATCCTTGCATGAACTCACACAAGTTATCCAAAAACCTCCCTCTGACAATGAGCGACAGGTCATCCCCGTACGCAATAACCTGGCGACCGTCCCGCAGATGGTAGATGAGGCGAGGCTAATGAGATCGATTTCGATACCCAGCCTGCTTAGAGACTCCGCTTGCCCCGGGTAAAACCTTATTAGAGGCCTGGCCTTTCGATGTCAAGGAAGGCATCCAGCATGAAGCCCTTAGGAGTAGTGTGGGAGCTTTTACGTCTTCGGTATAAACACTACCCTAACAAGCTTCCAGTTCCAGGCAATGAAAAGCTCAAAACCGTGTGCAAAAAAAAAATTGACTGAAATTGCCTTTAAATTTGTTCGCTTAAAAATATCACAACTTCTCTTCCTTATTCTTATGAACAACCGAAAGCACTGCTCTTTAAGTCCTTGGCGAATTGGTTATTTAAGTATTTAGGAAAACCGCAAGCGTGAAAGAAGTGAATGCTCAACTCACTCAACTTCTTGCTTCAAAACCGCATTAATAGTGCATGAAATTTGTCACGCAGCAAGGCGTTACAATTTATCTGATTTATACGCATTTGTGGTTAGAATATTTTTCTCCAGAAAGAAAATACACAAATCAGCGCCAACAAGCCGCAGGCAAATTTAGCCTACAGAAGCGGATGGATATGAGTGAGCGTATTAGCACTCTGATGTATGCCTGTCCATTAGACCGGCTAGATTCTCTACACGAAATAAAATGTTTGCAATAACCAACTACTCGTTAACTATTTAAGCCCACTTCCCCTATTTTGGGTTGAAGCTATAATTTGAAAAGATTTTAGTGTCATAAAAACTCTCGCCATAGCCATTCAATCGTAATACTTTCAAATTTCATCACATACTAAAATGTACATTTTTATTAAAGATACGATTGAATTTAGTACGCTAGAATTTTTGGAAACAAAGGAGATACTTTAGAGGAATATATGATACTCAAAAACACTTAGCGGATGATATGAAATCACAATTTTAGATAGTTTTATGGTGGTGCTCATGTGTGGGAAAATTTTATGACCGTAATTCTTTCGCAATATTTATGTTGTTAAAGAAAGAAGGGAGGGTGTAATTAAAAATTTTTTTTCGTATCCAGCCTAATATGAGTGTGCACATGTGCATCTACTATGTACCTATGTATTAAAAGCCATAAAATCGCAAGGAGATACAGTAAATATCCAACAGCACACATTTATGAAGCCGTGATCTTCTTTTATTGTCTTTTCATTTATTTCTATTTCCCCTCCTCTAATTTTTAAAGCAAGAGTGCATAGCATTAATTTGAAGCGTATGGCTACTATTGCAACGGTCTGCTGAGCAAGCAAAATTCGTGCGAAATTTATTTAGCAATATTCTTTGGTCATTTACACGCTTTGTTATAGTTGGTAGCTTAGTAAATTTCGTTGATCATACATAAAAATTCTCGTAAACATTGATATCCATAATATCATAAAACTCATTTCATTTATATGAAGCTATTTTGCTGACATTTCACTATCTATGAAAATTTTGTACCGCCCTTCGTACATTTTTATTTAGCACCGTGAACAAACATAATTCATAAACTGCTATTTTTTATGTTCAATACGCTTTAGTGTATTTTTTCGTCGGTACGTCAGGGCGTATGATGCATATTTGCTTCGTGTGCGGTTTGCTTTGTCAAGCAAAATATAAATTCGAATGATATAATTGATTCAATAACTAAATACTAATGGAGTACGAAATATGACACTGAGGATGGCATAGCGCCGTAACCAGTTTGTTTTCAAACCAAATTTGGCATGAAATGATGGAAATTCGCTCACAAATATATCATCGTGTGTCCTGTCGGAAGACCCAACCACAAAAAAATATTAAATATGTTTCTACAGATATGAAAAAAAACGATGACTTGTGGGCCGTAGCTACACCATAGCTAATTAATAATGGATTCCTGTTTAAAGCTCTGTACCAACAATAGAAATTATTTTTAAAATCAAAACACTTAGGTTTCGTTTCATTTATTTATGTAAGTTCCTATGAGTTATTTTGGCTTTCGTTTTATTAAGATCCCTGCAAAAAATAAACAGAGAAATTTTTTAAAGTAATTTTATACAATTTTGGAAAATTTGTTGATATTTATGTTCCATTTATTTAATATAGCGTTCGGCCCATAACCTGGGACGCTCCATTTGGACACATTTTTTCAATAATTCTTTATACTATTTTTCCAAGTTTAGCTATCATCAGCTTTTAATTGAAACCAAGAACAAATAAGTGAAAAATATTATGTCCTGCAATTATATAGATTAAAAGTGCATGATCCTATATTCCAAAAAAATGGAAACTATCGAAGATGTTGAGCACAAATATCTTTTTATATCGAGTAAAAATCAAAATTGCCTAAATTTGAAAAAAATCATATTTTTATTAATTAATTAAAATTAGAAAGAAACCCCTACTTTTTAACTTAAGAAAATTTGTTTCTACTTTGAACGGTTTTCGAATTAATGGAGCTGTAAAACGTCTTCGTCATTGAAAACGAGGCAGACTATAATCAATTTAAGAGATCATAGCTCCGCCAAATAAAAATTTTTGAGCCAAATAAAAACATACATTGACACGTATTTTTGATATAAACCATAAAAAAGAAATAAAAATTTGTAACATCACGAATCACCCATACAATACTTATGCGAAATTTACACTCAAAATTTTTTTTGGAAAAACAATTTTTTTTTCACGTTCTATATTGAAAAATAATCGACCCGTATTTTTTCATTTTAATATGATACTTCAAATTTTCGAGAAAAATAATTTTCGAATTTTTGAAATCATGAAAAAAAAACGTTTTTTTTTATTTTAATATGATACTTAAAATTTTCGAGAAATGAGCTTTCGAATTTTTGAAATCTTGAAAAAAGACGGTTTTCAGTATTCCACAGTAAAAAAAGTTTTGGTCATAAAAAATTCTTCCTGTACTGAAAATTTGCGCCATTCCGCTATCTTCGCAAGACAGCTAAGTAGGCGTTCTGTGAGTTTTTTTTATAAAAAATTATTGTTTTTTTTTTTCAAAACAATTAAACTTTTTTGGAAAAAACAAAACTTTTTTTATTGTGGATTACTGAAAAAACGTCTTTTTTCAAGATTTCAAAAATTCGAAAGTTCATTTCTCGAAAATTTTAAGTATCATATTAAAATAAAAAAATACGGGTCGATTATTTTTCAATATAGAACGCGAAAAAAAAAATGTTTTTCCAAAAACATTGTTGAGAGTGTAAATTTCGCATGGAATGACCCTTATGTAAAAAAAGTGTGGTACCTTAAGCTTACGCTACAGCTCGAACTTTGTTAATATTGTCTGTAAGTCAACTTAGCCAGCCTAAGTTTTGTTCATACAAGTGAAGAAATAGTTAAAATATATGTCTGAGCAAAATTAAAGGTTAAGACATATAGAATAGAACCTTAACTCAGTATCTCCGTCCTAAAGGTATTGTTTTGATCCCTATTTCAAAAAATAGCGCAAAAAAACTATTTTGAAAAGTCGTTAGGAGAATACTTAGTGTTCTCGAAATTTATATTTCGGGAAATTTTACCAGAGTTCTTCTTATATAAAGTGGTTGAATTCATGGTTTGTTAACTAACAAGTTTGCTTAATTTATTTACTTTAAACTTATTAATTTACACTGTGGCGGACAGATGAGTTTTGATGATGGTGATGATTTCCACGTTGGTGGATATGTAGGTTTAGATTATGGCTTTGATAGCATCGATGCCGTCTGATGATCGCAGAGAACGAAGTCGAGAAAACCAAGGGAGGTTTTCAAGGCAAACTGACATTTATTTATGCCCTCCTTCATTAACATTAAAATCACAAGTTAACAGAACCGTTGTCTAGTTTTTACTATATGGAACTTATTGTTATTTTGGTTTATGCAAAATTCAGCTTTAATCGCATACAGATTTTGCGGCGAGTAATTTTAATTGGGTTAAATGGTTCTACATATATTTTAACCATTTCTTTAACTATTTAAAAAGAGCTTTTAATATATGACAAAAAATAAAATAGATATAACCGAACCAAATAATAAAATGTCTTAAAATAATAATATTAGTTTTTCTGGACAAATTGAATGCTTAATGGTTCAAGTTTCGAATATAGTATCATATACTTGCATACATATATATATATATATATATGTAGGTACATTTGACATTTATCATTATGCACGCTTACTTTTTGTAAACTTAATCTATGACTCCGAATTAAATGGAAATTTTAATTAAAAGTTTGAGAAAGACTACGAGAAGTATACCAACAATCTTTTACGTCTTACAAAAGAAAATCGGTGCTATTTTTTCATCGACTGATTATATTTTAGGACATCATATTAAATATTTTGGGAAAAAATTAGATTGACGTATTTTTCACAATATTCTCTAATAAAAACTGGGCTCGAGCTCAAAAAAATTATACAAATTTCTAATATAAGGCCGAAAAGAATATAATTAAGATTTACCGCAGTTGTATCGATATGAAAATTTAAGTTAAGATTTAAATACATTTTTTTGAAATATTTAAAAGTTGAAAAAAAAAAATCAAAATAGTGTACTAAGAAAGAAATACAGTAGAAATTGTACAGGGAATAACTGCGCGGCATCGTGGCATGGAAGTTAATATTCCACTTAAATTACATTTTTTGGTCAACCTTTACATTACTTTCCCAAAAATTTATGTGAGTTATGGGTTATCTATTTTCTGAAAAATTTAGCTTTTATATTGGATTACACTACTAGCTTTTTTCATAAGAGACTGCAGTGATGAACATGGAGAGAGATGTCACTGGGAAATATCCTCCATTGAAAAGCGATTCTCTGTCTAAAATCCGGTACATATGCTCGGCAAATATTGTTTGCCAATAACCGAAGATCGTTGAGAAAATTATCGCCAACACTTTAAATAAAATTTAAAACTTTCAAATTTGGGTTCTATTAAATTTTTCGAAGCAAATATTTCTAACTTAGTTTGATGTTTTCCACAAATATAGGCCAAAAAACGATGAATTTTTACAATTTGGAAAAAAAACTTCCCTGTTATACTCAGATACTCTGGATCAAGAAAAATTTTTTCTCGGTAACATGAATTGATCGTGGAAAATTGAGTATGAGACACTGTTCGTGTCGCCAACAGCTACCAAACCTGATGTGTATGCATTCTAGATTTGTTTTTATTATTGTTCTAGTATCAAATCGGTCTAACTCCCCTAAATCTCAACATTTTTCCAAAGTGTTCCCGAAAACCGCAAGTTTAAGTTTTTTTAACACAAAATCACATTGCCATTCATCAACAGAAAATCCTGCACTCAACAAATCACATTGTATAGAAAGCAATATCTAAACTTATCTGTGCTTCTTTAACGCGCTAAGCCAAATGTCGCCGCTCTACAAACTAATTCTTAATACATTTACTGTGCTGCCCCAAACTCCCGACTAGGTTAGCGCAGTTGAGACTTTGAACAGTTTTGTATATTTTAGCAACTGGCTATAGAATTTATTTGCTAGGCCGCAGTTTGAAAGATAAGTTAACATATGTTAAAAATATAAAAGACAAGCGTTCTTCCCCCTCACCACATATCACTCAAACTCTTAATCCTTTTGCTATTCAAGGCCTTCATCCTAAAAGTATGCATAGAAAAAGGATAATGGATTTGACATATTTGTAATGCGTTATTTTTTGTGTGGGTAAAAAATTGGCTATATCCCGTTATGTGTACATACTAGTTAATATGTAATCGACCAAAATTTGTCATGCATGCATGTTTGCCAGCTTATGCGCCTAAAAGTATACTTTGAGACATAGTATAAAACAAGTCTACATCGAACAAAAAATGCGTCTCTTCTGCTTTTACTCTTTCTCGACATCTTTATATACATTTAACATGACTAGTAGATATAACAGCAAGGCAAGTAGAAAACACACAGAATTTAACGTTGAGCTCTGTATAAATAGGCGTAGGCTTTTGTGTGCGTGGCAGTTTTACTGCAGTACCCAGCGAGGTAGTTTTCTTATTTGTTTCAATTACTTTCTTTACAATTGAAATGAAAAGCTCTAACAAATCGCTAATGAAACAATAAACTGTTAGTATTTATAATTTTAGAATGCTACTTGGTATGTACGGCGGAGCTTGCGTTTCAAATATAACTGGATTAACGTCAATGTAAATAACAATATGTTGTATGTGTTTGACTATTTTATATGCACAACTTGTACAATTGTTCTACTTTTGATTTAAAAGTGTATGATGCGTGTTAAGTTTTTGAAAGTGAAATGAAGTTTTGTGCAAATTCGCTGAATTTCATTTTTCGCATACAAATTAAGTGAAATGTACATACACTCGCACATAAATATGCCACGTACAGAGCTTATATAAATATTTAAAATGTCATTTATACCCAGTTAGCCTTTGAGTAAATTAAACATGTGGGCATTCCTCAAAGCGACTAAACGACGACTCGTACAGAAAAGCTTTTGAAAATTATATAGAATTGAATTGAATTATCGTGATAGAGAGTAACGGAAGATATGCAGAGTTATCGGAGCTTTCTGAGGGATGTGGACTATGCACTGCCGACTTCTAGAGTGTAAACGGGGTGCTGTAGGAAAAGGCGAGTCAATCCCTGTATATACAGTGGCTCACCCTCAGTGGGTAGGGTTGGTGGAGGCGTCTACTCTGAACATCTGGGTATCTTCATTACCGGACCTGAACTGAGGGCAATTTACAGGGCCACTAAGCTGGACGAGTGTGATACGATTTCCAAGGTTGATATCCACATTTTCACTCATAGCTTGGTGGCAATAAAATAAGTCCAAAGACAATCTACAATCTCCATGAAAGCCATGAAATGCCGTACATTTTTCATTTCACCTAAGTACAACATAGAGGGGAACTGTAGAGCCGGTGAACTCGCGCGACTCTGCACTAAACTTCTAGGATCACTTTTGTTGAGCAATATTATCGAAAATGCATACATTTGTAGTCAAAACGAAATAGATTTTTGTTAAATCAAATGAGTGAAGAAAATACAAGAATTTCAAAAATGCAATTACCATATTCACCACAAGCGTATCGTAGAGCTTAATATACACTTTATATATAATCCATATAAGCAACGATGTGTCGCTTCTTAGCCTTATTTTTACACGCATTGCAGATTATTTTGAAAGTTTTATCCGCAATGCGTTATGGGCTTAGTTTGCTCAACGAAGCGTGAAGTCGATGTAGGTTTTTTGGGCTAAGCCTTTATCTAAGTATGTTGATAGATTTGTCAATGGGCGGGGCAAGCAGAATGTTTACATATTTATTTTATGTACATATGTGTGGATGAAGGTTTTTTTGCATATTTAGTTGCTTGAGATTTTGGCCAAACTTAATAACTCCTAGGGATGCGAGAAACTTTCAACTTTCAACTACGCCACCAATAGTTTTTTGTGTTGCTGATTACGAATTTAAAATCAAATTTGAAAAATTCAAAATGGCGGAGCCAATATGGCGGACATGAAATATAAGAAGTCAGTTGATTTTCGTAAAACTTGGTACTGAAGGTTAGTTGGCGTCGCGGATTACGAATCTAAAGTCAAATTTCAAAAATTCAAAATGGCGGTCCCAATATGATGAACATATAGTATAATTAATAGATCATCATAAAAAATTACTTGGTGAATTTAAAATTTTTAGAAGCTTGTGATTTATAATTTGCTGCATTTATTTACGCCCGCCGAATGTGGCACGAGCAGTCTTTTAGCTCATGGAGCATTCCATTTTTGTCGTTTTTTTTTGTTGGTATTTTTTTATATTGTGTTGCTTTTTTTTGTTCGGTATCGCTGTCTTGTTGCATAGGGGTTAAAAACATCTGTTTCGCTTCATTTTCAAAACACATAGAAAAAATTGAGCAATAAATTTTTCATTGAGTTGCTTGAATTATTTATGATATTGATTCAATTTGATGAGGAAGGGTAGGAGAAGGTTTAATTTGAATTTAGTCACTTAAGAAATTATATCTAAAAATACTGCTCTTATTAGGTCTAGCTTAGTAAATATTCACTGAAAGTAAGAATGTGTTATTTAATTTTAGCTTAAAAATATCGCATATTGTAACATTTAAGAATGTCATATGAAATATGCAAATTTACTTGTCCTCTTCCAAATTTTTCTGGTAGCTTTAAAATTCGGTCAGTGTCAATTGTTTTGGCTTGGTCAAAATTTGTTTGGCTATTTTTTTTTTAGCGGCTCTTCGGTCAGTAAATTGTTTACCATCAAGCGAGTTTTGCAGAAACCGATCAGGTTTTTTCTTTTCCTTTTGTTATTTTTTGGCATTTTATAAGAACTCAATAAGTTTATATATTATTTATATAAACCAAAGATATCTGTACTAATAATATAAAATTTTAAAAAGTTATGTGTCAAATATATAGAGGTGAACAATTTAGTTGGAGTGGAAATAAAGAATTACTTTATTATTATATACTAAACTTTATTATTATATTAATTTGCCACTGTTATTAATTGGATTAAGTCGTCGTCAATTTTGTTTAAGATCAAGTAGAGCACGAAATTGCATATATTTTTTTATTTATCGCGAGAATTATTAAATGATAAACAAGAAAAAGTTATTTCGGGATCGTTTCTGAAATTAATATATGTATATACATATATATTCGAAATACAGTTCAATTCAATTTATATAGGTAAAATTTATAGTGAGTTATATAAACTACCTAAATCTCTCATAATATAGGATTTTTAACTACTTTTACCTTCGCAAGCTGCGTTAGCGAAATAATGTGGAATTGATGCCCACTATTCACAAAAATTAAAACTGACTTACCGCCTTTTATAAATCGTTTATTCAGTCAAACACATATACGGCAGTCTCTTTTCCCAACACATTTGGTGGATACCGCCAGCAGTGCCCCTGACAAATTTTTAGTGAAAAAGTTTTGGTATGATTGCGTTCACGAAATGACAATTTTTTTTTTAATGAAACTCAAATATCCAAGTTTTCGTTTTTTTCAGTGTAATGCATTAATTTTAAAAGGAAACTATGTGTAAGTAATGTTACGAATATAGTTGCAAAAATTTAATCCACTTTAACGTATTTTTTATAATTGAATTTCGCTTAATGGAAGCGTTCCGGAAAGGACTTATCAGCTATTTCGGTTTGAATAAAATATAAACTAGAATGAATTTCACTAAAACGATTAAATTTGTCATTGCATAACGAAATTTTCCAACTCCATGAATTTAGCTCTAATACACTATTTATATGCATAAACTTAAGTTTTATTTTCATTTCATACTAGATCCGAAGATGAGTTGGAAAGTAAATATCGAAGAGAGAGTGAAAAAAGAGAGCATTGCATTTTATTGCGGTTTGTGAAAAAGACACCCAAAAATATTCCAAGTAAAGCTGGTTTCAGTGAGAACATATCCTACAAATGCCCAAAATGTTATAGCACATATCTTGCCTATAGGTTTTCAAGTACAGTATTCCCCGCTTAATTGATGCCCGGTTACATTTCCTCGAATAATTGGTTAAAATATATCTTATCGAAAAATGAGTCTTTAATTTTCCTCGGGTAATTGATTACCCGGTTTATTGAAACTGAAATTGTGAAATTTTTGAAGTGCAATTAAGCGGGGAATACTGTGTCGCATTCAGCATCAGTGCCCGCTGTAAGACTCCAAAAACTGGACCTGTGAAAGGAAAGGATAAAGTAAAATGCATAGTAAAATTCCTCTTCTCTTGCTCGCCGCGATCAGCTAGAGCACTGATTTGCAGCTGCAAATAGATTTCCACAGACCTTTTGAATTCCAAGTCCCGTCCCGTCCCGTTTACGTTATGGTCAGGCTCTTTGACAGAAAAGAAATCAGTGTTTTCAAGGAAAGCTTCGCACTTTATGCCGTTACTTCCTCGCCTTTACAAGACAGGCGGGACGCCATCTTCTTAGACAACCGGACTGTCAGTTTTGTTCTGGCACCTGCTGAACATCACAAAATCGCTGAAAACACGGCAGGCGATCAGCTAGCCAGAAAGGGTTAAGTGACAACTTCAGTCGATCAACATGGCATCCATTCTTCCAGAAAAGGGATGAAAATTAACAAGATGCAGTTGAGCACCATACGTGCAGTTATCGAGTTGTAACTAGGAAACGTTTGGTCACTCTGTGCTCTGGGGCCTTTTTAGTACAATGCTTTGCAGAATTTGTCATAACATAACCTCAACAACATTCTAAAATGTATCAAATGCGCACCCGATGTTCTACGAATATTGTATCAAAATAATTGAGTTCCTTCTCCGCCATTCTAACCTAACCTATAAACGAATTAGTCCTAGAAACGAAGTAGTCCATATACAGAACAACATTGAACAACAAAATTGGGATGTATGGTGCTGCCAATTGTGATTTTCAAAGAAAGATGCGGGCACGAGGTAGATTTATAATCTTCAGAGACTCTTCAAAAATACATAGTATATGTTTTTGGGTATGAAGATTTTTTTTATGGAATATGAAAAAGACTGCCAAAACCAAAATGCTAGGCTAAGCAATAACGGCAATCACAATCGAGTGAAAATGGCATTCCATTTGCAAAAGTTTGATGGGTATTCTATGTATTTTGTTTTTGCGTTGCTATGGTGATTTGCAAATGCTATAATGCTAGTCTAATTGCATGGAATCGTTTAATTCCCCTATTGACGAAATGGATTCACATCAAGAAGCTGGATTCTGCTAATGAAAAAAATTAAAAATAGGAAATTTCGAATTAAGCTACTTGAACTTGGACCAATAAATTGGGCTTAAATTTTCGTATTGGGGAAGTTATAAACCATATTTTAAATTTTAGTGCATATTTCTTAGCGAAGAACGAAGAATCAAGATTTTCACAGTTTTTACCATATATTTACGTGAAAAATATTACAAGACCCAGTAATTTAAAAATCTTGATCAAAATGCTAATTTTGATATTATTCTGGCCCCATTGTTGCAGTGGTCATTTATGGGTTAAGACAAGCTTCTGACATATCTCTTTGACTGCCGTCAGTATCTGGTACTTATTGTTTCATAACCATTGAACAAATCTATTTATTTGAGCTAAGCCTGCAAAAGTCCGATTTTCAGGGTTTATATATTCAGAATTTTTACTTCCAATTGGGAAAACAATTGCAAAATTATTGGTAAAACACTACACAAATAAATTCTTTCGGTTTAGAGTGGCAGGAGTTTAATAATTTGGCTTTCACTAAGCTGTACCTAAGTTGTGCGAAAGTTCATCTCTGATTCATATTCAGTTATCTTTAAGTATCAGAACTTAATTAAAACATTTAGCGAATTCGCATGCATACGAAACATATACCAGTAATAATTATATTCTATCATCGCCTCTCCTCAACACATTTTCTAGGTCAACATTCGTATTCAGTTGAGTTGTCGTGAAATATTTTGGGGCAAAAACAAATTGTGTACAGCAATATATACAGTATGTATGTGTCCCCACACCTCTTAAAGTCTCCTTCTCCCAGGGGGAACTCCCAGAATTGTACGAAATCTATTTAGATTTACATTTCATTTAGGTCTAATTATGTTTACATAACAAACTCACACTCACTTTTTCCAGCCACTTGATACCAGCCCAAGTAAACCATTCCAATCAAATTGTTATTTTATGGAATCCTTATGACTGTGTTGTTGTATTAGTGCTAGGTGCGCACAGAACGTAGAAAACTTGAAGCTTATCATCAAAATCATATCTATGGTATTACAAATTTTGGCTTTTGTTTTCTTTTATTGGCTATTGCCATGTCTTTCATTCAATGCTACATAAAGAAACCGATGTTGAGTTTTACTTTTTCGTTTGGATTCCTTCAAATAGAAATAGGAATAATGCCAAATAGTACTGTTTGCATATTACATACAGTCTTTAATGGATATATGACCTAAGTAATATAATATAAAGTCTTCCTTTTCAGGATAGCGTTCGAAATTTTGTCAAGGACGATACTAATAAATTAAAAACTTACCACATTTAAAAGAATGGTTTCGACATTATTTAGGGTCACTGGACTCAGAGTTAAGTTGTGTTAATTTTTACAAATAAACATTTTCGCGATATAGAAAAAACGAGTGTTTGAATTTCACTAGCCTTATAGGCAGAATGTTTAAAATATGCAGCGATCGGCGCTCCACAGAAGTTGAGAATCTTATGAGTCCCTGGACATGTTGGCATAGTTGGCAACCACTTTGCTGACAGCGCTGCAAAAGGTGTAAGTAAATCGCCTTCTCCTACTATGAGCATGTGCACAAAAAATGATATCGACCGACTAATAAATAGTATTAGGAAGCAGAAAGTCACAAACGAATGGAATAGTTTCACCCATAACTGTACCATATTTAACCCCAATCGGATACAGCCGATTTTCCCATCAAAGATGAAGGCTAACATCATCAGACCATACGTTCGCACCAGGATAGGTCATACCATCCTAACTCACGCACATCTGCTAACTGGCAGTCCTCCATCTTCATGCCCTCTTTGCAGCAGTACGGCATCAGTACGACACATTCTCTGGCATTGTCCATATTTGAATATTCCAAGCACCACAAATAACATTGACGTAAAGCAAGCGTTAAGTGTACCATCTGAAAACAACATTCTTCTGATATACACATTCCTAAAAGACAATGATTTATTAAAATTTATTTGATGAATGATAATTTTAATTGATGTAAAAAACACGTTATGTGTATTGAAGAAAAACAGCTATCAAAAGATATGGGCGGTTAAGAAATATTTACTACTATTGGAGAAAACAAATTTCATTTGGTATAAATGTTTATTCTTTTCGAAGAAAACTTTGCTCAATCGGTAGAAAATATCGCAATTTGACGAAAAAATACGCCATCAAAATAAGAAGAATATATCTTAAGGCCCGGACCTAAAAGCCGAAATTAAATTCTTCGCCTTGTAAAGTTTGCCAGTAAATTAAGACGAAACTATTTATCTTATCAGAAAATTGTATCGATAATTATCGAAAAATGTGGTGTTCCATTACCAAACTAGACGATGCAATTTGAAACATTAGAATTTCATTCAACATTTCTTTAACTTTTACTGCCTCCCGTAAGCTCTCTTTCAAGATCGTAAATTTAAAAAATGATATAATCACAAAAAAATGTATACATGTATTAAAAATAAACACAATCTGTCAAATTTTTTCCTTTGATCAAAATACTATGCAACCCTGTCGCTACACAGCTGTCAAGGTAAATTACGAATGGTACGTGTGGCCGCACTTGGTTTATGCTAAGGAATTTAGACGAAAGTAAGTAATTTGTGTTGTAATCTGAACATGATTTTTAGAGAATTCTTAACTTTTCGGTTAACAGATAACCCGGAATAAGATTAGCATCAAAACTGGTTTAAGCTTACTCATATTTTCAATTTACAAGCTTGTATTAGGATTATTAATAATATGATAATTCAGGGCTTTCATCATTTAAATATACAGTTCCATGTTTGACCGAAGTATCCCTAAAATCTGTGGTATGCGTCTTGATGTTGTAACACAAATTGAGGGACCTACAGTTTTACGCCAACTCTGAACGGACATTTTTTTTATGGTACTCGTAGTAATACACTCGAGGGGTTTTCATTATCTGGGGAAGGGCGACCGCTATTAGAAAAAAGCTTTTCTATAATTTTGGTTGTCACTTCGCCGGGACGGAGTTCGAACTCTGAACGCTCCGAAGTACAAACACATGACGACTTTCATATTATAGTGATGAAACTAATTCATCAGTAACCAGCAGTCAACTTCACTTAACTGAAGATTACTGTATTTGCAAACACCTCTATAGGTCTGAAACCAACACTTTCACAAAGAAATGGGTACATACATACAGTGGTGTGCATTTCAAAAGCACCAAAATTATCCAATCTAATATAGTTGGCCACTTATGTTTATTAATTTATTTTCAATAATTTTTTTAAAAGTATAACTGATCACATAACATAAACCTTATAAATGAAAGTTTCAAACTTTTTAGGAAGTGTATAAAAATCCGACAAACTAAAACAATGGTCATCAAAATTTTCAACATCTTATTCCAAATTTTCAAAAATCTCAAGTATGTAGTTTAGTAGCCGATTTAATTTTAGTATAACAAAGACCAAGTTTCAAGTGACTAAAAATTTTCGTTATATTTTATTTATTTTTTTCTAACGGTATTGTGCATTTTCCTCCATATTTATTTATTTATTTATTCCACATCGTCTAGAAACAGAGTAGTTCTTACAGAGTTTACAAAACTATATAAACTGAAATAACGAATGCAAATTTAATTACTAAAACGCTATTTTTAGCAATGCAGAAAATTCAATGATTGAAACCGCAAAGTCAAGCGAAACAGAATTCGAGATCTCATAATATTCACAAAGTGCTCGAGAAATAGGAGCATTACGCGCATAATTCGTGTTAGGCACATTCGTATAAAAAGATGCGAATTACATGGTGTCCTTCCTGGAATATGAAAATTAATGCTTAGGAATAGAGATGAACAATCAATTATTCCCTCAATTAAAGAATGACCAATGTCAGAAGAGCATCGGCATCCTACTCTCTAGAGACTTTAAATTGATTAGAAGCAAACGCGGCTTGTACGAAGTGATCGAATTGGAAAATTTCAACGCACTAAGAGCAAATTTAAGAAGCACCTTTTGCACTCGTTCCATTCTATCAATTGCAAATTTTCAATAAGACCTCCAAATAAAAGCCGCATATTCCAACCTAGAACAAACGAAGACAGAAAATAGTAGTTTTAGAGTGTAAGGGTCTGGAAAATTGGAGCTGTTCCGCCTCACAAAATCTAAGAAAGAGTAAAAATTTGTTATAATAAAATTAATGTGACTAACAAATGAAAAACGTGAATCAAAGATTACACCTAGATCTTTGATCTTTAATTGATATTTAAAGAGATATCGGTACAACGGCCTCAACGAAGGAGCGCATTAATATCCGATTGAAGCCTACGCACATCATCTGCGCTTCCAATCGCAGAGAACATTTGCAAGTCATCGGTATAAAAGAAGTAATTTGAAAAAGAAAACAGCTACTAATATCAGTAATAAATAAAATAAAACTGAGAGGTCCTAAAATACTGCCTTGAGCAATGAAGGGATCCGACAATGCGCCCTCAATTGAAACTACACGTCGTCTATTACATAAAGACGACTTTAACCATTGCAAAAAAAGTCAAATGATAATCGAACGAAGCAAGTTTAACTAATAAATTTTTGCGAGACACTTTGTCGAACGGTTTAGAAAATCTCTACAAATACAGTCAACTTGAAGTCGAGCTGCGAAGAAGGCTGTATAGCAATATTCACTAAAAACGGCTAAGTTGGATATATTAGATCTACCAGGAACAAACCCGTGCTGGTTTGAAATAATAAGACATTTAGTAGCAAAACAAATAGTTTATTTGATTATATATTCAAAAAGTTTCTATACAATCGAAAGCTTCGAAATAGGTTTATAATTGCGGCCTCATTCTTCCTACCACTTTTAAAAACTGGGGTAATATTAGGCAACTTCCAGTCGTCGATAAAAACTCCGGCAGATAATGATTTGTAAAAAGTATTTTTAGTGCAATGTATGGACAACTTTTTGAAAAATCGCCATCCGAATCCGTCTGCAAAAACCCCTTTAAACCCAAGATCCCGTTTTTGATGTCTTTTGATGAAAGCTTCGAAACTCCACTCTACTCTACTGACATAAGTTTATTAGTCTGACAAAAAGTTAATGTGTCATTATCATTACAAATGAAATTCGATCTGAAGAACTAAGCAAACAAATTGGCATACTACGCATGATCAAAATTTACTTTTATATAGAAGGAAATGTCTAACATTGTCAGCAAACAAATTTTCAAAAATCAACCAAAATTATTTGCTACTTGAAGCTTTAGGAAGGAATTTATTATAGTAAATTTAAATGCGCTACAAAACTGCATCCATAAAAAGTTTTTAAAAATTTTTATGAATTTCGTTAAAAGTTTGAAACCTTTATTTATATACTTTATGTTAAACAGTGAGTTATACTTTTATAAAAAAAATTATTAAGCATAAATGACCAACTAAATTATATAGAATTTTGTTGCTTATATTATGCACAACACTGTATATACTTACTATGTACATATAATGTTTTAAGGGTCTAATAATAAGAGTATCCACAGTTTTGATTGCCTTACTAAACAATTTAACTGCTCAATGTCACAGTAGGCACGCCATAAAATCGCAAAGTAATTGTTTCTACAAAAAAAAGGAAAAAAACGCCAAATATTCGACGTATATATCACAGCATTTGAAGCATTAAAAGCGGACAGAAAACTGTCAACGGCACGTCTTCAAAAAACGCACAATGGTGGCATTGAACCGCAGTAGTGTCGTTTGATTCTTTGCCACACAAACCAAACACACAATAACCCTTATCAAATCAGTTAACGTAGTCCTCAAACCACCAAACAACAATAAGTACTACTACTTGAAATTTAACTTAAATGCCGCTTTACTGACAGCAATTTTCTGTTAAACCCATTCGCGCCGGTTTTTTTTTTTGTTTTTCTAAGATGCGTATTTGGGCTGCGGCAATGTAGAATTTTTGTTTTTGGTAATGATTATTGCCCACCGAAAGAACCTTTCGCGTTTTTGTTTTTTCGTAACAGGCAATATTCTTTGTTGCCTGGCTTTTGTCTAAATGTCTAAATACTTGCACAGTTCTGCTTTCTTTTTTCACTGCCTTTTGACTGTGCTTGCCATGATTTGCCTTTTTTTATTAAGGTCGCTTGTATTTCTTGTGCTTCTTTTGTTTGAGGTGGGGAATATCTTTGCTTTCATTCCTTTCTCGCTAGCTCTATATTTTTTTTTTGTTTGATTAAATAATGCAGCTGAAATATAAGCCGTTTAAAATTTTTAAATTCCTTAAACAACACGCTCTTTGCAAATTGAAAATTCCGAAGTCTCTACTTACGGACAAAACGCGGCTACTATGAGTTTGACACGTTATATAATTTTCTATTGGTGTTAGTTATTATTCAGTCATTTGACGTTTATGTGAGCAATAAATCATTTTGAAGTCTAACACCATGGGGTTTAAGTGTGGTGGAAACAAATTTCATAATAAGGGGAACTGTATTTGAATTTAAACATTTTTCAAAAGATTTAATTTATGCAAACAATTGTTGAATTTACACGCATACGCTTTTTTAAAAATCAATGTCTATATGAAATGTAATCAACTACTACTTTTCAATTGCGTTGGCATTTTTTTAAGTAACATATTTGGACGATTAATATTGATTTATTGCTGTCGGCACTGACTCAAAGCCATGCAGAGTATTTATTGTGATTTTATGCAGTGATAGTGTCAAAATATACTATTTGCAATATACCAAATCGAAAATAATTTATTAGAACACTGGAGGAAGTCAGGCGGCCATACAACTAACTTTTGCTCTATTGCCGTAGGCCACAAAGTTGCCATTGGATTTTATGCCACGGTGGCTCAAAGTGAAAATGATTCAATGTTTTTTTAAAGCAATATTGGAAAAAGCCTGCATGTTTTATTATTTTCATTAAGTTTTGTTTTTAAATCAATAAAATAATGTAAGCCATAGAAATTAAAGTTTATTTACACAAATTAAATAAACTTAAAAAAACGACGTTTTTTCAGAAGTCTTACATTCGACGCATGCACCAAATGAGGTTTATGTGGCAACATAAATTAGCAAAAATCAACGAAAATTTTTAGAACATTGAGAGAAAGTAATCATTATTTTGAGATTTTCGGACCAAAAAATCTTTTTCAACAATTCGTTCAAAACAAAACTACTTTTATTTATTTTTACTCCTATTTTTATTTATAATATTATTTTATCGTTATTTTGCGACTTTTCTTTTTTTGTGATTTTTATTTCATCGAGAAAAAATAATCGTTATTTTGTAATTTTCATTTTTTCATTCAAGGTGGTTCGTTGTTTTGATTTTTCTTTTAGCAAAAATAACCGTTATTCTGGGATGTCTATTTTTTCGATCAAATTTAATTATTACCTTTTAATTTTTATTTTTTCGATCAGAAATAATAATTATTCTTAGATTTAAATATAATCGAGGAATTTTAAATCCAAGAATAACGTTTATTTTTTATCGAAAATTTAAAAATAATAAATTTAAAAGCCTAACGATGTTTTCTTCATTTTTTTTAAATTTTCGTAATTATTTTCGGCGCTTTTTTTATTTGAATTATCTATAATACTTCTATAAAAAATTTGTTGTCAAAATTGCAAAATATAACAAGGGACTGGTAATTGTGTTACACATTTCGGGCATATACATTTGAGTACTTTCTATGGTTATACAAATCTTCGCAATTAAACACAAAAATCTATTTTAGTATGTCTTAAGATATGAACACAAAATTAAACAAAAATATAAAATAAAAATAAAAAAATATAAATACAGAATACAGTAGATGTTAACTCACGTTACTTAAAATGTAATTAGCATTTTTTTTGGGAATTCTACACAATGAATATTGGATGCTTGTAATTTATGTTTTTGATGGAAAGTTCGCTAATTAAAACGATAAAAAAGATCTCAAATTAAGTCACAACTCTGTGGAATTCCCAGTAAGAGACCAATAAAACTGTGCCACGATTTAATGGGAACTCAATGCAGTTCGGGATTTTTGTTTTATATTTTCTAACATTTTCTTAAAGTAGTGGCTTCACTTTTGCTATAAACACTCCCGAAAGAACAAACATATATTAATTTTTTTCTAATTTTTGCTGTTCTAAAGGATAAACTTAAAGAGTTGTTACAGGGTTAAAATGATCTAGGAAATTATTCGCTATAAAATTTTGAAAGCAGCGCCTCAGAGACAGCGCTGCATATTTCATGTGGACATACCGTTATTTTTATAAAAAGTTTGTCTAAGAGGGCCGTTAATGAAATGTTCTGAAAAATAATGTTCTTCATCTTCTAACGACTTTCCAAATTGGTTTTAAAGAGGTATCTTGAAGTAAGGAGTAGAACGAAACTTGTTGATTGAAGCTAATGAGTAAAAAAGTTCTACGATAATATTTGCTATGAAATTGTATTGTGTGTTAACTTTTGTTTTCGCTCAGACATATTTTAACCATTTTTTTTCATTATTTTGAAAGCAACGCCGGGACAAGAAAACTTCAGTAGCTCATAAAAAAAACGAGTTAACTTCTGCCAATCTATATATAATAATCTATTTTAGTAGTGGATGAGTATACTGTCAGAGAATATCAACAAGTTTGGGGCTGGTTTTGGTTGTTGCACAGTGCAAACATCAATATTTCTAGTTCAGTAATCGATTTTTTTAGTCGATATTTTTCGGTTCTATTTATCGAAGATATCGTTTGTTGCCAATATCGATATTTAATTTTAAACTCATTTTTCACCTTTTTTCCAAAAAAAAAAAAAAAAAAAAAAAAAAAATAGCTAAAAATATACAATAATAGTGATATAAGTCAACAACTCAATGAAGAAAACATACTCGACCTAAACATGTAACGCTTCAAGTACCTACTCAATTATCAAAAAAATTTAGGTAAGTTCCGCCGCTATTTTAAAAATGAGTTTGTGTTTTTGTAAAAAAAAAATATTATTTATTTGTTACAATTTTGTTTTGTTTGGTATGCTCATCCATTGCAATTTTTTGCTTGCCTTTTGGTTTCGATACTCTATCAAAACAATAAAGAAGTCTGATGAGGAGAGATGGTCATCTCTTAGCTTAGCTTTTAAATTTTAATTTTTTTTCAAACTTTCCAAGTAACTGTCATAATACTCCAAAAATACTCTTGATACAATTAAAATGACAGCCAAATATATTGAGATAAAAACTGAAAAATACGGTATTTACCTTCACTTATTTTGCTTACTGTTTTTTTTTTCGTTCAGATATCATGAAGAATCTCTCTCGATTAATAAGTGATTATTTTGGTAATACAAAACAAGGGAAAAGCTGAAATCAGAACCCAAAACACTAAAAAAAACTTGCACTAACACCTCCGAATACCAAACATTAACAATATTTCCCGTGCGCCATTGCGTATGAGTGACAAATGACAATTGACAATTGACAATTTACATATACTTAGTATGTGCATATAAATTATACAATAATCACATGTGCTTGTATTATGCATAATTTTATTAATTAAATTATATTTACATGACAATTGCATGTTGCTCGTGCATAACATCAACTTTACCATCTCCTCATTTTCGCACCAGCAATGTGTCATAATTTACATATTTGATTAACAGCGAAGTACTACTGTACACAAGCCCATGCAACTGTTGCTACCGCTAAAGTGTTGACAATGTGTTTAAAATACCTTGTATTCGACATGAAATATACAATGAAAGCTCAATAATATTTTCATGTTAAATTAACGCCATTTATAGTTAGGTTACAATTGCAATCCTTCCTTCGCCTACACTCAACTTACAGCTAAGTCTACCCCCTCCAAAGTGCAATTTCAATATGAAAGTGCATGGCAATGTCTGATTTGTTAGCTGTTGGTTGCTTATTATTATAGCCGTCGCAAATAGTTTCATTATTGAGTCAATTATATGCAATTTGAATTTACTTCGTTTGTACTGTAATTGTAGCCACTTCAACTGCAATGGTTGCTTCAATGAATGGCGACATGAAGTTTACGACTATTTGTGACTAGTGCCCGCGGTCGTGGTATAATTATTTCCAACAATTTGTAGCAAATTTTTTTTTTTTTTGCTAGAAGCCTTTAAGTTTGTAGCTGTGGACGTGCATATAATAGTTTTTCCTGTTGAGATTTCGTTATAATAAATAGCAGTTTATATTAAAAGCGGAAACCAACTTTCCCTACAATTTGTACATAATTCCAACAAAGTTTTATTTGATATATATTCGAACGATTTTCCGTCATCCCTAGTCATGTTTGGTTTGGAGACACACTGATTTCGGCGTTCTACCATTTTCAGTGCCATTTTTTGTTCTTTTCACCCTGTCGAAAACCAGAAGTGCAAAAAGAAAACATTTGATTTATTTACCGCATGTGCAGCTATGCTTTAGTATTATTTCTTGCAATTCTCTTAGTCAAATTACAATCAATAAGGCTTCATTTAGGACATTTTATAATAATTGCGTGTTTTAGCCCGACGCTCGTATTCTTCGATCTCTCTCTATCTCTGCTTGCGGGTCGGGGTTGCAAGTCACTCTGTCATCGCCCAGTGCGCAGTGTTGCACACTCAGTGCCCTTTTTCCTACTTATTTGCGGGATGGCAATACCTCCCATTTTGAGTTGGAAAGCTTTAGCTTAACCAGGAACAAATCTCTCCACTGGTCGGCGTACGCGCTTGGGGCGATTTATTTGTGTGGTTCTTCCATCTTTGAATTGCGATCGAGATTTCTCATTTGGTTGACAGATTCCACGAGAGGATCCTTTCTCGCAATGCATAGACGCATTGTTCTTAATTTCGTACAGCCCGAATGCGTCGATTAGCCGTAGATTGATCGTAACGGATGCGAAATCCTGTTTGGCGATATTCTTGAACCTACACAAATCGCATAAACGGATTCACCGCTATTATCCAAATCATGAACAAGAATTAATCAAAGGCAACGTTGATGTCGCTGAAAAAAAATCAAAGAAGACGATTCTAAACTATTCCTATTATATTGTTTTTGGGGTTTCATTTAATACCTTGCCAAAATATGCCCTATATTAATTTGATCAAATACATTAGCCTATGCTATATGTGGGTTTCCTGCCATGAAATTCTAAAAATGGTCCAAATATATTCCATTGCATTATTTGCACCACTTTACGTTATTTTGCAACTTTCAATATACAGATACAGCTTTTCTAAAGTTTTATTATACAGTGTCGGACAACTTAATAGGGTCACGACATTTCTGCTATCTTGGACTGTTTTTCATTTAATAATTGAATGCTTTTTAATTTTTTATAAAAATATAGCTGGTTTCTTAACAGAAACTACACTTCAAACTTTGTGCAAAATTCTCCAAAGTTTTGTCTAAATTTCAAACTTTTTAATCAGAATTTGTAGAAACAATTCTGGTATGTAGTTTTATGGCCCACTAGATTTTACTTTAATTAAATTAGCTGAAAATTTTCTTTTATTTTTATTTATTTTTTTTTTTTGCTGACGGTGTCAGTACTTTGTATGGCAGAAAATACGGCGGCGCCATTTTTAAAAGCGTCGATATTTTTTGGAATACCCTCTAGAAATCAGAGTTTACCCAAAAACTACTCAAAGTATCATTTCAGACAGATCGGAGTCGATTTGGCGGTTCAGACTTGAGGCTCACGTTAAAAACTTATGTTTTTATCTAAATTGAATAAAATAAGTTTTGAGCTACTTTTTTCTTATCTTTCAGTATATTTCACTAATATTATTTACAATGCTGCTGAGGTTCCAAATATAAATAACGAGTATATAGTATTTTAATAGTCAAAACTCTACAATTTTAGATTTGAAATTTTATTTTTAAGTGTTCCTTTAAATTATCATCGTAGTAAAGGGCGTGTCTTAAAAACTAAGATATATTTTTTTTACCTCCCATTTTCCATAAAAAAAAAAATATAGAAAATTGTTTAAAAAAAACTCGCATGTTTTTAAAAATCTGTCAAAAATGTATGTGAAAAAGTGCATATCAAAAAATTAACTGCCCAATTTTTAAATGGAGTTTCGATACATTCGAGGTCTTAATGTATAAGATTTCCTTTTCTCTTATTTTTTTCACTAAGTTTGTGAAATTTTCAGTTTAAAAATTTTCCTCTCCGAGCCTTTTTGATATAGAAAGAAACATTTTCTGACCTTGCTTGGCGAATGCCACATAGTACAGCAAATTAAGTTTCCTATTCTAAGAATCTCTGAAACGAAACTATACTTTTCCAAAGGCTTTCAATGCGCTAAATCTAAATCTGACCTCGTCATAGTCCCATCTCATCAGGATTTTGCATATGTCCGGAAACTGAAAGAGAGGGATCTCTCCAAACCTCTTGATATGGACGAGATAACCTTGGAATTTAGGAAGGAAAGATTCTGCGAAATATTATGCGAAAGATTTTCTAAAATTAATGTATTTGCTTTGGTGAATGTGGAATAGAACAGCGAATTAAGTTTCATCATCTACACTGATGAGTTCTAGTTGTACATATGGAAGAAAATGCTCCAACCCTCAAAGCATTCAACGGGATACCCGCTGGTGGTGACAGAGAACGAGGGTCTCTTCTTTGTTAAAAAGTCCAGATGGCTAAAGTCTTGGGCTCACTTTTTTCCATCTGGAAGCCAGTTATCAAGGCAAAGGAACGACTGCCGAGTGCCGCGCTATGCTGGAATCGGTCAAAATAGTCTAGGTGACTATGGTGGCAATTACGAAGAAGAATAAAATATAAAAATAGTAGTTTATAGTTCCGGACAGAAAGTTTTGGATATTCTTACGTACATATATAGATATTTGAACAGTTTCTTCGGTGAGTTCTAAAGTATTTGACGATCAAAATTTGGGCCATTCTTCATACCAAGATCTTCACGCTTAAATTCAGTAAAAAAAAATGGGTAGCAAGTAATACTGTATGCTACAAACTTAAGCCAGTTGCTCTTGGATTTTACTTTTTTAAATTTCTTTTATACAAAAGCGTTTGAACATCTTACAAATATTTTTTCTTATTTCGGTGGCAATATCTAAGTGGTTATTATTGTCATTCAAAACAAATTTATTTGTAATCCAGAAGTAATTTATTCTGGATTATTTTTACTTAGCGGCTACGCATGTTAAGATATGGTTTGTTATTAACGCAATAATTCAATTTCGAGAAATCAAACTCAAGTGTCAGCGTAAACTACATGCCAAGTAAAGCCCTTCAAAAGTTATGTCACGTACATACATACATATATCAACCAAAGCACAAATGACATACATAATTTAATAGTAAGAGGCATATGTCAGATAAACACACAGATTTCTGCATATAAACTACGCATTTACGGCATAAGGGAAAACAATCAAGCAAAGCTTATAATAAAAACTGCAATATCTACATTACATATGCAAATTGTATGGATTTGTTGATCTGCAAAGCGAACGCAATACAAATGTGAGTGACAATCAGCATAACGATTCGGCAGAGATTTGGATGTGCTTGCATATTAACCCTCCTATGGGCAAAGAAAACTTTTGGTTGCCCTCTCTCTATTTATGGATATAAATGGTAGTAGAAATAAGTAAATACAGTGGTAGAAATTAGTAAAGCGATTCTGGCGCGACTTTCGTTACGCGATGTAAAAAATCACGTCTTACTGCAGACTAGTTGCAATAGTCAACGCCATTTGCCCCCAATTTTTTTTACTGTTTTTGAGTATTTCTAGGGCTCTGATGAAGAAAAAAGAAATATATAGCTTTCAAATTTCTATCCACTATTATGAATTTCTCTTTGATATGATTTCCTTGATTGAAAGACTTCAGTTTGATATCACTGCCAGTTCTAACAGTCGGCGGCCATCATATCGAAGTTCCATTGTCCGAATATCTTGATGTAATCTTTCATCTTGCTCTTCACTTAAATCGGGCCACTTTTGTCAAGAGCCTTCCAAAACTATTTCATTATGTCGAGTTTAATATGAAGTGGTAGAAGTCGCAGTTTCGAACAGTCTGTCGCTTGTCCGCTTCTTCCTCTTCTTTTTTACAATTTTTTTCCTTACAATCTCATTCTCTAGCTATTATTACGTCACTATCAGTCACTTACAGGGCGGAAGAGGCAGTCTTGTTTTCTGTCATTCTTGGAGAAAAGATCCCCATTTTCAAGTCAAGTCTTTAGACTTCATTTTATCAATACTTTAGAAATATTTGTTCACTCTTCCTTCAAAGTTGGCAAATATACAATTGGTGTGTTATGAAGTAAACCACATTTTAAGCTTATTTTGTTGATGTCAATAAACTGACGTCCTTGTCTAGAGGTTGGTATCCTTTTAAATCCGTAGGTTGAAAAATAGCTCTAATACATTACAAAAGACTAAATCCTCTTCAGGAAAATGCGGTAACAAATTCTTTTCTCGCGTACGTTAAAATATAAGTTTGGTTTACGGTGGTAGACAATTTTTTTTTTCTAAACCAGATGCCGAAATTAAGAAGTTTCTTTTGATAATTTCAGATCTCTAATTATGCCAATTTTTTCTTTTATACAAGATGCCAAAATTTTAGGAGCTTCTTTTGATATATGTAAGTACTTGATTAAATCGACCAAGTTCTGGTTGGCTAAATCTGAAGTCTTGATCAAAGTATCATTTGATCTGTTCTATTTGGTTTCATGGTGTTTAGGTTCATTGGACGATTTTAATTGAGGTCGTTAAGCAGAAAATAAGTTACTTCGAATTCTAGAATTAATTTTGCTTATTTTCAAACTTTATTGCATGACTTTTCGTAATTTCACATTTTTATTTTAAACCACTGAAAATTTTAGATATTTTTCAAATATACATTCGCCACAAATATATCAAAAACAATCTGGAATATGCAAACAATGTATTATTGATGAATCCATATTTAAAACAATAAAAACTATATTCGAAATATACAAATCAGAGCAAAATATCTATAGGCGGGCAGTTATATGAAAATTAAAAACACTTTTAGAGAAACTATGTTAACATATGTATTTGAAAATTCCCCACCGAAATGAGTTGAAAACAAAAATTATCAGAGGCTTGTATTATCGAAGCAGTTAATTAATATGAAAGAGCTAGTGTAGAGCTAAGAAGCTAATAATTCCCAAATGGACATATTATCCTCTTAATACTCTGGGTTTCTAAGGTAAAAAAAGTAATACAAAATAACCCTTTTTCATTCTTCCCACGAGAGCTTATAAGGGTTAAAGAAATTCTATGACTTGTCATAGCAACGGGAAGTTTGATAGGGCAATCCCAAAACGCAAACATCACCAGCAGCATCCTTGCAATTACAACATGCCAACATGCATATCTTTGACACATCTCATGCTTTCTAGTATTACATATTATTTGCGCATTAGCGTGGTCCAAAAATACTGTGGAAAATCACTTAAACTGTCATGCCTTCACACATCAGACAAAATAAAAATTAAGCGCAAGATAACATGAAATCAATCGATACAGATAGAGACATGCGTATATCAAAATATTCAGAATAAAAAGATAAATCAATTATATGTTCGTATACCAGTTAATTTGTCCTTAACCCAAGGTAGGATATTATTGAAAATTTACGAAATTTAATGATAACCACGCCCACATAACGATATTTTGCGAGCATAAAAAAACAAGTATTTCAGTATGTATTTAAAATTTGATACGGATAATTAGGAGAGGAGAAGGATACACGTGGGTTAAAAATTGTTTGGAAAATTAGCGTGGCACCGGTACTAAATTTGGTGCACACTTTGTATTTCAAGTCAACTTCCAAAATTTACATAACGGTATTTTACACAACAAATCTAAAATCCTGGTTTTTTAATAAATATTGTAGTGCCTCTCCATTTCAAGGCAACCGGTCCATTCGGGTCATGTTCTTCTTTTCCCATATTGTTTCTTGCTTCAAATGATCAGACAAGTATTTTTACTTTTGTTCGAAAAACATTTGTTCCGATATTTTTCGGCCGTTTTGATTTCGGATAATTAGGAGAGAAGAAGGATATACGTGGGTTAAAAATTGTTTGGAAAATTAGCGTTGCACCGGTACTAAATTTGGTGCACACTTTGTATTTCAAGTCAACTTCCAAAATTCACATAACGGTAATTTACACAAAAAATCTAAAATCCTGGTATTTTAATAAATATTGTAGTGCCTCTACATTTCAAGGCAACCGGTCCATTCGGGTCATGTTCTTCTTTTCCCATATTGTTTCTTGGTTCAAATGATCAGACAAGTATTTTTTCTTTTGTTCGAAAAACATTTGTTCCGATATTTTTCGGCCGTTTTGATTTCGGTGAGAAAATCGTAATTCCCGTTTTTTAATTTTTTTTTAATGAATATAACTTTTCTAAAAACTGTCCGATTTTGAAAATTTGCAAAATGTTCACAATTAGTTACTTTTTTTTTGTTTGATTTCTCGAAAAGTGTATTTTTTATTTATTATTTTTTCACATCAGAAAGAAGACACTTCAAAATGTATTTTGGGCAAGATACATTTTTTTCTTGAAAATAGTTTTCTTCTAATGAACGAATCGGACAATTTTTTTTTTTCGATCAAAAAAAAAATATGTGTCATTTTGACCAGAGAAAACAACATATTCAAGTTACATGGAAAAAGAAAAACATGACCCGAATTGACCAGCTGTACAATGAAAAGAGTTATTGATAACAATAATGATTTTTCCACTTTTGGGGTCATTTATTGGTTAAGGAAAAATTGTTAATATAATTTTAAAAAATAAATATACATCAAAATTTTATTTATTGCAGATTTATAAAGGGAAACACATATTTGTGTTCGATAAAAAAAATATTTATTTTTAATGATTTTATAACAACCGGATACTTCGAAGCTCTATCTGCGCTAATAAATATAATATTAAAGGAGTTTAAAAAAAAAAAAAAACAAAGCAAAGAAAATGCTGTTTTTGACTCTGCCGCAGCCTTCATACCTTTCAGGAATATAAACAAAAAACTGTACATTAATTTATTGCTGCAATTTTAGCGTAAAAATAAATTTAAAATTTTTCAAATTTGTGTAATTTTATTAAGATAGAGCCCAGTCTCTATTAAAGAATTTTATGAAAAAGCAACAATATTTCAAAGTGGCACAAGTGATAGCTGCTATTTCGGAGGTTACCACAACTCGTCATCAGACTTGTTTCTTTTTAAACTTTACCAGGGCTCGAACACGAGATTGCTAGACAAGCATTTAACGGCTAAGGGTATGAAAATTGTTTTCTTTTTCATTATCCCTGTCTTCAACCATATTTTTTTTTTACTATTTATTTTTCCCATTTGAAAACAAATTCAATAAAATATGGGAGTTTTAAAAGTAGCCCCTCATATGTGATATGCGAGCCATATCTGTAGAGCACCGATAATGGGGATTTTCTCAATAGAATGATAGATAAACAGTGCACAAAATTTCACGGGTTTATCTGTTTAAATGTAAGAATTTTAAAACCAACCACTAAACTATCAGTTTTATGAGAGCTCTAAATTCATAAGTGAAAGGTGTACAAAATTTCATGATCTAGCTGCTTTAGTGTAGGAATGTTGTCAGTCAAATATTTCCTTGCTAGCGCCTAGAAAAAAAAATCGCTAGGATCATCCTAATGTACATATGTACGTAAATCTGCACCCACAGGCTTTAATATAGGAGTTATATGTATCTCGAGTTGATAGTTTGTTGCCATTCTCTCATTTACTTTGATGTGCACTTCTAATCTGTAATATCCGTTTCCTATAACATTTGCAACAACTGTAATTCAACAAGAACAAGAACACTAACAAGTTGCGTGGACACAATGTCGTAAAACTGGATGCCCCCCCCTTCCCGCAACAGACGTGGCAATAGAGATGATAACAACGATAGACAAAACAGAATAGCAACAGTATCAGTGGCTCAGTGGCTCAGTAACTCAAAGCATTGGCTGCAATAATTTCTGGTTGAGCAATTTGAGAATCGCAGCGTGTACATTTTGTATTTACATACATCCGTAGATAACTGCGCGAGTACAAGTTTATTACTAAAATACGCAATGGGTGTGGCTTGACAATAAAACCGCATTTCTATTGTAACGCGTACCAAAAAATAAAGAAATTTTGCTAGCAAGCGACCTTTGTGCATTTACATATTTAGTACATGTACATATGTTTCTACGAAATTTAGCCGTCGCACTTTCGAAGGATATGCTAAGTCGGAAAGATTAGCAGGTTACAAGGACTATTTTTTTTTTATATTACGGGCTTTTGAGAAAAACTTAATACATTAATTTCTTGATATTCTTTAAATCACGGGCTGAAAATGCTCACTACTTTAAAATAAGAAAAAATTAAATGCTTTCAAGTACCGGAGAACAGTTTTGAGTATAGCTATATGTTATTGGTTGCAAACCCGTTTGAATATGTTAAAATTAAAAAAAAAATATCTCTAAAAATTATAATTAATAATTAATTTAAAATTTTTATTAATCGCTTAGAAAAAATATTCATCGAGTAAATATTATTGATAAAAAATAAATCTCTTGTTTGGAGTGTTATTTTTTATTTTATTTTTTTTTTGTTTTGGATAAAACACATTTTTTTTTATATAGTTAATTTTTTATTAAAGATAATATTTTTTTTATAAGTTTTATATTTTTGATAAAAAATCATCATAACTTTTTGAGTTTTATCAAAAAATAGATAGTCATTATTTTTTACCTAAATTTTTTTGGCCGAAGGTAAAGAAATAAAATTCAAAAAAGTTTAATCATTTTTGACTAAAAAAAAATCATAAAAAATTATTTATTTTAATCCAAAAATAACAATTCACAAAATAAACACTAAAAAAATAACTCGAAAATATAAGTAGGCGTCGCTACGCCTATTTTTAAAAATGTTTACAAAGCTAAAATTCTTTGCTGAAATATTATTGTAAACATCAATTTTAAACCACTGTTGTTCCTAAATTGCGTCGTCAGGCGTTGCGTCTTCTAACGCCAACTAGTAGATAGTAGCGCGCGTCGTACCCAAATAATCGCGACGTTTTCTCATTCTCTCGCAGTTCGTTGTTGGTGTTTTACTCTATTTGCCTTTTCAGCTCTCTCATTTTTGTTCTCTTCCTTCTCACTGCTCATCTAAAACGCTGTGAAAATTGAAAATGCTATTTGCTCGGCGCTGGCGCCGCTTTTTTGTGGGATACTTCATACAAATTATTTGGGCATAAGAAATTTTGACAGTTCTTTGAAGCTGCAATTTACCCCACGTCTCCATTTGTGATCAGCCATATCATGAGAACTGTCAATTTGATATCATACGAACAGCTATCGCAGAGGAAATTTTTTACGTGGGCGTTTCATAGCATAAATTTCATTTTTCATTGCTTACTCTTGCAAAAACATAAAAATTCGAACTAGAAAAACTTTGAAAAATATGTCGATTTCTCTTCGCAATGTTGTTGTCCAGCGCAAAGCTTTCGTTTAAATGGCAAGATAGCTGTCATAGCAGAGAAGTGACTTGTGAAAAAATTTTGAATCTTCGATATTTTTGCTCCGATTTCATTATATTTATTCGCTATAAAAATCAGTTTTAGGTCGTTGTCACACATTTTATACGTTCCATAGAAATTTTAGCAACAAAAATAGAATATTTTCCAAGTTTGATCCATGAAAATTCTCAATAAGCTCTGCTTTATAAGAGGTATAACAATGTGGAACACAAAAAAAAGATAACCATGCCCATATGAACAATGCCTTATACTCAATTTGACTAGTTGAATTCGTGTTCTCGTCACAATTGAAAACGCCTGCAATAAATACATTGAATGAAAAACAATAAAAATATCACAGCATACATACATACATATGTAAATGGATAAATAAAATGTTGAATGCAAAATAGTTGAATTTTCGATCAAATACAAATATGTATAATGATTTTTTTTATTAAAAACTTTAGGGAGTCCAGGGAGTATAAGAAAGCTTTTCTGTTGGTATCGACCATACCTATAACCTCTACTAATTTGTTTCTCGCGTATATTGCCATTTTTTCTAGGCAGTAGTCATTTACACTAAAATTTATATCAAGAAAATGAGAATCTTGGGTATATGTAATTGTGTTTGGTCGCAATACTTAAGCCAATTTTTTTTATTTAATAAATAAAATTATAAAACTCCCACACTTATTATACACACAATATATATGCATATATTAATTTCCATCCGTTTCAAGTAACCTTTACTCTGATTAAGAATATTACAGTTAATATTCATATTCGCTTTATACTTTTAATTAATGAGAAAATGTTGTCCGTAACTGCCTTAAATATGGTCAATCTGGATGGCATGTTCACGCGGTATTTAACAAATGACGCGAGTAATGTTGCCTTCCAGTTCATCAAATGTCCCCGAATTATCGTTGTAATCCTATCGGAAAAAGTTAATAGGTGTGACATCACTGGTTATGAGAGGCGGCCAATTCACCGGTCCAAAGCGAGATATTAACTGTCTTAGATGTAAATAGTTTCACTAGTTTCACGAACTATGTGGCAATAGTACCGTTGAGATAACGGGCATCATTCGCCGGCCTAATTTTTGATGATATAAGGTTTGAAGATTCCACCACTCTATTAACGCCATAAAACCGCTAGTTTGATGTGATGACCGAAGTTGAATTTTTTCGGGTTATTTCTAATCACGAATATGAGCAATGAGCCTCATCGATGCACAAAATTTTGGTCTAAAGCAGTTAGTCTTATTCGAGCTTTTCAAGAGAGAAATGCCTGAAAAGGTGCCAGACTAAATTTTGACATAATGAAATGCTAAACAAAAACCATTAAAGTTACGGTTACAGTTTAACAGACGTATACAATTTATACTGAAAAAAAGTACAAATGAATCAACCGATATTTAAAAATCAAATTCTACATACATGTATTTTCGATTTAATGTATATAAATGGATAAGTATATATGATTGTAGTTTTAAATAAAGGGGGTTTTTTTGCGGTATAAGGAGCCATTTAAAAATCAATGTGCCTATATAGCATATCCATATAAGACTATGTGGGGTGATATTAGCCCACAGCCATAATGCTAGTTGATTTTATAACCACTTCGAGGACCTTCAAATTCATGGAACGTTTGAAATGGTCACAATGTAAATGCACATATGAACACAATGTCAAAGAAATTGACGTTAAACCCATTTCGTATTTCTGCAATGCTCATAATATCAATTGCCTTTCTTTCTCGAAATTACATAATGTCAAGGAATTCGCATAACATAAATGAATGGAAAAAAATCGGAATTTACTTTATTCTTCCATTTTCACCCTTTCTGTCATTTTATTCTTTATGAATATTGCCATCATCCTTAGGGCATTTCCCTCTGAAACACTGTCCTTTTGGTTACATATATTAAATCTCTCAAGCCGTATACGTTCATAATTATTTATTTGCATACAACGCCTTTCTTTCAATATATTCACAAGGCTATAGTAAATATATTCAAGGCCTTTTGAGCGACATCAACGCAAGCTTCTTGGCATAAAAACTACGCATTTGCACATAGTGGACTTAATCAAGAAACTTAAACGAAAATACGAACAAGTAAAGTGCGGCAGCATTAATGACTCATTAAGATATTAAGTTGATAGTTCTTTTTTTAAAGTGAGGAAATAAAAGAAATTAAACATTAAAAAAAAGTAAAGGTATAACAAAAGGTTATGAGTGAAACTTTAAATTTTTTTTCCAACCAGAAAGCTTTCCAAAATAGATGTACATTTGGACTTCGACTTGGGCAAAAAAAAACTTAACTTTGGCAGAATATTTGTAAAATTGTTATAATTGAGAAATCGCACAGAGTTAAAGTTATAATATTTTTCAATAAAAACTAATACAAATTTACTTTCTATATTAAAAGAACCTCGCTTTAAACAGAAATTTAGGCTTGGACAAAAAAACTCGATATATCGAAAAATATCTATGGATAAAAACGTCGATATTTTTAATCTGGAAATATCGATAACCGATATTTACTTCCAAGTATCAAATTTGTATTAAATTCGATATTTTTTAAAGTCTATGAGCCTAGCTCACGTAAATCTTCATATTTTGGCGGAAGTTTTAAAAAATAATAAATTTTATAATTCCGTTGGAAACCCTCATTTACATACCTATGTATCTTTTTCTATGTTTAAACCAAGTTTTTTTTTTTAATAAATTGAATCGGTCCACAAATACATCACATTTCCTGCTTTGTACTTTTAGAGGCGTAGCAAAGTATGCCGGTTATTTGCTGGAATTATGGAATATTTTTACAATACTTTAGTAATCTTGAAATAAAATATATATATATGGAAATATCTACATACATATATCGACGATATTGCCAAGGAATTGTGAGAACTTTGAACTAGCCCACATTTCCTGCTGAAAAAATTGCTTTAAAATTATGCTATCTATGATCTGTAACTAATGTACTTTATTTGTTAAATAACAATAACCTATTTATTATTTTCGATCCTGAAAATGTTCGTTTCGTCTTCTTCTAAAATTGATCGACGTTCGGTTCGGCGCTGAAAATCAATGTTCGGTCGTTCTCTACTCTTAATTTAAATATTTTGTTGCTTACGTGGTTCTTCATTTTCCTGTGCATACATTAGGGTGGTCCAAAATGAGTGGAAAAAAGTGAATTCGCAATTTTAGTTCTCTCATTCGTAGGATTGTTACATAAACAAGACAGCAGTACACTTATTTTTTATTTGAATAAGGGACCGAAAATGACAGTTATTTTTTTATGTAATAAATTACCCAGGCAAAATATTGTAGTTGAAAATGTTCAATGGTCATTTGATCCCAGGACCTCGTGGACAAGAATCCTGGATTATTTTTATTTTTGCAACTTTCTTCGGAAAAATTCCAATAATAACTGAAAAATCCGGACTTTTATTGGTTTAGTCCAGTTATGGTAGTTAAACTTGGCCAAATATTTTTTAGCTCCGAAAAAGAAGCCCTTTCCTACTAATAACCAAACAGCTTATACAAATTTAAAAAAAAAGTTATATCAAATGAAAGAGGACTGAAATATCTAAACGAGGAATGTCACCAATTGAAAAATATTTCAATTAAAAATTTTATTTGATTAGTATCAAGCATATCATAAGGAATAAAGTATAATATAATACAGTTGCCCACTTATATTTATTAATAATTTTAATAATTTTTTATAAAGTAGAACTCATTGTGTAACATAAACTATATTCATATGTATATGAAGAAAAGTTTCAAACGCCTTACGAAATTCGCAAAAAATCATCAAATTTCATACAATTTTCAAACTTTTTACTAAGAAATTTTAAAACCTTTTTGAATATGCAGTTTTGTAGTCCATTTAACTGTTCAATAATAAAGTGCAAGTTTCAAGTAGTTAAAAATTCTGGTTGATTTTTTTAAATTTTTTCACAGACAGTGTTCAGTACTTGCTTCCATACACAAGTAAATTTTGTCATTCGTTATATGGAGGAAAAAGTCCAACAGATTTTTTTTGGACTTAAAAAATCTTCGCCCAAGTTTAAATATTATTACTAGTCTAAAAAATTAAAAAAAAAAAACTAATAAAATAAAAGTCCAAAAATAACTTTTTTCTATACACTTTTATTATAAAGTCCGGGCGCCTGGTTTATATCAAAGCTTAAAGCGCTAAAAGTTTCTCATGTACATATTTTATATTGACAAAATTAGTTTTTTAATACTATTTTTTGTAGGACCCCAAAAATGAAGATATTTACAAAAAAAAAACACACCAAAAAAATATTTGAATATTATTCTTTAAAGCTTCTTGAAGAGAACTGCAGTTTTCGGATTAAGAAGTATTGATTTTCAAGGTGTCTATACCAATTCCACGACAAATTCTTTCCCCCATATAAAATAGATGGGATTTTTTTTTGGGCCTTGAGCGAAATTTTTTTTTATTTGAAAAATAACAATCCTAATTTTTAGGCGTTATTTTAGATAAGCAGTTGAACTGGAAAGATAATATAGTTCAACGTTAACACAGCCAAGGGAAGAAACACGGTCTTAATCCTCGGATCTGTCGTAAGACCAATTATCCTATATGGAGTGATCGTATGGTGGGCTGCTTTAGAAAGAGATTTTTAACCGCAGGCTGCTTACCAAGATGGAAATATCTAGTATTATTTGTTTAAGAGAGGCGCTCAGAACAACTCCAAAGAGGCCTTGAAAGACAGCAGATAGCAGCGATGACTGCTCTGCGATTAAGAGAGATATCCCAGTGGCATCCCGAAACCTAGGAGCACTCTTGTATGTCAAGCAAGTTTTGCTTTATTCCGAGCAGGATGGATCGATGTGGTTCTAAATCGGTTTCTTAAAATAATTTTATTACAAGAATTCCAAGTAGGGAAGAGTAAAAGCTAGAGTTTAACAGTCCACCTGATAGTATTGTCTACAAATTTCTTTTAGGTTATCAGGCCATTACAGCCTTTTCCAGGGTAAGGTTTCAGCTATTATGGAAGCAGTAGAGAAGCTTGGAACCGGAATTCTAGGAGAAGACATCTTCATTCTTAATGTTACCCAGGCTACATTCAAATCTCTGAGTTCTTTGACGTTTTACACAAACTTCGCGCTGGACTACCGCCTTTCTCTACAGAAGATGGCCAATTAGAACAGACTGTACCTCATTTCGGTCTCTTGCAACAGGGAAATAGAGGGAAATTGCATGACAGATGAACTTGCAAGACAAGGTACAAACAAGCAAACTCTGCAGGAAAAACTGCTACTCAGAGAATGTACATATACATACACAAGCTGACGACAGTCAAAATACGGAGGGGAAATACGACTTGTCAACCTCAAGTTCGGCGCGGTCTCAATCGGACTGGAAACGGCCACAAAGCGTTTGCTCTCTGAAAAAGAGAACATCTAACTAACGTGATTGGCGTTCTAATCGGGCGCAGTCTAATAGGAAAACATACTGAAAGGCTAAGAGAGTCTTTCCGAAGATGCGGCTGGAGCTGTAAGAATTACGAGGAGGAGGAAAGGAACCAACATCTACTGTGCTAGTGTCCTGCACTGTGTAAAAGTAGGTGACGGTATCTGACATTTCAAGAACCGAGGTTAATTGACTGATTAGATTCATCAGCGAGGCGAAAACGTTTAGTAAGGGAAATCATTTTCGTATGGTCACAATGTTTGTGGTAACACAATGGGCCATCTATCTCCTACTTACCTACGTACCTTTTTGGATCTCCCTAGTGCCCACCCATTCAATTTAGTTGGGAGGTCTGTGACGGAAATTTCAGCAGAATTCGCTTTTACATCAGGTGGGTTTTTGGGAAGCATTTTCTATGAATTTTTTGTTCCTGGTATACCTCTTTATATTTAATCAAGTTTGTGGGCGCTTAAAGAGGCGATAGAGGTGTGACTTCAGCCACGAAGTATCTGCGATATAAAAATCACACGAGCTCTATACATTGCATTCGAAACTATTTTCAGTTTTCTCCAGTGTATTTAATTAAACGCTTCTGACGTGAATCCTTGCATTTAATCTACACTTTCTTAACATATTTTAGTTTATAAAACTTCTAGCTTTATTTTCGCTAACTTTCCACATCTGCTAGCTGCCATGGCATATATAAATAATTAAAATCTTAGTTTTCCGACTCATTTATTTGAATCTAATAATTTCGCTATTCATGCGAACAATCCTTTAGAATTTCGAAAACAGCAGTGCATAATAAACATAAAGCAACAAAAAATATATACACAAATATGTACGTATTTACATATGTATGTATGAATTTTTACCTGCCATTGACTAAAACTAAAATGTGTGGAAATACAACTGACTCTGCCGCGAGTGTCCTAAGTATTGCTTTGAAGCAGTGTGTGATCTTTTAATTAAATTTGTCAACAGCTATAAACAGTATGGCTGTGAGCGGACAGTGCGAAAGCAGAGCACAACATTTCAATAACTGCGTATGGCAAAATTGTTATGTATATCTCGACTCGCACAGACATTTGTATTTTACTTCTAAGTACAGTCAACGTCCAATAAAACGAATACAACTAATATTACGAATTTCTAATATAATATAATAAGTATATAATGTCAACGTCATTAGTAAAGTCGAAAAATTGGTATAATCGGAGCGAATATTTTTCTTTCATATTGAGGCAAGAAATGGATTAAATCTACTCGGTATTCAGTATTTCAGATTTTCTTAAAATAACAATAATTGTAATCACAACATTAACTTGCTCATACTTGTATTTGTCATTCGTTTATGAAAGGAATTAGAATGCGAGTGATAGAAAATACAAGTCCAATCAAATTATCGTAGAAACTCCATCATTAAGCTCTAACAATCATAATAAATAATTTCTTCCGAAGGAAGTTCGTTTTGAAATAAAAAAGATGTCACACAGAGCTAAAAAGTTCATCTATAATTAAAAAGATAGACGTCTAAAAAAGCTTGAGTGGCCAAGGAGTGCAAGAGGGAACGAAATCGAAGAAATTTTCGCTAGAATATCTTCTTAATATTGGTTTGAATTTTTTCTCTAATTTATTGAAAAGGAAAACGGCTGCAAATATCTAAGGAGATCAAAGATATGCAATTGTAAGAATTTGTATGCTAAAAATCATGTAAAGGAAATTAATAATAATTTTTACTAGACTCCCATGAAAGGAAAACTTTTTATTTTTAAGGTCTTAATATAGATATTTACTTTGCTAATAATCTACTTTCATTTGTTTTTAGTTTATTATTATGAATATTCTTCTTAGAGTTTTTGTATTTTCAAAATGAAAACTTTTAACTTACTTTTTTATTGTTCCAGAAGTTTTCAATGAATAACGTTTTAAAAATAATTATATTTACTCTATAGTGACGCTCTCTTCTTCTTTCAATGTCTTTTTTGTGCATTAATATTAAAAATGGCAGTTGTATAATAAAAGTTTAAACATGTATTAAATTTCAAGAATGGCACTTGCCATTTGGCCACACCAATTATTATATTACACCTAGTTTAATTGTTTTGTATTATAAGAAAATATGTAAAACCTTTAATAATAATATATAAATACTTGACCTTATCATAACTATAAATAAAGCTCGTATAATTAAAAATAAACAGTATATAATATTTATTTTCAGAAAATAATCTACATAAAAAAATTTAAGGACAATAATTTCAAATTTTTAAGATCTTCGACTTATTAAAACTAGGAGAAGATTCTAATGAAACCCAAGATTTCCTTCTTAATTATATTGAAAAGTTTTCATCTTTCTTTTACAGATTATCTCCTTGATTTTATTGAAAAGACATATCCAGTCGTTATAAGATGGTCTTCTTATTGGAAAAAAATCATACAAAAATCCGCTAAATTTTCTTCTGATTTATAGGGCATTTAAGGTGGTACTTTCGCACTGTGCAGCGACAGAAATTTGATTTGAAAATTGAACAAAATGAATGAAAAAGAAGAAAAATAAAAAAAGAGAAAATAATTTAAATATTTCGTATTACCGTACAGTGATATTTTATCTATTCGTATTATATTTCGAACCATGACTGTAAAAAATCCCACATCCGTTATGTTGGACATTCGTACGAAGGAGCGTCCGCATTACTGGACGTCCGAGTGTACATATATTCTATCAGTACAGCTCAAGCTCTCACCGACTTATTACTTTTTGCACTTGATTCCTGTGTGTCATGGTGTTCACGGTGTTCATTTGCATGACCCAACAACGACTCGCGCGCGCTTTTGTTGACCTCTTTACATATTTTGTATACTTTTAGGCGTACAAGGGGCAATTTAACTTTGACATGTTGATCAATGCTGTCATTGAGCGCGGAACTATTACACACACACACACACATATATAAATATGTATATATGTATTTGTTGTTTATTTATGGTGAAAGTGAAAATGGTGATTGGCCGGTTCGATGAAATGGTAATTTGATGGATATCAGAGGCGAATTCGTGTGCTCGTTTCTCTGCATATATGTCCATACACATACATACATACATATAGTCGAGTTAAAATATACGGATGTATAAGTTAGATAGAATTGTTAATTTAGTCTCAAACTTATTGATTATAAATACCTTAAGTAGAAATGTGTGCTCATGGAATAGTTTGGAATGAAATGGGAAAAAATTGTATTCCTATAAGAAGATCAAAAAGAAAGTATTCTCAATTCACAATCCAATTTCAAAAACAAACAAAAAACAAAATAATATACATATGTTAAGCCTTCAGAAGTATGGAACTCTGATGTTAGAATATAATTGAGATTGATAAATTCAACATAACTTAATTTAATGTAAATTATGCTATTTTATAGATTTCGCAAAGTGTGGCAGTTATTTATCGTTGCGTAGGATACGCAAAATTAAATATCGCGTATATACCAAATTGTCTCAAATTGATATTAAGAACCCTGAATTGGAGTTATCCTGCCCAATATGTTTATGCTAACATTCTGGGATTTAAACCAAAATAACGGCGCATATGAAATCGAAAACAAAATGTGGCAGAGCGAAAACTTCAATACTAAGTCATTGCAGATTCAGGTAAGTAAAATCGCTACACTTTCAATTATATTGCACTCAAATTTTTGGCTTTTTATTGTATAATTCGCTTCAAAAAATTTTTTATTGTTTTTTTAACATTTTAAAATATAAAAATTAAAGGTAAAAATTAATATAAAATAAGTAAAGTGGAGTCTAATTTCCAGTGCAAATTATTCAAATTATTTCAATTAAACATTACTTGACCTTAGCAATAAATTCAGTTAATATAATAATTTCCAGTTTGAAAACTTAAGCAGCTATTACTTATTTAAATATAAACGATCATAAATTCTTACGCTTTTAGCGCACTATGCCCATTTTAAGCAATTTTTATTTACACGTATTTTTCTTTCATTAAATTATTCATACCAAATTTGAAATAATTTCTATATGAAATGAAATAGAATATCGAACATTTTTTTTTTTATTTATTTTGTAATATGAAAGATGCTCGTGTATTCTTCAGCAAATTCAATAATTTTCGAAATTGTACTTAGAGAGTTTTTAGATGTAAAATGTGTACCAAATTTGATAGAGTTTGATACGGTAGCATCGGAATACAGTAGTTTTGACTGTTCAGCCTAATCATTTGTATCAAATTTGAGTGAATTACCTTACTTAAAAAATTAACTTAAATTACCGTTATACGAGAAGTGAGAGTGGTTTTTCCGATTTCAATAATTGTGCTCGTAGTTTTCTATAAATTTGGCGAACAGTGAACACTGATTTTCAAAGTAAATTTCCACAATTTCTAAATGTTGTTGCGGCGTCATTCTTGCCATGATGAATTGTCAATGCTTACTGAACAGAAATGTCAAAACGAAATGTCATTTACCAGCTGTCAAGTGACAGCTATCCCTATCGAAAGTTCTATTAGTCTAAAAAAAAAACCGTTTCCTATGAAGTGTTGCTTTACAGAATAAAATAAGGCTTTTTGGTCGTTCATTTAGCAAACACCTTTGTATGTTTTGGTTTATCATAATTCATTTAAAATATGTGTGTATTTTTCTAGAGATACGTTATACACATTTAGTTCGTATGAATTTGAAATTTCCTATGCAAGTCAGTTTTTTACACGGATTTTCTTTTTACGCAGTGTTTTGTAAAAAAAAAGACTTTGGCCCAAATTCAAAGAGTTAGTTATCTAAGAATTATGAAATGTTTTCCCCCAAAGTGTTTATGTTAAATAAATGCTAAACAGGTTAATATATTACTCCATTATCTATCAAGTAAATTTCCTTTGTTACACAGTGTTCTGATTAGAAAAAGGATCCTTTTTGTTTACAAAATTCGAATCATTTAAATTCATAGCAGCATTGTCACGGTTCACGTTATTAGCATTGCTGAGCGCAAAAAAAAAAATTCACCTGACACTGAAGGCCAAAAACAGTGGCTAGCAGCAGAGCACGTAAGCCGTAGATTTTAGTCCTGCGTTAACTTATCATGCATGTAAAACGTTTTAGCAGATTAGTAGCTCGGAGCGAAAGGCGATAGTAAAAACAAAAGTGGAGATTTTTATAATAACCAAAAAAACAAAAAAAAATGAATTTAAACCCCTTTTCAAAATATATTTAATATGCTCTGCATATACTTTCAGTCTTTTTAGCGCACACAAATGTCACCGTTAAGCTCGCAAATAATACAAAAAAAAATATAAAAAAATATTCCACACGCTTGTTAGTTTTTCACACATAATTAAATATCCGATTGTAAAAATGCAAAGTCCATGGGCGCAAGTGATAAAAGGTGTTTAATATTTTATGCGGCAATGCAAAATAGAGTCATAAATATTTTAGTAGAAAAAATATAAATTTTTCATATAACGTCATATAAAAAAAAAATATTTTTTCTTAATAACAAGTATAGAAATACCGCATGACGCGGGTAGGTGAACAAAAGCGTTGCAAAAGAAAAATGTAAATCGCGTAAATCATGCAGAATGCACGTCGCTTTTCGCTTTCAACCTTCATCCTATTTTGAGCCGCATTAAATGCAAAGTCTAAACAAAAAAGCGCACGCAGACGTGCATAAAATCCTCTTTCACTTCAAAATATAAACAAATATCAGTCATAATATGCGTGATGCAAGGTGGTGGACGCTGTACGTCAGTCGTGGACTATATGATTGATTCGTTCAGCCCACTCTGATACCAATCAATGCCGCCGTGGACGTGTAAACTTTACCGCCTCGTTATTGTCAAAATTTCGAATATTTTTTTCTCTAATAGCTATTCTCGCTGTAACTTTTGTTTCTATTTCTGCATCGGCACTAGAATAAATTGGAATTTAAATTCAGTAAGCATTGTCATTGTGTAGCAACAAAAACAACTAAGCCTATCGGCATTCATCCGCCTGCTTTTCGCTTTGTATTGCCGGCAGACATTGATATTTGACTTGCGCATTTCTTGTGAAAATTCTAGCACAGAATTCAATTAAAACTTTTATAAGTGAGAAAAAAAAAGTAAATTGAACTTCGACTGTACCGACCTTTGAGATGACTTAATCAAGATGCAAAGTTGGCGCTTCGGCTGGAAGCGCAGACTGCCTACCACCTTTGATTTGGCATTAAAAGTGAGAGAATTCACTTCCATAGGAAATAAATATCATTGTTTATATTGTGTAAACATTAATATTGTAATTTTATTTATGAAGTTAAAATTCTATGAAATATGTCAGCTTAAGTGAGATAGCCACTCTTCGTAAAATTGAGAAAATAAGCTTATAAAAACTCAGCAGGTTTATTGTAGTGTAACTGCAAGGGGCCTATGAGAATATCTGGCCCTAACCGCAAATTCAAAATTTTCGATTTGATGCAGAAATTCATAGAGGTACTCCAATTCATCCTCGAACAGTCGTTGCGTTCAGGGTCGTAACTTGAAAAATACTTTAGATTGGCTGTAAAACATTGGCTGCATAGTCTCGGATATATTTCCTGAAGATTTAAACAAAAATAATCGATTTTTTTTACCGCGTACAGTAGCATGCCCTCCTAAAGGCTTAAACTACTCAGACAATTGAGAAATAAGTTAGAAAATTAATTTTTTTCTGTCGGAGATATGAAACATAGAAAAAACCTTTATTTCACATACATAAAGTGCATATTTAGTAACACAAATTTTTTAAAATATATGCAAAAAATTTTAAAATGATGGAGATATGGGTCTTCCATTAGTCGTTAATTTTTCGAACTGATGTACAATACATAATCCGAAGATATAATAAACCAATTTGACAAATTCTTTATAATATTCTCCCACCTTCATCGATGTCCGGTTTTTAAGTTATGAATTTATTTAACAAAACAAGTTTAAAATACAAATTCATAACAATTTTTCAAACCACTGTCATTTTTTAATAAAAAAAATTAATTTGCCCACGTGGTGTCCATCTTTTTTTGACGAGATTGGATTTTTTATTTTTTGGAAATTTTTCTCAAAAGTATGTTCTATACATGGCACATTAACCAGGTAACAGCATTAGAAAAAATACAACTCTGCCATGTATTTTGTTGTTGCAAGTAGCCCATCAAACGTCAACATAGAAATGACAAATTTGGCGTGTTTGACAATTTAATAAGTAAACAAAACGCACACCAGCAAGGCACTTTGAAGATAAGTTAGTAATTCTATTGTTCGAAAAAAGTGAAAAATAAATATAAAAAGAATAAATTTGCAGCTTGTGCATCAACAACTTATTACAGTAAAGCGAAGGAACAGAGTTGGGCATTAGGTTTGTTCTTTGCGCTCCAGCAATGTAGTCGGATTCCAAAAAGTGATCGGAATAAACCCAACCGCTTACAGGAAGTTCCAAGCCACATGCTCTGTTCCAATTGGATATTCTCCACTGATCTTGCGGAACCTTAAAAAAGTTACAGCCTTTCCCCCTCCTCTTATTGCAAAGAAAACATTTTCCCATTTCTGAATATGTAAATATAATTTGGATATGTGATATGTAAACAATTTATTTTCATCTATAATCAAAACAAATAATAGTTTGTTATGATAAAATGTAAACAAACTTTGACAGCTGATGAACCACTTCGAATGAAAAAAATCAAAAAATCAACCCTGTTGCTGTTACTTGGTTAATGCGCCTTGGCTCTATGTATTTGGCAAAAAAAAAAAAGTGTTTTTGTTTAATTTCGCATTTTTTCAATCGTCAGGGTGGTGTATCTCTTTAGGTCAATCGGAGATATAAAAACAGGTTCGTTCGAGTTTTTCGTCAAATTTAACAATAGCATTAAATTTTCACAGTTTAAACTTACAAATATCCAAAAATACCACATATTTTTAATTCAAAATTCCGGGCACAAAACCAAAATTAACAAATCGTTGCTGGCAAAGCAAAAGAGTTTGACGAAGCTTTAACTTAACTTTAATACCTAACTGCATTAAGGGATTTAAGTTTAAATAAAAACTTGGCTCAGAACTCGACTAATGAATTTTAATCAAATTTGGGCAGTATAAACCCTAAACCCGTGACACGGACATAGGCTATATTTTAATTCGTCAGGTGGTGCCTGAGTCGAGATATTCAGAAAGCCCGTATGTATAGTCCTATATTGATGATATTAGAAAAGTATTGTGCTGGTGCAATAAAAAATACTTATATGAAAAATAAATACGCTAGGTGACGCTAGAATCGGGTTATTCAGAAAATCTGTGTTCATTATCCGATTTTAATGTAACAGAAACATATAATAAAGTAGAAGAAATATTTTTATCATGATATCAAAAAAGTATTGCGCAATACAAAATACTTTAATGAATAATAAATGCGCTAGGTGGTGCTAGAAGCGAGTTATTCAGAAATTCTATATTTATGATTCGAATTTGATCAAATTGGAAACGAATATTGGGAGTATAACGAGAACAACTTTTATGAAAAATTAATCCGGTAGATGTCGCTAGAATATAAAATTCGTATTCATGGTTAGATATTGCTGATATTAGAAAAGTATACTGGAGGTGCTATTAGAAATGTTTTTATCGTCCGACTTAGATGACATTGAAAACATTCATAAATATATATGCCTATCTGCCACGTATACGTATACTATATTTGCAACAAAATTTTTGATAAAAAATCCGTATGCTTCGAGCAGCTAAAGACAATGTCCCTTAGTCATAGTCGAGATATAGTTGACTTTTAAATCAGCTGCAGCTTTTTGTTTGATAGATCCCATTGAAAATTATGTAAACAAATCGCTACTAACTGTAAAGTCTATTGTTTTTAAATTAATCCATGCTGCATTTCTAGCCTTAAAAAATCTTCGGAAAGTTTACTATAAATGTGCAGTTCAAACCATGTAAATTATTGTCTCAGACTTTATGCAAAATTTATAAAAACTCAAAAAGTTAACATCAAAAATTTACGAATTTTTAGATGGATGTTTTACACATTTTTTTGGTATGCAATTTTATAGCTTATTTAATTTTAGTACAATGAAGTACAAATTCCAAGTAGGTAGAATTTTAAAATTTTTGTTTTGATTTTTAGTCTTGAGAACTTTTTTTTCAAAAAAGGCCTGCATTTTATAAAAATTGCCGTTGATTTGTAATAATTTAATATGCTGAAAGCCTTTTGTATTTCCTATCATATAAAATATATGCTTGACTAGGTGATATATTAAAAAAAAAATTCACAATCAAAACTTAAAAAAAAATTTATATATAAAAAATCAGCGGTAGCTACTACGAACTTAAACAATCACTTTATATAAATTAAATAAGCTATAAAACTGCATACCCGAACAATTTCTAAATATTCTATATTCTAAAAAATTGCAAAATTCTGATGAAAGCTCCAACCCAGCAAACAATTTGATAAATAATTTGGCCCATATAAAAACTAAGAGACAAATTTTTGAGATTTTAGAAATTTTGTACAAAGTTTGAAACATTTATTAACGAAAAAATGTTTCATGAAGAACTTTGCTAATATTGTTACAAAAAATTAGCATTCAACCAGTTTTGCTCGTCAGTGTATGAATTTATATATCTACATATATATGTACATGAATCTCAGGATCCTTTTTCAACCTAAAAATATTTGCATTTATGTGCATACATAAATGAATTTCATTTGCAAATATCTTCTTGACAAGGAATTTTTCATACTCCATTTTGATGTGTTATAGAAAAAGTGCTTAAAGCTTGCCATAAAAGCAAACTAATATATACATATTTCATATAATATTTATAACGAAATTCTTGGTACATATAAATTTATTGCACATCTTGCTATAGAAAATTAGCTGCAGTATGTATTAGCAGTTGGTACACCATGTCGTATGAGTGATATTTAATAGTAGCCAAAATTCATAAAAATGCAATGAGAAATTCGGTAGTTAAATTATAATTAAAAATATCTATATGTATGTGCAAATTCGTAAAATCAAATGGCAAGCTGCATGAATGTCAATAATATAATGGTTCGACGAGTCTGTGATTTAATTCGCATTGAAGTTATAAAATTTAATAATTTTGAATATAATTTTTACAGATAGAAGTATTCCTTGAGATTGCTATGTGCCAAAATAAGCAAACAAAAATCTGTCTTTGAATATTCCATTCCATATATATAACGCTAATATGGAAATGCATAAAAAAAACCAGAAAAAGGTGAGAGAAAAATAGAAAGGTACGATAATTTTGCCAACATGTGCTGAATCTGCTTAACATATAAATCGAAAGAAATTTAGATGGCGTCGAAAATTTTGCATTTAAATTTAACACCGAAATTGTCACAAATTGTGAGCGCCTTAGTAAAATCCAAAACAATGTCAACGCTTGCATGTAACCAGAATACTCTAAATCAATCCCGTTTTTCTTATACTCGCACAACTTCATACATACAAAACAACCAATTTAATATTGAATAAGATATCCAATTTGTACACAATTTGCTTCCTCTCTGCTCCGAGCATGTACGTTATATTAAACTGCAATTTATTTTCAACTCTTCTGCAAATCATTTACCATTTGCCTGTCGGCCAAATTTAAGTAAGAGAGTATTATAAAAATTTTGTACAAAATTAAAAAGGTACAGAATCTAAATACGAATACCAACATGGAATAAGACTATTTTTATTATCACATATCTAACTCCAAGGTATCAGAAGTTATTGGGGAAGGGCCACAATATTATTTTCTCACCAATTTCCCCCTTAAAAAAACAAAGTATGGTTATTGGTAGGTCGTATAAAATCTTGAAATATTAAGCCCACATGCCAAGGAATATTTTAATTAAACATTGAAATATACAGTCAATTAAATTCCAACAAACATTTAGATTAGGGAGCGCTTAGAAAAGGAGTAGAACTCTAATTAGCTTCTCTATAAGATATAAGATATAAGGTTAGAAGACGACTAGATAAACTGCTGATAATTTAGATTAGATCCTATTCTATCGTTCACTTCTAATTGGTTTCTAATGTGAATTTTAAATGAATTCGGCTAAGTGTAAAAAATGATCTACATGTAAGCCATATGTGTATTTTTGTGCATGGAATTAGTAATAAAATTTTAATTAAACCATTACAAAAAAATCTTCTAATTGCAACGCAAGTTGCCTTGGAATCGCCTCATTAGAATTCTAGTATCAAATTCCATGTTTATGGTCATATTTTTAATGCATGTATTAAATATGCAGTAAGAAGTATATTTTCAAACCTGGAAGAAGCTAAGTGGATATTTAAAAAATCTTTTATAATGTCCCAGTAAAACAAATATATGTTTTCGATTTTCTAAAAATGAGTTAACGGTAAAGTTTTTAGTGTTTGTGTATTTTGTTCGAATTTTTCCTTTGAATCACATAAGTGAGAGTTATTTGGAACTTTTATTTGGAATTTTTAATAGCAATAATAATAATTCGGCGTGGAGATCATATAGCCCGACGTTTGTCCGAACTTTTTCTACAATTTGTTATGTACGTCTCAATGTTGTACCACTAGAAAAAGTTTTTTTTTTTTCATTGCAGAATTGCACTAGGAAATTTCGCCATTCCCTGCAAAGGGGAGACTGCTATTGAACACAAGTTTTCGATCCCGAGACACTCCGAGTGAGTCCTCACTTAAATAGAAAATATTTTTACGTGCATATTGATACGGAATGGTTAGAGGAAGAAAGCGGCTTGATTAAAAACCATCCCGAAATGCAATAAAAATTATGGTACAATTAAGCGTAGTGGACAAACCTCTATCATTGTTGATGATAAGACCAAACGATGTATTAATGCAGAATTGTGTTTAAATATTACGAGGCAACAAGGGCAGTGGAAAATGAAATTGAACTTGAGCTGCATTAAGATCTCAAAAAAACAGAACATATAGATAGCCCTAGTGCAAGGATTTGCACCAGCCACGACAGATCTGCTCTAGCGTAATTATGGCGGCATATCACCTACGGAATGAGCTGCATTTGGCTATAAAAGAAAGTCAAAAATATGATTTGTACTGTTCAGTATCAATACACAAACCTATGTAGAACTACTGGACAGTGAGCTGATTGGACGTTCCACCAAGATAATAACCCCAACTCAGCTTGCATGCTTCACGAAAGCATTCATCGATTCTTGAAAATTCCGTTACCCAGATCTCAAACCCTTTGAGGATCTCTAGGGGTATTCTCTGTACGGCCATTTGAAGCAATACAAAACTCTCAATTAGCTTAAGGGGTTAAGGCGATAGAGTGGGATAAAATTGATGCTGTCGTGTTGGAAAAAAGGGCTGAATTCAAGCCACGTAGGCTTATAGGAACCGTACATGATGAAATTGTTGGACGAACGTGTTACGTATTGACAGTTCATAGAATTTATCAAATTTCAGGTTTTCGGTTTATTTATTTTCTATTCTAAAGATATTTTGCAACGTCCTTTTTTGTTCCATTCTATAAAAAAATGCATCGAAGAACAAAACTTGATCAAACAGTACCCTGCGTGGTCCACAACGCGGCAAGTATCAAATTTGACGTAGGCCAAAACTACTTTGCTCTTCGGTCAAACCACCACCAAACTCCTGCATGGGATTCAAAAATACAAATTTTTACTAATACAGTCACTTAATTTGATCAAACAATCAATAATGTAAGGTTGGTATTAGATCGGGGAAAATTCACATTAGCTGCGCTCTCACTTATTGATATTAATTTTAGCAAAAAAAATAGTATTTTTGGACAATTAATTTTTGATTTATTTTGAAACGATAAAAAAAATATATATTATTTTGGTTATAAATGAATTTGTATAAAATACTTTGCAAAGTAGTTGAATGCTCCCCCAGTACTTCCCTGTACCTTGGTTCAAACATTTCCAAAATTCTAGAAAGAAAGAAGTCTGTTGATGAGGAGATGGGACGATCTCCGAAATAGCAGCTATCACTTTTACCACTTTGCAAAATTGTTGCTTTTTCATAATACTCCCTAATAAAAACTGGACTCGAGCGCAATAAAATTTAAATTTTTGGTTTGTCAAAACTATAACTAAAGCATTGTACATAAAGTTATAGTTTTTCAACAATATAACTCATTGAATTCTTTTAACAAAAAGATAGTTTCCAAATTATAAATATGAGTACAGCATTCACTGCAAATGGAAATGTCGCGTCAAGCACTAGATTATTTATTACAATATTTATCATGCACCAAAGAGCTATTAGATACATAGCTGCAAAATTAGAAATAAGGAATTTATTTTTTCTACATTTATCTGCAACTTAAAGCGCTGCGACTGCCCTTTTCGACCGCCTAGAAATGTCCATATGAATACTGAACATTAAACATGAATAAATATAGCATTAAATGTTCAAAACTGCGCAGCTTAGTGTATTTATATTAATAAAGTTACTACCATTTGAATGAACGTACATTATCTAAATTAAAATGAATTTTCTTGCAGTTGACAGCTGTCAACGGAAAGTCATCCCTTCCGTAGTCCGAGCTATGTATGTATGTATGTGCGTAATAATGACGCCAAACAATATTGTTCGCGTCATTCGACATCACCGTAAACGACAGTCAATCCCAGACATCCTGAGTATCTGGATAGCACGTGACTGTTGTGACGTGAGAAACAATTGCTCGTGTTTGGTAGTTATTTATGGTATTACCTTCGATAAAAGAAATGTAAGAAACACAAAAAATATGCAACCTAGAGTATTCCACAGGGATGCCATAAAAAGACATAGGTACTCCATAAATATACAGACACAATCATATACATTTCAACTACTTGTACATATAATATCTACATACACTGCAATTCTTAACTGCCACACAATTTGGCACACAACGAGAGTGAGTTCGATTTGGTGTCGGTCCGGTGAAATGGGATCAAAGTAGAATCGAAGTTTTTTCATTGGAAATACAAGTTCGCAATATAGTTTATTTTTTGGAACGATATAGAGACCGTAAAGATTATGATCTTCATTCAAATAAATCATAATTTCATAGTTCGTTTTGAATTTTTTCCGTTAAAAAAATAATCGTTATTCTTTGCGGTAGAATTTTTCAATCATAATAATTGCAAATAATTTGTCGGCGATGACAAAATAATAGCAAAAGATTTATGTTTTGTGATCGAAAAAATAAAAATCGCAAATTATTAAATAAAAACAACAAAATATCGTCCAAATTGGATCGAAAAAATAAATTTAAAAAATAACGATAAAACTTGGGCTATAAAATAAAAATCTAAAAATGCCGATAAAATATGATTGGAAAATTCGAAACCCAAATAAACGATTACTTTTGATCGAACAAATAAAAATCACAAAATATCGATCAAATTTGATCGAAAAAATAAATTTCAAAAAATACGATCAAACTTGATGAAAAAATAAACCCAAGAAAACGACTATTTTTTATCAAACAAATAAAAGTCACAAAATATCGTTCCAATTTGATCGATAAAATTAATTTGAAAAATTGCGATAAAACCTAATCAATAAAATAAAAATAACGATAAACTTTGATCGAAAAAAATCCCAAAATATCGATAAAATTTGGTCGAAAATTTTAAAATTAACTCTTAATAATTAACTTGAATGAAAAAGTAGAAAGCACAAAAATAATTGTATCTTTTTTTAAAACAAAAATAAGTCAGATTTGCATACCATATGGCATAAGGATGAGATCGATATATTCAAGTTTTGTTTTGGACGAATTCTCCCAATGATTTTTTTATCAGACAAAAAAAGCAAATGTGCCAATCCAAAAACAAGTTATAGTTCTCTAGGTGTTAAGCAAATCATTAAAATTTTGAATAGGGTAACCATTTAATAGTCAATCTTTGAATTCATAAAAGTTGCCTTATTATAAAAATAAATAGTATAAGTTTGACTTTGACCAGATAAAATACCGAAAAGCATGCCAAATAATTGTTCGCCACCATATTCTACCTGATAAAGATAATATCGTGCGATTACCTATAACTATTTGTTCATGGGTTATGAGCCAAGAAACCCACGACACAACAAAAAAAAAAGCAAGTTTAATAAAACTTTTTGAAAATGCCACAACCCTAATGTATATGATGCATCGGTTTTCATTATTAGACTACACACTTCGATACCTTGAAAAACTTCTACAAAACGAAGCATCAGTTGAGTGTCAGGGTTTCTGTTTGTTTGAATGTCACCATTTTACTTTGTTCTTTGTGTTTGCGTTAACTCAAAGAAAGAACCAAACTATTAAAGCAAGTGGCATATTCGTTAAAGGTAACAGAGCTGACACAAAGTTGCTGCTGAGTTAGGTATCTATGTATAATAAAATTTGCCGCTACATATGAACAACAAATAAACAATGGCAATAATAAATTGTAAGAAATATTAAAAACCAAAAAATTCGGTACAAAACGGAGGTATCTCAAAAAATAGCATTAAGTAGAAAACGTGTGTGTGTGTTTTTTTAAATTTATATTCTTTATATATATGATCTTACATTGAAATTTATATGTTTAACAAATTAGAAAACTATAGAGAAATATTCGATTCGCGTTTATCAATAGCAATCAAGTTGAGGAAACTATCTCCGCTGAAACTGCCTAGCTGATTTTTCATGCCAATTACCAAGCTAGTTGAAGCCAGTTGGCTTGAAAAACTACATCAAATATGCATCGCATGAAAAACCATTAAAGCAATTATACCTCGCGAAACCCCCAAGTCTATTTTTGTTCTTAGGTGAAATCACCCGGAAGTCGTGAACTACTTGAACCGGATGCAGAAGAATCTTATTGGTAAACAGCAAACAGAGACTTTTTCCACTTGCATAACTGCCGTGAACTGCTACAACCAGAGCCATTCTCCTTCAAAGTTACACTCAAATAAAATTTAGCTTGAATATTCTTTGTTAAGTAATTGACCGAGTTTTATCGCAAGTTTATGGAATATACCCGCCCATGGTGAAACCTGATGTTGTATGACTTTTATTAATACCAGCTATTTTCTATAAAAAGCAAAACGTATTTGAGGCGACTGTTAGTATGAAGGTATTCTACATATTGTTTTTGCGATATTATCAATTTTTTGGAACAAGACATAAAACATATTTTTTTAAATTGAATCTGCAATAAATAACGAAACATGGCACAACGGCGAAAATGGGTTTACTCCAAACCAAATTTTAAAAGGGATGACGTGAAGTATTTCCCAAGCTAGCCACTATTGAGCTTAATTGAAACCGTTAGTTAACTAAAACTTCAGTTTTCCAGTCGTTTTGCCGCAATCATATCAACCGCTTCTTACTCAAAATAAAAGTGTAAATAAACTGACCTTTAACTTCGAATAATGTGCAATAGTATGTGTTCTGCCACTTCAATTTTATTGTACATATATTTGCTCAAATGCGGTCTAAAATTGCAAAAAAAAAAACATGATCAAAGGTTTCACATACGCCATGGTGTACCCATAATTTATCATTATTCAAAAATCCAAGCCTCTTTCGGTTATCTTCATCAAAACGAAATTCAGTAGCATAGTTGCCAAATGCCTTGAAGCAATTCGCAAAACCTCAAAAAGTATGTATGGATGTACGCACTGTATAAATATACACACATACATAGGTATTTCTGTATATACATATGTATTTACTTATAAAGCAGCGTATACATCCGTCCACACCTAAAATCCTTTGCTGCGCTACGAGCAATATATACATATGTAAGTACATACATACATACAAACACGAGCATATAAATAGTGGTACTACATGTGGTTTCAAATAAAAGACTACAGTTGCTCATTTTTGTTTTCCATGCGCTTGTGTGTACACTGTCCATACATACATATATAAAAAAATCTATTTGTGTGTGGGTGTGTATGTTAAGTACGTGAGGTTCAGTTTTCCCCACAATGCAAAATGATTGCCATGATTCCTCTTTACCCGTCCCTTTCTCGTATTTCGCTCGCCACATGCCCCATCGTGGTTTTTTTTTTTTTCTTTTGTAGCCACTTTGGCACGTACAATCTCAATATGCTTGGGCTTACAGAGGGCCTACCTTGTCAATTCATTCAGCCAACTCGGTTTACCAAGCAGCTGGTGCGAATGCTGGTTTCGGCCAACTAACTATTCGTTGTACATGAAAATATATGTACCTTTGCATTTGTAAGTATTTGTGTGTATATTTAGCTTGTAGTTAATCTGTGGTAGGTTTTGAATTGTTAATTAAAATTTGGAATTAATTTAGTATTATATTTCGCTTTGGAGTGCTTATGAAATATATAAAGTTTGAGTGTACGAATAAACGTAATTGATAATTTTAGTTTCATAATTGAAAGTGAACCGCTCCTGATTTTCAATTACCTTCACATTTTTATATCGTTTACAATTTATTCAGCTTATCGTGATGCGAACTCTATCGGAAATGAATCTTATAATTGATCTTGATCCATCTCTTCCAAGGTGCGCAGTTCGTAGTGTATTATATAATTACTTTAAATAATATTAAACACTTTTGTTCATAGTCAGTAAGGATTATTTCTTTTGACTGAATTTAAACAAAATAAGAAAAATAAACGGTTCTCTAAAATTTATTAGATGTCTGAAATTTTGTTTCTTATAAGAATCGGTTGAAATTGTGAAGATATTTGGATACCATTAAATTGCAAAACAATCACTAAAATATAATTTTCAGGTTTTTAGCTGTTTTGAATTTTGAAAATGGGGGGAAGCGATGTGAAAGAGTGTCGTAATGACCAGATTTAGAAGGTAATTTTACGTAAGTGCCAGTTGTTAAAATGATAAGTTCGTCGCTTTATGAGACTTTTGAGGGTCGGTCCTTAAAAATCTAAAGTGATGAGGTCAGTACACGCGAATATTTTTTTATTTCATAGTCTAATGTAGTCTGAGTTAAAAGAAAATAAATAACTATAGAGTGCCCAAATTTTCTCAGCAGCAATTCTTTTCACTAGTATTTATTTAAAATTTTCTTCAAAACCTTTCTTTCAAAGACCACTTCCAAAAATATCAAGATGTACTTTGGAAAAAGGGAAATGCAAATTATTCTTACATACCGCTTGTGCACTCCAACAAAAACATATGTATGTATTTCAAAATTATAAAAAAGTCGAGGGAAATAGTTGTAAAATTTTAATATTTAGCATTAAAATTAAACCAAATTTTACGCTGCAAGTGTACCGCTAAAATCTTTTACACAACATAAAACAACAGGTGTTTGCAATTTCTGCGTACCTAACTTAATTTTGTACATACATTTCAATTAGTATAATGACTCACATTATTATTTTTACTTTATTTTTCCTATTGAAAATTTAGTTCTTCACTAATTCAATGATTCGTAGAATATTTTGAATATTTATGTACTGAATGTATGTATGTTGAGTACACTTTTTGTCAGCTACATAAATCCGGTAACTACACAAATACTTAGCTATGAATTGTTTATTTTAATTCAATTATGAGCATTTTTTTTTTCATTTTTTTCTCCGTCCTTTGCCAACAACCAGTCGTCAAATAAATATACAGCAATTGCATACCTGCAGTGCAAAATCATTATAGTCAACAAATAATGTGGTTCATAAAGTGGTACTGAGAGGTGTAGTTATTCTAGTTCGACAATAATTGCGGCTCAAATATGAAAATTTAAAAAGACAGCCATAGCGTTGTTGGAAAACCAACGCTGATGGTGCCTTAAGTCGGGCCTTAAGCCGCGTACAAATTAAAAGGATTTTATTTGCAATAATTTGAAAATAAAACAAACCTAAAAATATCTAAATACTTACAATAACAAAAATTTCTACGCATTTTATGAAACAGAAGGGATTTCTAGCCGTACATATTTAAAATTTGTGATTTGTAGGATATACTAATAGGAAAAATGTAGTCAAATTCGATGGGATAATATTTATTTTTATGCAATTTTACTGGAAATTTAACAAGAGTGATAAAATACAAAATTGTTCCTTCCCGCGGCGAAGTGACAGATATCGCCTTTAGTAAACAAGAATACGAGAGAGAGAAAATTTAATAACTATCAATATTTCAGTGAAAAACGTGTAACGTTATTATTCTAAAGCGTAAAAATATCGATAAATATTTAAAAAAAATTCTAAAAAAGTAGATATCTTTTTTAATTTGTGAAAAAAGCTTTGTCTAGTTGAAGTTAAGAATTGTCAAACTCGGCAAAACGGAAGTAGCGGTACTTCTGAAGACGTCACCTTGGAAATTTATCGTGCCTAATACAAGAAACACATTTGGCCCGTTTCTTTGTAACCTAGTTGAAAAAAAGAACACTAGGTAGGATGACAAAATGCATGTAAATCAACAACACTAACTCGGAAAAATATGCGAGTTGAGCCAACTCGGTAAAATGATATCCGACCTGAGAAGTAGTGTTGGGAAGTGAAAAAACTGCGCTATTGTGAATTAGACCTATGTAAGATGCAAGACCTAATACGTTGTTATTTGTATAGTAGCTATTTGTTATATATTTACAACTAGCATTATATATTTATTGGAGCGTTCTTTTGCAACTCGGTTGCAAAGAAACGGACCTATTGACGACCGCGAGCGACAGGCAGCATCATTCGTTGGAGGACTACAATGGTCGACGTTGGCCGACGACAATGAGAAGTTGTAGTATCGCGAAATTTTTCAAAGCTTTAATAAACTTTATTTATCCAAAAAAGCATAAAAGAATTAATCAATTTTGTATGTAATGACAATCAATCATTATAAATAAATAAATCGATTTGTTTGAACTTTCACACTACAAAATATGTACTACTTATGGTAATCCAGCTGATTGGCATGCCGCTTTGCCATGAAAAATTGCGTAAACTGTACGACAGCGCCATCTAGTGTAAGTTTTAGATAAAGTTAAGCAACAAAAATTTATTCTTTGAACCCATAAACAGTGGGATATCATAAAAAAATACCAGAGAAGAAACGTTATTTGAACGCACTTTACCAGTACTAAATTTTTCCTGTAAGCAAATCACGAACTTCAAACGCGTATAACAAAAATCCAGTTCTATAGTTTTTAGCCTTTTGGGATTTTGTTTTTGGGAAGAATTTCCATTTACTTTTGGTTTCATCAAATACAGAGACATTAACATTCATTTTGTTCACTGTGTATTTAAAAAAAATTAATTAAAAGAATACTCCTCTTATCGGAAATGTCGAACGTAGGACCTCTTGAATGGTTTTCCAATGCTCTGCTCGATTGCAGTGGCGGCTGAGGGGCTGGGAAAATCGAGCATTTGTTACGTTTAAAAAAATTCAAGTTCGAATATCGAATGATTCGTAGGATGCTGAAGTGGAGACTGACTAGTTCGTCAAACGATTTGATACCGTCACAGCCAGACAATTGATGTCTGAATAGGACATCGAGCTATTAAATATCATGACTAGCAAAAAAAAAAGTAAGAAGGCAAAAAGTGATTTACTTACTGTAGCCATTTTAGAACTAGTGAGTTTGACTGCGATGTTTTCTTCAGACGCCAGAGCAAGTAGCTACATGTTTGCTTTCATTCCTTTTGTATTAGAATAGTTTAACATTGTTTTTCTCCTTCTTGTTGTATTTTTTTTTTTTTTTTTTTTTTTGTTTTCCACTTCTTTTCGTCACAGTAGCTCTTCAGAGCAACAATAACTGCAGACAATTGGCTGTTGACTGCTTGGCAATATTTTGTGTTTCTTGTCATAAATAAAATATTGCAACCAACTAGGTATCCACAGGATATCTACATATTTGTGTGTGTACAAATAGACGGACAGATCTACGCATACGATTACTTGAAATGTAGATGGCAATCGTGGGCAACTAAAGAACAAATGCTTATTTCCTCTTGGCCTGCAGGTCTCCTGGGGAAAAGTTCCTTGTGTGGTTGAAAATTATTTGCTTTTAAATTGATTTATACGCATATGAATGGGTGTGTTTATGTCTATTGTATTATGATATATTATATGCGTACTTTTGTGTATGTATGTATTTGTATTGTAAATATGATAAAAGACCTAGCATATATTACATAAAATATAAACATAAGAGAATTTCAACAGAGAACGAGCCCCCGAAGCAACCATTGAAAACCAGCAGAGTATATCAAACTTGGTCCCTATTGTATTTATTATTTCTTATTTTATTGCGACATTCGTTCTGCTAGGAGCCAGATGTATTCACGTACAAGGAAGTGTGTAAATATGCCAGCGTGATTTGGAAGTGAAAATTAAATATTTGCTTTAAAAATAAATCAGGGGTCGTAATTACATTTATGAGTTTTATCAAACGAAATTGTATTTAAACAAGATTTTAAGGTTTTAAACTCGGCAAAAAATAATAATAAAGAAATCCTGAGTTTTATCTTTTTTTTCAGAAATAAAAATTATGTGTCGAGCTATATTTTTTTCAACAAAATTAAAACTCGTTTTGTGAGTGTTATTTTTCGCCTCGGAAATAATGATTATTTTGTGAATTGTTATTTTTTAATAAGAAAATAATTATTTTTTATGAGTTTTATTTTTTTAATTTAAAATTATAAATTTTTTTTAGTTATACTTTTCCATTATTTTTTAGTTATATTTACTTTTTTGATCGAAAGTAAAACACAGTTCTTTTATCCTTTAGAAAGAAAAATAATATATTAATATTTTTGGCCTATTTATTTATATCAAGCAATAATTGTATGAGCTCAAGGCCAGTTTTTAAAAGAAAAAATAATAGAAAAAACAGCAATGGTAGCAGTTATAGATATTTCAGAGATCACCACATCTCCTCATTAGACTTCTTGCAGGGATTCGAACTCACGTTCCCTAGCTTATACTAATAAAGGCAAAACCTAAACGAATTGCGCCTAGTAAGCTGTGTATGATGTTATTCTTTTCTTTCTTCCTATTAAAAACTGGCCTTCAGCTCATAAAAAATATTGTAAGAAAAATAATAGTTTTTGAGTTTTATTTTGTTAGGCAAGTCGAAAAACTCAAAGCGTCACGCCGCTTTTCTAATAAATTTTTGGAGATAAATTTCTTAAAAAATTTATCAAATATCAACGCGAATTTTTAGTCACTTGAAAGAGGCATATTATTACAATTGAAATTGATGTGGCTACGAAACTGCATACCCGAAAAATTTTCAATAATTCTGATGAAATATTTTAAAAATTTGATGGCAAAATTTTTAAATTAGATGAATTTTTATAAGTTTCGTAAAATTTTTGAAACTTTTATTAATGTATACAATCTGAGATCATTTGATTTTGACTCTAAATGTTTCCTTCAAATTCAAATTCACTTTTAATTTCCTTAAAACTAAAAATTTCTTGATTACACCTAACGGAGCGGGACACAAACTTCACGGGTGCTCATTTCATCTAAGTCGATCGATTGTTGTACGCCGAATGTTGTTCACCGAGTTTATTGGCAGCAGAGTTACAAGAATCATATTTTGTTTACTGAGCCGAGTTTTACTTCCCCGCTATACTCTTTTTCTTTTTACAACGATTCACTGACTCACATTTTTGGCACTTCGTTATTTTTATTTTCTTTTACCAGTATAATTTTAAGCCTCTCAACCTCTATCCTGTTTTTAAACTTTCTTTTTAAATAAGCGCTATAAATATTGTCAAAACAAAACAAAGAAAAGGAATTCGAAACTTTAAAAAAATCCGATTTTGGCAGTTAATATTGCAAAACCCTTATATTATTTGACGCCGCTAAATAAAATTAGAAGCAATTGCTTATTCGTTTCCCAAAAACCACAAGAAGCATTTTTTAAATAAAATTTTTCAAAAAGTGTATTTATGTTTTTATTTTGTCTTCCGAAATGACTATTAGCCAAAACTTTTTGAAATACATATCTCAACGAAACTTGATATACATATAAGATAGATAGGCATTGAAAATGGGCGAAATGAGACAATAACCACGCCAACAAAATTATATTTTTCGAAAATAAAAAATGCGTAATAGCATCAGCTATAAAAGATAATTTGCATTACAGGATTGGGTTGGAGAGGTATGCAAATACATAGGATGATTTATTTGACAATTGGGCATATCAAATACATAGATATGTCTCCGGAACTACCGTACCAAACTTTACAAACTGGAACTGAAAAGCAAAACTTTCAAAATAATTGAAATCGGACAAAAATTGCGGCCACCTCTCATATAACGTTAAAAATGTTGTTTTTATTTCAATTAATCGAATAACAAAACTGAACTGACTCGCCCCGAGGAAAAATACGTTTGAACGCCTACTCGCTTTCACTCACCAACCCAACTCTTTCGGCCCTTTTCGTTTTAAAGGGTATGGTACGATATGTCGAATATTAAAATGTCGAAACTAAAAATACCGAAAAAAAAAAATTCGAAAAAAAATTGTTGAAAACCTAGAATGTCGGAAAACAAAATGTCGAAAACAAAAATGTCGAAAGGAAATATATCGAAACAATTTTGAATTTGCGAATTTTGCACATCATTCATTACATTGTTTCGATAGGTTATATGTAGGTATGTTGTTTTGATTTATTTTTTCTGTTACCTGAACAAAATTACTTATTTAGCACATCACTATTTACATATATTTCCACTGCTTTAACTACACATATACGATATTACGGTAAACTTATTTACAAGAAATCTCTCGGCTCTTATCCATACAAGTAAACTCACCAGTTAAGTTAATTTATCCACCAGCGTTTTGGTCGATATCTGACCAAGTGAATAGCAATATCCCAACGACCCAGAATTCAGTGGAAACGTGGCACAGAGCATTGCAAATTATAATTGATAAGTCTCATTTCTGAGTGTATAAATGAATAAGTTATTTAAAACCCGAATACATCATTGTTAGAAATAAAATGAATTTAATTTGTTCTGGAGGTTCAACGAAGTCTAAAGTAGCCTATCAAATAAATTTGATACTATCATAACTAGCAATGAAGCTAATAAAACATATCGTTAAACTTCATGGTCCGTAGTTTTATTTACAATATGCCCATTTCGACATTGTTCGACATTTTTAGAATATTATTATTTTTTCGACATTTTTTATTTCGATCAGAAAAGTCTTCGACAAAAAGGGCTTTTACCTTTTCATCGTTTTAAGTTTCGACATTATTTTTTTCGACATATCGTACGGCTCCCCGTTTTAAATCATCGTATAATCGTTGTTTTGTAATTTTTATTTTTTCGATCAAATTTGTTCTTGTTTTTAGATTTTTCGATGATATTTAATCGTTATTTTTATTTTTAGTTTTTCGATTTTCAATTTTTTCGAAAATAACAATTATTTTTTATCCAAAAAATAAAGATCTTAATCTTTCAAATTTGATCGAAAACAAAATAATAACGATCAAACTTGATCAGAAAATAAAAATCATAAAATAACGATTAAATCATAATTTTTTTATATAAAAATTATAACCGTTACGGTCCCTGATTTAATTGGATAGATAATAAAAAATTGTATTTATTATTCAAAAATATTGAGATGATGAATGCATATCGATTCGATATTAAAAATTGTTTGAATCAAAATTATTAAAAGTTTATTCGCCACTCAAAAATATTCGTCATGCCAAATTATTTGAGTGACGAATACAAAGTAACGTAAGCGACCTAAATTAAAAAGACTCGAACCCCGGTTGATTAGTAGTAGTAGGAGGAAAAGAAGTATATTTTCAGTATTGGAAAGTACAAATTAATAAATTTACACTTAATGTGACTTCACCTACTTTTTTGGAAATCTAATTTTATCATAAATTAGAGAATAGGGAGTTACTTGCCTTGCAGGCTGACTTGCATAACAAAAATTAAAAATTCACTTGATTTCAATTTCACATCGTAAATCCAAATAATATTCTGAAGTTAATAATAAATATAAAAATTGTCGGATATATATCTAACAGCACAATGGTGATGTTAAGAATGTTAATGGAATTAAATAAATATTTAATGCGATTATTATTCAACTAAATATTCGAGCTAAAAAAGGATCTTACTTTTACAAATTTTGCGCTTTTGTGCAAATATACATAGGGTCATATAAACTGATTTAAGAAGAGTTTTTTTTTTTTATTGTAGAATAATTTCTATTTCTATTTGCAGCAACTGCTTAACATTTGGGTTTAAGTAAATAAAGTTTAGCTTCTTACGCTCGATCAACATTAATCTCTTAAACTTTCGAATAATATTTGGCTTGCACTTTTCAATTACACCTTTTGTGTCCCTCCTATAGTAGTGTATTTTATTTACGACTTTTGCTAAAAGTTTTCACGCTTCGAAATTTGTGCCGCTATTTGCACAGTTACTTTATATACGTATGTATATTTCTATTTTAATCGAAATAGAAGTAGCTAAAAGAAGAAGAAATGTGATTGAACCTTAAAAGATCGTCTGAAGATATTTTGAAGTCTGCTAAAGCATAAAATAGTTAAACTAAATATATAGCTGTAAAAAGAAATTAAAAAATGCAAAGAAAAAAGTTAATGTTTAGAAAAAAAAACTCTAGTAAAAGTCAAAACTCATAACAAATTACAACTGGTGAAAATCGAATTGACCGACCACCCTAAGGTTAATAGACAGACTTACGATCTGCCTACTGTGTTACTACGAGTGAGAGTGGGCGACGGCGGCCGTAGTGCAGTTTAAAAATTAATTTATTTGTATATTTAGATATAATACATCAATCATCAATATGCTTGGATATTTGTTTAAAAATTTTAGTAAACGAATAACGTCCATTAAAAGTATTTTCACAATATAAGTTTATTATTATTATTATAAATTTTTAAATTTACCATTTTATTAATACAAATAATACATTTTTATACCCCAGTGCACTAGTGACCTAGGTATTATAGTTTTGTTCCCAATATGTTCCGTCCGGTCGTACACGTAACGGATAACTGGAGTAACTAATGAAGATATCTCAAAAAAAATTGGCACGTACGTCTCGCACATTAGTAAAACGGATAACACTCTCTGTATCGCTCAAACTTCGTAAAATGGCTTTCTCCGTCTCAATCAAACTAGTAAGAACAAAATTTTGAAAACTGAGTTCCTTTACAAAAATTAAAATTGTCCATAAATTAATATGAAATCTAGCAAGTGGCATACCATTTTTGGGTCTTTGTTAAATGCGCCAACTTTAAAAGTTACTTGCTATATTTTACTTTTTTTCAGTACAGTCAATTAAAATTGGGTGTAGCATTAAATGTAAAATTTTGTTTGCACAAAATGCCATTTTCTTCTTAGCTGGAGCAGTTGACTATAAATTTAGGACGACAATTTCAAGAAGCCTTACTCAGAATTAAATAATAATAATAATACTAATAATAATAATAATTAGGCACATACACCATAGCTTGATGTTTGGCCAAATTTCTCCTACATTTTTTAGGTATTGAAATTCTTATGTAACAAAAAAAATGTGTAATAATTTTTACACACTTTTTCTTTAAAACAACGCAGTAAGTGTGAATGTAGATTTACTTGATGTTGTAACACAAAATTGAGGGGCATAGTGTTTTACGCCGACTCCGTACGGAAAATTTTTTTCAATACAGAAATTCTCTCGTAGGTTTGCCATTGCCGACCGACGGGTGACCGCTATTAAAAAAAACTTTTTCGATAATTTTTGATGTTACTTCCCTCGGCCTTGATTTGAACCCGGGACCTACCGAATGAAGCGCGCACCCGCTACACACTCGGCTTTAGATTTTTTCCTTTTCGTTTTTGTTTTTAACGCCTATAATTTTAAAAATATAAGACTTCGATTTTTATTTTATTTTTCTGTTAACTACTATGACCTAACTTGTTACCCGAATACGGATTGACATCGCCCTCTGGGACATCCTGTATGTTGCCCTTGACCCAATGTAGGTTAGCATTGCAAGTAGGTTAATGCGAAATCGGATAATAACTACGCCCACATAACGGTAGTTAAAGAGTTTCGAAAATATCCGACATTTTCGTGACTACAAAAGGTAATTTGCTCAATTTTGATGCACAGAATTGGGTTGGAAAAGAAAATTAATGGAATTAAAAATTTTGAGAAATATCCTTGGCACCGGACCACATTAGAGTAAATAGACACGTAGTACATATGTAAAGTATATCCGCTTCTCCTTTATCAATTAAGCATAAAAATTTAAGATTTGCGAACAATTTTGTAGAAAGACTGTGTTACGTTAAAAACGTAACAATTTATTTTTGCCAACATTTTTTTTTTATAAATAACAATTGTTTAAGTTTTAAAAGTGAAGCATATTATATAAATTGGATTTATTGCACACTGATTATTTGAAATAAAAAATGCGCCGAGAATATAAAGCTCTTTGCACTTATAAATTCAATTTTTTATAAAAATGCATGTCTTTTCAAATTATTGGGGATAACGGCAAAAAATAATAAAAACACGTTATTCGATAATATTTTCAAATATTTTAAATGGAAAAAAGAAAATCGAAACTCATTTTCGAATTAGCCAAAAATGCATATTTTCACTAACCAATTGTAACATCGGTTATAAAAAATATACATAGTTATACTAAGTTCATTTGGTTTTTATCCAATGCACGCCTCAACCATTTCAAATGTGTGTTTATGTTTTTGATCTGAAAGTAGTATGAGTATCTGCAGTGAGCTCCCCTCGGACACACTTCGCACGCTATTTTAGCGGAAAATTATGTAAATATTTCCTTTTGCCACAAAAACACTAGAAAATCTCTGCAGCATCACCATCAGCACTGTACCAAAGTTTGTTTATACGAAACGAAATCTCAAAATATTGCTGCATGCGCATATTGTTTTGTTTTTTTTTTTTGGTTTATTTACTTATACATATATACCCAGCAGTTAACTAGAGCTAATTCCGAATTATCGATTTACTCAGCAACCACAATTAGTTCCGTGCTTTCTAATTTCATATAAATCATCATAAAAAATTGGTCGAAGACATTCCCAGCAGTAATTTTCGAATTGGAACTTCAAAATAAATAATAACTAACTTAGTAAAACCAACGTTCTATTAACTTAACAGCAAAAACGACGTAAAATATATATACAAAATACACACTTCGCTCGCCCACTTACGTCATATAAATGTTTACCAAATATCCACGAGGATTTTCATACTGATTATTTCATTCATTTTTTATAAAAACTGTACTTCATTCTAAAATATACGAAAATAGTTTTCAATCGTTAACATGTTTAAATTTCCATTTGAAATAAGGTAACTATAGAGTGTGCATATTTTGAATTCCTAGATTTTTCTAATATCTTTGTCAGAGTGCACAATTTAAACATGTTAACGATTGAAAACTATTTTCGTTTCAGGTACAGAGGAAAGAAATCTCCAGATGCAATACTCACTGAAATTTGTTGGTGGTATAAAACACCTTTGAAGAAGAGGAAGAAGGGGAAGACAAAGATGAAATTCCACAATATCTGTTGGACGAAATTTCGACCTTTCTGATGATGATGTCGATAACCAAGATATTAGAGAGAGCAGTGATGTTGATCCACAGCCGCCTGCTAAACGGCAACTGGCCAAATGATTAATTTAATTTATTTAATTTTTTTACTTAAAACTTTTCATAACTAACATTTCAAAATTATATTTCTTTCCATATTTTTATAATTTCTTTTTCAATGTTTCTTCAAAACCAACACTGAAAAAATTGGTACATAAGAAATGAGAAGTAAATTAATATTAAGCTGGAAAACGCAAGTTTTGTATTATGATTGTTTTCTTTTCAAATGAAATTTACTGAAGAAACTGAGAAGCATATTATAGGTTAAACAGAATGCAAAAAAGACTTAGTTTTGTAGAAAATATGTTCAAAAAGCATGAAAAAAAATTTTTTCAATATTTTGCTTCATAAGCAATACAAAAATTTTCTAAATCAATTTTTTTTTAATTCTAATTGTTGCACAGGTCTCTAGCAATAATTTGGCTTTAACAGATTGAAAAAATATCAATTAGTCGACGAGTTATAGCCAAAAAAAAACCATATAAACAATATGCTGAAAATCGGCATTTGACTGCAAAGTTCGAAGGTCGATTAAAAAAAATTCGAACTAACATAAACAAACGCCGCGATACGGGTCTTCTAATTTAGCCTCTATTTTCATCCCTCACTCTCAGAATCGACCTAACTTTTGCTAACCTGAATTTGTTCCACAGTGTTATTCATTTAGCAAATTAATGCGTCGGGCAAAGTAAGTCGTCTAATACTGCGTTTCATCAACTTTTACGTTTCGATTTTTATCGATTTTTACTCATGGCAGACCGGAGATTATTTTTCAGTTGACGCATTGTTGAAAAAGAGCGTTGGATCGTCGATGTCGCTACTGATAGATCAGCCATTATAAGCAAGATTTGATGAACATTAGGGAAATCATTTTCGTTGCAGACACAAAGTGCTTTAATAGAATTGTGGTTATTTTTATCCAAAATTCGTATTCGCCAAAGTTTTACTTCATCGTCAAATACTACAGCACAAACGTCTGCAAAATCGAATAGTATTTTTCAAAGAATTGCTTATCTCCACATTACGCCAATGAATCTGACAACAAACTATTCAGATTTTCTTCACTCTTAATTTTTTCTTTACTGCATCTGTCAACTTTATAGTTTCATCGAGATCTTGATTTTCAGTTTGCAGAACTCGACTCAATTATAAAGCCAGGGAATGAACCGGATCGCGTACTTGCAACGAAACTTGAAAATCTAAGGTTTAAATTGCTGCTAGAAGCTGAAGCGCTGCAGCAGCTGGTTTTGAATCTGGCTAGGTTATTAGAGATGTTTTCCAAAGCGCTTAACTGCTGGTTATAAGTGGAAATAAATTTTGACTTATTCGTTCCACGCCGTTATTTTAGATTCGGCAAATTAGAAAAAACAACGCAGCATATTAAATTACTAACTATGTCCTCATACTACCTAAATTCCAAAGTCTAAAATATTGCAAATAAACAAAGAATTTTTAAAAATTCTAAATTTTTGTAATTCCAGCATTCCACCTTGCAACTGATTGCTATCGATACACAGCTGACCTGCAGCACAGAAAATATATAGAAATTAATGATTTCTTTCAGTATTATTACTGCAAATCATATCGCTATCATGTAAATCCGAAAAGCTTATTTTACAGTTTATATTTTAATTTAATACTTCTCTGCGGGGGAGGGGCGTGTCGCCCCTTTCCTTTATATAAAAATAAGTTTTGTGCATGCGTTAAATGGAAGAAAACGCGCTAGACTGTTAGCCAGCATTTTATTTTACTGAAATTGAATGGGCTACCAAACTGCATACCTGAAAAGTTTCTGGAAACTCTGATATATCTACATATGTATATAAACTAAACATGACATGTGTGTTTGAAGTTGTTCGGAATGTCTAAACATTTCAAATCGGTCATGGTAAAGCTTAAAAAATTGCTGAAAAAACACTATGATTGAATGAATTTGGCACCAATTATTTATGTAGGTAAGTGAAGTATTTAGAAATTATTCGTATAAAAACTTAAAGTTAAAAGTTAAATGATTTTGTATGATTAATGCATATCTGGAAAGTATTTTTTTAATATGCATACACGCATTTTCATAAATACACACACGCATGTTGCAAGAATGTTCGCTTTTATTTTTGGCACTTAAACTAAACGTTCTCTCCTCCCTCTCTTGCGTGGGTATTGAACAGTGTTGCCACTGATAGAAAGTTTCGAAATTATATTGGTGTTAAGAATCAAATTTTTTGAATGCTGAAAGATATCAGTTGTGCACACCATTTATATTTTTACGGACAAAAAATTATTTAAGTGTTTTGCTATATTGTACGTTTAATATATTCATTTCTTTTTTGTCTGATTTTATTTATGTCAACAATAATTGTTGAACTCAAGGCCAATTTTTTATTTAGAAAGTATTTAAAAAAGGCACCAACAGTCAAAGCGATAAAAATTAAAGCTGCTAGCTGTTTCGAAGATCATTACATCTCCTCGTCAGAGCAAGGCAAGTATCTTACCACCTGTACCAACCTAAAAGCCCGGACGCACTATCTCAATTTATGGCTCATTCTTAATTTTGGAACAAATTTTGTTGAAATTAAGTAAATTTTATCAATAATTATCGAAAAATGTGTACTCCCATAACCAAACTGGGTGATCATTTTGCAATATTTGCATTTCATTCATAAGTAATAATAATTTGGCGCTTACGCCATAGTTTGATATTTGGCCGAGCTTTTCCGACAATTCGTGGTGTGGGTCTCGATGTTGTAACACAAATTGAGGGGCCTACAGTTTAACGCCGGCTCCGAATGGCAAATGATTTATGGGAGAAATTTTTGCATAACAAAAATATGCTCAGAACTTTGCCTTTGCCTGCTGAGGGTCAACCGCTATTAGAAATAACTTTTCTATAATTTTTGATGTAACTTGCCTCGGGCAGGATTTGAAAACGAAACCACCGAATGAAGCGCACACACGCTACACACTCGCCTACGGCGGCTGCCTTTCATTCAACTATTTCTTAATTTTTATTGTCTCTAGAAGCTTTCTTTCGTAATCATTAATAAAAAAAAGAAATTATGGCAATTGAATTCAAATATATTAAAAATGTATGTACACATTCTCTAACATTTGTTCCTTTGATCGAAACTCTAAGTAACCCTGTGGCTACAGAGCCCTCAAGATAAATTAAGACTGGCACGTATGAGCGCACTTGGTTTATGCGAAGTAATTTGGATGAAAATATGTAAGTAATTTACGTTGTAATGATAACATGTTTTAAGCATAAACTCAATTTAAGTACCGCAGTAAGCCACTATTATATGAATTTGTATTTGTTGTTGGTTACAACAAATTCACTTATTATTGTATGAATTTGTGTTTTTTTTTTTGGTACATACATACATACTACATATATAATTTGTTTATGAAAACAACGAAATCTAAGTTTGACAATTTTATTTAATTGATATCTACAAATACAAATGCAAATTCTGGGAAAGGCTTGCATTTTCTCAATTTGTATGGACTTTAGTTTTATTTTAGACTGCGCATATTCGCCAAGCTAATTAATTTCACCATGAAAAGCATATTCTTCACGTTCTTAATTAGCGCTATAACCACCTATGCATTTGTGGCCGATTCCCGTATAACACAAGGGTCCAGTTCTTTTTATTATTATACTTGCGATATGATAAAAAGGTTACATATATTATTAATTTCCAAGTTGTGATACAACAGAATAGGTTTTACAGGATTTAAAGGGGTTTTCCTTTTTCTTACTGATTTCCATATGAGAGTAAGAATCTGTAAAAGCTGTAAATCGTGTAGCGATGGAGCAGAACTAATACCAGCTAGACTCACAACCGATGACATTTAGAAAATTCACATTTCTAGCCCTTTTTTTTTGTTGTTTAAAATATATGTACTATATCACCCAACTGGAGATAAATTACTCTTTAGAAACCCCACGTGTATAACCCGCTTTGCTTGAAATTCCGAAAAGATGCTACATGATCCCCACAAACGATTGGTCTGCTTGATGGGAGTGTGTAGTGATATTAAGAAAACAGATATTTATGGATCGATTTGACTAATATTCAGAAAGCGCACAACCTGCATTGGAGGATTACTTACATCAAACAACCAAAATATATTTTATTCGAGAAAATATAGTGTTTTCCAATTACACTAGAAATGAATTCGATATGTACTAAATGTAAGTGAAATGGTACATATTTGGGCTATACTCTTTATTTTTTACACTCACGGCAACATTGATAAAAACAAACAGACGCACAGAAAAATGCAGCCAAATGTAAAACAAAAGTTTAGTGGAAATATTAGGCAATTTTCTGGCTATTGTTTCGCAATACATACATACATACATACATATATATTTCTTGTATTGAGCTGTGTAGAACAAGTGTTGAGTGTAGCGATAGCATTGCAGATCGAAAAATAAACAAAAGTAATTCACTGCATTTTGTTAACAGTTCGTTGTGTTTTACACACGCTTTAGTTTGATTTAAAAACGCTTTGAAATACTTACTATATTAATTGCAGCACATTTGTTTTTTTTCTTTTACATGGAACTTTTTATAAACTTCATATATGTATATAGTATAAATATATATCGTGTGTTTTTTCGTTTTCACTTTTGAATATTTTCGATAGGCATATCTGACTAAATACTTAATGCGTACGCGGCAATTGATCAAAGCGCAAGTTCATCGCAAACTTTTTTCGAGGCTTTCAGCAATTCAACGAATAATTACTTATTTCAAACATCACTCTTTTTTTTTGACAGCTAAAAAATTAGCTTTTTTTCGAGGGAAGAAAATATTTTGAACAAGCACAAGCAAAATCAAGCAAAATATTGAGTACGCAAAGAGTTTACAAATGTGATTTAAAAGTCTATTTCTTCTGTTTCTGTTCTTTCCGAATTTTAAAATTAATTGTTGCCTTTGATATTTTTATACTTATAACGTAGCTATACTTTGAAGAGACTTCGTTTCGAGAACAAATTATTTGTATTATATACATAAATTCGTATGGAGGCCTAAAACCCCCAACTGTTTTACAGATTGTATGATAAATATGGATGTTATATTCCAAAAAATAAAAGACTCTGAATCAATTGTTACAAAAAATACAAAATAGGCGTTGTATGTTTAGATAAAACTAAAATATTTATAATTGGTATAAGTCGATTAACAATTTGTTCAAAATTTTCTTTTATGTTTCAAACATGAATAATAATAATAATAATTTGGCGGAATATAAGAAAAAGACGTTTATTCTCGGCTTCGGCGGTCGCCGTGTTTCAAACATTACAATAATTGAAACTTATGTCGGTATTCAGTAACTCAGTCTCATCTCAAGTCACTTAATTTGAGACTTTCAATTAGAGACATTTTTTGTGATTTGAGACGATTTCGGTATTCAGTAAGCCACAGTCACAAAAAAATTCACCAAAGACTATGATGAAAAGCAGTAGAGACAATCACCTGATGGTATGTTCAGCTAGAGAAGCACAATCAACTTCAATGAAAATGTGTTTATCGATAGCACACTATATACTTTTTCAATTCTTGGTCAACAGCATTATTGCTCTTTAAAAATTAAAACAATATGATTATCGTAAAATGAACATTGAAATTAACCGGTCAAAATTATTTTTATTGCATTTTATTTGAACCGATTATTTATAATGTATGCAAATATTAGAACTATCTACAATCGATGAAGGCAGCTACTCATCCATATGCACATTCCATCAAAATGGCAGATCAAGGTAAGTAAATGTAAACAAATACATTTTTCTTATAATGCTTGTTTTATTAAAACTTACTCAATTTATTTGTTTTGGGACCTACTCAGGACCAGCTGACAAATTAGTGACTTTATTTTGAGACTTGTGACTTGAGACGGCTTACTGAATATCGGATACCTAGCCTCGAAATCAATCTCACTACCGTAAAGTCTCAATTAGTGACTGCTTACAGCATACCGGCATTAGTATAATGTCTCTTAATTACTTACCATACTTTAGTACTAAACTAACTACATACATTGCATTTAAGAATATTATAAATACATTTTACAAAATACCTCAGTTTTTCTTATATTTTAAATTTAGTTATTTTGCTTTTGTATGCAAGAAAAAATAATAAATAAATCTAATCTAAACAAAGATTATTTGCATGCAGCTTAATGCATTTAAATGGTGTAAATATTTTGATACGAACGCGCCGCGAATTTATCTGTATTTCTTATCAGGAACTATAGAGAATATTTAGGAATCATCAATCAAGTTTAAATTTTTAGCTAAAAGGTGTTAGTAGGTTTTTATTTAGTACCATTTTTTTTTTTTTAATATACTATGCGCCGACCAGACCTTTTTAAACACAATTATTTTATTATTTTGTTTAGTTGTATTATACAAGGTGTCCCAAATCTGCGCTTGTTACTTTTGATGGTGGAAATGGAGTGAAATTTGAAAAGCGTATTCCCATTGAATTTTTTACATGGAGTTGAAGTTGGCCAATCGAAATATTGTTTTCACCTACAATTCTATGTGCATATGTAGGGTGCATCACTCCGCATACAAAAAAAAAAAACAATCGGTATTGTGTTTCCATCGGAATTATAAAATCCATTATATTTTAAGTTATTCGCCAAAATATTTCAGAAAAATATTAAGATTTAACAGATCTGCAAACATTTGAAAATATTTCCAAAAATTTAGTTTTTTATAAATACAATAAGTTTTTTTTTGAGCTCAAGGTCAGTATAAGGATAAGTAAATATATTGGAAAAAAGACAACAACAGTCAAGAGTGGTATAAATTATAGCTATTTCGGAGATCACCACATCTCATCAGATTTCTTTCATGACTCCACCGGGACTCGAACCCACAACCTACGACTTGCTGGGCAAGTGCGTAGCCACTGCACCACAGTCGGCATGTAACTGGCCTTGAGCTCAAAACATCAATATTATTGTTTAATAAAATATCAGGCCGAAAAATAATATACATATATATGAATAGTTTTTTTTTAAACTATATTTTCAAACCATAATACTTTTTAATAATTATAATTGTGGTGCTATTTTTGGCATTTTTTAGTAGATTGGTTTAAGGAAAACTTGAATAACAGAAATGTCCATTCACGGCCCAATTTTTTTCTTCGCAAATCTCACTACGAGTAGTATAATTTCGCTGAATAAATTTCTTTTATGCCGACATTTGAAGCATAACGTGATTTATCATCTCATAATAGACCACATCATTATTTAAAAAAAAAAACATTTTTATTTATAAAAGGCTTCATTTGTGGGGGTATTTCCAAATCAGTTTAGCTCAAGTAAATCTCAATATTTTGACGTAAGTCAACCTTTTTTTTTGAGATCCCCCTAAATAATTGTAAATATTTACATAGTGAGAAATATTATTAGTTCAGAATTTTCTAATTTATTTATTTTCTTTTTATTTAACATTTTAGTTGAAAAGCACGGACAACATTGTGGTGAGTCATTTATATTACAAATTTCATTTTCTTTCATCCATAAATAGTGCAGTGCCCAGATCTAGGAAACCCTTTTTACTGTGAAGCACGCGAAACAAAGAAAAATATTGGCATCAATAAGGAATTTCACCAAGTTTTGGGCAACAAATAATTATGGCTAAACAAGTAAGTGATTTAACAACAAACATGAGTTTTTTTTACAAAAAAAAATCTTAACCCTTATCGCTCGTGGGGTCTAAATGGTATACTTTTTCATAAATAGTTTTATTCAAAAAGCTTGAATGTAGTTTTTGCATTAATATTTGTAAAAAAAAAATAAAAAGCCTGCTAGTTATTCAAACCATTTATACAGTGGGCAAGTTTGAACAATGTATTTAAATAATTTATCTAGCAAAGGTAACCAATGCCTCAAATTATATACAAAGTTTATGAATAAAAATTACAGATTAGTTATGTTTAATTTTTCTTTACAATTTCCTGAATTGCATATTGAAAAGTTGAAAACGGCGGCTTTTGCAGCAACAAAATTATAAACGATACATGTAAAATTTAAGGTACATTGAATTGCGAAACTTAAAATTACTCACTTTTTTCTTTCATTTCGAAGAGAACAAGCAAATAAACATTCCAAGCTGGTGAAAATTTGTCATCATTGGCTCAGTAACGAGATTTTTAAAGCAAGTTTAATTATCATTATCCCCCAATGGCAGTTTAATTGATTTTAAAGCCATAAGCAAAAATCTAAAAGAAAGTACTAAAAACAAGGACCGTAACCGTTAAAATTTTTTTATTATCAAAATAGTTCATTAACGAATATTTTATAACTTTTATTTTATAAAACAAAAGTAACAGGTTTTGAAAACTTTTATTTTTTAAGTCATACTTATCAAAGTCAATTTAATTTTTCCCAGAAAATAATATGAATAATAAATAATTTTTTGCTTCCGTGCGAAAAATTAAAATTACTTTTATAAGTATGACTTTAAAAATAAAAGTCAGTGAATGATTTATATTGATGACTTTTATTTATAAATAAAAGTCTTCTATAAAAGTTATTTTTGATCTATAAAATAAAAATATTAAATAACTGTTATTTCTGATTTATTAAAAAAAAAATTTTAAATAACTAATATTTTTTTTAATTTTTCATAAAAATTGCACAAAAAAAAATAATTTTTAAATTTGATTCTAGGTGAAATAAAAAATCGATTGGTGTATTGCACCTGGTTTTAGAAAATTTATTTCATAGCGAATTTTTCAATGACGATTTACAGAAATAACTGTTATTTTCCGTCCCCGGCTTAAAATATAAAGTACCACAAAAGCAGTTGCTCTATAGGTTTACCACTTTTCAGAAAATTCTTGGGCTGTTACCAGCATAGATGGATTGGATTAACGTTCCATTAACATACTACATTTTATACTAATTTATTATGATAAAGTTGCCTTATTTTGATAAATGCTACAAAAAAATTGTATATGTTTCTGATTACTTTTGCATTTTCTTTTTATTTAAATATTCTAATTTTTGGCATTTCATAATAAGCAGAATATTAAGACTTTCTTTTCGTCCTTTTTTAAATTGGATTTTCTCTAAGAAGATAATAGTTTTTAAAGGAGCTCAAGTTATGCGAAAATGGGCGTTTTGATACTTTCAATGAAAACAAAAATCTAAAAATAAACCAATTGATTATTTTGGATGTCAGATTTTTCTCCTTATTTTTGCACTTTTTCCATTTGAATATTGTAAAACACTTCTCACTTTTGATAGTTCTTAAAATAGGAGAATATATAGGCTTTTCGTTTTAAAAGAATTCATACTTTCAGTAAAAAAAAAAGATTACTAAAACTAAAACTAACTAAATATTTTGGATGTCAGATTCTGATTCTACGATGAGTATTATTTTTAACCAGAGTAAACATCATTTGAACGATATGAATGATATTTTGCTAGAGCTAAGAGTGATATACATAGTTCCCATAATAATTCAGTGAATGCGGGTATAAATTCCTCCAAAGGAAGGGTTGTAATATTGTTGTGCTAGAATTCTGATTTTGTGCTATTATCGTATGTGCCATATTTTTCTAGCTGTTGGACCAGTTTTGTTTTTGTTTATTTATTGTGTGTGCTATTTTAAAATGTAAACTAACGAATAAAAAATGGTATTTTAATTCAAGCCCCAACTACCACAAAAACAAAGAGCAAATGTCACTTATACGCCACGCCAAACCGGTAACCCTAGAAATCTGTTCTGTCATGCGTTGGAGTAGTACAATAATTTTATTACAATAATTCTTCATCAAAGAAATCTCATTTAAACCCAAAAAAAATCGAACTTACCTTAAATACAAACAATTTGAGCAAAAGAAAATTTTCGTAAACCGAAAAAAGTTGAATACAAAAAACCGCTGTCCACTGCTGCCACTTTGATTACTTTGCGATTAATATTTATATATATACGAATATAAGTACACACGCACAAAGACACTCACTTATCTATTAACTTTTACTTATTTACTTATGATTTTCGCGCTAATTTTCCATTTCACTGCCAAACTGACAAACTAACCCATAATCCCCTAAAGATTTTAAAAATGAATCGATTTAGTTAAACAATTAAGAAAAAATTAGTTTTCTTAAATTGTAAGTGTTCTAAGAAATTTATGTATACTCGGTTTGTTAATTATTTTTTTAAATGTCTTATCATTTTTGAAGAATATTTTTTATAATATAAATGCCGTTACGCTGCGTTTTGAAGACTGCACGGCTTCTGTCGCATGAAACTTTGTTTTGATAAGTAAACGAATTAATTTCTAAAGAAGACAATTAAGAACGCAATGCTTCTGTGTTGCACTGCTAAATCTTCAAAACTTAGAAGTACTAGTTGTGCGGACAGAAAATTATTTATGTAATATTGAAAACTTTTTAATATGAGTTAAAAAAAATTTAGTTCGTATATGCAATCAGAAATAGTTCAATTCGATTTCGGCCACTTGAATGGTTTAACTAAGACGAATATATTTTATTTTTCACTAACGTTTGCAAAATCATTTCATTAATAATTTTCAATATACATATAACTTTTTAACAAAGCGAGTGCTAACGTTTATAATGAAAATTGTATATCCATATTTATTTACATGTATTTACTGCATATATACTTTTATAAGTATATAACTTTTAATGCAATTTTTTCACTTGTTTTCTAATGATTTAATTTTTAATGGCAACATAACATTTTTTCATCCTTTTATTAGCTGTTATTATAATTTTAATTAATTACTTCAAACTTTTTTAAATTTTTGCTTTAAATTTCAACTACGTATATTCCCGCTTATCACTGCATTTACGTTTTAATTCCGCTTTTTTCGTATACACTCCATTCGGTTGTCCACAGTCAACTGAGCGCAATTAGTTTCGGTGGAGCATTTTTGTAGCTCCCGCTATGTCGATATGTAAATAGAAAATTTCCCAAAACAGTGCATAAAAATTTCCCATAACATATGCCTTACAGCTGATTTTTGTTTTGTCAACAAAACAATATAATGTGGGCGTGTAAGTAGGCGCATGCGCCGCAAACGGACCCCATTAATTTTGGCGCCAATGCCAATCTAAGAAAGTGAATCGAAAACAAAAGCCGAAAAATGCTAATATTTGCCTAGCTGGTTAAAATTGTATTTGCCTCTGTAACTTTGTACTTTTCATGTTTTATTTTAATTCACATTCGTCTAATCAATGGCAATTGATGAATCCATCAATGTACTCGTATGTGCGCCAAAATATCCCTGCTATAAATTTTTCTAGCTCAAAAATAGTTCAAAATTAGTTAACCTTTCCACAATACTATAAGTAGTTTCCCGCAGCAATCTCCCAACGGCGGCTTCAGTTGTCTAAGTACTTAAACAAGGAGGTGTCCTTAGGTGTTGGACAGTTAGTTGCCCCTTACGCCTTCCTATGTACTTAGTTCTGCCATAACTTCTGTTACAAGTTCAGGCCGTTATAAAAATTAAACTATAATACATTTTTTAATAAATTTAATTTCATTTAATAATGCATTTATTATATGAGCTATATGAGCGATGCACAAACTTTTACCTTTACCTTTAATGGTTACCTTTTGCTTTCACACAAGCCGTCAAACGATTTGGCCATTATTCAAATGCAGCGCGCACAGTTTCTATTGGTTTTGACGACGCTGCTCGTACCAAAGATATTTTTGAGGCTTTCCAAATTTCTGTATTAGACAAGCCATCTTCTCCAACTCTGACTACGAATTGTAGTCCAGTGGATTAAAATCTTTACTTTCAGACGTCCAATATTCTGCAGCTATGAAACAAGGAAAATTGCTTTTAAGCCACTGCTGGGTGGTTTTTGCCTTGTGTGCTGGAGCAGAATCTTGCTGGAACATCCAATGCATTCCATCGCTCCATTCATTTACCACGTACACTTTTGCCCCAGTTTTAACTCCTTTTTCCATAGAAGGAAAGAGGTATAACGCTTTACAGGAAGCTCCCCACCAAACCATTGCAACAGCTGGTTGGTAACCACGTTGAACTCTTAGAATAACATTTTTTGCGTGTTTGGAAGCTTTTGCGTAAATTTTGTCATTTTGCTTACTAAAAACTTCTTCAATAGTGAAAATTTTCTCATCTGTAAAAACGGCAATGACCGCATTGTCAAAAGATGACTAGTTGACCGACGATAGGCTTTCATGTGAAGATCATCTCGAATAAGCCTTGATATTGATATATCTATTTCCCTTGACATAATTTTCTATTTTCTAATACGTTCGCGTACAGTTTTTATTGCTGAATTGGTTAGAACCGCGCGAGGACGACCATTTCTCTTTCTGTCATCAACTTTAGACATTTTGGAAATAGTGCGGTAAACAAACACTCTCCAAATATTGAGTTTTTTTATAAGCTGATAAATTTCACTTGCGCTTTTTCCACACTTATGTAAAGCAATACGATTTTCTTTAGCTGAATTGAACTGAATATTATCGGATCTTGCAATAGAAACGCACAAAAGTTTTTTTAAATAAAACAAAAACGGATTGGGATATGAATTAAATTCTTTATTCCTGTGAAAGTACATTCGATGCCATTATGTGTGGAGCTCAATTTCTTTTGCATGCGCACCACGGGCACACTTGTCCAGAAGTCCAGACGCTGAACGCAATTTTCAACGGTTTTCATGCATAAATCGGCCGATACTGTGCAATTTCACGTTCGATATTCGTACGAAGTTCATCAATCGTCGCTGGCTTGTTGGCATAGACAATAGACTTGACGTAGCCACACAGGAAATAGTCTAACGGCGTCAAATCGCACAACCGAGGCGTCCAATTGACTGGGCCATTTCGTGAGATAACACGTTCACCAAACTTGGTTTTTAATAAATCGATTGTGACATTCGCTGTGTGGCTTGTGGCGCCGTCCTGTTGGAACCACATATTCTCCAATTCCATATCATCCAATCCGGGCCAAAAATATTCGGTTATCATTGAGCGGTAGCGATTCCCATTCACAGTAGCGTGCCGGTCTTGATCATCACGGAAGAAGTACGGCCCAATGACACCGCCGGCCCATAAACCGCACCAAACCGTAAATTTTTCGGGATGCAATGTTGGCTCATGGAGTACGTGTGGGTTGCTGCCAGTCCAATAACGCATATTTTGCTTATTGACGAAGCCATTCAGCCAGAAATGACGACGACCATAAATTGGACGTAGCGCTCTTAAAGTTGAGACCATTGACTCCGAATTTCGGTAGTAAACTTTAATCATTTCGACTCGTTGTTGGATCGTATATCTTTCCATGATGAAATGGCAAACCTTACTGAAGAGAAATGTCAAAAGAGCGAGAAAAAATATGGCGTCGTTTGCTGTCACTATCGGTCTACCTATTGAAAACCCCTTTATTATTGAGTAGCCACTGCATAAAAATCATAATAAAAAATAACGGCGCATTTTTTTCTGCGAATTCGTCCTCTCTGTATGCTTTGTAAACTTTTTAACAGAATTTATGGCAAGGCATATAGTTAGGAGTTGGTTCCGAGAAAGTTAACTAATTACAGATAAAGTGGTCCTGAACACGTTTAAAAAAAGCACAAAACGAACTAGTTAAAAATTAAATTCAATTAATAACTCTTAGTTTTTTCATATTTTTATTATTAAAATGAGATTTGTACATACATATGTATATGTAGTTGACTATATTTGCCTATCGCAAAAGTAAGTATAAAGATATGTTTTTAACAATATTGACAATATTTCTTAAGTTAAAAATGTTTCGTTATTTTTTTTATAAAATGTGCCTACAGTTATTTCTTGCATAAAAACTATACAAATGTAAGTTTTAAACTTTATACAAACCGTAGAAATATTTAAAAAAAAGTTTTCTTCAAAATTTTAAATCTTAATAAGAGTTTCTAGAAAATGTGTGGTTATGTATTTTTGTAGACCGTTCAATTTCGGCATAATAAAAGATATGAAAGTTGTAACTAACTGTGAATTCTAATTTATTTTTGATAATTTATTTTTCTTCTATTTAAAGAAATTTTGCGGATTCATTATGTGAATAAAATGAGAGAAAAATTAGTACCTTTTTCTATTTTTTAGCATATAAAAACGATTGGTAGTATACTTTTGATTTTATGCAGTTGGTCAAATTTGATTTTTTTTAAATATCCAGTAACCCTCAAGAGCATTACAAAGCAATCAGTCCAAGTCTTGTACTGTGTGACACCTCCCACATTAGAACTTTTCTTCATGAGAACATTTGTTACACATAAAACTCGCAGTTGTGAAACACATCAACTTACAAACTTATAATAGATGTGCTTTTCTTGTGAATTCGAGACGATTTTGGAAGCAGAAGCCATTTTGTTAAAAATCTGCACTCTATAGAGCAAAAAAGTGTATCTCAAAACGTTCCTTACTAACAACTCTACCAAATTTAGTATTTCAAGTCAGTACACAAAACATAGAAAATTATGGAAATCGGACAATAACCACGCCCACCTCTCACATAACAATATTTTACAAAAATCAAAAAAAAAAAAAATACGGGTCAATAAAGGGATATAGTACACGAATAGTTTGGCGAGTCGGTTCCAAAAATTGTAGAAATGTGCGGGACACCTCCCACATTAAACCAAATAGGAATATGTATATCTGAAAGTATCGAACGAACTCTATCAAATTTATAATATTAAAATATAAAGTGTATATATTTCAATTTAATAAGCATAATTTCAAAATTTATTAAAAACAGACGAAAACCACCGGCACGGTTTCACTCAAGCTTAGACTCTTCTTTAGTTGTCTCTTTTTTTTGTATAACTGTAACAGTAGCACCTACTTAGCAAATCGGACAACAAAAAACCAATTTTTTCGTACAGATCGGGCCCTGGTTCACCTACAGGAAAAGAAGTATCCTATCTATATGCCTAATTTCAAGCAATTGATTGAGTAACAAGTTTATAATATCACTGGGATTTATTGCCTAAATATTATTGTTACTGCGTAGAGTGTTGAAACTACTTTATGAGCAAAACTTAATTTTTTGTCTCAATAACCAAAAATTTTAATTTAAAAAATAACAATTTATACTAATAATTGATCTGAAAGAGTTGATTTTTATTGAAGCAGAAAATTTTTATGAAGTGAGTTAAAATTTCCGAATTAAAATGGAAATGTCTATTAACCCTTTAAGCCCTTGCTCTATCAGAGATTCTCCGCAAATATAAATATAATTGAAAAAAAAAACGCTGTTACCATTAAAAATTTTACTCTGAATAAACTCGTACTTCGCATTCATATAAGTGATATTTTAAATTGTAAATTTACTTAATGCGTTCCACTGAGTAATGACTTCTTAGAATCCCGAAATGTTAAATGATTTAATAAGCAATTAAAAAGTTTAAAAAAAATAAGATACCTCACTCAGCTTTATAAATAAATCGTGTTTTTTATCTCACTATCATTCAACCTCTATGACTCGGTATTAATACAATTAACTAAACAGGCAATGTTATAAAAAAAAAACAAGTAAATTGTTAAAAAATAATATCCTTCCACACAAGCGCAAAAAATGGATTCCTTTTACTAACGAAATTCAACCACCTCTTGTAATGAAAATAGTATATATGTTTTCTAGCTTCTGAAGTCAAACTACTCTGTAGTATCAGATTTATCGTTCAAATAAGTTAGATGTACTTTCTCGTTGTCATTGTTTGATTTAATTTGAGTTCCATCTATCTTTGCTGATAATTTTCTCTTTTATTGCAAAAATCACTCAAATCAAATCAACTCTTGGTCCGGTGTTTCTCATCATCTTGGAGATCATTAATTTTTTTTAACTCTACACAAAAGTGGGCGCAGTTCAAGCTACAAATGGATGGAGATTCGCCAGGTTGTTGCTATTCTAAAAGTATTTGAAGCAATCGTCTCCGACAACTTGTCTCTACATAGTTTTTGCAATTCTGACGTATTTTTTGCAATTGAGAAAACTTTTCTTTATACTTTGAATAAATACTTGTTTAATTCTAATAGCCAAATTCCCCATGTTATTTGAATTGAACTTTTCAAGTTTTAACTTACTTCAGAAACAAGATCATCGTTAAACTGTTACTGCAAACACAAGTAGCAATTTGATCCTAAATTTACATGAATTTACTTGGATCTGTAATTGAGGGAATCCCATGATGATTTTATATAAGGTCATGTTACTAGTCAGCTGATTTAAACTTTGATCTAACGTGTATTTTGTTTTTGCTTTCAGTGGTATATCTGTCAAAGCAAAAACAAAATACAATCAACTTTGACAATTATCCCACAAAAATGCAAATGGTATGATTTCGCCTTGCTTCTTCACTACCAAAAATGTAACTTTTTCTCCTCTTATATTTGATGGGGAACTTAATCACAACATGAACGACGGATGTCAGGTTAGATTTTAACATGCACGTCAATGTGTACCCAAATTTCAAGGTTAATCACCCAGAGAATCACCTTTGACAGCCTGATGTCCTAACAGCACACACTGCCGCAATTGTCACTGAAGTTGCTCGCCAGGCAAAGACAAAGAAATTCTATTGCCAACGTACAAAACGATTTATCGGCCGATATTAAAGTACACTGCGCTAGTTTAGTCGCCAGGGGCTAGTAGGACACAGTGGACGAAGCTTTCGACCTGCCGGAACGGCATACTCCGGGCGAAGACTGGGCGTTTTCTGAGCACCACCTACGCCAGAAGGCCGGTACAGCGTATGTACCTCCAAGTAAGTGAGCATAACCTCGTGCTCAGCAAACAGCCTTTTACATATATTTTGCGCCTTCGCAACACTACATGTGATTAGCTATAATTAGATATTTTTATCGTAAAGTTCGGTATTTTTTGACATAAACTAGCATATAACGTTTTCACTTACGAGTTTTATTTGTGTTTGTTTATAGTGAGTTTAAAAATTCATATTGCCTAAAAATGGAATTAACCCGTGAACAATTTCGTGCGATAATTTACTACGATTTTCGACGTGGATTATAGAGACAGGAGTGCATCAATCGACTTACTTCTACTTTTGGTGTTGCTTAGCCACTGTGAAACGATGGTACAACGAGTTCCTACGTGGCCGCCAATCTTTGCAGGACGAATTTCGTGAAGGTCGTCCAAAAACGGCGGTTGGGCCAGAAATAGTCGATGCTATGCGTCAATTGATAATACAAGATCGTCATGTGACATATCGCGAGATAGAGGCATCTTTGGACATTAGTGGGACCAGCATACATTCAATATTGCATGAACATTTGGTCGTAAAGAAGATTTGTTCTCGCTGGATACCGCATAATTTGACAATTGCCCAAAAAAGGACTCGTGTCGATTGGTGTAAAGAAATGTTGAAGAAATTTACCCGCGGTGGATCAAAGTACGTCTATGACATCGTAACAGGTGACGAATCTTGGATCTATGCATATGAGCCGGAAACAAAGCAGCAATCGACTTTATGGGTGTTCCAAAACGAGCCTAATCCAAAAAAAGTTGTTCGCGCAAGAAGCACCTCAAAGCAAATGGTCGCCTGTTTTTTCGGAAAATCTGGTCATGTCGCAACTGTTCCGCTAGATAAACTTAAAACGGTGAATTCTGAGTGGTATACAACCATTTGTTTGGCAAAAGTTTTTGGAGAATTTAGGAAAGCCAACCGCCGAAGACAAGTCATTCTTCACCAAGACAATGCGAGCTCTCACGTATCGATTCATACAAGAGAGTTTTTGAGGACTCAAAAGGTCGAATTGATGGGTCATCCGTCTTACAGCCCTGATTTCGCACCTAATGATTTCTTTTTATTCTCGAACATCAAAAAAAAAGCGAGGTCAACGTTTTTCAACGTCTGAAGGAGCTGTGGAAGCCTTCAAACAGCTCGTTTTAGAGGTGTCCTCTTTTGAGTGGCAGAAGTGCTTTGAAAATTGGTTCAAGCGAATTGGTGTATTGACTTGGATGGAGAATATTTTGAAAAACAATAAAACTATTTTCCTTAATATTTGACTGTGTTTTCATTATTAGGCCCAAAATATAAAAGGCAACCCACGTAGGCACATCCGGTAACTTTGGCTAAGTTACGATCTAGCTATTGCAGCAGCCTTAATTTCTATCTATTCAAAATCAACCCGGACGGGCATAACTAACAGATATCCGGCATGTGGAAATTTTTTGCGCGACACCAATGACCTATTATCTTATGCCATTAATGCCATAATAGCAGTTCAATCATTTCCGCTTGCAGATGAAGGGCCAGAGTTGCCTCGGGATACACGAGCCATAAATTCAATAAGTGAAGCGACCCCGCATTATCCGCCTCTTGATTGGCTCCCAAAAGCCGATGGATCTAGCATCTCTGTCCTTTTGGGCTGACACTGTTCTTCCGTTTAACGGTTTAATGTACTTACTACAACAACAACAACAACATCAAGGTAGAGATGCCCCCACAATAGTCAAGTCTTGCTTTATAATTTTTTTTTGTTTATTTTAATATCAGAGTATGTGCTAAAATGTATTACAGCGTATGTATGTTGTATGTATGTACTCATGTAAAGTATATACTGATATGTACCTTACTTCTTAATAATTTTATTCTATACAAAATTGTAAAATACCATAGAACTTGGTCGACTGATTTTACGCCACACATTTTTTTATTGGTTCCATTGTGACTGGTGGGACATTTTACATTTTACTTTAACATTTTACCAACTATAAATTAAAACTATGTCAACGGAATACAATACAATAGTGAAATATATTTCTTAAAATAGATAAATAGCTAACGTATAAAGTTTTGTTAAAAAATACAAACCAATTTCTAAGTTCTTTGTAACTATTATTTGAATGAAGGTGACGGTGGGACAGTGAAAATCACTGCGGCAAGAATTTTCATCCAATTCCACCACAACAGAAACCAATTGGATCTAATTAGAGTCTGAGAGGCATTTTCTATTTGAGGAACAAACTAGCGGCAGACTAGCAAACCAGCAACTACAAAAAAAATAAAATAATGCAAATAAAAGAATTGAACAACCAATTAATGAAAAATTCTCAAAAGTCATAGCCTTTTTAAAATATTTTTCAACATTTAATGAAATACATTGAAATATGTCGCTTTGCCTTTTACATTGAATGCCCCATACGAACAATTTTTTTTTTACTCCACAGGAAACTGAGGAGCATTGAACAGGCAGTGTTAGCAAAGGAGTTAATTTAACTTTTTTATAATTTAAAAAAACCGCCAAACTGCGAGAGTTTAAATTTTCATTGTATGTTTAAGTATCTAATATTGAATTTATTCAATGCGAATTCATATAAGTTGGTGATGTAACTTTTTGTTGTTGTTGTTATTGTTGTTTGGTGCTATAGCAGTTACTCATACCCTGCAAGATCGGCTTAGCCATGGTCTTTACCATGAAACTCATCTGGGAAGTAACGCGCAGTTTCGACGGGGTCGGACCAAATTTAGAGAGGTCTTCGATTTTAGACGAGTTGGTTTGAGAGAGACAAGTGTTGAGAATGCCTGTGCTGATGCTAGATACCTGGGTAGGACGCTACAATATCCTGGTGTGTCGCGGGACTCAGGAAGCAACTGAAGCGCCTCTTCTGCTATTGCTGGTGGTCTGATCACCCCTCTCACAGAGCTTTAGTTGACTAAAGTGGTGATTGTCTTGCTGAATTTCGTTAACGACCAAACCGTATGCAGTCGGGTCCAGCACTTTGATGGTGTCTCTGGATCTCGACGGCCTCAGAAGGCACCACGTCACAGCATAGTTTAGAGACCTTATTATATGTTTGCTCTACTATGCCACTGTCGCTCTAAAGTTCATACAGCTCATCGTTCCAGCGTCTGCGACATTCGCCGTCACAATGGCATAAAGGTTCAGAGAGTCTTTCTCTCGAACACTCCAAGGGCCATCTCGCTCGGTAATTAAACCACAAGTGAAAATTTTCGTCCAGGAATATAAAACACCTTATTTCGAGCTCGGTATCGTTCTTTTTTGTTGTTGTTATTCTGCGTTTGGATGTAAACAAAAACCAGCTGATATGTAATTTGAAACAGTGCCCAATTGTGCCCGGAAAAAAGTCCGATCTGTTTCAGGCTAAAATAAAACATGTACGATCCTGACTTACTACTACCTGCACCGGGTTTGCATCCCGCGTGGAGTACAGGAAAAAGCTACATATTATGATTAGTGTGAATGCTGGTTCCCAGACGAACAAAGTCTTTCTACTTTTGCGAAATTCTAACTGTCAGTTGTGATGTGGGACGCGAATTCGCTGACTTCTTATCTGACGACAGAAGTTCGTTTTGCCACCTCCAGACCCAGCCACTTCCGGATCTTTATTCAGCTTTAAAAATGGAGAACTAACTGCGCGGATGTTGATTTTTGATTTTTCGCACTACACTTGTACGGAAGGATGTCAGACAACCCGAAATGGCGATATGTTTTGTTCACATTTAAATGAATATTTTTACCATTTTCTTGCCTGATGACAAAATGAATGGAATTTTTTACTTAAAAGCGCTTGACACCACCTTATGCCTGCAACAACAAAATACATGCGATTGTTGTTGTATTTACCTACTGGCTCTACTTGTTCAATGTGCCTTAGGTAGTGCAATATAGCAGAGCCTTTCCATTTCAAGACAACCGGTCCATTCGGGTCATATTTTATAAAACTCGAAGTTGTTGTTTTTTGTCAAAATGATCAGACACGTAGTTGTTAGTTGGTCAAAAAAATTGTTCGATATTTTTCGGTGATACGAATTATTACTTTTTTTTTTAATGTACATACATAACTTCTCTAAAAACTGGCCGATGTTGATAATTCAATTTGCAAAATATTCATAATTAACATGCGAAGAAAAAAATCCCCCCACCTGACCGCAATTTTTTCAAACAATTGAAATTGAAAATTCAACTTTTTCAAAATTTTATTTTTCTCCTTGTTTTTTTCACATCAGAATGAAGACTTCAAACTGTGTTTTGACCAAGCGGCTGTTGGGAAAAACTTTTTGTTTGAGAGATACAATTTTTTTTTCTCATATCAATGCTCAACTCATTTTCAACATTTTGCAAATTGAATTATCAAATTCGGTCAGTTTTACAGAAGTTATGTGCATTTAAACAAAAAATATTTAAAGACGTGAAAATGCGATTTTCACAGTAAAATTAAAATCGCCGAAAGATTAAAAAAAAAAAATTTCAGCCAAAAGAAAAAAATGTATGTACGTGTCTGATCATTTTGATCAAGAAACCACATATTCGAGTTTCAGGTAGAAAGAAAAACATGACAGGCTCAGCAGTATGTTCATTCAAATGGCATACCTAGAACTTCGGCTTCGGTTTTAGCCATGTTCGGCCACCAAAATTTGGTTCGATTTAGTTTCGGCTTCGAACAAAAAACCCGAACTTGTATTTTTCTTAGGACCAAAGTTTAATTTCCAATTGGGATGCTTTAGGAGCTTATTCGGTCGGTAATATATTAAAAACAAACAAAAAGTTTCTTTTTTTCTCCTACGCGTTTCGGCGTCTTCCGCGCCTTCACCGAACTTTGGCCAAACATATTCTTATTAATTTAAAAATCGTATAAAGTTGTCGGTTTTACTCTTGGGAAAAAGTCAAATATGACTTTCGGATTTACATGACAGCGATATGATTTGCAGTAACAATACTGAACAAAATTATTCGCTAAATAACGAATTGAACACTTTTCTCACTGAATATCTGCTGCACAGAAATAGTGAAATTTTTTAACACTGGTTTCTGTTAAAAAAAAAAAAAAAATTGCTGTAAAATATCTAACTACTCCTTCATCATCTCTTGTATCTGGTGGGCAATTATGTAGTCAGTGCTGCAGTTCAGCTTTATACTGATAGTCGGAATCGATTGCAAGGTTTAAATGCCGGTTGATTATAATTTTTACATTAACAATATAAAATTATTAAATTTCGAGCAAAATATAAACTCTTTATTGTTATTTACATAAGTATATATGTATGTATATGTGTATATGTATAAGTATGTTTATGAAATGTATGTGATCTAAACTTGTGTACCTTCTTTGTTTTACTAACAATAACAAATATCTAAAAACAAAGCATGTTAACATTCATTGATATAGTCTTAAATATGTTCGATTATTCTCTGGCATAACTGATGACTCAATAATGATAAAATACAATATTGCACCTTCCTGCGGCGAAGTGACAGATCTCATATTCAGTAAACAAATAATATAGGAGAAATAATAATGAATTTTATTCTTATTGTGTTTTTAATTTGCTACAGTGAAAAATATATGATTTATAGGCAGAGATTTAATAAACAAATAAACCTATAATAAAGCGACTCTTTGCCGCCCATTTGTGTGTGGAAAAAGCTTGGACTACTTGTATTTGACAATTGTCAAAATCGCCAAACCCAAAGTAGCGCTACCACTGCGGGTGTCGCCTTTTATATTCAGTCCAACGTGATGATGTGCGAAATTTGATTATCATTTAAATTTTACGTAAAACTATGAAAATTTCTATATATCAAATAAATATGTAGGTATGTATATGGATCTATGTCTGTTTGTTTGTTTATAACTGCAATTGCAACATGTAGTCTTATTTTTTGTTTTTTTTTTAACTAAAACGTGTCGGCAATAATTTTCTTAATGCATGATTCATTTGTAACTAATAACTAAATTGGGTAACTACAAGCAACTAACCATTTTTGGTACTTCAAACTAATCATCCATTATAAATAAGCTATTGAATTTTGCATTATCATCAACCACCAATACTACGCCGGTATCATCGACATTAAATTCATCTGATAAATGATTACTAAACGTTGGCTCCAACCCAACACTAGTTACCATGCCAGGCATTTCATCGATAACACCTTCTTCACTAACTATTCCATCGTCCATGATATTATTTATTGGCAGTACATTGTCCTCTTCTATTACCTCAATACTATTACTGTCGCTACACAGTAGCTCTGAGGCCAAATCTGCAAATTGGCTATCATTTTCATACCCATCATTCGCCTGCACATCTTCTCTTTCTTCTTCATTCTCACATCCTTCATCGTCATTTTCTTCCTGATCCAATTTTTCTACCTCTTCATCTTCGTTAACAATTTTATTTTTATGTACCATATATTCATGTTTCCGCAACTGTGCCGATTTCTTGAACTGTTCACCACATGTGACGCACTTGTAGGGATTCTCTCCAGAATGAATTCGCATATGTACAAGCATATTGTTCTTTTTCGTAAATGCCAATTTACAAATGCTACAAACATGTGGCGTAATTCCTTCGTGTATCATGCGATGCTCCTTGAGATGACCTTGCTGTCGGAAGGAGAGTAGGCAGTGTTCACATTGATATGGTCGGGCATCATCGTGGATGCGTTCGTGCGTAATAAGTGCGGCCAAAGTGCGGAATGCTTTACTGCACGCCTCGCACTTATGCGGTCGTTCTTGTGTATGGATTCGCATGTGCATTTTATGGGTAAAATGGTGCTTGGACACCTTGCCACAATAATGACAATAGTGTGACTTTTTTCCTATTGCTGGATTCGCATCATCACCATCCTTTGATGCTTCGTCACTGTCAAATTTTTGATGCTTACGCAGATGTTTGTCCAAATAGTGTTTCGATTTGAAACTAAAATGAAGGTTAAATAAAATATATTCAATATATAGATAGATTAATTTCGTTTTATGATTTTACCGTTCTGGGCATTTATCGCATTGGAAATCGCGTTCTTCGGTATGTTTGGTCATGTGATTTTTCAGTACATCAGATCGGCCGAATATCTCACCGCAGACATCACAAATGCAACCCTTTCTTTCGTGTATGTTTCGTATATGGCGTGTTAAATTGGAACGTAATTGATATGTGCGTTCACAATGCGGACACTGCAGTCGTTCATAGGCGGCAATTTTGTGACATTTCGCGTGTCTTTGCAGGCGAGAAAGTTGTGGAAACCACTTGTTGCATTCCTTACAAAGATAACGTTTATCACCATGCGATTTGTTATGTTCGCGTAATTCTCGTTGTGTATCGAACTCCGCATTACAGGTGGGGCAAGTGTAGCCTAAAATCTGAAATGGAAGGAGAACATAGCACTAAATATTACACTACACTAATGCAGTAAGTACGTACCTTTCCTTCATTGGTTATTTCCTCTTCTTTATTAAATAGGTGGCGTTCGTGCAATTCTTCATCATCTAGCGCTACCTCGTTTTCTCCTGTTTCAACAGATTCCACATAATCATCACAATCAAAATCCTTACGTTCTTCTTTGGTAAAATCTATTTGACAATCGTCGATACCAATAGAATTTTCGTATTCGTCTTCGAAATCCTCATACACTATATCCGTATGATCTTCCTTAATCATTGGTTTGTCATTTGTATTGGCCCTTAGATCGATTCCAGCTCCTTCGTCGTCTTCCGAAGAGAATATTTCTTCAATGATGTCTTGAGGTTGAAACACATTCGCATTCATCTCTGCTTCATGTATATTTTTTTCCTGCAGAGATTCAGCCGCCATCGACTCATCATCAAGCAGCTCTATCACATCATCGCCATCATTTTCTACGTTGATTTCTCTAATCGAATTTTCGTTGAATTGCTCATCTATATCTTCTTCATTTGCAAATTCATCCGCAGTTGCGTCTAATTCTAGTTGCATACGCTTTTCAGCAATTACCTGTTCTGCATTTATTAATCCATTTTCTTCGGCTGTTGGTCGTGTACACATAATTACACCTCGTTTACGTAGCTCCAACCGCAGACGTTCTGCAACTGGTTTTTCTTTGGGATTCTCTGTAATCAGCACTTCCATTTGTTTCCCGTCGCCAATATCAACTGTAGAAGTGGTTACCTGCTGTTCATAAGCTTCAAGGGGAAAAGGGTTTTCCGCTACTGTTGGCGATGGCTCCTCAATTGCAAAGTGGTAGTCTTGCCCAACTTCGTTAGTTGAAGTGCAAATATTTGTATCTACATCAGATGCCAATCCATCTTGGCTTACCATAACTGATGACTGTGCTTGCGTCCCTAAATTATCCAAATCGATTTCACCCTGAGCGTCTGTGGTGGTACTTATTGCTTGTGTTTGCATTTCCTGACGCAAACGCTTCTCAGTTTCTTCGCCTTGTTTACGCAGCTTGTATGAGAAACGCAAACCAAACTCACAGTGCTCGCAGATATGCTTGGGTAGTATATCATCTTCCGTTATCTTAAATAGAAGGAATTTTGATTTAATATTTATTTTTTAAAGAAATTTACAATTTGTATACAGTAATGTTCGCGCACACTCTCAATAGCTCCGTCAGTTGTTCGTTATCTTGAAAACATTTTAGCATTTCTGTTCCTCCGCAGATACGACACACTTCCATATTTGGTGTATAGATTTTCACACTGATTTATATCTATTAAAAGTTATTTATGTTGATTAAAATCAGCAACAAATTGTTTGTTTACTCAAGAAAACCAAGAGTTTTTGTCACGATTTGTACTCTGCTACCGTTCTTCCAGCTGTTCGAATTGGCAGCTAACAATCGAAAATACAAGCTAAAAGTGATCGATAAACAGTGTTGTACAACGATAAAACTATAACTTTTTCGAAATTCTTTATAAAGTAGCCATGTAAGATAAAATATAGTGACGCATGCAATTACACTTTTATTCTACGTTGCTGTTGTTGTTGCTGTAGCGGCATCGCCGATAGTTAGTATGAATTCGGCAAAGATAATAGTTCGACGTGCAAAAATAGCTTTACTAAAAATACCAGCAAAAACTCGCACACGAAAGAACCCGCGTAAAAGAAGCATCTGAAGTAGTTTTGCACATTCACCTTCCAATAAAACTACCAAGATTCGGGTAAATTATCTACAATATTTAAATTAACTTTGGGTAGCGATTAGAGTAACCGAGAGTTGATATATTTAATCTTAATAATTAAATTAAAATAATAAACACTTAGGTATCTCAGTATTTTTTATTAATAGTAAGTAGATTTGTTTTTTGTAGACATGTACATATGTACATATGTAGTTGTTTTAGAGATAATTCTAATGTTCCCAAATATATACATGCATATACACTCGTATAGCGTATTAGTTAATATCAGTTGCATCTATCCTACATCCTCTACTGAATCTCATTTAATTCATGATTCACCGTGTGCTCCGTTAATAGCCGACGAGATATGAACTGCATGTTTGGGCATTCATTGCATTTGAAAGCGTGCGGCAATTTATTGTGTTTCTGTAACTCTTCTGAACTCGAGAACATCGACTGGCAAAGTTCGCATTGGAAAGGCTCTCCAGAGCTATTGTGTTCTCTCAAGTTATGCGTACGCAGCTCTTCACTACTGCTAAAGCAAAGTTCGCAAAGCTTGCAGGCAAATTCTTTTGAGGCAATGGCAATGTTGTGTGTAGTTAAATGGCGAATAAGGCTTTTTCTAGAAAGTAATTGTATCATAAAATTTCACATATACTTATGTATACAATTTGTATACGTACTTGATAGCAAAACATTTAAAACATATTCGGCATTGATATTTCTTCGCACGACTCGGCTCCAACGCCGATGTTGTCATTAAGTCTACTACGTGCGCCGATGAGCTGACTATATCAGTTGCACTTTCTTGCACCGAATCATCGATAAACACTGTGGTCTTATCATGCAGCGGATCATCATCTATATATTCGAGCAGCATGTCCCCCGTATTTCCTTCACGACTCGTACATGACATGGCAGAATCGACACGAACATAGTCGTTTAAGTGTTTCTTCATATGTTCTTGTAGGGAATTATTGTCAGCAAGCACCTCCTTGCAGATAGCACAAGTGATTAGCTCCATACTGCCGTGTTGTGATTTAATCGTGTGTCTTTTTAGAATATGAGTCTAAAATGGAAGAAAATTTGATAGTATATATGTATATATATATGTATGTATATAAGTATATGTAAGTATGTATCGTCGCACCTTTAAACCATCCTTTTGTCGGAAGAGCGCCCCACACTTTTCACACGGAAACGGTTTTTCGCCAGTATGTCTTCGCATGTGGAATACCAGACTCTTGCATTGCGTAAAACCTCTATGGCAAACCTCACATTGGTAAGGCTTCTCACCAGTATGGGTGTACATATGCTGTTTGAGCGATACATTTTGGCTGAAACTCTTATAGCACACATCGCATTGAAATGGACGATTGCCTTCGTGTGTCGTCATATGACGTGTAAGATTAGTTTTGGTACTAAAGTCACGATTGCACTTAAAACAGAAGAAACGTTTGGAAGGAGCTAATTCGTCGACCTTTTTCACTCTCACGTTCCGGCTAATTATTTTATTTTGGGTTTTGCGTATTTTGGCTTTAGGTTCAAGCCCGACTGTTTCTATGCTATGGGTTACTGATTGTGTTGTATTAGCAACATGTTCTTCTTCACTGTTAGCCTCTACTATTGTTTTCATTTCAAGATCTGTATCCTCCAATACCTCTTCACTGCCATCAAATAAAGGTATATCATTAGGTGTTCCTTCCGCTTTGCTTTGCATTGAGTTGTTATCTTCAAGGTACTCGTCACCGTCTTCAATCATTGCTTGATATTCTTTAAAAAATCCATCACTCCTACGAGATTGCTGGTCCACTTCACCAAGGCTACTGCGGCTATCATCACTTGGTTGCAGATTTTCTTCCAAAATTTCAAGTTCTGTTTGTGACTCTTCGTCTGTATAGTCTAGTATTTGTATTTCGTGCTGTGGAGAAGCCTCATTTTTAATTTCATCATTCGAAGTGGGCTGCTCGCTGATAAGTTCCGTTATATCCGCGTCACGTTTAAGACCACTTTTGGAAAGTTTGTCTTTGCCTTGCGCTATTTCCTTTTTAGCGTTTTCTTCGACGAAGTTGCTGTCTATATCTTCTGTGCTATAGCCTGGTGTATCGATAATAACGCAATTTTGATTATTTGATTCAATTCGCCCTTTATTTTCTTGCTTTTCAGTAGCAGTTGTTTTTCTTTTATTTAGAAGTTTAGAAGATGAACCTGTGTCTTTCTCCGTTTGCACTGAAACTACGTGTCCTAATTCCTCTGCCTCCTTTTCGGCGCATTCATCTTCAAGAACCGTTGACAGCAGTTCTTCATCCTCATCTTCGTTGCTTTTGTTTTTATCTGATGTGCTTTTGGTTACCAATTGAAAATCTTGACTAATTTTTATTAGAAATGCTTTCAAATTGTTCTCCGTATCATGGGCTAGTTTCACGAAATCGTAAGCCACACGTAGACGCTTTGAGCACTTGCCGCAAATCAAGGAGGGCATATCGTCATTTGCGTTGAGCTGTAAAGTGAAGAAATGCAAAATGTGAGTAAAGATCGCCAACACTTTTTTTTGGAATTAGCAAAAATGCCGTATTTCTATGAATAGCATGAACCATGTGGGTATAAATAGGTTATACTATAATTTATGAAGTAAGTAGGTGGGTACAAACTTCATGCCCTCAAAAGATCAATTTTACTAATAACACTGATAAGAGATGCATTTTGGCCTCTGATCCACTTTCATATGGAATTTGTAAGAAAACTCAGAGATAATAGTTAAACAAGTCTGATTTATTAATTTTGCTGCAATGTTACAATATACATACGTACATACATACATATACATATATATGTATATATATCGTAATAAGTTTTATAAAGACGTCTATGTACCCTTTTTGTTGCTGGAAGATACGAATTCACTTCTTATCTGGCACGGTCTGCGCAATCCAACTCAAATATGGTGCATTACCTTTCTCAATGGGCAAGGTTATAACTTCAGCTACACTGTAGGAATGATTCTCGCGTACAAACTTGATCAAGTCATCCAAACGACTAGTCCGTGTCTTAATCATCATCAAACATTCGCTATCTTCATTCACTTTCCCTTCCCACATGTAGACTGATAGTATTTGTGGAATAATATTAACACAAGCGGCCAACTTCTGCTCCACCAAATTTTGAGCTAATTTTTTAGCCAACTTGTCATCTGGTGTTGTTACAAAAGCCACCGAGCTGCTACCTGCTATATAAGAATCTTCAGCGAGATCACTCATATCTTTACAACTGGATGAGAATGTGCGATTGCCGCTTTTTCCGACTATCCCTGATGTTATTGGTGCAGTAATGTTTACAGCAGCAACAAAGTTCGCAAACAGTTTACGCGAATTAAAGTACACTGGCAGATTGTGATAGGACGAAGGCAGTCGTCTTAATAATTGCATTTGCCCTATGCTTATTGACAAAGTCCAGCTTGAATCGATGCCTTATATAGCTTATTAGGGCCGGTGTTTTTATTTATGTTTACTATAATAGATTACAACAGCGGGTTGTTCGCTATTGATATGAAAATTTATTTTTGTAACAGAATGCATATCACTGATGACATGATTAGCGCGCATACATATCAGTGGATACTTAAAAGCGGATTGCATACCAATCAGTTCTAAGATATAGGCATATTAACCTTGCAAAAGTTCTAACCTACATTCTTGTATACCAAATTAAGTTATTTTTTTTGCAATTCCACTAAGAAAAGTTTTAAGATCCCACGCCAATATTGTACCGACTATAGTAAGTACTCGCTTACTTCAACAGCACTGCCGTCACTAGTAAAAGAGTGCCATCGTCGCGGCCATCTTCTCTAGTACATCTCCTCATTTTCGTGTACTAGAATAGCCATCAAATAAACAAACATTTTTACCTTTAAGCGCGTTGTAAACACAAACTTTTCGCTCAATTCCTTGTCTTCCATAAGCGATGTGCCATCGTGCGAATTCATACAAACACGGCAAATATTTATATTGACCCGAAAATTCATCACTTAAATCAAAATTTCTACCTTTCGATGCACAAATAACTAAATAATGTGAGGACTTTAAACGAGCGACAGCGCCCGAAACAACAACAAAACCCTGCCGACTAACAGCACTATTTAGCGACAATTTGCCAACACTGTTTGGCCGCAACCCTGGTTGCCACAGGGTTAAAAGTTTGTTGACGAGAATTTATTTTAAAAATCCTGTGAAGATTTTGCTTATCATGTTATAAAATTCAGTTAATATTTATTCGATTTTTTTCATTATGTGCTATCAAAAAATGCTAGTGAATCAATTTCTGCAGAAATGAAAATGTCTGTACAAGATTTGTGTGCTATTTATTTCTTGCAAAATTAAAAAAAAGCGAAAAAACTAAATTGTTTCCTTAATGACGTCACAGCGTTCAAGAAAAATAATTTCGATAAGAAATATATATGTGTGATGAACTTGATAGCCATTTCTTGCTCGTGTAACTGCAGAGTTATCAATTATATTGTTTTTTGTAAACGTAGGGTAAGCTCGGAACACTCCACTTCGGCTATTTATCATGAAAGCAAAATAAATATCCCAAGTGTTGTCATGAATATATTTGATTAGTAGCCAAATGTGTTTAGAGGAATATCCTCTAAAATGATTTTAAGTACGCTATGGAAATTCGCCAACGCGAGACATTTTGTAGAATTGGACATAACGGCAACACTGACTTTCTGACATATGTCACTTTTCGAGCCGTCAAAAAGGCTGTAAAAGAAAAATAAATAGAACAAGTTGAAACATACTCGGTAGAGGATAAAAAAAGTACGGTGCGCAAAAAGGAACTATCGTAAATTGAAATCCAATTTGTTGACAAAGCAGATTTGTTACAATTTAATTAAATAAATAAAGAACGAGAAGCAAGAGGGGCAGGCGTGAAAGTCGTCTTGTTTCGATAAGATTTCACGGTGAAAAAATGCCCGTAAATAACACCAGTTCAAATTTCAAGACTTTCAAAGTGGTGCTATTGGGCGAAGGTTGTGTTGGTAAAACATCGATAGTTCTTCGCTATGTCGAAGATAAGTTCAATCCTCAACATATAAGTACTCTGCAGGCATCATTTCTTACAAAAAAGCTGACTTTAGAAGATGGCAGCCGAGCACATCTTAACATTTGGGATACTGCTGGCCAGGAACGTTTTCACGCTCTTGGACCCATCTACTATCGTGGTTCACACGGCGCCATACTTGTCTACGACATTACTGATGAAGACTCCTTTCAGAAGGTGAAAAATTGGGTAAAAGAACTAAAACGTATGTTGGGTGCAGAGATCGTCATAACAATCGTGGGCAACAAAACAGACTTGGAGGATCAGCGCACTGTTCCGCAAGATGTTGCGTTGGATTATACCGAAAGTGTAGGAGCACATTATTTCGAAACTTCGGCTAAAGTCAGCGAAGGAATCGAAGATTTATTCACAGCGTTGACACAACTAATGATGCAGCGTCACGCTCAACGTGAACAAGAGAACAGTTCTTTGAGGCTGATGCAGGGTGGACGTACGTCACAACGATTGGTAGTTGAAGACGATTCACAGGATGGCGATGAAGAGGGAGGACAAGCGCCTGCAACGAATCGTTCATGCTGTGGGACTGGTTAAAACCGTTAGCAATGCAAGGGCATTGGAAATACCCAAATTGTAATGAGGCCAAATGGTAGAAGAGGTTGAGCTGGGGTCCTAAAAATGGGTAGTAAAATGCAAATAATAAACAAATTCAACTGAACACGACCACGTAGACAACGCCAACGCCGATGCAACCGCCGCTAGATTAAATTGTGATAAACTTATTATAACGTGTAAAATATTTTTTGTAAAAAAAAAAAATGCTTTTATCATGTATGCTTCTCTACACGTGTAATTCCATTTATTCTACTTACTTCTGTCGAACAAAAACTAAAACTTGATTTAAACTTATTATACGCTGTATGTATGTACATACATCTAGCTATCTAACCAACTACTTCAATATAATTAATTCTTTTTTTTTTGTTGTTATTTGAAATAGTATTTTATTTGTTGTAATAACATTGTAATACATTTAAAGTTAATGCTTCAAATGGCAGTAAAGGAATTCGAAAAGACTTGAAAATAACGTGAAATCTCTCTTAATTTAATTCAACCAAGATGCGTAGTGTTGTGATAAGCTTTGGCAAACAAAAGATCCAAAATAATTGTGACTCATGTTGCTTTTAAATTGAGAAACTTATCCCTACACTTTTCTCCCTTCTTATCGCGTCACTAAATACATACATATGCGAATATGTACTTACTTACGTACTTCCATATGTATACCAAAAAGAAAATAATGCACTTCAACAAAATCGTGGTACCTATATTTTACCTAATTTACCTCATTTATAATTTTATGAATGTGTGAAGTTATGCGTGTTTTAAAAATCGTCAAAAATACAATACTACACCAGAACAAATGTTAAAATTATATGAACAAATCTGTTTAAAGATAAATAATTTGGAATTTTTTTTAAAATATTTATTCATTGCTTTATTGTTTTGTATAACCACTTTTCGCCTTTGCGTCGCTTTCAACGCCATTAGAAGAGGAACATCTTCAAAATGCTCAGATATTCGTTTTCATTTCATCAATTCATGGTTTTCCCGTATTTTTGCGCATAATAAAAGCCAAGATATTATCGATTACAATGAGGTATGGGCAATTTATGAAACAGTCCAATTAATTGAGTAAAATATTTGACTAATTTTTTTGTATTTCCGAACGCAAACGAATACTGAATTTTCAATTAACGTGCTTATTGATTTCTTTCTTGCTAAGAAACTCAGAGTGGGAATATTTTATTATTTATGTTATTTTACTCGATTCGGCTTCTCGCAGCTTTAAAACGTTTAGAACTGTCTCACGTGTTGCTTTCGTAAAACGTGCAGTGCTACTACAACACTGCGATTACGAACGCACCCGGCGTGATAGGGATGTTAAATAAGTTAGTGTCAGAGGTCATGTGCCTACGTAATTGGTTTCGTGCAGGGAATCAACACTTGACGGCAATGTGTTTTGTCGATCTCTGGCTTATTTCTGGATAGTTAGGAATTAATTGTTACCTTAAGCGTGTAAATTGAATGGCATTATAACATACGGATCGTAATTTATTGTTAGGTCACAATAGTTTTCATGTTCCACAATGCTTTGTATCGCGCTTTTGAGGTCACAATAGACTTGAAACTATCAAAACTTGAAAATTTTAATTACAGCCTACTAAAATATAAACATGGATCCCGCTTTGTTTTTTTATTTGAGCTCTAGTGAAAGTGATGAAGATGAAAAAATAGTGCGGAGACAGCTGAGAGAACAGAGTAATCCATTGGCACTACCAAACAAAGCGTAAATACGTGTATACATAAATAGTTAATTATTCAAACTTATTTATAAATTTTTCCTTGCAGATTCCTAAAACGATTTGGCCTGAACAAGGAGGCCTTTAAATATGTCCTGCAGAATATAAGTTTAACCCAATTTGACGCCAAAGCGGTGTCTCCAGTGCTAAAATTGGCAGCCACACTTTCACTTTTAGCTAGCGGTGGGTACCAGCAAAGTGTCGGTAGCGACTATTTGGTCGGAATGTGCCAGAGCACTGTTTCGAAGTTGACATCGCACGTCCTTAATGAAATGGAAGCGAAGTTATGCCCACAGTTTATACAGTTTGCGCCAGAGGATTCACTCAGCTGTAAGGAGTGGTTTGTGGAGCAGTATAAAATACCTGGAGGTAAATGAAGACTTTACTAAAATTGTTATATTACTAATTATAATTCATTTTTAGTTGTAGGATGCGTTGGTAGCACCCACATCGGCTTGCAAAGACCAAAAGAAGACGGAAATATGTATTTAAATAAAAAAGGTTATCACAGTATCAATGCCATGATAGTAAGTTGCTAATACAATATACAATAAATATTGCTTGAATAAATATAATGTGTGTTAAATTCCATTTGCTAGATATGTGACCACACGCACAAAATTTTGGCAATCAACTGCCAATACGGTGGCGCAGCTCTCGACTCTTTCGTTTGGAAAAATTCTGACCAGAGAAGAGTTTTCGACGAGCGATTTCAGCACAATAGGCAGGAAAGTTCGTGGCTTTTAGGTATGTTCTAAATTCTTCAAATTTTTGCAATGTGTACTTCATCGAGTTTTTACTTAAATTCCAACAGGGGATTTTGGCTACCCACTTGAACCATGGTGCATAACTCCTTATAGAAACGCTGCGGAAGGATCAAGTGAGGCCACGTTCAATGATGCACATGCCAAGGCAAGATGTATCCTTAAGAGAAGTATTGGAATCCTAAAAGGGCGCTGGAAAATTTTAGAATATGGCAAGAGTGGAAGATATCATCCTACAAAAGTGGCAAGATTTGCTAATGTTTGCGCGGCATTACACAACATCTGCATAAAATTTCAAATCCATTATCATCCTCACAATTATGAGTCTGATCATATACCGGAAGATGATACAGACGAAGAAAATCAACTTACCACAATTGGCCTAAAAAGAAGAGATCAAATAAAACATTCACTTTTGAGAGTAACTTAAAAAAAACTATCAGTATTAATATTTCCAAAAATTTACAAGCGCAACAAAAACACTTTTTCCCCATTTTGTTTTTGTTTTACTTGCAAATTTTTGGCAGTGATAGGGGAATGAATGGGCGATAGGGTCGAGTATTTTTAATGGGGTAGGCCGGTCTAAATACCCTGGCACAATTACGATCTGGATACTGTAGTAGGCTCAACTCCTACCTGTCCAGAATCAACCCTGACATACCCAATACATGTCCGGCATGTGGAGATTCTCCGCACGATACCAATCACCTATTCACATGCCCTCTCAAACCCATTCATTTAACGCCCCCTCTCCCTCTGGTCCAACCCTGTCGAAACTGCTCGTTTCCTGGGCCTCCCCCTCGATGAGTTCGACTACAACGACCATGGGTGAATCCGCTCTTTACGGGGCGTGATAACCGCTACAGCAACAACAACAACGACAACAGTATTTTAAATATTTGTTATGATTTTAGGCTCGAAATCTACTAAACCGATTGAGCTCAAAATCATAGTATGTTTTTATATCGATGCCTATTATGCATAGGGAAAACAAAAATGGGTCGTTCTAAAATCGAGATATTCTAAAACCCATATTTATAATCTGAGTTGATTAATATACAAAAAGCGCCACATAAGTATAAATATTTTATTTGGAATTTGGCCGAATAGTGGCGCTGGAGCCAGAACACCTTGAAACCCCGTATTTACAGTTGTATTTGGGGTGGGGCTCCGTTTATTGCAATTCGATCTGCATATATTAGTAATATATATATTTGTTAAAAATCATATTTACTTATAAATTTTTACAATTGACTTACATATTGTTAAAATTCGATCGTTTACGATTGACTGTTGGTGTTCAACTGATGATGGTTCGGTCGAATTTATACGTACAGTTGCTCGTTTACGTATGCCATCATACCGAATTACGATATAAATACTACAATTGCGCGCAGTTGTGGTCGCGAAACTAGTAGCAAAAGGTATTGACGATTTTGTCATTTCTTATTTAATTTTAGTTTTTTGTAAAAATATAGTTAATCCGTTAACAGAAACCAACCATGCAAGTCGAGGTTACTAACTTCGTTCCCACGACAGTCGATTCTACGATACCGGAACGACCCGGATTTATTTCCGGCCAAGGACTGTCACTTCAGCAGCATTCCAAAGAACTTCAACAATATTTTAATCCAGTTCCGTTTATTGCAATCCGATCTATATGACGGTTTTGTAATTCCTTACTTAATTTAAATCTTTTTTGATAAAAATTTATTTAATTCTAGAGTATGCAGCAAGGCGAATTTATAGAAGGTGATGGCATAAGAGCAGCTGATTTGATTTTTTTTTATTCACCTACATGTATTTTGTTTTTGCTTTTGCGTATGAACTTTCAAAAGCCGTAAAATCAAAAACAAAATGTATTTAAATTTTGACAACTCTTACGCAGAAACAAAAACAAAATACATAGGAATTTTGTAGTTGTATTTATAACACCACCTTGTATGGATTCGCCTTGGTATGTAGTTTTGTAAATTTTCGAAAATTTTCTAAAAATTCTGATTACAAATTTTGACATTTTATTGACAATTTTTTTAAATTTTGTTGAAGTTTTAGACAGTTAGAAACTTCGATTTAAAATTTAATAAGGAAAGATAAAATTGTTTAAACTCAACGCAACTCAACGCATTGTGTTAATATTTTTGTAAAATATCACTTTTTGATGTAAAAAAGTCTTTAAGTTGATATTGACTTTGAAAGTAAAATTTTGTCTGAAGTTTTATTAAAAAAAAATTATGCAAAATTGTCCACAAACACCTGAATAGGTCCTAAATTTGTAATCCAAATGTTGTGCGCACAAATTACAGGTAGATTCTTGTTTGCTTTACATAAATAAAAATAAATTTGATATCAAGATAATTACAATTAAGTGGTTTATCTCTTTTTCGAATCTTGAAAAATCGAAATTTAGTCATATCTCAAAAACAATTATACATTTTTATATTACGACTTCATATTGGGGATTAGCTGAAAAAGTTGCAAATTTGAAATGAAGATCAGATGTCATAAGCCAGATTTATTGTCGGCTAGTGTTATCACTCGGAGTGTTTCGGGTTCAAATCTCGGCCGGAGCAAGTAATATAGTAATATCAAATATTATAAAAAAACTTTCTCCCATTAGCGGTCAGCCCCCGGTAGGCAATCGCAAATTTCCGATTACATTTCCGCCATGAAAAAATTTCTCACAAAAATCATCAATAAAACACATAATTAGCAGAGTCTACAAAAATATCGTATATGTATGTATGTATATATTCGAGTGTACATATGTAGTCAAAAAATCCAATTTTATAAAATATAAATATCTCCCTGTTTCTCCTTAGCATATTACTTACTTATTTTGAATTTTGTATGGTTTACAAATTCTCTTATTTAACCTAAACTATGCTTAATATTATGAAAAAAATTTACTTATATTGTATTTGCTTCAACTTTTATGATAAATATAAAAATTGAAAGACTCAAAAGCGAACATTTGAATAAAGTAAAGATGTACTAAATTTCAAATCTTATAAAACTATTCATACATATCCATGTACATATGTACGTATAAATTATTTATGCATATATGTATGTATGTATGTATATAATTTTATAAATCAGGTCATAAACTAATTTGCATATTTGCGCCATCATTTTTTACAGTTGTACACTTGGAAAATGCTTAGTTTATTTTATAAATCATTCGAGTTGTGATCATTGACTTTAGTAGTTTTTTGTTATAAATTTCCATTGTTTCGTTATACATTAGTTACTTATTAGAATTGTAGACAAAAAAAAAACTTAATCACAGAACTACATCAGATTGTCATTTTTTTGGGTACACTTATAGTCAATCAGAAACATTACAATGCACACGTGATTTGTATGTATAGAAATATTTAAAAAAAAAAAGCTACCTATATATGTATATAAATACCCTTTATTGGTATTCTGGCTGATTTTCCACAATTGACAGAATTGAATCTCATACCGCTTCTACTACTCCCGACTGCTTTCCACTTTCACGTTCTTCACACCTTACTTTACTTGTTACGATCGTGCTTTGAAGGTTCCACCTGCTTGGCAAATTCACTCATCACATCCTTGTAGATGGCAGGATCCAAATTGCGACCCAACATATAGATGAGCCACCAATCACCGATGTCCAATTTGCGCGAGAGTGATCGACAGATTTCGATAGGTATCATGCGATTGCGAGCATTGAGTAGACGTGGTCGGAAATTAGGCATAAAAATGATGAAAGCGCTGAGCAGAAAAAATAAAAAAAAACCGATTCAGAAAAAGAAAACAAGAAAACATGTCAAACAAAAAAAAAAACCAACTCACCGGAAGATCAGCAAGCCGATCAATAACACCAGCATGATCATATACCAAAACCAAATGAATACATAAGTCTTCTCATTCACAATATTCAGCGGCAGTATGCAGAGTGAGTCGTGCTTTTGCAATGAACCTGAAGCACCATATTTATGGAAAATACACTTGGTAACACGTGGAAATATGTAAACCATTGGATCGATACGTTGTTCTTGTGGCACATCGGATAGTTGCATAACACGTGTACCGTATGACATAAATTCGCCATCGAAGAAACGATTCATTAGATACATTTGTATGATGATATTGAATAAACAAAGTGCTTCGCAGGCCCAATAGCGGATAGCGTAGAGTTTGTGGCGCTGTAAGTGGGACATGAAATTAATTACAAATGCAAACATATCGATTTCATACACAAATTACCTTAACATGCTTAATTAAATAGTCCAGTAATGCATCACGTTTCGCTTCCTTCTCCTCACGCGTGCAAATCGTTAGATTCAAACCCATTACGATCATTCGCATAAGGCCACCTTCAAATTTATCCCATAAAAATTTGGGTGTGTAGCAAGCAATAGCCTAAAAGTATGCAAAGAAAATTAGAGTACTTAGTGTTAGTTTATTTAAAAAAAAAAAAGAGTATATCAAATGCAAATAAATGCATACAATTATAACGCTCTTGATAGCAAAATCTACTTCAATTAAGCAAATTGTGCTTACCGATAATGCGCTTTAAGTTTCTTGAAAATTTTGTGTAAATACTAGCCACCGAATCAAGCGCTTTCATTGATCATTAGACATCGTCTCAAAGCACAACAACTGATCGTCTGCTATCAGCAACCTCAAACCACATTTCTAGCATTCATTTTCCTCACTTGCTGCGTTGGACGAGCAAACACTTCCAGCATACCCATGTCACAAAGAGTGATGCTGTATGTATGTAGCCTATTCGTCACATTAAAGTGCCATTGTGCGCCAAAAGTGGTCAATGATCTTGCCATATTAGGTCGTGGACTGGATTGCTTTTTCACATGTTCTCGCTGCTATTGCGGCATTGATTTCGTGATTTAAAGTTTTTTTTTTAATTTTTTTCTATGCTTTAGAAGCAATTAAAATCAAAACATGCATTGAATGTCTCGCCATCTATCTGTCGGTCTACTAACTTGACTGGCCCGCAAGAGTTTTCTGTTTTTTTTTTGTTTTTTTGACATGCACACAAAAGGCGGTGTCCCACAAACTATTGCCTAATAAAAATTCTGTTAACGTTTCCACAACTTTTAGTTTGGTAAGCGAGTTGTTTAATTAGATTTTATTTCTATTTTTGGAATCTTTTATTTTAGGATTCTCTGCTATTGTAGCGAAATTTTTTGAGAACTCGTTACATTTACAAGAAAAATTACAATAAATATTTTCCATTTTTTCTGTGGCTTGGAAAAGTACTTTGCCGTTGGTGTAAGAAATGTTGATAGTAGAAAATTTAATTTTCATTACTCATATGATTTTTTTTGGGATTTCTTGAGAGCTGGAAACTAAGCTTAAAGATGAAGAGAGCAAAAACACTCAAATAAATCAAAAGAATTTACATTTTGGAAAAATTATAACATAAGCGGTGGGGTGAAGAAAGTTTACCACCTACCGTTATTTTTTTTTTAACAGCAGCCTACCAGTGTTGGCGTGTTTTGACTATATTTTTTACTATATTTTCATAAAAATATTTCAAACTTTGTATAAAATTGATAATTTTTCATCTTATTATCCGTCTAAATTTCTGTCTTCTTCTCCACGCTTGAAATAACTCGCGTAAATATTGTGATATCTCAACAAAACTTAGTGCACATACTGCGCAAGGTAGGTTGTCATTAAAAATCGGCGAAATCGGATAATAATCACAAACAAATAACGGCATTTTGCGACAAACAAAAATGTGCGATATTTTAGTAATTAAAAAAGATAATATGCTCAAATTTGTTATATTTATATATAAGATAGGGTGGCTGAGAAAAATGCGTAGGTAAATTTTCTTTTCGAAAATGGGCGTGGCACCGACCTCTTAAGAGCTCATAGCTTTGTTTATCATCTATCAAATTTGGTAGATACTTTACATTTTAACTCAGTACCACTTCTCACGGTAATTTACAAAAATTAATTCAATCGAGTAGAAAATTCCTTAAATATGATACGAAGAATTTAATTTGGAAGGGAAATACGTACATACATATGTAAAAATTAAAATTCAATTCTGTAAACAAAATTATACAAAATCGGACAAAAACCACGCTTACTTCTGACATAACGGTAATTTAGGAAAGTCAAAAAATCAATATATTAGATTGAGTAGAAGAAATTCAATGGTTTCCAAAATTTTGAGAAATGTTCATGGCACCACTGACTGCAGAGCAAATAGGTAACATATTTGGAACGCACTTGACATTTGAATTTTGTAAGCATAATCGAAAATTATAGATAGACAAAAGTAGCGCCCACCTCTCATGTAATGGTATTAAAAAAAAAATCTAAATATTTGAAATTTTTTAAATCATTCAAATTTGAAGAATTTAATTCGGAAGGCAAATACGTACATATGTACGTAAAAATCAGAAATTTTGAAAATTGCCATGTTACGCTAAAAATTAATTCTTTTTAATAATTTTTTTATAATAAACAAAAGTTGTGTATGTATTAAAACGCAGCTTATTTGAAATAAAAACATGCGTCTGGTATTAAAAGTCCGAATGAAGTCTTATTACTTGTTTGTTTTTTTTTTTGTTTTTAGTTTTTAGAGTAGGATTCAAAATATGTTTTGATGTTGAAATTATATCAGGTACTGAAAAAACGTAAATTGATAGAATAATTTTAATGAATGCTAATTGTTTTTAAATTGTTAAATATGATATTACCAAGGCGAATTCATATAAGGTGAAGTTATTAAAACAGCTGATGTCTTCTTCTTCCACTATATTTGTGTGCTTCTTTTACCCATGACATCCTAAAAACGAAAACTAATGGCGTCCATTCTTCTATTCTCTTTTATCGTGACATTCTAAAATTGAACAAATGCGTGTGTGTGCGTTATGTCATCACCTTATATGAATTCGCCTTGGTTCGGGTTTCTCCGAACTCAAAGTCCTTCTTGTTTTGTTTTTCTTTTTTTGCGTTTTTAAAAGGTTGACAAATATTTTTTAATGGAAGTTATATGAGCTACTGAAAAAACGTAAATTGATAGAATAATTTCAATGAATGCTAATTGTTTTTAAAACGTTTTTCAGTGTGCTAATAAGGTAACTAGGATGAGCAGGCACTGTTTTGCTAAAAAAAAAATGAAAGCAGGCGAATAAGTTGTGTGTAATATGCAATATTTATTTCCATTTCCATTGAAATTGACAGATTTTACGACAAACAGCCGATGCACACAGTTTCCGTGTTTCTCTATTGTATTTTCTTTTATTAATCTCTCTTAAAATGAGTTACTTAGAAATTGCAAAATCCTCAGATGATCACAATGTCGTAAATTGGTGATTTATGTTCTAAATACTAGCAAACGTTCACTTGCTCACTTCTGCACCTTAATGAGTTTATTTTCGCTTGATTGCATGAAGATCACTTAATTTGCTAACTAAGGCTATACAAAACCTAATTTTCGAAACATAAAAAAGTGCTATCTTGCGTTCAAATTGAATGTATATACATATATATATATATATATATGTACATATGTAAATAATTGAACATACTTAAATACAGGGTCTTTCTACAAGAGGTTTTATTTGATTTTTCGCTTCATTTTTGATCTGTCAATACAGCAATTGACAGTGACTATGTATCATTAGACAAGCAAAAATTGGGAGAAATTCATGAACAAAATTGTGATTTTATGAAAAACAAAAACAAGCGACAGTTTGATGCGGTGTTTTTTTTTTGGCAGTTGGTGGCATTGGCCCGTACTTTTTTGGAAATGAAACTAATCAGTCGTTTAAGTGAATGAATTTCGTGTAGGGCTTTCCTGAGTGATTTTGTTTGGCCTGCGGTTGCATTAAAAGAATAACAACTCGTAGATACCCCTGAAGTGGACATTTGGTAGATATTAATTTCGATTAGTAGGCTCAAAGTTTATACTGTGCATTAAAATAAAAAAAAAAATGAATACCTTTTTTAAATTTTAAAATGAAACCTCTTGTTGTAAGACCCTTTACCTGCATGTACATTTGTATATTTCTTTAATTTGAGGTCTGCCTTGGAGTAGTTTACTTCATTTCAACCGGATGATAGCCTGATTATGTTATTTTTTTACGTGTATGTACGTTGCGTGTATTTGCAGTAAGTACAATAGCAATTTCTTCAACTTGGTTGCTTAGTAAAATTTTATTATTGTGTCAAATAGCGAAAAAAGACATAAAAAATTGTATACATATAATATATACCGAGCCACGCGTAGTACGCACACTTATTCGAACATATGTACATACAAATCTACTTTGTAGTATATTAAAAAGATTTTTGTGTGTGTGTTCGTGAGCCACGAAAGATTCGAAGTCACTGTACGCATTCAATTAAACTCAATTGATATGAAATTGAAACTTTTTTCAATATAATGACTTTTTAAGTTTCTTTTGTACGTACATATGTCTGCTATAGCAGGGCCAGAGAGTATTTTGAAGCCGTAAATGCTGCTTAACATGCCCGGCAGTTAAACCTGCTAGTTCTAAAATATTATGTAGTTTCCTACCTGCTTGCTTTTTGTATCATAATTATACTAGTTAACGAACTAGTCAGTCTCTGCATCAGCATCTTAACATTCGATGAGATAGTCCGGAATTCGAACTTAGAACTATCTGGGTGAAAGGAAATAATAATTTTGATATCACCTCTATCGCCAGAGTAGGTTAGGTTAGGTTAGACGGCAGTCCTTGGTGGAACAAACTTACGCTCATTGCGCTTTTGATACCGCTCTGGTACTATTCCGAAGGGACTTCGTCAGGCGCCTTATCTCGATTGTCCTGAGATAATTTGCATTGTAATCAAGTTCATTAAAGAAATGACTATAGCTTCAGCTCAACTTCGGGCTAGTGCCGGATAGCGCCAGAGTAGAAGATGTATGGACTCCTCCTCCTCCTTAACGACACGACAGCTAATATAGCCCCTAGTTTGTCTGCAAACTGTGCCTGGTTAGGACCGCAGTCGTCATCTGAATGTTCTATCTTCTTAGGCGGAGGAGAAATTTGGTCATTCATCTATGGCCAGAGCGTTCTTGCAATTTGGCAATTGGGTTCAGTCTGCTACCTTGGAAACATAACAAATTTTCTGTTAATCAATAACCTAAAAGTCGGTATGCCGAGTAGACCACTGATATCAGTGTCCGACAGAGCCCTGACGAGCAAGCAATGACCGGCAACCCACTCAATGTGGGTTGGAAATATCTCAGCAATTTCGTTAAGAGATCGGCGGCCTTCCGCAGCTACCCTTCATGTCAGCGTCGTTTTCCATAAGTATTTAATAGCCGCCTGGCTACCGGGTGTCGTAAAACATGGCTGGACCCACATTTTCTAACCGTATTCCACTTAACCCTGACCCATGAATTTGGAGCTCGGTTGTCGTAGGCAGGGCAATGAGTTCGACAATTATTAAACTGAGGCCAATATTAAGGTGTACCCATTTTCTGATTGAATTTACTTTGTCTATTGGCGGCATTGCATGCAATTTTCTTAGCATCTATGTGGGTCTACCGATAGGAGATGAAATATCGCACTAAGCGCCTATTACCATCGTAAGAGTCGACAGAAAAAATGAAGGGTATTAACAGTATTTTCGTTAATCTGGCGGTTCCTTAATTGGATCAACGATCTTATTTACATCTTTATTTATCTTAGTTTCGCAAATGGGTTCCTTTACCAACAAAGCTCACCTGAGAAACAGCTGGTTGCCATTTTGTTAACTTAGCAACCTTGCAATGTAAAACTGCAAAGTTACCAACTAACGAGTGAAACCCCCTATAGCATTGGCATACAAATAAGGAGATTCTACCTTCCACTATTCGTACAGAGGAGCCAATTCCTTTTGTTTTTAAAGAATGTGCTTTCTTTAATTGCAAATTTTTTTTTTTTTAACTTTTATTATATTTTTCAATTGCTGTGAATTTATTTATCTAATTTTTTTTAGTTTAAAGATTACTGAATAACTAACATATATATTAAACACCAGTTCATGAGATGGAATTATTATTGACTTGATTGTGGTTTGGCTGCCGGGTGTTTCATAGGTTTGCATGTATGAGTAAATTGCCTACAGAAGTTTGCGATCATTGCTGAAACATTATTGTATTATTATACATATGTAGTAATTATCGAAATTTTAGCTATTTCACTTTTTTTAATTAAAAATAAATAACTTTACAATAAGTTCGACAAAAAATGACCATTGCTCACGCTCACCTCCGATCACCTTTGAACAATTGCGGGGTAGTCAGTCAAATAGCACAAAAGCGCTACTTTCAAATTAAGCTTCATTTCATTTTAATTTTTCAATTATTTCTTTATTCCCATTCAATTAGTGATCAATCAAAAGCAAAATTGGACAGGTACTGGAGCAAATACTTAGTAAACCATCAGAAATATTTGTAGCTTTTGTGTGCAGCTATTGTAGCCCATTTTTTTTTTTTTTTAATTAACATTAAAAAGTCTTTACTCTTTTATGCACATTCTTCGCCCATTGTTAATTTTAACGCGTCCTCAACGGGGGGTCGATGTCTTTAGCATACAAATTTCGAATTGCTTGCTATTGAATTAATGCTTCTGTTGTGTAACCGAAGAGAAAAATATTTGTTTTTTTTAACTACAAGAAAAAAAAACTTAAATCACTTCAAATCAATACCAATTTGACTTTCCAAATACGCTTGCATATAAACTGAATTTTATTTAAAAAAAAAACTCCGCCTCTTTCATTTATTCAGCTGGTGAGTCTTTTTACCCTTTGAATATTATTTATAGTGACGATAACTTAAAAAAAATATCCCTCTATTATCGAGACTCTCTGATAATGTCTACAGTGCGTATCATAAATATATGACAGGAACTTTTTGACAAGTTTCGAAACTTTATTTGTTATTATTTTTTTTTTTATCACTTACATCTTCCGCCGGATTTATAAAATTTAGTTTGTATTAAGACTTCCGCCCAAAAATTTCGGTTTAGAAATCACTCCAAAAAAGTTGTTTTTTGTAAATAAAAATAATTCTTTCTTTAAATATCAATCTAAAATAATTGAAATTATAAAACAATTAAGGCTTAAAAATAAAAATATTTAATTTTTTTCAACATAATCATTATAATGAGGTTGAATTAGGGATGTAGGTGCAAAGAAATAAAAAGGGGGTTAAAATACCTTTCCAATTATATATGTATTATATATTTTGATTGGTTAAGTTTTAACTTAATTATTCAAGGTTTTCTTATCTTCAATCTTCCAAAGCTCACAAATAGCGTCAAAAAATATTTGAATGCTGAACCTTTGAGCTTAAATTTTTTTATCATTGCGGTAATTTTTTTTAAAAGATATTTAAAAAAAACGTTGATTTGTAATAAAACTTAATTTTTGAAAGTATTTTCAAATCGGTACAGCTCATGTAAACGTCAATATTTTTATAAAATATTTCGGTGGAGGACTTAAGTTTTAATAATTTTATAATTTCGTTGGAATAACAATACCGATTTTATTTTATATACATATACAGAGAAAATAATTCCAAATTCAACGAGAATTTTCGACAATTTTAAACGTGCACCGGTTGAACTTAAATTTAGTAAGCAATAAAAAAGGAAATAAAAAAATTTACTACTTACTTATTTACTTCGATTTTTTTTAAACTCTGACAAAAAGTTAAAATTTTGGTTATTTCACTTCCTCGGAAAGTCTTACGTTTACGCCTCTAAGCACTGGAGATTGAGACCTTCCAATTTCCTTGTCCCCATAAACAATACCAGGGTCTTATCAAGGGTTATCTGTATGTTTCCACAGACCTCCCGGACAGATCTTCCAGATGCTTATGCACAAACAACATCCGCGTAAGCTTGGATGTGAACAAGGTCTTGCATTGCCGTTAATAGGGAGTCCACTACCAAATACCATAAGAGAGGTGAGAGTACACCGCCCTGAGAGCAACCTCTCCTCTGCTATGGTCCAAATATTTACCATCTTTCTCCCCCACAGTTAGTTATCTTCTAGATAATTGTTTCTTCCACCCCATGCCTTCTCACCGCTGAGCACATAGAATCAAAGGTAGCGTTGTCTAAAGCCCCTCAGTATCAGCAAAAACTCCCATTGAGTACTCTCCTGCTCCCAGCCACAGCCCCTTTTCAATGTTTATTACAAGATCATGTAGAGCTAATTCACAAGAGTTTTCATCTGGTATGCATGTTGATAAATAATAAGTGGACTGCCCACCAAAACCTTTGATCTGTTGTGCTTTTCGACCGTGCGTCTGAGGCTCTTCACCGTAAAAAAAAACTGACTGATTGACCTGCAGGTTTTTGCTTGTGTGTTATCATCTTTTCCCGGATTGGGAATGAAGACTACCCTAACTTTTAATCAAAGCATAGGGTTATTACCAAAAGCCAGACAAGCTGTGAAGATTCTTATCAAGACGAGCTTGTCTTTAGAGAAGCTGGTTCATTCCTGCGTCTACAAACATTCCCCCCCTATGATTTATATATTCATTCAATAATATATGAAGATTTAGCAATAGTTAGCGGTTTGATTTCCTGAAACGAGGTGAAAACTTCAAGCATCAATAAGATATTTATATTGTCATTGTGGCATTGCAAAATTCCATGAGCGAGGGTATTTTGGATAAGTAGCAAGTTGAGGTCATATTTTTTGGCAGTGGGGAAAAATAGAGCTTAGTTAACATTGGAATACTTTTTAAAAAGTAACGAAATCAAAGCCAGATCCCCTAGTTTTCACCATTTTAACTATCTGCTTTCTTTCACGAGATCACTCGGACAAAGACAATTCGCATATTATACTCTTACTCGTACTACATAAATCATCCTTTTCCTCGCCTTTCTTTTTCTATGCTAATAATTTATCAGGCAGTTTCTTACTCTAGCCCAAACGAAAATATTTATTTATATTGTACGTATGTACTAAATATAGTAGATAAATAAATTTCTACTGTTCAACTCGATTTGTTGAACATGCGCAGCATGTGTACGATCACCAAATATGTTCCTGATATTTTCTATTAACTCATCAGTGACAGCAAAATAAGAAAATGCCAGCCAACAATCTGCTGGTATACGACACATTTTTCCTACATACATATATAAATATAACCACAAAAGGCAACAATATATTCAACCAATCAACTAGACCACTTGACAGGCCATTATTGTGGCAAGCTCATTCGTTTCGCTTTCTCGTTAGACGAAATGCGGACGAGGAGGTGGGAAAGTGCCTATAGATATAGACCCATACATTTTCTGAGCCTTAAATGGTAAAAATATTTTTTTGTTGCTGCTGTTAGGAGGTATGTGGTATGTGCAACAGTTGGCATTGTTGATTGAAATTTATTTAGTTTTGTATGATTTTTCTGCAATCGCTTACCTGAAAGAAGAGTACGAAGCAAACCCATTGGTAGTATGTGTAATATTTCTTGGCATCCTCATCGTTGAAATCGTTGGCAACACCGGGATGTGCTACTTCACGGCCGACCTGTTAGCGAATGTAAAGATAATTTATATTAAATGGCTGAAAGGCAATCGTAGGTAGATACATAATTGTTTAAATATTTGTGTGTAAACTTAATAATAAAAGATTTGAAAATAGTGCTTGGATTTTTATAAAAATTGAATTGATTATATGGTATATTAATTAGCAGCTTGATATTTCTTTGCACTGACATACACAGAGCGAAAATACCTCCGAAAATTCCCTATAACTCAGAAAAAAATTTAGCGAATTTCTCTGTGATTTGTTTTTCAATAGCCCTTCTTATTATTACTTTATATGTATGTATGTCTTTGTAATAAAATCAAGAAGATAATCCGTGAAACTAAGATCGAAACTTTTCACTTTAATTAACAAGATGCCCTTTAGAATTAAGATATGAAAACTTTTTCAATAAAATCTATTGATAGATAATCTGTAAATCTAAGATTAAAACACCTTGAATAAAATTAAGAAGGCAGTCTTGCTGGCCGCAAGTTCAATAAATTACAGTCCTTTCAAATATATGTATGTAAAGGATCTTGTAATAGGGACGCTACAAAAGTAGATCGATAGTGACAGCAGACGACGCCATATTTTTTCTCGCTCTTTTGACATTTCTCTTCAGTAAGGTTTGCCATTTCATTATGGAAACATATACGATCCAACAACGAGTCGAAATTATTAAAATTTACTACCGAAATTCGGAGTCAATCCTCAACTTTAAGAGCGCTACGTTCAACTTATGGTCGTCGTCATTTCTGGCTGAATGGCTTCGTCAATAAGCAAAATATGCGTTATTGGACAGGCAGTAATCCACACGTAGTCCATGAGTCAACATTGCATCCCGAAAAAATTACGGTTTGGTGCGGTTTAAGCGCCGGCGGCGTCATTGGGCCGTACTTCTTCCGTGATGATCAAGACCGGCACGTTACTGTGAATGGGAATCGCTACCGCTCAATGATAACCGAATATTTTTGGCCCGAAGTGGATGATATGGACTTGGACAATATGTGGTTCTAACAGGACGGCGCCACAAGCCACACAGCGAATGCCCCAATCGATTTATTGAAAACCAAGTTTGGTGAACGTGTTATCTCACGAAATGGCCCTGCCAATTGGTCGCCTCGGTCGTGCGATTTGACGCCGTCGGACTATTTCCTGTGTGGCTACGTCAAGTCTATGGTCTATGCCAACAAGCCAGCGACGATTGATGAACTTCGTTCGAATACCGAACGTGAAATTGCAGCATTTATGCTTGAAAACCGTCGAAAATTGGGTTCAGCGTCTGGACTTCTGCAAGCGTGCCCGTGGTGCCCATGCAAAATAAATCGAAATCCATACATAATTGCATCGAATATACTTTCACAGGAATAAAGAATTTAATTTATATCCCAAACCGTTTTTGTGTTATTTAAAAAAAAACCTTTGGTAGCGTTCCTATTGCAAGACCCGATATAAGGCCAAAAATAATAATAATAATCTTGGTTTTCATTAGAACTTCCCTTAATTTTAATAAACTGATGATTTTATCAATTTGCGATTATTGCCACCTACATTTTTTAAATAGATTATTTGCTGAAAATAAATATTGTTTTTTTTTATATTACAAGTTTTACTTATAATTATAATAAGTTTAAGTATCTGGCATATTTAATGAAATACACAAGAGAAACAACAACAGACAAAAGAGCCGACATCGAGTTAAGATATTTTCTTCTTAAAACAATTATAACTTTATTCTTTGAAAACTTCTGGGACAATAAATAGTAAGTAAATCAAAAATTTTCATTTTGAAAATATAAAAATCTAAGGAACAATGTTCATAATATTAAATTTTAATTTCTTCAATTTTGTTCCCTTTTCTTTTTATACGTCAATCTCTTTAATTATAGGTGCACTTTTTAGTTCTGTGTACCTATCCCCATTTTCTCATTTACTTACGTTTTCACTGTCACATTACGCTTGCGCAGATCGATTTTAATTTGGGGCACAGTTTTATTCTTTGGCGTGGCTGGCATGCACCATTGACTGTATATTGCATTATTTAGGAAATTTGTATATTTTTTTAGAAAAGAAAAGTTTAGCAGAGCGTGACAAAAATGTAGAAAAAAACATCAAGCTAAAAAAACATGTAAAACCCCGGACACTATCGAAATTTATGGCTCATTCTTAATTTATTATAAATCGAGAACCAAACAAGAAGCTTGCGAGAAAGCGATTCTCGCGAGAACTTGCTCCTCGAGTTGCATCGAGAAATCGAAGGCCCTTTTCAAAAGAAAAATTAAATTGTGTGTGTGAGAATATGAGTTTGAAATTTTTTTTAATATTGTTATGTTACCTATCAGTACACACATGCACATACATCTGTTAAAAGGGTAAAGTAATTGAAAATTATTAATCACAATAAAAAACCATCACTTACAGCTGTCGACTATCCGAATTCAAGTATAACTAAAATCTTTGCAGGTTTGCTTTTTCATTTGCATGCAAACATATAGACAAAAGAATTATGTCTGACACTCCAGACGCAACAACACCGCAGAAACGCACGCCTGAAAGGTGTCCAATTTCCTATTCTGCGAAACACTCACTGCTTCAACTTACCATTGTGGCAGTTATGTAGTTGGCGGCGTAGCCCGCCATTTCCTCTTGCTGGCACTGATTTTTTATGCAAAATAATAGGCATACCAAATAAGTACGGCATAACGGGTGCGGCAATTGAGGGAACACCGCTCTAAAATAACCCGAAACCGCAATTTTTTAATATTTTTAAAGAAATATATCTATCTTCTTTTATTTTGGGCCCGTTTTAATGTAAACGAGTTGCAAAAGAACGCTCCAACTCGTATAAAATTTCCTTGAATTGCAAGAGCAACCCTGTTAGCCTCTTTCATGTAAGTTGCGATTTGTTTAGTGCTACTTAGGAACGGAAAATAGTTGCTTCAGCAGTTCTTAGATTAATGTAGCTGTATATTTACAAATACTATGCAAATTAAAACGAATTAGGTCTTAAAACTAAATTTCACATGTATTTTCGCAGGGCTAATTCACAATAGCGCAGTTTTTTCACTTGCCAACACTACATCTCAGGTCGGATATCATTTAACCGAGTTGACTGAACTCGCATATTTTTCCGAGTTAGTGTTGTTGCTTTAGATGTGATTTTGTTATCCTACCTAGTGTTCTTTTGCAACTCGGGTACAAAGAAACGGGCCAACTCTAATAAAGCTGTAGAAAAGTCGTGTCTGTACATAAGAAATTTCTTTAAAAGGATAATATAGTACATTTGGACGATTTTTAAAACTTTTGTCTGTCTAATTGTCTCTTTGCCTTTTTGAACTCACTAATCGCCGAAACTACTGAATATACTGTCATGGGCAGGGACACGAAATCGGGGCGAAAGTATCTATAATCTATCTGGTACTCATTCAAAGTATAGCTCTAAAATAATCGGATAACCATAAATATCGAATTAAAAATGGTCGGTACATAAAATATCAATACAAAATTCACAACGAAGTTCAGTTACAATTTTTTTATAATACGTTATAGTGTAAAACATAAAATTCTTAACATGACAATACGAACTTAATGCAATTTTGACAAAGGTTTTGTAATTGTCCTATTGAATCGATCGGATGTGACGCAAACCGTTGTAAAAGTTATATGTATGATTTGTCGAAAAGAACTTTGGAATTAAAAACATTTTTAAAACTAACCATTCTGTATAATATCGATCGCAAATTCGATACGATTCTGTGGTTCAAGTACTCGATAGCAAAAAATATCGTTTTAAAAGTATCGAATAAAAATTATCGGTGTCGCATGGCAAAATAATTGATATGGTAATGTATCGCATCGAAAGTTTGTGCCCCTACTTACTGGACTTTAACTGATGACTAGACGGTAACCTCGGAAATAACATAATTATTATAAAAAGTCATTCATATCAATGAGTGAGAACACATTTCTTATGACTTGAATCACGGAACTATTTTTATAAATCTTTCGAAAATTTACATGATTTTTTTAAAACTCAAACATCAAATAATTATTATTCTGGGCACGGCGAGTTCATATAAATAAGGCGATGGTGAAAAAGCAGTTGAGCGAATTCGCTTGCTGGACTGAATGTCAAAACTATGTGTTTGTTGTAATTATTGCCGATTTTCACTGTCATTCTGCGTATAATTTGTTAGTCAACATTTTTGTTGTTATACGCTCAATACCACCTGGTATGAATTCGCCTTGATTCTGGTTCTCTTCTTTGTTTTTAAAAATTTTAAAATATTGGTATTTTTTTATGCTAAGATATGCACATATTTAAATAAATCAAACGTAAATAGTTTCCAGATTTAATTACTTCTGTGGATTTTCATAAACGTTGAAAAATATTGGGATTTCTGAGCGGTGACTTTTTCTGCCTGCTGTTCATGGTGCACATCTACATATACATATACACGCTATGTATATTTTGCGTATTTCTAATAAGATTTTTTTTTTTTTTGTTTTGCTAAACAATCAAGAAATAAGCAAGGTGTACACGCCTGCAAAACGAATCACTACGCATGCGCAGTAGCTCTTTGCATGCGTACAATGTATGGCGTGCAAAATTTAAATTAAAGCTTTTAAGCCGATGCGGCTACACCTTCTTTTGTTTTCTGTTTTCATGCGCCTGGTATAAGTTATGCACCACTGATGTCGTTCTGAAAAAAAAAAATCATTATTATAGGCCCCTATTCAATAGCGTACCCCCATTGCGCTGATATGGCTATTGTTGTCGGCGGCGAATTCATAGGGGTATGTCGGTATATCTGTCCATGTATTTTAGTTTTGTTATTGATATTGGATATCAATTTACATTCATATACATATATTTACATATATGCATAGTATATATAACTTGCGTAGATAGCTTCCACACATCAAATATCAATATTAGCAAATAATATCAGGCGAAGCCAAAAACACTAGAATTTGGAGAATAATGAACTCAACATGTTTGCTAAAATTAGCACGTGCTGCTCCCCGCTGGAGGGCAAATCGAATTAAATGTAATAATTAGGCACACATGTATTTGTGCAATTAGGCGAAGGAACCACTCATTTATCTAAAACAAGCTGGTGATTACTTGAAAAAAAAGCAGGTGGAAATAATTAGCATTTATTTTATTTTGAGAAGTCCGCAAATGAACTGTTCAGAATATAGACATTTTTGAAAATCTCTACAACGTTGCAAATTTGTTTACTTTAAAATGTGATAACCTTTTTTAAAGTTTATGCCAAGCTTTAAGCATTTTGAGAAAATACTACTTATTTTTATTTACAACACTTTTAAACAAAATTTATTGTATCACAATCATGTAAAAAAGTATAGCTTCTTTCAGAGACACAACTATTATAAGAGAAAAGTCTTGAAATATGAAACGATTTCGGGCTTAGTTTAAGAAACTTTTCAGGAATGCTTTGGGACTATTTCAGAAAAAGGTCCTGGATCATTTGGGAATCATTCCCGATACAGTTTTGAATTACGCCCTAAATAGTTCCATATTTCAAAGCGAAACATTTTTTTTTCTCACTCATAATTGTTATTGAAAAACTTATAATATAAGTGTGAAAATAACAATAACCAATCACCAAAAAAAGTGATGAGAACTATTACGAAAAAAGTTTAATAATTGGGGGATTCACAAGGTGTCATCATGTGTCATAAAGTCATAAAATTTAAAAAGTACAAAATGCTTAGTTTTAATTATTTGTTTCAATGCAATCCAAAAAAATTAACTTTTAAAATCTAAAATTTTATGACTTTATGATTTAAGACACATTATGGCAACTTGTGGATCACCCAAATCTAAGTCTGAAAATAGTAGTTACCGATCAAGTCGATTTTATAGAAGGTGGTGTCAAAAGAGCAGCTGATTTAATTTTTTTCAATTAAATTTCCCATGGCGGAAATTACACGCACAAAGACAGTGAAAATGGAAGGAAATTCCAACAAACACTTTGTTTTGACATTCATTCCAATCACTCAGCTGCTAGCTCAACACCACCTTAAATGAATTCGTCACCACAATTTTCTAGATGGATGTTTAGAAACTCCCGTTGATTTTTTTTAATTTCTTAATACCTTGGGAACTTTTCATACTAAAATTAAATAAGCTATAAAACTGCATACTCGAAAAATGTCTAAAAACTCTTCTAAACAATTTTAAAAGTTTGATAAAAGTTTGTTGAGTTTTCATAATTTTTTTATTAAGTTTGAAACATTAATTTAGAGTTGTTTTGTTATGGTATGATTTATGTTCGTACATAAAATTCCGGTATCATAGAACCAACTGTCGTGGGAACGCTACCGCTTTTGCTCGCCACAATATGTATGTTTGTTTTCTATTTTCTCAGCTTTTCTCAAAAATATCTCGAGTCCATCGTCATATCTGGAGTAAATTTATAAATCATAATACTTCTTATCTGTTAATTAATCTCCGTTTTCGCATTTGAGTCAAATTGGTCCATAAAAAAGATGTTTGAAAATATGCCAACTTTCGCCCAACCTATCAAATATACTTTTTCTAAAAATGTTTGTTTTTGCACATCTAATCTGCAAACTGCATTTGAACTAAATCGGTTCATAAATTCGTTTTTGCGCAATATATCGACTCCAGCGCCACCTACCGGATCATTTTTTGCAAACCCACTTCTCATTGCACATTCAATCTACATACCTAATTTGAACTAAGCCGATTTCGTAATATCTCCACCCCAGCGCCACCTATCGAGTCTATTTTTCATTTTTTTTTGTTTGCATAGCCAACCTACATTCGTACTGAATGTGAACCAAATCGACCCATAATTACGACTTTTAAATATATCTCAACTTCAAATTTATCTCTTCTTTCTTTTAAATATATCTCAACTTCATCGCCACCTACCGGCAATTATTTTCATACAAACATTACTCGGGCCTCAGCAAATATTAATACAAATTGGTTAGACCGTTCCCACAATGACCAACGAACGTCTTTTCATTTTTTTATAGTATGTATAAGATTTACGTAAAAAATACATCCATGAAAAACATTGCAAATACTATAGAAAATCACCCGCCATGTGGTCAATTATTTGAGTCACTGTTCACATGTACCTACCACACTCGCTTCTAGAATATGAAACACTTTTAGAAATGTATACGAACTTAATGTGTTTTTATTTGAGAACCCTGTTATGACTGACGGTAAATTAATATCGTCGCGGTGTTATACTCGTAAGAGCTCGACACACACACACACTCACAGACCCAAAAAAAAAAAAAGAAAAAAATCAGTATACGAGTAACTAGATAAGCTTTTATGCAATTTTAAATTATTTTCACTCACCTGTCGCTTGAATGCGTCTGGCATCGTAAACGTGCTATGAATCCAACAGAACGTATTCACCACATGTGTCGGTATGCCACTCACAATGCAACTGATCGGTTGACCTACAAATTGTGTAGCCGTAATGATCAAACTGCAGGTGAGCAACAACACTGTCGTAAACGAATTGTGCAGCCGAAAGATGGCATTGTCCGTCTGAATGGGTTGCCATTTCAGATAGGCTTTTAAACCAACTAGCAACTTATACATTTTGTAGCATTAAATTTGACTTAGTGTACGTCACTGTCATGCGTTTCTCTTTTGCTCGTTCTCGTTCTCCTTCACTCACGCACCGCAACTGGTGATCAAGATTACTATAGCAAAATTGGCAGTGTGTTTGTGTAGATCCTTGAAATGTTTGTCCTTGTTATCAGTAAGTAGCGCCAACTCAAATGGCAGTGAGTAATTAAATATAACAAAGTAATATATTTCCTGGATTCGAAATTATATGTAAAATTCCGATGTTCAATCGTTGTTGTTGTTGTTATATGAGTTAAATAAAAAATGAGTCACTATTAAAGTGCAGCGGTATTTAGGTAGGCGTAGAAACATCAAATGCTGCTGCAAATTCATATCAGCTGTAAAAGAAGAAAACAAAATGCATTATTCTATATTCACTGGAACAATAAAAAAAATGTTCAAACTTAATGACTAACAGCATAGGCAAATACTTAAGTAATTTGTAACAATCACTGAGATAAAACTCAAGTATTTATAAACATGTACATATAATGTGAATATTTTATGAGCGACTGAACGCCAGTGTTAATCTGCGATAATTTTTGTTATTCATATGACGAAAAGGGATCTACACTCAGTTAGTTACCAAGAAAATTATCTTAATGCATTTTAAGCGTTATCTTCATTTTTTTCTCATTCCAATTATGCCACTCTAGTAATCAATTTGCCATTATTTTTTTTATCACAAAAGAGGATTCAACGAATTTCTTTATGATTTATCAAAATTTTCCGCCGCCTAGATCAATTGAAAGAAGTAATTCTTTAAAAAAATTGTTTTGCAGTTGAAATCAGTTTTCCATCACAAATCTTTGTTTTGTGACAATCGCAAGAGATTTATGTTTTAAAAATTATTTCTTGTAATAGTAACACTGTGCGATAATTTTATGACAAGTTACAATAGCACAGACTTTGACAATATTTTTAAAAATATACCTATTCAGTAACAAAACACTCGATGGTTTTGTTAAAGTTAACTGGATTTTTTGTCATGACCTACGAAAGTTTTTATGTTCCGAACTAAGTTTTTTTTTTCAAAAAAGTCGAAAAAACTATAAAAATCTATTTCTAAGCGAAATGAAAGGTTAATTTCATGAAAAGTATTTTCGTAGAATATTTTAACCCCTTAGCTCCCATCTAAAAAGTGTAGTTTTAACCCTAATTTCAAGTAACCCTTCAAAAAACAGATTTGGAAAGCCGTTAAAAGGTTGAAATGTTCTAGAGAATTATTCGCGAAAAATTTCACTAGTGGTCTTCTCAGACAAAATCTGTGTGTGACTAAAGACGAATTCTACATAAAGTAATATAACCAGAGACATTACTATTATAAGAGAAAACGGTAAAAGTTAATCAATAATTGTTATAGTAAGATACAAATTTTTCGAGTAATCTACAACCATTATTCAAAAATTTGTATTATAAATTTTTTTTCATAATAGTTATCAGCGAGATAAGTATTTTGAAGTCTTTTATTTTTAGATTTATATAATAAAAGTCTTCTCCTAATAATTATCAGAGAGATTAACTTTTTTAAGTCTTCAAGTGATTTCGAAATTTATGCAATAAAAGTATTCTCATAATAATTATGAGTAAGAACAAATTTTGTAAGTCTTGAAAGACAGGACATTTTTACGACGTTTGGGATTAGTTCGGGACTACTTCGAAACAATTTCGGGACCAATTCGAGATCCATTCTGGATCAGTTCGGTACTACTTTCGGCCCCTAAATAGTTCCGTCTTGCAAGACTTAAAAAAATTTGCATAAATAATTAATATTCAAAAACTTTTACAATATAAATCTCAAAATAGAAGTCTTTGAAAGACGTAAAAAAATTTATCTCGCTGTTAATTGTTATGGAAAGACTTGAACTAAAATACTTAAAATAATATTGTAGTTATTGTTGATTCAAAAAATTGTTCTCGCTCATAATTATTATGAAAAGCCGCTTACTTTATAAGTTTTAAAATAATAAAAATCGAGAACTTAAAAAATTTATCCTACTCAAAATTATTTTCAAAATACTTGTATTTTTCTTATCAAAATTAAAATGACTTTTTTAAAACTCAACGGTCAAACAAATTTTATTTTGAATCTCTGAATATAACAAATAGTTTTATATAAAAATTAGATAACAGCTCTGTTATGTTGCAATTTGGCCCAACAGAGTATCGCGGGAAGTTGTGGGCCAGTTCTTTTTCGACCGATCTATTTCAAGCATATGTGGTATTTTTCGCCTAACACAATTCCTACTTTCAATTCATCATTCAGCTAAGAAGTACGAAGCAGATAACTTACTAGCCGCTTAAAACCCAATTATTTAACTCGGATGTTTCCCAGAAATGTCGTATTTTCGAAAACCAACTTTAGGCTTTTCAATTTACAACTATGTAGAAAAAGTAAGACTGGAAGAAGTTCTAAAACATCTACAATTTTTGAGTTTACTTCCTCTCTCCTGAGAACATATATTACATGATTTAGTAAAATTGCAAATATTTTAATTTGTTTCTTAAATTAGCGTAATATGAAAGGATGTCGTGCTTTTTCTCAAAAATTTGTTATATTTCAAATTTATGCTTAGAGAGTATAATGACAAATTTGAGGAGATATTCATATCTTATTGCTTTAAAATGAGCGATTGTATTAATTAATTTTGTGTATTTAGTTATAATAATATATTTAGTAACCGGTTTGCCTCCGAATCAAAAATGAGAAGAGATGATGGAAATGCGTGCCAAAATACATAATATAATAATACTTTTATTCCCATCAAATAAAAATCGCAAGTCATTATGACGCTCGCTTTATCGTTGCAACGACACAATGACTCAGTCGTGTATTCTGCTAATCAATACCTAGCTCCGACAAAGTCCAAACAAAAGCTGTTCAACTAATTCACTTGTTTCACTTGTATTTTATGTAAATTCGTTTGAAATCGAAAATAGAAAATGCTTAGTGAATGAAAATTAAATTCACTATTAAATCTACTATCGTAATTTTTAATGCAAATTACTTTGCTATAACCGCAAGGTACATATGTATGTACATCTATTACTTTACAGAATAACAACAAGAAACGCAAAAAAACTACAAATGATTAAACTAAAAAAAACGTGATACGCGTAATAAATGTTGAGATATTCACACGCCAAAAATTCCAATCACAGCCATACGGGCATTGCACTTTGCTACCATCAAATGACAGCCGCAAAGGGAATCGTTACGTCACGACTGCGCACGACGTAGTACCGAAATGAAAAAAACACACTGATTTCCCTCGCTTTGTATGATGAAATTCGCAAATAAACTATGTCTGGAGTTTTTTTTTAAATTTTATTATTTAAAATTCGTCTATATGTAGCGGCATCACAAACGGCAGTTAATTTATTTTTTATTACTTTTCAAAAAGCGATTTCTACCAGTTTATGTGATGAATCAAAATGAAGGTACATATCTGTCTGAGTAATCAATTAATGAATATTAAATTGTCTTCAATTAATTGAATACAACAGCCTCTCCGTACAAATCGAAAAAATGTTTCGAGAACAGCGGGAATACATAATACCAAAAAATCGAAAAGAAAACGGTATACACAAAGGAATTTATAATACATATACATATGTATATATTTATGTGCTCTTATTTGAAAAAGTGTGCACATTTGCACATCCATCTCAATTTCATAGCCACAAAATTAACACATGTCGTCAAATATTTTTCTTCTCAACTTGAGTGGCAAACGCATCATTTGCATAAAACAATAACAGCTGACGTTTGCGGCGGCATATTTGTGGAATCACTTTCAGCACACTTTGTCACTACAGTTACAGTTCAATTTCCATCTGCTCTTAAAAAAACACCGTCCTTTTTTTGTTATTATTAAATTTATTTATGTGAAAAATACATACATACTTATGTACATTATTCTTTGTTGATATTCGTATTCCATCAAGGCGAATTCATAATATACATATGTACTTATGTATATAATAATAATTCATACATATGTATATGAAATTCGCCTTGTGCTCCACTTTTGATGGTAGAATCTCATAGGTATTTCATAACACTGCGACTTTTCATGCAACAATTGCTGGGTTAGTAATAAAAAAAATTAAATTTTTCCTTACGCCATACTGTTAATAGCTAACGCCGAAATGTCATTTCTGATTATATAATTCAGCAGTTTTTTGTTTTGAACATGAGGCTCATTCAATTGATTTTGATTTACTTCAACTACAGCCACAGTTTTTCCACGACTTAATACATATGTATGTATGTACATAGTCATGTATGTATATACATACATACATATATTAAACACCAAGTATGTATTTTCCTAATACTACTTTTATGGGATGCAGGTACGTGCCTCTGTAGCTAAAATGATTGAAAGAAAAATAGCACCCACAATAGCTCATTCATTCAGTAATTTATTTTCACATTGCGAATTTTATTCATAAATGCAGTTATAACTTATAAGTACAATATACATACATACATACATACACATACAAATATTTGTACACACCCTGTCGGAAATAGAATTACTTTAAAAAATGTTTTTGTAATTTATTGAGGTCGAAACCAGCTTTTGTTAGGGAATAATATGAATATATACATATATGTAATATGATAAGCGAATTACTTCAAAAGAAATTTAAAAAGTATTTGTGTACTAACTACAAGAGGTTGAAATTTTTATTTTCTTCTAGTAAGCAACTAACTTTACTAACATGGTGATGCCCTAGGAGCAAGTGAATTATTCAACTACTTTTAAGTATGTTTGACAGAAAGAACATCAAAGTGAGTGTTTTTCCAGTTACAGTCGAACTTCCATATAACGTATCTCAAGGGGTCGAAAATAAACTTCGTTATATAGAAAACTTGCAAAATATGTAGAATTATTTGAAAAGGTTGTTTTTGTATGTATAGTTTTATTTAAAATAATTGGTAATTTTTGTTTGGGTTTCATCTTTTCACATTTCCATCTCAATAAGAACTTGAAACACGAAATGTAATTACGATTCAACATTTTGCTTACTGTCACACTGCGGACTAGTGATTACATTCTGTTTATTGATTTTTATCATAAAATTTTTTGTTCATGAGCTCCCCTGACTACATTTTTGCCTTTTTTTTTGGGACGAAACAAAAATCGAAGTAAACTTCGTTATGCGGAGCGAGATTGAAAGCGCATGAAAACTCGAGTTATAGGCGTAGAAAAAAATCGTAGTATAGAAAATTTCGTTATAAGGGGATTCTTTATAAGGAGAGTAAAACATGCTGAGAATGGAATGAAATATAAGTGTTCTGGAAATTAGTTCGTTATAAAGAACACCTCGTTGTACAGAAGCTCTTTATAGAGAAGTTCGACTGTACAATAAAATATTTTTATTTTCAGCTACATATTTGAAATTCGGGTTTTCTCAAACCGTTTTAAAACTAGTCTGATAACCAACTACTTTCAAACCTGCCCGTTTCCACTTATTAAAAAATATGCATATAATTTATAGCAACTAGTATAAAAATTACATTTTTCGTGTAAACAAAAATAAATTTTAATTTTAATTATACAAATTAAACATATTTGCACCACTATTTCAATTCTCGAAAATATTGTAAATGTCAATTTCTTGTTCAATTATAGTGCTTTGCGTCCAAATCAGGTATAGCGGGGGTAGTTATTATGTACTTTTTAAGCTCAAACACACATTTTTTTTTAATTCTTAGTATGTGTAGGGGTTTGAGATAACGGTAATTTTGTTTTGGGTATTACTCACTGCGACATGTGAATTATTACTGGTCAAAATGAAAAGTTTTTTAATTTTGGTTTTAAATCAACAATTAATTGTTGAGCTTAAGTCCAGTATAAGGAAAGTATTTGGAAAAAATAGCTATTGCTACTATATCACCATGGCTCCTCCTCATCAGATTTCTTTCATGACTCCACCGAAAGTTTATAATAATACTCATATATACATAAACATAATTAATTTAACATGCATTTGTTTCAAAGCAGTTGACTTTTAACTACTTTTTAAATTGGTAAATTTTTTAGACAGTCTGCTCTTTTCCGATAGGCCACGTATGTATGTATATTTATGTAAATGCATCTATATATATATGACCACCCAGTTGCCAGTTTTGGTGAACCTAAGAGGTGCACGATATAAACACGAAGAGAGTTCAGGAAAAATTATCTAATTTTAGTTCGATTAGAGTTCACCTGGATGAAATAACAACCGCAGTTGGAACGACGTTGGGTTTTGTATGGGAAAAACGACTTCGATCCGACGAGTTCACCACACCGTGGAGTATCGCATCCGATTCGAAGGTCTATCGGGGTCCGAAAAAAAAACTTTTGGTGCAAAAACAATGGACTTTTTTCAGAATTATTTAATACGAACTGAACTTTGTGCAGCCATTTATTAATTAGTAGTTCAGGTATCAACAAAAATTAAATAGAAAAATTGTTTACTTTTCAAAAATTGTTCAGAGAATTTAAGTTCGGAACTGTGATACGAAAAATTACAAAGGTACTGCGAACCGAATATAACTTATTCTACAGTTTCAGCTTTGAATAAAAAGTTACAGCCAATTTGAATAAATTTGGTGATTTTGTTTTTAACCCACCTTATAAAATATTATAGGTTTTAATTCCAAGTAAATGCTACTATAAAAGCAATGCTTGAAAATAACATAGTTAAACAAAAAAAAAAAAAAAAGAACGCCGATAGACGTAGTAGTTCTGAAATTTTGGGCGATGACACTACTTCCACATCTAAACGAGCAAAACCACATTAAATTTTTGATGAATTTGAATACGTAACAGATGAATTTTCAGAATCGTTTACAGAAATCATACAGCAACCGAAAATCCACAGATTTTCCTTTTTTATGATGTCGCTCGAGACAAATTTGAAAGAATTGAAGATAGTCGTACACGACTACTCGGTGAAAATCTCAACGAAAGGCTTTTGTATGTATGTATGTATGTATGTATGTATAATTTTGCTCATGTATGCAATATAAATTCCTCGATACAATGGACCCGTTTTTTGAACCCGACTGGCAAAAGGACGCTCCAACTCGGATAAAACTTCTTTTAGTTGCAAAAGCAACCCTGTTGGGATTTTTCATGAAAGATAACGGAAAATAATTGTGCTGGCAAATTTTAGTTTGATGTATTTATACTATATATAAAAGCATTAGGCAAATAAAAACGAATTAGGTCTTTAACTGAAATTTTCCAATTTTTTCACTTCCCAGTGTTGTTGCTTTACATGCAATTCGTTATCCTACCTAGTGTTCTTTTCAATAAGGTTGCGAAGAAACGGGCCCAATAATGAAATATGATTAAACAAGGCACCGAAAAAGACAATTATTTGTTTCGATATAATAAAAGTTCGGGGCAAAATATTGTTGTAGAAAGAAGAAGAAAGAAGATAGTTATCAATGTTTCTTTGACTCTAGGAACTCCTGAATTATTTTTATTTTTTCAAACTTTTGGGAAAAAAGTCCAACAATAATTGAAAGATTCGGACTTTTATTTACTTTAAGTCCGAAATAAAAGTACTTTCCTAATAGTAAACAAACCGCTTGTCAAAATTATCCATTATGGTATCAAATGAAATAAATGAAAGCATAGCTCATTTTGTTATATAAACTATATAAATAAAATTATCAAACTTTCTACAAAATTCACAAAAATCCATCATAAAATTTTCAAACTTTTTAATAAAAATTCTAAAACCTTCTTGAGAATGAACAAAATTTACTTTTCTATGGAAACAAATGCTGAACACGTCCCATTTTTTAAATCCACACAAGTTAAGTGTTTGATCAAGGTGCACATTTTCAACATTTTTTTTTTTGTGGTACAGTCTAATGCACATACTTAGATTAATATATTAAAGTAATCTCATCTTTAAAGTGACGCTGCCGTTGCACGAGACGTGACGTTAGTGAAGACAATATAATTGCCATATAAATCCTATTATTGTTGATAATGGTGTTCCAACAACAATGCATTTTATAAGTAGTAGATATGTAGATAGTACGCGTGCTACATACATACAATCGAGAACTTTTGAGCTGGGCGTGTACAATATTTTCAGTTTGTAGAAATGTGCATACCTATAGTTTATAAAAGAAGGTTAAGTATTTAATACTCGCACTCAGTAACAACAAGTGTCATGGGGAGACTACTTGGCAATTTGTGTTATGATAGTTTGAGCAACAGGTTGTTTCAAATATTGTTGTTGGGCGCTCACTCACTGCTTTATTGCAAATAAATATACATATACTACAATAACTGCATACATACATATGTATGTATGTGTGTGTTTGCTTGGATATATTTTCATTCCTATTGCATTAGTGATTGTGTACTAAAATGCGTAATTGCTGTTTAGACTCGTAGGTACATGCAATTTGAAGGAAACATGCAATTTTTATTTTTTTATTCCTATTTTATTTTTTTATTTGTCGTTACTTTGACGTCAGTTGTGTGGGTGTGCATTGAGCTTACCGAAGAAAAATGAAATAAATATTTGTCATGTCATGTACATATGTACATATATGAAAATATTTTATATTAGCACCTGTTGCTATCGCTAAACTGGTTTAAACGCAGATCAATGTCAAGGTTATGCAAATAAATACATAGCTGTGTAAATTCCTTTTGATTTTTATACATGTTCATTTGGGTTTGTATGTGTGGCTTTAAATCGACCAAATTGAGTGGGGAAAATACAAATTTGTGAAACAAAAAATGTATGCGCTAAAAAAGGGTGCTATATTTAAACAAACGTATCCACATACATACATATAGTATATAAAGGGTGTTTTTTCATACTTTCGTTTTCAAGAAGACATACAACGCACATAATTTATTATTATGGCAAAGAATTTAGCTTTATTATAAAGATAAGGGCCTGCCATTATATTTTAAAAATGAACTCGGGCAAGTGACCGCCGCGGCTGTCCGAATAAATTCCAGCCGAGAGGCCCTATTTTCGAACACTTTTTGCAGCAATTGGTGCCGCAATAACGCGCCGAATATTCTCTTCCAAGGCGTCAATCGTTTCGAGCTTATCTGCGCCCACAAACGACTTCACATGATCCCACAAAAAATAATCCAGCGCTGTTAAATCGCACGATTTTGGAGGCTACGCTACATACCCACAACGCGAGATAATGCGCACACCAAAAGTGTCCTTCAATAAATTTATAGTTTCGTTGGCTGTATGGCATGTAGCGCCATCTTGTTAGAACCAAAGATCGTCCACATCAACATCCTCCAATTTAGAAACGAAAAAGTCATTAATCATGGCTCTATAGCATTGCCCATTGACTGTAACATTATGACCGGATTGATTTTTGAAGAAATATGGACCAAGGATTCTCCTTGCGCATAGAACACACCAAACAATAGGATGTAATGGCGGCTCAACAATGGCGTTTAGATTATCAATACTACAAATGTGACAATTTTGTTCATTAAAGTATCCATTCAACTAAAAGTGAGCTTCATCGCTGAACAAAATTTTCTTGTGGATATCGGGATCGGTGGCCATCTTGTGTGGGCCCATTTACCGAACGTGGGACGTGCACGAGTTGGATTTTGTCCAATTGTTTCGCGCGATGGCGGGTGGATTCATTCGGGTTTTCTTCGATATTCTGCTCCACAGCAGCAATAGCGTCTTCTACGCACTGTACGGCGTCTCTGAGGGTGCGCATTGTCTACTAGAGTTAACGTGATAGGAACCGATCCATGGTTGGTCGAATTACCGACTCTGCTCGGTAACAGCTGTCAAAAAGACCAACTTCGAAAAAAGTATTGCCTCATGGAAAACCACACATCTAAAAACAAAACACCCTTTATTATAATTCCGCAATTGGAAAGGGTAACAGTGAATGCCTCTCATTCATTAAATATATGCAAATTTATATTTGCAAATTCCCGTAGAAGCAAATCACAAAATCAATTTAAGTAATCACCGCTGAACCGGCATAATTTCATAACTGTCACGTCTCTATAATTACATACATACATATATTTACTACTGTTATTTAATTTATAAATAAATGAAATGCAACAAGGTATTTAGGTAAATCATTAAATGCATATCAATTTGTTCCGTTTGCTTTATAATTGTCAATTTATATTGACCGCCAACAGTTCACACGTGTGGCGGCTAATTTTATTAATTTTATTTATTTGTTGTTTTCATTTTCTCCATTTGCATTTTATAAAATATACCTACATATGTACATTACAATAGTTGCATTCCAACCAAAATTATGTGCGCTCTTCGTTGTGGCAGTAATGATTAGTAATGGTTGTGCGGTCAAGTGACTCACCTAAAGGTTAATTGAAATAAATTGAATATGCAATATACGTTTGCTTTTATTATCCACTGTGCACAAAGTGGTATGCATAGATAGTTGGCAGAGGAGCGTTGTCATTCTATTTTTATTTTTAATGCAGTTATTTTATTTTAAATTGATTTTCGCTAAATATAGTTGATTGGAATTTAATTTATGGTTTGAGAAAATGGAAAATATTATAATGAAATAACGTGTCATTTGTACGCGTGTGTGTGTATGTTATTGTTAAGAAGATATTTTGAATGATATTTTTAAAAACTTGCCAAAAATGGGGGTTTTCTAAATGTTTGACGTTTGTTAAGCTAAACCAAGTGACAGCTTTTTATTTATTTGTTACAAAGATTAGGATTTTTTTTAGGCACCTGGAGACATACATAAGTACAACTTTATAACGTTGGTATGTTATGGGCCAGCAAACGATCAAAAGTGGTCGAAATCTTTTTGGAAAGGCTTAAAACTTGCTACCCGTGGGTTTTTGAGGTCGATGATCAGGAACCTGAAGTCAGGTTTTAAAAATTCAAAATAGCGGCTGCAATTTGATGGAAATTATTTCGAATACCGAACGGATTAGCTTGCAAATTCTTAACCTAGGATTTTTGGAGTCGTCGATCACGAATGTGAAGTTAGATTTCAAAAGATCAAAATGGTGAATCCAATACGACCAATATAAAAAAAAACACGCCTGTAGTTAGTCTATGTAAAATGTTGTATCCGAAGTCTACCACGAGGAGGGTATATTACGAATTTGGACCGCACCTTCTTCGTATTTCTTATTGTTCCAACAAATTGTTATTATTATTGTTATATTTTTTAACCCGTGGGTTTTTGGGGTCGATGATAAGAAACCTGAAGTTAAATTTTAGAAATTAACAGCGGCTTCAATATGGTGGAAAATCTTTCCAATCGGATTGGAATGAAATTCCTTTTTCCTCTTTATATTAAATTTTCATACAAAAAAAATTAATTTTAATTTTCAAAGAGCTTTGTTGCCTTTGTTGCCTTTGTTTAAAAAAATTAAAGTTGTACTCAATAAAATATGCTTAATTTTTTTTAAGCAAATACTATTCGAAATCTGTTGTCTATTTTTTATTGTACTGCACCTTTACAAAAAAAAACAAGAGACAAAAGTGAAATATATTTAATTTTCTGGAAAAATTTAATTTTGTTATACAGGGTACTTGTAAATTTAAAGTATAACTCTTTTAATCAATAGGAATTTGTGACCTTAATATCTACCACATATATATTTTGGACGTTAAAAATTAAATTTCTAAAGTTGACTTTTGGCCGTTATTCTGGAAATGTTTGTTATACCTGGCATTTTTTTTTATTCGTTGCCAATATAGTGAAATTTTACCAAAAATATTTTCGTTATATGCATCGACTCTCATAAATCTGGCTTTGTGGGACATTTCAGGACCAAACCCGCATAAGTCGGAACCATGTGATTTTATAAAACTTTAAAATTACTGTACAGTGTTATTGAAGATGCAGATAATCATGGATCTCATTTTTCAAATGATAATATAGAGGTTTGATTCGAGTTTAAACAATTAAAAGTTAATTTTTTTTTTTTTAATTCTGATCTCAGGGTAATATAAAAAAAAATAAAAATACAAGTTTTTGCTAATAGCGTTGTGTACTTTTGCTATGAAAAAACTTTTTATCAAAAACTATAGGCCTCTCAATTTCTTGCGCAACAACAAGACGCGCACCAAAAATTGTGGAAGAAGTTCGAATTATTATCGTCAACATCATGTTTTTATGAAATTGTAGTTCAAAAGTTCTCTCAAAGAGGAGTAAGTCGGTTGCTTGACAAAAATATAGAGTGGTGGTTAAAGTTTAGTATCCGGTTCTCAAGAAAAATCACTAGTAATATTTTTCATTATTTGCGTTGCTTGAAAAAGTACTTCGACTTTGGTGTAAGTTTTTTTGAAGAAATAAATATAGTATGAACATTTATTTATTAAAAGCTGCAAATTGATTTCAAAAATTTTGAATAAGGAAAGTTCTTTTTTTTTATCACTGGAGCGAATTTTTACATGGATATTTTGTTATTCTTGAGAGTTGGATACTAAGCGTAAGGGTTGAGAGTTAGTACAACGGAATATACATATAGCCCGACCTTCAGTTTGCGTGCACAAAAAACAAGATTTTAAGCTTTTTAGTACTTAAAGTAAAATACCATAAATCATTGATTTCTCCTAAATACGTCGCTTCGGGTCTTAATTTCTCATTCTTCTTCAAATCTTTGCGAACTTGTATGGTTTGGTTCAGGCAGCTCATTAAAAGAATGCGAAACAAAACATATTATGCTCTTAAAATCGTATAATATTTTCCCGTTAATCGGGATTGTACAACAAAACACGAAAAATAAGAAATCAAATTCTTCTAAGTTCTAAAAGTCTGGGCCTCAGCTCGGGCTGTGCCCCAGCGAACGGGTGACAATGAAACGGAAATTCATTGCATGCACCTAAGAATGTGGTAGTTGTTGTAGCACCACAATTGTGCTCATTTTCGGTCATTTTATTTTTGCTGCTGCATTTTTTAGGTTTTCGTTTTTATGTATTAGTTGCACTCATTTTTCATTTTAGTATATTACATGGTTGTGTTTCTTTATATTGCTATTATTGTTGTTATTGTTGTAGCTGCATAATTGAGCACAATGCTGTTGCTACCCTAACTGGGAACAACTAAAATGAAATGAAAAAAAAATGCACCAACAATGGTATGAAAAGTAAGCTGCAGCAGCCACAACAGCAGCGATAACAACAACAAAGGAAATGAATTGAAAAGGTAGCATTTAATGTTGACTGGTCAGCAGCCAGGCAAATAGCGATGTGCCTCATCGCAACTACCAGCAATAATGACAACAACAACAACAATAATGTTAAAGGTAACAACGACGAAAGCTTAAATCAAGTTAGGAACAACAACAGCGACAGCAGCAACCACAGACCGACAGCAGCAGTAGCAGCAGCTGCTATTGTTAAACCGAAGTCTTGTTTCGGTTGTTGTGCCGTTTGGGGTTTTTGGTATGTGTTGGTGTTGTTCTTGTTTCACTTGATATGTGTTATGGTTTTTTTTTTAATATGAATGTACTGCATTAAGGTAATCGCCATATTGGGGCTCTCCTTTCCGCATAGTAATATAATATTTTTCGTGTTGGTATTAAGTTTAAAAAAAAGATATAAATTACAAATTTTTAATAATATCATATAGATTATGTCGCTCTAATGGCTAGTTCACCTGCTATAGTGTAGTTTGTAAAACTAAATTTAAAATTAATTCAAAAAATTATTTTGCTTAAATAATTATTTCTGATTCTTTCAGGTGTATATCTGATGCAATCGTCAAATGAGGAGTAAGTGAAAGCTAGACTGGATTCACGGTGGTGAAAGGTAGGTACTCAACAATTTTTAACGAGTTTGAAGTATCTTTCGACGTATGTAAAACGCTTTCAATGTGTATTTTGTAATCTAATTTAGTTCAAGTTTTTTTTAATTGTTCTACTCATTTGTAAATTTGAAAAGTTCGCCAAATTTGTTACACTTTCTTAAAAAGACAGCTTGGAAATTTCCCCAATTATTATTCTTAATCAACCCTGCAACAAATCTTACTGGCAATAGCCTAGATGATGTTAGCGTAGAAAGCGACACTCTTATTAGAGCCTTAAACAAAGACATTTTTTGGCTAGACGAAACAAATATTGAAAGAACGAAATTATAATGTTCAACATTTCCGCAGAAAAAAATTGGATGATACGAAAGTAGAGCCATGAGTTGCAATATGATACAATATCTTATCGATATTTTTGTCAATCGATACCGATATTTTTCACCCGATAATTTCAAAACGATATTTTTTGGAATCGAGTATTCGATACCCAGTACTGTATCGGATTACCGAAAAAACATATTTACAAAAATATTTTCCAAAGATTTGAAAAGAGGCCTAGGAAAGACCACCAAACGAAGAAATATCACTGGGACACCTCAGAAGATGCGCAGAACTTCAAACTGATATTTGAAAATAAGCCAAACGACATCTGAAGTGAGATTGACTAGCATCAAACGACTACAAATCGAAAACAGGCGGAAACTGGTTCCGATCATTCGAACAATCTAATTCAGGGGCAGGCAATGACTTATACTCTGAGGATGTCGAGATGATGGACATTGATCCATGGAAATGCCACTAGCCAACGATGGTAATTTCAGAGCATTTCTCCAATATCCAAAATTACATGATCGAGAGTGAAGGCGACATAATCACTGAAGCCTTAATAAAACTCGCCAATGATGTGATGCTCTTCTCAGTTACTGCAGATGAAATCACTGATATAATTGGAATCGAACAATTTACGACTGTGGTTCGGAACTTCCACAAAGTTGAAGAGAAACACATAATTCGTTAAGACTTCCTAGATTTCATCTCAGTTGAAGATGTGACTTTGAAGCCCTCCTAAACAAATTTTCTGTATCCATCCCTGAAAAACACTTGTACTTATTTCTATCGCATTCAATGTTTTCTTTCAAAATTTCCGATTAGTTGACATAAATCAATGACTCCAAGTAAAAACATATGAAATAATCAAGATATGTCACGCGATCTTCGTTCAATAAGTCCATTGTTTGAAACGCTGTAAGGCTCGTGGTATCATCCTCTTGGAAAAGCGTGTCTTAAATGAATACTCCATTCATCTGGGCATGGAATGTTCTTGCCTTTATAATTTCTAAAGCAGTAAGAAATAATCGGAAGATACACCGTGAGTTTTGGTAGATCGAACGATGCCTCGTTCCAGTTTCAGGGTTGTGCCATCTTCAGTGTCATTTTTCGTTGAGTAATGAGTCCTTGGTGGGATCGGAAGGGAATTGGTCATTATGAACTGCTGCAACGTAGCGTAACGGTAAATTTGGTTCTCTATTATGCATAACGCAACCGTTTGAATGAAGCAATCATGAAAGAGCGGCCAGAAGGTAGTGTTTCTTCATGCTAATGTCATGTCACACATATCTTTGAAGTTTTAATCCATCTTTCGTATAGCCCGATCTTTCACCGTCTGTTTCGGTTTCTTTAAAACTTTCTTGATGATAAAAAATTGGCCGACAGAAGAAGTTTTACACCGATAGAATTAAGAAGCTATACCAAAAATGGCAAAGATGCCATAAATAACAATGATCAATATGTACTTGAATTGATTTTCAATAAAGAATATATTTCCAAAAATTTACAAAAAATTGCGGAGACTTTCCATATAACAAATATTTAATATTTCATATACGAAAACTGATAAGCTGTTTCGAATGATTTCCAGGTTGTAAAGTGAAACATACCGTGGCAGCAATTTATTGAAAGTTGTGGTAATAACTTCAATAATTAGTTTCGTGACTGCCACTATCTCTTATTACCAAACACGTTAAACATTAGAAAATGATTGTCGAATATTGGTTTGGTATTTTGTGAGTTGCGACAGCAAGTTCCAGTTTTTTTTTTCTAGACGTTTAGCAAAGTCTTTCTTGCCATATATGGTACGCGATGAGGAATTGCTAGTGTAGATGTCCCGCTTAATTTGTTTAACCTTTTTCTATTACAATAAGCGTTAGAACTATTGAATACCCGTATAACCGAATTTGACCCGCGTGACTTGTTTAGCAAGTGTGTAGTTTCTCGAGTTTTTATGCAAATATTGCAAGTCTACTGATATATTGATGTGCATATTGATGTGTATTGATATCAACTTTTTTTTTTACATGTGCTTAGATAGAATATCGCATTTCACGAACAGATGTACTCCAAAAATTTTGCTATCAAGGCCTGTAAGATATAATTAAATTTTAACACCAAGGGTTGCTTTTTTCACTTTGGAGTTACATGTTTTTCGTAAACTTGCATTTTTTTAAATACTTTTCTCTTTAAATTTTACATTCTTTTTTTTGCCATTTTTTACATTTATTTTTCCACTCGTTATATCCAAATACTGCAATTTGAATGTCTGAAAAAAATGCAGTGATACAGCAGTTAACATATTAATTTCATGCAAATATTTGACCACATACAACTGTGTAGTATGTTTTTATGCTTTACAAGCACCTAAATAATTTGAAATTGCATTAAAGTAATTATTTTGTATGCATTATTTTGAAGAACAGTGTTTGGAAATTTAATACTTTGTAGCAAATATGTAAATTGTGCATACATACAAAAAATTATATACATATCTACATAAATTGCAGTCGAATAATATTCTCTGTATGTATTACTGCGCGGTACTGTAAATAAAATTTACATGCGATTGGTTGTCTACCGTGTGATGGCCAAAGAGCGTAGAAATAATTACACGTTTCCAAGTTTTTTGCGGACACTTTTGCTTCATTATCTGCAACAGCATGTGGGATGATAGAATTGTAATAGTAAAGAAGTAAAGAAAAGTCCAAGCTCGGGTCCGATTGCACTTTATAAATTAGGCGCAAGTTTTTATTAAAAAACAATAATATTACCTTTTGTATGCAATAAAAACAGTTAATATAATACTTTTCGTTTTGAAAACGTCAACAATTTTAATTTATTCAAATATTAGCGAATACGACGCGCTTCACTTTACCCTACAAATACATGTTCTGAAATTTAATCAAATTGAACTGTGAATATGGGTTTTAGTTACATTCCAATTTTCAATTCAAATATTTATGTTCATATATGCGGCTAATACATGATTTAACTTTGAACCAAATCGGTCTAAAAATTCGGCTTTTAGAAATATCTCGACACTAGCGCCACCTATCGTATTTACTTTTTAGCACAAAAGAGACCTTTGCAAGGACATCATATGTATAAATCTCAGCTAAATCTCTTCAGTAATTTTCGACTTTATACACTATATACCAACAGACATACATGGCCTTTTTATATGCATACTTATATAAAATGTAGGAAAGCTCGGCAGATATTGTCCTGCCATATTTATTTATTATTGCCCTTTGCATATATAACTGAAAATCGCATTTCGGTTTCTCGCACATATAACTTGTGTATAATTTAATTAAATTTGATTTTTCAAACAGATGGCAACCCTCTCCCAAACATGAAATATACTTTACGACTCACTCTCATACCCACGAAATATGCATATAAAATTTCATAAAAATCGGCCGAACCGTTTCAGCGGACAAGAGATTTGTATACATAAGATAAATACAAATATAATTAAGCTTTTGCCAAAAATTGCTACGCATTGTACTCTCTAATTAAGCACGTCTAAGTTTGTTTTTTTATTTGCACTTAAAATTAAGGGCGTCACAACCACACTAATACAAAAACTTGCAGGGTTCTGATTTTAAATATCAATTTGTGGATTGTTAATTTCAAATGGAAGGATCGAAATTAACTGCTTCTCAGTTTTTAGAAAATACGTATGGGACACTATTTGACAGATCTGTCGGACAATATACATAGGTGCATTCTGATAATTTTGAAAAAATGCGGCTTGACAACCGAAATCTTAGATATAAGGGCATGCTCTAATTTTCGGCAACTAAATTACTCACCTTAATACCTATAGTGCTTATCATTACTATACGACAGGGATTTGTTGACAAGTTTCGACCTCTTATTTGCTACTTACTAATAGTTTTGTTAATTTTTATAAAAATACCTATTATTATACAATAGGCCCGTTTCTTTGTACTCGACTTGCAAAAGGACGCTCCACCTCGGATAAAATTTCTTTCAGTTGGCGGCAATTTTTAGGTATACGTAGATATTTAAAAATATTATGCAAATAAAAACGAACTAGGTGTTAAACTAAAATTTCTCATGCATTCTTCCGGCTCATTCACAATAGCGCAGTTTTTTCCCACTTCCTAACACTATTTTTCCGAGTTAGGGTTGTTCCTTTACATTCAATTCGTTATTCCACATAGTATTCTTTTGCAACTCGGTTACAACTTTTTGAAAAATTCAAGAAAACCCCACAAAAAAATTCCAATCTTCAAACAAACTTTTTTAGGAAAATTTAAAAATGCAGTTGTATAGGACATTAATTTTTAGTAAATTGGAAAATTCAATGATACTCATTTCAATTGATTTTTGATAATTTTTTTCTGCTAACGATAATGTAAGTTTGCTTGCAAAAATTAATTTTAGTTAGTATAATATGTTTTATAAATTCGAATTAAAAAATGTGAGATTTTTATAGAAATTTGTAGAGTTTTATTAAAATTTGCACAAAGTTTTAAGAATGAATTTATACGTCTTTTGTTGTAGAATGAAATTTGTTTTTGTAAAAAAAAAATTGTAAGTAACAAATAAAGGGTGCCTGTCATATAACGGGTGTTTTTTTTAGATTGGTAGATCTTTCGATAGGGATAGCTGTCACTTGACAGCTGGTAAATGACATTTTGTTTTGACATTTCTGTGCAGTAAGCATTGACAAATTATCATGGAAGGAATGACGCCGCAACAACGTTTACAAATTGTGGAAATTTACTTTAAAAATCAGTGTTCACTGTTCGCCAAACTTATAGAGCACTTCGTGAATTTTATGGCCCACATAATCGAGCATCAGAGCAGCTTATTCGTCGAACTGTTGATAAAGTTCGAGCAACATTTACTCTGCTCGATGAAAAACCAACAAGACAAAGAGCTGTAAATACAGAAGAAAATATTGGTGCTGTAAGTGATAGTGTTGGAGAAGATCCGAATTTGTATATTCGCCGCCGTGCTCAACAAGTTGGACTTTGTACATCGACATCATGGAAATTCAAAATTGGACTGACCGCATCCGGTTCACCAAAGCTAGTCGTGGCGGACATATGTCAGAAATCGTTTTTAAATATTAAATGCCATGAAAATATCTTTCAAAAAAAATAAAAAATTTGGCATCATACTTTATTTTGTATGTGTTTTATTTCAATTTAAAGTACTATCAGTCTAAAAAACACCCTTTAGTTATGATAAGCACTATACATCTTTAAATCTATGGTCTTTAATGACTGTTGTCATTGGCGCTGCATTTGGTATAAAATTTAACTCGTTAACAAACACTCAAATATTTGTAAATCCATACATATGTACATATGTTTGTATGTAAATATGTGTACAGATTTTCGATATTTTAGAATGTGTCTTAATGGCGTTCTAAAATGTGGAGAATGCCAAAATAAAAAATTGGCGCAAATATGCAACTAATTGTCCGTGCAATTTTTGTACGTAATTTGCTTAAACTACATACACATAAATATTTGATAGCAATTAGAAAATGGCAAATGTGGTATAATTAAAGTTGTCAGTATAATGAAAATGAAAAAGTAAATTTACAATAAATTGAAAATGAATTTACTGATTAGAATATGCATAGCAGAAAATTAAATATAATTAAAAAATATAAGTAAGCTTTTTACTTATCGAAAGGCAAAAACAAAAACTCGAAACGCACGATAGTTAATATACTACATATATATGTATTACAACAATCATGAATCATAGTCAAGTTCTGCCACATATGATAATACAGTGCTTGTCAAATGTATAACAGTTATGTAGTAGATACATACTTACAAAGCTACAAACAGCTGTCCACGCTGAAGTGGCGTTTAGGATTTCCGTTTTTACAATGGTAGCTAAATCCTGGCAAACACAATTTGTTTGTTTGTTTGTTTATTTTTTATTTATCGCCTGCTATCTAACTTTGTGTTTTTTTTTATTGTTGTTAAATCAGCATACTCTCTCACACACACACCCACACACCCACAAATAAATAGCGGTGTATGAATGAAATGATATGAAGATGGTTAAGCTGCTAGCGGCTGATAAGGATTATGTTGCGCGCGTTACCTCAAACATTCGAAGACGAAAAGGCGCAATTTCTTACGTTCTGTTGACTTACAAACACAAACACAACATTTGCTGACTGCAATTTTTGACACTTTGTTGGAACACAAAATAACAGCACTTATACAACTATTTGTATAAAGTCAATGTATAATAAAAGTTTGTCTTCACTTGATCGCCGGGATGAATATAAAGAAAATCCATGGCACAGTAGTTTGTTAATTTTTTTGTTATTTTCTTTTTAATACATAATTTCGACAACAGAGACAAAACACTTATTTTGTAAAATTCGTTGTATAAAAACGTCTTAAAATATAATCATTATTATTATTAAAATTACGAACAAAAAAATGTCGTAATTATTCTCGATTCGTGGTGCTAGAGTCTCGTTCGCTAGCTAGTCTGACAACTGCTGTGGTGGGCTTGTTTCATACGCTGGCTCGACACTGTATTTACGCGCTGTCTTGTGCTCGATAGCTCTGAGTACTGTGCAACACAAATACTACACTAATTTGCTTGTACAGTGGCTGGCGTTGAAGAAGCTCGAAACGAGACGAGAAACAACACAAAACGTAGCTATAAAAACCGCTGGCAACAACAACAAACACAAAACAATTGCAGTGTTGAGAACACAGCATATTATGTACGTGTGTATGTGTGTGTGTGTGTATGCATGTATATGTATGTTTGTGTATGTATACAATATCACCCAAACAAGCAGAGGAAGAGTAGTTAAAAGGTAAAACTCGAAAATAATTACATATGTACATATAAATATTTTTTAGTTGTTGTTATTGCTGTTTGTATTTATGTAGTTGAGTGCGGCGCGAGTATCTCTACAATACGTACTGTTTTAAGCGGCGAACAACGCCAATGTACTCTTGCATATAAGGGTGTACTTGCGTCTACACGCATACAAACATATTGTATGTACATACATACATATCTACAATGCGAGCATTTTCGTTTTTAAGTGTATTTGTGTGCGTACGCTTGAAACCGCTCAAAATATCAAACGACCGACTGACTGACTGGGAGCAACGACAGAAGCCGCTCAATAGCTGTTGTCGTCGTCGCCGCCATCAAAAAAAAAAAAATGGAGGGTGGAAACAGCTGAGTTATAAATGCGGACGCGTACCCACACACACATATTATCTATACACAAATGCATGTAAATACGTACACACACACGAACAAAAACAACATCTGTCGTTCTATCGAAGTTTTTAGCACAAAAGCGCGCTCATAGATTTCGTAAAATACGAAATTTCAACCCAAACTAGCTATTTAATTTTTAAAGCCGCTCTTCCGCTTCGGCGGTGAGTGCCATAATGAGCTAGTTGCGTTACTCGTACAAAGTTGCTCGCTGAGCAATCGCTCAATGAGTGATATTTAAAAGCGTTGCTCAGCGATAAACAAAATTATAAAAAATAAAATAATAAATGTAATAAAAACTTCATTAATTAATTAAAATGAAAGATGGTTAGTTAAATAAAATTAATTAAATATCAGCGATCGTGCCGAGAGTCCATTTTATGGTAAAATGAAAGAAAGTTTCAATTTTTAATATTGTCAACAAGAAATATAGTACTTATCATAACTATACGACATGGAATTTTTGACAAATTTCGAAACGTTATTTCTAATATACTAATTGTTTATAAATTTTTGTAATGTTACAACTCATTCTACATATTGCATGCACATATGTATAACAAAAATCGTTTAAATTTAATCTTAGAACTTTAGCGAAAATTTCAATAAAATTCCACACAAATCTCAACCAGTGTTTTTAGACATTTTTTGCGTATGCCGTTTTATAGTCCTTTAGTTTAGTGTAATAAAGTGCAAGTGAACATTTTCGTTCATTTGCTAATTCCAATAAAATTCAACAAATTTTCGTATAAAGTTTTTTTTTCATATTTTCTTGGAATTAATCGGGTATGCAGTTTTTATAGCGCATTCTATTTAAGTGTAATAGAGTGCAAGTTTCAGTTTGCTAATAACTTTGCTTTTTGATAATTTTTTGTTTGCTGGTAATTTCCTTCCATATATAAAAAAAAAGTCGTGCATTCGTAATATGTAGAAAATACGACAGTGATTTTTTGACAAGCTTCGACCCGCTATTTGTGACTTACTATTTTTTTGTAATTTTTTTTTTAAATACTTAAAGTTTTAGAAATTATTTAGGTATGCAGTTTTATAGCCCATTCAGTCTGAGTGTAATAAGTGCTTCAATTTACTAAAAATATCCATTAATTTTTGATAATTATTTTGATGACGATGTAGATCATTTTCTTCCATACATAAAACAAAAATCCTACATTATTTATATAGAGAAAATGAAAAACACCGTCAGCAAAACGAATTCTGAAAAATCAGCGAGATTTTTTAACCTCTTCAAACTTGCTCTTGCTCAAAATTGAAAAGTTTGAAATTTTCATGACAATTTGTCAAATTTTATCAAAATTTATACAAAGTTTAAAGCTTAGATATATATTTATGGCACGAATTGTATTTTTATAAAAATTTAACCAAAAGTTATTCAGAAATCAAAGAAAGAAATAACTCAAAACTTGTCAATCAGTCCCTGTCATATAGTTATAATAAGCACTATGTCAATTTCATAAGTTTACAAAATTAAAAAAAAAAAAATTGTTTGATCTGCGACGTTTTTATATAAATTCTAAGTAGAAAAAAGTCGAACAGGTTTTGCCGTAGAGCTAAATTTAGACTCTGTGATATCTGACAAAAGATAAGTCAAATAATTGTAATTATCTCTGATCATAATTGACCGATTTTAAAATTTCTTTTTTATATATGCAATGCTAAGAAAATTTCTTTTTATTTGCGTGGACAATCGGATTATTGATTAAGAAGCTATTCTGGGGTTATCGAAAATTTTAAAAAAATGTTTACTGAAATTAAAAAAAAACTTTCATTTCGATGCCAATATTAACGCAAAAAATATATACAAATTTCTTATTTTCGTTTTTACTTTACAAAGCCAACTTCATTTAATTTTAGTACAAACTTCAGCTCGGAAAATTTATTGAGCTGTTTATAAGTTCTAAAATGTTGCTTCTATTTTGGGTCTTCCTACATTTGTAAAAGATTACTCTATGATAATTAAAAAAATAAACTAGAAGTTAAATTCTTGCTTTTAAACAGGGATGCGTAGAAAAAGCGAAAGTAGATTAAGTCTTGATCTTCTCGATAGCGGAATTTTTGAACGGAGAAATCTTGGATTGATACATAATTACGCTAATTGCAAGATTAAGTTTTAGTCTGAATATTGAATTAGGTTCGTATTGATATCAAGAGTAAATTTTATTTGAAAGTTTAGTAAATATTGCGCAAAATTGTCTGTACTCCCCCGAACAGCTCTCATAACACGATAATCTGATTAGAAAATGATGTTCAACCAAATTATAGGAAACCGTATTAGCTTTACATATGTAAGTAAAAATAAATTTGAAATCTAAATTTTGATATATCTCAAAAACTTTTTATATTCCGACTTCATATTGGGGTTTAGGAGAAAATTTTACATACAAAATGTTGATCAGAGACCATAAAATGAACGGAAAGTTTTGCTTTGTATTTTTTTATTGAAAAATTTATTAAAGATATGTGCTATTTTTTGTTAAAAAATATCACATTTATTTAAATTTATGCCGTAAAAAATAAAAAGCATAATGAATCGGCATTTCTTGCTCCAAATATAAGAAGTCAATAATTTTGAAATCATTAGGAAATCATGTTCTTCTCTGTGCGAGGATTCTAACAATATTTTTTAATATGCTATTTTGGTTTACAAATCAAAAAAAACTACTTTAATTTTCAGACTCTCAATAACGGTTCGCAATTTCCCAAAATTGTACAAAATTACTTTAAAAAATACCCATTTAGAGTGCAATAAATTGTCTATGGTAATTTTCTACAGCGTAATGCGCTTAAAATAAAAAAACAAATTAAAATAAAATGAAATTATGTTTTACCGCTGCTCTTGTTTAGTTTTTGATTTATGACTTTTTCCTTAATTCATGACTTTAATCGACGCATTCACTTTATCAGCACATACTACATACCGGTTTCGCTTCGTAAAGAAATAAAGCCGGTTTCCTACACTTGAGCCAGCTCAAATTACAAAAAAAAAAAAACAAAGATGCACATTGTACAAATTTTTCTCTTTACAAGCATTAACGTTGATTTTCTTCTTTTCCCAATTTGTCTCACCCATGTCGCTGGTATTTTTATATCTTTTTATATCTTTCGTACAATATAAAATGCTCGTAAATTCAATGTATTGGGAGTGTTCGAAGTCAGGTTTTCTATTACTGTTATGTCAAAGTTGAAGTCAATTTTTATGACTACACATTTTGCCGATGCATAGCGCTAGATAAATTTCAAATAATCTTCAAAATGTTTTGTTGAACCTTTTCTTCCATTCACTTGCATTGACTTTTCCTTTTATCTTATTTGGTGTTTCTCCACGTTTGTCTTGTTTTTGTACTATTGGTGATTGGTGGGTATTTTGTGTGGTTTTGTCTTTCACTTTGACTATATCAGTTTTGTTTTGTTGGTACATTCGTGGATATGCGGTCGGTGTGCTACATGTAACGAAACACGCACCACTCGCCATCATCAGCTCCGATGCCAACATGCACTCAATTTGTGTTTTGCTGTTTGCACGATAACGTATTGCCTGATCGTATCCTCAATGCATTTGCCCATTCATTATCCGGTATGTTTGTGGGCTCATTCATATGTGTCCTGCCATAGCGCACGTACGCAGTTTTAAAGCAAAAGGATAGCATGACTGATGTGGCTAGTCAACAAAATGTAGCGTCCTTTTGGAGTGTTGTTGGTATTCGTTAGGAATGTTGAATGGTTTAATTTAAAAACAAAAACAAAAAACTCTCTTTCGAATTTAGGCAGTTGAACAGTTTCCTGAAGTTAGTCAATCCAATATCCAACCAGGATATGCCATTTTTTTACGGTGTATTGTTGTGCATGCGTTCGCTTCCTCTTCCTGTTCTTTGACTATCTGTGACTGATACACACACGGGTTAGGTATTCAAAGGCCGAAGTTAAAGACAATGGTTAAAATAGGTCGTCTCCCAATAGGTAATCCCAACCATGCTACCATGGCTTTCCATTTTTCTTTCTTCTTTCTTCTATCATCAAAAACTCGGTTGCAAACATAATTTTCAAGAACATTGTTTGTATTCGCGTCCATATTTTATATATTAGACCGTACAGCAAAACGCGACATCCAGAAAAATTGCTGAGCGAGTACTCTTTTCCTTATCTCCGATGTTAGACGGTTAACTGATTCTATGGTCCCGTGTTGTGCCCGTAATCCAAATTGATCTGAAGGCATAATTTTCCTCGCTTGTGCATCAATCTTGAGGATCAAGATCTTTTCGAAGAGCTTTGAAAAGCAAGGCAGCAAGCTTATTGGTCTGTATGAACAAGCTTGGCTATTGTCCTTTCCTTGTTTGGGCATCATTATGTATTATGCTCGACTTTTTCCAATGTGTCGCAAAATCGCCATATCTCAGTATAGCGTTAAAGAGATTTGAAATGTATGTCTTTGATCATCTGTGGGGTTATTAGATCATGTCCTGGCTCAGTTGCTTTTTGATGACTTTCATAATCTCAAGCGGACGCACTTTTATTGGTTCAGTTTGTGGGACAGCAAAGCAGGCATATGATATTCGATATATGTTTGTATGTATATACATTGGCGCACCCAAGGGGGGTCTTTTGGGGTTTAAACCCCTACCAAAATCTTAAAATTGTAGTACTATCTTGAAACTAATTTCCATTTTGTAAATATAGTATAAGTATATACTTTTAGACGTGCAGTTTTCTATGGGACTACACTTTTTTCGGATTTGGTCTTTTTGACAGCTGTTACTTGATTTATACTCAGTTTGGTTTGCCATTTGTGACGACCATCAATATGTGGTCAAAATTTGGGCCTCGGTGGTCACTGGCCCGAATTGATTTTTAAAATATAATGGCAAACCCTAGTCTTTATAATAAAGCTATTTATTTATTTTTAATTGTTATAAATTACCGTTACAAAGACGTTTCGGAAATATACTTATTTGCTTTAAGGTGGACTATGGAATTTGAGAAAATTATCTTTAAAATCTACTAAAATAACGAATTTTTCGATTTATGTAAATTACCGTTATATGAGAGATGGACGTGGTTTTTATAAGATTTTTACAATTTTCTAAAATTTTTATTATTGACTTCAAATGCAATGTGTGTGCACCAAATTTTAACAACATTGTTTTGGAGATATACCTATGTGATCTAAAGTGGGCGGTGTCACACCAAAAACAAACAAAAAATTAGCTCACGTGTTCCTGCCTTCAGAACAATCCTGTATAGCAAATAAATTTATTAAAAAAAAAAAATGCGAAATGTGTATACTAAGTTTCGTTGAGGCATCTTAATATTTACTCGAGTTATCCGATCCACAGGCGGACGGACGGATGAACAAACAGACATAGCTTAATCAGTTTCGTATTGTTACAAAGAGCCGTTAGGTGAACAAAGTTATAACACCCTGGACACCAGGGAAAAAAGAAATGCGCAAATGTGTGTGGTACCCTGGCCTTATGAGTTCTTGGATTATGTGAGGTGGCAGTCTCCGTCGGAACTCGCTTAATTGATTTGAATAAGATGCAGGCTTCGTTGCAAGTTTGAAAACTTTGACAAATTTTGTTGTTTTTTTTTAAATTTATATGAATGTCAAATATGTCGCTGATATCAGTGGTATCTTGTCGGTTAAGTTCATGAACTTCGCAATACTTTTTATGTCGTTGTAAACAGGAACCCATGCAATCTGTGCGGGGAACCTTTAAGGCTTATCAAATCGGCGTAATTATTCTGCTTCTTAAGATGCCAGTCACGTTTATTCAGCAACAATAAAAATCATCTGGTTGTTAGTGAAAACAGAGATATTAATACCAGTGATTCCATCTTTGAGACTATCATCAGCTCATTCTGAAATTGTCAGGTGGGCGAAAGTTGAAGATATGCGCCGCAGCTTTACCTAACCGATCTTATTTCCACTTCTACCTTGCGGGCAGATAGGTCACGTAATAGGTTTCGGTTGGGAGGCTGTTGTCGGCTGCTGTAGAGAGCTAAGGTTTTGGTCTAATGCAGTTTAATTGCAACTTTCTTATAATAACTTTCCTTCCACAACAATTCTCAAACTTAGAAAGTTTCACTCATAAAATGACTCAATTCGGAATATCATCCACTCTACTCCTCAATATGCCATGTTGCACCATACCAAAGACTCCCCTCTACACTTCAGTGAAAGATGCATGAGAGCTGCAAATATGAAAAAAGAAATATTAATGCGCATAGCGGATGCAATAAACACGAATTAAAACGATGCATGAACGAGCAGATTGAGCATAAAGTAAATTATTGCAACAACACGATTAGCAGTAATGTTTGCCACGGAAGTGGGGGGATAGCAAGCTATACCAACATGAGCATTGGCATTTAAAAAAAATTTATGTATACGAGTATTTACAAACGAACTTGCCACATGGAGTGCAGAAGTGTTCGTAACAAAATGCACAACACGCAGACGCAAAGCCAGACAGAGGGATAGACGAACATAGTAGAATCTGCAAAACAAAAACCGTATACGGGCAGGCAGGCAGGCAGGCAAGCAGTCGGGAAAGCTTGTGGAATGGCTGGTCGGATGCCGGTCAGGTTATTTGTGTTGTGGCTGATGAGCCCTCGGGATGAATTCAAACATAAATATAAACATACATATATGTACATACATATGTATGTGTAGATAAAGGGTGGCCCATATGGCGGGCTCTTTTGAGAAATTAACAAAAGTTGAAAATTGGTATATTATTGATTTATTCCCTTTGTTTCATTCTTTCCAAGCCTTAAGTGACAGTTTGTGACTCTATCTCACGAATGGCGTGCTCGATATTCGCCTTAAGTGCATGAATCGTTAATGGATTGTTTGTATAACATCGGTTCTTCTCGGCACCTCCGCTGATCTCGGCTGATAACAGATTGCCGAACTAACGTGGTACGCAAAAGATCTAGTGTTGCATGGATTGTGTGGTATGGCGCGTAATCCAGCTGAAACCAAAGATTGCCCAAGTCCATGTCTTTAAATTGCGGCTTCTGTAGTGCTTACCGTTGACCGAAGGACGTTTTCAGCAGCACCACTATGCAAAATCCGAACCACACAGTCATTCTCTGAGGATACGTCTTCTCGACGATCACGTGTGGGGTTTCCGATACCGTAAGGGGTTTCCGATACCAAGATGCAAAAGATTTGCTTGTTAACGAGATATAAATGCGATTCGTCCGTAAAGATAATTTCACCTTTTTTTCAATAAACGCACACAACATTGAATTGGGGAAAGAAATTTTAAATATTTTCCAATATTGTTCAAACTAAGGAACGTAGATTTCAAAGAAGTTTGAATCACTCACACCGTCCCTGTAACAGAAAATCTTCGTCAATTTCACCAGACATTTGACTATTAGATTTTAATTTGATCTAATTGATTTCTGGTGTGGTGAAATTAGACGAAAAATCCTCGAAAAACTTCTGCGTAATCCACGTTCTTCGGGTCAAGCGTAAAACGATTCGTTTCGTTCCGCAGTGAAATGATACCAAAGAACGTATATTACAAAGAAGTTGCATGGCGTTTCGTTTCCTGTGGCAAAAACTCTCGTCCAATTCATCACACACCGAAACCTATTGGATCAAATCAGATTCTATTATCAATCAGTAAAAGTCAAAATAGTTCAGATATGGTGAAATTGGACGAGATTTTCTGTTAGAGGAACGGTAGGACGGTAGACAAAGAGCTGCGACTGTCAAAATAACGTAAGATTAAAAGCGTACCCACTATACGGTCCACCCTGTACGTAAATACAAACTTGCATCCATGCTTGCCAATGTATTGAACTAAATTTCAGCTTCGCCGCGCTGGCAGTAATAAAGCCATGTATTTTGAGTAATAAAAGCAATACTAAAATACGAAAAGATAAATTGTTGGCAGAAAAGATGCAACGGCACTATCAATGAACGTGGAAAATAAAGAAGCACCGTTCTTATAACGAAAAATATTAGTTTATTTCACCATAGAAGAAAAAAATTTGAAGTTCGCTGATTAAAGTTAGTATTGTGATTCGATCCAATTGATTTTTGGTGTGGTGCTATAGATAAGCAAATTTTGTTTTCCACACGAAATGAAATGCCGTGCAACTTCCCTATTTTCTACGCTTTCTTTGTCGCGATGGTTGAATACTAAAGCACAGCCGCACAAATACACACCATGTACATAAATGGGAAAATGATCGACAACAAAAAATGTTAAGTGAAAAACTGGAAAAACAAAAATCACCCACGGTAAATTTTAGCTGTAAATGCAACAAAAGTAACCATGTCCGGCAGCAGCAACCGGAGGAGCTAATCTCCAAATTATTTCTGAGACAGCAGTCAAGTTGTTGTTGTTTCTTTCAAAGATTCTTTCGAAGAATAGATGCTGCACGACGCGTGCAATGACAACAAATAGTAGCTTTCGCTGTGGGCAATAAATAAAATTGTATTGTTCGTTTGAAAGAGAGTGTGTACACGTATGTTAAAAACAAAAAATCCAAAAAAAAAATAGAAGAAAAATCGAGAAAACTTGTACACAACGATCGTTTGGTTAGTTTATTGAACTTTACGAGTACAAAGTCAAGAACAGAACCGGTCATAAGATATGTTTTCAGCTGCATCAATTCAAAACTTACATACATACACACATACATTAGTAGCTACAGAGTGAACAGCACTGATTTTTTTGTTCAACCAAAGAAAACAGTTGTGAGATGAGCAGCGAAAGAGGAAATATTTTGAATTGCATTTAGTGTTTCTTATATTCCCCAAGTATCTACTTACGTAGACTAAAAATAAAATTCTGTAGAAAAGAGTAGGTATTTTCTTTTTGGATTAATATGAAAAAATTTACTCAAAATCATTTTATATGCTAAATTAATTTAAAACTGCTAAATAATACAATTCCATAGTTAGCGTCAAAAAATATTAAATTTTAAAACACTATTTATTTTTGCCATACAAACTGAAAACAACTAAAATAAAGTAGAATAACTATGGTAAAATAAAATGTATTTTTCTAGAAAAATTTACACATAAAAATATATGTATGTATGTAACAAATATCCCGTCATGGTCACTGTAGGAGGTTTGATATGTTTTTGCCTTTATACTGTCAATAACCAATCAATCGCAGTTTGATGTTTTGTAACAGGGAAATTTTCTAGCAATAAATTTAGCCCAAGTTGGGTCAATCGCATTCCAAGGAATGCTCTAAATGTTAAACCCGAACCTATTATTGATGATTTTCTCAGTAGATCTGGTAAGTTTTGATAAGTGAATGGCCTACACAATTTCACGACTTCTACTGTCTGAATATAGCAGCATTAAAGCAAATCCTCATATCTGAGAGAAGTGCCAAGTTTCAAGTTATTATCTACTTTAAGTTAGGAGTTATAACGCCGAACCTCATAGCTGAACAATCAGTTGTATGGGAGCTCTACGTTATAGTGGTCCGATCTAGATGATTTTTAATGTGTACTTTTAGTAAAGGATAAGTGAAAGTAGTGCAAAAGTGCATGGCCTTAACTGCTTTAGTGTAGAAGTTATAAATCTCACATCAGAATAATCAGTTGATCGAAACTATAAGTTATAGTAATCCGATCTTAATAAATTTCATTACACACTTTTCATTAATAATACGGGAAAGGATTGCCAAATTTTACGTTCTTAGCTGCTTTGATGTAGGAGTTATAATGGAATACCTCATATCTGAACAATCAGTTGTATAATATCTGATCTGGTCGGTTCCGACAAATAATTAATACATTATAGAAATACATCTACCTACCAAGTTTCACACAGCCAGACAGACAGACAGACAGACAGACATGGCTAAATCAAATCAGCTCGTGGTCCTGATCATTTTAGAACACTTGGGTATGGGTCTAACTCTTCTTCTTCTTATACTTAAAAACATCGAACCAAAGTTATAATACCATTTCATCTTCATGAAAGGCAAATATGTCATAGAAATTGAATTAAGTTATTTTTAACAGAGCCGGATTCCACAAATTAAAAAAAAATTTTTTGGATCTTACATAATAATAAAATTTGAGATAACAACTCTCAAGTGCCAAATCGAGAAAAATTCTCAGTGGAGAGTTTCTACTCTGCTATATGTATATCAGCTTACTTTTTCTTTCTAGAGGAGTTGAACGTCTCAGAATTGCAAGCATTTCGGGGTTCTCCAGACTAGCAAATAAAGCTAACCTTCTATGGACAAAAGTTATTACAAATTAAAAAAGAAAACGGCAAATTCAAATTTTTGCTAAATTCATTTCTTCGGTTAAAAATCTGCAACAAACTTGTTAATTTTACATTTAATATGATATCTCATTTTATATAGATTTGGACAGCTTACTCTGGAAATAGGCCCTTCATTTTTCCGTCGCGCCTGGATTTTGAGATGCTGGGTTTTCCCCAAAATAGGCTGAATGTTTCTGAACAGCTGATTTCTATGAGATCCGTTTTCTTGGCCAGTACCTAGCGAGAAGCGACTGCTTTTAGAAAAAGGTTAGGTTAGGTTGGAGTGGCTGCCGCCTGCAGCGGCTCACTTAGGCCAGTATTAGGAGGCCCATTGTGTTACCACAAGAAAAAATGTTGTACCATCCAAGAGGAAATTACCCATCACCAAACCATTTTGCCTCGCTGATGTACCTCAACAGGCAATTTACCTCGGTTCTTGAAACCCCACTAAGGTCATCCAAAAACGGTGATCCCAGATATCGCATTCTGCTTTTACACAGTGCAAGCCACTTACACAGTAAATGGAAGATCGTTTCCTCCAACCTTTCAGCATGTTTCCCTATCAGACAGTGTCCTGTTAAAGCCCCGATTACGTTGGAAATATTTTCCCTTATTAGAGAGAGAACGCTGCGCGACCGTTTCCGATCCCATTTAGGCCACGTCTGCCTTGAGGTTCGACAGATCGTATTTTGCCTCCATCTGTTGTCAGCTTGTTTATATGTACAATCTCTTATTTTTTTGATATTACTTGCCCCGACCGAGATTTAAATCCGAGGCACTCCGGTGTTAATAATATTTTTTTTTTTTTTTTACTTTAGATTCATGTCGGGGATTATACGGCGGATGATCGATCTCAGCGATGCAGCAAAGAGGCACAATACTTGCCTGATACCATTGTGGTGTGATCTTAAATATCCCTTTGTTTTTATTTTGCAATGTTGAGCTCGATCGACGTCACTTTGTCGATTATCTTTTTGACAGAAGATTATAATAAATCTCAACGGTTTGATTGCTCTCTGGCCAAGCCTTTTATTTTTGACAAAAAAAATACTTGGCTTGATTTAACTGTTATTATCTGACTGAAAAAATAAAAGTCAGAATCTAACAGTTATAATTGTACTTTTACTTTAAAAATTAAAAAAAGAAAAAGCGTCCTTGATCCTTGCAGAGGACATCATGAGGATGACAAGGTTATCAACAATTTCCTTCTACGAACATTTTAAGGCTTTGACTTTTAATTTTTTTGGGAACATCATAAGAGTTATTTTAGGTCCCTGCTTAATTTACATAACGATGGTATATCGGGTGAGGATATCAAATCTCCGAAAAACTTCTATGAAAGTAAGAAAAATTAGAAATAAATAAAAATATACAAGTATTTCAGTATAATTTTGCGAGAGCTCTTTATACATTAGGGCGATCCAAAATCATCTGAAAAATCTATTTCATGGAGTTTTTTTTTATAATTGCTATAAAATTTTTAAACATAAACATTTTTTGATCGCATGAGAAATATATCGCTTCAGAAATATTCAATAAAGGAAGTTCTGACTTAATTATATGTACATTTTCTTTAAGATTGTAACTTTCTTGCACCATCATCACCATTTTTTTTCATAATTGGTTATAGGGAAAAAGCTTATGTAATTTTATTAATAAATACCAGTTCGAATTTCATTTACTTATAACAGATTTCTGTGGGAAATATTCTTGTACTATCAACAATTAATTGTATTTGTAAGATTGTATAACAATTATCAAAAATAAGAAAGGGTTTTCCTCAATTAAAATATACGGTTGCACAATTGATGAAACCAAAAAGAAATGATAACTTACATCTCTAGTAACAAAACTCTGAAAATATTTCTAACCTATAGATCTTGTTTTTTTCTTATACTTATCTATTATTATTAAACATATTCCTAGATGGAGGCACGCAGAAAGAAAGGGGGACCCTAACACGATTTTTGCAGAAGCTGCTATGACGAGGAGGAACCAGAAGATGCTAATAAAATAAAATAAAAATAAGTGACTACCCCGCACTTTGTAGGAGGCAACAAAAATTTGTGGGTGCGGGGTTTTTAAATATTACAGCATGCTCATTCGGGTCTATACCTGCTTAGTTTGGATCACGTTAATACATGCACATTTTTGAAGTGTTAAATTTAATTTTTGAAAACCTAATAAATGCGTTGTTATTTCATTTTACCTGGGGTAGGGGGTAGGCCGAAACAACAGTCCTTGGCCGGGTGAAACCCGGGTCATTCCGGTACGTAGAACCGACTGTCGTGGGAATTTTACCTCATTTTACCTCTCTTCCGTCGCTTTTTTCATCTTCCAATTGAATGAAACTGCTGGTATTTTTTGAATGCAGCTGAGTAAAATTTATTTTTTAATTGCAACTAAATCTGCATTAAAGCTGAGGCGTTATTAATGACTGGTTTGGCTATTTGGTTCAATAATTGTGAAAAAAACTTAACAAATAACACACCAAAACAGAAACAGATAATACGTAGTATAGTATGTATATAAATCGGTAACAGTAGGCCGATATAAGAAAAACGAAAAAAACGACTAACATTCAGCAGTTGTCTTGCCAACTTGTATCTGTTTTTTTGTTTTTGTGAATGGGTTCATTGGTTAATGTCATTGTAGTCACGTAGGCAAGAAAATAAAAAAGAAAGAACGAAATATTTAGTACGTAGTGAAATGGTGAAATGCAGCCGTTTAGTCTATAAACCCCTACTTGAATAAATATTTCTCTCTCTGGCACTAGGATGGCTAACATCAACAGAAAAAGCCAAAACGCATGTGTATATGTGTAAGTGTATGTGTGTGCTTAGAAAAGCCAATCGAGAACAACAGGTCCACATGTAACAGCAACAAGTTGCCAAATATTGGTAGCATTTACTTATAGACACAAGCAGTTCTTCTACCAGCAGATACAACTTTCAAATATTTTTTATACTACTGGATGCGGTGTATGTATGTATTTATTGTAGTAGCAACCAAAACTACCAACAAAGCAAAGAACAAATTTATTGATTTATAGAAATTCAGATTATAATCGTATTATGAAAATATTTTAATATCCAAATATCTGCACAAAAAGCACCAGTCTTAGATATTGAATAGATTCTAGTATTAGTAACATGCGACTTTTGTGTTTGGTATGTGTGAACCAAGGAATGCAAGCTCGAATCATTAGAAAAACTTGTAACGGTGAGGAACAAGTTCATAAGTATCACTTAACTGCGGTTAGGTTCGGTTCAAATGGTCCACCTAAGTGATGCAAACATCACAAAAATACGACAAACATTATTAAATAAATTGTATATGTATAAAATATAAGAAGGCTATCTGAGTCTGATTGCAAATTTCGCTATATGTACAGTTGAGTTCGTGGGGCACGACTTAATGGCTCCAGTTTTATTATTATTATAAATGGATATATTTGCGCTGCGACCTAAAGAGATCTTTTGTGCTGACCCTTAAAAATAAGAACACCCACAAATTGAGGCTTGCAGACGAGCACGTAAGTTCTTTGGATGGTGCAAATATTATGTAATATATATGCTACTTTCGAAGCTTAGCACTTTGGAGATGATGATAGTCGCTCTCTAAGGCGCATGAGTCTAAGGCTCATAACACATGAGCAACCAAACACTAAATGCTTTGGCGCTTCTTCTGCCAACCCAGAAGCTAGCCCAATCTTACGAAGTTAGTATTTTAGCTTGCAGTGATCTGCGAAGTAGTCATTCAGAGATCTTTCGAGAGAGAGGTATGAACTTCTTGGATTCGTTTTTTAATTTTTTGTTACGCCAGTGAGTTGCCAACCGAGATTCCTCCATCCTTCTTATTAGTTCTGCTGTCGTTAGGCCCCAAGTTTTGCAAGACTGCCAGCTTTTCGTTGCCTTCAAACCCCTCATGCCTCGGACCCCCCCACAACTTTACTTTGTTGCGCATGACCAAGGCCTTTAAATCAGCCTGACTGTCCGACATAATATGTATTATAGTTCGACTAGTCCTATCCTCTAACTTGGATCCATCAGTTTACCACACTTGGGATCCTTCGGAGATATATTGTATTATCGCTCCGCAGCAGTCCCTTTCAGGAATTATTAGGTGCCTTTGATAAAGGGATAACCAATAAACGCGATAAGTATTCCCATGTGAGCCCGAAAATCGCCACTCTTCATGCTATGTGTATAGGATAAGCGCAAAACTCCCAAAAAAGCCTCCATCTCGATGGAAGTTGATAGGATGAAAACGCCAGCAATGAAGCCAAGGGCGTTCGTCGCTGCTGTGCTGGAAATACAAACCATACGGTGGAGCTTACCCAAAGTAATGCCGGTGCTAACATACTGTGCGTTGGGCCACCACATCAGTGCCGCATAAGTTAAAATTGGCTTTATCATCGGCATAACCGTAAGCGTTAAATCCTTTACTATGCAGCTTCTTTGGGAGTTCATCCACTACCAGCACCCATAGTTAGGGAGATAGTATCCCCGCTTGAGGACAACCACTAGTGGCTGTTGCTGATCGTTTTACTCCTTCCAAGGTTTGCTGTAATGGTACGCGACTTCAACATACTTATGGCCACCATACCACTGCACCGTAAGTTAATATTGACCTTACAACGGCCTTGTATATCTACAGTAGAAGCTTTGGCTTTAATTTCCAATTTCTGTTGAATATTCGTTTGCATACATAGTATATCAGACTTTTCCACGCGCTTGTCGACATTTTTCTTCCAGCATAATTTGATGTCTAATATGACGTCCAACTACTTCTCGTAAAATGTGAGAGTCGTTCCGTTAAGAGAGGAGGTTTGAATTGAGTTATTTTTAATTTCTTGGTAAACAACATCATTTATGGGCTTATGAAGAAATAAAATTTAAGGAAAATACCAAACTTTTTTGGTCACAGACGTTCAAGTGTAAAAAATAAAGGTTTTTTCGAAGAGTCTTCATTTTCATTTTTATTAAATTTTCTTTATTTGAAAAAAATTGTAAAAAAAATATGAAAAATGTTTTCTTGAAAGACAATTTTATGACAAGCGCCTAAATCGATCTGACGCAAATATTGGTATCCAGGAATTAGTTATTATGAGTAGTTCTTAGTGACGGCAGAATAACTTTTTTACCAATTATTTACTGTGGAATATCAAGAACAACAGAATTTTAAATTGCGTACTTCCGCGGCGAAGTGTCAGATCCCGCCTTTAGTAAACAAGAATGCGGAGAGAGAAAAATGAATAACTTCCAACATTTCAGACAAAAACTTGTTTTAATTATTTAATTGTTATGTTTCGTGCGAGTGCTAATAATGTCGGTTTTTCCAATATACAGGCTTATACCACACGGCTGCGATAGGTTTTAATGGGCGCGGCTGGGAGACTTGGCAAACCTTTGCTAGTCCCTCTGGCCATTCCCATTACTGGCGTCATGCGTGAGCTGCTGCACGATCGTATTCTGTAAATATTGTTATTTTGTCTTATTCCGACATATTTGTAGTGTCAATAATATCGTCGTTAGAGCCTATTTTATGCAAAAAACGGACTAAAAATCGAAAAAAATTCATTTTTTTTTTCGAATAATTTTTAACTATAACTTCTGAACCCAAAAACGTCTCACAATCAATGGAATTTTCAATTGCACACAACTATCCTGATTTTGACTACTCATTATTTACTATACAATTACAAACTTGCCTGTACTTTGTTTTACAGTATTGCCTAAAATATGGGACCAAGAAAAAGTTGATCCTAACAAATGTAAAAATATTGCTTTGGGCGCAAAAAACATGCATTCAGACCATAGTGCGATGCTTCCTCTACTATTTAAACTAAAATTAATAAACCTATTTCATAAAATGTATTGCCGTCCAGCTCGGCAAATATATGTAGATATTGTTAGCTAAAATAATTTTTTGTTTTTAATTAATAAAATTATTATTTATGCTCTTAGACTTGTAGACATATACACACACACACACATGTACATACATACATACATATATCATTTGTTACGGACCAAGTTTCCGTCTGCCACAGTTAACACTAGAAGTTACTTATGAACAGCCAAAGAAGAACCCGCTCAAAGTAAAACTGGCAATGAGTAGATTTCTTTCGTTTGCGAGTTTTATAGTGAGAGCCTGGTTTTAATATGCGCATGAATTTTATAAGTACATTCATATTTATGTTTGTATGTATGTGTTTGTTATGAGAGTAAAGCCAAGTGGAACAACACACACACACAAGCGCAAGTATAAAGTCTGAGTCAAACCCGCGTCAAGTAAAAATGAGTTAACCCAAACCAAGGGGAACCGGGTAAAGCGGGGCTTCGGTTGAGTTTATTGGTCAATAAACGAAGTACGAAGGTGTAAAGCAAACTAGCAGAAATGTCAGTACCAACTTGACATTTGTCTGTTTTGCTTTAGCTATCTCCATTGACGGTTTTTGACTTTTGCCTTTGCTATTGACGTTTTCTTCAATCATCGCCGTTCCCATTGTGTCCGTCGTCCACTTGCGCTCGTTGGTTGTGTGTTGCACACCGAGTCGTCGTTTTGTTTATTATAGAGTTTCGTAATAAATTTGTTTTTCTATTAGCTACTGCAACGTGCATTGTGTTTCCTTTTGTTTTTTTTTTGTTTGTTCGATTGCATTTCGTTGCTGTTTTGGGTACAAAGTTAATAAACCGAAAAATTGAAGAAAATGTGGTGTGGCTGTAAGAATATCATTCAAATTCTCCTAATCTGCGTAGCGCTGAGTGGCACAACATTGGCTATAAATTGTTATGTATGTGACGCCTCCGACACCAAAACCCCATTCCAGTGCGGCGAGTGGTTTGAACGTTTCGACGATCCAGACATACAGCCGCAAAACTGTTCCAATGTGCACGAGGCAAAATATTGTATTAAACATATCGGACGCTATGAGGGTGGCATTGGTGCAAAACGATTCTGTTCATCCAAGGATTTGGGCAACTATTGTGATTATGTGAAAAATAAAGGCGATCGCATGGATTATCGCTCGTGTATCTTCACTTGTAGCACGGATGGATGCAATGGAGCGGGCAGCTTAAGGCCTTGGATAACCACAAACATTGTGGGGCCATTGCTATTGGTGTTGATTAGCGTAGTATCAATACGATTGCTTGACAGTGGCAGTTTAATTCGAAATAAATAGTATAGTATCTGAATTTGCACTATTTTTTAATTTAACTATAAATAAATTTATAGTGCGGTGCATAGAAGTGCCTTCTTATATCTTGAATAGTTAGTATTACGAGTAAACTGTTTTTACTCAAAATATTGTATACAAAATATTTTGAATAAAATTTGTACCCAAAAGAAGTTTATTTTAGTTGTTTTTTCTCTTACCATTTTAATTCGTTATCTATGTATATTGCCCACACCTAGATTTGCTTTTCTCATGTGTGGTACTCTCAGTGACGTCATGTCTATGAAATGTTTACAGCCCAAACAAAAAAAAGGGAGTACAATAAGCGACAAACCTGGCTTACCCAAAAACTCAACCACAGCTACTGCTCCCCTGCTCTTAGTGTCACTCTCTTAGCCAACTCACCCGCTTAGTTTTCTCAATCTCTCTTTGTTTTTGCTACAGCAACTATATGAAATTATATACAATACATATTATTATGTTTTCTATATATAAAATTTGTAACAGCGACTATATGTACATATGTAGCTTTCTTAATTGGTACAATCTTTAATTGCTTGAACGTTTGACCTCCAGCTGATTATACATACTAGATTGCTGCTTCAATTTGCTCGCACTTGTATCCATCTTTCTTGGTTTGTGCTACACAAATATTGTGTGCAGTGTTGCCATGAGGGTTTTTAACTGTTTACTAAAACTTAAAAAAAGCTATCAAATGTAGAAAAAAAGTATCAATGTTAAACGTGGTTTCTTCAAAATCCAATAAATTTTATTTGCATTGACATGTTTAACAAGTTGTATACGTATAACTAAAAATATTATCGTATTTCTCTTTAATCAAGTATTACAAAATTCTAGACTAAGAAAGTGAAATCCAGCATTGTTTATTCTATATTTACATTTTTAAATAAAATTGACTTTCGAACTGGCGGCAACTCTCCTCAAAATATAACTACAAGACTTCTTTTCAGCTTAACGAATCGATTGCTATCCATAGACCAAACGTTTCACACCCACATTTAAATATTTCATATAACATCTGTTTATTTAATGAAATTCGATTTTTCAAATAGGTGGCAACCCTCTTTAAATATTGCTGTCAACCTATTCTTCGACGCAACGAACAATTTAACATCCATGTTTTACTCGGCGTTTCTTTGGAAATCCGCGCTGTTATATTGTATTCGTAGTTATTCTAATTTCAATCCCTTTTTAGAATTTTTCCGAAAAGTCTCAACCCCATCCACATTTTTTCTTCTTTTAAATTTGTTCATACATTTTCAGTGAAATCAATTTTGTTTGTTATCTTAGATATGTGTTGCAAATTTTTCCAATTTTTTTTTAGATATCTGGCAACCCGAATATAAATTATGGTGTATATCTCTTTCAGGATATTTTCGTTTAATATCTACACTATTACATTGTATATGTACGCCCATATATTTTTAAATAGCTTTTTGTTTAATATTTTTCGAAAGGTTGCAACCTTTCTAAAATTTTTTTCTGTTTCAAATTTAATCATGTGTATATTCTCAGTGAAATATTGTTCAAACGTTTTTGTTTTAATACATGTCGATTTTCGAATACGCAACGGCACTAGACTGTTCTCCTAACGAAATCGGACAATAACCACGCACACATAACGGCGTTTTGTGAAAATCAAAACACTGCGATATTTCGGTAACCACTGAAGATAATTTGAAGATAAGTGATGTAATTTGATACATACATAGGTTTGGATTGAGGAAAGGAATACGTATGTGATTTTTTTTTTTTAATTGGGCGTGGCCCCGCTATAAGTTATATCTCCGAAGCTACTTGATGGAACTCACTCTACCAAATTTGGTACACATATTGCATTTAAAATAAGGAAAATTTCGAAAATTGAAAAAATCGGACCAAAATCTTGCCACCTCTCATATAACGGTAAAATACAAAAATCAAGAAACTCCGATATTTATTAATTAGTTACATATATACAAGGTAATTTGCTCAAATTTATTAAAGAAAATATGTAGGTATATTTCCGAAGCTCATTGCGTACCACAATTTCGAAAATTATAAAAGTCAGATTAAAACCGCGTTCATCGCTTATATAACGGTAATTTACAAGGAATCCAAATATTCAATAATTTACTAAGCGATGCCACGAATTATTTCAAATTTTGTATGATGAATTTAATTAAAGAAAGAAATATTTAAAAAAATTAAAATTTCAGAAAATGGGTGTGGTACGTTAAACGTCGTTTAAGAGTTCGAAAGGATGTTATATTAGCAAATCCTGCTTGCCTTGATGCGGCTTGATCTAAAGGAAATATGTATATTTAGCTTGGTCAAATAGCTGGGCAGATATAGTGTAGTATTTTTGTCTAAAAAGTGGGGCGTCAGTCCGCCTTTCTCCCCAACAAATAATATATAGCCTCATATAAATAGTTGCGGAGTTATAAGGAATTAGGCTTCTTTATTATATAGGGCGTAGCACCGACATTTTTTTCAAAACAGCAATTAAGTTTTAAAAAAAATATGCCCAAGTTTTTATTTGCTATATTGTTTTCTACTACTACTTCTAAATATTACTACTACTACTAATAAATACTACTGCTACTACAACTAATTACTACCACTACAATTTCTAATCACTAATACTACTACTAATCATACAACTTCTACTACTTCTACTACTATTATCACGGCGATTACTACTCATACTATTTTTACTAATGTAGAATTTCTACTACTATTTTAACTTATGCTACTGCTAGTTACTAATACTATTTTTTAATAATTTCGACTACTATTTTTTACTATTTCTACTACTATTTTTCCGTTTGTAGTACTAATTACTACTTTTATTTATTTTTTACTAATTCTACTACTATTTTTATTACTGCTACTCTTAACTAGTACTACTATTTTTTAATAATTTCTACTGCTATTTTTTACAATGCTACTATTTACTACTACTACTACTACTACTATTTTTATTAATGCTACTACTATTTTTAATCATTCCTACTACAATTTTCGCCCATGCTAAAACTAAAAAATGTAAAACGGATGTCTTATAAAACATATAAACATATTTATGTAGTTCGATATCTCTTTGTGGAGCCGGCACAGAAGTTTTACTTAGGTGCATGCGTGTGTTTTGTTATTTTTGGGGAGATAAGGACTCTGTTCATAACGATATGCACATATTTGTATGTTAAAAATGCTGAAATACAAACAAATTTTGTAAATACGTCGATCGCATCTATTTGCAGAGGCTTCGATAATTGAGTCTATATTTAATTGATTCGAATTTCAGACAATTTCGCAAACGCAATTATCTCTGAAATACTGTACGTGTATAAAAAAATTTCGTGTTACAAAATTGCAGCAATTGCAACCATTGAATTCATTTATTTATTTATCAGTAACGACAAGCTTCAGATTATTATTTTGATAGACTTTTGTTGACACTATAAGTTTCTATGAAATTGACACTATGAATCTAGAAGTTCATTTTAATTTCCTGATTTTATGTTAAATGACTTCTGTGCGACCTGGTTTCAAGGCTGCAGTTTCATTAAGAATCATAACTATGACCGTACTACATCCATATGAGTCTGTGTCATCTTTTAAATGTTATATAAAATGAACAACCTTACATTTTCTACCGATTTCACAATGATGGTATATAAATAGTTTTTAATATTATTGTGTTTTAGCAATCACAAGTAGTGCTTATCGTTTCCTTAGTATGAAAACACCCTATCTCTATATAGTAAGTTTACAGGAAAAAGAAAAAACGAAAAAAATGTAACTCATGGAAATGAGCGAAATATACAGCACAATAATAAGAAATTTCTAAGGATAATATACATACGTACAGTGCCAGAAAAAAGTAATGGTACGGTGATTTTTTTTTATAATATTCTCAAAAGTTTTCATTCTAGAAATTGTTCGTTAATTGTTTTTCAAAATATAGCTTACTCTATAACAAAAACCATAAAAATACAAAATCCAAACTTTGTACAAAATGAATAAAATTCAGCTAATCAAAAAAAAAAAAACCAAAACGAAATTCCATCAAAATTCCATAATATTCCTTAGCTAGCTTTGACGTAAGCATCCGCTTGGAGAGGAATCTGATGGACGCTTGACTGTTTTTGAAAAGATAGTTATGAATACGGCTTTCATACCGTTTTTGAGGTTCGGACTAGCGTATGCCGAGAATACAACCACCTCGCCCTAAAATACCACATCCATTGCGATGGAAATCTTGGTACCGGGACCATATATTCCCGTATATACCTGCCCCTCATTCATCTTTGAACTATCAGTGCATCAATCTATAGATCTGGAGTGAAGACATGACAAAACGTCTGGGACGTTTTGTCGGAAGAAAACACCCAGACAGCAGATTGTTGTTTTGTGTCGGGATCATATGCAAATATCCAAATTTCTTCATAATGTTACGATACTATTAATGTTTTCAGAAGCATCTCAATTACATTTTTTTCCACAATCCAATTCACAAGAGTCAGATTGTGTGAAATCCATTGACTGCAGAAAGGTTTTCTTTTACTACTGAATGATATTTTAAAATCGTTTGACTTTTTGAGCGAGCAAGGATATCTCTACCTTCCGGTATGCCACTTAGCGATTGATCTGAATCATTTTTGGCCCATCATCGATGTTTGCTACAACAACTGCAATTGATGTACGCCACTGATGCACCCAATTTGAAATTCTGCAAGTCAGTCATACACAGTACTTTTTATGGTGATCATAAAAAAAATACTTACGAAGCTTCACTTAAAACAAAGCTGGGACATGCTCGAAAATTCATTTCGAGGTCTGTAATGTTAATGTGCAGTTGCATACATCATTTTAGGCTTTTTTACGTAGGCTACAGCAACTAGAGATTTCGCTTTAAAATGAAAAAAAAAACGCAGTAAAAGTGCAAATTTTTATTTTAATACAATGTACAAACTTTGATCTTAAAGATGAAGTGTTCATCTAGGCTCTTCTTTTAGGCTGTTATTAGAGAGATTCATCTAAATTGATAAACTGCTGATTAACGCGTGCGTTCATAAGATTATAACGGGCGGTCTTCAGATGCGTGAAATTCTCGTATGCTTTCTGATTTATGTTCTCGCGAGCGAGAGAGAATTTTCTTCTCTGGGCATTTTGAAAGCATACCTTTCTTTTCATTTACAACATGTCGTCACGTATGAAGGTTGTCACAATTAATGGAAACTAGAGTTCGTTTATCTATCGGTACGCGAGAAAGATCATACTTCATACTTTTTGCGGCCTTCACGTGCGACATCTCGCTTGCTACTGCAAGAAAGCGAGAATTTCACGCAGGTGAAGACCGCCCCGTAAGGACCACTATACGTTTTTTTTTTCATATAGCCACAAAGAAACAAATTCTGAAAACCACCTCACTGCCAGTATTTAGAGTTCAAAGAGACGGACAATATTAAATATCTTTTTGGCTTCCGCTTTCATATTGCAAACAACCATCATGCCTAGAAAATTAAACCGGTGTAGTTGGGGTCATTGTCTTGCCAGCTAGTAAATTCAATTAACTGATAGTTTCAGAAAGCAGTTACTTTATGGTATTGGAATAATACTATTCGATCATTTTGCCTTCACTAAATTTGAACAACCCGCTTGGACTTGATCCCATCGCATCCTGACCGTGACGGTGCCACGATTGTGGTTATTACACAATAGACTTAATTGGAAGCAAAAGTGTTAAATTTGAATTCGTCTGTGAAAAGGATGGATTTCGAAATCTAAAGAATCTCTCTCTTACTCCACCGCTTTTTTGTATTCAATGTATGTCTACAGTTTTGAATTGCTGTTGGATAAACTTCAACGATTTCACTTTTCTTCAAGTTTTCAGAAGTTTTCAATGCTGGCTCTTCTGTTTCCTTTTTGTGGACCCGGTTTTTTCAAAGTCAGTGTAATTTCGCGAATTTTCTCTTAAGTATTCAATTTATAATTAGACCTTAATCCTTAAGAAATAAACTGTTCCTCCATTAGTTCTCATTTTTGATCAAATGCATTCAGTTGCTAAAAATGATTTTAGGTAATGAAAAACTTTGCTTATTATTTTTATATGTAAATGTTCAGAATTTTAGGGTGTTAAAAATCAGTTTCTTGAATTGCTGAACCAGATATACATATGTCTTTATTTTCCAAAACTGCGTAATTCACATCACTGACCGAAAATAAGGGTTTTTTGTTTTTTTTTCGAATAAAAAAAAATATTGGATAGAATTAGTTAAAAACAAAATTTGCGTACATATATCGATCTAACCCTTGTGCCATATGCTATGCAAATCTTATTTTTATTTAGAACATCTTTTGCTTTAAATCATTGTACAATCGTTATTTTGTGATTTTTATTTTTTTGATCTAGTTTGATCTCTACCTTTACATTTTTGTTGTTTCGATCAAAAGTAATTGTTATTTTTGGACTTAAAATTTTCCGATAACATTTGATCGATATTTTGTGATCTCTATTGCTTTGATCATAAACAATAAATCGTATTGTTGGTGTTGTTACTGTTATTGTTATCGCTGACAAATTTTGCTGCGGTTATTATTAATAAAAGCATGGAGTGTAACGGTTATAATTTTTATAAAAAAAAATCAAAATTTAATCGTTATTTTTTAAACTTTATTTTTTATAGATCAAGTGTGATGGATTATTAGATTAAGATTTTTATTTTTTCCGACAATATTATTTTTTAACTTCAAAAATATTCATTATCATTTTGATCGATATTTTGGATTTAAAATTTTTTTAATAAAAAACAATCGTTATTTTTGGATGCAAATTTCATCGATCATAATTAACGCAAAAAATTTGTCGGCGATGACACTAATAACAACCATAACAATAATACGCTTTATAATTTGATGATCGCAAAAATACAAGCATAACAAGCAAATATGACCGGAAATAATTAAATCCAAGGACAACGATTATTTTTGATCTAAAAAAAATTACAAAATACCGAAGAAATTAAATAGAAAAAATAAAAATTAACACAAAAGGAATAAATCATGATTTTTTTTAATAAAAATTATAACCGTTACCAACGGTTAATCCCATTAATTATCGTGTAAATTCAGATACACACACTTTTCTATTTAATTATGGTCTGTATTTTGTGACGACCTTATTGTTAGCTTACATTTCACAGTTTAGCAAGATCACAACTGGGAAAACAATTCGTCAAATAAGCAAATAAACAAAGAGAACGCACAATGCTGGATGATTAAATCTTTTTGCTGATTTGTAAATTCTTTTCTAAAAAGAAAATAATTAATTAAATTTATTGCTAATTTGGCAAAACAATAAATCCATCACAAAACAGATTAAACAAATCTAAACCAAACTAAGCGAAAATCACAGCATTGCATTAAAAAAATTGTTATGTATGTAGGTATGTAATATATGAACTGAAAGTTGTCAGCCGCCACCACAATGTGAGCAACAACAATTGGCATTTGCTATTTTAACCTACATTCAAATGAATAAAAAACAACAAATGCCTCATGTCGCGCTAGGTGGTGGTGGCTGCCATAGGAAAATCGATCGTGTAAAATGATCGTTGGTGGCGTCGCGCTGATCAACTGTGATCACAATGACATTTCAGATCAATTCACTCCAATTCGCATTTAGGTTGCTGCCATTTAAATTTTGTGTTGTTGAAAGTGTTGGTGGTGGTGTTGGTGTTGTTGTTGCTGCTGCTACTGCTAAAATACCAGCTGCTATCGCAACAAATGTGCTATTGAAATTTACTATTGATCTCTTTGATCGTATTTCTATGTTTGATTGCAAGTTTGTGGTTAAGCTTGTGAATGCCATGTAAAATGGTGACATCGAGAAATATTTACTTATTTATATAGCGGAGCGACAGTTGTTGGGTTTCATTCGCAGCCGTCAAATAGACAAATAGAGAGTTTTAAAAAATATTCGTATGATATGTAATTTGTTGGTCTTTTCGCGAAAGAAAACGTGTTCAAAACTTATTTATCAATTTTTTTTCATTTGTTGACAGTTTCATCAGCAGCATTTTTGAACAAAAAAAAAAAATATGGGGAGTATTGAGAAATATCAACACTGCTGCCAATGTCAAAAATTGTATTCTTAGGCCCAGTCCAAGTGCACCGGATTTGCATTTAAAGAACAAATAATAGTCCCTTCGGCCCCAGCCGGGGCTATATGGGGGCATGGTCGTCCTTAGTGGCTGCCTTGAAAACTCCAGATGTGTGGATCGGCCCATTATCATGAAGCCAGAACACTTCTCGCGACAGTTTTCCGCGCCGTTTTTCTTTAATACCCCTTGCTATCAATTTTGCAAGGAAGCTTAGTAATTCCCGATAACGTTTGCACTGCGATCTTTAATCGCATCGATCATCCCAAAAAATTCTTCGAAACATTGTAGTCATAATATTTCTCCATATGTGATATGTTTGTCTATAGTAGTATCGATTTTGGGTATTAGATGAGCCGTGTGTGGCTCGCCTTATCCGTCTCCAATCGGCAGCAAAATTTATTTGTTAAATTTTCGATTATCGTAGTATCCTCGTTGAAGTTTAGGTTTAGAAAGTCCTATTTAAAAATTTGGTTTCTTATATTTAAGGACCATTTTAATGTGAATATGTAATTTATAGTTTCCCAAGTGATGAGTAGAGGAGCTATATCATCGATCAAAATTGATCAATAAATAGTGCAAAGTAGTAAATGCGTTCGCCGTAGCCGAGTGTGTAGCGTGTGCGCGCTTTGTTCTGTAGGGCCTGGGTTCAAATGCTGGCCGGGTCACGTAACACCAAAAATTATAAAATATTATAAATATATTAAAAGTTGTCATCAACATTTCGAACTTTAGCCTTAATAGGACCTGAAGCATTTTGCTACCTTAGCTGGTCATCCTCCGAAGTATTAATTATTGGGAGGGTGGACTCAGCGCGGAGTAAGTGCTGAGGAATTGTTGAGGACCTCAGATAGGCTAGGTCTTGCGGCTATTCCCTCAGTAGAGGGGAGATTTCATCACTTGGTAGATCTGATATCAGGCTTCATGCCAGCTAATTAACCGGTCACAATCTTCCGTGCTTTCACACGCATCGGCTGGGTATATCTACTGATAGAAAATGCCGACCATGTCTTGAGGATGATGAGACATCAGAGTACATCTTTTGTTCACGTCCGGACTTCTCCTGACAGAGATTGAGCTACTTGAACTCCGGCCTGGTCGATCGAATTAGTCTACCCTGGACCATCTAGAGTAGTTAAAGTCATTGCGGGGAAAAAGAGATAGATAACACTGGGACACAATAGCCTTAATTTCGCGGCCACTAAGCGACCTGTAGTTCTCTATAAGACATCTCTAATGCTAGATAATTTTAAAGCGATCTAAAATTACATGATAGTGTGATAATGGTACGTTAAGTCCTGGAATTATGTTGATAGCTTTTTTGAGAGTATCAAAACTTCTGTGTGCATTTTTGTGCTGAAAACTCACCAAGTAATTTGATAAAGAAACCATCTCATTTCAGTCACTTAAATGCAGCTCTATAAATTTTATTTTGGAAGTCAATAAAATGTTAATGTAGTATATGTACTTCGCGAAATAGATAGCGACTTCATATGCCACATTATTTTACTGCTGTTACTTCAAATAATAAATAAAATGTTTATTGCATGCTCTATCGCTAAATGCGGGCCTGTTGCTAGTTTTATAATAAAATAGAATTACCTAAGTATATACATTTGCATGTATGTGTGTACTTATGTTTGTATGCGTGCACCAACATATTAACATTGAGATAAGTTTGTCCAACTGACACAAATCGCTACTTACGATACTAATTTATCACTTTATAAAGTTGTCTAATGTGATTTATGGCTGAACGCGCAATTTAAATTTTTTCTATCCTATATCATTTGGTGCTGAGAAAATATGAGCAGGTAATTCTTTCCGCTTTTTTATTTCTTTATTTGTTGTGTATACTAACTTGCCATTTATCAATGAAAAATTTCCAGATAATAATGCAGAAATGCTCTTTTCGTTAATTGACTTTTGAAACCTGTTTTATTAGCTGCCCACGTGTACAGTTACATACTTAGTTGGTAGAGTGATTGAACCGGTTTTTTCAAAGCGGACTATTTTTAGTTCTTGATTTTTCTTTTAGAGAATGTCTAGAAAATTTATTGTTTTCAAAATAATGGTTCTGTTTTCGTATTCCATGAACTTACAGGTTTTTACCCGAACTTACAGGAAGTTACAGAAAAAATTATCCCTTACGCGTATAAAAAATTAAAAAAGAAATTAAGCTGTATATAATTTCCCATTAGAAGGTTGATTTCAAAGTATGCTTGAATATTTTCGCGTATTTTGAGATAATTCGATACCAAAAAAAAAGAGCTTTGCGTAAACAGTTATTAAAAAATCACAGCTAAACTATATACGAAGGTTTTTTCATACTTAGAAAAAGGTAAACAAATTAGAGAAAAACTATTTTTTTTAACAAATAATAAATAATAAATTTTTTCCAATCTGCATTTCCTTAATTAAAAACTCGAATATAATTTTTCGAATAACCATTAGACCGGTGTTGGGAAAACGCGACAATTAAGTGTGAAACAAAAAATTACAATACGAGTATAATGCTGAAAGAAAACATAGAAAAATACATATTTTATTTTTAAAAAACATCGCTTTATTATTTTTCTAATATAGCCAACTTTAAGATCTATATATTTTTGTATTCAAGCCGTCGTTTCATCTACTCTGAAGTGGGCCCCCAAGAAGCACGGGTTCTCAATGCTTCAACGTCCTCTTCTTATGTTGAAAAACGTTCACCACGCATTTTTTGCTTAACAAAAGGTAACAGGAAAAAATCATTGGGTGCCAAATCAGGAGAATGTGAACAATGAGTCATTATTTCGAATTTTTTCTTCAATTGTTCCAAGTGCTGTGCGAGTCTTGGTATTATAGTGGTGAACGACGATGGGATCTTTTTTTCTGATTCTGGCAAGCAAATTGCTTTATGCCATTCAACTTCCTTCGATTCTCAAGAGCAATAGGAGCAACTGTCCCAGTTTTACGTAAGACAGATGCTGACAGTATTAGCCCCTTTTATTCTATATAACCCCGAACAAAATTTACTTTTGTATGGAGGAAAATGCCGCAGGCTAAACAAATTATCAAAATTTTTTTTAAAAATATGCAGCCACTTTAAATTTACATTTTATTTTAGTAAACTTTAATGGGCTACAATACTGCTAGTATTTTTATGGGGACAACGAAACCCTTATTTCAAAAAAGTATTTATTTTGCAAAAATAAAAGTTCAAAAATAATTCCTATCGACGACATAAAAAATATTTTTCAATTAATAACTTTTTCGTTATATTTCAGAGTATCCACGTCTAGTTTTAGACCCTTATGCGATAACTCTCTAAGTAACAAAGTAAGAACTACGTAAGCGTTGTGAATGCATTTTTAAAAACATCAGTTATGGCCTGCCAAATGTATGTATATTAAAAAAAACTTTTTCTTCATACCTGCCTTTTTATGAGAACTTTGTGGAAGGCGAGGTTCAAATTTTCATTCTCATTTCTAAATTATAAAGATTGCAGTATAGTAAATTAATTCACTTGTATTCATCACAATACATATTGAAAAAACAATAAAGAGCTATACCTTATATGTGCATATATAAATGTGCATATGTACAATTGATCGTATGTGAAATTTAAAACAAACAAAAAAAATCGAAGCCAAAGGGAAAAATAGTAAATAAAGTGAATTTCAATTCAATTAAAATTGCCTTGAGCTATATTTAAACAATGCGGATTAGCAACCACAATCGATATAAAAGCTGTAAGTGGGTTACATAAAATACTTTACAGATGTATTTACATTAATGAACTGATATACATACATACATACATACCTACATATTTTTACGTAAATAACTATCAGATCGAGAGTCTATCAAATTGAATAGAGGCTAAGAAAGACCGCTTGTGGTAGTAGAAAGATATAAAGGTGTGTACAAACATATGTTTGTATGTATGTATATGCATTTGTTTTTGTAATGCATGTGTCTTTTGACTTTGTTCAATATTGTCTGGATTATGCATTTCGTATGTTAGAAATCGAATGAACGTTGAAATAAATTTAAAACATGTGGTGGCGTTTTGCGGCAAGCACGAAAATATTTTTTAATGTTATTAAACGGTTTTCACTAGGTGTGGTTTATTTTTTCAATTCATTTAAAATAGGTGTGAAGAAAGTGAGTCAAATTCAAGATGCGCTTACATTTGCTGCTTTTCTTTTTTTGCCATCAATTCAATGGGTTCTTATTACCATCTCCGCATGGGTAGGCACCTTGACGTGATGCGGAGGTTTAATCGAGCCGCTAATGAGACCTTATCAGACTTATATTCCGTTAAAAAAAAAATGGCCCGCAATCTGGAAAAAAGTTATTTAGCCTTGAACGTCATGATGCAGCATTTGGAGCGCACCATAGCGTGTTATTCTTCTCTAGTAGCAACGAAAGATGCTAGCGCTAAAGAGTGACGGGCGCATTTCACCGCGCGTACGGTCGAACGTTGCTCGTTGCTCGTTGCTTCTAGAGAAGTACAATTGATTCAGATTCAATTTTTTTATTCGGAAAAACTTACACGTTATCTATGTATATTAAATGACTATTAAAATAACGGTCGAATCATCTAAATCGGTCTGATAGACGTTCGTAATTAATCTTTGAAAAAAAAATTAGTTTTTGTTTGCATCATTAATGCCTACAGAAAAAATGAAAAAACGAGCAAAAATAATTTTTCACCGCATTCAGGTGATCGGTTTGAGAAATTCTGACCCATGTATATTTGGTAGATATGGGAATAGCTCGTAAAGTATATTGTATGCTTGGGAAGGGGTTGCCACCTATTCGAATAGTCAAATTTAATTAAAATATACATAATTTATATTAAATATGAAAATATGGGTGCCAAATTGTGGAGAAGACCTATATCATATTGAGGGTTGCCAACTGCTTTAAAAAACGATTTGAATTAAACTATACGCAAGTTATTGGAAATAGGTTGTAAAACATGTGACTCAAACCATTTGTTTTTCTGGGAGAAAATTTAGAGATTTATTTCGAAAGGAGTTGCCACCTTTTTTAAAAGTCAAATTTAATTAAATCATGCACAAGGACATTAAATATTAGAATATTAGTGTCGAACTGTGGGTCTCGTCGAGGACAAGGTGCATTCTTATATTTTTGAGAGGGTTGCCACCTGTTATACATATGTGACAGGAACCGAAACGCGTTTTCTGGTTAGATGTGCAAAGTACAATTAATACAAAAGTGAGCCTGTTTTTCTAGTAATATTATATTATTTTTACATTTCGTTTAACTTAACAATTGACCATTTCTTTGTAAAATCCATACAATTCTTGCAAATTTAACCTAAAGTTATGTAAAACGTACAAGACATATATGTGACTATTGCATGACATATAATGTACAACATAGTATAATATATGTACATATTTACCTATGTATGAGTTTTCTAGTATTAACTAATACTAAGTATACGTGACATTCATTAGTTCACCACTCCCATCGTTTAAGCGATGCAGATTTCGTTTAAAGATTATAGCATTGTGTAAGCTGTGATGTATTAACCGGACGGACGGGCATGCCCGCTGATAATCTTATTCGATGTATAAGTGTACGTGTATTAATATTCCTCGTGTCTGATTGTCGTTGCCGGTACTTAGTTAGTTTTGATTTGCGTCATTATTCTCGTGTTTTCAACTAATTTAATATCATCTTGCCCGTTTCACTTATTGTCAATTTTATTTTATTAATAACGCACGTTAGCAGGAGGTTTTTGACAAACAATTTTTGAAATCATAAGTACACACATAGTACGTACATAAATATATAATTTTACAATTTTGTTAATTTTGAAATTTTTTGTAATGTTTAGTTTTACACTTTTGCGCATACAAGCTTTAGATAATACATAACTTGTATATACATATGTACAGTATTCAAACGATTTTTTCCGAAATATTTTTTGTTAATTTTTTCTATAAAAATATAGCCCATTTAACAACATAAGCCATGCAATCAAAATTTTAGACTGTAAAAATTTTACGAAAGTTTTCAGTTATTTTCTTAGTACTTTTAGATAAGTTTTAGCTCAACCAATTTCAGTAGATTAAAGTGTATATTTGAAGTTTTTAAAAATTTCCATAATTTTTTAATAATTTGGTTTGCTTTGCTGCCAATCTTGCTTCTTTTCTTCTATAAAAAATATACCTTCGTGCATGCGTTAAAACAAAAAACTACTACAAAAAATCAATGGAAATTTTTACAACCTTAAAACATTCGAGAAACCTCTTAAATTTCTGAGAAGAAAATTTTCAATTTTCTTAAATATTTTTTGATTTAAAAAATCTATCAAAGTTTCGCAGAATTTCTACAAGAGTCGATAGTTTGATTTTTTAGGGCCTATATTGTTGAATGAATTGTATTTTTATAAAAATACAGAAAATAAAATTCAAATTTTTTGGGGTTTATATTGTTGAATCAAATATATTTTTACAAAAATATAACGAAAAATATTAAGCAAGAAAACACAACATTGTGAATATTGTAAAAGTAGTCACTATATACTTTAAGCTGTGAGCCAGTGTATTTGCGGCATCTATTAAGTTCTCGAATAAGTACAAAACAGGCAAACCTCCGGGTGCGTTTATTTTATGAAAAATTTTGTCATGGCAATCATTTTCTTATGGAGTTGGCGAAAAATTATTAGTTCCTCTATTTTATGGTTCAACAACAAGGACCACTGCTCGAATTGAAGTTGAAGCTCGGCTAAGCATGAAGCTATATGATAAAATAAAAAGACTGTTTAGAAAAAAAAACGTAGTTCATACAACCTTCAATTTTTTTATCAAAAGTTTTAGAAATTTTCAAAGTACGAGCAGTTAGTAGCTTATTATATTTGGGTATAGTGAACCACAATTTGGAAGAGGCTAAAATATTCCACTGATGCTCGAGATCTTTCCTATTCGGATATTTTTTCACGGACAAATGTTATTATTAAAAAAAAATCATGCCTCGGGTTTAGAAACGATAAAACCGACTAGTTCGGTCTAACGAGAATTAATCTCGTTTTAAATGTAATAGGTTTTAAATTTCATACAATATTTTTTGTCATGGTCTCTTTTAAGGTTAAGTTGCAAATTTTTGTATTTAAGTTTAAGTTTTATTGCAAAACAGTTGTTCCATAACTGGTATTGGGTGATAAATCTAGAGACTTTCTATCCATTCGGCTCATGTTTTTCTTTTTCCATTAAAATCGAATATGTTGTTTTGACCAAAAAAAATGTTCCGATATTTTTCGGCGATTTTAGGAAAACATTATTTTAAGGAAAACATTTTATCTCTTAATTAAAAAAAAAAAAATTAAAAAAAAATTTTCAAGAAATGAAATTTTGAAAAAAAAATTACTTTTCACTTTTCCGAAAAAAAAATTTGGAATGCTCAACTAATTACTATAATTTTGCAAGTCGAATTATCAAAGTTGGTCAATTTTTACTAAAAAAAAACAATAAATTTAAAAACGGAAAAATACATATTTCACAGCGGAATTAAAATCGCCTAAAAATATCGGAAACATTTTTTATTGCTCAAAAAAATATGTATGTGTCTGATCATTTTGACCAAGAAACAACAAATTCGAGTTTCATGGAGAAACAAAAACATGACCCAAATGGCCACGGCTGTCTTGAAATGGAAGGGCATTCTATTTAATATCGCAATGTCTATTTAATGCAGGGGAAACATTTTTTCTTTTGACAATTAGAGTTTTTTTACATTGTTTCTTTTTTTTTTTACTTTGCTTGATAACTGTTAAGCAAAATAAATGTTTTTTCCGTTGCCAATAAGAGTTATTTTCCTATATTTATTTATTATGTTGCCTGATAACAACTTTCACTCTTACGTGGTCTGAACGTAAAAATAAACATTGGACAATAACTGCTTTGGAAGATAACTATTATTTGCAATGGCAAAAACATTTATCATCTAATAACTGTTATGAAACAACTATTTCGTTAAATTTTCAGAATTCGTACCATTGTTTTTAGTAATAACTTGAACGGTAACGCACGCTCACATTCAAATCAGCTATCTTTATACAGTGAATTTTTGACTGTTGATATGAAATTCTGGTTATCAATTCAGTTTTAATTCATCAATAAGTATTTGGGATGGCTTCTTGGGTAGCCCCCTTGATAGTTCATTTAGTTACCTTTTTCTATTAATTGGAATTTAAAAGGGATGAAACAACTGAATTGAGTTATACATTGGATTATTGAAAATAATTCCAAAATGCTAGATAAAATTACGAATCAAAACCTTAATGAACTATCTTTAATAAAATAAAAATTATGAAAAGGATAGTATGGAAAACCTTTGAGCATTGTAAAAAAAAATGTAAATTTTTTAAATATGTGAGCACGAGTGTTCCAACATATATCTTGTTCAAAGAAGTTTAGCTTGGCAGCACTGTTTATCTTGCTTTTGTTTGCCTGTTGCTGTTGCTTTTTTTAAGCCTGTTTTTGGATTATATGTATGGAAATTGACATTTTAACGCTTTCAAAACATAATTTAAAATATTCACACGATTTTTACGAGTTTTGTTGAACCTGATGCATTAAATTAGAAATAAAAATATTAAATATTCTTGTATAAAAATTTCGGCTCATATGAATGTGTCTGAATACAAATTTAAAATACATATAACTGTTTAACGCATCCGCGTCAAATATGTACAATAGACCCGTTTCTTTGCACCCCAGTTGCAAAAGAGCGCTCCAACTTGGATAAAATTTCCTTTAGTTGCAAAAGCAACCCTGTTAGCCTCTTCCATGTTTGTTTAGTGCTATTTAAGAACGGCTTAGATAGTTATATTTAAAAAAAATATTATGCAAATAAAAACGAATTAGGTCTTAAATCTAAATTCCCCATTTATTTTCTTAGAGCTCGTTCACAATAGCGCAGTTTTTTCAACATTACATCTCAGGTCGGATATCATTTAACCGAGCTGACTCAACTCGGATATTTTTCCGGGTTAGTGTTGTTGCTTTACATTCAATTTGTTATCCTACTTGGTTTTCTTTTTTCAACTAGGTTACAAAGAAATGGGTCCAATGTTGATTAATAGTAGAGCTTTTGAACAAAATTTGCTACAAACATATCGACTGGTAGAAAAAATTCATATTACCAGCAAAATTTTAGCGCTTGAGGTGACAAAATCCCCATCAAAATGTTTGAGAAATATATTGAAAAGTAAAAACAGTAAATTTTACACGTATAATAAATAGAAAAAAAAATCTTGAATTACCCTTGTATATATTTTGTAGTTAAAAACACTTCTAACAGACAGCGCAACAAGTTGATAAATTTGTCACAAATATCAAAATTTTCGTGATCTATTTTCAACTTGACGCGCAACTTAACGAAGTTTGATCAACCGTCCTACACGCGGCTTATTTGCACTCAACTTTGGTTAGTTGTTCAACTGGTTGAGCGATAGATAGATGCCGCTTAAAAAAAGAACAAAACAAATTTAACACCTAAGTAGTAATAAAACGCTCGTTGTGCGAATTTAACAAAAAATTGTTGTGCTTTATTCTATGATTTCTTTTTGGAAACACTTTCGATCTCTGGAATAATGATATGATTTACAAAAAAAAAATTAAAAAATCGAGCGCTACATAAAATTGTATATACAAAAGTGTGCGATTGATTAACGGCAAAGTAATTGCCTGTCAGTGGAAACAACAACAAAATTCCAAAAATTATTTTGATGTTGACGTAACTAAATACATAATTCTAATTGACCAACAGGGTCAAGAATTTTTCGTGAAATTGATTAAAAATTTAAAATAAAATACGCATATTGAATTATAATATGTGCGAACTACCTACGAATGTACTACGTCCATATGTATTTATGTATGTATGCATGTGCTCAACTCATAAAAATCAGAATTATGGAATATTTGAATTATGAAGGTTGAACTTGGAAAAAAATTCCAGCTCGCTATTAGTTGCCTTTAATTCGAAAATATTAATGATTTGTCAAACTAATTTTTACATTCATATGAACCTACATATATGTATATGTAAATATATACAGTGGCGAACAAAACCGGTCGAACGGCGACCTTTTCTACAATATGAGGAAAGTTCTTCATGATACATTGTTTGTTTGTTAATTTTAAATAAACGTTTCAAACTTTAAACAAAATTTATAAGAACTCAACAAATTTGTATAGAAATTTTACACTTTAATAGAAGAATGTTTAGAAATTTTTCGAGTCAGTATAATAAAGTGCAAGTCTTAAGAACTACAGCAGATTTTTTATAGTTGTTGGTCGTGTCAATTTTTTACATAAAACGCATGCATTTTATAAAAATTCCGGTTGATTTGTATAGATTTTACATGCCGATAGTATTTTGAATTTTCTAAAAATTCTCCAAGTCTAAAACTTGAAAAAATTATATAAACTCCATTGTTGATTCTAGCCATTTCAAATTTGCACTTTATTATACTAAACGAATAGGCATAAAACTGCATACCCAATCATTTATGCATACCTAAACATTCTTCTAAAAAATTTATAAATTTTGCTACAATATTGTTGAGTTTTTTTTTTAATTTTGTATAAAGCTTGAATTATGGTTTTTGATATACAAATTTTGGTTTGTTTTGTTTTTTATGCCATTACTGTGAACAACAAACCCACTAATTAAAATAATCCGTTAGTGTAAACAAATTTACCAGGAAGAACGACAACCCAGAACTGGGGAAAAAAATTCAGCTTTGGAATTGCAAAAAAGGCTTTTGACCAAAACATGTCATGCGTTATGGAATGGGGAGCGATTTCAGAAAAAGACCAGCCCGTCCCTACTTTATTGAGAAAGCCACCAAAATTAACCCATATATTTTGCCATAGGCCATGCATTCATTAGATAAAGCGAAATTTTGTTTCCGGCAAAATTCTTCTCCAGCTCACAAGGCTAGACATGTTCAGAGCAGGTACAGAAGTGATTTGACAGATTTTATTTCGTCAGATGAATGGCCGGCCTCTTCGCCACATCTGAATTCAATAGCTTACTGCATATAGTGCTGTATAAAGGACAAAGTTAAGATCATAACACCCTTGAAGATGGAGCAATTTAAATGACGCTTACGCAAGCTATGGAATAAAATACCAGACGAAGCCTTACGTGCCGCCTGTGTTGCTTTTCCGAAACGTTTGGAACTGACAAAAAAGAACAACGTTGAAAGATTTGAAATAAATGATTGGGAATAAGATAAAATGAGTGGCAAAGTGAGAATAGTAAAAAAAAAATTGTGTAACAGTTATTCATCGCCACTGTGTAGTATGAGCTATATTTTTTATATAATAAGAACAAAAAAATGGAAAACGAAAAACCTTGCTAATGTTGAAAAAAATTAACATTTGAGCAGTTTTGCTCGCCAATGTACGTACACACATGTTTATATATGAACTAACGCGGTGATTAATCGGACACCTAAATAAGCGACACCAATCTCGCACGTAATTCTGAAATCGTAAAAAAAAGTCAAGACTGATACAAGAGTGCAAAGCCAACAAGAACAGCTTCTAAACATTTGTTGAAATGGATTTTAGAGTAGGGATGAAACGATACGAGTAAATACAAGATAAAAAGCCATTTTCACATATCACTTTTTCTTATTAAAACTGTTTTGCTAAATTTATAAACCAAAAATATATAAAACATCAAATACCAGATGAAATGAAAAAGTGAAACATTTGGGGTATTCACGTCAATGAATTTATCTGGTTAAATGGGCTTAAATTTTTCGGTTTATTTACAGTTCACTTTGTTGTTGGAATCTGAAAACGAAATAATATTCGTTGTTGTAAAGAGAAAAAAAAAAACTAGGAACGTATAACCAGATAACCCGATAACCCGGACGGTGTGATTAATCCAAATTGTAAAATTACTGAGTCAAATCATGTCATAGAGTCAAGGAGGCTCGAAGGTTTTCTAACTTTTCCAAAATGTGCCATTTGCAAAAAACTTCGATCCTACGTCACCACTCGCCAAAAATCCGCTTCAAACTGTTACGCATTTTTGATGAAGCGATTGCTCTTGAATTGGTGGAGGACGAAATATGGGAATTTTGTTGTTTTCTCACATGAGCCACATCACTGAGAATAATTCTTTTTTCAAAAAATTACGCTTTTATTATTTCTGAAAACTTTCTTTGCGTATAGCTGTAAAACGAGAGGCGACTGTCAGTTGCTGTACAATAAGTTCAAAATTTGCGCGAAATGCGAACCATTGGATTACTACGTTTTAGACAATGTTGCCAAACTTTACAGTAAAAAATCCATTTTTACCGCATTTTCTGGGATGTTTCAGTTATCAAGGACGCTACACAAGAGATTAGTATTGTTGACGGCTACGGTTCAATGTAACGAAATCACCCTCTATAAGGTATCTGAGAGAAAATGGAGCACAGCTACCGTTTGACGTGCTTATTAAGTTCTTATGGTCATGAGACGATCAGAAGAACTTCTAAGGCTAACTAAGCCAGGCAGTGTTAGATGGGAAAACATAAGGCATACGGTGGTTGAATATGACGAGGTGGAATCTCAGCTGCCTAGCTTTTGTGAGACTGATATTTAGGGATCTTGGTTCTAATTTATGCATTTCACGCTTCTGATAACTCATCATTATGGACACGATATCACCGATCACGATATGATTCACTCACGCGGGTACCGATTAATATCGAAGTTCAAAGACTCGATACTAAATTAAAAATGAAATTCGTCAAATTTTTTAAAAAACATAATCTGTTTCGTCAGTTAGAAAGTGTTGGCATGCCGAATTTGAAGATTCCAGTTTATAAATACCGGTACTATTTACGTATTATTATTTTACCAATATGACAATTGGAGCTTGAGCAAAGTTTGAGAGCAGAGGACGCATCTTACCTAAAATTGGAAAGGGGTTAGTTTGCTCGTCTCACTCGTATATTTTAAACTAATTCTGTAGAAAAAAGAAAATTTTGAAAAAATGCCACATTCGTTTTTTCCGTGGGTTGGGCTCGCATTATCTTGTAAATAATTTTCTTCGCGAATTTGATATGATACCAAAAACTTCCAAAAAATATCGTCTTAAAAAATATCGATATCGAATGGCAGTAGTATCCATATGGTAATCGTATCGTATCGAAATTCGTGTCATCTCACAGTGATACAAAATCGAGGTTTATTGCTCCATATTTGAGGAAACCACAAGCAAGTGAAAATATGTACATATATACCTCCAACAACAAAATTCCGATCGGTTTAGGATGTCTACTCTGCATACATGAAAAATTGAGAAAAATTCGATCTAAAAATTATTTTTGTCTGCGATTCTTCTAAAAAAATATGGAATCTTAGAGTTGTGTGGGTCGATGAATTCATATTTGATTTGTATTTTTAACGAAACATTACACTAGATGGCGCTGTGGTACAAGTTGAAAAAAATGTAATTTTCATCACCGTCGGGGTCTGCGAATTGAGTTTTAAGTCCACTTGGCGGGCTTGGAAAAGTTTGTCGTATGGCGACATTTGCTAAAAGTCAAAGGCTTATTGATTTGTGAAGAAACCACAACGAGTCCTTAAGCCATATAGTACGAAGTGACGTCATTCATACATACATATGTATATCGCGAATGCTGCATTAAAGGAAGTTCTATAATCCACGAAGGGTGGCACAATAGATCTCAAGGTAGCAGTGCTCAATCCCCAATAGTAATAATCATTCATAAAACTCTCTGCGAAACGAATATTTTGTTGTTGTCCGTGATAGAGACAAACAAATTTAATTTTGTGAATGACTGTTTAGCGTCATAGACTACGCATTTAAGGCCCAGTGCTTTGCAATATGGCTGTAAATCCTTTCAAATGCGGAATTTCATACGCAGTTGACATGATTATAAGCAAATATATGCATACATACATACATACACACATATCTACATGTGTAGTAGTAAACCATTAATGAATAACGACGAGATAAAATACCTTAAGATATTTTCACTCAAAATACAAAAACTCTTTGTCATTGTTCTATTTCTGCACTTCCGCTCAGAGAGTATATATTTAGAGTACATACATACCGACATAACTTGATTTTTCAAAACGCATTTTATTTTATGCCAGATTTAGTGGTGCATTTTAGCTTTTGAAGTATTGAAATACATCTTTAGTCAAACATCCCTTATACATATGTACTATTCTGTAACATCGGCACGTCCTCATTGGCAGCTCTGTAAAGGCTCTACAGTGGGTAACATAACTATACGACAGTTATGAATTTTTTTTATTTCTTATTAAATTTTATTCCATTTTTTTATTATAAAAGTACAGTGCATTTTACAACAAAAACCATAAAAAATCGAAGTTTCAAAATTTGTGCAAACTTTGAAAATATTCGATACCATTTCATACAAATTTTAGACTTTTAATTTTTGGGTAGGCAGATGTTTGCTTTTAATGTCCTTTTAAGGTACGAAATCATTTTCACATAGTCATATTTTTCATTAAAGTCAAGTATTTAAGTAAAATTTATTAAAAATTTGCTTTTAAACTGTTTTACTAAATTTATAAACAAAAAATGTATAACATTTCAAATGCTTTCCAGATGATTCATTCACATTTTGTATAATAAAGTGCAAGTTTGAAGTGGCTCAGCAAATGCGTTGAATTTTGATAAATTTTGTTTTGCTGGCGGCGTTGCATGATTTCTGCCATATAAAATCAATATTTACGCATTCGTTATACGGAGAAAACGAGCAAAATTATCGGCAAAAAAAAAAAAAAAACTATCAAAAATTAACGCATCTTTTTGGCCACTTTAAACATGTACTTTATTTTACTAAAATTGAACCAAAAATTTCTGTGGTTTTGTTGAATTTTTTTGTGCAAATTTGCACAAAATTTGAAACTTGTAATGAACTGCATTTAGTTTTATAAAAATGAAACAGCATTTTTCAAACATCATTATTCCGATTGACACAAAAAATATATCAACGCACAGAGTCGGAATGTGCCTTTCGGAGAATATCCATAAAATCTTAGATTTACTCGATTCTGTAAAGTTTTTTTTTGGCAATAACTGCAAAACCGCCCAGAAATCTAATTTGTTTGCCTGTATCTCGAAAGCGATTTTTTTTTTAGAAAAATAATAGAATCTCAGCGAATCGAAATTATCCAAAAGACAACAATTTTAGCGAACTACTTTAAAACTTTAAACTACTGCAGTTTGTCAAACCTCATCAATAAATCCCTGTCTCATAGTTATGCTACGCACTCTATTCTTCGTTGAAGGAAGATACGTAAGTATATTTCCATGGAAATGGGATGTGGAAAAATATGTTAATGCGTCTGCATTTCTAAGTGTACCTGAACTGAATGCATAGGTTTTCAAGTACAAGCACATTTAAAATAACCGCGATACCTACATAATTTCCAATTCTCAGAACAGGCAACATAAATATGTACTCATGTATCATGAAATAGGAAATGCTTGCATGCGTGTGAATATATGTATAGTATATGTGTGTTTATGCAGATAAATTTTCCCTTCTAAGTTCTTCTGGAGTACGAAAATAGCGACGCATTTTCTTCGTCAATGTCAGTGACAAAAAAAAAAAAACAAACGAAGTAGTGTAAAGGGCAATCCACGTACATATGTATGTATGTATTTTCTTACCACACATACGCATGCATTTGGTATATATGTATGTATGTATGCATGCCCTGTTGGTAAAATAATTCGCTGCAAGACTGCTGCATATCAAATAAGTGCTCATAATGATAGACTACTTACAAAAGTGCTCAGCAAAGTACTCATTTTGGTTCAGGCCATAGGAAAAAAATGAGCACTTTTCACTTATTTGTGTGACATTTTATCTCTTTTTTTACTAACGGCAATTTCATAATTACTCTGCATAAAACAAAACAACTCTTAATTTTGATGTTTATTATTTACATACTGAACTGCCCATTATTGTCATCTCAAACTCCTCAGCACCAAAAATCAAACTACTCATTGTTCTCATCATTCATAAATTAAGAAATCAAAATTATATTGGAAATACGTTTGTATTAGAGACTAACACAAAAATTGTAAATTGGTTATAGTTGTTGTCTAAACTGCTTAGCAATGTCTTGTAGCGTTAGTACCGAAGCGATGGTCCTGTATTGAGTTCGGCGTACTGTTGAATCTTACACTCAAATGGCACAGGATGCCTTAATTATTTCCTTCTGTTTTCAATTTCCGATAGTTCAGAACAAGGCGAATCCATACAAAGTGGTGTTATAAATACAACTACAAAATTCCTATGTATTTTGATTTTGTTTCTGCGTAAGAGTTGTCAAAATTTAAATACATTTTGTTTTTGCTTTTACGGCTTTTGAAAGCTCATACGCAAAAGCATAAACAAAATACATGTAGGTGTATAAAAAAAAAATCAAATCAGCTGCTCTTATACCATCATCTTTTATAAATTCGCCTTGGTTCAGAACTACTACAAAATTCTACATTTACATTGAATGCATTGCATACTTTTTCCGATTTTGCAAATGTACAAATCATTCCGTATTAAATGAAAGCACTTTTGAAAACAGTGACTTTCAGGCAATAAACAACATTGCTTTCAAATTGCCTGTTTTGAAACCCTCAAACATTTTCGGAGAGTTGTCGAATGAAAAGGACGGATGCTGAAAAAACCGATAAGATTTAAATCGAACGCACAATTTCGATCCATATGCTTGGGAAAAATGTCGTCATACGATTACTGAAATAATATATGAAAATAAAACCATTGTTATTTCGATCTTTTAAAAATAGTTTGATTTTTTATTAAGCTGCAGATGTATGCCTTGCATTGACGTTGCATTCATAAAGCATAAACCTATTAGATAAACTGCATTTTCATACATTCCGACACTGAGATAAAGGAAATAAACTATATTACTACAAAAAGACATTCGCGAAACACCTACATACATACATATACTACATGCATATGTTGTCAGATTGAAGCTAAATGAGAATAATCAAAAACTAAAGAAGTGCTGAAAAATTTAAAAAAGAAATATCAGCACTTTACACTCTTGGATTAAGGCGAAGAATATTCTTTTGTTAGGGAATTCTTGTTAAACATTTTTTTGGAAACATTTTCGAAGAATAATTTGAATGTGAAAAGTTTTTGCAAATAGGAATTTTAAGAAAATTTTGAAAAATGTGACTCAAAATGACTCTAAACTATGAACTCTCTTGGGCTAAGGGCTTCAACAAAATTATTCGCCATAGAATTTGAGGATGGGTTGTTGCGCAAGTGAATCACCAAAAATTAAAAATAAGATGTATTTTAGAAAAAGATATTCCTTCTAACTCAATAACAACTGAGAAAAAATACTAGATCAATATCTCGAAAATGTGACGTGATAGAATAAAAATGAGAATGTAGTTAATCTAAATTTGAATACTACTTCATGGCCTTATATCAATTTTTTGGAAAATGCCGTATTACAGTACAATAATAACTTCATAAATATTCATATTTTAATTGCAATGTGCAACAACTAAAAGTAATAAGTAATAATAAAAGTGTATTTTTAGCACTTGATACAAAAAACAAACTAGACCTCTAGTAAAATATTCCCAATAATAATCTTGTCGAGCCTTTTATGCCTCTAAAGACTTTTCAAAATTATTTTTTTCGGGAATTTCTTGAGATAAGGGTCAACCAGAGACTTTTAGTTGGGAGCTAATGAGTTAAAATGTTTTCCGTTAAATTTTGCTGTATATATTTATTATAACCTCTCATTTCGCTTAAACATATAAATTTACAATTTTACAATTTTTTCCACTTTTGTGAAACCAACTTAGGGCGCGAGATGACAGCTTTAGTAAAATTTGAGCTAAGTTTTACAAACGCACCTGAGGCTCTACTCTTGCTTTGCAAAAAATACTTACGTGATGCTGTGTATTGGACATAAAGAAACTATGTATTTGATATGCCATTGCTAGACTTTATCTGTCTCATTAACATGGTAAGATGCTATATCTGATCTACGTCTATTAACATTTTTTTCTATTGAAGTTTTCTTGAATAACTGCCAGATTTATTGTAATAACTTTTTAGAGTTTATTTTTGATCTTCTGTTTTTCCGACAGGGTGAATAGTTGATGTATGTATATTGGAACGATTTTCCGTCATCTCTTGTCAAGTTTAGTTAGGAGACATCCGTCATCATTTGTCTCCAAACTTTATAAACATTCGTTGTGCTCAATAATATTCATATTTGAATTATTATATAATGTATTTTGGGGGTTTTTGGAAACACTTTCTAGTTTTTTAACGCTTTAATATAATTGCTTAAAAATGCTTAAACTTTTTTTAACTTTTGAAAGGGAATGAATGACGATTCTTTATTTGTTTGAATTTTTTAATCGTGGCATAAATAAAATGAAAAAAATCACAATAAACTAATGCATACCTCGTTCAATCGGTATTCGATCTAGAATGGATTGCATTTGGTACAAAACCTCAGCTCGACGTTTTATTTTTCCTACAGGCTTTTTAGTATAGGCAAACATACATATGTGTGGACCTTTGCGTGTGTTATCATCTAGATTCTAAAATAAATGCTGGTGGTCGCGTAGCCTATGAATACTCGTACTATGCGGGTTTCGACTTTATGTTTCGGTTATGCACACATGCAAACATATCGCATATAGTCATACAAACATTGCAGATGGTAACAAACACACACAGACATTCATCCACATACATATGTACTTGGTTGTCATCGATTTATTTTTAAATGGGAAAAGTAAACTCCGGCAAATGCAAACATGGAAAGAAGCATGCTTCGCCCATTACACATACATACATACATACATTTCTAAATATATATGTATCTACATATGTGCGTACAGAAATAATAAAAGGAAACATGGCCTGGAAAATGCATTCAAATGCCGGCATGGTTGATGTGATGGCTGATTGCCAACAGCCGTCTGTCTCCGTCTGCCTCTGCCTGCTACCTCGAGCGCGCTACCGCTGACACTGACCTTGATTGCATGAAGGTACAAATATGCTCGTTGTATGCTCATAAAATGCATCATCTCGGTATGTGGAAAATACAAAGATTTTTACAAACGTGTTACTTCATAAGATTTTGTTTATTCATAGAAAAAATTTCATGTCTATGTGTTAATTGAATGCAGCATAAATGCATGGCCAACAGGAAAAGCAAAGCGAATTTGTTTCCTATTGTAATACATGGACTTTGTAAGTGAAATTCCCAGCCAGCAAGAAAACGCACATACATATGTTTTGCGAACAGCGCATTTTCCGATCATGTTTCGTATTCGAAAAAAGGCCTGAAGTCGTTCTTTTATTCACAATTTTGAAGTATGAAAATTTCGAAGCCGAAAGCAAAATGCAATATTATAATACGTATGTATGTATATCGTGTCGTGGGTGGACCTACGGCGTGCGATAATTAAGGCGCTGATGCGAATCGCAGCTGCTGGAGGACTATGATTTTTTTTTTCTTTCAAATAAATTAAGATATTCGTAATTTAAATTAAAAAAAGGAAACCATTAACTAACAAATTTTATTGCAAACTTAGAAATAGCGGCCGCAGTAGCCGCGTAGTAGTGTAGCAGTAGTGCAGCGTAGCGTGTGCGCGCTTCATAAGGGTGGGACCCGGGTTCAAATCCTGGCCGGGCAAGTAACATAAAAAATTATAGAAAAGTTTTTGCTTATAGCGGTCGCCCTTCGGCAGGTAATGGCGAACCTCCGAGTGTGATTCTGCCATGAAAAAACTTGTCACAAAAAAAAGATTCGCCGTTTGGAGTCGTCGTCAAACTGTAGGTCCCTCAATTTGTGTTAGAACAACAAGACGCACACCACAAATTGTTGGAGAAGTTCGGCCAAAATCGCTTAAGCGGTTACAGTGCCAATTAAATAAGTAAGTTAGATTTACTAAAATTAAGATTTACTTAAAAGAAAGTCGATTTTTTATTTAAGTTATTTGATTCCCATTATTTAAGTGAAAAAAAAAAAATAATAATTGTTATTATTTTAATCTAGAGCCCCCTAATTAGAGCACCAATATTCTAATCTGCGGCTTTTAAAAAAATTTTAGGCACAATTTTACTGCTAGTAGAATCAGTAAACAAATGAATCGTCAACATATTATTCAAAAATTTTTTCGATTTATATAGCCCCTATTACAAGAGAGTCCACCTTGCAGAGGAGAATATGTACATACATACATATCTAATAAATATTTGAAAAATTAAATTATTTTTAATTTTTTCCATTTGTAAATTAAATTACTAATTGTAAATAGTTATCTAACACAACATCAACATTTTGCATTTTAAAAAAATTAATGGACCCAAAGGTAATGCGGCAAAGTCTGGCAAACCTTATAATCTATAAATATTAATACACTGAAAAAAACTTCGATTATATCCTGATATAGATAGTTATTTCCTAATTTCATGTATACAATTTATAAAAAAAAAACTTTTGGCTGAATCTAAATTAAAAAGTCTAAAAAGGTGTTTATAAATTAGATAATTAATTGGAAAAAGAATTATACAGAAAATCACGCAAAAGTGATTCGAAGTCAGAAAGAGAACACTAAATCCATATAGTAAAACATTCAAACCTTTTTGTATCCTTAGCTCCAAATATGTTGATCGGCAAATTAAATTTTAATTTACATTTTTATCAAACATGTTTTTAAAAAGGGTTTAAAAAATAACTTGTCTGGACTCAAAAATTAAATTCAGAAAGCTAGCTGAGAATGGGTGATGCAAAATTAACCAAATTAATACAGATACAACCATAGCGGTAGTTTTCTAGTTAAAGAAGCTAGTCAAGTAGAGAAAAATTTTTAGGTATGTACTGTGCGAAATGATTTACGTGTTTCCTTATGTGTCGACCTAAAATTGTTTGAGTTGCAACGCTTTTATGCTTAGTGTGCGGCATGTTTACTGAAATTCACAAATTTTGTAATAAACAAGTTACTTCTTTAAATTCAATATTTAAAATTTTTCGACATCACGGTATTTACACAAGCAAATCCTACAATTCCCGGGACCTAAACAACTTCCGAATCTCGTTATTCGTGTCCCTAGTATGTAAATCACAGAGCTTTTCCTTTAAGTGCATCACATTTCGTATTGAAAACATATTCGGTATTGTAATATTATATCGTTATGTATATGAATGCAACTTTCCTGAATGCGTCTTAGGAAATAATTTTCCACCGACATCATTCGAATGGTTAGTAAAGGGTGTTTTTTTTATACATTTAGTTTTCAAGAAACACATATAATTTTATGTTATGGCCAAAAATGTAACCTTATCATAAAGATAAGGGTTTGCCATTATAACTCGAAAATGATTTCGGGCAAGTGATCGAAGCTGGCTGGAATAAATTCCAGCCGAGAGACCCACTTTTTGTAGCAATTGGGCCCGAACATCAGCAATAACGCGCCGAGTATTCTTTTCAAACACATCAATCGCCTCGGGCTTACCTGCGTTGGCAAGCGACTTCATATAACCCCACAAAAAATAGTCCAGCGGTGTTAAATCGGACGATCTTGAAGGCCACGCCAAAGGGCCCACGATGCGAGTTAATGCGCTCACCAAAAGTTTCCTTCAATAAATTTATTGTTTCGTTGGGCGTATGCCATGTAGCACCGTCTTGTTGGAACGAAAGGTCGTCCACATCAACATCCTCCAATTCAGGTACGAAGAAGTCGTTAATGAAGGCTCTATAGCGTTGCCCATTGACTGTGACATTATGGCCGGATTAATTTTTGAAGAAATATGGACCAATGATTCTCCTTGCGCATAGAACACACCAAACAGTGACTTATTGAGGATGTAACGGCGTCTCAACAATGGCTTGTGTATTATCAACACTCCGAATGCGACAATTTTCCATAACCCATTCAACCCAAAGTGAGCTTCATTCGAACCGACCGAGTATTGGACGCAGTGCGTGATATGTTGCGCGAAGCGAACCGTTATTTTCGTAATAAATTTGTACGATTTGCAATCGTTGTTCCAAAGTAACTCTTTTCATTACGAAATTGCAAACCAAACTGAGTATAAATCAAGTAAAGGCTGCCAAAAAGATCAACTCCGAAGAAGGTATTGCCTCATTGTGAAAACCACACGTCTAAAAAAAAAACACCCTTTATTACAATGACCAGTTGTTGTGTGGTTTTTGCGAGTGAGTAACTTCTCTTCAGTTCCCAATTGGTTCGCCTACTTTAATATATGACCGTTACTATCGCCGAAGGCCTTTAACGACAATTTCGTTGTTTTTAGAGTGGAAGCTAAAAACTTTAAATTTTCATATCAAACGTTTTGCTGCACTTTTCCTTTAAATATAGTAAATGCCTTATATTTAAGATATTTTTTTAAATTTCCAAGTACCTCGCAGCGAATTAATGGAATATAAAAGTCATAGTATTTCTAAAAAAAAAGAAAGTAATTTAAGTAGAGCTTCTCGTAATGTTAATGATGTGTTCTGGTCTTGTCTTTAATTTTTGAATACAGTGCACATATTCATTCGTTTTCTGAAAGAATATTAAGCCCCTGAACCAAACACGTTTCGATGCTTTGATTTTGGAAAATTAGAAATAGATTACCGAAATCTTTGAAAGTTAATATGTGATTTGATTTTGTACATAGTATATTTTCATGATAAAAATATACACCGATTATCGCTATATTGATGACATCAGTCACGTGGTATTTGATTGTTTTAAAGACTAAAAGTATGAGGTAATTATATTCTAATTGGTAACCCTTATAGGTTAAAATAAAAACGGTCTTATCTTTTGTGGGATTTTTCAATGATCAGGAACCCTTTACAGAAGCCGAGCGATTGTTCTTAGTGACCATCGATAATGAATTAAAATTTGTGATGCTATGTTTTGCGTATTAACTAACGTGAATTAATTGAATTTGGGTTTTTGTTTGTGAGGTTTTTCAGATTTCACAGATTATCATTTTTAGCTCGATAGTCACTTTGTTGCTTGAAGGCACCATGTTTGCTTTTCATTATGTCAATTGTGAAAAGAGACGGGCAGGACCGTCATAAAAAATTGTGCCTGTTGAAAAGCGGCATTAAGTATGTATAATATGTACAGCCCCTCTACTAACCAATGTAAATAAACTAAAGTCCACTTGCGAGAAATCAGGTTATCTATTTAACTCAGAGTTTACATTTTAAATTGATAAATTTGCTTGGACATCAGAATGTTAGGTATCAACTCAGAGTTAAAAACATAAATATTTAACCTAGCAATTATTTAGGGTTAAATTTTTAAGTTTGTGACATTCTGTTATTAATAAATAAGAAATAAATTTGTCAAGCAATTTTTTTTTAAATAAAAGGAAAAAATTTGAAATGAATCGTTTTTTTCGACAATGATGACTCCTTTAACAGAGCTTTGGCAAAGAGAAGCGATCACTTTCATGACATTAGATACCAAGCATTTTGTTGTTGTACTAGAACCTCCAAAAATTATTTTGATTTTAAATCTCATTAACATTAAAAAAAAATTCAAAGAAAATGTCAAAAAAGGAATTTACGTAGCCCAGGTTACGAGATTTATTTTATGGAAGCCAATGTCTGAGCTATGAAATTACAAATTTAACTCTAAGTTACTTATTTCTTTGTTTATAAATTTAACTCTAGATTTCTCGCAAGTGGGCCTAAGAGAGCTAAAGAAACAAATATAAAAAAGTATGATAGACAAATGCAATGTCAATTTAATCGTCATCATTGAAGATATATTCACCGTCTCAAGAAAAAAAAACAAAATTATTGATAATCCGACTATCTATCAATACTTTTGCAGCTCTAATACTTTGCATATCATGAAGCTGATTAAAATTAAAATAACTATTCATTTTCTCAAGTGCGGACTGCAACGAGTATGTGATAAAAATTGTACATCGTCGAATAAGCAATTGTAAAGTTAATTTATTTCAGCTCAGTAGGAAAAAAAATGCAAAATGCAGCCTTCAAATATAAAAATTTTATTAGTAGGTACTAAGAACCTTGATTAATTAAAAAAATTGTTACAAGCGCGGAAAATTCCATGAATGGTGCTAAAAATTTTAATTTCACGAAGCTTTCTTGTGTACTGAAGGGGCCATTAATTACAATTTTCTTTCACCATTTCACAAAGGTTAATAAACTAATTAACCTAAACTGAATTACATGATTACCACTTCGTTAGTTTGGTTATAAATAAAAAGTGTTCATACCACTAATGGAGAAATTTGAGCAATTGCGAGCAATTAACATAAAGTTATGCAAATATTTAAATGTACACACACATGCATGCATACACATGGTATGCGCACACGTATAAATTGATAATAAATTGCAATAAATTATAATAAAGCCAATAAAGAATGGCTGCACTCCCACTCGCTTTAGCCTCGTCAGACGGCGCATATGCAGCTAATCTACATAGCTAATTGAGCCAAGTAGGTAGGTACTCGTAGGTATGTAGCTATGATAGATTTGCATAAGAACTTTGATCGGATGCATAGTAAAAATATTGCATCTAACTAGAGCTCTAAACTGTGGAGATTCGCTGAGTAGGCTCACTGACCACAAGTGCACCTTTAATGCTCGATGAGGAGCTGAAAGTGGTTCAATTAATTGCGCATCATGGCCTTGCATATTTATTCTAATTCTAATGCTAATTTAGTTAGGATGTGGCGAGAACTATGAGTGTCCATACATATTTGTGGCGCGTACTTTCTGCTTAGCTAAACAAATGCTAATTCATTCATGGGCATGTATTTATGTAAATTGATCAGGCCAGACCACTAATAAATTCTAGCTACAATAATTATTTTATATTTTTTTGTACTACACTGTGCTACAATTTTATGTCAACTCAAATCAGCCCAAACTTTGTTATGTAATATCTTTTGAAAATATATATATCTATAAATATATCTATCCTCGTTGGATTTGCAAAAGTTAGCTCAATTATGAGTTTTATGGTCTACTGAAGTTTTCAAGTCCCGGCCTATGGGGTTTCAAAAAAGTGGAATAAATAGTTGGAACATATCACTGCCCTAGATTCTCCAGGAAAAGATCTCCTAAGGATGTTAGACGAATGCGGGCTAAAGTCGGGCATTTGCACAGGAACTGCTCAACCGTTTCCTTTGCAGCTACGTCTCTGCAGTTTCTGAATTATTCGTTATTCGGAATTCCCATTTTTTCCGCATGCATGCCCAAAGTCCAATACCGCAATAAGTTTATGGACAAAGGCCCAATACCTACAAAAAAGACCGGAGGGTTCTCTTTTCAATTTAAACCGGCCAGGCAGTTCTTTATATCTAGCAAGTAGTGGTAGCTTTCCACTTCCGTTGTGCCTTGTTGAGATAGAAGTTACGTATGTTTCCCTTCGCTACGGCTAGGGCTATACCCACTTTGATTCCGCTTGTTACTTCATCCTCTGCTGACCTGCACCATGCTAGCTCATCGGCTTCCTCATTACCATCGATTCTTTTATGCCCGGGAACCCAGATGACGGATATTCCCAGATTGGCGGTCAGTTGCTTACAAGCACTGACTACCTTTGTTCCAATATTTGGAGCCACTAGCGCTTTTATCGCTGCCTGGCTGTCGGAATAAATGTTTATCTTACCCGTGACGTTCCAGTCTTCAAGCGATTTAAAGGCATGTCAGATCGTGAATACTTCCGCCTGGAGCCCACTGCACTAAGACTGGAGTTTGATAAACATAAATAACCCCGTCGGTGAATATTTGTATGCCGCTATAGAAGACCATGCATTCTTGCTTAGAAGCATAGCCTTAATTCTGTGTTCAAACTCCAATTTGCGAATTCATCCTGGGGTTAACTATGTCTGATGGTAGTTGATTAAGAATCCTACTGTGCCCTTGCTGTGTAGCCTTCCGGCACCCAGATTCCCTGAACCTTAGTGCTGTCTGTGAAGACGTGCATACTATATATAAATAGATCAATTGGAAGCAGGTTTAAAATGTGATACAAAGCCGCTGTGGGGTAGGTGCGTCAAACGCCCGTAGCACCAACACACGCGTTGAACTTTCTATAGAGTCATAGCTCAGCACCGGTCATATTACCGCTTGGTACATCACTAGGGGTATTCTTAGACAAAATCTGTGTGCGACCAAAACCGAACTCTACATAAAATAAAATAGCTACATTTTTTATGTGTAGCCGTAGCTTAGTGTGTAGCGTGTGCGTGTTTCATTCAGTGGGACCCGTGTTCAAATCCTAACCGGGGCAAGTAACATAAAAATTAGAGAAAAGTTTTTTCTAATAGCTGTCGCCCGTCACCTGTCGGAGGCGATAGCAAACCTCCGAGCGCATTTCTGCCATGAAAAACACTTCTCACAAAATGATTTACCGTTCGGAGTCGCGGTAAAACGCAAACCACAAATTGTAGGGGAAGTTCGGCCAAACATCAAGCTGTTGTGTAAGCGACAGGTTATTATTATTATTATTTCAAGGAAGCATATTTTATTTTTATTTCCTATGAACTTCTACGTTCTTTTTATAAAGACTTCACTTGGGAATACCCAAGGTTGAAAACGATACTTTTAGGTGGAGGTAATGGATTAAAATATATAATGAAAATATAACCTATTCGAACTACTTTTTCCACTTTCTTGAAAAAAAAACATGACATGAAAACTGTGAAAGGCCATAAAATACAAATTCGCGCTAACTTTTGCCAACCCATCGAGTGTTTTATTACTAGATAGATATACCGGTAGAAAACATCTACATATGTAGTCTAGGCTGGTTTCGGTTGTTGCACAGTGCTATTCAGCATTTCCACATGGTTCTAGATTTCTTCACTCATTGAAGAGTTCAAAGTTGCTACCGACTGCTGTTTTATAAATTAAATGAGGCGTGTAAACTAGTCTTCTATCCAATTAGTCTAGCCGGTTTGTTGGTACATAATGACTCTGTGTCTAATTAAAAAAAATTACTAGGCTCTAGCTTAGCACGAGCTCAATTTTTGTTTTAATTTTGTTTATACCAAATATAAAGCTAAATATCCAAATTTTTTTTAATTCTCCACAACATTCACACAGTTTATTTGTATTTGCGATTTAGCACGAAATTCGATGACTCGGTCATTCACTTTATAAAAAACCAAAAAAAAAAAACATGAACGCTTCTGCTTTGGCCAGCAACAATGTTGTTGGTTATTTTACCTTATTTGTATGCTTAGCAAATAAACAAAAGCTATCGGTGATCAAGTTGAAGTAAAGTTTGTGGTTTGTAAAGTATAAACCTGCGCTTGATTTCTTGCTATTTATGGTGATGTGACAAATTTTTTTGAATTTGTAAATTTTTTTCTTTTATTTTGTTTTGTTTTATTTTATTTTGTTCGCGTTGGCCTGGTTTTAATGTAATAAAAGTGGTCGATGGTGAAATCATGACAATTTTAAATCACTAACAAATACAAACCGTATGAAACGCAAATGTTCTGTACGTGTTGTAAAATTTGTAGCGGCACACAGCTTCAGATCACAAGTCACGCATTATAGTCTTTTTTATACCAACTCGCAGAAATAAAAAGTCTATATTTTGGATAAAAACAGAACTGTTTTTTCTGATACGTGGATTGTACTCGTAATTCGGAGTAGTATGTGAAAAATGTAAAAAAAAAACTGGCGCTAGGAATACGAAGATTAGCATGAAATTTTTATTTCGGGATTTTGATATATTTATAAAGTAATACCGAAATCCCGGGAACCACCTTCGTACATAACCTTTTCAATTAGGGGCTGAAAGTAATCGTTATTTGGATTTATTGCGGATCAAAAAATCATTGGCATTCAATAAAACCAAAACTCGTTTTTTGTGATTTAAATTTTTGCGATACAAAATAATCGTTATTCTTGAATTTTTATTTTTCCGATCAAAAATAATCGTTATTATGGTATTTACAAATTTGTCGGCGATGACAAATAACATGTCTTATGATCGACAAAAAAACATCGCAATATATCGAACAAATATAATCAACAAATTTTAAGTTTGAAAACAATGACTATTTTTGATAAAAAAAAATAAAAAATAAAAAAATAACGATCAAACTTGATCAAAAAATAAAAATACAAGAGTAAGGATTATTTTTGAACGGGAAAATGAATATAAAAAAATTAAGATTAAATCAAAATATTTCATAAAACAAAGCAATTTAACGTTTTTTTTTATCGAAAATAAAACTCAGTTTCTGAACGATATTTGATCTCTCAGAAATAAAATATAATTTCTATTTTTTTTTTGGCAGATCGAAAACTCAAAATGTCATAGCGCTTTTCTAAAAACTGCCTAAATAAATTTTTCAGATACTTCTCAAGATTTTTTAAACCGTAACCGATTCATTGACGGCTGGACAACTAATTCGATTTCTTCATTGAAAATTGCAATAAAATCACTATTTTCGATCCTGCTTCAAATTGATAAGAACTTTTCCAAAATAAAAACCTCATGTGTTGCTGATATTTAAAAGTTATTGGGCAAAGCAAATAACGAAATAAATTAGGGTTCCAAATAATTAAACAGCTATTATTGTATGAAAAGAAAAAAAGCTAATACCATACTCTTCATTTTGAAAACTGAAATGTCTTTTATTTATTTAAATATAAACAGAAATAAATTATTATGCTTATCCATTTTCCAAAATTTAGATTTTCGCTCGCTAATTGAAAGTTTCGTACAAAATGTAAGCAAATTCGCTACACGATTTAATGAAATATCGTAGATATATTTTGCTTTTTAGTAATATGTGAGGTGCTAATGTTTTTTCCACCGAATTCTATAAGTTTCAAAATTGTGTTTGAAATGTAAATAGTGTACCAAATTTTATAGAGTTTGATACAGTAGTGTCGGAGATAAAACTACTTGTTCCTTTTTCCAACCACATCCTGTGCGCGAAATTTGAGTAAATTAATGAATGACCATTTAATGAGAGGTAGGCGTGATTTTTATATGATATCTATTTTCGAAATTATCGTACGAGTGTGCACCAAATTTGGTGGAATATCGTAAAGTAAATAGTTTCGGAGATATTTCGAATTTTAGTAAATTATTTTTTATAGTTACTGAAATATCGCATTTTTTGATTTTTGTAAATTACTTTTATATGAGGGGTGGGCGGTGTTTGTGTCCGGATTTTACAATTTTCAAAGTTTTCGAAATTTTCGACTTCAAATACAAATTGAGTAGCAAATTTGAATAGCAGTTTGATAGAGTAGTACAATTTTTTCAAAAATTTCGATCATTTTCAATGTCAACGTACCGTGGGTTGAGGAGAATGTGTGTGGCGTACAAGCTTCTTTGAGATATCTAAATATTCATTTAAAAATTTCTTTGCAATACGAAGACCTAAATATTCCTGTCATTTCAGCTAATTTATATAAAAAATTACCATAGGAATCCAAATTTGACCCGCAAATTCTCCCAGCGTACCCCGTTTCTGAAGCATACCCAATAATTTGTTTGTATAATTTTCGAAAGTTTTATTGACACCCATGTATTAAGTAAACTCTCATGCAGCCAAATCATTCAGATTTATTTTTAAATATCATTCAATTCAATAAAGATACATTTTCAAACTTTTTCTTTTATAAAATAGCATGAGGAGTTCCATTGCATTGGTCAGCACTGAATTTTTAATCTTTCATTAAAAGCCAACTTAATTATTCTAAAAACTAGTTTAACATGTTGACCAATCGCCGAGACAACATTAAGAACAGAACGTTAAATTTATGGAGTGAAAGCGGTTTTCATTATTTATATTCATAATTTATTTAGCTAGAAATGGTATTTGTCACAAAATTGAACGAAAATTTAAATGAGCGATTTACCTCAAATATCTTAGGCTCCGAATCTTAAATTTAGCTCGAAACGCTTCATATGATCAAGTGACTAAAGTTGATTGTTCATATTATATTTACATATATCTAAACGAGTTTTCGCAAATGTTTTCGAAACTTGTACTACCGCCATACCGGCCCTCAATTTGTAGTACTATATCAAAACACGCACCACACACTGTAGGAAAAGTTCGCCAAATAACTACTATTACAATGCGTTGCTGAAATATTGACATCTTAATTTGCATTTTCAAACACCAGAACCTAGTTTTTTCTCTCATAAATTATAATTAATATTTTTGTTTAATATGTATGTAAATTTTTTATGATTTAAAAGCAAAACTCTGTATATTGAAAGTTGTTCGACTCGTCGCCATTGACCGCAAAAAGTTGTGCTGGACAAATAGTCAAATATATATATATGTAGTTGTTAACTGTTAGTAAAAAAATAAATAAAAGGTATCGTAAAAATGTAAATTAATTAATGATCGTTTGACAGGCGTGACATAAAACATGTCTGTGCAACGCCTACAAAAGCTGCCGGTGCACATTTGAAATTTGCTTTTAAATCTCAATGCCAAAAAATTTGGGAACACGCGCATTTACATATTTGCACTAATGGATAAATTCAAGCAAAAGTTCATTTGCAAAAGCGACGCTGGTGTAGGGTGAGAAGAGAAGAGTGCAGACAAATCTGTACCTTCAAACCCCTATGATGGTTCTCTTCATTTTTACTACTGAGTCAAAAATTGTAAAGTAGACCATAATTTTTTCGAATGTCAAGTTTTTTTTCTGCGAATTTGATTTCTTCTGGTTCACAACGATAAAAAAAAATATAAGTGTGACTATTTTTCGAAGTTCGAAATATATTAGGGAAGTTATAGCTAACTTTTTCCGAATTGTTTTCTCGGTATTGGTAATATCGATTCTACTCGTTTTTTAAACACTTAAAAATAATAATGTTATCACGCCATTTTAATTTTGTACCTTTTTTATTATAAATATTCTTTTTTTGTAACAGTTATTAACATTTACAAAAAATATTATTTACGTCTTAATAGCTTTCTGGCGCACTTAACGAAACACAAGTAACACACGTTGGTTAACAAAGAATTTTTTATGGCAGTTAATGCCCCTTATTCCCATGCGACATAAACTTACTACTTCCCTAATAAAACTTAAAAATTTTACATAAATTTCGTATTTATATTTACAAAAAAAAAATCTTCGAAGAACAAAACATGTAACTAAATATGCCAAAAATATTAATTTATGTTTAAAATCTGTAAAATATAGCAAAATATTTTATTGCTATTTTTAAGATAGTTTTAACTACTATTCGCAATGATATTTTATCAATTTAGTTCCCCGTATGTTTAATAAAAAATATGTGGCATAATATATGCGTGGATTTTCACACCCCCTTCAACTAAAAAAAGGCTGAAAAATACATATTTTTTATCACATCCTTGAAGGTAGAGAATATAGGGGTATGTGGTATTCACAAATATAGAATACCATAATTTATACCCATAATTTCTTTTTGTATTAAATAACACTGGCTACGTTTTATTGAAACATGAAATTTTTTAGTGGTATTTTTAGAACGGAATATAAGTGTGCTGGCAAATTCTTGATTGATGTGGTTGTATATTTTAAAATAACATGCAAATTAAAACGGATTAGGTAATAAACTGAAATTTTTCATGCATTTTATTAGGGCTCATTCACAATAGCACAGGTTTTTTACTTCCCAACGTTTTACCGAGTCGCATATTTTTCTGAGTTACTGCCAGCGGGTAGCGCGTTAAATACTTTTAGGGCTGGATCATTTTCTTCAATACGTACAACATGACCTAGCCCACGTAGCTGAATCTTAATTCGCTGTCGTTATAAAGCTCGTACAATATATCGTTCCATCGTCTACAATATTCGCCGTCGCAAAGACGTAAAAGTTCAAAAATCTTTCGGAGGATCTTTCTCTCGAACATTCTAAGGGTCAGCTCATCTCATGTTGACAACGTCCATGCTTCTGCGCCATACAATAGCACAGACATGATTATAGAGCGTAGTTTTCGTTCGTCTATAGAGGGCCTTACTGCTCATTTGCCTACTCAGGCCAGTGATGTCTTATAAAAAATGGTGTTTAATTCTGCAGCATGAATTATCTTGTACAACATACATATATGCTTTTGAAATCAAACGTATCGGGGACGTCCTTCCCAATTCTGACTGAGCCGGTTGTGTTTCTCAGCGTTATTTTACATAGCCATATTAGTTTGGCGGAGATACCAAATTTAGACATCGCGGCATGTAGGCAACTTCTTCTCGTGTTGTCGTTAGACGATTTAAAGTCGACAAATAGATGGCGTGTGTTGATCCTCATCTCACGGGTTTTTTCCAATATTTGCCGTGTCCTGTATATATGGCCGATGGAAGATTTACCAGGTCTAAAGCCACACTGATAAGGTCCAATCACTTCGTTGATGGTTGCCTCCAGTCTTTCACATAATAAGCTCGATAGAACCTTATATGAAATGTTAAGACTAATGATTCCGCGGTAGTTGGCGCATATTGCCGGATCACCTTTCTTATAAATTGGGAAGATCAAACTTAAATTCCAACCGTCAGGCATGCATTTGTCCGACCATATTCTGGAAATGAGCTAGTATATGCACCTTACCAGCTCTTCACCACGATGGTTGAATTTCTCAGCTGGTAACCTACCAGCTCCTATGATTTGCGGTTCGGGATCTTTATCTTCTCCGGCCACGCTTTCGTTGTCACGATTTAGCAAAGTGGAGAAATGTTCCCTTCACAATTTGAGTGTGCTTTGGACATCGGTCACTAGGTCGCCGTTCTTGTTCTTACAAGAATTTGCTCTGGTCCTAAAACCTTCCGGAAGATATATGTTTCCGTTTTTACTTTTTGTGGATTTTTACGTTGTTTGTACAAAGAATTTGTGTGAGAAGACCCCTGGTGAAATTTTTTTTTCGAATTATTTATCTTAGAGATAAAAACGACAATTTTAGGTGAGATGGATTGCAATTATTCTACGGAAATATGGCTGAATATTTATTTTCACCATTTTGTCTACTTTTTGAAAGGAACTTAAGCAGGGACATGAAAAATTGCGTAGGTTATAACAACAATTGGAGTTAATTTTTACAAACTCTATTTGGGGTTTACTACTGGATCGGTGAACTTACGAAAATACTAATGAAACCACGTTCGCTTTCGGCTGTCGTACATTAAAATTGATGTTTCTATCTGCGTACAATATCTTGAGTTCACGCCAACTGTGGATAGATTGAATGTCAAAAGCAAATTGCCTATGTGGAGTCTTCATTTAGTAAAACTGTCGAACACATTTTCACCACCGTCTAACCTTCAATTGAACGAATTTATGGCAAGTAAAGGTCTAAAGAAATCTTTTATTTTTAAGGGGAAATTATAACCTTATGGTAATATGTTACAAAACTATAGTGACTGAAGGAGGTAAAATACTTCACAAATATTTATTATTGGTCAAAAAACTACGCAGTGGTCTAAAGTAATTGGCCCCATACTTTTTTTATATATCTTTTGAATGAATGGAAAAACGTGTTTTTCGTTACAAACTATGTTTTGAAAGCAACGGATGTTCCCCTTAAGGTCTTCCAGATTCTATTCACATAATCCCGTTATAGAAGTCTAGGACATTTAAGTCTGCGGATTGCTAAAAGGCTATATCAAACGGCTCGCATTTCGTAGAGTCTTGAAAAAGTACCCGTGCCTTGCCCATTTTCTAAATTTTAAACACGCGTATCTTCCCTACTGCGATTCTGAATATTGAATAAAAGCTAAGCAATTTCTACTCGAGCTAACGAATACACCGATTGACAGACATGAATTATGAATGTTTTGGTAAATATATGACAAATGCATTCTGCTCATTGGCTGTTACAAAAACAAACAAAACAGTTACTTAAATAAATAAATATAGATACATGCATGTAGGTAAATACTATCCGCTTTTTTTTCTGAAATAGAAACACGTTTAAGTGAGGAAAGTTATTGTAGTTTATTATTATGGAATCTTTAAACGACTTCACCCATTGATTCCAAAGTCACATATTAAGTAAAATTTGTTGACTGAGACGAAAGTTGATCGTTATGCTAGTCGCATCGCTGATGTTTGCATTATTCACATGCTCGTGTTGATTAGGTAATTTACAATTTTTATGACAATATATACTTTGAATTTTCCTATTAGAACGGGTGATATCACTCTGCATATATGTATAAGTAAATGTTTAAAATAAGATTTGATTTTTTCCACCAAAAAAAAAAACATCAAAACAAACTCGTAAAAAGCACTTAGGGTAAAGCAGGTAATTCATCTTTCAAGTAGTTATTTCGCAATTTTTGCAAAGTACTGCCTTAGTGCACTAAGCAACACAAAAGGAATCATACACGGATAATTCCATGCCAAATCAATCAATGTTGGGAATCGACTATTTTGATTATTGATTTGGATGCAATTCGGTTAGAAGTTTTCTTTCATCCTATAACGAAGTTTTACAGGCAGAAAACATTAAAAAATTTGTTTTCAAAGTTATGGAAACTTCGAAACATCAATGTTTGTCTAGATTTTCAGATTTATTTTTGGAGTATCGCAGAAAGTATTATAGCTATAAAAAATATCTTAGATTCATTTTAAATAGTATATATAATTATACTAATTAATTTTTTATATTGAATTATTTTTTTTTTTAAATCAACAAATTAGGTAATTTTGAATTGAATAAATAAAAGTCTAGTATTTGTTTGGGTTTACTTTTTAGAAAATAAATTTGTATGTTCTTAAAATAAGTTAATATTTTTCAAGGAGGTTTTTTTGTTGCAAAAAAAAATATGTATTCTAATATATAATTCAATTCTATAATTTTGAACACTAAGTATTAAATTTAAGGCGAAAGAAAACTAGTTTTTTTTCAAAATTCAAAAATGAATACCTTACAAAAAGCTATGAAGAACTCATTCACCATTTTAAAATATTTTAAGGGTATTTTATAAGAAAATGTAGTCAAAAAAAATATTAGTTTTTAATTTATTCAATTTTAAAAATTACATTGTAAAATTTTTTGATTCTACGGGAATCCTTTTTAATACTTTTTAGATATTTTTTGTTTTTTTGGAAACAAATTTTTGTTTTTTTTTCCTGTTAATAAAATTCCGATATAACATTCATATGTGTTTTATATGAAAAACTTTAACCAAACCAATTTTAGTTTTTTATTTATTCAATTTTAAAAATTACATTTTAATTTTTTTTTTACATTTCAGAAAAGCTTTTTATTTATACTATAAATTTTTATGATACCTCAAGCATTCGCTTTAAAACGAATCCTAGATGTTTTTTGTAGCATAATAGTTTTCGTTATATTAAAAAATAAACTAAAAAATAGTGAAATAAATTTTAAAATTTTTTACCGTTGGTAAAATTTCGTTATAAGATGAACGAAATTTGCTAACCCTATTTCGTTCAAATCAAAAGTGGCCGATCCGCACTAAGGACGATGCGACATGGAATTTTGAACATATAACAATAAAAACTAATTTTTTTAGTTTAATTTTATTTCGTAACTTAATTATATACATCCTTGTATTATTTAATAGGCAATAGTAGACATTACAACACACAAAATTTGTACAAATACGTAAATTAAAATTGAATCGAAGTTGTATAAAGAAAAAACGCGAACACCAAATCAGATTTTCAATCCATTTTAGTTTCACTTTTATTGGCCAACAGCGGTGTGTCGACTTCGTCAAGTCGAATTGTGGGCGATACGCCACTAGTCCCAGCGAAAGTCGCCGAATGCCCTCTATCCAAAAAGTCATTGATGCTGTTGTCTTTTTCCGGATTGGGCAGCTCACTGGCCAAATGGAATATGACACGTTTGAAAACGAATTCGGAAAGGTTGCTACGTAAAAAGAATAAGAACATCCAATTTGAAAAATTGCATTTCTCAACAACAGCTGCCAATTCCTGATAATCGATGCGACCTGGTCTCGCGAAGTAGGAGAATGCGAATTTTGTAAAACGAATGCTGAAAGAGAAAGCGAACTTAGTTACTCTGACTTAAACAAATATGATTCAATAGAATGGTATTTATATAATTATATAAAAAAAATTGTAAGAATACAAGTACAAAATAAGTTTGCTAGGCTTGAGACACCTACAAACGTGGCAAGAGGTTGCAGGGAAACGCACATACGAGTGCCCAATCATTTAAGGCTTATCGCATTTTCCATTGTGCTTGGTTTTTATTAGGTCAAATTTCACATAAAATATTTTCAGTTGAATGAAAATAGCCAAAATTTTGAGATAAGTAGCCAAGCATTAGAATATGAAAACAATATGCGAAAAATCTAAATTCCTTTTTTGACACACTCAATTTTACTGTAAACTGTGGATGGAATGTCAAGTTTTAGCTGGCCAAAAGCTTCAAATCATTGAGTAAATTTATAGAAAAGATGACATAAATTTATAAAAAAAAATGACAAATTTCAAATCTCGATCACTCGAAAATCATGGTTGATTCAAATTTTTCATAATTACACATTTAATTAAAATTATGTGAAAACTCAGTGGGAAACGCTTGGCAATAGCTTAGTTCATAAATAAATCCATGTAGCCCAGCATCAAGGCATTTGCAAATCACCATAGTAACGCAAAAGCAAAATAAATAGAACATCGATTAAATTTTTATGAAATCATCGAAATATCCGAATACAATACCATTTGCACTGGATGCTGCTTAGGTTAGGTTAGGTTATTGTGGTAGTTCCCGCAGTGGGAACTCACTTAGCCATAGTAAAGGAGTCCATTGTGATACCACTTATTTTCTGAACGGTAACGTGTATCGGAAAAATCACGAAGGATTAACCTTTGAAACGTTGCGTACCCCGAATGAAGTCACGCAAATTACCAATCCCCACCCCGGAGAGCTCCTCTGGAGTCCTAAAAAGTACGAGCCTAGGTACTTGAACCTCAGTCTCGCAATGGCAGGGCAACTGAGCAGAAATGAACAGCTGCGGCAGAAAGGGTCAGAGACTATCTTCAGCCTAACCGCATGAATACCCAATGGACAGTGCCCAGTCAAAACACCTACGAGGGTCGAGAGTTGCCGCTTAGTAAGCGATCTCAGCTCCTTTGAGCGCCCACGATCCACTCTCGGCCAGAGGGTCCTTGCAATTCTGCAAGTCGTGGCAATTTCCCAGCGCTCGCTGAAACGACAAAGAGCCCATCTGTTCAGGAGAAGTCCGTAGGCAGCCAAAGGAGCCCCCACCCTATCCCTGCATGGAGTAATAACTTCCAGGGTACCCTGCCGAGCAAGCACAACATCCCTGCAATGTCACTATTGCCCGGTACCAAATTAGTCTGACGTCGAGATGCTCTGAGGCGGCTGCGAAAGAAGTCAGGCACTCCCTGACAAGTTTCGATCTCACCATTAGCGATCCTAAGGCCTTAATAGCGGTCTGACTATCCGAATAAATGATGCTTGGTCTTAATATTTAATTTTTAAAATTTTGTACTGCTCTAAAAAATTAAGGTAGCATGTAAAAAAGTCGAACGGTTTTTGAGATATAGCTATATTTAGATGCTTTGAGGAGAAAATATAATTTATTTAATTGTATTTTTCTTTGAATATATTGAACCGATTTAAAGTTTTTTGAAAGCTAATAAAATATATAATATAATATGTGTGAACAACATGTTCTAATCGGATTATTTATTTAGGATCTATTCAGTGACTTATCGACATTTTTGCAGAATTTTTATAAAAAATTTTAGAAAAAAAATTACATTCGATGTCAATATCAACATAAAGGAATACGTTTACTGGAATGATATTTTACAAACATAGCAATATAGTTTAGTAAATTTTCTGGCCATAATTTTAATGAGTGGGCTTTGCAAAGTGAAACAAAAGAAAAAGTATGGGTGGCGAGTATTTGGAATTGTAAAATTGTATACGAGTTTTTTATGTATTTTAATTTAACTCCGAAGCTTGCATACCTTTCATGAATATAAAAAGGTTTTACAGTACCTTTTTTAGTTATTATACTATTTTCAGATTTATATTTAGAAATTTGAATTTTATTGAGCTCGATGCCAGTTTACTTATATATTTTTCACACGGTTAGCGTGGCCCAGCGATTGTACTTATATGTTGGTCTGGCAAATCCGTGTACCAGGGTTTAAATCTTGGTAAAGTCTGTGAAGAAGATGTGGGGATCTCCAAAAAAGCAGCTATCACTTCGAAAAATTGCTGCTTTTTTTCATAATATTTCCTAATATACACTGTCCTCGAGTGTGAATAATGAATTTTAAAATATTAAGGCATGTACTTAAAATCTTACAATTATAAGCTGATGCAATTTGCTAAATATTCTTTATTATCCCATACAAAGTAGATTATCAGCAAGCAGCAAGTTTAGCAAATTTTGCGAGAAAGAGTTATTTAATGATAACAATGCGAAACACAATGAAATAAATATAATGCGAAAATTCATCTGTGATGTGAAAAATGTTGCAGTAATAATTGTCCTAGATCCTGTCAGGCTTCAGCTTTTTATAAATACTTATAAAGTCTCCGAATTAAATGAAGATTTCGAGAAATTTCGATGCTTGCAATTTACCACCTACCCAAAATGAGAAACTCCTGGAATTCCATGGAGCTAATTGCATTGTTGGTAAATGGAATTATGCTAATATCAGACATATATGTAAGCATTTTTAGTCCTGATAATAATGTGTAGGCAAACTAATTAATTAATAGCACTAAATAATGATTGAGTAATCAATAGTTATCGTTTGCCTTTTAAGTTTGATGAAACGTGGGGATGTGTGGCGTATGAGTAACATAATTTCCTGCACATACATATTTTTAAATACTAGTATAAAACTGTAGAACGGTCGTACCAGTACATATAATATTTTAATAAAAAATAACTGAAGGTGATGTGGAGAATGTAATAGAATATATTCGGTACATTTTTGTATGCTTGCCTTTTTGCCTGTTTAAACGCACTAATCTCCGAAAATATTGAATTAATTTTATAATGGGGCTTTGATTGGTGACTCGACAACAATCTCGGGGATAACATAGGGTATCTGTTATTTATCAAAATTGTTTTTCAACAGCATCATCGTATCCCTATGTTTATTTTTGGGAGTTGTTTTATATTTTACAGCGTGGGAGAAAGTTTGTAACGCCTTAGCCCTCACAGTACTGAAGCTATTTTAATAAATATGTTTATTATTTGCGAAAAGAATAGAGTGAGATGTTTTTTTCTTTAATTTCATTTGGAGAATATGTATATTAGGTTGCATCACTTCCCGTACGAAAGAAATCGGTAGTGTATTTCCATATTCTAAAACATCAACCAAAATATTTCGCAATAATATTATGATTTAGATGAGCAGGACCGATTTTCAATTACCTCCATTTCTGGGGGTTTTTATAAATAAAAACTTTTAAAAATATTTTTTGAAAAGATCATAAAGTTTAAGCTTGAAAGTTCTGTATGAAAAAATTTAAAAATTTGGCCAACGGAAACATAGTAATGAAATGCTTGATACTGTTTTTGACCATTAGTATTTAGTTTCCCTTTTTTTGCAAACAAGCCTATGCCCTCCGCAAATTTTTTCACAAATCTCATTATTACGATTCCTTTGAACAAATTTTTAAATGTCTTTGAGCAGTCTTTTTTTTTTTAGCTTAAACTGTTTTATCATCTTAATTGGGTTTCTTTTTAAACAGAAAAAAAAAGATTTTTATTAATAAAAAACTAAATTTTTGGAGAAATTTTGAAATCGATACAGCTCATGTAAGTCTTAAAATTTTTCGAAATATTTTGGTGTAAGCTTTAAAATATAATACATTTTATAAATAGATGAGGCACCGTACATACATATGTATATTTTTCCACAAAAATACATAAAATTTAGATCACATTTATTTACTACCATTAAGTTGACAGCCAACTTTTGTAACACGCGTATAAGTTGTCGATTTCTACTTTAACTATCAGAAATCTTGTTGTTGTTGACTTAAGCCTATTTTTCAAAATCTCTTTCAATACAAAATTATTTGTTACAAATATAGAATACGAGGACGTACAAGGAGTTCGTGATACCCATAATAAGAAATACTTTCGCTCAAAAATATATTGCTTTCACTTTTGGAAAAAAACTAGATTGATGACAAATTTTGATATCAAATTCATCTGCCAATTAGAATACTTTAAAATTGTGATTTGACCACAAATAAGGGTTTTTTGTTACATTGTAAAAAAATGCAGCAATTTAACAAAATTTTCTTGCGTTAGTAAATCCATGAGTTCTCAATTTGCGCAATTTGCAAAAAGCAGGTGCAAATTATCGACTATGAAAAAATCAGGAAGCAATGACGGTTATATTGTTATTAAAAACGTTATTTTTTCGATCAAAATTTATCGGTATTTTGTGATTTTTATTCTTTCGATAATAAAAATTCTTTATTTTTAGATTTAAACTTTTCGTATGATATTTGATCTACACAGCAAAGCCAAAAAGATCTGTCGGAAATAATAATATCCTTAGTTTTGTTATCCAAAAAAAAAAACAAATATCGATAAAATATGATCGGAAAAATTTAAATCCAAGAATAACAATTTTTTTGTTATCGAAAAAATAAAAATCGGAAAAAGTACGATTATGCAATGATTTAAATCAATTAATCTTCTAAATAAAAACAAGTTCAGATTGACATAATATAAGGCAAAAAGATTCGATATATTCGAATTTGGTTTTGAACAAATTCTTTCCAATGATTTTTGTATACGAAAAAATCAACACAACGATTATTTTCGACAATATTTTCTGGATTTCTTTTGTAAATAATGGCGTTGTCATTTCTCAAATGTAGCACTATTATCGTCCAGATGACAATATTTTATGAACGGACCATGCAACCATATGAAACGGATGAGAAAAACAAACAGGCCAGTATTATGTCGAGAAAAGAAAACGCCATGAGTTAATCGAGCCATACACGAATTTCCACACACATTTACATTATACAATACTTACTTTTTATAAAAAATAAATGTACACAAACGCCAACTCAGTCCGACTATCGACATCACCAATACAAATAGATACCAAAACCACAATATCGAATAGATTTTTTCATTGATAATATTCAGCGCCATGACACACAGCGTGTCATGCATTTGCAGCGAACCGCTCGGACCGAATTTTCGAAAATGACATTTGGTGACTTTCGGAAACACAATATCTAGGGTATCCATTTTATCTGTCCAACGCTGTTGAATTAGTTTGCCACCCAAGCTATAGAAAGCGCCGCCCAGAAAACGATTAGTCACATAAATTTGCAAGATAATATTGAAAAAGTTGAGGCATTCCGTAAAGGCGAGTTGTGCGCCCCACGACTGATTGATTCGCATGCGATCGATCATGGCGCGACGGATGTTCTTCACACGTGACTCCGCCTCTTCCATGGATGGCACGTTCAATTTGCCAATCTGCAAGCTTTGACTCTTAAGATACTGCGTCAGGCCAACCATACGCAAGCCGAAAACGAGAGCCTTAATGCGACCGCCTGAAAAATATTGAGAACAATTACTACATACTTACTTATATAGTATAATGATAATAAAAACAATAGTGATGAAAATGGAAATAAGTAAGTTTTTCCTTTTATAATTTATACACTGGATGAGGGCGAGATCCGACTATGTATCAAATACAGCCATGTGAAAAACACACCGTATAAATCCGCATTTCGAACTGTGTAGAAAAAGCATAAAAATTCGGCAAATTTTTAGAAGCAAAAAACTGTTTATTTTTTGTCCAATAAATTCTTGTATAAACTGCATACCTAGAATTTATCTAAAAGTTAAGAGAAAAAGTTGGTTGCTGTTGTGAATTGATTTTATTTATAAATGAATTTATAAAATCCCGTTAATTTTTACTATTTATTTGATCTGGGGCTTTGCATATCTTCTGTAATATAAACTGCCAGCGTTAAATGAAAAAAAATCGAAAACCAAAATTAAAAAAAAAATTGTCAAAAGTGAACGGACATTTCCGGCCTCTCGCGTAGAATTAAATTGGATACAAAAGTGTATATCCAATTTTTTTTTAAATTCTGATTAAAAAGTTTGAAAAATTTATGAAAATTTCTGGAATTACTATAAACTTTCAAAAAAGCTTGAAATTTTGATTAATACGCTTTTTGTTATAGCACACACTTTATTTTTACTATGAAAACTATTGCGAATATTAAAAAAAACAACAACAGAAAACGTTTTCGAATTCTTGTGTGTAAGCAAATTAAGTTCGATTTGTCAAATAGGTGGCAACCTTATTTAAAATATAGCTATGAACCTTCTACCCGTTGGGATAAACCATTTGACACCCTTATTTTAATATCTTATTTTATAAAAATTGTGTATAATTTTATTTAATTCGAATTTTTAGCCAAGTGGCAACCCTCTTCAAAATATTTCTATACATTTTTTCTGCAGCGAAATAAATCTATTTGACATCCGTTTATAAACCTTTAATATACGTAATTTGTGTATAAAATTTTTCTTCAAAAGTGTGGCAACTCTCCGCAAAATATATTTATAACTTTCACCCCGCCGAAGCGAACTATCTAACACCCATATTTTAATATTTCATATAAATGTGTAAAATTTAATTAAATCAAATTTTTCAACCTGGTGGCAAAACTCTTCAAATAAAAATATGAACCTTATCCTCAACGAGACCTCTCGTTTGGCACCCTTATTTTAATATAACTTGTGTTTAATTCAATTAAATTCGAGTATTAAAACAGGTGGCAACCCTATTTGCTAAATCGAGGCTTATGCTAAAATATTTATGTGAGCAGAATTGATTTCAAAATACCTCCCAAATTGTAGAATTTTATAAATAAATAAAATTTTTTAAAATATTTAAAAAAAAAATCACATCAGATCACAAACCTGTTTAAGCTTTAGAGGTCTCGTATAATAAAAAAAATGTCAACATAATTGTTATAATGAGATTTTGAATGTTGTTTTTGACCCTTTTTGGAAGATTGGTTTAAGATATACTTTATTATTAATGACATCTCTTCCTGTTTTTCTAAATGTAATTTCCTTCTATGTACATATATGCGGATGACTTGAAGATTTATTATGAAATCAAATGTCTAAAAGATGCATTAGTTCTCCAGAAGGAGCTGGATAATTTATACAGCTGGTGTATAAGTAACCATTTGATCCTTAACATTGGTAAATGCCACTACACCTCGTTTGCAAAATTGTCGAGTATTGTTCCTACATCTTACTATATTTCGAATGTCCCGCTAAATTCAAATAGTGAATTTAAAGACTTGGGTGTTTATTTTGACTCCAAGCTCAACTTCACTACTCACATAAGTTTTATTGTTTCCAAATCGTTCGCCATGTTAGCTTTTATTCGGCGTAATTGTTCTTCATTTTCTGATCCGTATTCATTCAAACTGTTGTACTCGTCTTTAGTCCGCTCTAGAATGGAATACGCGGTATTTGTTTGGAGACCTTTTCATGCAGTTCATATAAACAGATTAGAGTCTGTCCAGAAGACTTTTATACGTTTTGCGTTACGCTCGATAAAATTTGAAGACCCTATCCCGTCTTATCGCTTTCGCTGTTTACTAATAAATCTTATGTCCTTAGAGTCTAGCCGTACACTGTTGTCGATGTGCTTTGTCTTTGATATTACTACGGGCTCTATTGATTGCCCGCACCTTCTAATGAAAATTCGTTTTAATGTTCCCTCACGTACACTTCGTTGTAATGAATTGTTTTTTTGGGTGTTGCTAAAACTCTCTATGGGATGAATGCCCCTTTACGGCGGGCGCTATCGCAATTTAATACTTATTCTTCTTCCTTAGATTTTGATTTTTCTTTTTCTAAATTAACTTTTAAGAACCTACTCATAAGACATTTATCATAAGGGTTTCCCTTGTTGTTTTATCCTTATATCATGTATGTACATACATAAGTATATACATACTTATCACATAGTCTGTAAGCATCTTGTTTGTTGATTAAATGAATAAATGAATAACTCTACCATACCCTGACCGATTTAGACTTTTATGGTAGCATAGGGAAGACTTTTTTTTGCAAATATTTTGTATTTAGACATTTTTATTAAAAACTGTTCTGTCAGGTCAGGGGACCCATTTTTAATATTAAAAAAGTTTTATTTAACCTCCATTTTTGGCATTTTTAAATCGCTCCAGCTCATGTAAATCTTAAAACTTTTCCGAAATATTTTGAAGAAATTTTATTGCTGAGGCAACTTAATATACATATGTACATATATAGATGAGGATAGGGATGACGGTCGCAAGTACCAGATATGTTTACCTTCAAATGTTTTCCATAGAAAGTGAGGTAAATGGAAGAGTAAGGCTTGACCAAAAAGAACAAATGGCACCCACTGATAGTAAGCATGACGTTTGATTTCCTCATGTTGCGACTCCTCCGGCCCAATGCCAGGTTGAAAGATGATACCCCTATCCAAAGCGGTATTATTTAAATGCCGCACCTATTTAGAATATTTGTAAATTGTAAAAAAAAAACAGTCGATGTAATGCATAGTTTTAAAAAAAACTTTGCAACTGCACCACAAATTACTCACCAGCGTAAATGTGGGATTGAAGAAGCAATAGGTGTTTATCACATGCGCTGGTATCGTATCCGATATGCATTTTATATGTTCACCAAAATATTGGCGTGAACAAACCAAAATGGTAGCAACCAATAGAATTATGAATGTTGCGCGATAATGCAATTTAAAAATGAAATTGTCGATGGTTACATATTTCGGATTAAATTTCAAATATGGTGCCACCGAACTGAAAGTGCTTAACATTTTTTGTTCCTTTTTTTTTGTTTTGGTTTTTTTGCGATTTCTACTTATTTATCATGAAAGCATCAAATTGCACCAGAACTACATAGAATGAATGCAAATTTCAACGTTCTGCCGACGTAAACAATTGATTCACTCCGTTCAACCGCGACGTTTCGTAACTTCGTTCGTTCGTTCGCTCGTTCGCTCGTGTGAAACTGTATTTGCGATAAATTTAATGTTGTAACACACGCTCCAGTTTTGTTTTCCTTTTTTCCGTTTTGTCTTTGTTTTTTAATTTTTTTTTTTAATAAAATTGCGCGCACTCCGCTTTATATTATTGCCAATATTATACTAAAGACGACATATGCACCGTTTTAGTTCGTTTAGCCATTCTAGCCATATTTTCCCTTTACTACCAAGAAATCATATACATATTATCATCACTCTATTTCGTCTTGAGTCGAATTGTGTACGTGTTATCATTGCTGCTTTCATTTTGCTTCACATTTCATACATATTCATATAGTAGGTGTGATAAGATAAAATTGAGTAGGTAAATAGCCCAAATGGCTAAATACTCAACAATTGATGAGTGTCTGAGTAAAAAAAAGTTACGCGGAAGTGCCAAATTCCATTAACTAAAAGTGCAAATAAATTTTTCCCAGAAGCACTTATTGTGCTTATTTTCATTAATAACCAATGTAAATGAATTCTCGCTAGTCATTTTTTCTACAATTCACTGGTCATTGGTACTGCAATGCTTTTAGCTGATGAATTTAAAATAGTAATGTCGTTGGCAGTAATCACTTTTCATTGCTCATCATCTTAACTGTAGTAATTAAAAATGTGCTCACTTCTTTCGAAAAATTTCTTTGTGCTTAAATAGATACAAAATATTCAAAACTGGGCGCTATTTCGCCTTGTACGTAAATTTTCAATTCAAAAATTTGGATGTAAGAAAAAAGCGCAAAAAAAAACGACCGCGGTGCGACTTAGGCACTTCCACTGATACTTGCTATAACTTAGGTGATTTTTTTATTTTTTTCTGTCTTTGTTTGTCTTACTAACTGACGCCAATTAGAAATACCAAGTGAATTCAAGTTATTTTTACTTGTTCTTTGCAAGACAGAAGGAGACTTCTTCTTTCTCTGCCACCTCCAGGAGGTCAGTAGGTACCGCGTTGAAAACTTGAAGATCTTGAACGTTTGCACCTATTACTACATCAAATATCTGATGAATTTCAACTCGCTGCTCTTTGTCTATGTCACAAAATATGGTGCCTGACCGGTTCAAGTTTGAAGCTCGAATTATCTATTCCTACATAAGATAAAATAAGTCGCATGATAGGGAATCACTCTGTCTGTCCGTTTGATATCAAACGGCTTGAAGACGTCCTTCCCAATTCTGACATAACTAGTGGTATTGTTCCACGTCATTTTACATTAGTTTGGCAAAGATACCAAATTCTGACATCGCAGCATACATGCAATGTCTTCTCGTTCTGTCGAAAGCTGATTTGAAGTTGACTTTGTTTGGTGTTTGTCTATTTTTTATCGAGTCATTTCCAATATACGCGTATCATGAACATCTGGTTGATGGTAGACTTGCCAAGTCTATAACCATACTAATAAGGCCCAATGAGTTCGACAGAACTTTATATGTCATGCTAAGAATACCTATCCCGTGCCTCCACCATTAAGCAGCGCAGCGCAGTGCTCCCTCCTTAGCTTATAGGCACTCTGGATGCCGAACATCAGGTCGTCTTTTTCTTTCTTACGGTCTAAAAACCTTCTGTTAGCCGCCGTATCTTCTGATTTTCGAGCATTTCCCTTTCTGCTAGCATTTAAGCTATCGGTAATCAGATCGTCCTTTTCTTCCGCAGGGGCGGGGACGCAAATTTGCAAATGATAAAATGTCTTGTTCTTATCCGGATTGGGGCGAGACATTCGTTGTCTCCCACCACAAAGTAATGACGGTGATGACATTCCAGGGAAGCAAGCTCATTATCGGTAGATTTTACAGCTGACAATACAAAAAAGTTAACAGCCATGAAATATGTCGTTATATCATTGATAAAATGCTCGATAAATAAGGAACCAGAACAAAAAAAAACGTTTTCGAAAAGTTACTGTCAAGTACAATATTACACATTCTAATCGAAGAGCCAAAAAAAGAACACTCAAAGCCAGTAGAATTATTTATTCCTAACAGGACTTCATAGTTGTTATTGCTAACATGCCTAGAAAAATTGGTTGAAAATTTCTAAAACTTGGTTCTAAGTTTATTACAAAAGACATTTTAGACAAAAAAATAAGTAAAATTTTCTGAAAAAAGCAAAATAACATAACCAAATTTAAGGACAGCTATGTACATACATTTATCGTGTTCAATTTTTATTGCAAATAATACAATTGCCATAAAATCTGTTTCCTGGTAAAAACTCATTCACTATTTTTATACATATTTATGCACGTATGTATCGAACAATCACAGTTTGTGTCGTTAAAATTAGATAACTATACTACATATATTTATGTATAGAAATATCTATATAAAATTATGTATTAAAGTGTTCGAGCCTTTTCATTGTTTGATTAAGTGTAAAGGCCTAAGATACTACTTACAATTAAAATTAGTTTCGTGAACAATTACAGAATTATCTACGTAATCAGTATTTTCAAAGTTATGTTATAAATTTAATTAGTATTTACATATTAATACACACACGATTAGAATACTACAAAATTAAAATGAAAAATTATTATATTATTTCTTGAAAAATGTTTTTACTTATTGAACTTAATTTTGTTGTTTCTTCGGAGATCGTACGAAATGATCATAATACTTACAGTGACTTAAACAAATGACCGCATGAGGATTGTTTTTATAATATTCATTCTGTTTATAATATTCGCATGATAAATTTGTTTAAGTAGTTTTTTCATTATATAGCGAAAAGCATATAAATAAAAATCTCAAACTTTGCACAAAGTTTGCCTAAAAAAAATTAAAAATTCAATACTCAAGACAAGTAAACTTTTCTTTCTTTCTGTTGATTTTTGACAATTTTTTGAAGTTTTGGTATTGGATTTTTTTCAACAAATGCGTGCAGTTTCAGTAAGGCCCAGATTTAAAAAAAATACCAACATACCAAACAGTTTCCTAAAAATTAAAATAAAAAGATCAGTTCAAAGTTCAAAAATTCATAAAATTTTCATATATGTTTAATTTTTTAGTAAACTTTTTTTAGTTTTTAGTTACTTTATATTGATTTTAGAATTTATTATATCAGAATTGCCAAAAAACTACACATCAACATATAATTGAAAAGTTTAAATTTAGATTTAGTTTAAGTTTCATATGAATTTATTTTAATTAAAAGTTTGAGATATTGAATTATACTTTTCTCTGTTGCACTGCGAACAATACTTAAAAAAACTGTATAAGCAAAATTTAGCGTCTTAGCCACTTTACATACATATGTAAACACAGTTAATCAAGAAATTGATTACACGTATGTTTTCTATAATATTCGCAAGTTTTTCATGATACATTTTTTTCATTCACTTTTTCTAAAAATATAGTTTCAAATTTCAAAGTTTTCACAAAACTTATGAAAATTCCAGGAAGCCTCTACAAATTTTCAAACTTCTAAGTCAGAATTTTTATAAAACTTCTGGGCAAGCTCTTTCGTAGCTACAATATGTAAATTCCAAGAGGTTAGAAATTCATGGGTATACTGTTTTATAGATTTTGAAATTTTATTGTGCTAAAAGTTCCGGTTGATTTTAGAAAATTTTTTGAAACTTTGGTTCTCAAAACTTTGCTTCATTTAACGAATGAAGGAGCTGTGCAAAACTGAGAGCACAAAAATATCAAAAAACATTTGCAATATATATAAAATTCATTCATTAAATGGAAAAAAATGAATGTAAGACCAAAATTTTAAGAAACTGTCTAAAACCAACCATGGGTTTTAGCCAATTTAGACTTACACCTTATTATGTTAAAATTGAATAAATTACAAACCTGCATATCTAAGCGGTTTCTAGCAATTCTAGTTAAACAGTTTCGGAACAATCGAAGTTAAAAATATACAAATTTTGAGGCTCTTCAGCTGTATATAACGGGTGTGGGTTGTATTTGATAAACTTCATTCACACTCTACGATTATATTTAGCTCTTAATTTTAGAAATCGTTACCTAATTTCGTTAACATTTTATTTAAATTTTTCACTCGATTTTTTTCACTATACATTTCAAATACAGTTATGCTTAGTTTGGACATGCAGTTTTACTTGGTAGTGAAACAAATTATGTTTGAAAATTAGGGTGCCTCGCCCTAAAAACAACCCTGCGTCTTTTCCACCGGAATTATAAAATTTATTATGTTTTAAGACTTCCGCCAAGATATTTCGAAAAAATGTTAGCATTTCCATGAGTTAAAAAATCCTCTAAAAATAGATTTTCTTATAAATAGAAATAGTTCATTAAAATAAAAAAAAAAAACAGTTAAAGTTTAACAGTTAAAGTAAAATGGGCAGGAAAATTATTTTCCAATGATACCGTGCAAGTCAAGTCTTAGTTGTTAAAGTTTTTCCTAAACCGATCTCCCAAAAAAATTCGAAAGCAGCGTTAAAAATCTCAGAATTATAAGGTATGTTCCGGAATCCAAAAAAATTTAAAATCGACTCGATTTGAAAACTCTTTTTCAGGATTTTTAGTTGAAATATTTAAAGTTTGGAACCAAATCGATTTATATTACATATAAAATATTTACTCATTTCAAAAGATATAATTAAAAATGTTTGGTTTGAAATACAATGAATTCTATGATTCCGCAGGAAATATAACCTATTTTCTTGTGTATGGCGAGTGGTGCATCCTAATTAAAATTAAAATTTAAATCTTTTCTAATACTCAGTACTTTCAAGCAAAATTCAACATCGAAGAAACTCCAAGCATTTACATTAAAAATACTTTTTTTGTATATATGTATGTACTTATATATTATTAGTACACACTACATATTTTCCTGCCATTTTTATTATCATTTGCACATTTGGAATCGTCAATAATCGGCGCTTTTTACTGCAACCACTTTTAAATTATTTAAAACCATTCGCTATAGAATTTCGACGAAAAGCTGGCATTAATGTTCCAAACATTTTTTTTGTGATATTAATTTAAAACATGCATAAATACTCAAAATGCCAAATAAGTCAGCGTGTAATCAATAGATAGCAACAAGTATGTGGTATTCGGGTCGACATGAACTAAAGAATCTATCGTAGCTATTGGAGGTAGCCGTACGCGGTACACTTCAAACGCTATATAGAAATAAAAAAATATGTACATATATTGTCAAAATTGAGAGCAATCAATTTTCATTTACATTCGTGTTCTCCGCTTTCGATAAGATATCGACATTGACAAGAATTTCGTAAAGTGCAGGCGTTGGAGCGGCACTAAAAGGGTTTCCTGCGCAATGCGTAAATTGAAAATTGTTTTGCTAAATTCCTCAGCAAAAATTGTAAAAATATCTAAAAATCTTAAGCTAGCATTAGCAAAAATGGTAAACAAAAACCAAAAATCTTAAACTGTGAAAGTCATGTAAGGTTGGCTTCCAATTCGTTCGGGTTGCGTAGCGCCGTAACATGCGCGTCGTTTAATTGCAGAGATCGGTGGGGGAAATCATATTCGGTCTTGAAACATTATTTCACATAAGATGCCCCAGGGTCTATCTTGCAGAACCCGTTTTATTAAAACTTTTGAATTAGTTATATTAAAAATTGTCAAACGTTTTCAAAATACATAGTAACATACATATATAATATAAGAAAAGACATTGTTTTGTTTTTTATTTAAGATTAAGTAATCATGTCAATTCCCGTCCATTAACAAAATACACTTTTCCAATAGGCTTCCGCAAACTGGGTTTCACCGATTGAAATGTCAATTTTTTTTATGAGAAATTGAAAAACATTGCTCATTTACTATACATACATATGTCTAAAATTATAACAATAATAATAATAGCTACAATAATACAAATTATGCCGGCACCACCTGTATTTTCTTATCACTCGTCGTTTCGCGTGACGCTTCCGAGCCTATATATTTATATCACTTTCGAAACTTTTATTATATCCTAAGGTAGCAAACATTTTTATTTCGAGCCTCAGGAACGGTAAAATGCTAATAAGATAATAGATTGCGAACGCAAAATAAAAATTTAAAAACTAGATGCGTACGAATAATATGTATATAAAGAGTTTAATATCTTTATTTATCAAAAGTGGATCAGATAGGGGAGCGCAGTGGTTATATTCGAAATTAGGAGATATTTTTTTTTAAAGGTAAGGATACTTGAAGGATAACAGAAAGACAAAATAAAAGCATTAAGCTGGACAATTTTTTTTTAACATTAGACAGGATTTTGCAATAATGAAAGTCTAAGCGAGAAAGCGGTAGATGGAGGATGAAACCCCTAAATTACGGTAAAAGTAATATTGGCCTTTTTTTTTGTGTTGGAAGGGTTAGTTTGAGCTTAGAAAAGATAAATAGGGGAGACTACGATTTCTGGGGCGACACGATTTTATGACTGATTCTGGTAGAACTAAAATAAACACTTTTTAAGGAATAAAAAATTTCGATAGCTCGCTTCGTTTTCGAGCTACAGCGAGTCAAAGTTAGTAAAAAATGTTCGCTTTTTTGACTGATTCTGGTAGTACTCGCCCCAGAAATCGCAGTCTCCCCAATAAATATAACTGATGTTGTGATTTTATACATCTTTGAATATTTATTTACTTGCATATTGAATTGTGTATTTCCAACTATAGTAAATGCCCAGCCAAACTTTTTTGAGCATGCAGAAAAATCCACTGCCAATTTTCGGTTGGTGGTAGGAGTTGAAAACGAACCCTCCCAATTTGCTAGTTTGACTTTCCTTGGCAGAAAGCAAAGATCAGCTCGCTTTATTTCCAAATATGAACAAACAATTAAAGCCAGAGATCCAGAATAATAACTAGGCCAGAAGTGATCTCGAAGTGGTCCCGAAACAGTCTCGATTTTAAATCGAAAATGGTCCAAAAAGAGTCCCGTCCTTAAAGACTTAAACAATTTTTTCTCACTCATAATTTGCATGAGAGGACTTCTATAATATAAAAAAAATAAAAATAAAAATTCTTTGAGGACTTCAAAAAGCTTAACTTGCTGAGAATTACTATGAGAAGACTTTTATAACATAAAGACTTACAAATATTTATCTCCCCGGTAACTATTACGAAAAGACCTTTATATAAAATAAGTCTTTGAATAATGGTTATAGATTACTCGAAAAATTTGTATTTTACTTTAAAAATTATTGATTAACTTTTACTTTTTTGTCATACAATAGTTATGTCACTAATTAAAACAAAAACTCCACAGAAACTTGTTTTTGAAGATTTGATTAATTCACTGATGATCTTTACGGGCATGGGCAGAAGTTAACGCTTTAGGTTTTAGAACTACTTCCTGGGTAAAAGATCGTGAAATCATAAAACTAGACAAAAGTTTAAAACTTCCAGATATAAATATCTTACTTACTTACTTAATTGGCGCTATAACCTCTTACGAGATGTTTTCCGAGTTTAGCAAATTGCGCCAGTCACTACTTCTTCCTGCTAACTGGCGCCAATTGGAAATACCAAGTGACGTCAAGTCCTTTTCAGTTAACAATTTTTGGTTACGGTGTACGTTTGCGATTTAACAATAGGTGGTATCACATTGGACACCTTTTATATGCCCAAGTGATTTCGAGGGACTACCTTATCAACTTGACCTAAACTTTATTTAGCTATGATTTTCTCATCAATTTAGTAATCATTTCAGAACTATTATCTATATTTACTTCTTATTGTTTCGTCCAACAAGGTCTAGTTTTTTATACGTAGTGGCAGGTCATTTCGACGTTCCCGAGAGAAAGGGGGGAGAAAAACGGCCTAGTGTTGGGCAAATATTCGGTACTAAATAAAGTACTACCTTTCGTATCAAAGTATTAAATGAAAATTTCTGGGAAACTGAGAATTTTGACAATTTTTTGTGAAAAAATTATGTTATATAAGTAGGGTATACTTTTAAAATAAGTGTTACCGTAGTTTAAACACACAATTTTTACATTATTATGAAGTTTTTTATTACATATATAACAATCTCGAATTTTTTCTACAATAAGTACCTGATATTTTTTAAATAACCGATACTTAATAGAAACAATACCAGAGTACTCGAAACCCGTGTGTATTCTATAACCAAAAGTAGCGGATACTTCTCATCACTAATATGCATATATGTAGGGAAATATGTACACACAATCGGTAATATAATACCAAGTAAGCTTCATGCTGCACCTGTTCACAGCAAAGCTTCTTAAACAAAAGTTCACATGCGAGTATAATACCGACATTATTAGCACAATCGTTTAATGCTAAAGTGCTAACTAATCATAATAGTAGCGATAATGTTGCTACTTAGCTACAATATGGAATATATAGAATTACGTTCATACATATATATATAGAAATATACACACATACATACTTATTATGCACGGCGAGAATGTCTGTCTGTTATTAGTATGAATCTAATCTTAAGTAGTAAAGTAATTTGAAATAGTTTCATGTAGTTAAGAAAACATAAGTTTCGTTTCAAATTTTTAATGAGATATTTAATTTTTATACTAAAAAACTTCGTGATCTTTATATCCAGTTAGTTAGCACTTTAATGCAGCGTTATTTCCTGTATTTAAAATACTATAAAATACCACATTCAGTGAATTTTTATTCAACCAATTTTATTTACATAAAATCTATCTTTTGTTCGCTCTTTTCAGAATTATATTTTATGCAAGTAACCTCTGAAAGGTAGCAAATATTATTGCTTTGACCGTCATCAAATATCACAAGTGAAGGTCAAGTTTATGGTTGCAACTGAGTGGATTCGAAATTTCCAAATACTAAAGAAACAAAAAAATGTAAAAAAAAAATAACGGATAACAGTTAAGATGCATTCGTGTGGAAAAACATGCGATAGTAGGGTAAGTCTAAGAAATAATAATAAAGTAGTTCAATATTTATTAGAATACAAAAAAAGACTATACTTAGATTGTAACATTACTCATACAAATACCGCTATGGGTTTTAAGACTTGCAAATTCAACTGAAAGCACGAAACAAAAATTTACAATATCATTCAATGTTACAGTTAGCTAATCAACCGAACTTTAGCTCATTGTATAACTTTAAATTAAGCGTAGAGAAGTCAAGCGTGTTTAAGAATTTTAAGTCGATGCCACATTAAAAGCTTTTGCTTTGCGTGACATTTGCAACTTTGACAGAAAAGCGAAAAATGCAAAGAGAATGCCACAAAAGACGCTTTACAACACTCACTTGTTTATTGTCAAAGATTGCGAAACAAGAAAATATAGAATTTATTTTTGTTACCTAAAACGAAGTAAGCTTTTTATGCAGCAAAACCTTTAGAGATATTTGACGCTGATCCTCAACTTCACCGTCAGCGGCGGCGAAGCATTGCTTCGTTTGAATGATTTTGTCAACTACAAATTTTGCGTAGAATCATTCGACATATGTATCTTGGTTTTAAGGACCTCGATTTGTGAAACAATAGGCCCGTTTCTTTGTTGCCGACTTAAAAAAAAGAACACTCCAACTCGGATTAAATTTATTTTAGTTTTAAAAGCAACCCGGTTAGCATCTTTTATAAAAAATGCAATGATTTATTTAGTGCTATTTAAGAACGGAAAATACTTGCGCTGACAAATTTCAGGTTCATATATTTACATATATATTTTAAAATCTTATGCTATATCGAAAAATCAAGAAAGGCTCGGTCAAATTACCTTCGAGAATATTTACGTCACATTATTATTAATATTACATAAATTGACTTGTGATATCTTTACCGGTTATGCTATTTTATAAAAATTGTTGATGCAAACTATTGAGTTCAAGAATATGTTAAGAGCAAAATTTAGTAGGTATTTAATAACCAGGTGATTTAATGGGCTATAACCTACAGTTTTATGCCGATTCTGAGCGGGAATTTATTTTTGTGATATCCTTGACAGAAATGTCTTCGTAAATTAAGTCGAGATTCAAACGCAGGACACTCCGAATAAAAGGACGTACACGCTACACAATCGGCTACGGCCACCGCCATACATACAGCTATGGTTAAAATTATACTCTCTCAATATGAAAGGTCTTTTCATCAGTAGTCCCAAGAAGGTAGACCAAGTAGCGATCAGAGCAGGAGTACCTTGGTGTCCTGTGGGACTAACACGTATGTTTCGCTGAACATTAAGACTACGTCAATCAAAAGTCTGCGGCAGCAACAACAGCACTATCATTGTGAGTGAATACTAGTCAGAAGGCTTCTGAGTTCAAGATGGCGGCAGCTAAGAGGAAAAATCCCCATAGAGTTAATATTAAATTACGGACGTAGAAATACGTTCAGTGGATGACAAAAGAATGGAAGGATTTTTGTTACGCGAACGATGAGAGAATGAAGAAAACCCGCATTTGCGAACACCGATTGCGGTGAGGGTTTCCACATGGGGTAGGCCGATCTAAAAAAGGTTAAATCGCCGCAACAACAGCCCTTGACCAGGAAAAACCCGAGTCATTCCGGTACGTAGAACCGGCTGTATTGTTTAACCTCTACATCTTCAAGCTCCCTCAACCACCAGAGTGAGTCACTATTGCCTAATATGCCTATGTTTGCTCGATAATGGCCACCGGCAATGTAATTGATGACCTGTGTTCGAAAGCAAATGGATATTTCTTCGACCTTGCCCGTTTCTTCACGAATAGGAACTTGACATTGCCCCTTACTAAGTCCTCGGTGACCTGGACAAAAGAGATCACGATAGACCTCGACATTCATGCCGATGGCACCCACATTCCACCTGCCAAAACGCTGCTTTTTGAACTATGACGGGATGTCGCCGGAGGCACATTTACACCAAGGAGAAGGGTGTTTCGCATTAAGCATCATATTTTCATGCTCAGCCAGCAGTTCCTTGCTGATTGTCATCACCTGGGGCACCAACATAGTCATCTGCTTGTCGACTGCTGAAGGTATCTCCTTAAACTTGAGGACGATATCCAGTCACATACGACTCAATCACTGGATGACCTTAGGCAACATCCACAGAGAAACGGACACTACCATCATCGACTCTCATCCTGTAAATGCCGTGATAGGAGTCCAACTACTACCTATTGCGGACGAGGAGCCCCGTGTGCCTCGAAAGTCCCGCGCTACTATGGCCCAAACAAAATCTGGATATTGTAATAGACTCAATTCCTACTTATCCAGAATCAACCCCGACATGTTAAATACATGTCCGGAATATGGAGACTCTTCGCACGATACCAAACGCTCCTCTCCCGCTAGTGACCCTATCGAAACCGCACGTTTCTTGGGCCTACGTTTCCTGGGTCTCCCTCTAGATGAGTTTGACGACAACGACCACGAGTGAATCAGATCCTTTCAGTGTGTAGTTAGCGGCTACAACAACAACATCAGTAATAGGGTTTCTGCATCAGATAAATATATGAGCTAAGATTTCTCTCCCTTGTATTTTTTCACAATGAGCACTATCTAGACTAATGGCAAACATCGGAGGGCCAAGGTAGTAGACTATACAGATTTTAGCCGGCCGATGTCTAATACCATGCGTTCTGACGGGTGATATACATTTGGAAGAGTTTTGCTACGTATCGTCTATGCGAAGTTAAGTAACATATTTTGCCAATGTCTAATTTTGCTGCTCAAGTAGATAATCATAGCTTCCTCAATGAAACGGGAACTTTTTTATTTGCCATTAGTTATAATTCTCATTCCAGCAATTGACCTCAGTTTATGCCTAGTACGATTACTGGTCATTCTGAGTTGAAGCGCAAAGAATTAATGATTTTAAAATTTTCTTCTTTGCAATAAACTAGAAATTTTCTTTTTAAAATTATAAACTAAATGACAAACATCAGCTGTTGGCCAAAGAACGTAGATTACAAAGAAGTAGCATCACTCCCATCGTTCCTCAAAAACAAAAAATTTCGTCCAATTTCACCATACCAGAACTAATTTAACTTTTGCTGATTGAGTTTGAAATCTGATTAAATCCAATTGGTTTTGGTTGTGATATAATTTTTACGAAAATTCTTGCCACAGGAAACGAAACGCCATGCAACTTTTTTGTAAACTACATTCTTTGCTGTTGACTTTTAGCGCTGCCTAATTGAAAACAATAAAAAAATCCAACCTCATCACAACCTGCAATCCAGTGTTGAAAATAAACAGAACAACTACATATAAATTTCTCTAAAGTTTGAAAATATTTAGAGTATGACGTTAGGTAGGAGTCCAAACTTGAGTTTGGTTTATTTGGTATGTACATAATATATGTATATATTTATTTTTCAAAAATACTCGTAAAACAAAACCACGATACGTATCTCAAAAATGCCTTAATGACTTATCTTACAAATTGTTTGTTATGCACATAGTTACGTATACCAAGTACGTACGTATGTACGTAAGTAATATTTCTCGAAAACGAAAGTTGTCAACGCTGTTACACATATTGTATGTACATGTATGTGTATGTATATATTTAATTATGTCAAATAATGAGTACGAGTTAAAAGTCACTGTAAACAAAGGCAAAATAAATAAACTTAACTGATTTGCTGCTGTTAAGGATAACAATCGGTCTAAAGATAAGTAAAAATAACAAATAAACGGCTATCGGCATTGTGGTTGGTATAATAGAACTATAATGGTTTTTTTTTTTGTACTTGTAAACCCTACTACAAAGTCCTAAGGCACTAATCTAGCGTATAAATGAAATATTTACTATGTTTTCTTTGCTTTCTGTAAAAGCTATATTATATTTCCAAAATTTGGGGTGTAATGAAATACTTATAAGTAACGTAACTTTACCACCTATAAAAGTAAATATGACGGCGTGTCCCCTTACCTTATATCTAACTGGTAAATAAATACCTATGACAGAGCAGATTTAACGGTGTTCACGTTTTTATATTTTTCGAAAGCTTTAGATACAGTAGACCATTAATTTATAATTTTATTGAAATTAAATAATTATTTTGGATTCTCTGCTAGCGCTTTAATCTACTTAAATATTATCTCAGTAGTCGTTGGCAAAAAATAGTATTTATTTATTTATTTTAGCTCTAAGGTAGGGTGCCTCTAGAATCAATACTTGGTATAATTTTGTTTAGTATGTTTATTAATGATATTAGTTATTGCTGTAAGAGTGTCTCGTGACATTTGTATGCTGATGATGCTCAAGTATATTTTTTTTTCGCCCGATTGGCTTGCCAGAGGATTTGATGTTTAAAATAAATGCAGACCTCGAACGTATCTCTTCGTGGGCGAAAGATAATAACTTAAACCTAAATGCCTCTAAGACAAAGACCATTTTCTCTACGTATTTCTTGGAACTTGTGAACAATCTGCTATCTTTAACCTTACAAGGCACGAACATCAATTATGAGTCGGTTGTTATTATTGTTGTAACACCATGAGGTGACAGACATTGGCCGGATATAAATCCGGGTGGTTCCAGTATCGTAGAACCGACTGTCGAGTAAATGACGAGTCGGTTTGTTTAACATTTTGAATGTAAATGCCACATTAATTACATTTTGAGCAAAATCTACTTTATATTAAGAAAATCATGGTACACAGCAGACTTCTTTCCTTTAACTCTGAAACTGAAATTGGTGAGAACTTTCATAGTGCCATTGTTATCGTTTGGTGGTCTCTTGTTTGGCAATATGCATTGTCAGCCCCAGAAAAAGTTGCAACTCGCTTGTGATAGATATATTTTTCGAAAAGAAAATTTTGAACACACATATATCGGAGTTTTCTTTAAAGATATTTAACGGCAGTCTTGCTAATTGTCTACCTAGTTTTTTTATAACAATTAATTTAAAGAAGGCAATCGTAATACCTCTTCAGAAATGTACATACGTTTTGCGAGGTCAAAAAGAACCAGCAACCTCATTGTTTCATGCAATAAATATCTTTTATCTTCTAGAAAGTTTTTTATCATTACTATCAAACTATAACATTACCAGATGCTATTAAAAATCAACGCAATACAAGGCGCTTTAAATTGGCTTTAATGGAATTTTTTTGCAATAGAAAATACACTTTTCTAACTCTAATCACTAATGTAAAGAAATAAATACAAAATTAAAATTATATTTATTTATAAATGTCGATATAATTTAAGAGACAATAGTCTTACTTGTGCAAATAAATAAATTGTATTGAATTCAATTCTTACATGCATTCCCTTAAGGAAAGGTTAAATTTTAATAATCACATTAACACTTATTTAATTCCATGACTCAAGTCAAATAAAATAATCTTCGAGGTCTACCTCCTCCAGTTTTTCAAACAGTTTCTATTATTTATTTAAAGCAAATATGGCTGAACGTGTTTTTTTTCTTCAGTTTCAGTCAGTGATAATATTCCATTCCGTTTTCATTACACCATGCTTTTAATGAACAAATATCACATAAAATGTCAAATTGTTGACATTTTCAAGTTCTGCTTTGGCATCAAGTCAAATATAGTAGCAAAATAAAACGATACATTATTTCTTTAAACACCGAGTAGATAACAAAAGAAAATATTCGAATAGATGTGATATCGAAATTATCCAATTTGTGATACCTTTTTGTGATTACCTTTTGTAACCATTAAAACTATGCAAAATTAAAACCGCTTATTAGAACGGGGGAAAATTTTAGATTTTTACCATTTATTCTTGAGTGTAGGAAATTTGTTTGTGATAGAATAGAATAGAAATAGAATTTTAGCTTTATGCCGTGCATTTTTCTTACATTAAAAGAGAAAATGTTTGAAAAAAGTATTAATAATTAATTTTTAATAAAAAAATATAGTTCATGCAAAAACAAATGCCACATACATAAATAAATTTTAATAAATTTCAACAAATTTTCATCAAAATTTCAAGCCTTCCTTAAATACATACATATGTACATAAAAAGAAAATGTCAGCCAAGGTGTATCCATAGAAGGTGATAGCAAGATAAACAAAGCGAATCCGCTGTGTATTTTGTTTGTGTAATTTTGCGTGTGAAATGTCAAAATCGGGATTCGCTCAGTTTGCTCATGTATTTTGCTTGTGTATACAAAACAACCTAGCGAATTCGGAGAGAAGAACAAGCATTCAGCTCATGGAATGCTATCACCTTGTATGAATTCGCCTTGGCTGTCAGCAAAACAAAAACAAACAAAAAATCAACGTAATTTTTGACTCGCTTCAAACTACTAAAATTGAATTGCACTGCACACCTCTGAATTTTCTGAAAAGTCGGAATAAAACGACTGAAATTTTGATGAAATTTTTTTTTAATAAACAGTATTTTCATAAAAAATAAATTAAAAAGTAGTAATAAACAAATAAGTGTCACATCGTCACTCTCTACGAAGAGTACCGCTTCTCAAATTTCCGTTGAAGTCTGGCATGTTTAATTATTCGCTTCAAAAAGTAACACATTTCAAATTCAGAAATTGGGAAAGTGGCACATTTCGTTTTTTTGTTTTGTAATTTTTAGGAACGTATTTTTTAAAAGTTTGACAGTTTTGACTTGATACTGGAAATATAAAAATAGTTTAAATATCTCATACTCGTATTTCTACTGGTAAAAAGTTTCTTATATCACATATAACTTAATGCCCCTTTAACGCGATTCGAGCTAAGTATCAAGGCCCAGATCTTGCCCAGACCTTTGTGATGTTTAGCTGATAAAATTTGTGAGATGATTTAAAAAAAAAATATAAAATTAAATATCAAAATTATCGAGTAATAAATACCGGCTATGGTTGCCATTCTAATTTGGCGTGTACATCATAAACCTAATGTTGCACCGCAAATGTACGGGCCTACAGTTTTAAGCAGACTTCTAATGGCAGATGATTTTTTTTTGAGAATATATTTCATGACAAAATTATATTTGGTAATTTGCGATTGTCCACTAATATTAGAGGAAACCATATTTGAATTAGGGTAGTCCGAGTAATAACCCAAAAATTAATTGTGAAAAGTAAAGTCGAAATTGTGTTGCTCTCAACCGCTATATTTGTTCCAAATCGAAAAACAATATCCTTTTTTTGTTATCAAAAAATATTTATAGGGCGGCCCAACATGGATCCATTCGGATTCCCATTGAGGTCGGCCAAAGTGCTCAAAGTTCTCATGTATTTTATATGGGACGAAAACAAACTTCTAGAAATGGTATAGAATTCTGATTTATATTTTCAAACGGCATACTCTTTTTCTCTCCGGGGTACTGCGAAGCATAATACTCAATTGTTTATTCAACATATTAATTATATTAACTGGGTCCCCAAAAACCAAAAAAAAAGTAAAAAAAATTAGCTCATAAAAAATAGTTAAATAAAGAGTCGGGCATTATTATTTGAAGCCACCTGAAGAGAAACAGAGTTGAAAACCAGGTTTAACAGTGAAAGTATGACTGACTTTCATTACCCGAAAGTCTGCAACTAATTTAGCGGCATGGACTTGGAATTGGTTTTAACATATCAACTGATCTCGTATTTCAATTATAAGTTCTTGGTGTGGTTTTGAGAATTGGGCTCGTATCCTATTTTTATGGCATGAGATTTTGCATTATCGTGTATCGTTATTTTTTTTTGTTCAAATTGTTAACCAGAAATCACAGCTTCTTACATTTTTTCTTTACCCCCACTCTCGCTGTGTTAGCTGCCAAGTGCACGAGATAATCCAATAATAATTTGCGCTTTGGCGATAAATTTCATTTCTTTAATTTTTTATGTTTTATTGAAGACAACACAGGTAAAAAGCAACGACATTTTGAAAGAAAACTATCTACATATGTACATATGATATGTATTCACCGCTCAACATTTGTTTTATCATTAGTCTTATGACGTATTTCTATAAGAACGAAACTACGCGTTTTCAGGCATGCGATGTTGTTTTTATGAATCAGCCGGAAAGTTTAACACTTGGTGTGTTTCGTCATAGCTCGATCTAAAAGCGTCAAAAAAAAAAAAACAGTGATAATCAAAACAGTATAACAAAAGAAAAAACAAGCGGCCACTAGTGAATAATTGATAAGATTTAGCCAAATTTGTAGACATACTTAGTAACACTAATACAGTTACAAAGCAGGTATTCAATGTTTCGCCGTGACTACTTTGCTTTCTTGAATTCGATTTCTCAATGCCTAAATTTAGGAAATGAGCCATATTGTAACTAACGGAAACTACCAATCTGTTGTATGTTGTCGCATGATTCTCATGAAAGTTTTTATTGAAATAATAATGTGGACATAGTACGAGTGTATACAATGGAATGTTTAGGAAATCAATTGTTGTCAATTTTTAATGTTGAGTTTTCTTCTTTTTTTTTTTTGGTTTTCTGGCATAACAAAGTAGTCAACGCGATCTGAGATGCAATGCGAAATTTATATGCTGGAGCCTGGGCCAATTGATAGAAAAGTTTTATGGTGAACAAAATGTTTACTATGGTGAGGAAATCCTACATTTCTGCTGTGCCAATTCGTTAATTTTTACTGTTGGAAGTTTTATGGTGAACAAAATTTTGGCAGTGCCTTTGATGGAGACGTAGACCAGCGAGATAAGCCAGTAAAGAAATGCGGCAATTACAGAGCAAGTATTTGCTATTGTTGATTTATATTCCGCTGAAACTGAAATTCGTGTATTTATTGTACGTTTTAGTAATATTTGAACAGGCAATGTCTTTTTTTTCATTACGCTGGCTGTCAAATTTTCCACTAGCCCTGCCGCCTAGTCAGTTTTCATTCACCTCATAGTTGCCAAAAATTTAATTTCCAGAGTACTTTTTACTTTTCTATCAATTGGCACAGGTCCTAGGCATGTACATAAATATGTTGATATCAGAATTCAGTCTTTAATTGCTCTTTATTTTGCTGGTAAATTTATAAATATTTTCAAAAAGTTTTTTTCATGCATAGGTTTGCCATTATTTGTTTGGATCAATGCCTGACAGTGGTGAAACTTGAATTCAAATAAACTTATGTATTTCCAATACCATTTTGCATTGATTTGCAGAGAATAGTATCGATATGCAGAATATAAAAACGAAATATTTAACTAAGAGATGTTGCACTGATTCTTTTGGTAAAAATTTATATAAACCATGAAGAGGTGTGGAAAGCAAAAGGGCAAGCTTGAAAAGTGCGGGTCTGTGAGAACAAAGGTTAATTTAAAATTAGCGGGGGTCCTATTTTTTTTTTTTAATTTGTGGTACCTATATCGTATTATCTTCTAAGATCATAATTTCTTGCTTTAGGGATGAAAACCAAGAATGATAGAATGCGCCGACCCACGGCGAGTGACATAAACGAAGAATGTGGAGTTTCCTCCACAGAAACTTGCAACTTTTCAGTAAGAAACAAGCTTTGATTTTGCTAAACATATTTTATGCAAAAAGGAGATTTTTGATTTTTCGTCATTGCGCGAGAGGCAATTTCACGCTAGGAGCGCTGTCTCACGAGCTTCCCGTCCAGCGACTTTTATTATTCGTTTCTCGATAAATACTCGACATTTTTCGCGAGAGCCCGATTTCTCAATTACTGGAGTGTCGAAATACTCGAGAATGTGCAAGCTAAAATCAAAAGCCACAATAGAAAGATATTTAATAAATATGTCTACGAAATACCTAAAAATAAATTGACTCCACCCCTCATTTGAAAAAAAGGTTTGTATATCACTGACGACGTCATCTTCTGTTGACTTTGTTAAAGGACCGCAAGGCCTTCTTGGGAGTATTGACTGGCAGTAGAAAACGTTGGACGATTAAGTCGATTATCTTTTTGTATTGTGAAACTTGATTTACAAACATTTGCGTCTAATAGGCCGTTACCTCGTGCTTGAAATTGCGCAATTTCGATTAGATTCCCAATTTGGATTTGAAAAATCTGTCAGCTGAATTTACGAATGAAGCAAAATTGTGCTAAATTTCACTCACTTTCGCGTGTACAACTCTGTAATTTATTTTTTATGACTGTTAGATAAGAAATAAGAAGAGGAAAGCATAAGCCTCATACAAATTTTAATTATCAAAGTTGGTTTAAATTCCCTCCATAAATAGGAAGGTATTTTCAAACCCATCTATTGCTCATTATCTCATTATTATGAGTCGGTTGAACAAATTGTTAAATAATTTTTATCTTTATAAAACTCCATTTTAGTAGGTATTTTCAAATCGGTCAAGCTCACGTAAAGCTTAATATTTGGCGGAAGTCTAAAAACATAATACATTTTATGACTGCGGTGAAAAACCCGAATTTTTTTTTTGATGACGTAATATAAAGGATTCAGTAGTTTCGCTGATTTATTCTCTTTTCTCATTTAAATTTCACACAATTTTAGTGAAGAAGCGATTTCGAGCGAATCAACAATGACAACAAAATTTATCCGTATTTAAGTACAAAAAAAAACAATTATAACTCCTTGTAGTTTAGTAGAGAAATGCAAAATAGAGGAACAATACTCTCTTATTAGTTTGACATAATTATTGTAAAATTTTCTCAGGCCGAATATTGTACATGCTATGGTAAATATGTGTTGTTTTTATTTTTGATTTTTTAAATACCTAACATTGGCGTTACTCCAGAATTTGCAGTACCTATTGGCACACCTCATATCTTTCAAAATTTGTTGAATCCTGTCCATCAATTATTTACGAGTATGCTAAAATAAAAGTAGACGCATATTGTCTTAATGTCGGTGAATTGCTGATTACTTAAATTACTTATCTCCCCTACTGTCGTGTTATGTAATTGAAGTGGATGGGCTAACCTTTTTGCATTAAATTGTACTTTCTTGTCATCATATTGGCATTACCTATGTACATGCCAAAATTTGATTAAACATTTAATAATTATCTGTATTGAGGCTTCTTCCCTGACACGCCGTGACATAAATTATAATTTATGTGATATATGCGCGCATATTTTATGAATGGAGTGTTGTTCAACGTACTTTTTTATAGCTTAGATATTGTGATTTCATTTTCTGAATTTTTCGCCGCTTTTGTATACGAGATAGATAAAATCACCATGAAGTATATATTATAACTAGGATGATAAGCAGACGACGTTTTAGGGCACGGACGTCTTCAATGTTTGCATATATTTTTTTTTTTTTGGAAACTATAAATAATCTTTGGTTTATCCCATTGCTGGTAAAATAAAACAACATTTGTGAACGGTAGAAAAGTTAAGTTCCCGCTAAGGCTTTATATGAATAATATATACCTAAGTATAATTGGGTGATTCATAAAGTGTCATAATGTGTCATAAATAATAAAGTCATAAAATTTTAGATTTCAAAAGTTATGTTATTGGATTGCTTTAAATCAAATAACTAAAACTAAGTAATTTTGTATTTTTTTAAATTGTATAACTTTATGACTTATGACATATTATGACACTATGTTAATCCCCCAAATAAATAAATTTATTAAAGCGCCCACGAAATGTAACGGATTTGCAAAACTGTTAAGTTAGTTCGCTCCCTCGCATTTTCCAATATCTTGGGAATAAAAAATTAGACTTGTGAAAAAATCTGAATATATGTATATATAATGGGGAAAAGCCATACGACTTTGACATGAAGTTAAAAAAGTGGCTAAAAATTTTACATGGAATTTTTGTTTGAAAATTGCGCGTGTCAGAAAACCTTCATACCTTTTATACTGCCAGATGCTAGTTAATCGATCTTAAATCTCTAAATAGGTCATTCGGCTATTCTTACTTTTGTTTTTAATATAATATGAAGGGCAATCGATTCTCCATATCCGCTTGAATGCATCTATTTCAATATCCTCCCAAAAGACCTGTGCAATCATGAATTTTTTTTCTTAAATCGTGTTAGATCTGCTTATGATTCTAACTTACCTAAATTTAGAGCATTAAAACAAAACAAAAATGTTTGCCATATTCATCTGTTATTGATTTCTTTATGTTAAAACCTCGATTTTAATCCCTTCCAAATGAAATTGTTAATAGAAATTAATTTGAATTTGTCTCTGTATAGTCTGTAAGAAAACTTACATTTTCTAAATTATTATTAAATAAATAAATAAACTGGTTCGACTAAAACTATAGTCATCTTCCATATAATAGCATTTTCAGTAACTATAACAGGTTATTTGTTGAAATAAAATATATATGTATACTATTAGGTTGGGAAAGGGAATACATGGGTAAAAAAATCTTTGGAAAATAGACGTGGCTCCGCTCACTTTACATCAAATAGATAATATATTTTCGAAACTACTCCAGCCAACTCTACCGAATTTAATACACACTATAGATTTTAACTTAGTTGGAATAGTTTTTAAAATTATAGAAACCACGCGTATCTCTTATACCTATAATGGTAACTAACAAAATTTCAAAATATTCCGTATTTTATTAAATCGCTCATATTTGGACCGAACAATTTTCCAAAGGTTTGGAAAATAGGCATGGTACGTTAAGATCATAATAATATCTGTGTGGTAATATTTAAATATATAATATTCGTTTGAATTTTAAAACCAAAGAGTAACCCTGGTTATATTGCGTACAACAAATACTGAAACAAAAACATTCGGCAGGTATTTCGGTATTCTGTTCTACTCGAAGTAAGACTCTTCTTTACTTCTTCGAGTAGTATAGAAATTAATAAAAACTTCATTACAGTGGAAAACGAGCTTGCTTTATCAATAAGCATACACATTCACACACATACAAAAAACAATAATTTGTTGAAAGAAAGCGACTGCTCGAAAAATCGAAAATGAACGGTTAGTCGACTAGTTGTTTCTGTTCGATTTGCATGAAGTTGGCTATTTTTTTTTTGTTTAAACTTTTGGTAATCGATTAACCGATTAGTCGACTAGTCGATTAATAAGGACTCTACCGAAACCCCAGTAACGAGTTTCAAACAAATATTTGTATACACTTATTTCCAACTAAAAATACGCAAGTTTTTGTTTTAACAAGTTAGGCCCTTTTTTGAAGCAGATTTGTAGAATAAGAAAAATAATCAAGCACATCTCGATTCATGCATTCATCTTCTTCTATGAAAATTAACGATAAATGCGGAAAATTTAGTTTTTCGGACATAAAGCCCCTATTTTAAATCTCCACGTGACATTTGATGTATTTTTGGTTGTTTTTTGTGTCATTATCATTTTTTACATATTGACAGAGAAAAAAGCCTCTAGTTTTGCACCTCACGTAGATATATATGAAAAACTATAATGTTATACGAGATTTTGTGAACAAAGCATTTTTCCTTTTTTTTATTGACTTCTTAGATTTCCGACATTTTAACTATTTATTTGTCGATATCAACCCTCTCTGCATCAGCCATTTGAATTATTCTGCATTTTAATAAAACGCCTATGGCCTTGTTTATAAAAAATAAAATAGATTTTCACAGCTTTATAAAGTGGCATAACCATACGAATTTTTGTATTATGAAGCAGTTAAAGTCTTCTTTATTTTTTATGTATTTGGGTGCAAGAGTTTATTACTGTTGTTAAAAATATTAAAAACCAAAAAATCCCCTATTGAATGCATATCTTATTGCTCTAAAGCAGGCACCTTGATTCTGTATGAAAACTATTGGCCAATTTATCTTTTATAGTTACTGAGATATCGCATTTTGTAGATTTTCGCAAAACACAGTTTTCGACAGACAGTTAGACAGACACGCTTTACATCATGTCCACAATGCAACGCAAACTCAAATTGTTTCGCGTATACCAAGTGTGTCCACATTTGTCATTCCCAATTTATCTTGAAAGCTCTCTGGCTACAGGGTAGCTTAGTTCTTGATTAAAAAAGAAAAAAAAGTGCGGAATTGTGTACATTTTCAATATATTTATATTTTATTGTGATAATATCTTAATTTTTTTTTTTTTAATTTATGATCATGAAACAAAGCTTCTAAAGGTAGTAGAAATCATGGAACAGTTGAGAGAAATGCTGATATCTCTTAATGCCATGTCCAGTTTTTGATTATGGTGGAACACATTCTTCGATTATAATCGATACAATTTTGATTCGTTCTTGAATTTGTTTTCCATCTTTAATAAAATAACTCATTCCACCTTCATTTATTCACATTAGTTCCATCGTAATTTGCTCCAAAAGTTAAGAATTGACCATAAACTAAGATGGTGTGCCCGGGCTTTTAGTCGATTTGTCCTTGTATTCTGAACATTTTGGTATACACACATATTGTTTCCGTTCCACATTTTAAGAGTACACATACACACTCAAAATATGAGATCTTATATTAATTTCAAGAAATTTAAAAAACGGCAAACTTTCTTACTTAAACCAATCCATAAAAAATTAATATGTTTATAATTAGCAGACACACTTACAGTAAATATCAAGCAAAACGCTTGCGACTTAACGTTACTAAAAATTGAAAAAAAAAAATGGAAATTACGGAACCATTCCACAGGTTTAAAATTCCATCCCCTTGGTATCAAATATAATTTTTCTGCTTATGTTGGTTGTTGTTTCAGTTGGCGGTGTTGAATTTACGAGGCATTCAATAGCACACAAAAAAAAATATCAAAAATTGAGCAACAAATATTCAAACATAAATGTCATATGAAGAATACTGCTGACCTCTTTACAATACCAACAACAAATCACCATTAATGTATTGAATTGAATTTTTACTTATTGCTTTTCATGCAACGCAAAGTTACCGATACCAATGAACATAAATACATACAGTGGCGAGCAAAACTGGTTGATCTTTTTGAAATATTAGCAAGGCTTTTTGTGATAAATTAATGCTTCAAACTTTATAGAAAATTTATGAAAACTCGACCAATTTTAATAAAAATTTGTACGAATTTTAGAAGTTTTTTTTTAGAAATTTTTCGAGTATGCAGTTTTATAGCCTATTTAATTTTAGCAAGTTTGTGCAAGTTTGAAGTGGCTAAAAACTGCTGCGTATTTTTTTTTATTTTTTTTCAATTTTCGATCTTGCGATTTTTTTTTTTATAAAAAGCACGCATTTTATAAATATTCCCGTTGATTTTTAATCATTTAATATGCCGACAGTATTCTGAATTTTCGGCCATATTAAATATGTACTTGTGTATGCAATTTATGAAAAGAAAAGAGAAAATTAAAAAATAGATATATTAAAAAATCAGTTGTAGTTTTTAGCCACTTCAAATTTGCACTACTGAACTAAAATTAAATAGGCTATAAAATCACATACTAAAAAAATTTGTAAACAAATCTACTTCTAAAAAATTTAAAATTGTTATACAAAATTAGTTGAGTTTTTATAAATTGTATTATAATTTTATAGTACGAACTATGTACATTTGTATGAAAAATTAACAAAAAGAAATTTTTTTTTTTACTAAAAAACCTTGCTAATATTGTAAAACAAAATCACCATTCGAACAGTTTAACTCGCCAGTGTACATACATACGTGGTTACATTCTTATATAGCTATCTTTGTTTGCATGCAAGCGATAAAAACAAAATATGAATAAAAAAAATTATGTAGGGTCGTTGCATTCCTTTTATTTTTTTATTATAACGTCAACTGATCGCTTGGCTTTTCTTGCAGCTCAATGACAAGACAATAATGAAAATTTTCAAATACTCAATTATTATTATTATTATCACAGGTACTAAATTTTACAACGTGTATGTGGATGCATAGTGGTACTTAAATATATAAGTATGTGCTTTGCGAGTTTTGACTTGAAGTATAGTGTCAGGTTTACCGCAGGCTTATTGGTTGGAGCTTCTATATTACGCTCAGAATGATTTTCAGTTTGTTTGTATGTATGGCGTTAAGTGCATGAAGCCAACGACTGATATAACCATTGAAGGTTTGTAAATTGCCATATCACATTAGCGTGTGCACATAACATTGGTATCCTCTCTCATCATACATACAAATATATGTACATATAAATATTTATGTCTTTCAAAAGATAGTTTTACAGGTGAAGAACAGATAAATCGTTTGCTCTATACCTCAGAATAATAGATATTGAAATAGGCTTTAGTAAAACTTAGACATGATATGAATTTAAACCACATGCTGCACATTGGTGCTATATATCAATATAAAATCCTCTGAATTTTTACAAATCCATGCAGGAAAAGGGGCATACCCTGTAGGAAATCGGCGGGCTTAGGGCGCAGCATTAGCTGCATATCCTTCTGGTGTTCTAAAAGCTCCTTAAAGGCGACCGGTTAGACCTTGCATTTAATGCTATTTTACTATATTTGCTTAACCCCAGTCTTTCTCTCTCGAAACCAGTTCTGTCCATATATTTTTCTTAAATTACCTTTCACAGTTAATGTAGTATTAAACTTTTTTATTTCTGTAAATTAACTTCGTATGAGAGGTGGGTGTGATTTTGGTGCAATTTTAATGAATTTCGAAGTTATCTATGCTTACTAAGTTGAAATCTATAGTGGTTGCCAAATTTGGTAGCGTTTGCCCAGATACTTACAGAAATGTACCGATTTTGTTTAAAGAGGGGAGCGCCTCGTTCACTTCCATAACTATTGTCTTGCGCTCTCCAGCCCAACCATCTTTATCTAATATTTGTAAATTATCTTTTACTGTTATTATCATAACGTATTTTTTGATGTTTATAAATTATCGTTATATAATAGATGGCTTTTTCGGGATGGGATTTTCGACTCAATGTTTACTGGATTGAAATTCAAAGCGTGCCATAAATTTTGTAGAATTTGATAAAGAAGTTTCAGAGATATACCTACAGTTACTCACAAAAGTATTTTACTTAGCATTTTTTTTCGTCATTCACATATTGAAAAAAAAAATGTATAAAAATTCAACAAATTTTCAACCAAACCTCAAACTTTTTACTCAGAAGAGGAAGTGGATTTTGCCTAATTTTTACAATTTTCAAAACGGCATTCTGTTTAACAAATTTGGTAGAGTTTGGTAAGGTACTTTCGGAGATATATAAAAGGCATATTTTTCTAAAGTGTGCGCTGCGTTCCTTTTCCCCATCCAATTCTGTTTACCAAATTTATTTAGAATTTAATTTAATTTAAAACTTATTTTAATTTAAAAATCATCTGTATTTTTTAGTTACTGAAATATCGCATTCTATTCTCATTTTCACAAACCACCATTATGTCGGCGTGGTTATTAACTCATTTTCAATTCCATTCTATCTTGTATCGAGAGGAATATGTGTACCAAGTTTCGTTCGGATGTTCAGACAAACAGAAAGGCTTAATCGTTTTCGCTTTTCATCCTGGCCACATCTGGGCGTTCGGGTAAGGAAAGATATTTGTTTGCATAATTACACAGGCACACAAAAAAAACTCTTGTGAACCAGGAGATAGACCTCCACTATTTCATGATTCTTGGGGTCGCTGAAAATGAATATGATCATAAAATAGGGCTCAAATTGTAAATTTCCCGGCTACTACGCCCAAGCACAAGCACACCTGCAGATTGAAAGTTTATTTACCGCTGGAACCAAAAATGACTACAAAACAATTAAACTTTTTTTTTAGTTCTTTATAGTTTATTTTATTTTTTTTTTTTTGGCTGACGGTGTTCAAAATTTTCTTTCATACGAAACTAAATTTTCATTAAATTTTAAGCATCATATAATTATGAACTTTTTCTTGCATATACATTTATTTACTTATTTATTTATTTAGTCTATGAACAAAAGTTTTTTGCAGGCTATTTACAAAGTAATTAAAAAGTAAGATTTAAAAACCTAGATAGCTAAATTTAAAATATGGGAAAATACATTTTTCATATAAAGAATTCCAATATTAAGCAAAAATCAAAGCAATTAAATTCTTAACTTCCACTACTTAAAATTGCGCATAAATTAAATTAATAAAATTTGATCCATATTTGAATAAAAAACAAACAAAAATACAGCAATAAATATTGTACATGAATTATATTACACACGGAAAAAAGTGATAACTCTAAAAAAAAGCAAAATCGCTACAGCGATTTTTTTTGTTTTTTTTTTTTTTTAAAACAGCATAAATGCAAGTCAGCATAATAAATCGCAAAAAATTGAAGACCTGAGTGTATACGCAGTTTACATGTAAATCAGAACCCTTTGAATAAATAACCTGAAAAATAATATTTAGGGGATTTACACGATGTCGCAAAGCTATAAAAAAGTAACTTCAAATTTATGTTTGCTGTTATTGTTGGATTGCAGAGCAATAACAAATATTTGAATTTGATGATTTTATGGAATCGCCTAATTGTATTTGTTTGTTTCCTATTTCCGCTCACGGTTCAAATCAAAGCATAACTCTAAATTTTCAGCGAGGTACATATGTACATATGTATGTATGTACTTATAATGTAGATGTGTGCGTAGATTCTTATATGCCTGCACAAAGCATTGCAGTAAGAAACATACATATACATATTATATGTATCTCAAATGTTCTTTTGTTTTGTTTTGGAAAAGAGACGTGAATTTTATCAATTTCATTGCAGGTAGATAGTCCGTCGGGGAGAATTAAGCAGAACATACATATGTATGTAGAAAGAATTACATACAAAGATACATATGTACTATTCTATATTCATACATGCATCTAAGTATATAAATAATTATAAACAAAAAGGCACAACTAAAAATACATAATACCATTACTGATATCGCGGTTGTTAGTATTCCGGTGGTGAAAGTGTTGTTGGCCAGCAAAGTCACCTATGCTATCATAATGCTTTCACACATTTTTTTTTTTTTAAATATACATACATATGTACATGTGTGCATACATACAGATGTAAGCATAGGCATACGTGGCCATGTACATAAGCACGTAAGTTGAAATTCTTTATTCTTTTTTCTTCATTATTGGCCTCACATTTTGTTACAACTTTTTGAAATAATGATAACTGTTGACAGTCAAAAATGCAAACACTTTAAATACCCTGCAAGAACATGCTGACAGAATTACCAATACACTCTCAATCATAATAGCAGCACTGATTGTCAAACGGCTGTCATGGTGATTGCTAAAAAGAGGCGCTTGCCGCGACTCGCTACACTTGGCGAAGTTGTACGCTAATGCGAGAATGAAACAACCGAGTTATTCATATTTAGTGAAGAATGATATAATACTGATTGATCCGAAATTCGGAGATTGACTTGGATGTGACGTCACACTAGATTTACTGGTGGAGAGACATGAGAGGAAACATGTTAGAAAGAATGCACACTAGAATTGTTCAATACGTTGGAAAGAATACAATACATACATACACGGTTTTTGTAAACAAAATCTGTTGTGACGTAGAAATTTTGTCAAAATTTTCAACAGAGGGTTAGCGGTACCACAATCTGAGCCACCTTTTGTACATGAATATTTAGTAATATTTAGTATTACTGACCGTTGGATGCAGATGAAATGGTAGCCGATTAAAGAGAAACAGTCACTATTTAGGCCAATTTCGCATACATACATATGTTATAAGGAAGCGACCAAGAAATGCATAAAAGCTTTGCAAAAGCCACGAATTCTTTGTGAAAACTCTGAATTACGTAGTGACACGATATCGGGGCGAAAATATCGATTTGGATACTCCTTCAAACCATCGCTCTGAAAGAATATCGTATTAAAAAGAACCCATGACCCAAAATATCTACCGATACCATATTAAAAATTAAGTTCAGCCATAACCTCTCAGAAATTGTTTGCAGAAGTACCAATTACTTCGCTAGATTATCATCCCGAATTTCAAGATCTATCGTTTTGTTTCTTTATTTTACTAATTTTGGTACTTTTGGGCACCAGCAAATTAGGCACTTAAAACTTGAGCAAAAGTGGGAGCCCCGAGCATGACTCAACTAAGACAGGAAAAGGACTAGCTTACAAGTGAGATCTTGTGTTCCTTCATGCTGTTTTCGTCCCGCCTGATTGTCATATCTGAATATTCTTGTGTAAATAATTCTTCTTCGAAAATTCGATACGATACTGGAGTTCTAGTCCTCGATTCCAAAAAAATATCGCGTGAAAAGTATCGACCTAAAAATGTCGGTATCGAAGGGCAAAAGTATCGATATGATATCGTATCGAAATTCGTGTTCTATGAGTGCGTAGTTTAGTGTTAATACTCAGAATCATCGTAATTTTATAGAAAAAACTAAAAGATATGTACATATACATTGAAACAAAATTATATTAAGGCATATTTACCTAATTATGCCCAAATTTGTTTTAGATTTTCCATCGATTTCACGTATTAAGGAGCTAATTCTCTAGATGCTGACATGAATTTTACACTACTGACTATCCGATGTACTCCCAATTTACCGACATGGTCTTGTAGGGTATATTTTCCATGCATTTGTTCAAACAGCATTGCGTCTGTGTATAATGTCCATTGCAATGTTAAAATCACTTAATACGACTAGAAATGTTCCAAATAAAACTTTATAAAAAGGCATGCAAGTGTTTTTTTATTTAGTAAATTTGAAAAACTGAAAAACAAAAAACATTTTGAGTTATGCTGCTCTTGAAGTACACGTGTGATATACATGTGAAAACATACAAATATACACACACACATACATATGTACACACAGATGCACGTTATGCCCTTCCATTCAAGTAGAAATGATTGTCTTTGGTGCAGCACGCTTCCAGGAATTTCTTCAACTCAATGCACCAGCGGTATTTCTACATCGATATGCACACATACATATATATATATGTACAATGTATACACAAAAATTTGTTGAAACCCTAAGAAAAAAAACTCGTTTGAGACGAGCTCTCTTTCCTTTGGTGAAGTACTAATGTGGCAAGTGGGATGGAAAGCAAAAAAGAAACACAGCCATAGATATGGAAGATGGTTCTTGAGAAAGATGCCACTATTTTGAAAAAATGTATACATATACAGGGTTCGGTAAATTAAGTATTACCAACCATACAATGGTCATATTTGTTTTACTATACTGATCAGTTTCGACACATTGAAAAAAGCAACTGAACACCAATACGAGTATCTATGTATATATAGGATACAGTCATAGTTAAAGATGGTCAGATCGAGCTGAAGTAAATTAATCAAAATTTTGGGATCATTTTCACTATATCACACAAAAATGATATGGGCTGTTGTTAAAAAAAATAAATAAATTTAGTATAGCAGCAATAATTCAGCTTGCTGTCTTCTGGCAGAAAGTTCTTCTACAGGGCGCGCCATCTGTTCCTCCAGTATGTAAACATTGAATAACTTCGACATTTATTAAACAATTTACTTTTTTAAAAACGATTTGGAAAATTTCGAGTGCTGGAAACCATGCCTTACTTTTGGATGCAATTTTTCATGATCGACCAGGCGTATTTCGGTTGATGTTGCCGAACTTGTTGTGTCCGAAAATTCATGAAAAAGGTCTGTCTGACTTCTGGTTTCCACCAGACGAGGCGCCATGTCACACAGCAATCCAAACAATGAGGTTTTTGCGACAAACATTCCCTAGACGTGTGACATCGAAAAGAGGGGATATTGACTGGCCACCAAGATCGACCGATTTAACCCTCCCCTAACTTCTCTTTGTGTTATTTAAAGAGTAAAGTTTACGCCAACGAGCCGAAGGCTATTGAAGAGCTCAAGACCAATATTCGTGCATAAATAGCTGCCATACCGACGGAGATACTCGAAGAAGTGATAGAAAATGCTTGAAAAAGAGCACAAAAATTGCAAAGAATGGAACTAAGTAAAAAAAAACCCCCCCATTCTTTCATACTTTTTCTTTCAAAAGTTCGTCAACACTCTCATACCGATGGAACTGATAGCGCGCCTTGTATTTTAAGAGCGTATGCAATAAGGAAATTTATCGTAAAATATACTTATGTACATGTAAAAATAACAAGTTTTTTATTTTATTCATACAAACTTTCTTCCAAATTTTATCTTTATAATATTTTTCGGATCTGCTGATTTTTTTTAAACATTTGAGATATAGAATCGTAGGAGTGTACGACTTGAAGCAGATACATAACTATTATTAAAGAAAATAATAAAAGTCAACCGAATATCACTATAGAACTACTACCCGCTAATTTGCAAAAAATTCTGGACAAAAATGGCGCATACGGTGTCGGACGAAACTAAAGCATGGATCCGATAGATCAACCACTTGGACCAACTTAAGCTATAAATAAACAAATGTATTCCCATTTCTGTATGTTGCTGCTAATTTGCTAAGAATATTCAAGAGCTGTCATAAAAATGCGGGTTGCAAGACAAACTTCATGAATTATTTTAATAAAATAGTTTCAGTGATACAAATTGCAAAAAAAAAATTAAGTAATCATCGTAGAGCTTTTTCGGCTACAATTAAACCTTTTCGTTTTTGAGCTATTAGTCTAAGACTAAACGTCCGGGAATAGCTACAAAATTCATGAACCAAACAGCAATAAAAAGTATAAAATATGTTACTTTACTCCAACCCATATCGAGCTTCTGAATACAGATAAAATGTTTGGGGTTTAAAAAGGGAAATGTCACAAATACAGGAATACTTCGAGCGAACCTTAACAAAACGACAACTCAGGCCGTTTTCAAATGAAATATTCTAATGTTTTGAAATCAGTGCGTTAATTTAAATGGCAATAGTTCGTTCTGCAATTCACAATATCTTAAGAAACTTACAGAGAAGAGAATTTAATTCAAACATGCAGTCCAATTCAAAAATAGTTATTTTAATGGATGATAATCAAATTATTATTCTTCGGCACATATTACTAGAAATTTGCTCCGATAAAATATTTATACAAAGAGTGTAAAAGTGCACAGAAAATAAAATATTCAACATTTATTTATGATATCCTTCGTTAACTTTAACATTGGAAGTTAACAAAGCTGTTATCGAATTTCCATGTGAAACTATTTGTTATTTTCTTTTATGTAAAACTCGGCTTTAATCACACAGACTTTGTCTGAGAAGACCCCTAGTGAAATTTTGTGGCGAATAATTCTATTGAATGCTATCACACTCTAGCGGCTTTCCGGATTTGCTTTTTGAGTACTTTCTTGAAGTAGGGGACACTAGGGGGTTGACATATTCTACGCAAATATTGCCTGTGAAATTTAGCTGCTTATGTCTCAATCTTTCATTTCACTCACTTTCCACTTGTTTGTAAGCAACTTATGCCGGGAAAACAAAACTTTGCTAGACCACAAAAAAAATCGAGCTAACTTTTTCAAACCCATCGAATGTTCAATTGCTGGAGGCATACTTTCAAAAAAAAAAAAAAACATCCGGGGTGGCTTGATTTGTCATAAAGTCATCGCACAGTGTTATATTAAAAAGATCTGTGCATTTTACAAAATTTTTAAAAATATGTACAGTGAAATTCCTCATAACCGTACACTCATCGACGCAGTGTTTTTATCCGGTTATGGGAGGTGTTTATTTATTGATATTTATTTGTATTCATATCTGCAGCTTGTGTTTTTTATTAAAACTACTACAAAGTAATTAATTAATTTAATTTTTTCCGTTTATGCGAAATTTTTGAATCAAAATGGTTTGAAATATAGAGTCCGCCAGCGGTTATTAGAGTGCCCGATTATTAGGATAATGTTTGTATGGAAAAATTAATGAAATGTCTGTGTACACGTAGTATGTCCGGCTATTGAAGTTGTCCGGTTATAAGACCTGTCCTTAATGAGGGATTTCACTGTACCTACTTGAACAAAAAAAAAATAAATATAAAAAAAATAATTTAAAAACGTGCTATAGTTTTGTCCGACGCGGTATGTGAGTGATGAACAAAAATTTTAAAATACCAAAATTTTGCTAAAAAAAATTTACAAAATAAAGAAAAAATAATAAATACTTACATCATGACACAAAAAGAATGTAGTTCCATTTAATCATAATCGTTGTTGTTGCTCACCATTTGACTTTTAATAAAACTATGACATTTTGTCAAATTCGTGCTACCTGATTCACTTGATAAATAATTTTTTTGGTAAAAATTAGCGAAATTATTTGAATTTGGTGAAATTATGAAACATAAATGAAATAGAAAGGAAGTGTAGTTAATAACTTTGTGTGTGTTCGCAAAAATAATAGGAAAAAAATGAGTTTAACAAAGTTATCCTTCGGAATGCTCGAAAGAAGTGATCAAAATTATACGTATGTTAATTATTTATCAGACGATTGTCTTAAAAACCGAATTCACAATTCTGGTATAAATTGGAAATTTTAAGTTCAAAATTAATTGAACTTAATGGAATCTAGTGAAATTTTTAGAGGAAATTTAGACTAAAATGTTAAACAAAAATTTCTTTTGGGAAGGACTTTTTTGAAAACTAGAATTTTAAATCGCTAAAAGAAACCAAAATTGTGTATGAAAAGAAGTATATGAAAAAATAACAAAATTATCGCTAGTTGCTTTTATTCTAAAATAAAAATATTAAAAATAAAAAAGGGTGCGAATCACGCAAGTAAAAAAATATCCAGCCTGATAATCAGTTTTGACTTGAAATATTCTAGCAATGGAATAAATATGGGAAAGAAAATACTCGGAACTTTTGTCTTAATATAATCAAAGTGGTAAGACCGTTGATAATATTTATTTACAATTTATGAATATTAAAAAAATTCACAAATATGTTTATTGAAACTACCTTCCCTTTTGCGTTATGATTTATATCACCCAATATCTTTATTCGTCCGTCAGCCTTTTCTTAAATTCTGAATTCGAATGTGTTTTTAGCGTATGGCATCACTGCCATTTTCATAAACGAGACGTTTATGTACCTAACTTCAAACAAATCCTGTTCTTGCAACACCACTGAATTACAGACACTAAATACACACATACACTCAAAGGGGACTGCAACAACAAATGCAATTCAAACATAGACGCACACAGAACTGCAGCAGCATAACTGAGACGCCGCCGAAAAATCGCTCAATATCCGCAAAAACCCTTTTCAATGTTCACTTCACTCAAAAACTGGTATAAAATTGAGTTAGATATCTGTAAAAGCTGCAAAGTGAATATCATTTACCAACCATAACCCAACATGCAAAGCAAGTAGTGAATTATAATAGAGCGTGCTGAGCGAATTAGCAAACTGCGATGAGAAGAGTTTAGGCTGAGCTTGCGTTTTTGAGTAAAAACAAAACAAAAAAATAACAAAGAATGGCTGGATAAAGTGGCGACAGCATTCAGTAGCAAAGTGTACGCACACAGCTACAATAATCCAAACTTTTAGTGTATTAGTGAGCGACCAAAGCGTCAATACACTAACACAGCTACAATCGAAATACCACTACAAACGCACACACCACTGCAAGCCACTCAAATGCTAACCAAATCAACCACTCAAACTCCATGAATAGCAGCGCTATGCTGCTGCTGCCTGTCTGAGTCTATCTGCTTGACTGGCGAATGTACAACCTTTTTGTCGTATCTTTGTATCAGCGTCCGCCTGGTGCTCGCAATCAGCTAAACAGTTTTAATTTTCAATTCGAAGTGTACGCTTTGTGCCGCGGTGCAACGGCGTAATTACTACACAGTACAAAGTGTGTTCAGACGGACAGACATACTTGGACCAAGCCAACGAAGAACAAGGGCAGGCAGACAGGTCCCCCCCCATCTCACCCGACGTATGAGTGCATGTGCGAATGTTTATAATAATAATAAACAACAACAACAACAATATACTAAGTGAAACGAAAAAAAAGCAGCGAATAATATTCAGTGAATATTAAAGCGATAATCTAAACATCAATTCAACAGTGTCGCTAAGTTTTGGAAAGTGTCGTTGCCGTGCGTGTACTTACTCTCCACGCCGACACGAAATTCGCAAAATCATAAAAAAAAATATTTTGAGATAAACAATTTCTGTGTGTATGATAATTATCGCTATGCGAAAGCAAATGATTTGAGAATTATTTAGTAGAAGAAACCATGAATGTACTCTGTAAACAGTCTTTGTTGTGGGAACCGCTTACCGAAATACTCTACTGATCGTCGTCACTGCCACAATATCAATGCGATTACAACAACACTCACGTGAAAGCAAAAACTAAAACAAAAAGAAACACAAATCACTGCAAGCAATAACGCCATAACCGCCAATGCTGTGTGAAAGTATAACTGGGTTGGGAAAAGCACAACAAAAACGAAAATATAGAAGCAACCAAAACGCACAACTTACCGCTCGCTTACCGCAAACCAACGAGTACTAAATTCCTCAATGAAAGTATTAACATTGTGCATTGCTGCAACTACTGCCTTTTCAAATAATCGTCAAATAAACTTTTTTTTCAACATTCCCGCAACAACGGTTAGTCGGTAGGTGTACCGGAGTCGTGAATTTTTTTTTTTTTTTTTTGAAACTGTTGTAACTTTTCAAATAATAAACAGTCAAAATGTTTGATGTATTCGGCTCTGTTAAGGGGCTGCTGAAAATCGATCAAGTCTGTATCGATAATAATGTTTTTCGTATGCACTACAAGGCGACGGTGATCATATTGATTGCCTTTTCCCTGCTCGTAACCTCGCGTCAATACATTGGCGATCCCATCGATTGCATTGTCGATGAAATACCGCTGGGTGTTATGGATACATACTGCTGGATTTATTCCACATTTACTGTACCGGAACGTTTGACGGGCATTACAGGACGTGATGTTGTGCAACCGGGCGTCGGATCGCATATAGAAGGCGAGGATGAAGTCAAGTATCACAAATACTATCAATGGGTGTGTTTCGTGCTCTTCTTCCAGGCTATACTCTTCTATGTGCCGCGCTATCTATGGAAATCGTGGGAAGGTGGTCGCCTTAAGATGCTTGTTATGGATTTGAATAGTCCGATTGTGAATGATGAGTGTAAAAATGATCGTAAAAAAATACTTGTCGAATATTTTATGGGCAATCGAAATCATTTCAATTTCTATGCATTCCGTTTTTTCGTTTGTGAGGCATTGAATTTTGTCAATGTCATTGGACAAATCTTCTTTGTGGACTTCTTTTTGGACGGTGAATTCTCTACATACGGCAGTGATGTATTAAAATTCACCGAAATGGAACCCGATGAACGTATCGATCCTATGGCGCGTGTCTTTCCGAAAGTCACCAAATGCACATTCCACAAATACGGTCCATCCGGTTCGGTGCAAAAATTCGACGGTCTCTGTGTGTTGCCATTGAATATTGTCAATGAGAAAATCTACGTATTCCTGTGGTTCTGGTTCATCATTTTGAGCATATTGTCGGGCATATCGTTGGTCTATCGCATGGCTGTTATCATTGGTCCTAAACTACGTCACCTGCTGTTGCGCGCCCGTTCCCGTCTGGCCGAGAGCGAAGAGGTTGAAGCGGTGGCAAATAGTTGTAATATCGGTGATTGGTTCCTGCTGTATCAGTTGGGCAAAAATATCGATCCATTAATCTATAAGGAAGTGATAAGCGATTTGGCACGTGAAATGGGCAAACAAGCGAGCAGCAAGGAACCCTTCGAAGCTTAGTGGCCGCAAATGGGTAGGTACATTAAGTAAGGGAAGAAATAGATATAGCATAAGAAATGGGAGGCATTTATTTTAAATGTTGGGAAAGTCTAATATTTTAAAGCAGCAAATAGTCTCTAACCAATTTCGACTTTTGTACCACTTTTAATGGAAACGAAAACAAAACCTAGTCGTTGCCAAATAAAACTTGAGAAGTCATTGTGCAAAATAGTGCCAAGTAACGCAGTTTTATAACTAGTGTAATTTTCGAGTTGACAGCGACATGAAATTTGATACGTGAGTGGTTTGAGAACTATTATTTTATTATTTAATTTCCCCATACTAGAAAAAAAAACTCATCTCTGGATCAAAGCAAAGTTTTCTTAAATTGAAATGGTTTAGATTCTCGCGTAATTTGCTTTTCCAAATTTCGCAATTTTCTTCCTTCAAAAGGGGGAAAAGCTACTTAAAATAAAACATTTTTCTCTCTAAGGCGTCAATATTTCTTTAGCGCCAATTAATTTCCAATTTTTCTACTTTTGATTGTTGCTCTTTTTCAAGAATTTTGACTGCATATACATTTATAAAAGAACTGCTTTCCAATTTTCGATAACTATTGTTATAGTTGGCTGGGAAACAATTAGGTATAAATGTACATAAGCACACATAACTATGTTATTGAATATCTTGTAGAAAATTATACTACCTCATTTTTGTGCATTTCGGCATTGGAAAAACTTCTTACAAAACCAACTATTCGGCGCATAACTATAGGCCACTTCATTCGTGCGACAACTTCAAGACACACTTCACAAATTGAACCCAGCAAACACAGTTTACAATTTTAGAGAAATAATTGATCTTTCGTAAAAAATTTAATATATTTTATCGAATCGTTTGAAAATTATAGCACATCAAAAATACATACAAATATTTTTGAAATAATGAAATATACAAAATCACAACTCATTGCTTATTCAGCCCGTTTCTTTGTAACCTAGTTGCAAAACAACACTAGGTACGATAACGAATTGCATGTAAAGCAACAACACTAACTCGAAAAAATATGCGAGTTGAGCCAACTCGGTTAAATGATATCCGACCTGAGATGTAATGTTGGGAAGTGAAGAAACTGCGCTATTGTGAATTAGCCCTAAGAAAATACATGGAAAATTTGGATTTATGACCTAATTCGTTTTTATTTGCATAGTATTTGTAAATATATAACTACTTTAACCTAAAAATTGCCAGCACAACTATTTTCCGTTTCTAAATAGCACTAAATTTTATCCGAGTTGGAGCGTTCTTTTGCAACTCGATTACATTAAAACGGGGCCATTATTAACTTAAAACTTACAGCGATTTAAACTCTACTTTGGAAATCATTTAGCATTCAAAGTTAAATTACAATTAGTTATTTACCTTTTTTCGATGCCGAAAGTTAGCGCCCTTTTTTTTTTTTTAGAGAATATACTAAATATATACATATATAACTTACTATACATTTTATCTAATCATCTTCTAAGTTTCTACCTCAGATAAACTCACTAGACGTCGACTAGTTTTCTAACCGTTATCTAAACGTAATGGTTTTGGGACCTTTTACTGCCGAGTTGTGATGAGAAAGCGAAAAAAACTCTAAAAACAATTCAGATTTATTTCATAACTTTTTTGATTATGCGCATTAAGGTGCTCCACCCAAAAAATGGTACAATTTGTGAACCGGATTATAAAGTGTATTATGTTTGAAGACGTCTGCCAAAATATTTTGGACAAATATTAAGATTTACGTTAGCTGTAACGATTTGAAAAAATGTTTTTTTTTAATAAAAAAAAAAATTCAAAATATGTTTTTTTTTTTCAAAAATATGAAAATATGAAAAATAATTTTTTTGCCATCAAAATTTCTTAAATCAGTTTGCAGCTCTCAAGAAGAAAATGCTCGTTATTTATTTCTTCTAGAAAATTTCCGGCAATAGCAAAGCATTTTTTAAGCATCAGAAATAACGAAAAATATTTGTCGTAATTTTTCTTGTGAGCTGAATATTAAGCTTTGAGCTTAAAAGGTGGAATTCTGTCTAATAATGAGACTTACGAAAAACAAATTGTGAAGAAATAAAAAGGGTGAGATAGTACATAATTTATAAATCCAGATTTGTCAAGTTTCGGTTGTTGTCATAAACATCATTGAAAATCTCATTTTTATGATTCCATTGAAATTTTGTTTAAATATTTTTATGTAGACCTTTTAGGCTTAACTTGTTGGTAATTTTTCTGAAAAACCTAATAAAACATTTTTATTTAAAAAAAAGTATTTTTTGGAGGTATTTTCAAATCGCTCCAACCCGCGCAAATCTTAATATTTGTCCGAAATATTTTTTTCTGAGGCTTAAAATATAATGAATTTTATAATTCCGTTGAAAAAAAGTGAACAATTTTTATTTATATGGGGAGTGATACACCCTAATGCCCATATGTACACAAAGAAGTATGTATACGAGTTCAGTAAGCATATCTTGGTGAAAAGCCTGATAATTATGAAGCTTATTTTGATTAGGATTTAGTGATGAAATATTTAAAAAAAATATATCAATAACTACTATCTCACTACTCGCACTACGAAGTAGGGAAGTTTTTAAGATAAGTATTTAAAAAGCATCTCATTAAATATAAAATGCAAATTTTGTCGAACCCTCATTGAATACCGAAAACCAGCTAAGTCGTTTGTCATAAAAATAAAGTACCACAAACTTACAATAGTTACTATCTACAAATGATAGCTTTTTAGTACTATTCCATTTAAAGACCAAGCAGCGAAGAAGCAAATACTCTATATTTTCTCCAAATAAAGAAACTCAAACACACAAAAAAGGAACACACTCAATTATTTACGATTACTTAAGATTGCATAGCCAAAATACATACATACATGCGCAAGTAATTTATGCGACACTAACACAATCAAAATGAGATATGCTGCGCGCACACAAAGATAATTGCAGAGACAAAAGAGTCACCCCTGGTGTTACGCACAAGCAGCGGCACTCTCCAATTGCCAGCTGGGTAACTCCGGTGAGCAATAATTTCTGGAAGCGGGGAGGGGGGAAAAGGTTAGTGTATGGCTGCGGGTTAAGCTGGCAATGAGCGATGAGCATGGTGCTCGTAAAGTATTTCTCGAGTGTTGTAAAAAGCAATTGAGTGCCTTTCTTTCCTTTTACCATAGAGCACGCTGTCAGATGTTTCACTCAAATGGTTAATTGTTTTTGTTTTTGTATTTCATGAATTTTAATATATTTGTTTTTTTTTTTGTAATATGTACTTTTATTGAGCTGAGCTATTATTGCTGGTTTTTCTTATTATTTTTATTTTGTTTAGTTTTGCTTTTGCTTTTGCTTTTGCCTGCTCTCTGCTCATGCACTTTGGCCTCGCACGTCAGCAGCCACCACCACCACCATCACCACAGCTGGCAGCTGCTCACCTTTGCTCACCACTACTGCCCAGTGTTGATTGCAAAACTGGCAAGCAATGTTTTACTAATGCGCTTCAATAACCACTGCCGCGCATGCGCACAAAAGTGCCTGGCTTTGCGCAATAATGTCTACAGTATTGGCGCAGTGAACCCTATCAATATTACCTACTGACTTACCCGTCCGTGCGCTTGGCTACCACATCATCACCACCATCACCACCATCACCACCATCAGGAGCAACAGCAGCGACAGCAACTTGCTACGCGACGGTAGTACATCGTGGCGGCGGTTATTGCAATTGCAACTTTTATTTTCAAACTACTACTCACGCGCTCTGCCTAAATTACACCAAGCAATTTGACTTTATTGAAGCCACTTAAATCTACATGCATACATTCGTACATTGTTGCATCTACATACATAAATATTTATTGCTTCCTACAGTTTTTGTCTTTGCCAAACATTCATTGGAGTGGCAAGCAAGCAAGCAAGCAAGCGAGTAGTAGGTGAAGTGCTTCAGTGCTTCTTCGGTGCTTCGATATCTTGTTGGTACGCCGGCGTCTCCTCCGCCATTATTTTGCCTTCCATCGCTCAAATATTCTGTTTCCATGTGAAATTCGTCGTCGTAGCTCAACTACTGGGGTGCGCGCTGCTCTTCACCTTTCCACTATGCATGTACCTGTGTGGGTATGTATGTGTGTGTATGTTTGTTGTAAAACTGGTTTTACAGGCTCGTTTAAATTTTTTTGAACACTTTTTTTTTAATGTTCTTGGCACAGACCAGAAAAAGGTAACAAAGGAAAAACAAAAAATAAAACATTTTGTAGCAACAAGTTCATGGCTTTAAGAGGCTCCAATCCGGAACGTTACGTGTACTAGTTCGGCGTTATATAAAAATGCAAAACCATTTATCTTGAAAAAAAATATTGAAGCAAGTGGCAAGCTATAAAAAGATTTACATTTTCGTATGCAAATGTTGCTAAGGTTGTGTGGTGGTGATGATGATGAAGTGTACGGAAAGGCATTGCACTGGCAGGTATTAAGTAGTGTTGCCAGATGTTTGGTAATTGCCGTAAGGTGCCGTATTTTCCATTTGGCACGTATTTTCGGCAATGTCATTATAATATCTCAAATAAGAAACTTCTTCTCAGCCTGCCCATGCTATTTCGGTTATGGAGAATCGAACTGCAACATTTGTTTTTTAAGTTTTCTACACTCCTACATATAAACTTTAATTTTCATTTTACCTCTGTTTTATGTTTTTTTTTTGGTTCAAAGAAATTTTGCCGAAAAAATTACTGACATACATATATGTTAAATAAGTTGAAATTCTCCTCTCCGACTATGCCTCTTTATGCGACTGTAAAATTATTATTGAAGATATTAAAAAAATGATATTTGATTTTGCAGCAATTTTGCTATGCAGATATGCCAAATATATTTGTGCTTATTTCATTTGTGTCTCGAATTTCGAATTAGATTTGCTTTGCAGACAGAGTTCTCTCTCAGCTGGTTCAAACTGATACAAGAAATAAATTAACTCCTTTAATGACAGTATAAAACAACATGATTTTAAAAAACATGTCATATGTCTTACTACATTTTTGAAAGAAATAAAAACATCTTCACCCTTAAAGACCACTCGGCCTAAAGTGGCCCCTTTTCTTTTATTGTTTTATTAAAAAAAATTTGACTGATGTTATTTTTTTTCTATATTCATATGACAGAAAACCCCAGTTGTTAGTAAAACTATTTATACAGGGTTAATTATGAAAATTTTTACAGAATTTTCTTTCCACTTATCGGACGATTTGAAACAAAACCATTTTCTCTGGAAACGGAAAAAATTCCAATTTCATATTTTGTAAAGAATTCACAATACTTCATACTACAAAAAAAAAGAAGAAGACTAACGAACAAATGCGAACATTTTCTTTTACTTACATACATTAAATTTAAAACAAAAAGGTAAAAACTCCAATCTGCTCATTAAACAGGAGTTACATTCACTAAATATAAAATTTAACAAGCAGTGAATTGCAGAACTTTCAAACACTAACTTTCTATTCAATTTTCCATATTTTTTTTTATTTTATGAATCGTTATTGAACAAAATTTTATGCTTCTAAAATAGCTTAACAAAAATACACAGAATCGATCACAACACTCCAATCACAACACATCGACAGTCTCCCTTCAAATGTCTAAATAATTTTATTTACAGAAACTAAGTGCAGTTTCATTACAATGAAATATTCTATACTAAATAACAAAAAACCAAAGAAATTTGCTTACAATTTGTTTTACGAAACGAGGTTTTTGGTCAGGAAATTTGTCAAATTGCGCCATAGTATGATGTCTAATTTTTTCTTTTTTTTTTTTTAATGATTATAGCATGCACATATTTTTTTTTTTATAAATTAAAGCATTTGTTAGGAAATAAACTCATTAGTTATTATAACTAAGGGGGATATTGATTCCTTGAAATAGATCACCATCATATTTGGCATGTAAAGCAATGTTTTTTGACATGTCTCGTTTAATTTTTGTAAATCCCGTATTGTTTGAAAACAAATCTGGTAACACTAGACTTAAGTCTCTAGTTTTACCTACCTACATATATATAAATTTAAGTATAAAATATGTAAAGACGCATCAACCTGTCGGAATAGCAACAAATATCGTATATGCTACAGATACCATATGTACATATGTATATCCAACCTGCAATCCCTCTCACACAATTTTACATGTACATACACACGTTTTTGTCAGACTAGACAATAAGTAGGATTCGTTGGATATCAAGTGTTTGGCTACCTGTATTTAGCAGCCAGCTGGTCTTTAGGTAGCAACGAATTATTCTTACCATTTACTTGTGCTATACATGAGCTACATACTTATATATAGTATGAATGTATGTATGTTTGTATGTAGTATGTGTTATGGGGTTTAGCGCTTTGTAAATTTCATTTACATACTTACATAAATATTTCAGAGCTTTGGTTTTAATATGTATGTCATTAATAAGCGAAGGTGTGTGACCATGAAAGCCGAGCTATTTTTTTTTAGTAATTCTTTTTGGATTTTCTTATTTGGCTATGATGAACTCATGCATATATAAATATGTATTTACTTTTCTATGTATCTATTTATAGGTATGTCCACAAGATTTGAGAAACATGTTCTTTTTGTCACTTTTATGTATTTAAAGTTTTAGTTGTGTAGGCGTTTGAAGATTTCTTTAGCATAAAATTAAATCCCAAAATTTAGTAGTTGGTTTTCATCAAGTTGCTATTGGTAATATTGTAATTTAAGCTCATAAGCGAAATACGTACAGTAGCTCAAAGCGAAACTTATATTTACTTGTACTTGCCCTTTATTGAACTGAAGTTAAATTCGCTTCAAAACTGCACACGCAAAATTTGTCTAAAAACTTTGATTTAAAATTTTGAAATTTTACTGTCAATTTTTTTTTAACTTGCAGAATTTTTGTGAATTACAAAGTACAAAGTTTGAAATATGGACTTATATAGTTTTTTCTATAGAATAAGCTATACTTTTTATATACAATTATTAAATTAAAAAATGAAAAAAAGCATTGCGAGTAGGAAAAAAATCACTGTACGAGTTTCGCTTTGAGCTACTGTATATTAAGATATTCAAAATTGGTGGAGTCTTTAAATTCTCATTCTTCTTGCCCTTTTAGTTTTTGTTAAAGGCTTAGACTCCACCAATAAAGAAAAATGAAAATAACTGTTTTTCGTTATCTCTGAAGCTTGAAAAGTGTTTTGCCGTTGTTGAATTTTCTTTTGGAAATAAATATACAAGCATTTATTTCTTTAAGGCTGCTAACTTAGTTTAGAAATTTTGATAAATGTTTTTTTTTTTACGAGCGAGATACTAAGCTTAAGGAATACTTTGAGCCAAGAACCATAAACTAGATTTCAATATATTGCTTATAAACGACTACATTTTGAAATATGATTCACAAAAATGCTTTAAAATATCAATTAGGGACTGTGGTGGGTTACGAAGTGCTTCAATTTTCTAAGAAACAACGTTTATTTGACATCAAATTCTACAAACATCAACATCAAATACCAAACATGACCAGCATGTTGCCTTATGCAAACAAAAAAAAAACCTAAATTTGTTCTACTCTATGAACAATCTATCAAATTTATATACCACATTTGGTCTTGGTTTTGTAATCTCCTTCCTTTCATTTTCAAAATAAAAAAAAAACATATTGGTTATAGATTTTATTTTAAATCAACATTAGCTTTGTGCTACAAATAAATATATGCACAGTGTGCAAAAATATGTGTACTTCCGACAGAAATAAATAAGAGTTGCGTTTTTTCTTTTATTTCACTATAAATGTATGTACTTAAAAATGTTCTCTTTTTAAAAATTTTAAACAAGCGATAAAAGCTAAAAGTAGGTTTAGTTTAGGTTTTCCTTCTTTCTTGGATTTCCTTTCTACTAAGAACATGAAATATGTAAATTTTTGATATTCTAAGATCAAAAAATGTAGTAAATTATGGCTAGGCGAGTTTCAGTCAAATGTCTTAACCCGTTCTGTATACCTTAAGATATGGTATTTTATATTTAACTAACCTCTCAAAAAATAAAAAAAAATTCTGTTGTTAAAAGAATACCATCTGAGTTGATATTTTTTCGGGTTTTTTTCTTTTTTTCTTAATTAATTAAAAAAATATAGCGCATTCTCAACAATCAACGTGATTTTTCAGCCACTTTAAACTTGCAATTTTATACTAAAATTAAATGGGTTAAAGAAATGCATATTTAAAAAATTTCCAAAAATTCTCATTATTAACAATAATAATAATTTTTGCAAACTTTGAAATTTTTTACTCAATTTTTTTTTTTTGTCGTAGAGTGAATCATTCTTTTATAAATAAATAAATTTAATTACATTTAATTTTCTGTTACCAGGCTGGTCTGATCTAAATTACTTGAGCGAATAAAACTAAATTATTCCATAAAAAACGAGACGCAGGCAACATTGCGGCCGCCTATATTTCATTTTTATGATAACAAATTACATTTTCAGTATTGGCAAAACTACCAATAGGGATTTTATTGAAATTTATTTTAAGTTTTTAAAGTTTTTTTTTAACAAATTCACGGGTTTAATGTGAAAATAATGTAAGCCGATCAGTTTTTAATTCAATCTCTTGTTTTTTGTCCCTTTTAATACACATGTGTATATCTACACATACATATATGTTTGTATGTTTCTATTTATAATATGATTTCGTTTTTCATTGTTTATGACAGCAAAATGAAACCGACCCTCTGAAGATGCTAAAAATATTTTAGTGAAACGTTGGGCTAAAAAGTGAGTAATTTAGATTTATTCGCACCAATAATTTATATCAGACGGGCCTGCTAATATAAAATTAAATTCATAAAAAAGAAGTTAATTAAACCATGCGACAACTCCAAAATGTAAAAATCTGTACATTCATATTTTCTGAAAATATACCTAGTAAAGAGAGTAAAATCTCAGCACGGTTTTTAAAAATTAACTTGAATTGTGTTTGTGTAGCCTACTAAAGTTTTCATACCACGGCCCAAAATGCTTTCAAAAAAGCAAACAAATTATTAAAATATATGACTAAGTTAAATGAAATATTTTCGTAGAGCATTTAACCCCATAGCTTTCTCCTAAGTTTCGTCTTGATCCTTACTTCAAGAAATATCTTGAAAAACAAATTTTGAAAGTTGTTAGAGAATCAAAATGCCATACAATATCTGTGTGTGTGTGATTCAAATCGAATTATACACCAAATAAAATTACAAATACTTTCAAATACAAATTAGCTAAGCAAATTTTGTTTATTTCAAGGCGACATATTTGTTTTTCCTTTGCTATGGACTTTTATGTGTTTTGTATATAGATTTTGTCTGAGGCCTTTAGTGAAATTTTTTTCTAGAACATTTTTTTTCTCCAACTTTCCAAATTGGTTTTTGCGAGGTGGAAACTAATGGTTTAAAATGTTTTTCGAAAATATTTGAGGTCCGGTTTGATCTGCCGTAATATTGTCGCGCCGCGTTATCAAAATTTGTCAGTAAGCTCATGGGGTTGTTTTTTTTTTTAAATTACATTAATCTTTATAGTGACTAAATAATTATTTCCATTTTGGTATCAAACGGAACATATTTAGCCCTTTTGTAAACAATAAAATCAATAAAAAGTCTAAGTTATTTTTCTTACCTCCATATGCTGAGGACCTGACAAAACTCTTCCACCTGACAATTGCCAGTTTTACTGCGCCTAAAATTATGCAGAAAAAGGGGGATCAGACCTCTAAACCTGACAACTGTCAACGGCTGATAAGATTTGTCAGGTCATCAGCATAAGGTGGTTAGTTGGTTTGCCATACATTCCACTGTAAGTAAATATGGCCAAAGATATTTCGCTTTTTGATTCAAACCACCCTTGACAGCTATCATATGCTCCAGAATTCCAAAATTGCGATTACTGCAAGTGTTTGCAATTTTTGGTGTTAAAATTCTATTGGTAACAAAGTTAGTGAGAATTCTCAGAATATATCTCATATTGCACATGTTGTTTTCAAAATATTTCGAGATCTTCAAAGTTTGACTGCAATATTGAACAAAAAAAATTGGTAAAAAATTAATTATTAACTCAAACTTGCACTTTTCATACCAAATTATTTTGTTTAATTCTAATTACAAATTGTGAGTGGAATTTTTTGATTTTTGTTTTAAATTTCGCACAAAGTAGGAAAATTTAATTAAAACGGGTTTGGTAGAATGAACCAATTTTTGCAAAAAAAAAAAATTAAATAATGAAAACTTGCCAATATGTAGTGGTAGTGGTGTTATAAGTATGAAACGGTTTATATATTTTTTTTTTTAAAAGAATACCTATGTATATAACCAATAATTAATATAAGTCTAGAAAAACCGTGTGCGCCTAATAGAAAATTCGAAATAGCGAGAAATATCGTACATTTCTATTCAGATAGATAAAACCGCCCAACCTTCTATTAGAACCTTGTGCCTTAAAATAGTTAGTATGTTTTATATATGTACTTTTGTAAGTGCCATAGTCGAAGTATGTTTACTTGTATAATGTATCTTAAGAACCACATATATATGTATATACTTATTTACCTTATCTTATCGTTACTTGTACGAGTATAGTTTATGGTGTTTTTTTTCAGTATATTTGCACTCTAGCAAATATTTAAATGCGCTAGAAAAAAATTAAACTGGGCATAGTTTTAGAAGAAGCAAAAAAAGCAAACATTGTGTTGAGATCATTTTATTGTCGTCGTCGACATTTCTCATTTTCAATTACAAAACACTTGACAAAATTTTCTTCACATAACTCACTAACCGCCGTTAGAGCTTGTTGAATTGCGTTTTTTATTTTTTGGTTGCGCATCAGTAGCAGTAGGAGTGCACAGTCTATTTAATGGCCACACTTGGCGGCTACTTTCAACAACAAATGTGTACAATATTTTATGTGTTTTTCTTTTCTTTGTATAGCAAATGTTGATGGCGACAATTGTGCTTAGCATAGACAGCGAAACAGTCTTGCGAGATGAATTTGATTTTGAAATAACATTTTTGTATGAGTAGAGTATGTTCTGTTTTTTTTGCTTCTAGAATTATCACCATCATCGCCTGGTTCCTCTTATCAGCTGAAAATGTTGACAATTTTAATTACAAGCGCCTTCACTAACGGCAATCGTTGATGAAAATTTGGTTTGAGTGAAGTGCTTTTAGTGAGTTGTAAAAATTGATGTTGCTTTGCGACACACATTTTTTTTTGTTATTTTGAAATCAATGCTCTAAATTAGTAAATATACAAGCGCAATTTAGAGCAGTAGGCAAATTTGTTTGTTGCCGACTTCACAAAAAATGAAAAAAAACAAACAAACAAAGAACACAAACCTAATGAATGAGATATTCATTGCTTGTTTTTGTTTGCTGGTATTTATGATGGGTCTTTATGGTAATGAATGTATGAATCACACGCGTTGTGGGCAGATTAAACTGTTTGCATTAATAAATGTACATACATACATATATTTTTTTTTGTGTTTCTGTGTGTGTGAGCCAAATGCCGCGCTTGCGTGTCTCCCATTCATTATCAGCAAATTTAACGCAATGAGCCCATAGCCAAGTGACACAAATATTGTGCCTACTCTCGTATCCCACATCCAAACATACATACATACATACTAAATACTCGTGCAGATTGCATGCAATCTCGTTTTTGTTTTTGTTATGTTCCAATGATTTTCTTGTTTTGGCGGTTAAATATTTTTTTTTTTAATTAGAGTGAGTGCAGAAATGAGTGCCACATACATACCTATACTATACAAAATGCCAGTTGGTTCCGTTTAATGAATGAAATGAAATGCAAAAACAATTCAATGATGTGAAAATTATCAGCGGAAGTCCCGACAGGTATCTGAACGTTCTCACACAAATACATACATACATACAAGAAATATTCAGCTGAATTAAATACTGAATGTTGCGGTTGAAAATACAAATATGTATATGAATCTTTATTGTTTGATCATTACTCTTCAACTAACTTAACGATAATCCAAACTTCTGTTAACAACGTTGAGTTCAAACTTAAAAAACTAAGTATTTAAAATAAGCAGTAAATCTTATTCGAGAGTGAGAGCGAGAAAAGAAAGAGTTTGACATATTTATATATAACTTACATGCATCTATACTAGGGATTCCACTATATGCGATTATTGCAAATCCCGGATTTCGGGATGATTTTTTTTAGTAATCTCAATAACCCCATAATCATAATCATATGAATGAGAATTGCAAACTTTGTACAAATTGAATAAAATCCAGTAAATTTGCATCGCAATTTCAAAATGTTCAATTAGAAATGTTTGAAAACTTTTAGCTATGCAATTTGGTGTCCATTAATTTATATACATAAATATTTTTTTTTTAATTCTTTATTTAATTTCTGTATGTATGTGCATATATAAATTCCATCCATTACGTAGAAAAAAGTGCGAAATTTCAAAAATTGTTTAAAAATAAACCGGAAGTTTTAGCCACTTCATACCCAAAAGTTTTGCAAAAATTTTAATTAAAAATGTGCAAATGTAAATTAAAATGTTGTACAAAGTTTGAAGTTCTGATTTACTTATGTATATACCTTTTATTATATAACGAGCCTAAGTTTAAAACATATTAACAAAAGTAAATTATCATGAGTCACTGTAAGTGCTTTCCAGATTCCGAGGGCTTGAGTTTAATTACAATTTTTTTTTGTTTTTACAAGGAGCTAGATTGCTTGTTTTTATATCAATACAAATTTTAATTTTATTCTGTAACAAGATAACGTGGAAAATTATAATCCAGTGCAAATTGTATAGCATTTGCTTATTTCGATGCTTTTGCACACATTTGATGGATGTCAGGCTATTTTCTTTTAATCGTGAATTAACCTAATACTTTTAAAATACTACTTATACATATGTATATAATATAAATTATATATAAATATAGGGTGAGGTTTCAAAGAGTACTGCTTTGAATTCCCTCCCATTGAATGACTTTTGCTTTAAGATCTTACCACTTCTATGGCATTACTTTTCAAAGTAGAAATTTGAAAATTCTGTCTCCTTTTTTGCCATTGTTTAAATGTACAAACAATTTTAAAAATGTTTGTATTTCGGACCTTAATAACTTTAGATTAAAAACTAATACCTTAATACATGGTTTCCTGTAAAAAAAATTGGTAATACTTTAAGGTTTCCAAAAAAACAAATGTACTAAAGGCTCTTAAGATACTTTTGAATGCAATAATTTAAAAATTCCTCCACTATTTATAGCACTTCTTTAAGCATACAAAATTATAAAAAGTACTATTGGAATCAATATACATACAGTTTCCGGCAAAAACTGTCTTAGAATATGGAAGAAAAATTGTAATCAGTAGGGACAGTTTTGCTTATCACTGTAAAGGTGTGAATTAGCAATTTTTAATTTGGCGCAATTGGGCTTCAATGAACATCAGCTATTGTTCAGATCTGTGATCTATTAATTTAAAATTTTTTTTTTAAATTAACGAGTTGAATATAATTAAAACAATTCAATAATGGTTTTCTGATGAAGTAGCTTTGAAACTCAAAATAGTAAACCCCATTCGGGGCTATCGTTCTTGTTAAATCTACGAAAAAACTATCGCCCAATCCATCACACTACGAACGTATCATATTCTTTACATGTAGCCATTCGTAGCTATTTCGATAGCGCGGATTATAAATCATAAATGCATCAATAATATTTCAATCAATAAAAAATTAAATAAATTTAATTTGAACAAGCACTCGTCGATACGTGAGAATGTTATGTTTTTACAACTTCTATTCGCGAATATATTAAAATATATTACATTAGTTTTCAAGAATTTGTTAATAAAATATTTGAAACTATATTAATTCATTTGAATTAAAATTAAAATTAAAGGTTAATGGCTTAAATTTGATAACTGAAGCAGGTTTGTTTGATTTTTTAAATGATGGTTTGCATAGATTTCGTGTAATAATAATAATAATAAGCCCAACGGTTACCCTCTTTCCCGCCCAACCGACAAGAGGGGCACAGTCCGCATGACGTACGGATCTTTTTTTTTATTTTTATAATTTTTTGTTTGTGCCGAGTTGTTAAAAGGAAAAAGTTTGTTAAGCGTCGAGATCCAAAAATGCTCAGCTACAGAAAAAAAACTTCATCAGCTGAATCAAATATATATTATACCGCCGTTAATAATTTATTGAGAAAGGACAGTACAGCTCTTTTTATGGTGAAAAGTGAGTCCGAAATATCAAAAGTGCTGGAAAGACAGTTGAAATCTTGACATAAACATCGGAAAGGTTGATTTAATTCATAATTGGTTTTACACTGTTTTAAATAAAGAGGTTTAAAGTGTCTTGAAATCCGAGAAGGAACATTAAGTTTAACTTCGGCAATAAGAATTGTGCTTGCGATAGACCCTGTGAGTAGTTTAGTAATGAATATTATGCCTAGCATTTCTCTACGGCTGGAAAGAGTAGGAAGATTTATTAGCTTCAAACGATCAGTATAATGAGGAAGATTAAGCCGAGAATCCCATCTAAAGTCTCCTAGGGCAAAAATTAAGAACTGTTTTTGAATTGATTCCTGCCGTTCAATGTGAACTTGATAACGTGGGTTCCAAACTATCGAACCGTATTCTAGCATAGGTCTTACTAAAGTTGTAAAAAGAGCCTTTGTTACATATGGGTCCTTAAATTCGTTTGACCATCGTTTTATAAAGGCAAATATCCCTCTAGCCTTATTAGCTACATACAGCATTAACATGACTATTGAAATTAAGTTTGGAACCCATCGTAACTCCCAAGTCAACAAAGTCAAACACTTGATTCAGAGTATAGTTATTTATTATGTAAGAAGCTGGCTGAATAGTTCTTCGTGAAAAACTCATAAATTTACATTTTTTAAGGTTAAGTGGCATATAATTTATGTTGCACCAATCAACTAAGCTGTTAATATCTATTTGTAATAAATTTCTAACGCTCCCTTTTTTACAAAATGTGACTGATTTAAAAAACCCGTACTTTGAACGTCAATTTAAAAAAAAAAACACGTACACTTACGATAAAGCAATATTTATGTAAACAAACTATTTGCTAAAAAAAAAACCCCCAGATACCGGGATTGGCATCTCTAGTAGACATTCAGAAGCACTGATACACTTGCATTTCGCATACAAAACCAAAGCGGAAGAACAAAATAGAAAAGGCAAGTGACAAAAGTGTCACACCAACACTTCTCTCACAGTGATCGTCTGCTCTTTTAATTCAATCAATTAAGCGTTAATTATACGACGTGACTGCTTGTCGCGACAACTGAATGAGTGTTCACCTAATATACATACATATTTATAGTATATGTATATATACATATAGTATTACAAATGCATCTCAGTGCATTCGTGTATATAAACTTTACAAGCACTTTATAGTTAAGAATAATTGTGGATAATAATTACAAAAGGTAATATCAATATAACTAACTGGAACAATTACTTTGATAACTTCAAACATATGTACATCAATATTCTAATAGCAGGTAGAGAGTGTGTGCCAATTACGCTAGTTATGCGAATGTGCTAGATTTAGCTGCACTAGGGTGAGTGTACGCGTAAAGTTTTATTTTGTTGTGCAGTTACCATGCAAAGTACTGAAATGCAGACTTTGAAATTTAAAAAAAAAGTTCATCTACGAATATTTTAATTAACGAATTTCAGTGTTCAATGATCACTTTTTTCACAAAAACTATTGTTTCAAATGGAAAAAAAAAATTGTAAGGGAAATTTCTTTTATCAGCAATGCCTCCTATTTAAATGCAATTTCTATATCTCGACGATTCGAGTAATATTAAGTATCGCATTTCTTAACTATAGCCCCATAAAATATTGAAAAGTTTGCTTTATTTAATTTTAATAACTTTTTATTAAATTATAGTATATTCTCGAACTTTGGTTGCTTAATTGGCGCTATAAGCGCTCAATCGATTTTGGCCGAGTTCAACGCACTTATTACGCCAGTCACTCCGTCATCCAACTAACTGGTGGCAATTGGAAATACCAAATGATGGTAAATCCTTTTCTACTTTGTCCTTCCAATGCCGAGGAGGCCTTCCTCTTTCTCTACCGTCACCAGCTGGTATTGCCTTAATTACTTTCAGGCCTGGCGCGTATTCGTCCTTTCTCAGAAAATTTCCCAGCCATTAACGTAGCAGCTATATTTTATTCTAGAATCTTAACTTAATTGGCGCTATAACCTCTTAAGAGATTTTGGCCGAATCTAGAATCTAGAAACACATCCATTTAAATCCAAGTTTCTATTTTTATTCAAATCTTAAAAAAAAGACACCAATTTTTTTCTAAATATGTGTATAAAAATTTTTAATTAGAAAATTTGGTTATTCTGTTTCATAGTTTTCTTTCGAGCATACATTATTTTGCGAATGATCGTCTGCAAAAAAAATATCAAAAATCAACTGTAATTTATACCCACTTGAAATGTCCACTTTATATAATGATAGTGAATGGACGGATATGGAACTATTAGATATACATATACCCAAATTTTCTGATTAAATTTTTTTTTTTAATTTTGAGTAAAATTTTTCGAATCTTTTCAAATGTTAAGAAAATTTGAAACTTGGATTTAAGCGGGTTTCGTGTTAGAATTAACTATATTTTTGTAAAAAGTTATGAAACTTAAATAAAAAAACAATAAGTAAACAAAGTTTGTTAATATCTGGTGATTTTTTATAATAAATATTTAAAATATTTTTCATATTATTCGATAGTACAAACTTTCTACAAAGATTATAAAAATTTAATTAATTTTCATTAAATGTTCAAACTTTTTAATCAGAATTTTTATGAAACGGTTGGGTATGCTTTTTTGCAGTTCGGCTAATTTTAACATAATAATGTGCAAGTATAAAGAGACTAAACAACTATCCTTTTGATTTTTGATCATTTTTTGAAATTTGGTTTGAAAATTTGATGAATTTTTTTTTTTTTGTTTTTTTTTTTTTTAGAAATTTTGATTCATATTCACTTTATTATTGAACGAACAAATTTTTTTCTAAAAACTTAACGATGCAATATTAACACGAAAATGTTGCGAATATTACAAAAAAATTTGCATGTGAATAATTGTTTGAGTAACTGTAAATATGATAGTTATTGTATACTCGCATATAGTAGATATCAAATTATTTGGCTGGGAACAATAACAACATAAGTCGACTTGAGAAAGAATAAAACACTCTGAGCTAATATATTTAATAAAAAAAAAAACAATTTTCGTGATATCGCTACCTCTACAAAATGTTGTTGTTGCAATTTTTATTGGTATTCGCAGCATTTTAGATATACTCGTAAAATATATTTTTTGTATGCCAAACGCATAATCTTCGTCGTCTCTAATTGATATAACTTGTGAACACAGAATTAACGCGTCTAAATAATTGTGTATGTTAAATTGCTTACATGATAAGCAGTAATACATGGAAATGTGCGATAATGACTCTATATATACATACATATATATATAGGAACCTTTGACAAAGTGTGGGGATGTACATATGTACAGTAGGTTAATTCAAATTGTACAGTTAAGTTTTTTAAGATAATTTTTTTTGTATTTGTTTCTATAAAATCTTTAGATATCATATAAATCAAAGTTTGTAACTTAAAAAAAATGGAAAAACCAACGCAGTTTTATATAAATTATTTAAATTTCAGTGGTAGGTAGTTTTATATTTTTTTATGTTTGCAGTTCAATAGTCTCGATGATCTTTAAAAATTTTCTTTGATGACGATCGTGCAGATTTTCTTCCATATAAAAAAATTTCGCATAAGCGTTAGTTGACAGAAAGATCCTTAGCAAATAACAAGGGGGACTTTTAGACCTTTTCAAATTTGCACTTATTAAATTGTTTCAAGTAGCTTTTAATACAAACAAGATTCGTGCCAAATTCTCTACCCAATAAAATATTAATGTGAACGATTTATCGAAATTTTCGAGAGAATAACAGAAAGGAAAAACGAAGAAGAGAACACAAAAAAAAAAAAACAGAACGATTAAAGGCCTGGTTTAAAAAAGAGAAAAAAATGTTTAATAAGTATAAAACAATTAACTGAAAAAATCTACTTTATCATTTTCCAAATGCATGGAATGCTTTGTACTTTATTCTTATACTAAATCTAAGTAATTTTAAAGAAACTTATTAAAGGGGTTTTAATAATTGCTATCTATTACCCTACGATTATTTAAACTAATATCAATTTTTAAACTATTGTTTATTAAGAATTAATTTCGAGTACACCACACTTTTTAAAAATGCTATCGACTTTTTCCGTTCTTTATTTTGCACTTATAGCTTATCTGCATTTCAAACTATTGTTTATCATTCCATAATAATTTTGCACTTTGCATGTGCGGTTTGCTGCGGTCAATATGAAAGTTTTAATATCCTTCCACCTAGAGACACGAATTTCTATACCGATATTTTTTACTCGATACTTTTAAGCCGATATTTTTTGGAATGGAGTACTCGGATCTTAGTATCGTATCGAATTTGCTAACATTTTGTCGCGGTGAGGGGGGCTCGAATATTTGGATATGACAATCAGCTATAATGAAAAAGCTATTAAGTAATAAAAGAAGAAGGTATCTAGGTCACTTTGTAATCTAATCCCTATCCAATTTCAGCTAAGGTGCGCCCTCTGGCAACTCGATTCTTTTAGAGCAATACTTTGAATGAGTACCATATCGATAGTTTGTGTTCGTTATCGTGTCCCTACTCCCACCCAAATACTTCAGTAGGTACTAATTTGTAGTTCGATAATTTTGTGCTATTGCACTCAGCAATCTCTTTCAGTTGTTAGAATGTAACCTTCTTTTTTCGTACATACAGACGAAAATAATTTAAGCATGTTCATTAAAAAGGTCGTGTGTGTCTGTTGGTATGTAGTTTATGTAGAAAACTACAGAACCGTTTGAGCTCAAATGTATAGGATGAATTTACAATAGTGCCCATTGTGCAGAAGTCAACAATTTCGGTGGCACTGGAGTCGTCAGTGCCTAGGAAGAGTAGCACGCTTCACTATTCGCGCCGAAGAGTAAAACATTTCAGATAAACTACACTTCGTAGGGAGCGACGGTATAAATTCAACGAATTTTTTTTATTCATTTCAATCTGGCATTTTGTATTGTAAAAAATTACCATACATTGAAATTTGTCAATATTCTTTTCCGTCGAGCTTAATGTCGGCTGCTAACTTATGAATATTTGTTTGTGTATTTTAATTGTCCGTTAACGAAAATTGAAAGAAATATTCAAGTAGATACTTAATTAATAATTTAGTTTTGTACTCGGCTAAGCTCTCTTTGAGAAGTAGTATGAGTCTATTCCGCTTTTGTCCCACCACAAACCACTACAAATGGGGTCGATATTTTAAATGAAATCATTAGATATGCAAATATAAGCATTTGACATTATTATTGAAAATACAAGAAATACAAGATAAAGAATAAATGTCTACAATGGCGTCACCATTTAGCAGTATTGTAGAAGTTCATTTTTTACAAAAATAATAATTTATTACTTTTAAATTCTCAAACATATTGTATATATATAGATAGTTTGTATGTATGAAGATAAATTATTCGCTCAACGGCAAAGTGGCTGTGGGTATTAATTATAAAATTATTATTTAACAAAAAAAAATATATACATACATATATGAACATATAGTATGCAGATCAATAGAAATTCTTTAAGAAGAAATCGGTATGCCAATGCTAAAAACAAAAGAACACAGTTTCAATACTTCATATCTAATTCCCAAAGTGACTTATACGAGTGCGTAAAATAAAAATTAGTTAGTATACTTCTTAACAATATTCACTCTGATTTTCATGTTAAATCTTTTTCGTTAATTTTCTTCTAAAGAGATATTTTCACTACTTTAGTAATGCTTGCACTTCGGCATGAGCCCTTTCTTCTAAAATTTTCCCGGTGACGAAAATCAAAGAGAAAGGGTGGAAAATAATTTTTTCAGAATTAAATAAATTTGGAAAAGTTTCAGATTTCTGTTGGTTTTTTGATTAAAAAATATTCTCGGGAATTTGATGTATCCATTGCTTACGAATTTTTTGGAGCTTTATTGTGCTTGCCTCATAGCAGCGTTACAATGGAACGAGTATTTTTGAATAAAATTATAAAAAAAAAGTCAAATGGAGAATAACTTAAAAGATTATATTTTGTTTTGAAACGGCAAAACTAATATACATAAATGTCGTGCAATCTATGTTTATTGAAAGTCTACAATTTTCTGATTAAAAAGTTAGAAATTTTGAGATTTTAAAAAAACTTTCCAACGTTGTCGCTTTTCTAATTTTTTTCGCTAAAGCTGTATTGGAGATGCGATATTTAAAAAAATGTTTTCCAATATAAAGTAAATACAATAAGTACTTAATATTTTAAAACTTCCTTCATCTGAACTTTTTATTGGAATATAGTTCATTTGGTATCAAAAACAATGTTATTGAAAGTTTCAAAAAGTGTGCACAATTTAAAAGAATTACAAAATATTTTGCATCAAAATTTAAATTATTTAAATGGATTTTTGGGTAGGCATTTTTGTATGTTATGCCATCCTAGTTTAATAAAGGTCAAATTTCAAGTGGCAAAAATTGCCTTTCACTTTTTAGAATTTTTGAAATTTTGGTTTTTCATGTATCTTATATATTTTATAAAAAATGCTGTTAATTTGTAACAATTTCTTATTATATATGTAAATATTTGTATTATTAAAAAACAATTTCGCGAGAACAAAATTTCAAGAAAATATAAGAAATAAACGCAAAGTTCTAGCAACTTAAAACTTACCCATTATTGTACTAAAATTGAATGGACTATAAAAATGTATACTCAAATAAAAAAAGTTTAATTTTTGAAGCCAATAATTTTGAATTCTTTAAAATGTGGTGCACGGTTCAAACCTTGATTTTCATAGGTTTTGTTAATATATGAACTAAATTTCAAAAAAAAAGAAAAAAAATGAAGTAAGTAAACTGTCCTCGAGTTCTAAAATTAAAATTACACAACATTTAATTCTTATTGTAAAAAAATCACAATGTTAATGCTTTTGTCCCTCACTGTACGTACATGCACAACAACTAAAGTGAATTTATTAGGGTTGCTCATCCCCGACTGGGGTTTTGCTTTGATATCAGATAAATCATCAGAAAATTAATTTGGGTAAAAATGTGTTCGTGTTGATTTCTGTTGCGTTTTTAAATCTAAATTCAAAAGATGAAAAGTATGATTCTTGGTTCTTTTTTCATAAAAAATTAATCAGTTCTTTTGTGAATAAAAGGATCTCGTTCGGTTCCGGGTGACCAAAAATGTGAGGATTTAAGAAGCTCTAGACTTAAAATAAATCATTAGATACATATGTATGTACATATGTATGTAGCCGTATCGACAAACAGCAACTTTAAAGCAGTTTTTTTTAAGCTTTTGATATTTTCAAATATGACACATCAATTTTAATGTAATTTTAAAAAATAATTACAGTGTTGTTTTCGGCCTGTCAAAGGTTTTATAACTTCCTTGTAGAGCACGGGCCGAATTCCATCTTCTGCCTCGGCCATCAAAATTGGGCTCGGCTCCAGTCAAAAATGCCGAATTTTGGCCGAACATTCGTTATTTATTATTAATTTAAATTGTATTATGTTTTAGCTTTAATATGTTTCTCTTAGGGAAAAAGTCAAAGCAGTTTTTCGGATTTACACGATAGCGATATGATTTGCAGTAAAAACGAAAATAAATTATTCATTAAGTAACGAATTGCACACTTTGGTTAATGAACGAAATGAATGAAAAAAATTGCTTTAAAGTTTCAGTCTTCCATTGAGTGTGACCACTGAACAATTTTTCAGTGCTGCAGGCCAAATTGGATGCAAGGCGGTAATGGCGATATGTTATTATTTTTACATTACATTATAGAGTTATTAAATTTCGAGCATTAAAAAAAAAAACAGAGTTTTTATTGCTGTTTTTACAAACATAATTGTATTTATGAAATGGATATAAACTCAAAAAAAAAATATAACAATTTACCTGGATTGAAGAAAACCAGAGACTAAAAAAATAGGAACGAAATGGCGATTAAAAAATCTTTACTACGTTTGCAGAAAACATTTCCCATTTTATTTAAGATTTTACTCATTTTGAAGAAACGTTTACTCAACCGGGAGGAAATATCGCTATTAAAAACAAATCTTATATCAAAATAAGGGAAATTTTTTTTAGGTTTTTTTTTTTTTGTTTCAATGCGTGTACCCTTTGTAATAATAATAATAAAAATGTTGAATTTTTATTGAGACCTACCAAATGTTCGGTTTCGCTTTGGTTAGGTTTGACCCTAAAAATCGATGTATGATCTTGTTAGCATAAAAATGGCTCGCAAATTATCAAAAAAACTCGGTTGTAGATAGCCATAACTTGTACAGGCCCGATCTTTTCGGTTCTGACAAATTACGCTATGCGTCAATTTTATGGCAACTCAAACCATCCCGGGCGTCTTTATTAATAATATTTGCTAGCATTTTCTGAGAGTATATCTATCAAATAATAAAACTCTCGATGGATTTAGCCTACTAAACTGTCCATGTTCCGGCTTAAGTTACATACTTTAAAAAGTGTGGGAAAATGGTCTGAGCTAAATCTAAGGAGAAGAAGACATTGTAAATACTCACGGGAAATATTTTTGTAGAATATTCTACCCATCGGATCCCATTTAAAAGTGTCATATTGAAGCTTAATGCAAGAAAGCTCTCAAAAAAACCAATTTGAAAAGACGTTAGAGAATTAAAAAGGTTTTAGAAGGTCACATTGGAATCTCTTCGAAGACCTCTAACGACCTTCTAGAATGAGTTTTTGTGGAGGTTCATGTATTAAGGGTCAAAACGACAATTTTAGTTGGAAGTTAATGGGTTAAAATGTACTACGCAAAAAACGGTCGTGAAGTTTTCTGTATTCGATTTATAATTATTAAAGTTTTTTTTACAGCTTTATTAATATAACATACTTTATTTATTTAAAATAATTTAAATGTAACAATTTTTCTTTTCTTTCCAGCCACTTTTCTTGTGCGAATCGCAACATGAGTGCCACTGAATACTAAACTAAGCTGTTTCAACATCCTCCAGCACATACATAAATACATACACACGCACACCTAGGAATCTACAAACATACAGATAAACGACACTCAAATACATACATACATACATACATACATATGTAAACGCCGCACACAAAGTCTAATAAGAAGCCGGCACACAGTCCTTCGCATAGAGAGAGAGAAACAAATACGATGAGATTCATTTGGGGTTCAAACACAAATCGTTTTTTTGTTTCTTTTTTTGTAAATTGAAAATGTTGCCAACGGAATCAATGTAACTAGGACTGCTGTGACGTCACTTTTAAAAAGAAAAAATATTTTATTAAAATTTCGAAAATTTGCTATTTTTACATAATACATAATAACATAAATAGCTACGATATGTATACAAATATTTTAAGATATAAGAAATAATTATACATATAGAAGAAGAAAAAAATATTCCACAAAAACGCAAAGTCTACAAAATGTCGGAAGTAACAACAAACAAAAACACTCCATTCAAAATGCCTATAAAATATTAATTACAAAGTTAACATTCTAAAATAGAAAAGACGACAAAACATTGCAATAGTTCAGCAATTTTTTTTTTTTACAATTAGGGAAGTGAAAAAAATTATTATACAAAGATGTAAATGGAAAGGAATCTTATGAATTTCATATCGGTTAGTTTTTTGCTAACGAGAGAAGAGAAGAGCATAAAGTTAAAAAAAAAAAACAAACAAATATAAAACGAAACAGTGTTGAGAATGTATTTTTGTATTAAATGCTTTTGCTAAAAATTAAGAAGGTTGAGAATAATTTTGTATGCAAAAAAAAGCAATACGTATGTAAACTGCTTGTGACAAATAAGCCACACATTTTCATATACACTTACATAAATCAATCAAACAAACAAACAATATACCACATGCAAAAAAAAATTAAAACAAAACAAGAAAAAAAATTGAAAGTAGTACTACACTAAATGATAATTCAATTTTTTTTATATACATATTTAATAAGAGTTGTGATCATTGATTAAGAAATTTATTAATTATTATTGATACTGCTAGCGATTTACAAGTAACTACTTGTCAAGTGGGTGAGAAGGTGAGGGTGAGACGAACGAGGTGTAAATGGGGGGAAAGTTCAGGTAGAGATCTTAAATTATAAAGACATTGCAAATTTAAAAAAAAAATAAAAAAATAAAAAAAAATTATAAATCCAAACTAAATAAGAAACCGCGCAAATAACGGTGAAAACACTTTTGATAGAGAAACGAATACTGCTTCTACAAACAACAACAACTATACTGCTTATGAAAAAGTACGTCGTATAATAAGAACATACATACATGAAAATTATACTTATAATTTAAATTTACTAATTCTACTAAATATAAGCGATTTTATTTATCATATTTTCTGGAACAATTTAATTAAAAAAAAAAACAAAAAAAAAAACAAATTTAGTTGCATATTTAAGTTTAGCGCAATTTTTTTATTTTGTCGTTTATTAAAAAAAAAAACACACACACACAAAACAAGAACACGGTACTACAAAAGGAACAAGCACATTCTATTTAAAAAAAAAAAACTTTACAATGTATTCTTTATAATGTAAGCATGGAAGAGAAAAAATGTATGTAGTCTATAAGTGCTTTTTAAATATTATATTTACTAAACATATTTGCATGTATGTATTTACTTTAATCTATATATTTTACTTTTCTAGTTATAATTTTAATTATTTTAAATATATAAATTAATATAAAATTGAAGACTCAAAAGCAATAAAATTTAATATAGACGAAAAACGAAGTAATAACAGAAAAATCGAGTGTTAAATGCAAACTAGTTTGGTTTGACGTAAACCATAACTGCTTACTTTTGGCTTTCGAATGCCGGAAAGTGAGTGGAATTGAGATCTGCTATTTTTTGTTAATAGGATGATAAATACATTTTAAATATACACACACCCATATACATATATTTAAATACGATTAAGTTAATTATTATGAAAGACGAACATTTGAATAAAGAAGAACAACTGAGTTTCAATACTAGAAAAAAAAACATTGCAATGGTTTTCCTTATGGCACTGATTTCGGGGATCAAATTAGATGATTGCGCAAGCTTATAAAATTAAAAAAAAAATTCTCACCTGCGTTGCTTTTATATAAATTCTAATATACAATGTTGCGCCGCATTCGAAATTGAAGGCAGAATATAAAAAAATATGGAAAAAATGGTTTGAGATATAGCTAAATTTAGTTTCTTTGAGAACTGTAAACAAGATAAAACACTTGATTGTAATTATCTCTGAATATAGATATATAGGTACAGCACCGATTTTTTAAATTTTTATTTATTTATGTAAAGCTAATAATATTTTCTATAAATTGCGTAAACAGAGCTTTCTAATCGGATTATTGATTTAAGAGCTATTCAAGGGTTTATCGACAATTTTACTTCCAGTTCCTTTTTTGAACTTCAAAGAATTATCTTTTACAAATGCAGCAATAACTGCTTTTAAAAAATTGAAACATCAATGCCGAAGTTCTAAACAGTTCAATAAAAGCACATAAAATCAGTTATAAACAATTATCCGCTTTCAAATACTCGCCTACCCTTATTATTTTTTTCTTCAATAACTTTTAGTAAAAACTTAAGCTCGGGCAATTTAAATAATATTATTTAGTTTTCTTGATTTATGCCCTAGGGTAAATAAGATAGTGTAGGTAGATAGTTATAGCGAAATATATTGTATATAGCTTTTAATGTGATGCATTTCCAAACGCTGTATGCTTCATTTTAAGGAACAAAGCGACCTATCGGTCAAACTATTATTTTTGCATTTCCAATATCTTTGCCAACAAGGCAAGTTTCACCTAAGCTGTTCACTTATTTCCATTCTGCAGCCATGACCTCATATCGAACCGCGAAAAAAACGTAAGCGTCGTAAGCATCGAAAAGAAAATTTTGAAAAAATGTCGCTAAAATTTGTGTCGAGGTAAGGGCTCGATATGTAACTAGCATACCGTAGGTACACAATCTTTTTTTTTTAATTTTATTGCGATGTTTATTAATCGCATGGATATATTTGTAGAACTTTTTAACCATACAACTCCTTTTTTAATCGGATTTTTCAGTAGTTTTCAAATAACAGGTCAAAGAGACAAATGAGACAAAAACGGGTTAATATGTGTTACGAAAAAATTCCTCCTGCAATTTTATTTCAAATACCCGAACATTATACTGAGTCAGATTGAACCTTTTGGCGTTATTGTTAATTTTTCGGAGCCAACTTGTTCACAAATCAAAAAAACCTAATTTGGCCGCAAAAAAAAAACGGATGACCTCCTTAGATTGCATCCTTTGGAGGTTTAAATATACCCACTCGAAGCCATCGTTCTGCAAAGAAATTACTCGCAGCGCTTAACAATTCATGAAAAATGTTGAAAGGGTTGCTATTGCAACGAAAAATAAATTTTAATCGAGTGGGACCGTTCTTTTGCTCCTCTAGGGCCATTTCTTTGTAACAGAGTTGCAAAAGAACACTCGGTAGAATAACTAATTGCATGTAAAGCAACAACACTAACAACGAAGCTCACGCGAGTTGAGCCAACTCGGTTGGATTTTTATTTAACTACTGCACAACTTAAGTGGAAACTTCGTCTCGCAGATATATAGGGCACGCTAAGTGGGCGTACAATTTCGGGTTTGAGACTATGACTGGACTGTAGATTTATAAAAGACCGGATACTTTCTTTTTTTTAATTAGCGACGGCGGATTTTTTCCCACCTGCTCGAAGAAGCAAACGTCAATAAAACTTCTTGTTTATACACTTCTTAATTACAGGGTGATCCATATAAGTAGTGGGGTTTCCCCTCAGTTCCTCCCCGCTGGAAATCCTGCAGAAAGTCAGAATCATACCTCCGTGGATGGAAATTGATCACTTTGCGCTTGATCAACGTCGGGAATGAAATCAAACGAAGCGCATTTTTATCTAGGCGGATAAGTTAACAACCAAAACTACCTCATCTGGCGATCGAAAAACCCACACATGATCGCTGAGAGGCCAATGAATGCTCAGATAATGATAGTTTAGCGCGAATTTTGTAGCGGTGGGACCATTGGCCCGGTGAAAGCTACAGCCACCATTTTATGTGGTTAGGAATTAAGGACATGGACTTGGAAAATATTTGATTTCATCGGTATGGCGCTTACCACACAGCCCATTTCACAATCAATATTTTGTCATGTTATCAGCGATATCTTGGCGATACGAATTTGCCACTTTGGAGCTACAGTTTGACGCTTAAGGCGAATATATGTATTACGACCCAGACAACGTAACTAAGGTCTTGATGGGATTGACAAGTTGCGCTACTCCACAGTCAGCCGAGGCAAACTCATGAATGAAATCATCTTCCATATGAATAGAATGGGGACAATAATATACCGAATAAAATGTGAACAATAATATACCGAACTAAATTGATTTCGAAATCACTTATACTCTAATAAATGGAGCTATGAATATACTAAGCTCAAAATAATAGTTCACACATTTATGCAACTTAAATCAATATTTTTGAAACTTGGTTGTTCATAAGGTAAATGTATGAGGTTGAAGGAAAAAATAGCCCTGTAACTTTAAATCAAATTGGAACAAAGAAAAAAAACTGGCAGGTCTGACTTTTGACGCTGTTTATTTCTATTTTGTACGTAGAGTATGAATTCACAGCTTTGCTTATACATTTGATATTCGAATATTCCATAATCTCGGATTATGTACTACTAGTAGTTTATGAGTCAAAATTATATTCGACTTAAGTTTAGCTTAATTTTTCGCAACCATCATGCATTCCAGAATTTCCAAAAAAAAAAAAAAAAAAAAAATCGTCAAAAACACAAGTTCCTAGTATTTTCTTTTCGCGTATAGCTTGTTTGTTTGTACTGGTATTAAATAAGTGCTTATTTTTTTAATTAAAATTAATTGGGAATTAGTTCTGCTTAATTTACAAATATGTGTTTGCAAAGTGCCTTGAAAGAAATTTTGTTTAATTAATATACATACGTACATACATACAGACATACATACATACAAATGAATATAAAAGGCTGATCACACCATCACAAGAAGTAAGAATAGTGCGAGTGCTCGTTCCATATCAAAAGTTTGCCGAGTCGTCGACCGAGTCATCGGTCGCGTGAGTTGGCGAGACAGTCGCTAGAAACTCATTTTTTTTACTGTACTACACAACTCTCGGCTAATGCCGGTATTCTGTAAGCAGTCTCTAGTCACTGAATTGAAACTTTTCGGCGATGAGATTGATTTTGAGGCTATTCACAATTCAGTAAGCCGTCTCAAATCTCTAATCTCAAAATAAAGTAAGTAATTTGTCTGCTGACCCTGAGCAGGGAACAAAGAAATTGAGGAAGGTATTGAACAAACTCGAAAATGAGATAGCATCCGATATGCCCCTTGGTCGTTCGCTATATTTTGCTTAAAATTGTAAAAAAAAACAAATAACACTTAATTTTCAATAAACATAATAAAAGAAACTGTTTGTTTATATTTACTTATGTATCTTCTTCTGCCATTTGGATCGAATGTGCAAATGGATGAGTAGCTGAATTTATCGATTGTTGATAGTTGTAATTTGTACATACATATATTTTAAATAATCGAATCACATAAAATGCAGAAATAAGATTTTGAACGACTAATTTTACGTTAACCATATTGCTTAAATTTTTAAAGAGCAATAATGCTCTTGATAAAGAATTGGAAGAGTACATTGTGTGCTAACGATGAACACATTTTTTCAGTGAGGTTAATTGTGTCTCTACTTATTTTCACCGCAGTCTTTGCCAAAATTTTTCGACACTTTTGCTTACTGAATACCGAAATCATCTCAGGTCACAAAAAATTTCTTTAAATGAAAGTCTCAAATTTAGTGTTTTAAAATGAGACTGACTTATAGTTATCTTACTGTCTCGCCATTCAGTCTCCATAACCTTCTGGTTCTACATGGTTTAATGGAGTTAGATAAAAGATACTTTTTGGCCCTATCCAAATTCGATGGAAAACAACAAAAGGGGTGTTACATTTTTGAGTGGGGCAAAAGATTACAGCAGTATGTTACAAGCTACACGATTGGTATATACATATTACTAATTTACATATTACTATATACATGATGTGCTTCGATTTTTTATCTCCCTCCCAAAAAACTTATATTTTTACTAATTTTTGTTATATTCATTTTCAACATTACTTTAATGGAAGCAGTATACCATAAAAATATTCACATTTTTAGCTGAGGCACCTTAATGTAAGGACATTCTTAGTATAGCCACAGAATCTACTTATGTATGTATGTTTGTATTAATTGTATACAGTGAAATCAAATATCTTGTTTAAATTTGTACGGCTTGTGCCTCAAGACGCACTGCAACAAATTTTTGCATACACAAAGTAATCCGAAATGAAAATAATAAAAAAAAATCGTGCAACATAGACGTCAAGCAAGCGCCGTCACTCACGCGGCTAAAACAAAAATGGTATATGTAGATAGAAATACGTGATATTTTTTTTCTTTTATCATAACGTGCCACAATCTATGTACATATACTTTATATGTTTATTTGTATGTATGTGGGAATACGACACCACAAGCAGTGTTGCCGTTTTGGCAATATTTAACCAAAATTCCTAAACGCATTTGATTATTTTGTAATTGGTTTTTAATTTTAGTTAATTTTTGAATACTGATATTTCTTCCAGACTCACCATAAGAGTCAATCATCTGTTTCTCATTGATAAAAGAAATCCTTTCGGTTCTTGGTTTCCAACCTTCTATTTCCAATAGAAAAAAAAAAAACAAATAAAAAAAAAAAATATTAAAAAAAAACCATGTAAATGTAAAACATATGTACATAAAAATAATATAGAGAACTAACAAACATAAACAAAAAAGGTGAATTTTAGATCACTCCCACCGTGCCTCTAACAGAAAATCTCGTCTAATTCACCATACCTGAACTAATTTGACTTCTACTGATTGATATTTGAATCTAATTAGATCCTATTGGTTTCTGTGTGTAGTGAATCGGACGAGCATTCTTGGCACAGGAGTCAAAACGGAATGCAAGTTCATTGTTATCCTCATTCTTTACTTTTACAATGAAATTTTCAGCAAACGGATGTCAAAAGTAGTGTGGCTATAAATAAATTAAATAATATATGAAAAACCAAATATTTTGTTAAGTGATACGTGTAGAAGACGGGAAAAAAGAAGTCTGACACTCAAATTGTGTCTAAAAATTCTGATTACATATTTTGAAATCTTTGAAATGTGTTGATTATTTTTCAAATTTAAACAATGTTTGAAATTTGATTTGAACGAATTTTATTGTGGAGTAACTTATGTATATTTCTGACAAAGTTGAGTAGTTGAGTGAATTTGGCACATGATTTGAATTTTTTTTTAATATGAGAGGTGCGCGTTGGGGTTTCCGCCGAAATCTTTAATTTTCGAAAATTGTGCTTACTGAGGTGAAACTCGACGCAGTCCTTTATATAAAATTACTTTTTATAGTTATTAAAATATCGATTCTTTTTCTTTAGTAAATTATCGTAATATGAATGGTGGACGTAGTTTTTGTCCAATTTCCATAATTTTCGAATTTATGTTTACTGACTTGAATTGTAAAATATGTATGTATAAAAGTTGCTACAGTTTGGTAAAGTAGTTTTTCAGATATACATACATATTTGCAATGAAACTGGGTGTGCCACGACCATTTTTCTACTTTTTTTTTAACCCATATCTTTATCTCCCAACCCAAGTTGTGGTATGAATCACTTGAGGTAAAGCACTGCTGATAGGCATCACTACTCTTGGCAGATCATTAAGCGGTAAAAAAAAGTGCTCTGCCCCAAAAAAAGGACGAAGATTAGTATAAAAATTAGTTCCTTATTTTATTTCATTTTTCCCCCACGATTTTACGGCTAAAGCTAAGTAATCATCTTCCAAAGAAAATAACGAGAAATATGTTTTATGATTTCTGTTGCTAAAAAAATTAATTTGCCGTTGCTGTACATTTTTTTAAAGAAATAAATACACGAGCATTTATTTCTTGTGAGCTGCAAACTGATGTAAGAAATTTAGATAGGGGAAAAATTTTGTTTTCCATTACTTAAAAGGCAAAACCAAAATTTTTTTGAACATCTTACTTTCTGCCTGGTCATAGTTAGCAGCTATGTCTCAAGAAGGCCTACATAAAACATTGAGAGGAAAATCCTATGGTATCCCCTCGCTTAGGATGGTTCCAATTTCAAATATTCGCTTCATGGTTCAAACTAAATTCTGCAATTTCTGCCTGAGAGAGAGAGAACCAAAGTTTATACACTTCATTTATACTTTTTTGCCCATATAGCCTACGTCTATAATTTGTTACTAGATAGATTCTGTAAAACCGCCAAGTGCTGCGCGAAAGGAAACAAACCAAATGTTAATTTTTTGAAGTAAAACTTTTTTAGTGGCATTGATTTTTTATATCCACCACTACTTTTTCTCATTCCTACCACTTTTTTTTACTAATTTCTACCACAATTTTTACTAATGCTAGTACTACTTTACTACCACTAATTTTACTAATGTCTACCACTATTTTTACAAATTTTTTTTCACTGTTTTTACTTATTCCTACCACTATTTTTATTAATGCTACTACTAATTTCTACCACTATTTTTTCTTGTTTTACTAATTTTTTCAACTGCTTTTATTGATTTCTACTACTATTTTTACTGATTTCTACAACTTTTTTACTAACGGTACTACTAATTTCTACTACAATTTTTACTTATTTCTACCACTATTTTTTTCTACCACTATTGTTACTAATGCTACTACTCCCACTAAATTTACTAATGTCTACCACAATTTTTACAAATGCTACTACTACTTTTACTCATTTCTACCACCATTTTTACTAACTTCTTCCACCATTTCTACTAATTTCTACCACTATTTTACTAATTTCTTCCAATATTTTTACTTATTTCTACCACTATTTTTATTAATGCTACTACTAATTTCTACCATTATTTTTACTTGTTTCTACCACTATTTTTACTAATTCCTTCCACTGCTTTTATTGATTTCTACCATTATTTTTTACTAATTTCTACCACTATTTTTATTAATTTCTTCCACTATTTTCATCAATTCTACTGCTAATTACTACGACTACTTTTATTAGTTTATACTACCACAAACAAGTTTTACTTCTGGCTCGAGCACTTAGGTGCAAGAGTTTTTTTTTTTGTTTGTAATTTTGATCAAAAATTAAATTTCGATTGCGGCAACACTGCTCACATTGCGATATCTGATCTTTAAACACGAGACAAAGGCGTCAATAGAAAGAAAACTAGCTAAACCTATTGGGTGCGCTTATCAAGTGTTTATTCCCATATGTTTATTTTATGCATTCGTCTAAGCTTTATATGCCTTTTCTTTTTGATCTGCTCTTACATAAATACATATGTATATACACGTAAATATATACATACATACATATATAGTGACACACGAAGGTATGCATGTCTGTTTGCATATTGACATATCTATATAAGTATGCATGTATGTAATGTTTATTTGTCTGTGGCTCTGTTGACTTGCCGTTTCATCTTCCTGGCGGCGGCACGTAATCCATATCAAAATACATACACCCAAGTCCGTGGTTTATTCGCCCTAAGCTCGACTTGCCTAGTGCCCGAAAACTTATAAGCGTAGGCACAGTCATTTTCCGCATAGCGTCTAGCTGCACACTTTGCAACGCGCCGCTACAAAAAGTTGTACATAGAGCTCATTATTTACATATGTACGTACGTACATATTCAACTTGTGGCTATGTATGTTTAAAATTTGACTTTAGCTCTTCTTTATTATTACGTGGTTTTTTAGTTTGTGCGCGATTTATATCGTGGTTTCTGGTTTTGTTTTATTTCTGTAAACAATTTTTAAAATAAATATTTACCACCCAATACTTGATGGACATTAGGGGCATCCTTATTTAATTACATTTTTTGAAAGGAATCTCTTGAGTGGAGAGGAATAATTACCAAATTATATTTGTATGTATTTAAATGGTTCACTTTATTTCATCAGCTTAATTCTGAAGTAAATTCCATTTCGAAACAGCCAGTAAAATTCGAAGACGGAAAATACAACTCTGTGTTTTGTTTACAAAGTGTAAACTTTTGAAAAGCCAATAACAATAGTTTAAAAACGTTTGGTCCCTGTTGTTGGAATTAAATTAAAAAACATGAACTCTTTTGCAATGCAACTATTGTGAGAGGAAAAAGGCAACGCTGATCAACGGGTTACTAGGGTGCACTTGAGAGACAGTTACAATCATTGTCATACTTAGAAAAAAATTTGGTATTTCCCCAACTTTCAAATCTAGCGCTTCTTTGAGCAGCGCGACTGCCAAAATAGTATTGGTAAAGACTTTAAAGTTGGTCTCACGCTATTTAACACCATTGCCAGTAGATTCAAAAACTCTGCAACTTTCTCTTCTTTGTTCTCCCTCACAAAATCCCAGAAAATGTCAGGTTTTTCCCGCATTTTACTTATAAGGATATTACTCTGATTTTTTACTATCATTTTACTTCTAGAATAAAAATAAATTCCGCTACTTTTTCGCCCCAAATTAGTTTTGCCTCAGGATAAGGCTGAATAAAAATAGTTAACAGCTTTAATAATTGTTTTTCTATGGTGTTCTCACAGTAAAAAATAGTATCGTCCTCGCGTAAGAGTTTCTTTAGCTTCATATCATAATTTTTAAGTAAAATAATGGCATAACTGAGATATACTTACATATTAAATTTTTTAGTTCTTTAATTTTTTTTAGCGCCCGCCGTAGCCGTGTGGTGTGAATAGTGTTAGTTGGAAAAAAGAGTAGGAAAGAGGAATACCCTTTCGATAATCCCTTTTAAGTATGAAATTCAATCAGGATATGAGTAATTTACTCAGATTTCCATTAGAACCGCATTGGAAAGTTTACAAAAAAATCAGTAAAGTTTACAATTTTTTTTTTTACACGTGACTAACTTCTTAAGTTTTTTGATACTGCTATTTGGAGTTAATATTTCTTTAATAAGTTATGTCATTTACCGCCAAAACTGTGGGCAATGCAACTTTTTTAAAACAAAAACCTCGATATTTCTGTGTCACTTAACAAATTCTCAATCCTGTTTATTTATAAAGATTTAATATTTATAAAGGTTATGTGTCAAAAATAAAAAAAAACTTTTTTCGTTATAAAGTCTCGAGATGCCAAATGTTCTTCAGTTTTGTCCATGATTCAATAATAGAAGGTTGGATAATTATTGGCTTTTGTGCATCTGAGGAACAGAAATTTGTTATTTCAAATAAAATATCAATGAAATATATAAATCCGCTTAAAATATATTGAGACTATTCATTTTTGCTAAGGCCTACATTAATTTATTTTTATATTTTTTTATTTTAATTTTTTTTTAATTTTAAGTTTAATTTTATTTATTTATTTAGTCAACGTTTGACTATTTTTGTACAATATTTACAGTGCTTCCTAGGAATGCTTTTGCTTTTTAATTTTTAATCATTTTATACACAGTAGTTAATCTACATCAAAAATGCTCTACATTTTCCTACATTTGCGAGAGCAAATCCGCGCCAAAGGTAAATTATTCATAGTTTCTAAAAATTAACAAACAAAGCCATACCGAGCAAGGCAGTGAGCGGGAGTGGGACAGCAGTCTAACCTTCTATTATTGAATTAAGTGTTTTTGAGCAGGATGACCAAAAGTTGTTTGCATCATAATAATTATGATAAATTATAAATATTTCGTTTATTTTTAAAGTGAGCAAAGTAGGCAGATAGTGTATTGTTTGATAGGGTAATTGTTGTTTTTTCTTCTCATATTCAGACTCAATAATTTTATTTGTAAAACCATTGCCAATACACAGCAGCTTGCATTTTCAATTTCTGTCCGTGTACCGAGCTAGTTACTTGTTAAGCTCCATAAGAGCTCATTCAGTGGTTATAATGATTAACGATTTTAAACAGACAAAGGATAGACAAAAATTCCAAAAGCTTTCGAATTGTATTCTGATAGATTGGTAGTTAAATTAGCGCATAAATAACTTATATATACAAAATTGGTGTTCTTTTCTGCCGCTATGGGCTTAATTGTGGGAATGCCCATTTGTGTAGAAAAAGAGCACCCCTAATATTCTTGTACATACACACATACATATGTAAGTGTCTCCAAACATTTAATTTTGTATAGTTTTTGTTAAGTAAAGTCCACTGAACTTAATGAATTTCAGCATTTGTTTATTTGTCTCTTTTAGCTTTCTCTTTTGAATTGTTTCTAGAGATCATTGAATACGTAGTAAGTAAGTATGCAGTCGTTGATTGAGTTGTATGACGTTGCGCATGCGCATCTGAATGCTTTTTTTACAAATAAACGATCTTAGCTTAGCTTATCTCCACTACAATCCGTACAAATATCAGAAAGATTGAACTTTAGTTTTTGAATAATGCTCGCCTTGTATAGGTTTTCGAAATTACACTTTTGTTACCGAAATTGACTTGCAGGTTATTCTTCAAATAGTTTACGAAGGCACGTTGCAACTGTTTGGTAAAAAAAAAGGCACGCAAAAAAAAAAGTTCTGTTTCTGAAAGGCGAAGCACCTAGGTTTAGCTTTTCGGTGTGCTAAAACGTATCTAATTTAAAAATTTATTCAACACCCTTAGATTTTGCTTTAGCACCCCCATAAGGTAAAATTTCTAGATAATGTAAAAATGTAAATTAAAATTGTTTCCTACGTTTTTTGGTACGCTGAAAACGAATCTGTGATCAAATTTTACCAATTACCTTTAAATTTTGCCCCAGCACCTTCATAGGGGTCAAATTTTAAAATTTTATGAAAATTCAAATTTAGAATCTGATCCTACGTTTTTTGGTGTTCTAAAAACGACTCTGAAGTTTAAATTTATCTATTACCCTTCTAGATTACATAAAAAATCAAAATTGTTGTCGTTTCTAAGGTTTTTTGAAATGCTAAAAACGAATATGAGATCAAAACTTACCCATTACCCTTGAATTTTGCCCCAAAAATACCTAATACCCCCTTCAAGGGTAAAGTTTTAAGAAAACCTAAGCGTATTTGTTAAATATGTAATATCACAAATCTTAAAAATAAAGAGCATAAACTAAATTTTTAATGCCCCATTTTGTTTTCTTTTAAACCTTAAAATCAAAAACAAAAAATGTAAGACTTCCATTTTCCCTGGCACTAAAATTTGCAAAGTTCTTTTGTTGCTGTGAAATACAAAAAAAATAACATTTTCCGTAAATGGACGTCAAACAAAGCTTTCATGCTCCGACCTAAGATTTTTTCAAAAAAGTGGAAGCAATAATGGAAATAATATCTGAGCGAAATGCAAGATTAAGACATATGTATACATACATTCGGTAAAATTTTACGGAAATTATTTTCGTAGGACATTTTAACCCATTAGCTCCCACTTAATATTCGCGTTTTGGCTAACTTCAAGAAACCCCTAAAAAAAAAAACAAAAAATTGGAAAGACATTAAGAGGTTAAGACATTCTAGAGAGTTATTCTTCGGAAAATTTCAATAGGTGTCGTCTCAGAGAAAACATGTGAGCGATCAAAACTGAATTTTATATAAAATAATAAAAATAATAAAGAGTTTTGTATAAATATCCAGGACTGGGAACCGTTTCAAAATAGCGAACTAAAACGTTAAGTTGGTCGAACTACTTTGAAGAAACTTGAACCGTTTCAGTTCAAATGGTTCGATTTGTTTTTTTTTTTTTAAACTATACCCATTTTAAAAATAATCACTTTAATCAAAATTGTTTGATGAACTGAAATTATTTATAAATTTCCAAAATAAAAAAATTCCAGAAGTTATTGGACCAAACATATACACAACTGTAAAATTAGAGAATTGCATAGTGTTTGATAACGTTGAAAATGGCGGAAATTTTAAAAATCGGTAAATTAAACTATCTGTAATTGGTTTTAAAAGAAAATAAACTTATTTGCCGATATTTGTCACATTTGTTATTACAATTACAATTCGAATATTTGTTTCTTGCGAAAGAAAACAAAAATGAATTTTCACTTAATTGAAGTGGTTATTTACAAAATAGTCCCTCAAAAATTTAAAATATTCACCAATAAGAGTAGTGTTTATTAGGCGAAATTCAAAGTTAAAATGCGCTGTGCAGTCTGCAGTCTGTGTTTTACGGTTCGGTTTTGGTATTTTAAGAAAAAACAATACGGTTCAAAAACCTATTCACGAATTTGTAGAAATTAGATAGTAGTTCTGCTAATTTAGCATTGCAAATTGAGGGATAGCATAAATAAATATTGTATTGTATATTTCAAGAGGGCATGTTTTTTATTTCTAATTTTTGGGGAATTTGCACGTTCCTTGTGTATAGGTGTCGTCTGAGAAGACCTATAGTGAAATTTTCCTAAGAATAGTTTTTCTAGTATAGTTTTTTGATTTCGTCGCTTGAAGTAAGACTCAGAAGGACACTTTTAGTGGGAGCTAATGGGTTAAAACTTACTTACATATGACCGCATTTGCCTTAATCTTTTGTGAAAATTTTAATAGGTCATAACCAAAAAATTCGAGATAATTCTAACAGCTCCCAGCTTGCCAAACGACTACGAATCGAATAATTTGAATAAGTTTTGTTTTGCTGAGGGTGCTTCAAATTATCTTTGGTACAATAATTTCAAGCATTCGTTATATGAAGGAAAGTGTCCAACACTATCATCAAAAATCACTTTATTGAAATTGAATTTGCTACAAAGCAGCATACTTTAAGTCTTTTTTAAATTCCGGATTAAAAAGTTAAGAATTTTAATGACCATTTTTTTAGTTTGGCGAATTTTTATACATTTTCTAAAATTACTGAAAATTAATTAATAAACATAAGTGCCAAAAAGCATTATATTAAATTTGGTTGCCTATGATATGCACAACACTGTAGATCTGCTCCTGGAAATACTCATCTCAAATAAAGACACTTGAAGTTATGTTAATCCTTTGCATTCGTTATTTTACATTCTATTGGAAGTGCAAAACATAAATTAAAAAGTTATAGAGTCGAAGTGATAGTGCTATTTACCTTCAGAATATACTAAAAAAACCCCCGTTCCGTTTTGGAACTATCGCACAGTTTTATGTGCAAAAGAGCTGAATCGAAATGTCTTCTAATTCTTTCCGGGTGCAAATACCCCCAGGGGGTTTTAATCAGATTATCTTTTTCTCAGAATACTTCAGTTTTATAACCATATTTGGCGGCCGCCGTAGCCGAGTATGTAGCGTGTGCGCGCTTCATTCGGTGGGTATCGGGTTGGAATCCTGCTCGGGACAAGTAACATCAAATATTATAGAAAAGTTTTTTTTAATAGCGGTCGCACCTCAGCAGGCAATGTCAAACTTCCGAGTGTATTTCTGCCATGAAAAAAAACTGTTCACAAAAAACTCTTCGCCGTTCGGAGTCGACGTCAAACTGTAGGTCCCTCAATTTGTGTACCAACAACAAAACGCATACCACAAATTGCAGGAGAACTTCGGCAAAAATCGCTTAAGCGGTTATAGTGCCAATTAAGTAAGTATGTAAGTAAGTAACCTTACTGAAAGTGAAATGGTCGTATAATTTTTATTCATGTCTCTCAATTTTTATACTATTTATTTTCAAACCAATCTATATATATATATATAAATATATATATAAATCCGAACATTTTTTTGGTTGTACTCTTATAACTTTTTATCCACAGCAGGGACATAGGCGATATTTCAATCCGTTAGTTCGCACTTGAGTCGAAAATAAGAAAGTCTGTATTTATGATTCGATTTTGAGGAAATTAGAAACGCATAATGGGGTGCGACGAGAAATACTTTTATGAAAAATGGGTGGACTTAAAATATTTGTTGTCTAACTATACATATGTATATATAGTAAAAATTCATCATAGCTGCCTGTTTAAATTTCAAAATCTGCTGAGGAAACCGCGGGTAGCAGTTAGTTATAAATATTTTTGAAATGATTTGTTACTATTTTTTTTTCTTTTAAGTTCAAAAAAATTTGCGTCACTGTTTTGTTTTATTTGGTACATTTTTTTGCAATGTCACAGTTTCTAAAAACTCAATATTCAAATCGTACGAAGAATAAGTTTGACGAATCGTAGAACGCTGGTCGAGGATATTAGTCTCGCTGCAGATTTAAAGAACTTGATTATTCGGATTGAAAAAAATTCATAACTCGGTTATAAGCATGCACTTGGAAAAATTTCTAAATGCACTAGCAATCAACTTTCAATGCTAAAAAAATACTAGAACCTATTATGCACGTATAGAGGTGCAAATTCATTAAGAAAAATTCAAATTGCACAGAATCCAAAAATAAAAACAAAAAAAAAACGAATATATTCATTGAAGCATTCGGTATGACAAAACTAGTAACGCGCATGTGTTTGTTTTGCAGTCAATCACACGTACCCAGTGTCGCAAATTAACTGAACTGCCAAAGTGAACACGTCGGCTGCGGAACAATTTCAACCATTAAAGTGACGACTTTATTGCCTTTGACGGATATGTACGAATGTGACGATTTGGAAAGAACGATACGTTGACGTTGAATGCCCCATGAATTACTAGTTGTATGTACATATGTGCAGATGTAGGTGTATTTGTATATTTGAATTCGAATGTTTGTGCACACCCGGATACATATACATATGCACACACACACATACATACATACATATGCACATAAATCATGTGTTGATTGCATGTAGAAAATTTGGTTTACTCGTGGCAATTGTGGCCCCAAATAAAGTCCGCAACAGATATATTTAGTGTGAAATTTTTACGCTTGATCAGCTGTAAATTTTTGCGCGACAAAAATGTTAAATGAGACGTTTCGTTTTGTGTTTTTATTTTTGTTTTGTTTCATTTACTAAAGTGTGACGGACCAGGTTGCAAGTATGCCGTTGCAAATGCTTATAAAATAGTTTTCTAATGCATAATCACAGCCAAACAAAAAAAGGTCGAAACTCTCTCTAAAATCTCTATTCCCGGTGGAATTATTTATTTGATTTCATTGTTTAATGCTTGTTTCAAGTTTCCACCTGTTTAAAATGCCTTGACAATGAAGAAAAGAAATTTCCTGTTTATTACACAGTGCAAAATTCTGTTTTTCACGTCTTTAATATTAATGATTTTTATTATAAATTATAGATGGCAAATTTGAAAAAATTTAAAACTAATTTTTTATGTTTATTTTTACTAAGGTGGCACTGTCGTAAACTTCTGCCATTTTTAACAGTTTTGTATTGAAATAATAGTTATTTTGTTGCTATGCTAATAAATACAATTTTGAATTTTTTCCAGTGAAGAACTTAGCCTATGGGGAAAATCATCACACTGAGAGTGATTATTATAGCAGTGGTAATGTAAATTTAAAGATAAAAAAAATTCTAAGAATGTAGTTTCTTTTCTATTTTCATAATTTTCCCACCATTTCTTTGTACTTTCATAATATAATTTTTGGAAAAATAATTTAAAAAAAAAATTGTAAAATATTAATTAAAAATATTTATGTTTTAATTAAAAAAAGTTTTTTTTTGCTATTTCTCTTATAAAATAGTTAATATAAAAAAATTTTCCCACGATAATGCTACTGTTTCCACCAAACAATTGTGTACATAATGCAAACACTTGAATTAAATAATTGTTTTTATATTATTCATTTACATTTGCTTTTATGCGGCATATTTGAGGCGCTTTAGTAATTTTGGTAGCTGTCATATTTTCGAGTGAAATAAAGTGATATTATTGGAATATTTTGTAGATAATACTGCGCGACAATTTTATGGAAACTGAAACCAGCTCAGACTGTGTTAATATTTTCTGAAAGTGTCTCATCAATTTAATTCGATTTTTTTTTTAAGTTTTCATGTCCCGTCTCCAGTTGGTTTCAACCAAAACGGAAAAAATGTTTAAAATTTTCGCCTGAGGAAAAGTAATCAATATACAGTAAAATTCCACGAAAAATATTATTGTTGAGAAATATTTTCGTACAATATTTTAACCCAGTAGCTACCACCTAAAGGTGTCCTTTTGAAGTTTACCTCAAGAAACCTCTTAAAAAACAAATTTTGAAAGTTGTTAAAGAATTAAAATTTTATAGAATTCTAGAAAACCCCGGCCGATGTTGTCCTGCCAGCATTTATTTAATAATTGCCCTTTACGAATAGTTGGACAGTTATTTTTTAAAATTTCCGTTTTGTTAATTTAATTACATTATACGTTTAAAAAGTGTGGCAACCCTCTTTTAAATATACCTATAAACTTTCTCCTGGCGAAACGACCGGTTTGTCACCCATATTTTGCTATTTTATATACGACAACCTTCTTTAAAATATAGCAAAGCTAAGCCCTTTTCCAAAACTAGCAAAACTAATAGTTTGATACCCATATTTTACGGCTTTATTTAAATTGTGTATAATGTAATTAAATTCGACTTTTCAAACAGGTGGTAAAATTTTCCAAAACATAGGTATGAACCTTCTCCCCACCTAGACAAACGGCTTGCCATTTGTATTTTAATATTTTATATACATATGTTTATAGCTCGTGTATAATTTAGTTTAATTCGACTATTCGCGCAGGTGACAACCCTCATAGAAGTTAGCTATGAACCTTCTATCCGATACGAACCACTTGACACCCATATTTTAATTCTGGATATATGTAACTCTCCCAAGTATAAAATATACTTTACGACATATTTTCATACATACCAAATATACATACAAGAGTTCCTAAAAATTGGTCGAGACGTTTCGTTTATAAAGGGTGGTTAAATTTTAAGGGCCGATGTTGAATGTGAACCACACCTAAACGTCAAGTATTTTTCTGCATTTCATTGGACATTTCTCAATTTCAGACTAACTCAATTTGAACATGCAAAGATACACAATCGAGCAACGTGTTAAAGTTATTCAGGCTTATTATCAAGAAATGGCAACAGTGGATGATCAATTTTCGAAGAAAATAATTTTCGGTGATGAGGCACATTTTCACCTCAGTGGATTCGTCAATAACCGAATTGCCACATTTGGGCGAATGATAATCCAAGAGTGATTGTCGAAAAACCAATGCACCCACAAAGAGTGACTGTTTTGTGCGGTTTATGGGCTGGCGGCATCATCGGGCCGTATTTTTTCCAAAATGAGGCCGGTCAGGCAGTTACTGTGAATGGTGTTCGCTATCGTGAGATGATAACGAACTTTTTATGGCCCGAATTGGAACGTATGGATGTGGACGATATGTGGTTCCAACAGGATGGTGCCACTTGCCACACAGCCAACGAAACAATGGTTCTATTGCGCGACAAATTCAATGGCCGTGTTATCTCACGTGGTGGCGATGTCAATTGGCCACCAAGATCATGTGATTTGACACCGTTGGACTACTTTCTTTGGGGTTATTTGAAAGAAAAGGTGTACGTCGATAAGCCAGCAACAATTCAAGAGCTAAAGGATGAGATAATTCGGCACATTAACGGCATAGAACCTCAATTATGCCTCAGCGTCATCGAAAATTTGGACTCTCGGATGGAGGTGTGGCACCGAGGTCGCGGCGGGCATTTGGCCGATATTTTGTTCCATACATAATTGAACCACACCATATTATCATAATAAAAAAAAATTACAATAATTTCCAAAATAATTTGTGTTTTATTCAAAATCAACATCGGCCCTTAAAATTCAACCACCCTTTATATAAGATTAGACTTTTAAAAATTTTACTATGGGTATTCTCATAAGAAACGTTTTGAGTAAAAAAATCTCACAAACTTTCAAACTCTACGATGATAAGGTTGGATTTCACATAGAATGCCAGTAATTCCAATACGCAACATTCAATAGAGAATTCTATTATCAACAAAAAAAAGAAAACATGAATCAAGGAGAAGAACGAGGATGCTTTCAAGTTTATTGAATCGAAAAGTGGAATTCACCTTCACCTTCCGCTTCCGCTTACTCGTACTATTATCTCTATTCTAATTTACATAGTTGACTAAATGGCATCTTCACCATTCGCCATTTTCACCATTCGATAAATGCCGTTCGCCAAAGAAAACTTGTTTGAGATCAATCGTGAATGGAATTGGATCGGACCGAAACTTGAATATTACCGATAGTATGAATACGAACACATTGTTTCATTCGTGATAATTTTTCACTGGAGCGAGAGGGTACCAGAAGCGGACCGTCAGCGGCATTATAATTTTATTTGGCGCTTAATGTTATTAAAAGTTCGTTCTTGCTAAATCCAAATATATTAATTTCATATAAAACATGAATTTGAATTCAGAAATGTTATATTGTTTACGTATTTTGATTGCAATTATGCCAAGATTTTTGCTGAGGTTATTCTGATTATGATTACAAGGAGAACATAAATGAGAACGGATATTCAAAATGTGATTGATTAAAGATAAGTTGTTGAGAGTGGAATTGCCTTTCGTAAGTCGGCATACTGTATCAGCGGTGTATTTTGTATTTGCATACAGCAACAGTGGCATGATTTGTACCATCGAGCGTGATTCATAAAATTGCCAGAAATGACACAGCAACTTTAATCGCGAAAAATAAACTTTACATATGAGGAAATAATTACATGGATCCATACTTATGTACACACATACATACATACATACATACATATATGCAGTTACTCACGGTATTTAGTTAATAGTGATGGTATTTTGAAACCTTGCAATGTTTATGTTGATATGCTTTTTTTTTAAATATTGCCAACTTTATAATATAAACTATGTTAATAGAAGTTCCGGCATTTCAGAGCTCAATTAATTTAAAAAATTGGTTGTTTGGAATATTTTGAATTCTTTTCTGTGCAGTTTTAAAGCTAAATCTCACCGTAATCTTCGATAACTTTTTTGCTAATGCCTTGCGTATTTTCTTTCAACAAAAAATCAACGTGAATATATTGCATTAAAATCAGAAATCGAAAATAATCCTTATTTGGATTTTTTCGAATAAAGAATTTTTTGGGAATAATTCGCTCAAACCCAAACTCGAATAGACCGATGTAATCCTTATGTGACATGTTATACAAATCTGACCATATTTTTATTTAGAAGTTTCTTTTTTAAATCGTTACTTAGGGAATTTTATTTTATTCACATTACCGACAGTTTTTTTTTGCTTCTATTATAATCGAAAAAAATTTAAAGTTAAGTAGTATAACCATCCATGTGATCGGAAAATTTGAAATCCAAAAATAACGAGTACTTTTCAACAAAAAAAAACAATCGGAAATTATCGATGAAATTTGAAAATGTAGAAACAGCGTTATAACTTCATTTAAAAATTCAAAAATCCAAAAATTCTTTTTAATTCAATCGAAAAATTTATAATAAAATTATAGCAATTCTTATTATGGGCCTTGTATTCTTACAGAATGTGTTTGCAATTTTATTGAGCTCGATGCCAGTTTTTGTTCGAGAATAATGTGAGAAAGCAACGATATTACAAAGTGGTAGAAATTATAACTTATAAAGATAAGTCATGAATTTTGTTATAAAAATTATAAGTTCCGATCTCTGAATAAAATTAAAATAGTTGCAAAAAAGCATACACAAAACTTTTGGAAAATTCTGATTACAAAATATGAAATTTTGATAATTTTGGTTGATGTGTTTAAATCTTATAAATTCTCAAACTTTAGTCTACATGAGCATGAAAATATTGACTATTGCAAGAAAAATCACTATACTCAATTCTGAGAGTAACTGTAAATCCACAAACATCTACATGCGTATTATATATTAAGTATAATTTATTTCACACATTTTCGTTTATTACGTAAAAATTAATTAATTTATTGAGCACAAATGACCTAAACATAAATTATCTTCGGAAATATATTTTTGTACAGCAATGCAATTTTTTATGAATGAATTTTGTTTTATTAATTGTTTTTACTTATGCTCCTTCCACTTGCATTTAACTTCCAAGTTTTAGTTGCGGACATTTTTATTAATCTGTTTTGCAATTCTCATAACAATTAAATTTTATTGCCGCAACAAAAAAATTCCATTCAAGATTCATTCAGTTTTTTATACGTTCACTTTATTTATCTCTTCATTAATACTATGGCTCATTTATGTATGGCTCTTATTTATATTAAATAATAAAAAAAAACTTAAAAAGCAAGGTTGCATTTTCATACACAAAGAAATTTTCAATTTATGAAGCAGTCAAAGTTTGTTTTAATACTCGTATGAATTTGAACTATAGACTGCAACTAATCGTTACTTTCTTTCAAAATAAAACTCGAATATACTGATCTATGCAATGCTATGTTTTTTAACAGATTTTTAGTTTTAAATCATTGCATAATATTTATTTTATCATTTTTAATTTTTCGATCGTAAAAACGAAATCCTATTGTTGGTGTTTTTGCTTTAATTGCAATTTATTAAACTTGAATATCGATTAAACTTGATCGAGTAAATAATTATCCCAAATAATTATCGAAAAACAAACAAATTATTATAAATAAATTATTATTTGTTCTATTAAGGGTGAATCTTAACCTCGAATTATGTTTATACTATCGGCGTCAGGTTTAGCGGCGGCAATTAATTCACCTTTTTGTAGTTCCTTAAGGAAGATATTCAATAGTTCTTAAAAAGTTTTAAAGTTGTTATATTTTGCAATTACTCAAAACATTTTATGCTTATCCGAAAAATATATGTAAATACACTAGCTTGTGATAATTCAAGACTTTCGCGGAATAATTTCGATAAGAAAATAAACCGAGAACAAATTTAGCCTACATTGGATGAATTAACGTCACAATTAACTTTTGTGATATGACCGCTACTAAGTACTGTTTTTTTTTTTTAATTTTTTTTATATAAGTATGTACGTATGGGTGCATGCAGATGACGCTGGCACAATTACGCCATTACGTATAATAAATATTGTAATATCACTTATTTCTGCTCAGCGCCAGTGTTGACGAATATTATGATGAGAATATTGAAGTACATACATACATATGTACGTTTGATATGTACGAATATATATCCATATGTAGTTATATTACGATAGTCAATAGTAGACAAAGAAAAAACAAACAATTTACGATCACTTAAAAGTTAGCGCTTATCAATGCGTATAATTAACAGATTAAGTAACATCAGCAGGTAAGAATTGTGTTTATGAAATTATAGAATTATAGTTGATACCCGCGACTTCATCTGCGTTGCTTACTTCGTTTTCATCTACTAAAACTGCAGCTTAGATGAATTTAAAAACAATGTCCCGTAGTCACAGAAAAGATGAAGTCGGCTCAAAATTTAGTAGCAATTTTTAGCATCCGCCATCTAGCGGATAGATTTTTCGTAAAAGCACTTCCCGTTACACGCTCATCATCGAATTTGGATCAAAAACAAAGGTTTGATAAATGTCTCGCCTCTAGTGCCGCCTAGCGCATCCGTGCTTCATAAAATTATTCCTTACCCTTACTACTATGAACAATATCGGATTACAAATAATTATTTTATACTTTTTAAATTTCATCAAAATCGGGTCATAATCAAAGAATTTCGAAATATCTCATAAAAGTAATTTTTAATGCACCCTCACGTTTTAATATCACTCATATCGGGTTGTAAATACAGCTTGTCGGAATATCTCGATTCTAGCACCTCCTAACGAAGTAAAACATGGTCTATGTCCGCACCGCTGGTCTAAGAAATATACTGTTCATCGGTTTTTGAATTGTAACAAAGAAAAGGGCTACATTTTTATATACATATATATTATATGTATCTATGTATGTGCATATATTGATATATTCGGAGTTTGTTTTAGCTTAAAAACCTCTGCATCTAACAAGTTTTTGTTAAAATTATAGATATATAAAATAAAATGTATTTTATTTCGAATTATAGAGCAATTCTAAATAAAGCTTTCCTCTCGCATTCTCCATCTAAAATATTTAGCCCAAATATTCAAAATTCTAGTATGCGAAAAATTTTGTAAGATTGGGTAGTTTAAATTATTTTTTAAAATTATAGCATACAAAACTATGAAAAAACATACTATTAGAAATAAAAATCAGAAATTAAATCAAACTAGCATTGGCAATAAATAGGGTCGAAATTTGTGAAGTGGTCAGAAGGTTTTTAGTAAGTCGGATTTCTTCATTATGAAATGAAATTGATGTTTTCGAAATATTTCGAAAGTTATAACCTATAACTTGTTTGGATTTTATTTATTTTCTCGCGATTGGTAATAGCGATTGTAATTTTTTAATCAATCAAATTAGCATTGGGTCAAAATTTGTAAAGTAGTCGGAAGGTTTTTGGAAGCTCGGGTTTCTTTTTAATGAAATTAATTTTTTCGAGATTTTTTAGAAGTTATAACTGTTAACTTTTTTCGAAATAGCTTGAATGTTATTTATTTTCTCGCGTTTGATATACCGATTCTGCTAATTTTTAAACTCTTTAAATTTCCATGAAAAAAGTGGCACAATTCAAGCAGATAGAAGTTATTAACGTGTTTCGCTTGACGAGCAACGGATTTTATTGGATAGATAGATATTGCTGTAGAGGTTTGTAGTTTGATTTTAGAAATCCTTAATAAGCAAATTAAATAATAAAGTTGAAAAGAATTATAAAATTCTTGGAAAATTCCTCCTTTATTGACTTATATAACCTGTAGTGCGAAAAATACTTTCAACGAAATACCATAGCACGTTTGAATTGTGTTGCAAAATGATTAGCTTTCAGTGCCCATTTCAATTCTTAATATTTTATTTGCGAATTTAGTCAGTATGACCACGTATATATTTATTATGTATTTATGTATGTTTGTATAAAGCTTATCGCTAATGAAATATTTTGCTTAAATTTTTTATAAATCAGCGGAGCTTCTAATGTTAACTGCCAGTATTTTTTACATACCCATTAACATGTAAATATGTATGTATGTATATTATGGTGCAACGTCAAAAAAATGCTAAGACTTTTCCACGCAAATCATAGAACTTGATATTAGCAGAGTCGGTATATGGCTCAAATTCGTTTACCTTTCAATTTTTATGAAAACAATGTTTAAAATATTCAAATTTTTGATGCCATGTTAGGCAAAAATGATTCGAATAAAATTTTATTTAGATAATTATTCGGCTAAAATTTTATCCAAAATGCAATAATTCACGAACGATTTATTCAAGAATAAATTATTCGGAGCTAAATTTTACGCGAATACGAATGTTTTATTTATCGTCCTATCTTACGAATGTGAAAGTTTGTGGGTGAGTATGTTGCGTTATTTTTTCACGCCCAAAACGGATTTTTATAAAATTTAATATAAAAGGTCAAATTCAATTCAAACAATGAGTCAAATCATATATTACAATATGGGTATTAAAATAAAGAGGTTTTAAAAGTTTAGTTTCTAAAATGTTTTGAAAGAAAGTTGTCATTTGTTTAAAGGTAAACCAAGTTAAATTAGGAAATCAAATCAATTTTTACAATACGAGTTTTAGACTTAAAATTTTAAGAAAGCGTAATTTTCAAAATACATATTTTTGAAGAGGGTTGTCATCTGTTAAAAAAATGTAATTAAAATTGTAATAAGATTACTGAAATATCGAAATATACGTCTCTAACGAAGGAGGTTTATGAAAGTATTATTTTGAAAATATTTTTGAGGGAGATGCCAGCTGCTTAAAAACTAAATTAAATTATTAAGTTAAAGAAACTAATACGGCGTGGGATTCCTAAAAAAAGGTAGGCTATAGAAAACTGAGTAATGAAAATTTGGTTAAAGAGTGCTGCCACCCGGTTACAAATATTTATTTAAATCGGTTTCTAAGCTTGCGGAAAACAAAAGTATTCGTATAAAACTAAAGCGGATATTTGGAAATATTTTTGATGAGGGTTGCCACCTTTTAAATAACACTGATACAATTTTATTGGTTAAGTAAAATAAAATTCGACTATACTGGCGCCAAACGAAAAAGCTTTAGGGAAGCTTTATTCGAGAAATATGTATATTTGGTGAGGGTTGCCACCTGTTCACAAAATTTTGGCTTTACAGAATTTTTAGGATGAATGAAGCATTACAATACTGGTTTGATCTGAGAAAAATATGGTGTCCTAAATTTTTTTAAAGGTTTGCTAACTGTTAGAAAATTAAGTACAAATTTATTAATAACGAATGAAGTCAGAATATCTCACGTATATAAAAGCCAACAAACAAGTTTTTTGCTAATTTTTCAAAATTAAAGATATAAGCGCTCTAGTGGAGTCAGAAAATAACTGTACTATTCTTTATATCACAGTAAGGTTCAAATTTTCAGCGCAGCTCCCAATGACTAAGAAGATTTAGCTAATAAAGAATTGAAATCAAAAAATATAAATGTCTTAAAAGCTATTACCTTTGGTGAAACTATTTATTTCCCTTTCTGTTGAATTCGAAGTCGCAAGGTTAAAGCAAGTTTTAAATAATTTTTTTTAATTTTCTTATCGAATTTAATATTGAGAAGCTCGATAGTCTTACGAAAGGAATGAGCAGACAGCTGTTTTAAAAACTTGAACAAAGTTCTATAAAATATATATTTTTCGATAATCTAAGAACATTTAGTAAAAATTATGATTTGCTTGCAAAAATGGTTGTATTTTTTTTACTAAGACCATGACACACTTTAATGAATATAAGTGCGGGTGTAAATATTTGTTGGAAAATTTAAATTTATTTGCATATCTATATATGTATATACATACATATGTATATTATATGAACGTGCCTGTTGATATGAGGTAGTTTAGTCGACCGATTACTCTCCACCTCGTTTGAATATCATGCACTGATTTTTTGTCATGGAAGTGAATTCAGTTGCAAATAAATAGAAAAAATTGCCATTGCAACTCATCGCTTACAACACAGCGTGATTGTCATAGTTTAATAGCAACAACAAAGACAATAGCAGCAGCAACAGCAGCTGCAGCAGCAGCAGCGGCAATAGCAAACCAAAAATGACAGTTCAGTGTTTCGTATTGTCATTTGATATGGTCCTCGGGCTCGATTCGATTGGGTCAAATGTGTGGCATGTGAATATTTCAATAGCCAAGGTCAGTGTGGCAAAAGCCAGTCAACCGCATGCACACAAACATACATACATATGTACACATATGTATACGAAGTCATGTGTTGGGTCCAGTAATTTATCAAAAAATTCGCTTAGTTTCACCTCAAATATGCCCCAGGTATGTATGTACGATAATTTTGTAAAAAATTTAAATACTCGAGTATACTGTTATTCATATATTATATTAAAAAAAACTTTCTGCAAGCTAAAACCAATGTATGAAAAATTTAAATTGCATTTCTTTAGTAGTATCATAATTATAATTGATAGCCAACTGATTAGTTGAGCATCGCTTTCTTACAGCATGTTTAGTATTTACATAATACAAACATATATGGGAGCATTTAGATTAGTTCTATTCTGCAGTTTCTGTGACTGCATTCAAACTTGAACCAAATGGATTGGATGAAGGACATCTGAACTTTTGAGCGGGCCCATTAACTTAATTTATGGCTAATTCTTAATTTATGAGCAAATTGTGATGAAATTAAGTCATTTGGATATGTAAAATCTATTATATTTATTTTATCATAAATCAAGAACTAAATAAAGAACAAATCAGTGTCTCGGCTTAAAATTGTATCGTTAATGATACAATTGTGTCTTGTTTTTATTGCCTCTAGAAGCTTTTTTTTTGTGAAATTTTCAGAACATTATTAAAAAAATATTCCATTAAATTGAAATATAATAAACATGTTAACAATCTCTCACATTTTTTTCTTTGTTCAAGTAACTAAGCAGCACGTTTGAACGCACTTTATATGTCTGATGATGATGATGATATAGTATCTTTACCATCAACATAAAACAAAATTACAGGCTTGCTTTGCATTTCGATTCCGATAAAAAAATTTTCGGTTTTTGCCTGTGACTAGTCGGAATGAAAAGTTATTGACAAAATAAACCTAGCCATATAAGCATATGGTGTTTGTGAGCCAAACCTTTTTTATTTAAAAATCATATTATTGGGAAGATTCATAGGTCTTTATTGCTGTAATCTGTATTCAATTTGATAAATCTGTATGAGAAAATTTCTAATTAAAAAAACTGAGATAAACGTATTCTCCATTCGAATCATCGAAAAATTCTATATTGCCGTGCATCACAAATAATATTAAAACTAAGACTTTCGTGTTCGTGGCATTAGTAAATGTTTGAAAAACATTATAAAATACATTGGTGATATTAAATTAATTCGTTTTGCAGAAATATGTTTTTTTGAATTACAGTATTTGTATGTAATCCGCGACTGGTAGCAAACCCTACGATAATATCATTGATACCAGCTAATTCTATTTGTAAAGAAACTTCATTAACTAATTCGTAGCATGCCCACGCGTAATTTCAGCTAATAAAATACTAGATTTTTCAAGAATCGTAAATAATTGGCAACCGCTGTTCAAACTGATTATCGACTCGAAATGCAAATGATTCAACAACTATACAAACTCATTCGGAATCAGGAACACCATCACCAAAACTTAACTTTTCAAACCGAATCGAAATGCAGAACAGGCCTGAAGACAAGTTTCTTTTAAATAGTGGTCGCCCTTCGGGTTAACTTCAAAAAAACCTAGCATATAATATATATGTATATGCTCTGTTTTCGCGGGCATAATTCGAGCTTGGAAAATTGCTTGGACAATTTCAGTTTAACATCAAGTATTTTTAAATAAACAACCAAATCAAACAAACATTTGTCATATATAATATTTTCACAAATTTCATGTCCCCCGAATGTGATGCTAAGTGGAAGTGGCCTATACATGACCGTGGGGTTATTCACCGGCCTCATATCTATCGGAAACCATGCGATTACGATGGGCTTTCTCATAAAGATTTCTGTAGAAGTTTCAGAGACGAAGAGAAGAAGGAAACTCTAAAACATCCATTGTGTGAGTGCCCTGAACTCTGGAGATCATGGGATAAGAATTCTTCGAGGTTCTAAGTGACCTAGCTGGGTTGAGGACGTGGCAAATGCTTAGATTCACAGGCATCACTAGTTGGATCAAAAAGTAGGGAACGTCTTTGCCACTTACCTTTTTTTTTTTAGAAAATTCGTATCACACTTTAGGTAGACCCAATCGGTAATGATTTCACTGATCTTAAAAAATTAAAATTGCCAGTGTTCTTCGGTGCTACAGGGAAATTTTTCGTTTTGGTAATTTGGTACCAAATTTTTTAAATTTTGCCTTTTTAGAATGGTTTTGGTAGCTTGGTGGTTATTAATTTTTCAATTTGGTAACTTTTTTCGTTTTTAAAGTTTTTGTCGCTATGCCTCAGAAATTAACTTGTTTGCGTCACAAGTCATTTTAATAACGCACAGCTTGGAAGAAATTAAATACAAGAAATTTTTCGCCGACCCCGAAAAAAAATTCTTAGGCCTAAGTTTAGTAGAAACAAACTCAGGACAAGGCCTGAAGGCTGCTGCCCGAAAGGGGCCAAAGGTATTACCACAGTTTGCCAAAGGAACGTTAATTTTTTTTTTCGTTATTAGCTCTGGTGTTAGAGGGAAAATACCGTGGGTCGCTTCATCTTTTGTATTACCGAATGCATACGGCTTATGGGAGGTCTCCCGGGCCCGAAAAGCCAACCTAATCTAATCAAAGCTAACATAAAAATTCAACAAAATTGCTAAAACTGTCATATTCGACTAAAGCTACTTTTCAAAACGAACAACATTATATGTATGTATGTATATGTACATTTTTTGTTTCCCGTGTAGCAACATCAGAAAATGCTTGTGTTTATTTTTATTGTTCGCAGTTATTTGATATGTTGCTGATGAATAGGAAAGTAAATTCACACGTGGGAAAAATTTATAAATCGCCGACAGTGTGCCATAGTCAAAACGCTGTCACAATCAGATGTGGCAGAAGGCAGAATCGCAGTTGAGCCATACCTACCGCTTTAACTGAGCGATTGCACCTTGTATCTATTACATACAGCTTGTATACACACAGACGTACATACATACATATGTACATACATTCTTATGTATACAACAATGAATATTTATTTCCTTTGCGTAAAAATTTTTAGTTAACTTGGTACTGAGTACTTTATGTTTAGCTTTATTTATTGGTATAGAATTTTCGCTTGAAGGATTTTTTTTTGCAAACAATACTAAATTTAATATACTCATCCAGGTATATTGCATGCAGTTTGTAATATGATTTTGTTATTTTAGAAATGAAAATGTATTTATGTACATATGTATATTCACGTATATATTGGTAAGAATAAATGACGCTCAGGTAGCACATTTGAATAATATCGGCTTACAAAATAAAGGTATACGAGTATATATTGTGGTGATTGAATTGATATAGCTTTGTCTGCCTGAAGAATATCAAACCAATATGAACAAGTAAGAAAGAGTCTAAGTTCGGGCGCAACCGAACTTTAAATACCCAGCGCAAGTATTTATTTGAATTGAACATTACTTGTTGTATCCAATCAAAAAAGTTATACAAATAAATTAATGTGAGCCCTTTATAGCCTTGCAAAGTACTCAACCGATTTTTATATTTACCGTTATATGAGAGGTGGGAATGTGTTTTGTGCCATTTTTTTAATTTTCAACCAAATTTGTTGGCGAAGTTTTTGAGATCTACCCAAATTTTGGCGTAGAATACGTCTTACCTTACGGTATGGGCACCAATGTCAGGTTTTTATTGTTGTAATCTCTATTTCTTTAATTATAAGGAAACGGCTCGATTATTTTTTTTTTTTTTTTTTATAGTCAAATGAAGATGTTAGCTTTCGTTTGACATACATTTCATGTTGGTTGATATCTTCCTAATATTTAAATTTCTCAAATGAAAATTGTATAAACACATGCACACAAATATGTGTGTGGTGTTTGGTTGAGTGTTTGCTGTTGGGCGATTTAAATGTACTCGTGCAGCCCTTTCTTTGTATTGCATAATTTTAGGCGGGCAAGTTAAAGTAGAGTAAAAGAAGAGAAAATGCTGCCAAGCACTGCCAAAAAAATAATAAAATGGATTCGCGTATGTTATTTATCATTTATCTTTACTATTGATAACAGCCATTGACTTCGTTTTTCCGAGAAATTTAATTGATAATTTAAAAACATTTTTATCCTATTTTTCCTATCATAAGCTTATGTATATCATCCAAAGTAACTATCAAATAAAGAAATTCATTTGCTTGTATTATTTATCATTTATTGTTACATATGTTTTCTGTCTTATCGGATGGCGTATTCTACGTTAAACTTAATGGCCGTGTCTCTGACACGGCCTGCTTCTTTTTTTATTCTGCTAAAATTTTAGCGATTTGCCTTTAATGCTGGCTTAAATATCGCGTGGTTTTGATTTTTGAAATTTTGCCTTAAACGTGGGTTTTGTGCGATTTAAAATTTTTCGAAATTTAGATTACTGCCTGTAATCTGTGTACCAAATTTGGTAAAGTTTGAACAAGTCGTTTCGGAGATAAAAGGTTTTTTTTATAAGGTCGACGGCGTCACTCCTATTTTCCAAAAAAAACGCGTATTCCTTTTTCCAGCACAATCCTATGTCCCAAGCTTGCGTAACTTAAATTTACTGGTTACCGAGATATTGCAAAAATTTGGTGTGTTTATTATCTGATTTCAACTATTTGCAATACTACAGTACCTTGGACCCAGGGAAATGTGTGTAGCAAGTTCTCAATATCTCGATAGCTCAATATTTACTCGAGTTATCTGACCCACGGACGGACGGATGGACAGACCAGGTTAACCAAATTCGCTATTAACTCTAAGAAGTTTAGTATATATATGTATCTAGCTCAGTTGTTTTATGCTGTTACAAACAACCGTTAGGTGAACAAAGTTATAATACCCTGGGCACCACTGTCTGAGGGGTTTAAGAAGTGTTCTGCGAGATATTATACGCCATGTGTCTGTAAAAAGAAAGTTATGCAGGTTTCTTCGAATTACACCTAAATTTATTATTAAATTATAATTATTAATTAATTATATACGTCCATATATTTGTCTGCATAAGAAGTAACTTTCGCACATTTTTACGATTATCTGAAGTTTAGAGTCAGAAGCTCAATTCACGATTAATTCATTTCGTTCTAATTAATCGTTATTCAAGAAATTATGAAATTCAAAGCGTATTTTTAATTAGAAACGAAATTAGAAATTCATCCAAAGCACATTAAACAGATAAGAAGGGGAAAAGATGGCATACAAAAGGCTACGTGAGGTTTTTCTTTTGGTCCCTAGAACGTCAAAAATAGTTTGTCCACTACTGTGCATTGTGGTCCACAAAGGTCTTGGAACTTATACTAAATTTGTCTGTACTCTACTCTATTATAACAACAAGTTCTCCATACGTGCCCTGGAAATGGATGAGTGACGTTCTGAAATGACAGCAGTAGCCGCTCTTTAAGAAACGCAACACGCGCGTAGTTCCCCAGCCTCGGGAATTGCGCCGCAGATAAGCTGGCTATAACCGGAATTGAATTATCTTCCGTAAACGTAATCGATATCCCTAACCGCGAATAAAACGTAAGATACATATTTTTCAGAATTTTATTTTTGATACAGAAATGCTCCTAGAGCATGTTATTTCTGCATCAAACACAAAATTTTGAAACAAATGTCGCATACGTTTTTTTTCGGGGGTAGGGCTCGACATGTCAGCTCATAATACGTTGTTACGAAAATAATTAACCATTTTGTGAGCACTATAGAAATACTAACTCTATGATTATGTTAACCTAAAGTACCTTCATCGATCTGACTAAATTTTACTTCAGTTCCAATAAAATTGAAGTAAATGTTGAATTTACGACGATTGTAGTTCAAGGCTGCGTAAAAATTTTTACTATCTCGTTTTTTTTTTCTTTTTTGTTTCTGATTGACCGACTCGGTCTACTGTGCGCCACAACTACTTGCCATGCAAAAGTCAACTCTTTTACTACTTATCATAAGCAATCAGCCTGTAAATCAATCAAATGCAATTAGGATACATAATATTTTTACAAATCTTTTTATCACCTTTTTATTGCTAAAAATTACACCTAATAGCTAAATCATTAATACATAATTATTCGTTTACCATTTTCATAATTCCAATACTAAATATTTACCTGTTACAAATGCAATTTGATTATATTTGAATAAACTACATATGTGAAAACAAATATGTACATATATATGTATGTATGTATATAATACGAGTATGTGTGTGTGTGTAAATGTTGAACTTACATATCTCGCATTTCACATCGGGCTTCATTTTACTTCAACATTGATTTATACGCCTGGCAACATATTAAGGATCTGAAGAATTGGCTGAGAATTCAGTAACCTACCATTTTTGCGGTGCTGTATACGAAAAAAGACGATATGGTGTATAAAATAAATTTAAAAAATTAGTTAACTGCAAGCCATAAATTTAAAAGATAATATCTACAATTTCAACGTCTTCTCATGTGAAAAGTCAACCAGCGACAAAAATTCAAAAAAAAAGGATTAAAATAAACAAATAAAGAACAGGAAAGAAGTTGCGAGAAAGCAGCACAAGTAAATAATATGTATTGGAATGGAATGAAGCAGTGTTAGTAGACCGCTCATAATGAGCTACATATATTAGGTGGCATAAAATTAAGAAATGTTTTGTTAGTTGAATTTTTTTTGCATATTTTACAAATATTTCTAAACAGCATATTAATTGTTGCTAAAATAAATGAGGTTGAAAAAAATGAGAGACTATGTAATAGGTCGAAAAGTTTTAGTTCTTTTTTAATATGATCTGATTTATACCCGAATGTATCATAGAGCTATCTAGAATTCAAGTACAAAATCTCAATTCAATCTATAAAGCCACATTCATTGACGTAGGATAGGAACAAATTGTTGTAAAAATTATACTATCAAAATGGAAGACTGCTGTCAATCAGCATAAATGAGGTTAGCTTAAAATGTTAAAGAGGCTTTCAGAATATTTATTTTAGGACTTTTATAATAATTTTACTAAATTTTGCGGGTGATATGATGGGCATGATATAAAATATGTTTAGTAAAAAGTTAACTTTATGGAAGGATTATTTTTTTTGTTTTTCAAGCAATAAAATTCTGATTACCGTGATGTGTTTCAATATTTATAACGCTTTTCATGTAAAATGTTTAAGTAGATTTTTTAAACATAGAAACAGGTCATACTGAAACCAAAATCGCATAAAATAAAGTTTGAAAAATGTTATAGAATTAACACTAAAAAAGTTCTCTGTATTGAAGAAAAGCAAGAAGAAAAAATTACATTTTAAGCAAATCAAAAATGGAAAATTTTTCTACGATCCGGATATGATTTTTTTTTTTTTTTTTTTTTGAGTTCAATCATATCAGTACATCAAAGTTTTATATCATAATTTTTAAAGTAATATAGAGTTCGTAGTTTTATAATTAATTAAATTTTATAGCAATAAGGAAATAGTTGGTGAAAATTCTACACCATTTCGAATTGTAAATTAGAAATAAATGCGAAAACTTCGTTTGAAAATAGGAATAGTCAGTTGTAAATAAGATTAGTAATTTTAAATTGAGAAAATTAAATCAATTTAATATACGAAATAATCAGCGATTTCAGTATTTAGAGAAGCTAGTGGATGAAGTAAAGGCCACTACTAGAGGAGTAGAATGGGCAAGGGCATTTTAACAGATATCATGGTTCAAAATATGCACTTAAAATATTGGCACATAAAAAATCTTTTTATTTTTTTGCTTGATCTTTGCAATTGAATATTCGTATTTTCAATTGGTACTTTCTTATCACCAAATTTGAGGCTTTTCCATTTAAAATTGACTATTTATTATTTTGAACTGATGGTTTTTCATTTGCAATTGGAAATGTGTTGTTAATTCTTTTAATTTTTGTTTACTGGGAGTTTTCATGTAACACTGAACGACGGAAACTATCTTTTGAAACTTTTGAATCTTTGACACACACTAAAATTACTAGATATATACTGAAAAAAAAAACAAAAGAAGAAGAAGCTTTTTCCTTATTTTGATGGAATTGCGGTATTTTCTTCCGATATAGTAAAAGTTTCTTCAAAATGAATAAAAATCTACGTAAAATTAAATATTTTGCAAAAGTTGTTAAAATGCCTTATGTGACATTTCATTCCTATTTTCTTTTTTCCGATAACTGCTTTTCTTCGATCTAATTTTTTTTGAGTCTACATAATTTTCACCAAATAAATTCATAGGAAAAGTTTTTCCAGATATTGTTTTCATAAAAATATATACAAAATAAAAAAAATGGTTATTTTTAAGATATTAAATCTTTCATGACAGCAATGTGCCTACCGAGGCAAGTAAGACACATTTTATGAGTAATTTTGGGTGGCTATACGAAAAGTGGTTACGCTAAAAATTCGAAATATCCATAACTAAGGCTTCAAAAATGTGATTTTCTCATTTTTGAATGAAATCAAATATCAAGATATTCAAAGCCTGAAAAGTACAGAAACGATTTCAATATGCGGAATGAAACAAAAATTATGTCAATCACAGCGAACGTCAAACTTCTCCTAGAGGTTCACTCCCATGATATAATAATAGAAGGCTGTCTCGCTACCGCTCACTACCTTACCTTGTGTGGGTTTTATTTTTTTATTTTTTGAAACTACTAATAGTATAGCTTTTGGTAATATCTTTTAAGCTACTTTATGTATTTAATTCATTTTTTTTTTTTTAAAGAACAAATGGCTATTTCTAAAACACACAATAAAACGTCAATAACTATCCAACCTTATATTATTGAATTACGTTCATTCTGGAGCACATTAGACAATGGACAACCATTCCGCAAGTTCCCCAACTTCTATTTTCCTTTTTTTCTACAGTTCCTTCCTCTATTATTCTTCTTTCTTCTTTCCGCCACTCATTGGTCCACCATTTAAAGCCATAGTTTTAGTGATTGACGATCTTCTGTTCTCCTCTTTTCTTAGGATTAACTTCTTATTATCGATGCTTGGATGGATTTATATCATAATCAAGAGCGGGTTTTCATCCGCCCAGGTGTATTCATGAACTTTTATAAGTTCCCATAGCATTTCATGGTCATTTGGTCGAACAGAGAAAAAATGAATCTCATTGATCGATACTGTATCGGTGTGCACTGCTTGAACTTGAGTCCATAAAATTCTAACAAGAGTGTCAAAGTTTGGGACAACATGAGCGTATTTCACTTGATTATCAACTGTTTTCTTCATGTAACTCCATTACCGTTTGTTGGACTAACTCCGTGTCCTGCTTGAGTGATCTATTTGAGAATATTGTTGTGGAAGTTATTGATAGATGTCCGGTGAAACATTTTCCGGCTTCTTTATATTTAAAAAATGCGCGAAGTATTGACAGTCACTCTTGAAATTAACAGAGAACGGATAGGGTTTGTAGCAGTAGACTAAAAAAGATAATATTTATTATTTCAGGAGAAAAAGTTTCCCACCACAATTCATCCGTAATTGTCAACGATATAGCAGAGAGACGTATCCACGGTATTGGAGTGCGGTTCCGAGACATTCGTATTACTTACTATTTTGAGTACTAAATGCTAACAAATTCCTATGAAACCATCAGGTAGAAATATGAATATTCAAACATATGTGTCCCCATGTCAAGATTAATTTTAAAATTTCGCTTAAAATAAGAAAACTGATTCAATGTTACCTTACGGCCTCGGAACTACCAGTAAGTGAGTGAATATATCTGAAAAAGTGGCATCTCTTCCAAGTTTTGTTTTCTACAGTTAATTAAAGTAGTTGTAGATGTCTCCTTGGGTAGAGAAATCACCACAGTATCGACATTTGAGACTTGTTTTTTACTGTTTCTAGCTACTTTGATTTCACAATTTCTTATCTATTTGTATAGAACGAGTTAGAGTAACAAAATTGCGTGGCCAAAGAAATTACAATCTCTCAAGAAACGCCCATAAATCAAGGTTTCAAACTTTATACGAAATTGATGAAAATTCAACAAACTTCAAAAATTTAATATTAAATATTAAAAATGTTTAAGCAGAATTTTAACAAACTTTTGGTAAACAGTACACCAAAGTGTAAGTTTAAAGTATCTTAAGATTACCATTGATTTTTATGAATACTTTTTTGCTGACGGTGTTGCAAATTTTTTGCCATAGAACTCAAGAACAAAGTTTATTCAATTTCAAAAATTGTGCTTAGTGACATGAGCAACCCTTCTGTGAACTTTTTCTTATCTACGTACATACATACATATGTAGAGGCTCTTAAAGAGTTCGAAACCCGACCGCAAAATGTATATTTTTTAAATACACGTCTGTGGTTTCGCACATAAACATAATAACTCTATTTCACTTTTTACAAAAATGAAATTTATTCTTTTGAAAATATATTTTTTTAAAAGTATGGGAAGCCGAACTATTGGAAATGGGAGCTAGCTTATTGATTTTATTGCAATAGCTGTCGTTTACAGTCAAATCAAAATTTAAATTCATTGCATCAAATAGGTGAAAAAATCTGAGTCATACTAAAAAATGAACTCAAGATTTTTATACCTGACACCGCAGATATTGTACATATGTATGTATTTTTGTACTGAGATATTTCATATTTGAACAAATTTGCGTATGCTTTTATGTCCTACTCTACTCGTAAAAGAACTAATGATACCTTTTTAACTGTCTGTAGTGCTAGGGATTTTAAATAAACCAATGCAAAAATTTTCGCATGATTACCCCCCAAGTGGCATGCGAACTCGGACTTAAGTCATGATCAGTAAGAAAACAAATACAAATAAAAAAAATTCAGGGAGCTTCTAAAAGCCAAGCAGTTCACAGTCTTACGCATTTGCCGATTTCGTTATTTTTTCATGGTTTTTGTTTGTGTTTTGTTTCTTTTTTTTTGCTATAATAAGAAGCAGCAGCAACAACCACCAAACGGTAATAAAAACAAGAAACATTTATGCAGCATTCAACATGAAGGACTGTTATTCAAATTGATCGCTGCCGCATATAGCGTGCCACAATGGAGAAGCACTGAATCATCCAGGCGGTTTAAGATGAGTATCAAACGATGCGATGTGGCAGCGCGAGGAAGAATATAAACTGCAGAGGAAATAAAATAAAAAGAGTAGAGGCAGCACGGCACATATCACATGTTGGTGAAATGGACTGTTGATCTTGAAACAGGCGCAGCCATACTACAAGCACAACAACATGCAGCTACGCAAAGACATGATAAGTAGAGGCAGAGGCTCGTACATCGCAACAAGAATGCAGATATGTATGAAAAAGGCTTAAGAAACCCACACACACATACATACAAGCACACATTACATTGCATATGTACGCATGTGTGTGTGCATTCATGTATAAGAAAAAATGGAAATTTTATACAAGAAAAAGTCTAAAGTCAAGTTTTTAGCTCTGCTCCCGCGATGGTGTTTGATGGTTGTTTGACTTGGATCTCGTCGACGCTATGTGGGGTTTGATGTGCGGCTGCTATGGTTTGGTTTAGCGACTTGAACCAGGCTTTGCAACAACGTAGTCGGCGACAGTAACAGAAACAGAAACAGTAATAGCGCAATAGCGGCTGGGACAACGACACTTCCACTCCATATGAATAAGAATTATGTTGAACGAGTTGTAGACAATGTCACAGAAAAAACCAAGTTAAAAAGAAATAGATGACGGAGACAAAAGCTTAAAAAGAAAAAAGAGACAACAACTACAAAGTACGCAAGTACAACAATAATAAGTAGTAAAGAGAGAAAGAGCAGGCGGTCCAGGTTGGTCCAACAGACTGCAGATCTCTACAGGGAAGCAGAAATGGCAGAAAAGAAAAACGAAAGCCAGACACTCACCAGCCAGAAAATATTTTCTTAAGAATACATCAACGGTAACTGTGCATGTTTGTGTGCATACATACATACATACATACATACATACATACATATGTATAATAAGTACATATATGCATGTCCTATCAAATGATATACAACTTTACATAGACGGTTGTGGAATCTTCGAACATGGTTCTATTTATTAAGCTTGTGTTTTTTTTTAAATTCCCTCTTTTAGGTGGAGGATAGTTCCGTTTTGCAGTCCAAGCAAGTGGGGAAATACTACTCTTTTACAAACGACTCAACCAGCTCACGATTTCCAGACGATTTTATCCAAGTATTCTCTGGGTAGCTCTCGAATATCCGTGAGTGAAGAAGCTATAGTACGAAGAAGAATCTAATACTCCGAGCATCTGTTCACCATTCGCCTGTAGTTGCGACTGAAAGCGGCAATCTGAATTGCAACAACCGATTTGTTATACAAATGTATCCTTATAAAAAACACTCCAGTAAAATATATCACATTACCCAATGAAAACACTCCAACAAGCCTGGGATGAGATCCTCCTTTTATTATAATGAGTACGGCAAATACTTCGGGGGCAATAACTTGAGGTATGCACCTTGAATGCTTGAATCTTAAAGGGGGGAAACTACCCGGTAGATGTCCCCACGAGATTAAGGGCTCACATCGCCATCAACCAGGAAATGAAACGGGCAGGGCAGAGCAGGGTAGGAGAACTGTCCGAACAGCTCCCATGTCCCCTAGCCCAAGTTAGTTCGGAAGACACCTCCGATAATTGACGAAACCGGTGGCCGAAACATGGTAATCTGTAGTACAAGGTTCCAGCCTAGAAAGTTTCATAAGGGTATGTGGCTGCCTCCAGTCGTAAAACTCGAAATCAAATCGACTACAAGGCATATTTTTAGTAGTCGAGACCAGTCTTTCGAACATTTCCTATGAATTTGGGCAAGATAAATGGCTTCAACAACCCCGCCGGTCGTTATGCCTTTTTCAAATGAACTGACGATGAGTAGTCAATTCAATTGAGAAGCGAAACCCTCTCTCGACGAATCAAAAGCTTGAAATATTCACGAGAAAGATGCTCCGAAAATTGTTTGGACCTTTACCTCTTTGCGACGGCGAACACAGCTGTATGCAATGATAAATATAACTTTATAGCAGGGATCGTAACGGTTATATTTTATATTTAAAAATATTAAGATTTAATAGTACCTAATTTATGGGTATTTATTTTTTCGATCACGTTTGATCGACATTATTTATTTTTATATTTTCGGTCAAGTTTGTTCGTTATTTGCCAATTTTCATTTTTTTGATAAAAAATAATCGTTGTATTTGGGTTTTTATTTTCCGATCATATTCGATCGAAATTTTTTGTTTTTTATTTAATCGTTCAAAAATAATCGTTTTCTTTTATTTAAAATTTTTCGATCATATTTGATCGATATTTTGAGACTTCTTCGATCATAAAACACATTACTGTCATCATCGACAAATTATTATAATCGAAAAATGGTAAGCACAAGAATAACGATTATTTTTTTCATCGAAAAATAACGATTATGTAATAATTTAAATCGAAAAATCTTCTAAATAAAAGTAGGGCCAGATTTGTATAGCAAATGGCATAATATATCGATTTATTCGAGTTTTGTTTTGAACGAATTCTGGCTAGTGATTTTTTGATACGTCAAAATCAAGATAACGATTATTTTCGGCCGCTGCTTTATAGTGCCATATCTATGCTCCTCTAATCTATCACCGGACATCGCTCATAATAATATTTTAAATTAATCGATATCGCATTGAAATTTTATGCTCGTTATTTAGGTGTATGAATATATATCGCACATTAAGTACAAAAGAGTCCGCTCAATGCGCTTCGTATCTAATGTAAAAAAAATTACATTCAAAATTCATGGGACTCGAATGGAATAGTTCCTGGATTTTGTCCAAAAACGACCGAGATTCTGTGGTCTCGGGATCGGCATCCCTAGTGTAGGTGTTGTTATATGTTTATGTTGTGTCAATGAAATACGTATATGATACTTGTATGTAATTACTGTTGCACGCATATTAGCATCAAAAAAGTCAGCTAGCCAAATGAACACTTCAGTTTAAAGCCAAATTTGTGATAAGCCAATTTTAAATGTTGGTTCCAATCGTAAAACAGTATGAACAAATTGATATAATAAACTTGGCTGCCGAGGTAGCGCAGAATTTTTTTTTTTTTTGTACATACCAGTACGAGTAGCTGTGCAGCGCATGAGGATAAAACGATACAAGGAAATTAAAGTATATAATCGATACCTTTCGTTTGATACTAAATAATTTTTCTATCGATAATTTTGGGCCAAGTTTTGAGTAGGTATCCCGATGCCCGATTTTCATTAGGCGAAATTGTTGGTGACGTATTTATTGGACACGAAATGACCTTTTATAATTTTTCGTCCAATGATGTCAATCAAAATATGTTACAAATCTGATGGTTTTCATTATATTGGCCCCATTTGTCTCAACTTTGGAATTTTTTCCAATGGTAAGCTGCCTTATATCTGATGCTTAGAAATTTTCCAAATTCATTGAATGCGAACTCTTGGCAGAGTGCAACGCAAGATTCGGTATTATCAAATTTAGCACATTTGCAGCTTTCGATAAAATTCATGATTAAAGTTTCAAATACCCTCACGTCCAAGATACAAACGCTTTTAAGGTAAATGAGCCAAAGATGACTTTTACTTCTGGCAGCATAATAAACAACTTGGAAAAAATATCTGAAAGTTGGTGAAGTTTCCTTAACGCGATGCCACATAAAAAGCTATTGCGTGCGTGGCATTTGTAACTTTGTACGAAAAACGCAAGAGCAATGCCACAATAAACGCTTTGACAATACTCACTTTTTTATTGTGAAAAATTAAGAAACTATAAAATGGAGAATTAATTTTAATTAAATTCGGAATTTACCTTATATTTTTTAAGAAAATTTAAGTGTATTGTCTATATCTAAGCAGCCGTGAGTATTAAAAGAAATATAATCAGCTGACACTCAACACGCGCGAAAAGATGAGAGTTGACGAACCTTCAGTTTCGCTTTAGCGTCGGCGTTGGTTATGTGGAAAATTGCGTATAATTGTACGTATTAAACTTAGTTGTCAAAGCGACTCTGTGACGTAAAGCGAAGCAAGCTTTTTATCTAGCATTAGCTTTATATTTAATAACCACGTCAAGAAAGCGGTGGTAAAAACTTATATTATTGGGAAGCACAACAAAAGAATACTTTTTTCGCAAATATATTTTGAGAATACATTTTTTTTTACTTAAAAAAATTAATTTAACTTAGCCCATAAGGAATGGTATCGATACCTGCATGGTATCGTTTCATTTCTGGCAGAGAAACTCTTTCAAGGAACTAACCGAAAAATGCGAATTTTACACTCTTTCGGTTTCGTTTACCTTTCGCTTGGCTTTTTTTTTATTTTCTTAGGTATAACTTGCGGCGACTTTTGCCTTTTGCAATTTTACTCGCTGACTTTTAATTTAAAATTAGTTTATGGCAAATTCGCAAAGTGGTATCCATCATTGAGTAGATGGCGTGTTGCACCTAATTTGGTGTTGCAAGTAAAACGTTGAAACTAATGTGCAACACAAGTACCTACTTACATATTTTAAATAACGGATGAAGCTTGGAGCATAGCTGACATGCCATCCAACACACTCCGTACAAAAAGCCATGTAAAACAGAAAGGCAGCAAACATTGGTGCAGACTAAAAAATGTGATGTTAATGAAATTAAATTTGTGCGTGTGTACGAATTTATTGAGACATTAATTTCGGAATCCCGGTATTTTTAATGTACCTTAAATCCAGATATTTGTTGGCATTAATACCTGCAATATTCTACTAATGATTTTTGTATTTGTAATGTAGCAAATGTTTAGAATAACAAAAACTATTACCAAAATTAAATTTTACTATCTCTTCTTACATTTCCCACAAATTATACTTGTGTTGTTAATGAAAAATGGAAATTTAAAATAGTAAAAGAGTTTTCTGTATCCATATATGCGTGAGATTTATATACTTTTATATCTGACGCATGCCACTATTTGCAAAGAATTAACTAATAGTTGTTATCGACTATGTTAATAAATAAGTCTGTAAACAAATTTTTCATCTTCAGTGAAATTAAAATGCCACGATTAATAACTTTTCGTTTTTATAAAACCAAAACAATTGGCATCACTATTAGCTATGGTAGATCTATGATGGATTTTGATATAAATTATGATTACAATTTTGAATTTGTTAGACAGCCAAGTACATAGTGGGGAGCCTAAAGACAGATATTAAAGAAACCTATTTTCCCCCTACTCTCCCGATTCAAATTTTGAGGTGTAGAAACAAAATGTTTAAATTAATTTAAAACAAGCAAAGAAGAGGGTGCAACAGAGATTTAAATACCCTTTGCATGTTTTTAGTTCAAAATTAATTTTATATGTACAATATATAAAACGTGAATGTGAGTCCTTTATAGGTGTCCAAAGTACTGAACTGATCTTTATGAAATTTTCACAGTAAGTTTCTGTGATTCCTGGATCCAATATAGGATATCTATAAATTTGGAAAAGTGGTCGATGCCACGCCTCCATAACAAAAACAAATTGAATTCGTTTTATCTCCGCAAAAATTCGCTTATGGATCAAACTGCGTATAATATGGAAAAAAAAGGCTAATTTGTTGACGCACTCATTTTTCAATTTTTACAAAAAATTGATTTCTTATATAGGATAAACTGACAAATGTCAGCTGTGTAGTCCATTTCTAGGGTGTATCAAAAACGAGTTCTAAAATATAAAAAAAAATCGGATTACAGGAGACCAAAACTAAATTTATTCGGTTTTATATTCATTTTCATATTCACTTTCGCTCGGATTGCAGAACCTGCCTGAACAGTTTGGCGCTAATGTGCAATATATCGTAACAGATCTTTTATATGAGGCCATATGTTATTTTTTGTGTAAAAGGCCGTCATTTAAGGGAAAACTACTATTCACCATATCTTCAAAGCTATTTGACGTAGATATAAGATGATATATACATATTTCTTTTATATCAGGGTATAAATAATAAATGATACCTGTTCAATATCTAAGAGAAAATTGTATTTATATCGTAGGAAAGCAAGGCGGGTACGCTAGTATCGGGTGTTTTTTTTTAGACTGATAGAACTTTCGATAGGGATAGCTGTCACTTGACAGCTGGTAAATGACATTTCGTTTTGACATTTCTGTTCAGTAAGCATTGACAAATCATCATGGAAAGAATGACGCCGCAACAACGTTTACAAATTGTGGAAATTTACTTTAAAAATCAGTGTTCTGTTCGCCAAACTTATAGAGCACTTCGTGAATTTTATGGTCCACATAATCGAGCATCAGAGCAGCTTATTCGTCGAACTGTTGATAAATTTATTAGAACAACATTTACTCTACTCGATGAAACCCCAACAGCAAGACAAAGAACTGTACGTACAGAAGAAAATATTGGTGCTGTAAGTGATAGTGTTGGAGAAGATCCGAATTTGTATATTCGCCGCCGTGCTCAACAAGTTGGACTTTGTCCATCCATAACAAAGGGTTCAAAATTGGACTGATCGCATCCGATTCACCAAAGCTATTCGTAGCGGACATATGCCAGAAATCGTTTTTAAATATTAAATGTCATGAAAATATCTTTCAAATAAATAAAAAATGGCATCATACTTCATTTTTCATGTGTTTTATTTCAATTTAAAGTTCTATCAGTCTAAAAAACACCCTTTATAATAATAGTTTTAATACATAAACGAATTTCGTTAATTCAAAAAATAAAAAATAAATAAATAAATAAATTGCTGTGTTTATAACCACGGTGGACTGAATACAGAAGATAACGTCGTCAGTGGTACAACTCCTTTGCTTTGCCGATGATGAAAATTTTCAACTAAAAGTAGACCAAGCTTTTTCACAAATGGGTGTCAAAGAGTCAATAGATGACTATTGATATATATTGGAAAATTAACGGGCAAGGGACGACGGAAAATCGCTCCAACCCTATCGGAAAAACAAAAGAGCAAAAAGAAATAAATAACAATATGGTAGTTCACATCCAGATTCAACATATCACATTTCACTGACTGCTTCACTATACATACGTTAAACTATATTCAAAGTATTACAAAAAATAATTATTTTTAAATTTTAATTTTTGTTATTTACTTTCAAATAAGTCTCACACATAGCACTGCAAAGCAATGCATATCAAAATAATAAGCTTTAAAATCTTGTCATGATAGCGAAAGACAGAATTGGTGTTGCAAATTTTAAATCCTCGTTTATAATACCTCAATTTTCTTAATCATAATATATGCTCTAAATATCGAAAAATCGTCCCCTTTCCGAGGCAACCAAAAATCGTCAGCCATCTTACTTTATCTCACTTTTTGTTGGGAAGAAACCCAAAGACGCACCTCGCCAGTTCGAGGGGTAGTTCAGCCCACATACAGAGCTGTACTCGAGCACCACCTCGCCTTCTACTAGATATGAGTTTTTGTTGTTTCATTGAAGCAAAAAAGTGCCGTGAGGTTTATCAGTCAGGTGCTAATTTCCATTTCATTTAGAGCTAATAATTTCTCTCTATCAACCTATTGACATTTTTGAAAAGGACTCATGAGAATTTTGTTTATACGAACAATTACTCTATTTTCGTGCGATTGTATTGCACATTGCCATTACTAATAAATTTGTTTGCGAACGTGTGCAATAATTTCGCATAGCATTGCTATTCGAGTAACTTTCACCATAGTAAAGTTTCTCAACCCGAATGACATGTGCACCTAGTAACAATACAAGAGTGCATATGTATGTAAATATGTACACACATACAAATTAAGAAAAACAACAACAAAAACTTAGAGAATTGATGTAACTAATTGATATTTGCTAAATGGTTTAAACGCCGCCATTGGTTAACTTTACAAATAGGATTGCAGATTTACGCTAATAATAAACTCACGCATATTATGCATACATATGTATATACATATATATACTTACATACACACATATGTACATTAGGCAAGTATGCGAAAATAGTTTACAATTGTCCCTGCTAGTTTGAAAACATACTTTGAAAGGAGCTTAGGATGAGACAAATTTTTGTCCTCGGCAAGTCGTAAAAATAGTTAGGGAGTTCACAAGCCGTGTTATATGTCGTATATATTTAGTCCGTTATTGAAATAACAGTGGAACGTGTGAACGCACTGTGCTATTTCGTTAACTATTGTATGTCGTATTCAAGCAATTAATCAGTTGAGTAGAAGAAGAGAAAACAAAACGAAATAAAAGTATAAACATTAAAATGCCTAAGAGGACCGAAAAAAATAAATTAATAGCTGCTATTTGTAGAAAATACGAACAGGACATCCTCGTGATGGAAGAAAGTAAGTAATCCAACAGTATATCTGCTTCAATTGTTTCCCTGGCCGCTTTTGCAAAAATAATAAAAAAAGTGACGATAAACAGAAACAGCTGATCGAATAACACATACAAATAAAACGCTAAACATACCTTTCAGAGTTGTATTGAAATAAGACAATTTTACATGTGAAACAAAAACAACAAGTTTACAACTTTTGTATTGCCATAACACGATTAAAGAAATACGACAAATAACACGGCTTGTGAACTCCCTAAGTCAAAATAGACTCGAGTATAAAATGCCGTTGAAAATACATTTTTGAGTACTTAGTGCTTATCATAACTGTAAGACAGGGGCTTATTGGCAAGTGACAATGCGGCACGAAAATTTATTTCTAATTAATTTATAGTTTATATATTATAAACATAAAGTTCATTGTACAATAAACCCAAACAAATCCAAATCTTGAACTTTGTGTAAGTATTAATACAATTCAAGAAATTTTTATCACATTTCAAAAATTGTAATCGGAACGCTAAGAAAAATTGGTGGTATGAATTTTTGTTAATTGGAAGTTTGAACAGGCCCAACGTTTGCGTTGATTTTTAATTATTCCTGTTACTGACCCCGATACAAAGAGTGGGTTTCACCAATCTAAATAGCGTTAGATCGCTGAAGCAACATTCCTTGACCGGGTGAAACCCGGGTCATTCCACTACGTAGCACCGACTGTGTTGGGAATATATGCACGCTGATGCAAACAAATTGGGCGAGGCGGGAGTAGATTATCTCACCAAGGTTATCAACTTGTCGCTTGGCATTCTATTTATCATACAAATTTAGAAAAATGGTAGAGTGGTACCACCACTAAAATCAAAGAAACCCGTCGATCCAGGGGAGTCATATAGCCCGATTTTTCTGCTTTCCCTAGTTGTGAAGGCAGTGGAGGTCTTGCTTTTGCCGAATTTCTCTAACCACCTTCGTCCAGCAGTACATCAGCATGACTTCCGAAAAGTGGCCCAAACCAGAAACGTGAGAGAATAGTCATAGTGGCATTGGTCCCGCCAAACCCTTTTGACATGGCCAATTACCCTGAGCTACTATAAGACATCGAAAACTCTACCCTCTCATCGGGGCTCACGAGGTGGTCTGCGAATTATCTGATTGGAAGGTAGTCATCAATTACATTTTGAGACCAATTATCTTAACCGAGATGTCCTCTGCCCACTTTTGTTTAACTTCTACTTATCGAAACTTTCGCTCCCACCAAACGCGCGAGATTGCACTATTACGGCGTCGGGCCATTACAGCGATAATTTATGTTTTAAAATTGATGGTTATTTATCAGCAGATCTATCACCACATGGACGAAAGAGGTCAAGATGGAGTTAGACATGTAGGTCGATGACGTCAAAATTGCGACTGTAAATAAATTGAAAATTTTAGGGGTTACCTTCGACAGCTTCTTCTTCTTCTCTGCGCACACAACTTCAATCGTCACTAATGTAAAGAGCCGCAACGAGGTCCTCTGGTCGCTCGCCGGCAGCACTTGGGTCAAAGAATAAGAAACATTCTTTGGCAAGTTACAAGGCGCCGACGACTCGCAGAACTCAGTGGACGAAACTCTGGACCTGACAAAATGCAGCTCTTCGGATTTCCATGAGATGCCTCTTGATGTCGCTCATTCACCACCTGCATAGTGAGGCGCAAATGCTTCAACAAGCAGTTTCTGGTAGGTTATTATCGCAGGCAAGAATAACCCCTGCCGACACCTACTAGAGGCTGAACCGTCTTCCAGGCGCCTCAGGAGTGATATCATGGAACTGAACAACCAGGTCCAGCAATACATACAACAACCGCTGGACCAAACTTAGTGTAGGCAGGTCTTAAACGGCACTTATTGGGAGTCAATTAACACCTTCATCACTGCCCGCCCTATGAATGTCGTTATCGGAGTTCAATCATTACTCATTGACAAGAGGAACTCGAGTTGCCTCGTGAGACCCGCGTTACGTAGGCTCAATTACGATTTAAATATTGAACAGGTTGAACTCCTGATTATCCAGAATATACCATGACATACAAAATATATGTGCCATATGTGAAGAGTCTCCGCAAGATAATAATCACCTCTTCACATGCCCTCAAAAACCTAGTCATCTAACACACCTCTCCCTTTGGTCCAACCCGTCAAAACAGCTCGTGTCTTGGGCTGACACTTAGTGGATAATCCACTCTTTGTAGAGCTTGGTAAACTGCTACAACAACAAGAGTAACCAACACCGCCAGCAAAAAAAATTATCAAAAATCAGTTGAAATATTTAGCAAACTGAAGTTTGCACTTCGTTCTACTAAAATTGAACGGGCTAAAAAACTGCATACCAAAACACTTTTTTTAAATTCTTATTAATAAGGTTTAAACTTTGATCGAAATTTGTTGAATTTTATTGAAATTTACAAATAGCCCGAAGATTTAATTTATTTTTGTTGTACAATCTTTCTTCTTAATAAATTAAAGTTAAAACAAGGTAGACAAATAAAGGTTCGAAATTTGTCAGAAAGTCCATGCCGTATAGTTATGATAAGCATTCTATATGTTATATCGGGTCTTGCAATAGGAACGCACAAAAGTTTTTTTTAAATAAAACAAAAACGGTTTGGGATATGAATTAAACTCTTTATTCATGCGAAAGTACATTTGATGCCATTATGTATGGAACTCGACGTTTGCAGAAGTCTAGACGCTGAACCAAATTTTCGACGGCTTTCAAGCATAAATCGGCCGATACTGCTGCAATTTCACGTTCGATATTCGTACGAAGTTCATCAATCGTCGCTGGCTTGTCGGCATAGACCATAGACTTGATAGCGCCACAGGAAATAGTCCAACGGCGTCAAATCGCACGACCGAGGCGGCCAATTGACTGGGCCATTTCGTGACATAACACGATCACCAAACTTGGTTTTCAATAAATCGGTTGTGAAATTCGCTCTGTGGCTTGTGGCGCTGTCCTATTGGAACCACATATTTTCCAAGTTCATATCATCCAATTCGGGCCAAAAATATTCGGTTATCATTGACCGGTAGCGATTCCCATTCGCAGTAACGTGCCGGTCTTGATCATCGCGGAACAAGTATGACGCAATGGCGCCGCCGGCCCCATAAACCGCACCAAACCGCAATTTTTTCGGGATGCAATGTTGACTCATGGAGTACGTGTGGATTGCTGCCTGTCCAATAACGCGTATTTTGCTTATTGACGAAGCCATTCAGCCAGAAATGACGACGACCATAAATTGGACGTAGCGCTCTTAAAGTTGAGGCCATTGACTCCGAATTTCGGTTGTAAATTTTAATGATTTCGACTCGTTGTTGGATCGTATATCATTCCATGATGAAATGACAAACCTTACTGAAGAGAAATGTCAAAAGAGCGGGGAAAAATATGACGTCGTTTGCTGTCACTATCGGTCTACTTTTGTAGCGTCCCTATTGAAAAACTCTTTATATCTTACTAAGATAATACCGACTTAGTGTACCTCCGTAGTCTATTAAATTCTAGTAACAATATCTAATTTACTAAATAAAATTTGACTTTTCTTTGAATTAAAAAATTTTGGTAAGCGATAACAAATTAGTAATTGTAATCGAGTCAAAGTAATGCCATGTTCACACCAAGAGTTAATCGTCTCAAATCGAAGTTAACGCACATAATTAACTACTGCTGTCCACACCGAGATTTGAAGTTTAAGCAAAGCTATTGTCTTTTTGTTTAATATTGCAAAATAACGTGAATGAAGTGCAAAATTGTATAATTTATAGAGCTTGAGGGCAGGTTTGTATTAGGGAATAATATGAGAGAACAACAATTTTTCAAAGTGGTAGAAGTGATAGCTGCTATTTCGGAGATATAGGTGCAAAATTATTTATGAAGTTGTAAAACTTCTGGTTTCTTATAAATATTTTAACTGCAAGGGAAGCGGTGGAAGGATTATATTATTCAATTTTACGCATCTGGTTGGGTTTCACTGTAGTTTGACAGTTGTTTTCACAAACAGAGGGCGCTAGTCAGGGTTGCACAGTGAAATTAAAGGCGAATTAAGTCCAGTTTCACTTGGTGACAATATTTTCAAGTCACATTTTTCAATTGGTTTGGGAGGCCAAGTGGCATAGCGAGAGAGTTACTGTACTTAATTATAAGATTAAACTTTGATCTGGACATAGTATAAGCTAACAAACTATGAGATTAATTGTAAAACAGTTTTATTGGGACCAACGCACCTTAATGTGCATACACACAATGTATGAATATTGTATGTTAAGTGTTGCAAAACTCAACCTATGCGAATTAAATTAAGAAAAACAAAACTACATTTTACTTTAAACAAACCGCTAACAGGTAGTTAACTAAAAATGTGTTTAACTCGCCATAGTGGAAAATACAACAAATTGTTAACACATTACAACAGCTGTACTAAACGAATTTGTACAACAACGCAACAAGTATTTAGTAGATATTACAAAATATAAAAAATATCAAATGAACAAAACCGACGAACCAACAAATAACCGCTAATGAGCCTTTTAAGCGCCTTCGATATGGTAACATAAATATGTACATATTATATATTTGAGGTATATATGAACAGACACAATAACTTGTGTATTTAAGGGGTTATATGATTTTCATATGCAAACATACGTACAATACAAATATGTGCTTGATTTTTATAGCACCTGTTTAATAAATACTTACACTAATATCGATATTATTCGTATTCAATTTAAGTAAATATTTGTATGTATTTAAGTTTTTATTCTTTGAATACTGTATCAAATACATACATACTCGTATAAATGTCGATATTAATATTTGCCGTTAATTAATGCTTGTAGATGCATAAATATATATTTGTATTTATTGTATATTTGCATATGAATGCAGATATCACTATAGTTTTTTTTTCTTTTACTCGTTTGGGCTATCAACTTGTTCATTTCTGTGGCACAAAAAACATCTTTAAATTTATGGTCATATGCAAATGGCTTAGAAATGATCGTAGATTTAAGTGACCTGTTTTTAAAATAAAAGTCAAAATCAAACGATTCTCGCATGGCATGCCTGTCGAGCCACTATCAGTGCTGCCAGAAGTGAAGATTTATCTTTAAAATGAAGATCTTTTTTTCATAAATAATCAGAAACCCCTTAGCATGAAGATAAAGCAAAACCAAAACTCTATAGAATAGTCTTCGTAGTGAAGATATCTGACAGGACTTTAACACTTTTTTGATAGTTGGCAAATAAATTTTTCCTCCCTCACAGTCAGCTATAAATGCTTAAAACAATTATTTTAAATTAAAAAAAAAATTATTTTCCTCTATCTAATAAAAATTACAGTGAACCAAAAATAAAGCCAAGTAAGCAAAAACTTCTATTTTCTGAGTAAAGTATTTAAGTAGGGATTTCAGCTTGTAAAGTAAACTAAAAATAACTGTAATTTATGGAGCTTTAGACCAGGTTTTTATTAGGGAATAATATGAGAAAGCAACGATTTTTCAAAGTGGTATAAGTGATAGCTGCCATTTTGGAGATCACCACATCTCCTCATCAGACTTCTTTCTTTCTAGACTATACCAAACTTTGAAGCATGGTACACGGAGTTCCTAGGCGAACACGCAACCACTCAGCCACGCTAACCGTGTGAAATTCGTTTGCTATGTCATTATCCCTATCTCCAACCATATTATTCTCTAATAGAAACCTGGCCTCAAGCTCAATAAATTACAGTCGTTTCAAACATATAAGACCAAAAATAATTAGAAGACTAGTCTATTCACCTCCCACCAATAAGTAAAATTAATTTTAATTAATTAAGTTAAATCGAAAATCTGAATTATATTAATGTGAGCAAATTTTCCATAACCAAACATAATTTGTACATCTTTTTGGCAACACTATAAACCCGTTGATTGAACACTATAGATCGGTTTTTCTAATTTGTCAATTACGCTTAAAAATTATAGTATTTTTTTTTACCAAACTCGCAGTGATTTCTTTGGGACTTTTAGAGCTAAATATCTAATTTTTTATTGCAATTACACAAATGCCAAAATATCTGCAAGTTTTAGTCATTCACTATTGAACAGAAGGCAGGGTACACGTGAGATTGGCGAAATTGTGAAAAACATAGTAAAAAAATATAAAAAGCAAGACAATTTTGAGAGACCAGGAGGAAGTGGAAGACCAAAGCAAAATCTACAATAAGTATAGCAAAAGAACTGAAAGAGCCTGAGACACACAAATTGTTAGAAATTTTCTGCATTGATTGGATTTTCGAACTTACACACCACGCAACAAGCCCTACCTATTAAAAAAAATTAAATACCACGCTTGCAATACGCAAAAGAGTAAGCTAACCAATCTGCTACCTTCTAGGTTATTTTTATATGTATTATCATCGGATGCATGTCGTTTTATTTCGCACAGAGAAGATAAGGCACTAAATAGCAAGAAGTTAAATAAAATGGTAAACCATATTGGAGGTATGGTCATAGTGTGGGAAGCAATGGGCATAAACAGCGTAGGAAATTTGGTTTTTGCGGAAGTCACCATGAACAAAATGGAATACTTAGAATTTTTAAAAATACCCCGGTACGCTCAGCAGTCAAATTAAATATAAACGACAATGTTTTTTCCAGTATTATGATGACCTTATATAGAAACTAAACTACACGATCGCCAAATGAAGAACAGGAGTGTATTGAAAAGTGTCCTACAGGATATATGGGAGAACATACCGCAGGATATTACATGGAACTCAGTTCACTTTTTGAATAAAGTAGAGTTAGAGCCGTGTTAGAGTCAAAGATGGTCACACTAAATACTAGAGAACGATCGGCTAGCCGAACAGCCGAAGAGCCGAACTTTTGCCGAACATTTGCCAATTTTTATTAATTTTTAAATTGTACAAAGTTTTATTTGTAATATATTTCTCTTTAAAAAAAGTCAAATCAGCCTTTGTGTTTTATATGTTAGCAATTTGATTTGCAGTAATAATATTGCTACAACTATTCATTACGTAACGCATTAGACACATTTCTCAATAAATATCTGTTGACAATAAATTGTGACATTTTTGAATACTTCTTGAAGACCATTTTCTATTGATAAATATGAACCTTCTCCTCGCTGAGCCGAATACGACGGTATACCTATTTCCCCAACCGGATGTGCGGCCTCGACGCATATTAAGGTCTAAAAAACCAACATCCATTTTTACTTGCAAAACGTTTATTTTCAACACGGAGGCAAATCCACTTGTGTCATCATAAAACAGTTTATGCTTAAATGTTCTGCATAACAATATTTAAAAATTTGTTCATAATAATGAGATTTTGCTGACCATTTTTTTAAAGATTGCTTTAAGTAAAACTTGAATAACTCAACTAAAACTACACCGATTTAGACAACATATCGACGATGAAAAGTTATTTTGAAAAAATTATTAAATGTGTTTAAACAAACCATTTAAGCTTATACTGTTTTATAATCGCAAGTGGCATTTACTTTTAGATCTAGTAAAAATAAATCCATTATTTTTCCAATAGATGGCTTTATTAATCTGCATCTCACGTTGTATAAGTCGCGTCAAAGGGGGGAACCAGTAGAGAGAAAATACGTCATATTTTACCGTTTCTCTTCGATTTTCGTCAATTTCGTTCCGGTAATTTTAATATCAAAGATTCGCCACGCTCTGGAAGGCAATTGTCGAAAATATAATGGAAATCGTCGAGTCGGACCGCCATGTAAGACTATTTCGATTACCCAGGAGCAAAAAAAAAACACTTTGGAACCATTTCAAAAAGGCTGGATACCGGGAGACAAAGGTCAGGTCACACACCTCGATAGTGCCTCGCCAGAAGCTTCGGGAGCTAGGTTGGGAGGTTTTTATACATCCACCTTATCGTCTGAATCTGGCATCAAGTGATTACTAACTTTTCCTGTCACTTGTCTGTGCCGAATTATTTCGCAGGTAAAAAATTCGCCTCAAGAGAAGCTTGTGTAAACCGACTGCCCCAATAGTGACGAGGGTTTCTATGAGAGTGGCCTTAAAAATGGCAACAAGTTATCGAACCTAAATTGGATTATTTTAACTATACTAACTAAAATCTTCAATTTAAAATTCAATTTAAATTCAATTTAAAGCAAAAATAATGGATTTTTTTTTATTAGACCAATAATTAAAAAAAAAAATATTTATATCTATAAAACCTCTATTTTTGGATACATTTTCAAATCGATCCAGCTCACATAAATCTTAATGTAATTCTTAAAAAATAATAAATTTTATAATTCCGAAGGAAACATCGCAACTTTTTTTGGTGATTTAACCAAATGTTTTTAGGTACATTGTTTGAATATTTAATAAGTTGTACTTTTTGAGGTGCAAAAAAAAATACGCCAAGTATTTGTTAGTCTTAAATAAAATACAGAAAATAGTTATACAGAAAATTAATTTTTTTTTACTAAAATCTTTAAAAAAGATATTTCCAGGTAGAAAGAAAACATTGTTTTCCAGCTTCAGTGAGCCTCCTTTGGTTTTTGCAGATTTTATCTTCAGATTTTTAACAAAATTTATCTGGCAACACATTCGATTGGTTTGAAACTAATATTGATGAATATTTTAATATTTCACTACTAAATACAGAGAAAGCATAAACTGCAAAAAGATTTTGGCTGCTTTGTCACATCTTTCATAAATAGGAAGTACCGTTGTGCAAGTTTTTGCATAAAAAATGCTATCTCTGTGTTAGTTATAATTCTGAATACTCTTTTGTAATAAATGTTAGAGAAATTTTGACTTTTATATTAGATCTCCAGTTAACGGAAGCAGAATTCGAATTGTTAAATATTAAAGAACTATCTATTAGCACATTAGAGAGCTAGAGAACTGCTTATGTTTTAATATTGATTTTATGTATGTATGTGTGTGTGCTTAGGTGTGTTCGTAAACTGTGCTACAGATAAACAATAGTTAGGTATGCGAAAACAAATAGTTGTTTAACAACAAAATAGGGGGAAACGTAAAAAAAGAAAATACCAGAATGATAAATGGCAATACGGCGAAACGTGCAAAACTTAATTTGCAAACAATAATTAAAGTTATGAGTAGCTGAGTAGCTGATAAATGATGTTAAATTAAGTATTTAAGAATTGGCTAATGAATTGTGATTGTGAGTAAAATGCAATTTGCAAGTGATAGTTTTTGTGGTTTATTAAATTATTGTGAATATTGCTTTGAAAATATAATTTAATGATGGGTGCTACTGAAGTCGAGTCAAACTCTTTTTAAATATAAAAATGATGCCGATAATGAGTGACAATTTAATAATAGTATTAATGTAAAATTTACAAAATTACAAGTGGAATTTTGAGTTATTGTTGCAATTGTATCGATGTCGATGATTATAACTGAGGTATAAAATTGTATGCACTTTGAAATAGATATATGTGCATGCAAATCCACTGATAATTGGAAAAACAAAAACTGCTTGAGAAATATGCACCTAAAACTAGTGACTAGGGTTAACATAATTCGAGTACGCTGGTTTCAGTGATTATAGCCGTTTTCTAGTTTACGAGTTATTCGCGTTTGTAATTTTCACAAAAAAAAACCTTAAAAACATTACTTCTTTATATTTCAACTAATTATTCAAGATTTAGTAATAGGAAAAAGCCATCGTACACAGAGCTCAAAAGTACACCTACAATTAAAGAGATCGACATCAAAAAAAAAAAACTTGCTGGCCAAGGAGAGCGAGAGGAGACAAGATTGAAGAAATTTTGCTAAAATTTATAATAATAATAATAATAATAAATTTAAAATTTATTGAAAGGAAAATAGATAAAAAAAAGAAGCTTAATTTTTTTTTTATTAATTATTATGAAAGTTTGCCCAAAAATATGCAATTATTGTATATTAAGAAATATTCCAGTTTTTGTGTTAAAAATCATATAAAGTAAAGTAATAAAATTATTCTCACATTTTTACAGGAATCTTATTGGATTTTTAGTTGGTTATTTGGTGTTTTCTAAATGAAAATCTCTGATTTTCTTATTTATTCTTTCATAAGTTTTCAATGAATAAAGATATAATTGTTTTTGAATTTCACCTGTATTTAGTTTGGAGTGAGGCAAAGAATTACACTGATATCAAATTTGATTTATTAGATGGCCCGCCTATACATTTTTAAGTTTTAAATAATGACTTTAAAATTATGAGGGCCAACAATTTTTGGAAAGCAGGCGCTTTAGAATTTTAAGAATTGTAAAAATAAGCATTACATGCCTAAGATTTATAAGAATATATTATAATATAAGCAAATATGTAAAACCTATTAAAATAATAATAAATACTAAGACTTATTATAATTATAAATAAAATTTGTATAATTAAATAAAAAATAATTAAAAAAAAACAGTGTGATATTTATTTTCAGAAAATAATCAACTTTAGTTGGCAATAATTTCAAATTGACAAGACCATCTACTCACTAAAATTAAGAGGTGATTCTAATGAAACCCGAGATTGGCTTCTTAATTTATTTAAGAAGTTTTCATTTTAGTTTTACAGGGAGGGTTTTAGAGAGATTGTCATCACAATTCTACGAGAAGATTTCGTCTTAGTATTACAGGTTATCTACTAGATTTTATTTAAAAGACTCACCATAGTAGGAAGTGATTCTTATTGGGGAAAAAACCTTGAAAAATTCGCTAAATTTTGTTCTGATTTATAGAGCAGTTTAAGTGGTCTTGTCGTGCTGTGCATGTAAATATATATTTGTATGTAGTATATATACAGTAGAATCACTGAAAAATTAACTCGCAAAATGTATCTTAATGTTCTTGGAATATTTCGGCAACAAATATAAAATTTTGAAAAAAAAGTCACTTACGTTTTTTTCACGGTTAGGTCTCGATAAGTAGAAATTTTTGTCAGAACTAGAAGGTTACAATTTGGTGATTCACAAGCTATCATAATGTATCATAAATCATAAAATCAAAAAATTTGAAATTTCAAATGTTATGTTTTTGGATTGCATTAAAACAAATAATTAAAACCAAGCAATTTTGAGGTTTTTAAAATTTCAATGGATCTCCCAATTATTCGTGATTTCTGATAATAAGAATGTGTTGGCCTCGATCTGATCTCATTGAAAGTTCGTGCATTCAATTATTTTTGCTAGGTGGTGAGATGCTGTCTGGATAAAAGCCAGAATTTTTTTTTGTCAATGCACTTATCATTGTTATTATTGCATATTGTGCATATGTAAGTTTATACGAAATATGAGGGGTCGTTGTAAGAGCTATAATTCATTTGCATCGCACAATTTAGATCGTACTTTAGATATAACAAATTTGTAGAATGTTTTTTTTTATGGCGGAAGATAAACGAAATATGAACCTCGAATTATTACCACATAAAACCACAAGCTATCCCTGAGCAGTTGGTTGAGTGTAGTTCGGTAAAATAAACACTATTGAACACTACTCGTAGTAACCCTAACAGTAATTATCTCTCGGGTCTTTATAAATTCACCAGAGAAAAAACTCAAGATATGATTATGAGTTACATAAAGCTGAAGGTGTGAGGGATAGGATTGGCATTCCTTGATATGATTAAGGCGTTTAAACAAAAAAATAGAGACAATTTAAATAGGTACCTATTTCTACTATCAAAGTACTAACTACGTTCAAAGTACTAATCTTTTTTGCATAAGGAAACACCAATTGATGAAGGGTTTGGTTCGTGAATGCCTGCAATTATTATTAAATATTAATTAGTTTTCGAGACGCTTTTAGCACTTGTTTTCACTGGCGGCGCAAATTTAATGAACAAAGTTATAAAAAGTTAATAATTTCATTGGCACAACTAAAAATATAGCAAAACAAAAGCAAATATTGTTGCAATCTTGAGTCAAACGGCTTTTTAAAGCAAATTAACCATCTGGTTTCGGATGTGTTTTGGTGGTGATAAAAATTTGTAATAATTAAGTTAATAAACACCCTAACAAGTGTGAAAAAAACATCGTTAAACAAAAGGGACAAAAACAAAAAAATTCCAAGTTAATTGCAAAAGAAAAAAAATATTAACAGTTAAGTAAATATAAACCGAATAGTATGTGATCAATAAAAAATAAGAGATAAAAACCGGTGAAAAGAAACTGGTTTTATATCTGAATTTAATTATGACTTGATCTACAGTGTAGGTAGATATGGGTAAGGAATTTAGTTACATGTAGCGAAAGCTACAATTTTACGAAAAATTCAAAAGCGGTACTTTTGAGTACTTAGAAAATAGCGATCTTCGTAATTTCTAATGGCCTTGAAAACGTCGCTTGCAGTTTGACTTGACAACTAAACATTTAAAGAAATGATGCAGATCAAATATTGAAGCAAATATTCTGCTTAACCTTGGCAGGGCAGCATGCTTTATAGAAAAATGTGTCAATGTAATATATGTATAGTAACATTAGATTTTATATAAAAATTATATTTAAATATTGAACTACAAAAAATTGTGTACGGTATTTTTATGAAAAAAATTGGTACTTTTTAGCATAAACTTACTTGAAAACATTTGCATTAACGAGCTTTATTTGTTCTGTTTCCAGTGAGTTGAAAAATTCACTTTGCCCAAAAGATGGAATTAACTCGTAAAAAGAAGAGATTTGAAACAGTTGTCGCCAGTGGTTTTCCGAAGACGAATCATCCTTCGCCAAGACAATGCGAGTTCTCACGTATCGTCTCACACAAGAGAGTTTTTGAGCCCTCAAACGATCGAATTACTGGGTCATCCGCCTTACAGCCCTGATTTGGCACCTAATGATTTCTTTTTGTTCCCGAACATCAAAAATTAAATGTGAGGTCAACGTTTTTCAACGCCTGAAGGAGCTGTAGAAGCCTTCAAACAGCTCGTTTTAGAGGTATCCTCATCTGAGTGGCAAAAGTGCTTTGAAAACTGACGAATGCAAAGGTATATTGGCATTCATGGAGTATAGTTTAAAAGACAATAAACCCATTTTCACTATTATTTAACTACGTTTTCTTTATTAGGCGCAAACTATAAAAGCCCAACCCAAGATGTTCCAAACGCAAGCATTTTGTGAAAAGTTATAAAACAAAATCCAGTTTTACAGTCAGTTAACAAAAATATATATATATTTAACGTTTATCAATCAGTAAAATAGTTGAAATTATATTCATTTAATACTAGTTAAATTTAAATATATTTTTTTTCTATCACTCGAAATACTATTATACAGGATGGCCCATATAAGAGGTTAATTTTTTTAAAATTCATAAAAACAGAAAACAGAAATACAATTTTTTGAGGTACATTATTGATAAGAGCAAACATTGCCCTTACTTATGGCACATAATTTCGTTTATGTGGTTGCCTCGGATGACTATACAGAAAGCGCTTTTCTGTTTTAATTCAATTTTCCAAAACCTTGAGACGGCTTACTCAAAATTTGCTCTTTAACAAATTGCGGGCCTACAATTTTACGCCGGCTCCGAACGTAGAAATACGCATCCTGTGCAGGATGACGGCTATTATGAAAAATCTTTCCTATGATCTTTTTTATGCTACTTACGCCGGCCGAGATTTGAACTCGGGGTACTCTAGGCAAAGCACGACAATTATCTAACTCCTGAGGATAGTATTTATTTCCACAAATAAATGGTTTTTTTTCAAATGAAGGCATCAGATATGTAACAAAAGACGTTGAATTTAAAACTACTGAATTTAAAACTATTTAATTTTGGATAACTATTAATGTAGGGGCATTGCGCTATAACAAAATTGAAATAAAATATCCCTGAGTAAATATATTTTTCTTATTAACATTTAGGTTAGCAAACCTTCTTAAGTGAAGCAATTTAAAATAAATTTAAAGTAGAGAAACAAAATTGTTAAAAAAAAAGACTGCATATTCAAAATAACTGCGGTTTTTGCACTTCGGATTTGTTAAAAAGTAATAGATAGTGCGTAAGGATGACAAGATTAATCAGACGAATAAGATTAATGAGTATTTCTTTTCAGAAAGCTATTTGATCGTATCGAATTTTCTCTATCGATTAATCGTTTGTCAATTAGTTAGGAAATTACCATTAAATTACACAACATTCTCTTCATGTCAAAATCGTACTACATCTCGTTTCAAAATTTGCCAAATTGGTAACTTTATTTGTGAGTAAAACAATTTTATAATTCCCTACCATGTCACAGACACCATTGATTAAAATGTTATAAGGTAAATTTACAAATTTAATACACACCTTTGGTAAAATGCCCTTTCTGCGAAGTGAAATCTTGTAGTATTTTTCTAAAATTGAAAATACCGCTTTTATTAAATAAAGAAGTTTTAGCGGCGTTTTGGAATAATTGAACTCTCATTTTGTACTGGTTTTTGAAATACATACGAGGTGACCGAAGCAGGCGGAAGTGGTTTGGATTTATGGACCCTTCATTTATCATTAGTTCATAAAAAAAGAAGAAAGAAGTTTTAGATTTGAAACCGCATGTAGGAGGTTGATCCAAAACTATATTTGCTTTCTGTACAAAAATTCTCTCTTTATTGGTACGCTAGTACCCGCAGAAGCTCTGTTTTTTTTAAAATGAGACAATGGTTTTGGAAAGCTGAATGAGATTAAAATCCAAAAAGCTTTCAAATACTTTCTTCGCAAACTTATTTCAATCAAAATTTGTAGGGACAGATTCAGCGACATTATTTTTTGAGTTGTATTTGAAAAAATCAAGTTCTTGTTTTTAGAGTTTTATTTTTTATTTTGAACATTATAGATATTTCTTGAATTTTAGTTTTTGCTTAGAAAATAGAACTTAATTTGTGGGGGTTTTCCAGACAGATTAAATTTTATTTTCTGTTTTATTTTTTTTGAGCAAATTTTCTAATTATTTTTCTAAAAATAAAACTCAAGAAATAAGGATTATTTAATGAGAAAAAAATAAAACTCATCATAAAACGAATAAAAAGATCGATCCCTGTTGAACACAAAAAAAAAAACAACTTCTGAATAATAAGGAATATCTATTAACTATGGCAATTATTTGTATTGTTTTGTAATTAATCATTGGACACCTTAATCGAATAGTAAATTTAAATTGCCATCTCTAGGTGAACGTAGATCATAGTAGGTGAGTTCGAGTCCGAGTTATGAATAAGCGCTAAGCTAATGGCATAACTTCTAATCCTTTGCTATACCCTATTATTTAATTGCTTTATAGATAAAAAGAGCCAATTGATTTTAAATTTTCCATCAAAAAAATTATATTTATACAAGCGCTACCTTCAAACGCAAAGAACTCAATTTAGCGATGCCACAACTCCTTCCGAAATTCACAGGACTTGATAAAGCAATAAGCACGGTATAACCTATAGACCTTCAGCAGCTATGTAAAACTTATCTATATGGTATGTAGATCTTAACAAATATGCACTTACTAAAAAACATAAACATATTGGAAACAAACTGCAAATCGAACATCATTAAAAAGTAAATAAATAACCCGATGCTCGCAACTCTTAAACTGAAGAAACTGAAATGAAATTTAAAACGTAACCGTAAAGAATTGAAGAAACAAAAAAACGCACAGATAAAAATTAAATCGTTGAAGTGAAAAAGGTGTGGAAAAAACAAGAAGCATAATCGGCACAACAGAACACACAGTGGCGTTCGTTGATGCCGTTGCTATTTTCGCTGTTTGACTGCTGTTGCTGCTGCTGCTGCTGCTGCTGCTGCTGCTGCTGCTGCTGCTGTTCCGGCTACTCCAACTCGAGATGACTGTCGAATGCGAGTAGGCTACTAACATTATGGTTGGCGGTGGCTTAAATGCACATACACACCCATACATATATACTACATACCTATATACACTCGTAAGGCTACTGTGCTGTCGCCATCAGTGTTGTTGTTTGTGTAGTGTTTACTTTGGTGTTAAATCGCCTTGGTTGCTACCAATCTTACTGCTTCTTAACTTAACTTGACTCGCTTTCTTGCTGTTTGTTGCATGTGGCTGTTGCCACCGACTTGCCACTGCTCCTATATTATACTACTATGGCTGCTGCTGTTAGAATTGGAATTAATTAAACGCCTTTAAAACTCAATAATTCACAATGTTCAACGAGTTTTAGTTGGCGCACTTCTCTACCCAACCCCTATCACAACTACACACATACATACATATGTACATACATACCACACATACACATAGTCAATACTACATAAGTCTGCTGTTGTTGCTGTTGTTGCTGCTGTTTCATTAGTCAGCTCAGCTTAATGCTGACGACTGTCTTGTCTTGAGTCTTGAGTGTAGACTCTAAACACTGACACTGCAATCCCTGATGCTGCACATTTGTAGGTCCTTTACTCCATGTGCTATTATGACGAAGATGGCGTTAACATTTAATTAAAAATGTGATATTTTCCCCTGTTCTACTGTTCTGTGCTGTGCAGTTGAACTTTTTCATTATTACCTTATACTTATTTGTTTTAAGAGCATCTTCATTTCTGCGAAAGAAGAAATACCTAAATATAATGCGCAAAAGAGTCATGTATGTATGTAGTAACTGTTGGTAGTTGATATTCTGTTGTAGCAACAAAAGACTTAAGCAACGAACCTGCTTCTATATATTTTTGCTTCCAGTATATCACATAATTGCTCTAAGCTCTGTATAAGAATTTCGCAATACTGCGCAATACGATGGCGACGACTACAGAGGCGCCAACAAAACGACACTAAACTGAAAAGGAGGCGTTGTTATAGCAGATGAAAATTTCGAAATATGAGTCTTAATAAAGGGAATTTATGTTGCATAGGGCATTGAGATGTTGAACTTGAGACGAGACGCTGATGTTTGAAGCATTCCAATTAAATTATGGTATAAAAGATATCTATTTAATATTGGTAGCACAAATAATGTACTGTAGAAAATCGATTTTTTGAAGGAAGCTACGAAGTTTACGACCTTATGATTCGACTTATTGTACACTCAAAAGCAAAGAACATTCCTTGGTGCTAGGGAAAAATGACTTTTTCTAAGCAAAAAATAACCTTTTCTAAGGCAAAATTCCTTTGAAATTACTCCACAGACAAAGTTCTTTTGAATTGAGTAAACGATTTTACCAATTTAAGAAAACTATATTTCCTTTAATTTGTAGTACTATTTTCTTTGTTCTTTAGAAAAGTTATATTATCAAGGAAATTGAGGAAATAAAAATTACACCAGTATTGCTATCAGGCAGGCTCAACAAATTACTAATTATCAAAACTTTTAAACTTTGCATTATCAATAATTTCTTATATGATGGCAATCCATCAACACCATCGGTTTTGTTAATCATTAGCCGCATTATTGCTATTCCAACTATTTCGAAGGTGGGTGACTAATGAGTAAATAATGTGGTTGGGATCTTTATCTCATCTAGCAACGCTTTAGCTGTCACCATTTTGCAAAGTGGAAAAATATTCCCCACACAATTTAAATACTCTTTGGGCATCACAATCGTCAGGTCGCCGTTTTTATTCTCAAGAATTTGATCCAGTCTTTTTAAAAGCATCCGTATCTTCTGGTAAAATTTTCGGGCACAAATTGCAAGAAATAGCGGTATTCTTCGTCGTACCAGCTATTCTTTTGGGCTCGATGGAATCCAATAGCTTCAGTCTAGAAACAGCGTTTCGGCAAAATCGATCAGTATCAGCCCGTTAGCGTAGGTTTAGTCATATAGACTGAGGTATTTGGACAATAAGTAAATATATGTCTTACGCTCCTTTACATTACAGCTGGGAAGCTCCAGGTGCGTGCCCTCAAATCCTTAAGTTAAGTTGCCTGTGGAGCGTCATTAGAGGGTTTCTAGAATTTTCAATCGGCTGATATTTTTTCCGTGGTGGGTCCCAAACTTAGCGCACAACTAGATCCTAGGGAGTTTTCTCAAATACACTTTTGTATAACCAGCCGTTTGTTCAAGTCAAACGCCCGCCCGCAGCCGTACTTACTGATAACACTGCGTAACAAAAATTTAAAAAAAGCCTGCGGTCATGATTTTATTAATAGTTTTTATTAACATTAGTAGCAGGCTTACGAACTGTGTTTTTACTTTTTTTGGATTGGCTTTTGTTCTCGAGATAAACGAAACTTAAGAAATTAATGAAAAAAAATTATGTGGCCCAGTTCTAGTTGTATTAATTTAATTATTCCTCAATAAGTTTTGTTATATAAATTATTAGAACAAGTAGCTCGTTGGTTTAAATATTTTATTTCCTTTGCAAGAGAGCAAGGGCAGCCAGTTAAGTCAGGTGAGTTAATACAACTAAACATTAATTCGACGACTTCGACCAACTGATAAGCCGAGAAAAAATCATTCTTCCACCACTTCACATCAAGCTTGGGCTAATGAAATAGTTTATCAAAGCCCTTGATAAGACAGGTGACTGTTTCGAATATGTGTGCAAAAAATTTCCAGTCCTTAGTATGGAAAAATTAAAAGCAGGAGTCTTCGATGGTCTTCATATTCGTACCCTTCTAAAAGACACTGCAGTCTTTAACCATATGTCACAAATTAAATCTGAAGCCTGGCTAAGCTTTGTTAATGTAGTCAAAAATTTTTTGGGAAATCATAAATCACCAGACTATACAAAACTAGTTGTTAATATGCTTCTCAATTTTCGCAAACTAGGAGCTAAAATGAGCATTAAATTACATTATTTACATAGTCGTTTGGACAAATTCATGGACAACCTAGCCGATTACAGTGAGGAACAAGGTGAACGGTTCCACCAGGACATAAAAATAATGGAAGAAAGATACCAAGGTCGATGGGACGACCACATGATGGCAGACTACTGCTGGAACTTAATACGGGATTGTCCTGAGCAACGACATCATAGGAGGTCCTACAGAAAAAGTTTTTCGTAATTTTTTAAAAAAATTAATTAATGAAAATAATATATATTTTTTTATTTTTGTATTATTTTTATACAGGCGCGCAATAAAAATATAATTTAAATCCTTATTGGTATTTTTATTTAGGTTTTTTCGTGAAATATTTGAAAGTCTCCATCTAAAAAACTAGAGCCAATTCGACAAAACTGATATTATTTTCGTAATCAGCGCCCCCAAATTACCCTAAATCGACTTAAAAATCGCCGACCGCAAAATTTTGTTCCGCAGTGTAATACATAGATACATACTGGATGCTGCATAGCCTGGTGAGCTCCACCTCGAAGACAAGCGCCACGAATTTGAGGAAAAGCTCATCCAAACAATTTAATCCAAATTGCACAATTTAATTGTTTTATGATTCGTGTCAGTGAATTACTGGTTCTAAATTTTTGAAGTCAAACTTCTCTAGCGGCATGAGAGTGATTTTTTTACATCGCATCACGAAGGTCGTGTTGATATCGCGTCACGAAGTCAACGACATGACGCATATATGAGAAAATACAAACCTTCATATTTGGGGTACGACAAACATATTTCGGCACTAGTTCAGCACTATTTGAGGACAGTTTCTGGACCATTTCGGCACTGTTTCCGGACTATTTATTGTGGGACCATTTCAGGACCTTTCAGTAGTTCGGACCTGATTCACCACTACAATTACTACTAATTGCACTAATCTTACTTCTAATTATTACAACATTTTTACTAACTTCTACTACTATTTTTACTAATTCTTCTACTTATTATTACTACTATTTTTACTAACTTCTACTACTATTTCTACTAATACTACAACTCATTACTATTACTAAGTTTACTCAATTCTACTACTATTTTTACTAATTATTACTACTACTTTTACTAATTTTTTCTACTGTATTTACTAATACTACAACTTATTACTACAACTAATTTTATTAATTTCTACTACTATTTTAACTATACTACAAATTATAATAACTACTAATTTAAGTAAGCTCTACTACTATTTTCACAAATTTCACTCATATATACTACTATTTCTACTGATGTTACTACAGATTACCATTACTACTTCCACTAATTTTTACTACTATTTTCACTGGTGCTACTACTGCTTATACTAATTTATACTACTATTTTTGTTAATGCTCCTACTAAGTACCACTAACGACCACTACCACTACTACTCCCATATTTAATTCTCTATCTCTTTATGAAATCGGCAAAAAAGCTTTACTTTTGGCTTGCGCTTTTAGGTATACGACTGTTTTTTTTTGTTATTCTTTTATTAATAATTAATTTGAAAAGAAAACCTTACAGCATTCTCTCAATATTATAAAAAATATCACTGTCGCATATCCTCTAGGTTATGTTTTTCTTTCTCTAGTTCCTATAGGTATTTGTATGTATGTAGTAGTACGACTCAATATTGTTTTCCATTTTATATTATTTAGTAATGCTTCAAGCGCCATAAAAGTGAATTCCGCTGTAATAAGCGGCGGTGAAAATTGCGAATTGAAAAAAAAAACGAAGATAATAATACGAAAATGGTAAAAACTGCATAAAAATGGCAAAAGTGGATAAGAGCAGGCGCGTTACAAATGCAGACATGCAAGTCACTTGCCGTTTACTTAAATTTCTGCCGATAAGTTGTGACCACTCACAAAACAAAAAAAGAACGAAGGAAACATGAAACACACACAAACATATTTATAAATACTCTGGATATAGATATGTACACTTGGAAATCAGCAGCAGCAGCAGCAGCAAGATAGGCCAAATAAGGTATTAATTTTTTTTTTTTATTGGATTTGCTTTTAAACTTTTAAGTGAAATGTGTATGTAGTGTATGTTTAGTTGGTATAGCGACGCGCACATGCTGGTTTCGACCATATTTTATATGGATGAAATATAAAGACAAAGCTGTTAAGTGCACACAACTAAACATCAAAGCCATGAGGTAGTAAAAAAGTGAATAAGAAAATTAAAAAATATAAAAAATCTACAGTAGAATGTTTAGCGTTACGTTTGTATATGTGCACCCATATGGGTGTGTGTGTGTGCGGGTATTGGTGTCATGAGAAAAAAGCCGCTCGACTGGTTTTGGGTTAGCGAGCAGCACCAAATACTGCAACTAGCAAGACAGCAGTCAGCAGTCAGGAGCCTGCAGCAAGTCCATGCAGCACCAACAAAGAATGGGTTTTGTTTGTGTGGAACAGACAACACAGCAACAGCTACAGCAACAAAAGCAACAGCAACTTAACTAAATGCCAACAAAACCAAAGCGGCAACGGCTACAGAATAGATAATGCTGCTGCAGAGAGATGGGCATGTTAAGCTGTGCAGTGCATTCAACCTGAAGTTATAAAAATCGAACTTTGATGCGCAGCAGCACTTGGAATGGAAAGAACAAGAAAATCCAGTAAAATTGTGGAACAAAGTACATACAGAGATGTGGAAGTGAACCGCATCAATGGTATAACAAAAAAACATACTCTTCTAGTTGGTACCATGTGCATATCATTGCTGAAAGGTAAAAATATGATAACTAATTTTCAATATTTACAAAAATGCTATACGAACTTTTGAAACTTTGAAAAATAGTAAAAACTATGAAAAATAAAACTGCAGCTTTTTATACAAATCGTACGTGAATTATTGACCGTTGCTAATGCGGTAGCTACCATTTTATTTAAACCAAAATATATTTTTTTAAATTAACATGAAAAATGGAGTTGTCATTTTTATATATTACACCCAGAGATTTAGTTTAAAAACTTACACATACAAGCACACATTCATGACACCTTTGTAGTCGCTTTAAATGCAATATACAGTATATCCTCGATAAGCTGGGTAAATGAAATCTAGTAGAAAATTTACAAGCAACATAAAAGAAACATAAGAAGATTTATCATCAAGCCAAAAATTAAATTGATCATGTTATGATAGACGGAATGCATACTATCAGTGTCTTGTACGTGCGCACTAGGAGGCGCTAACATCGACTCGAATCGTCATAGTGTCGCAGCCGAGATTTGCACACACCTCTGCGCCAGCAAAGAGCGCACATCCGTTGAGACAAGCTGCAATCGCAACAGATCGCCAACTACTTCGCCACCCGAATTGCACTCCTAGTATCGGAGAGCAACGTGCAATAAGACCAAATTTTTTTCCTTTACGTACGACCGCTGAAGAAGTCATAGGTTTTAGGCGAGCCCGAAAGAACGTGGGCAACGCGAGCTACGTGGAAGATATATTGGGAGTTGAGGAAGGAAGCGAGGCGTATCTTACGAGAGAAGAAGAGAGAGACCGAGATACGCGAGCACGATGTGGTTTTAACTCCGACAAAAGGCGATAATCGGCACATACAATCTCTTTGTCGACTTTAAATCCGCTTCAGACATCACGAGAAAAAGTTGTCTATATGCCGCGTTGTCTGAATTTGGTATCCCAGCGAAACTAATAAATACAACAATGTAAAAGTACGTTGAGCATCACCTCCAGCTCGGTGAGAATTGAGAAGAAATTCTTCCAACCGTTTGATCAACCGTTTGATACCAAACAAGATTTCAAACTTGTGTTGGAGAAGATAATTCGAGCTACAGAATTAAAGAGGTTTCATATGGCGTATATTGATAACATCCGCGATGTTAATTCCGCATTTACAAAACTGGATAAAGATGCAAAGCGAATGGGTATGGAGGTGAACGAGAGCAAAGCGAAGTACCTTATATCATCAAATAACAATTTTGAAAAATAGAGGACTTAGTTTGTCTGAGAACCCGCATTAACGTCACCAATAAGGTCTGCCTTGAAATCCAACGGAAAACCGCTCTAGCCAAATTCTTATTTTCTTTGAGCTAAGTAAGTAAAGCCCTCTCTCGACTAACCAAAACCACAGTCTATAAGTTTCTCATCATGCCCGTGCTATTCTATGGCGCAGATGCGTGGATGCAGACAACATCGGCAGAGATGGCTTTAGAACGTCACAGACATAATCGATAGAATGGAAGAAAATTATTTTGCTCTGAATTTATTCAACGCGGTTCCCAATGATGGTGGCTGAGTAAGAGAAAGATCTCCCTTGTGTTGGAAAGATAAAATGGAAAAAGACTGGACATCACTTGGTATTTCCATTTGCCGTCAATTAGCGGAAACGAAAGTCGTGAAATTTTGATATCGGCCAAATTTTTTTAAAAGTTATAGCGCAATTAAATAAGAAAGTAAAAGTCATAAAGAAATAAATTAAATACTCAGTAGCAAAGGGAATAAGCTAGATTTGAATTTTTTAATACTGATTAAATTCAAAACAGACCATTGAATTCAATTTAGCATTTTATATTTTACAACTAGATCAACAAAAACGGCACAATATACGTACCATAGAAAAGGATTATCTCAATTTTTTTGTCTGATTCGGAGGGCAGAGAAATCAACTGTAAAATATAGTGTGCAAAAATATCGAAAATAAAATGTTTTAAGATTTTAAAAGTACACAAGAAGCGTGGTTTACACATTAAAGAGTTAACAATAATTGCCCACGCTGTCCGAATCATAGAGATTATACTGTGAAATTCTATACACGTACTCATATCGAAGGAATGCTATGCGTCCACTTCACGTACGGACACGAAACGCGAACGCACCCACTTTTTCTATTCTCCACTTTAATGTGATTCTTCGATTTTTCATAGCCTATTTTATGTCTACTCGCACCGTTTTAATAATCATTGATCACATGTTGAGTGGCGGCCAATTCACCTTTATTACCAACCGCCAACGCGCTATTTATTCTTCATTGTAATGAACGCGTCTACTTACTTATTTAGTTGCGCTTGCGCAGCACGAACACCCACATGCGGGTCGCAAAGCAAAACCATCTCTTCTTCACACACTTCTCTTCATAGCCTTCTTCCCTCTGACACAACACATTACCACGTTCAAAGCGAAGTGAACGCGCTCAAGTGGAGTTTTTGTACAAAAAAAAAAAAACAAAAAAAAAATAAAACAACAAAAACCCAACCCTAAAATTCAAGTGCTTTGGAACACCTACACGCAAGCCAAATAGCCAAATAGCCAAATAGCCAAATGTTGAGGCGATTTGAAAAGAGCGCTATCTATAGGTACGATGGAAATATAGTTTTCTCACGATTCGTTGCGGCATATTCGGTCAGCTAATAAGCATGAAAATTGTGTCTAGTTCTGTTCAGTGGAAATAGGTGGAATGGAAAACTTAAGATTGTGTGCCCGCTTTCATTGTTGGGCGCCAACAAAACGCGCAGCATGAGATAGCTCTATTGTAGAGAGCTTGAAAGTGGCTTTTTACAAATACATGCTCAAAATACACATACACTTATAATACGGGTAATGCTCATGCTAAATTATACCAATAAAAACTACGCCTATTATATTCGCATTAATCTTCCACGAGTTTGCCAGCTGAGTTGAAGTTCACTTCAGTGAAATTCCTAACAATCGTCCATGGCAAGCATTCTTTAGTCGTTTTCTTACGCTGAGTTATTTTAGTTATACTTTTATTCATCTTCGTTCTGGAACAGATAAAACTAGTAGCTGTCCGCATAGCCACTGGGCTTTGACAGCTACGACTCACACACACACACAGTCAGACACTTTCACAAGGAAAAATCCCAGTAAATTTTGTCTGGTCGTGCTTTAAATTTCAACAAAAAAAAAATTATGATCACCCACTTTTTCAGTCAGATATGTAGGAGACTTAGCAACAGTACGGACGACAATTAGTTGATTTTTAATAGTTCAGAAGCCTAAGAGGCAGTAGGGGCTAATGCATTGATTTCCTTGCTTCCAAGTCCAGCTGGGATGCATCAAATACCTACAAGTTTTATATAAATACTTATATGTAAGATAATTTTAACACAGTTGCTTATTTATTTATTTCTATTATTAGTCAAAAACATAAAAGTACAAAGCTCCACGTCGGACGGTGCGGACGTGTAAAATCATTTGCCCTGAAGACGGTTACCGTAGTGTAACCGAAATATATTGGAAGAAAATTAAGTAAATCATTTGTTTTACTCTACCAACACCCCCTTGACCTCGAGCCGGCAAAACACAAAAATAAAAGTTTGTAGTCAATATATAATTAATAAATGAATGATAAAACAAATTGTTCCAATTAATTCAATATTGATTATAAACTAAGAATATAACAATGCTAGATATATTCATAAATGTTTTAAAGACTAAAAAATAGAAGCATTCAATAAATAAGGCAATTGGCTCTTAGAAATTAAAAAATCAAACGAAGTGGAATACGAGATCTCATTAAACTCACAAAAAGCACGATCAATAGGTGCATTGCTTTCGAAATTGATTTAAAATTTCTCAACATAAAAGAGGTAAGAGCTTCTCAAAAGCCTTGCAGGAACATGAAAATTAATGCTTTGCAGCAGAGGCGCACAATCAAATTTCCCTTAAATTAAATTAAACCACAAAAATCAGCGATAGCTTCGACCTTCTACGTTCAAGGGATTTTAAGTTGATTAAAAGCAGGCGGGAGTTATACGAGGGAATAGGGCTAGAGAAATTTAAAGATCTTAGTACGAATTTTAGAAACACTTTTGCCACCCGTTCAATTCTCAAGATAGCGAATTGGTGATAAAGTCTCGAAATAAATGTACCGTAATGTACCGTATTCCAAGCTAGACCGAACAAACGCAGTAAAGAGTAATTTAATAGTTTACGGATCTGAAAAATTTGAGCTATTATGTGTTACGAGACCTAATAACAAGTATGATTTTGATATAATAAAATTAAAGTGGCTCGAAAAAGAGAAGCGTTAGTCAAAAACTATTCCTAGGTCTTTGATCTCATCCACCAGTTGAAGAATATTATTGTATTACATATATTATATGACGATTGTAGAATATTACGAGATTTGGAGTAGGTTACTTGAAAATATTTCTTAATATTTAAAGAGCTTAGTTGGATTCTTATTGCATGCGACTGTCTAATGGAATAGGATTAATTCAATATAAAATACCTATGCAGCTAGCTGTGTTTTCTGCAACTTGTGTTCAAAAAAAAAAGCGCAAATCCTTGATTGTTTTAAAATCAGTTGTTGGATTTCGTCTCTGCTATTTAATCTTCATCGCTTTGCAGAAACGCAGATGATTTTTCCACTTAAAAAGATCGTGCGAATTCAAAATTTTTATCACTATTAGCGTAACCCGCCATGGTGAAATAATACAGAAGGTGGAACAGATTGTGGTACCGCTAACACGGCTATAGCTGTCTAATTATTTTAACACATATAATATTATGTAGATAATTATTTTAACGTCAACAGGGCAACCCGACGATTAAATAAAATTTTAGCTGTAGCTAGATTAGATCTATTTGTATTTTGACAAGCGACAGAGAGTTCTCTTTTTCTTAGAAGCAATACAAATATAGGAAAATTCGAAATTTTAACGCTTCCTCCCTACTTTAGATAGATGTTTTCTGATTTTTATTTTTCGTTTATTCGTAATTGCTGTGTTTAACAAAATAACTGTCAAATATGATCGGAAAATTTTCAATATATGAAAAAAAAAATCACAAAATATTGATGAAATTTGGTCGAGAAGTTAAAAAACATAGATGAATTGTGATGGAAAAAGTAAAATTCACAAAATATCGTTGGAATGTAACCTCCAGACTTATATTCGCTTATTTTGATATTAAAACTTCGGTCAGTGAAGTGTTAAATTATTGATTATTATTTGTCTAAACATTCAAATATTTAAAACGAAATGCTCTGTTTTTGCAAATTTTTGGGAGCTTACTATATTTTAATAGCTATTCAATTAATCTTTATTTCAACAACTCTTGAATTTGCGCTACTATTAGATTAATGATTACAGTACACCGAAACCTTTTTGAGTCTAAAATATATTTGATATGATATGATGGAAGATCGTGATAATATCTAGAACTTTTTCTAAAAGTTGTGACGAGCATCAAGTAGTTGTATGTACCACAAATAATATTATGGCGACTCCGAAAGGTTTCTTCATGGCAGAAATATATACAGAACTTTACCGAAAACCGACCGCTGTTAGAAAAAAGTCTCTTTCAATAATTTGTTATCGTCAAATACCAAATTTTGTTCTAAAATCTTAAAATTATTGATTAAAATGTGTTAGTTGTTAAAACAATGTATGTTCCTTGTTTTCTTTATATTTTTTTCGATAGTAATGTATAATGGAACGACTTTTCGGCATTCCTTGTCGAATTTAGTTTTGTGGCAAGCCAAATTCGGCGCTGTGTCATCTGGAGTCTTGTTTTCCGCTCTGTCCAGTTCACGTGTACGAGTACAAATTTTTCATTTTACTTTAAATCCCTGATACACCAGAAACTAACACGATTCCTGGGATTTTCGATACACAAACAAAAACACTGGTATGGTTTTTTTTTGGGTTGGACTTTTACTAGTTAAATGATTAAATTTGAAAATAAAATCTAATACAATTTTTTATATGACAAGCAACCTGCATGTTGGATAATTTCAAACAAAAGTTTGCATTTGACCTAAAAGCCCGAAGACACTGAAAGCCCGGACACTCCCTCAACTGTTCGTAGATTTTTACTGCCTAAGATTATCTTTAAACCATCACCATAAAATTTAAATATATTACAAATCTTCACAATCTCTCACATTTTTCCTTTTGATCAAAGATCTAAGCAACCCTGAGGCTACAGAGCTGTTAAATATGACAAATGACAAGTGTGTACCCACACTTGGGTTTATGCGAAGTAATTTGAACGAAAATGCGTAATTTACCTTGTAATGCGTACGGGCTTTAAGGTAATCGTAATCGATCTTTACTAACTGTATTCAAATTTTGACGACTATAGCGCATCACTGTCAGTCACTAGTAGTGTTGGCAATGAGAATGCAGAACAATACTCGTTTTTATTTAAAATGCTTATAATATTACAATGAATGGCAGCGTCATGATTGAGGTCAATGTCAGAGTTGAATTCGAAGTGGTTGTAAGTTTTATTTTATATTTCGCATTTTTTCAAATCATCGTGCAAACCACTGATCAGCGGTTTACTGTTGCATGCGATGACAGCGCTAGCGCTAGTCAAAACCGATAAACGTAATTTAATTATTACAATTGACGTAATGAACAATAACAAATTGCAGGCAATTACAGAAGTTTCAATGCAATGCAGCTAATCGAGAGGGCAACGGGTATTTGAGACACTCATCAACGTCAGCGAATATTGTTTTGTATAAAAAGTTTTTTTTTTTTTATCAATAGTGAAATAGTAATATGTATGTAACAACTGCCTACTCATTCGAGTATCATTTACCTAACGACTTAAATAGTTTTGTTGAATGCCAGTGTCAGCTGGCTGAGCAGAACTGAGCATGTGTCGTTTGTTCGAAAAGAAAACATATGTAGTTTATGTATTTTAGCTAACCGGCATTGCGTGTTAGAAACTTTGTCGCGTACTACAGTTTTACATTAGCCAATAACACGCAAGATATTAATTTATAATATTTAGTTTAATATATACTCACTTGACTAAGTTTGAAATATTGTATTTGCTAATTGTCAGCAACTGTTGACAGTCAACTGTATTCATTAGACGACTTGAATTTGTATGCAGCTTACATCTTACATAGAAGCTTACAGCTTACTTGAGTTATTAGAATGGATTTTCCATTATTTTCTCTTGATATGGTACTTAATCAAAGTATCGCTCTAAAAGAAAGGGGTACTCGTATATATCGAATTAAAACTACTCCATGCCCAAAATATCGATACTAAGTTAAAAATTGGAGGTCAGCCACATTTTTGAAGTAAAACTTTTTTAGCGTGCAGTGTTTTTTATATGCATGGCTATGAAAGGGATGTAGGTTTAAAAAAAAAAACAGGGGCGGCCCACACGATCCGAAAAAAATTTTTGTTCATCATATCTCGGAAAGTATTTGGTGTAGATGAATTTCGTTTGCATATATGCGTTCTATAAATACATATATATGAAGGTATGTAAAATTTTGAAAAAACAGGGGCGGCCCACACCATCCGAAAAAATTTTTAATTTACCATATCTCGGAAAGTATTTGGTGTAGACGAATTTCGTTTGCATATATTTTTTCTAAATTTGAAGGGGATGTACATTTTTTCTACTACTATTTTAACTTATGCTATTACTAGTTATTACTCTTTCTACTACTATTTTTACTAATTTCTACTACTATTTTTAGTAATTTATACTACTATTCTTATTTGTGCTAATCCCAATTTTACTAATGCTAATACTAACTACTAATATTTTTACTAACTTCTACTAACATTTTTACTAATGCTACTACTAATTACTGCTACTATTTTTATTGATGCTACTACTATTTTTACTAATTCCTACAATTATTTTCACTCATGCTAAAACTAAACAAAAATTAAAAAGGATGTCTTATAAAACTCTCCCCAACATTTAATTCTATACACTCTTAGTAGAGCGGGCACATACGTTTCTTTTATAAAATTTGCCCTTTATAGGTATTTAGCTTACCACGCGGATTTGGATTGCTGAATTTTGAAAAATTGGTACCCGTTCCAGTCTATCATTTTATTTTTTATTCGACTATATCGCACTGCAAACCTCAGCTAAAATGGGAAAGGGATTGGCTTACAGCGTGACCTTGATGTAGACTTTATGCTCCTTCTAGCTATTTTTATCCTACCTATTTGTAATTTCCAAATTTTCTTCTATAAATCCTTTCTTTCGCAAATTCTATACGTTAGAGAGGTTTAAAAATATCGGTACAAAATGGTAAAAATATCGATATAGTATCGAATCGTATCGAAATTCGTGTTCCTAGTAAGAAATTCTTTAACTCATAATTGTTCTTAAATTGGATTTTTTTTCCAAACCATTTGCAACAGCGTATAAAAAAATTATAGTAAATGGAGTCGATTAAGTTTAAACATTTTTTAACTGTTTTGATACCGTACTACTTACAAACCGAAGCATGCCCACCAAAAAAAAGTAAGAATGATTCAAAACAAGATTGCGCCTTCCGCGCAGACACTAACTGATAGTGACGTAAAAATAACTAGATTGAAAATTTTGTTAGCATTGTTTGTGTAAAATGCTTTTATTACGTCAGAGAATGAGTGGGTGCTGTCAAAATGACAAAGAGAGGAGTAGCAGTCCGCGGAAGGCGCAATCTTGTATTCTATTATTCTTGAGAAAAAAGGAAATGCGAATGCGAATTCAATTCACTCTGAAAAGGAATTTTTACAAACAGAAAAGAGTTAAACAACAATTTTTGCCTACAACGATATTCGCTGCGACGCTTTAAATGACTGTTTCTTAATTTAATTGTATTTCTTTTTTTTTAATTTTTTTCTCAATTATTTTCTTTGATGTTATTTTGTAATATTATTTTATTTGTTTATATTTTTTTTTTTTTTTGACGAGAGATTACGGAGATTCATTTCAAAAACATTATCATATATTCTGTCGGAAGAAAAAATATAAACCCAAAACTTATTTCGCCGTATTATATTATATTTTCTTTCTATTCTGCTTTATTTTATTTCATCCTATTTTTGTATTTAATTTCGTTTGATTTTATTTCACTTTATTTTATTGCATATATTTTATTTTATGATTTCGTTCCAAAATATCTTCGCTTACAAATTTCTCCAAAAACCGCGAAGTAATGATTCATTTCGTTTAATGCTCACTTACAGCCCACTACGAAACATACATACATACTGGCAAACATACAAGCAAATATGAATGATTCTTGAATCAGTTCAAAAAATTTGACCACAAGCAGTGTGCCGCTGATTTCACAATTACATTTCTGGCCATTAGGGCAACATGCCTGCTTTTAGTTCTTTTGCTTTTCATCTTTTTCCGGAAATAGTTGTGGTGTGATTCATTAATCAAATCATGATGACGAAACGCAAAAAAAAAAACAAAAAATCGTTTTGTTAGTTTGCTCAACTACACAACTACAAACATATAATTATTTATATCAACACAAGTTCGTTGCTTAAGTCTTTCGTTTTATTGTTCAAATAGATAATTTAACTAAGACAAATGTCAATAATGTTAGTGAGATTTACAGTTACGGACAATAAAATAGAATTAAGTCGGTTGCTGCGAAACAATCAGCGGTTCTTCCTCTTTTCTATTATATTTCCTATAACTTTTGTCTGTAGTCGAATTTGTACACTATTTGTCATTTAAAACGTCATAATGGAAAACCGTTTTCGTTTTACTGTTACTTTTGCGCTTAAAACTTGCAAGGGTGGGCTTTTACTATAATGACAATATTATAGAACCAAAGAAGGAAAAAAGCAATAAGTGGTTTTTGTGTGTAAATTGTACTATAAGTGTACATTGTGTTATAAATTGTCGTATTTAGTGAAATTTGATTTAATTTAGAAGAAATGGGTCGACGAAAGCACTGCACGGCAAGGGAACGTAAACACATACAAAATTTGCAGAAAAACAAATAGTTTTACGCAAAGGGAAATTGCCAAAATTATTAATAGATCATAAAAATTTGTATTTACTGCTCGTTCACCTCAAAAAGAATGCGAACTGAAAGGTCGAACGAGAAAAATGACGCCAGAGTACGACAATTTCATTAAGAGACTATTAAAGCGCGACCCTTTTAAATCCGTAAGCGTTGAAATATCTTCAAGGACTGTTGTCCGTCGTCTTGTAGAAAGAACCCCCTTCGGCAGATTGTCACGAAAAGTTCCAAGTACAGAAAATCCAAAAAAGTCAAAATATTTTATGGTCCGACGAATCTAAAGTATACATGGTGGGCAATGATGGAAAGGTCTGGGTCTGACGACGGAAAAATGCAGAAATGAATCCCAGGCACACAACAAAAACATGCAAGCATGTGGAGGGAATATAATGATATGAGGATGTTTTTCGTGGTATGGAGTCGAACCGCTATTTTGGATTCGGGAAAAGATCGACCGGTACCGATACCTAAGAATATAAGAAGACTTTATGAATGATTTGATTTGACAGTTGCAACAGGATAATGACCCGAAACACACTTCGGGTCTTGTAAAAACGAAGCTACAGAGTCCTGGAATCGGTGTTATGTCGTGGCCTTCGCCACGAAAGAGAACTTTTTGTTTTTTTTCTCATCATCTTTATTTACAATCTGTCGGTTGACAATAAGTAAATGGAAGTAGTATCTATAATTAACGTTGATGCTTTAAGTACAATTACTCCTGTAAATATGTTAAATGTTTTATGGACTTGAAGTTACATTAAAATTCACGTATTTTATATGTTAACCTTAACCAATATGGAAACAGCATGTATAAACTAACATAGTTTTTTAAATGGCTTAGGATCTAAACGGCAAGTCTAAAGGGTGTAGTTTTTGTAGTCGTCGAACATCTTCGTTGTTATCTAACAAGTTGATAGCGTGTGTTGGGATGGCAGCCTAATCTGTGGATGTATCTTGTTCTGTATCTTTTTATTTCGTCCATAACCATAGGTGTTTTAAGATCTTTGTGCAGATGAGTATTCTTTACAAACCACGGGGCATTCGCTATAAGTCTGAGTGTTTTTGACTGGTATTATTGGATTGCATCCAAGCTGGACTTACTTGCTGTGCCCCATATTTGACCAAACTGGTTTTAGGATCGTTTTGTAAATAAGTATTTTATTTGTAAGACTGTTTTGATTTTGAGTTGCATCCTCTTGGCTCTGATGTGTTGACGCCAAGTTAGTCTTCTGTCTAGGTGCAACCCGAGGTACTTAGCACTATTGGATTTAGGAATTATGGTTTGGTTGAGGCTGACATCGGGGCATTCTTCTTTCCTTAAGGTGAAGGTAACATGTACTGATTTTGAAACATTTACTGAGATGTTCCATTTGCAAAGTCATAATTGTAACTCATTTAACTGTTTGATAGAGAACTTGTGAAAGATTTTACAGGAAAAGCATGGGGCCGCTAAATCGAAGAAGAAGGAAGAACTTTGGCAAAGTATCGCGGAAGCTTGGTATTCCATACCAAAGTTGGTCTGTGAGACTCTAGTAGAATCTATACTGAAAATATGCACTGAAGTTTTTGCAAATAGAGGTTTTCGTACAAAGTTTTAAAACCGTCACACTTTTAATGGAGTTTTATTATTGTTTTCGAGTTTTGGTTCTCTGATTCAAGTTTTTTGTCAATCGAATTTCACGACTGTCTGCTTTAAAATAGTTTTTTTTTTCTTCAATGAAATAACTATTCATGCGTTTTTGAGTTACTAATAAGCTAAATTAAAAAACGGAACTAAATACATGTACAGATTTGGTTAAGAAATGTTTTTAAATAACTGTTTTATGGCAAATAAATGTGAAGGGAATGCTTGATTATATTATATTGTCAGTAACTGTATATTACGGTTCGGAAAAGTGCAAGTCACGCAAATTAATGGATGAACTTAAATGAAAGTAAAAACAAAAATATGTTACATATGTAAAATATGTAAGTTATTTCAGTTTTTGTTTTTGTATGTTGGGGGAATAAGAAAAATTAAATAATTTAAGTAATGGATCTGGCTATATTTTTAATTGACACTGGAATTACAACTTCAATTACGTACAATGCTGGTGAAAAAAAGTTCATCTATAATTAAAGAGATCGACGTCTAAAAAAGCTTGATGGCCAAGAAGTGCGAGAGGGTATAAAATCGAAGAAATTTACTCTAAACAAATCTTCTCAATATTAGTTTAAATTTCTTTTCAAATTTTAGTGAAATAGAAAACGGTTAGCAATAAGGGGATAACTTCTTGTTTATTACTTTTTATGGAATGTTATGTTAAAAATCATATATAGGAAATTTATAAGGAGATCCTATCACTTCGACTAGAATCGTAATGAATTTATTAATAAGGGAAGCTTTTTATTTTTAAAAGAGCCCTTTAAAACTCAAATTTTGTCTTTAAACGTCTTAACATACATATGTATTTTGTAAAAAATCTACTTTATATTATTTTTAGTTTAGGTTTTTATCTCTTCAATATATAAGGTATTCATCTTAATTTTACAGGTTATTTACTAGATTTTATTGAAAGGATTTTCATCTTAATTCTACAGGTCACCTTCTTATTTACATTGAAAAGTTTTCATCTTAGTTTCACAGATGAACTTCTTGATTTTGTTAAATATACATATCCTATTATAATAGAATGACCTTTTTATTGGAAAAAATCATAGAGAAATGCGCTAAATTTGGTTCTGATTTTTATAGCATTTTACGCGTTATTTTCGCTCTGTGTTCGTAAATTTGTAATTAAAATGAAACTATTGAATGTAATTTACAATCTATTTGTATTATAATTTATTAGGTTTTCCAAATGTAAGTTTTCCCCAGAATCTCAGAAGTAGACAAATTCATGACAATAGCTAAGAGTCGGTTCGAATTTTCTAGTGTGCTCCTAAGTTAAACAAAAGCCTAGAATAACTTATAATGGTTGTGAAAATAATTCATGGTATATTCGTATTTTGCAGATGCCCTAAACATCAACATTTTAATTATTTAAGAAAGTACAACTTTTTATGGTACAATCTCTATGTATTTATTCCATTTGGGTTAAAAAAGCATTCAAACGCTACCAAAAAAAAAAAATTATATAGACAAATTTTAAAAATTCACGCGTTTATTGATGCTTAGTCAATAACTGGTTTTCAGATTGGCTTCCAAAGCCAAGCAACGACGGCAATCACGACAAATCTGAACGTTAAAGAGTTAAAATGCAAAAAACGCTACCACTGCCAGTGCTACTAACTATTGAAGTTGTGGCAGCCGCCGCCGCCGCCACCGCCGCCGTTGCTGTCAGTTGTTGCTAACCCGACGCCATATTGCAACAACCCGCCGAACGTGTGCATTTATGTGCAGTGCAAACGTAAAATCAAGTTTTGCATTTTTAACAACTCTCAACAAAATTCCTATTGATTTGCTTTTGTGCACCTACGGACTCTAAGAGTAGCAAATGACGGCGGCTACAAAAGTTGCTGACTGTTGAGTGCAGTGCCTCCTGCAATGATGCATTTTGCATGTCCACATACATTTGTATTATAACAACAAATGTACGGTATGTGATACATGGGTATGGGATATACAGTACAGTGCGCTTAATTCCACACTCTAAGAGGGAAGTGTACATTTTTAGGGATTTTTAAAATAATCCGGCATGTGTCAGAATCCGACTCGGAATTGGAAATGTTAAACGATATCTGTTTCAATTGATGTCGCGAAATTCTATTGGAATTTGCTTTTTCGAACATGAGCAAAGCCGATATTCGAATAAGCTGTTCAATTGTTGTGTTGAAATTGACGATTATTTGCAAACGATGGAGAATTTTTGGAATTTTCCACTATTTTGCCAATAAGAGAAAAAATAAGATAAATATATTATAATATAATGTATTATGAATTTTTCTCATAGGTCAGAATGCAAAATAGGTGCCAAGTAATCCGAAATGGCATACCAAATGCTCTTTAAACTTACGTTTTCCTTTATTTATTGGTATATGATTAGGTGCACTATCTCCGAATGTACATATATATGTACTTTTATAATTGTGTCGATAAAAATAATAGCAAAATATACTGACAAGTTTTGACAATGTCGTTCTTTATTTAATTAGAAAAATTTAAAAAAAAAATTTCATCTAAATTTATAACTTTTTAATCCAAATTTTTTAGAAAATTTTCGAGTATGCAGTTTTGTAGCTCATTCAATTTAACAATAATAAGAAGCAAATTTCAAGTAGCAAAAAATTGGTTTTTAATTTTTGATAAATTATTTATGTTTTCTCCTATAAATCAATCATGTTAATATTGAAAGAAGAATGGCATTTTGTACAAAATATACCTATATTTTATGTGAAACACCTGCTACATCACATAAAAAAGCAGAAATGAGCAAAAACGGTAGAGTTAGAGTTTTATTCGGAAAAAATCGACAAACTCGGATTCTGCGACACCTAAAACCGATAAAAAAAATTCTATTAGTCCATAGACATTTTGTTGTATTTTATCGATTAATGAAATTCAAAAAAATATCCAAGATTTAACCACTTTTCGCATTTTCCCAAAAATTAAATTTACTCACAAAGCAAGAGTGTTCCTATTTCTATTGTACATTATAAAAAGACCATTTTATTATTGTCAAAAAAAAAAAAATTTTAGTAAAAACATCAAACTATCCATTCGTCTCTGCTGATTACGGAGATTAGAGTGATACAAAAAGTAAACATGCTTTCTACGTTTATTTACATATACGAAAAATAATTCAAAATACATACTACATACGCTTCGGGATGTATCCAAGTGGTCCACCCAGTGAGGGCTTAGGGTCAACTCAAATAAGGTGGAACTTGTTGTCTTTACGAGAAGGTATAAAATGCTTTCGGTAACTCTATCGGAACGGCGCCCAGATAAGTCTCGCTACAGGTGTCAAATTTTTAGACGTTATTTTAGATAAGATAACGCTATGAAAAAGCTTTCGTAGCCCTCTATAGCTGTAAGAGAGCCATAGGCGAGGAATGAGACTTTAATACCCGTCTCTGGCCACGGATATTTAGAGCAGTCATTAGATGAATTCTCATATAAAATATGATCGTATGGTGGCCCGCATTAGAGAAAGATGCTAACCTCAGGCTACTCACCAGGGTGTAAAGAGCAATTATGATCTGCATAAGCAGGGCGCTCAGAACCAACCAAATTATGCTTTGAACGCTATCTTAGATCTCCTAGCATGGAATTTGGTAGGAATAAGATGGCAGCGACGACTGCTCGGATCGATGCGCCTTTAAATCGGTTTCTAAAAGTAATTTTATTACAAGGATCCAAAATAGAGAGGAGTGTAATTTGGAGTTTCATACCCTCCCCTGAAAATTTCCTTTAGATTACCAGATCACTGCAGCGTTTCCAGGCTGAGGTCTTAGTTATCATGGAAGTAGTACAGAAGCTTGGAACCGGTGTTCTAGGAAGAGACACCTTCATTTTTAGGGCTTCGTTCAAAGCTCTTAGTTTTTTCACGTTTAACTCAAGCATCGCCCTAGACTGTCGCCTATCTCTACAGGAGATCTCCAAGCAGAACAGACTTTACCTTATTTGGGTCCCTGGGCACAAGGATATAGAGGGAAACTGTAAGACAAGGCACGACCAGCCAGATTTTTCAGGATAAAGAACGCAAAATGCTATTAGAGAATATATATATGTATGTAAACAAGTTGGCGATAGATGGGGTCAAAATACGACTTGTCGAATCTCAAGGCAGAAGTGGCCTGAGAGAAGAAATTTCGAACGGGGTTGGTGCTTAACTAAACATGTTAGAGTTGGTCTGTCTGTCCGTGAATCGGATAGCTCGAAAAAATATGAAGATATATTAACGAAGCTTGATTCCCCTTTCACACATGGAATATGGGACAGTGGTTAGCGGTGTTTTGCGAAAATAAAAAAAAAGATATTTAAGTAACTAAATATTAAAGATAATTTTCAAAATTTGGTATGCAGGAGAAGAAAATACGTGGGTTAAAAGAAAAATAAGAAAATGGGAGCACCGTCAACTTTAAATAAAATTGGTAAATCTCGGAAACTACTTTATCTTAACTCTACCAAATTTGGCGCACACCTAATAAAGAATATTGTTAAAGTACACTCATTTATTTTCGTTTTTATTAGAAAAAAAAATTAAAGTCCTTTAAGTTTTCAAAATTAAGAGAATTATATAAACTGGTGTCATTTATTGTTTTCATCGGAACTTATATCCTTATTTACTTACATTATATTTATAAATCTGATTAGAAATAAAGCTACGACAAATTTTTTGAACTTCACTCAAATAAAAGAGAAATTGATTTTTCTACTAAGACTTCGCACAAAACCACAGGCAGTGGACAACCCAGTGGGAAAACGTTGAGTTTTTCGATGCAGAAAAACTACCTTAGATGACATAGACAGTTGTTATTGGAACGATTTGCATAAAAATGGCGAAGGTATACCAAAAAGAAAAAGAAAATTTGGCGGTGGTAGCATTTTGGCTCGTCAAGAGGGAAAGTAAATATGTATGTATTTGCTTAGTTTTGCAAAAAATTTATTAAAAAATATTCACGGAATTATTGGACGATGTTCTCATCAAATAAGTAACCTTGCCATTCACGTATCTAAATAGCCTTGAAATGGGTTGAAGATCACAAAATACATTTTATGTCGTGGCCTGCATGCAGTCCCCGTGTCGCGCAAAACCTGTGAAAGATTTGGACCGTCTGCTACTCCAAAATTACGTCCATAGAAAATCGTATTAATAAAAACGGATAATGTGTATTATTGAAAATTGAATAATTATAGCCGTATTAAAAATTAAGCTTATGCGTTTAAACGAAGATGTTATTGTTTTGAGTAATATGTATGTTTAAAATTAAACTATGTATACTATACAAAAGCGAGGAAGGTTGAGTATCTTCCATCTACATATACTCTAATAAAACTGTAGAAAAATCACATTGAAAATTTTTGTAAATGTAAGGGAATACAATGGGATTATTTTTAGAACTTTTGCCTGTCTTAACACAAACCCCGTGATTTTCATGGGGTTTTGCTAGGCGGATGGATAGCCAGTAACTAGCATAACATAATATAGGGTATTCTTTATCAAAATATTAAATTTAAAAAAAAAAAAACCAATGTAATAGAAATGGTTCAGAATCATTTGCGTTTGGATAATATTTTTTCCAACTATATCAACGGCTACGTGATAATTTTTTGTTTCACACTTTAAATGAAAATTTGATAAGTTCGATTAATCCGAAACATACAAAAACATACAGACAGAAACATACTAAATTTTACGCGAAAAGAAATTAGTAAACTTTTTCAATGAAGCCCGCACAGTTGCATCTGAAATTATCTTTTGGAATCATTTTCTTTATACAGTTGATTGGAAAATTTTTCCCATCAAATGTCAAGATGCGCTCTCCCCTTGCAAACTAAAGTGTTTTGGTACACGCAAGGCGAATTCATATAAGGTGGTGTTATAAATACGACTACAAAATTCCTAGGTATTTTTTTTTTGCTTCACATGCAGGTGAATAAAAAAAATCAAATCGGCTGCTATAGTAACTTCACCTTATATAAATTCGCCTTGGGTACACGCTTGTACAAGTTATCTGTCTGCCGAACAACATTTTTACTCATGATTCAATTATTAAAGGTTTGATACATAATGACAGCTAATTTCTAGCTCTCCCGTACAAAAGGTTGCATTTGCGAAGGAAGTAGAAAAGGGGAAGAATGTAATCTCTTTTTGTAAAAAAATGTTTAACAAGTATGCAAAATATGTACCTAGTTGTAGAATTTAAGTTCCATAAAATCCAAATATGTTTCGTATTCTACGAAATATTTGATGTATTATTCCGATTCGAAACTCTTTCGTTATGCAAACATAAAATAAAAGTGAGTTTTCTATATTTAGTGGCAAATATATGAAATGGTTGGTACAATCAAAGTTTTGTAGTTCACAATTAAAAAAAACATGTGAGATACTTCTTTGTTCTTATAAAAACCAAGCAACATAAGTTTCTCTGAACTCCAATATTACATATTGTGAGGTGAGCCATATTAATTCACTCACCAAAACTCACACAAACTCTCCACGCCCCAATTGTTGAGACTTCTCTTATACGTTTGATTTACGTTTTGGTCGGCTCCAAAAAATCGCGACGTAAGTCAAAACGGCGTAAATCGAGCTTTTAGTCTTCCACTTGATTACGAAAACAATTCATGGTTCCAAACAAAGTAAAGTACTTTTTTATTATATTACGTACAGAAAAATGTATGATACAAAAAGTACATAACCATAAATAACTATCTAATGACAGGATTACGGTTCAACAATTTACATAGAATAGATAGAATTGGGCAGAAAACCATTCCAAAACGGCGACAGTGAAGTTCGGGAACACCAGTTATTAGCAACCTACTAAAAAACGACTATTATTTACACTAGAAATTCTTATCATCTATTCTAATGGCATACCCACTCTAAAGTCCTAATTAAAGATATATATTAACTTTTATTTAGAATATTTGATTTTTTTTAAATACTAATTTAAATTCTCGAAATTCGGAATGCTCACTCACTTTGGCAAGGAAGCCATGGCAAAGGGGGGAGGTGAAAAAGAGTAGGGATACGATCACAACGAGCAATGGGTGAATCCGCTCTTTACGGGGCGCGACTAGCCGCTACAACAACAACAACAGCAATGGGGTTTGGAAAGAAATCCTATAAAAATATACATAGGTACCAGCAACGGCCTTGCTAACTCGCGCTCGCACACGAGTGTAGAGAAAAATTAACTAGGACACGGAACTTAACGGGCTAAGAAGCTGGAAAACGGTCACTCAGTATTCCAATTAGATGCACAAATTATCTAATGAATTGCAAATAAAACCACATATTTGTATTACATAAAATATTTACATTTTTATAAAATACTTACTCAAATTGTCACATTTTTTACGAAAAATGTCAGCGAATTAAAACTTTGTTTTTTGCTTTTTTTTAATTTGTCTACCATTTAAAAATATTTGATAAGATTCATACATAAATTTTCAAAGAAGTAACACTGTTTTAGCTAAGGGAGACGTCATGTGAAGAGTGAGGAGCAATGCTGTTTATGTATCAAACCTTTCATTATTGAATCATGATTTTTACTTAGAACAACTTGTCAGTAAGAAAAACAGCTGATCCCAAAAATTTACGAACACAATAAACGTAGAATAAATGTTTGTTGAACTGATTTCATAAAACAAAAGGATCATAACAAATTTGGAATGGAAAAGGGGATTGAAAATACTTAACCAAAAGTTGTATTCAAGTTTACTTTTAGTTATGCTGATTGCGCCAACAAATAAAATGAGCTGTTCGTAAAACTTGCAGGTTGTAAATTTTTCGTTCATGTACTTTTTGTTGAAAATTTCTCTCTTTGAGAGGGAATGCCGAGAAATTTATTCACTTGGCAACTTTTACTGGATTTTTACATTGGCGTACCCCCCAGAGGCCGAAAATCAAATTAATCATAATTTTTTAATATATGTTTTTTTTACTAGAAATAAAATGTATTTTCCATTGCCGTATAGTATTTTTTTTTTTTTTTTGTTGAAGAGCAAAAATGAGTTGGCAATGGCAATTAATATGAGAGTATGCTCAGTTTTATAGCTAAGGCGCATAAATGCTAATTATAACATTGAAATCAACTTCGCAGGCACGAATTGAGACAAGTACATTTGGTTTAATTATTAAACAGTGCGCTATCAGTTAGAATTGCCTTGTCATTGTTGTTGTTGTATTCACATAAATAACTAAATAAAAACACTATCAAAACCGTAACACTTTATACAATGCGAAAAAGGAAACTCTAATTTTGCTATATAATTTTAAAGTGTATGGATATATATTTATGAGCTATATAATTTACAATAATAAATTGTAGTAATGTCTTTTAGACTAAATGAAAAAAAATTCATATGAATGAGCCTTGAACTGCCCTATTCAAGTATTGACTGACTGTCTCACATGCGCACTTGAAATTTGCCTGCTTTTGTAATGTACTTGACGCCTTTGAAAGGTTTATATTTTTCACCATACATATCAAGACGATTCACTTTGAGTCCAGAAACAGCCAATTGTGAAATTGTAAATTGCACGTTAATAGAAGGATTTGCATCGATATTGGTGCTGCCGGGTGTAATTGATACCTAGTGGTGATAAAAAATTTTTTAAATTAAATACTATTGTTACATTTACATTAAATGCATTTCAAACACTTACGGTGCCCCTAATATTTGGCAATTTGGTCACATCAATGCGACCCACATCCCAGCATAATGTTTTAGAGACCGAATCAAATGTGTATTTGCCTTGATTAGGCGTTAAGATGCAGTTCAAAACACATTTGGGCATTGTAATCTCAAGCTTAACTTTATCCACCGTTCGGCCGAGTGTTGTACGTGGACCTACTGTTAAATCCAAACGTCCCTGCTCACCAGTCTTTATAGAGAAATTATGTCTAATATATATAGGAATTGCAACTACTGATTGCGAACTAATGTGATAGGACATCAGACGAAAATTGCCATCGGGTGGAATGAATGAAAGCAAGCGTTCGGCTTCCCAACGCTTGAAGCGTACGCAAGGATGGAATGAGACATCGTCGAAGAGACGTGGATTCATGAAGGAAAGCGTCAGATCTGGCATACCAGATAGCTTACAACAACAGTCGATCTACATATGTGGTAGGCAAGCAAAAGTTTGAAGTGAACAATGAGGAAGCGAAAATATTAAAATATTTCATACATAGCCTTGTATTTCAGCAAACACCGTCGAACCAGATTTATCAATTATTGCATCGACCTCTTCAATAACATCAAAATAGGCTTCATTGTTATTATAACGTACACCACTGCGGCGCCATGGTATAGCCGATAGCTGACCAGAGGGTAAGGTAGTGCTGACGCTATAAATAAAAGTATACGATTATATTTATATGCAAAGAGTTCACAGCAGTTAAAAAACGTCACTTACTTGCTCTTCCCTGTAACGGTATTGGCAATAGTGCGCAATATATTCGGTGGCTTGATAAGCTCTTTTAGTATATTGCTTTCCGTTGCAAGCGGAAAGCCATTATCCAACATCTCATCAAGCAACTCGTAGACAACAACATAGTTTTCTTTGATAACTGATTCTGAACAATCACCAAAGTAATCCTGAAATGTATCCATTACGCGATGTAGAAATTCGATAACAAAAAGAGGTGGCACTTCTTGCTTGCAAGCAGCCACCAGCGATATGCCGTTGCGTTGCACTGTGATGAGATAGTAGTGAGGTGTTGCAATTACTGGAGGAACATCCTAAATGTATAAATAGTTGAAAAGTATAAATTTATATAAATTTTTCAATTTTTTTTTACTTACAAGTGCAGCATTACGTTGGGCATCCAAGAAGTAGTCACAAACAGATCGCGATACGACCGAACGCCAATGTTTTTCAAGAAAAACATCGCTATAGAAAAACAATAGAATTTTGGGCGAAGCCACATTTGTTAGTTTTTTAAGTACGTAGTTTGTTAGTTTATTAAATTATAGTTTTTAAACATAAACCAAAAGCAGGTAAACAAATCATCTTCAAATTAAAATTTTGAAAAATAATAAGCAACTTATTTAAATTTCACTTACCCACTATTATTAACAATAAAAAGGCTATGTATCATCTTAAATTCGCACAATTTAATATTAAAGTTCGTCTTTCAAATTAATTTTCACAAAAAAATCACATCAAAATTTAAAAATATGCCAACACTTTGCCAATATATGAAAGGAAGAACAAGAGTGCAGAGAAGTGAACAGCTGTTTAAAGTAACCAGACGTTGCCATACGTGCCTATTTTGGGTGACATCTACCGTATAAATTTGTCAACTCGGTATTTGAATGACAACAAGTCATAAATAATTGTTTACAAAATTATGATATAAATTAATAAAGCTATAAATGAAAATAGAGGTCATGTGCTCAATGCCAAATGCGATTCCAATTCCATGGGTTCTTATTTATTTACATAATTGGCGCTCTAACCGCTTAAGTGATTGTGGCCGAACTTCTCTAACAATCGTTGGTGTGCGTCCTGACATTGCAACACATAATGAGGGACCTACAGATTGACGCCGATTTCGAACGGCGAAAATTTTTTGCGGAAAGTTTTTTTCATAGCAGAAATACGCTCGGTGGTTTGCCATTGTCTGCCGAGGGGCGACCGCTATTAGAAAAAACTTTTCTATAAATTTTTGATGTCACTTGTCCCGGCCAGGATTTTAACCTGGGACTCACCGAATGAAGCGGGCACGCATTACATACGCACTCGGCTACGACGGCCGCCACGTTAGGAAGTTTGCAGATACACGGTGTGCATTGTGCCTCTTTTTCTAAACGTTCGTTGACCTTAATCCCCAAGAATGATAGAATACCAGATTACGACAACGCTGACAGCGGGCACGTCACAGTTGTTGCTGCCACAAGAGTGATGAGAAGAAAAGGAAGATGATTACTGCACTTGAGGGTAGTATTCACGACCCAGAGAAAAGAAGGTGGCGACAAAACCACTACCGTTATTTCGTACATGCCTCGTTCGAAGGATTGACGTCACAACTTGCTCTTCAAAAGTTGATTTCTCAGAGTTTTGAGTGATTTTTACAAAAAGTTAAAGACAGGATAATAAGTCTGAAGTGTTGAGCTTTGTATTTTAGCAGCTACAGTGCAAATAAAACGCCCAAGTGAAGTTGTCACCGTCATTTTCTTCTCGCTGTGACGTGTACGCTACCGGCGTTGTCGTAATCTGGTTTTCTATCATTCTTGGGTTGTATTTTTATATATTTTTAATGAAATATTTTTGTTCTGACCCATGACATGCATTTACGTTCTGCCTTATGAGCAAATTCGTTTACGTTCTTTCTCAATGGGCCTTCCATTGACGTCTTATGGCATCACTTACGGTAATTTTGGAAATGGCCACACTGCCATAGTCGCAGATTCTGCTGGGATCGTAAATGATATACGTTCTTTGAGAAACGTCAACAACAGCTGTTTTCAGAGGCCAAAACAAAACGAATCACTCATCAATTGCCACCACAAAAATCATTGGATAGTAATTGTGCGTACACATTTAATAATTGAAGTGTCACTTGTTATTCTTGTTCGATTTATTTAAATAAAATTAGAATGGGTAACAAGCAAGTGCGACAACATCTGGAAACGGGTCAAAAGACTGGCATTCTGAAGATTTCTCTGCAACGTTTGCAAGAATTCCCACCACAATTGAAGAACTATCCAAATGTTCTCAAAACGCTAGGTATTTACACTACATTATTCTAAATTATTTGAAATTTGCATTAAAATATTTGCATGATCACCACCAGATCTTTCCGAGAATCGATTTGAGCGCTTACCTGATGAACTCGGACATTTCACATTGGTCAAGCACCTGAACTTGAGTGGCAATAAGTTAATAGAGCTGCCAGATGTGATAGGTGAACTTGTTAAACTTGAGGTGCTGCTCTTGATGAACAACTATCTGGTGAAATTACCAAAAACTTTATCGAATTGCAACAATTTGAAAACTGTCAATCTGACCAACAACCAAATCAAAGAATTCCCCACCATGCTATGCGGTCTTAAACACCTAGATGTTTTGGATTTATCACGTAATAAAATTACCGTTGTCCCTTTAGAAGTTGGCACACTCTATACGACTGAGCTGAATTTAAATCAAAATCAGATTTCAATGCTTTCCGAAGAGATTGCGGCGTGCCCGAAACTAAAAGTTTTGCGATTAGAAGAGAACTGCTTGCAAGCCAGTGCGTTTACACCTCGCATACTGAAGGAATCAAAAATTTGTAATCTAACTGTGGATGGTAATCTCTTTAATTCGAAACAATTTACCGATTTAGAGGGTTACGAGGTTTATATGGAACGTTATACGGCGGTTAAAAAGAAAATGTTCTAAATACTAGATGCACATGAAAGATAAAATGCTGTTGACTAAAATAGCGCGTGAGTATAGGAAAACCAAGTTTGAGAGTCACAAAATACATTAGTTGCTCCTTTGTGCTATCGTATATGGCTCCCTTGGGTGGCTACGTACAGCTACATCGATAGATATACATTTCAAATATTAAACTGTTGCTGTATGTTTGAAATACGCATTATGTGTGCCAGAAAATGTAAATGTAGTTTATTCAAGAAAAAAAACATTATTAACTTTTACTTCTATAGCTATTTAATTATATATGTATTTACAAACGTATTTTTGCTTTATATTACATTAAAAGCTATTCACAGAGTATAGCTAAATGATTCGTATTAAATTTATATGCGTGACACTGAAAGATATACAATATGTACATATCGTACACGTTCATCAAAAACCTATTAACTCGAAATGAAGTTGCTTTATGTTAATGTACAGAAAATGTTATCGTTTCACATATTTACCTTTTAGCAAAAACTTGCCAAATATTTTGCCGTAATTTTGGTCTCGCCCAATTTTCTATGACTAATTTTGCTTTATATGTTTTTTTCAGTTAATACTCTTTTGAAGAAATGGTGCGATATGTATGTAGGCATTTTCTATTGCTAAACGATGTCTAGAAAAGCTTAATTATTTATATATGAAGGATATATGTATGTATGTACCAATGTACATACATAAATACATATGTATATAATTTCCTATTTGTTTAATAGGAGTCCATTTTTACTCGTCCTACCGTTTGAAGTGCAGACTATTTAACTGGCTGGGGAAAAACGGTTTTGTTATACAGTGAACCCAAAAACCAAAAACTTCTAAGTAGATTAAGCAAGTGGGGATTTCAGCTTTTAAGTTAAAATCAATAATAATTAGAAAGATTGGTCAATTCACCACCAATAAGTAAAATGTGTCACATTTAATTTAATTAAATATGAAAATCTGTATTAACCTAATGTGAGTAAATTTTCCATAACCAAAGAAAAAAACATCTACAGCTCTTTGGCAACGTTATAGACACGTTAATCGAAACATTTCTGTTATTTTTTCATAATTAATTGCCCTCATAATATTTGGAGTTCCTTCAAATAAAATCGTGGTGATTCTTTTGTGACTTTAGAACCAAATATCCGATTTTTTTATGGCAATTATGCAAATGCAAAGATATTTTATCATTAATTATTGGAAATAGTGCAAGAGTACTTGTGAGATTGGCTAAATTCTGAAATACATAGTACATATTTAGTATCAAAATATAAAACCTAGAGGAAGTGGAAGACCAAAGAAAATATCTACATCACAGGCAGAAAGGAGTGCTGGATTTATTAAGAAGGATCCAAAAAATCTACAATGCGTGTTACAAATATTCATCGCTAATAGTGAAGTAATGGCGATTTTACAATATTAATATAGTGCTCTTAAATCTTCCCTAAAACTCTAACCTCAACATAATAGAGCACATAAGATGTTCTTGTATGGCAAGAAAACTACGCGACCAACAAATCAGGAACAAGAATGACCTTAAAAGTAGCCCATAAGATATATGAGAGAATATACCCCTGAATATGATACGGAAGTTAGTTCATTCTGTGGATGAAAGGTCTAGACTCTAGAGCCATGTTAGATGGCAAAGGTGGCCACACTAAATACTAATTTCTATTAAATTATTACTTTTCTACTATATAGCCTGCTAATTGTTTTTAATTTAGTGTGAACGTTTTTTTTTTTTTTTTGATTTCGTTTTCGTTGCTCAAGTTTCAGAGCTAAAATGAGTTACTTGTAATAAATCTTTATTATTGGTAAACAGCAGAAGTATCTGTGTTTCAATAATTTTTAGTTGGATCAAAAAAATATTAAATAAAGGCAGATATATTCAACATTGAAGGAGGGTATCGTCATTCACATGTTTGTTTTAAAATACTTAGCGTTATTCGAGATATTAAAGAGTCACAAGTTTAGTTATAAAAGCTCTGATCCTGTACTCCATGAACTTACAGAGTTTTATCCAAACTTACAGCGAGTTACAGGAGAAATATGCCGGTACATCAAATTCCTTTAAATGAAAGTCATGTTTTGAGAGTTGTGTAGAGAATAAAGTTGCACGATTTTACCCAAGATGGATCTATAGATTGGCCTTGATTTTACCCGAACGTTTTTTTTTTTGGGTAAAATAAAAAAAAAGTGTCAAACGACCGGTTCAAGGCGAATTCATATAAGGTGGTGTTATAAATACTACTACAAAATTCTTATGTATTTTGTTTTTGCTTCTGCGTAAAAGTTGTCAAAATTTATAAACACTTTGTCAAGGCGAATTCATACTATGGATACACCCAAGGCGAATTCATACAAGGTGATAGCGTCCCATGAGCTTAATGCTTGTTCTTCTTTCTTCTTTCCAAACTCGCTGAGTCGTTTTGTTTACACAAACAAAATACATGAGCAAACTGGGCGAATGGGGTTTTGACATTTAACTCGCAAAGTTGCACTAACAAAATACATGAGCAATACTGGGCGAATTCAGATTTCGACATTTCACACGCAAAATTATACAAACAAAATACACAGCGGATTCGCTTTATTTATCTTGCTATCACCTTCTATAGATCCATCTTGGATACACCTTGCACTGTGTTTTTTCTTTTATGGCTTTTGAAAGCTCATACGCAAAAGCAAAAACAAAGTACATGTATGTAGGTGAATAAAAAAAAATCAAATCGGCTGCTATAGTAACTTCACCTTATATGAATTCGCATTGGACCAGTTGCTGCACAAAAGTTAATATGAAATGTACATTGTCACGTTTCTAGGAAAAAATATTGGTGTAAATTTGAGTAATTTTGTAGCTTTTGAACGAAATTAGATTTATTTTTAATTTGAACTATACTGTTGACGTCTTTACAGGAAAAATGTTGTTTTGCCTTTCTGTATTTTTTGGTTCTTAGCCCCACTTGTGAGAAAGTATGTAGATTATCTATTTAGTAGCTCAGATTAAATTGATAAATTTGCTTACACAGCCAGAATGTTAGGCATCAAGCCAGAGTTAAAAACATAAATATTTTACCTAGCAATTATTCAGGGTTAAATTTTTAAGTTTGTCACATTCTGTCATAAATAAATAAAAAATAAATTTGTCAAACAACGCATCGCTTTTCTTTTTGACAATAATGGGGATGCCATCGATTGCGTAGGCTCCAACTTCTTTAACTCAGCTTTGACAAAGGGAAGCGATCACTTCCACGAGATTAGAGACCAAGCACACCAAGCACCAACATTTTTATAGAATTTACAGGAAAAGAACTGGATGGGATCTAATGTATGTACATATATGTGCTATATATACATAGATAAAACGATATTTTCATTGATGTATGAACGTGCCACAGTTTTTTAAACAGCAAGTGCAGCTGTTATAGAAAAATCAAAGATATCTTTTTAACTTTGTGTACATATGTACATATATTGAATAAGGGTAATTAATAAAAGTGGAAATTGTTTTACTTAACACAATTTTCGACACCTCTAATACACTAGGAGAGGTTCTTATTCTTCTTTTTTTCCTGATAGCAACATCGACGAATAAGCAGACGAACCGATTTATGCTTACCCAATACGTTATTTTGGTCTTTCTTATTTTCCTTCTTCTAAGTATAAAATAATTTAAAAAAAATTAATAAGAGGCATTTGAAAAATTATCTTAGTAGTGAAAAAAAGCTATTCGAAGCCAACATAAAAAATTCAGAGAGATTGAACAATCTTATCAGAATGCAAAATGTGCGGTTTCATTTACCAATTGAAGAGGCGTTTAACTGGGAAGGACGGCTGGAGAAATAGAATCTAAACAAGCTCAAAATATTTGGAAAAATTTTGCGAGGTACTCTATCAAATATACATATGGTATAAATTCTTATCTTCCACTTCTAATATTGAATTATTATTTAATATCGACGCTTTCCAACTTCATGTCAGCCATTTTTGCAGATTTCAGATTTTGCAGATGAATTCAGTGAGTGATAGCCCCGAGTGTTTAAGTTTATACATACATACATACCTATTCCCGGACTTCTTCCCATTTAAGTAGTAGTTTTTTGTTTTTTAATTGAATTTGATATTATTCATTTTTATGCATTCTTTTATTTTTTTTCTTTAATTTAAATGAATTCAATTGAATTTTGTGTTTAAATACTTAACTTTTTGTTTTTGTTGCCGAATTGGAAATTTGCGCGTTATAAATTTCATATATTATTTTCTTTGAATTTAATACACTTTTCTCTTTATAATAAAACTGAAACTGATGTTTCAATGTTAAAAAATTTCCAACTTTAAATATGTAGGCATGTATGTACTTATATGCTCTACGTATGTTTTTATGAAAATATCGTATTTTATTTTCATGACAGATTTTCACATTAGGCTTCATTTGATTGACATCAGGTTGGATTTACTTTTATTTCAGGTCCCTTTGCTCATTCCTGATTTATACTTACATTTAGGCAGAAGGAAATGCACAGAGGTTAAATTAGAGCTGTAGATGTGCCATAGTAATGTGTTGAAGAAAGATGGAAAATCATACATACATATGTATTTAGAAATATTTACATCAGGTTTGTCATGTTGCTTCTAAGAAACTATTAGCAATGATGCTCAGATGATCGGTAGTGTTCTTCTAGGGTTAGTACTTTCAAGTTGACTTAACTTGAAATACAATCATTTGTGAGCAAACATTGAGAAGAAACGTTTATATACCACTCCAATGTTAATATCTAACTAAAGCATTCCGAGTCCCTACCAAGAGTCCAAAGATCACTAGCTCTGCCGTATGGCACAATAATTCCTTGAGATAGGAATTTTCCTGTAAATTATAAACAATTATCATTTACATGAGTTTCCATTAGTAGCGGTCCAATTTAAAAATTAAAGAAAACTCGTAAATTATTTAGTGAGTTTGAAAAGCTAAGAACTTTAGGTTAGGATAGGTTAGAGCGGCTACAAGCGTGCAAAACTATGGATGCGCACGTAGGCTAACAAAACCTGTTATTGCCGTTGGCGAGAGCCATGCATTTCCATTCATCCTTCCCTTAGAAGGTGAACCACCGAATGCGCCTTACGTAGCGCAGAAAATCGGGAATACTCGCCGACGGGCTCAGGGTGGCAAAATAGTCTAGAAACTATCTATTTAAGAATCGGCCTCAAGTCGTGGCCAGGGAGGGAACAGTAGCAGAGTTAGTGTTGGATGCTCTCCGCTTCCTCTTCGACCCTGCAACTGCGACAGATTTCGTTGGTTAAGCGACCCAGTCTCTTCTCATGTATGCCCATAAGGCTGTGTCCGGTTATTACATAGACTAGTCTGAGAGACAGGCGGTCAAGGCGAATGAGAACTTTGGATCGCTTTACACCAAACTTGTTTGGTAATCCGACATGTGGGTTACATGGCCCACATGGTATTCACCTCCTCGATAAGTTTCGTCTTGAAACTATTTTTGCAAGAAATTAGAGGAATGCCCGCGTGTAGAGCAGAATTTACCGGAGATGATTCCGTCTCCTTTCTTATCAACTCATCTGCCGCACCGTTGCCGGAAATGTCACTGTGCCCAGGGCCCATGCAACAGCTACGGAACGGCAAATGTCTTTAGACATGTCGAAAACTCAAAGTCTGCTTTGACATAATAAACATTTAAAGTTTTAATGTCTCTATTCGAAAACCCCTTAAGTATTTATCTAAGTACATACATATGTATATGTACTAAATACAGGGTGGCTGATGAAAGCCGCTACCAAAAAAAATTAAATAACTTTTTTTCTATTTAATGAATCTGGTTAATTTTTTTTTATTTTGCAGATTGACTTTTACATTTAACAAAAATGGATAACTGGGACACTGAAACAAGAATTTGGATTATCCGCCGCTATCACGCACTGGAGTCCGTAGTTTCGGTTCAAAGAGAGTATAGGCGCACGTTTGGCGGCAATCCTCCGAGCAGATGGACCATAATGAGACTTGTAAACAATTTTGCCGAGCATGGGACAGTCAACAGAAGACCTTACCATCGAAACCCTTCAGTTCGAACGGAGGAAACAATCGCTGCTGTAGCTGCTGCCATACAAAACAATCCACGTGTTTCGACAAGAAGCTTATCTGCTCAAATGGGTATAAGCAGACAGTCATTACAGTCAATTATGCACAAAGATTTGGACTTATTCCCATATAAAACTCAAATGGCCAACAAACTGAACGCTGCAGACTTGCCGATTCGCTTGGAATTTTGCCAGAAGATGCTTCAAATGGTGGAAGAGGATGGAAACATGTTGAACTGTCTTTTCATGTCTGACGAGGCCCATTTCGATTTAAACGGCAACATAAACAAACAAAATTGTCGAATATGGAGTGCTTCCAACCCACAGATACTCCATGAGACGGAATTGCATCCACTTCGTGTCACAGTGTGGTGTGCAGTTTCATCACGCTGCATTGTCGCGCCCTACTTCTTCGAAGAAAACGGCCACACCGTTACGGTTACTGGAGACCGTTACTTGAGCATGTTGAGAGAGTTTTTCTATCCAGAATTACGCCGAATGAGAATTTCTTTCAACTCTGTGTGGTTTCAGCAAGATGGTGCAGCTCCTCACATAGCCCAACCTGTTATGACAGAATTGCGACGAAAATTTCCCAATAAGCTGATATCCAGAAACTCCACATTCCGTTGGTCACCCAGGTCGCCTGATTTTACTGCACCTGACTTTTTCTTGTGGGGTTATTGCAAACAGGAAGTCTACAAATCAAAACCAACAAATTTGAATGAACTAAGGCAATCCATTCGAGAAACAATTGCGGCTATTCCTGTCTCAACTCTCCAAGCAGTAATGAACAACTTTTTGGTAAGATGCCGCACATGCATCAACGAGCAGGGGGGGCATTTAAATTCCATTATTTTTAAAACTAATTAAGCTATATTTAATAAAATTGAATGAGCTTTAACATGAATAAAAGAAAAATGAATTCCATACACTGAAAAAAAAATTATTTGAGTTTCTTAATGTAGCAAAATTCATCAGCCACCCTGTACATGTAAGCACCCACAAGACTTATATTTCTAAAAACAACAACAAAATAAATAGGTTAGCCCATACAAATATACGCGTAAGAATAATTAATTTTTTGTAAAAGCGGAAAATGAAAACGGAGGTATCGTTTTTATTCCATTGTCATTCAATGAAATGCTCGCCACCGAATACAATGTACAAATATGTTCACATGTATGTATGTATGTTTATGTGTGCACCTGCAAATATGTATGGGCGTGAGCATACCCTGCAGAGAACCTACGCTGGTGAGGAAAATTTTTAATTTAAAACTGCTCTTATTAGGAAAAAAGTAAACTAAATAAAACTTACAATTGGGTTACATAAAAGAAAGTATATTTCACAAAGATCATGCTCCTCATTTCATCTTTATTCAAATTGCTTCAATTTTATTCGTCATATACAAGTAATTATGTTGTTATGTTGTTACCAGTCCGATTCATCCGATTTCATTGTTTTTAATTTCACTTCTTTTATAAATTAAAAAAAAAGTGAAGATAGAATTGACACTGGTATGGAGTCAAGAATGCGTAAAATTTTGCAGACTTTGGTTTTTCGTTCAGCAGTTACATTAACGACTACAGCAACGCAAAATATTTAGGCTTTACAAATATTGATTTTTTCAATTAAATATTCGAATATAACCGCAAATAAATTTACAATATTGAAAAACTGTAAGTTAAATTATTAATTTTTGATAGAGGTAAAATAATGCGGGGGGCAATGGACGGAAATCCCTTCAGAGAGATAAGCTTTGTTGTACCTGTCATTAAGATGAAATAGTAGTATAACTTTGGTTCGGTGTTTGTAAGTATAAGAAGAAGAAGAGATAATCCCATATGCAAGTGTACCAAAATGATTTGGACCATGATTTAGCCATGCTCGTCGGACTGTCTGTTTTTATGAACGCAAACTAGTCCCTCAGTTTTTGATATACTAATCATTTGTCGGAACCGACCAGATCGGACGTTATATAGCAGCTTTACAACTGATTGCTCAGATAAGCTATTCCCCAAAGTATAAAACTTGGTACTCTTGGCACCAGTTATGAGTAGAGTATTTAAAAAAAAAAATCTTCAAGATTGGATCACTATAACTTATAGTTCCCTTCGACTGATTGTTCAGATATGAGTTTTTACCTTAAATCTCCTATATGTATTTACACAGTGAAATTATGTAAGCTATTTACTATAAATCATACAAAGTGTACTGAGAAAATGATCAATAATAGATTTTGGTTGGAGACGTCTATAGCAATCCTTGGAATGCGATTGAGCCAACCTGGGCTACGTCCTTCGCTAGAAAATGCCCCTATTACTAAACAACAAACTGTGATCAGTTATTGACGGATTTTTCTGTAGATATTACAACGCCGATAAAATATGAAAGCCCTAACAATGACCACGAGGGTCCTTTTTTTAGTTCTAGCTTTTAATATCATTCCATTTCTGTTTATATCTTTATATGTATATGTTATTATACTTTACTTTATTTTATCGTGTTTTGTTTTATGTGCGAAAAGTAAAAAGTATTTTAAAGTTTTATATTTTTACACTAACAATACATTTTTTATATTAACGAAAGGTATAAAGGCTTCGGCAGGGCCAAAGACAGCACTTCTTTACTTGTTAGTTTTAAAAAGTTTCTCAATAATGAATTTAATATACTTAATTTATCTATGCTGACTATCGTAGGACTGTAGTGTAGTGTAGAAGTCAGTAGAATTAATTCACTATAAATTATGTAATTTACACAAGTTAGATGATATTTCTTGTGGTGAAGTTACTAATGCCGAAATTTGATTTAACAAGTCGACTTATTTGAAGTTCATATTAATTTAATTATTTAATTTTTTGTTTAAAAGCGAGCTTTGCAAACTTTCGGATGAATATTTTCAAAAAAGGTGTTTATCGCTTATTTCACACTACATTATATTAAACTAAATTTATTCAATGTATTTTTTACGAAATCCATCAAAACCTTCAAATAGTGCTTGTAATTTCAACGTTATACGGAATTCCATTAGTAGCAATTATGAAAGTGGCCTAAGCCTCGGCAGACCACAAATTTTCTTCCTCCGAATGACCGTGATTTTAGAAATGATAATAAAAAAGTAAAATACTTATACAACCCTGAGCATTATTATGGATTAATAGAAAAGTACACAGTAAGAAGATATAAATTTTTTTACTACCATACATCCCTCCATTTTTTCAGGAACATTTTAAGAATCTTTAAACCTCGAAGTGATAAAAGTTTATTACCTTTTAAAAAAATTATTAAATGTCCATGAACTGTTTTATTAAAGTTATTGTTTCAAATAATTCCCATGATTCTTTATTGCTTTATGCCATTTATAGGACATTCAGTTAATTATGAAAATAGTCTCAGTCAATTCAAGCTTAAAACACAAAATTTTCGTGTGAAGTTCAGACAAAATTCCGTATTCATATTAAATTGCCACTAAATCAAAAACTAAAATGTCGTATAGTGTTAAAATATTTTTAAATTCGTTCAAAAAATTTAATAGGCTACAAAAGTGCATACTCGAAATTATTCTTAAAAATTCGGATTCCTAAGATAAATATTCTGATGAACATGAACGATTTTTAAAATATTTTTTGGAAGTTTTATAAGTTTTCTAAAAAGTTGATTACCTCGACCTATCGGGTCTTGCAATAGGAACGCACAAAAGTTTTTTTAAATAAAACAAAAACGGTTTGGGATATGAATTAAATTCTTTATTCCTGTGAAAGTACATTCGATGCCATTATGTATGGAGCTCGATTTCTTTTGCATGGCCACCACGGGCACGCTTGTCCAGAAGTCCAGACGCTGAACAAAATTTTCGACGGCTTTCAAGCATAAATCGGCCGATACTGCTGCAATTTCACGTTCGATATTCGTACGAAGTTCATCAATCGTCGCTGGCTTGTTGTTAGACCATAGACTTGAAGTAGCCCCACAGGAAATAGTCTAACTGCGTCAAATCGCATATTTTGCTTATTGACGAAGCCACTCAGCCAGAAATGACGACGACCATAAATGGCCATTGACTCCGAATTTCGGTAGTAGATTTTAATAATTTCGACTCGTTGTTGGATCGTATATCTTTCCATGATGAAATGGCAAACCTTACTGAAGAGAAATGTCAAAAGAGCGAGAAAAAATATGGCGTTGTTTGCTGTCACTATCGGTCTACTTTTGAAAAACCCTTTTATATTGTTTGCAATAGAACTGTCTATAGTTTTTATAAAAAATAATTACAATTAAGTAAGGATAGACAAAATTGTCAATACTTATCAACTCATTTATAATAAAAAGAACTTCCAGGTGGTGTCAAACGAACAGCTGATTTCATTTAAATTCGCCTTGCCTTTGTGTAGGGATTGTCAAAATGAATATTTGTTTATAAAAAAACCAAGGCGAATTCATACATATAGCAGCTGAGTGAATTAGCTTATTAGACTGAATGTCAAAACTATGTGATTGTTGTAATTCTCACCGATTTTCACTGTCATTGAGTGTATAATTTGTTAGTGTACATTTTTGTTATTGTATGCTTAACACCACCGGGTATGAATTCACATAGAATAAAACTTTCGTTTTTGTGACACACATTTTTTATACTGACGATTACGGTTTAATGGTGATTTTGTTTTACAATGTTAGCAAGGTTTTTCAACATACTCTTTTTTCGTTATTTTTATACAAAACCATATTTCATAATATAACAAAAACCAAGTGAACTAATATTTCAAATTTTATACACAATTTATAAAAACTCAACAAATTAAATTTTTTAGAAGGATGTTTAGAAGATTTACGTATATCCTATTTAATTTTAATATAATAAAGTGCAAGTTTGAAATTGCTAGAGACTACCATTGATTTTAATTTTTTTTTGGTTTAATTTTGGAAAAAATAAAAATCGGTCCTGTATTAAAACGACTTCTAAAATTTGCGTTATGAAAAAAGTTTCTAGATACCGACATAGAAAAACTTCAAAGTTACTGTGTTATAAAATTATCCAAAAACAAAAATCAGCCCATTATGAAAACGACTTCTAAATTTTATGTTATGACAAAAGTCTCTGGATACTGTTATACAGCTATTTCCAAGCTTAATTAGATTTCTAATCAATTTATCTCGAGTTTTCTTCAAGGAAGGAAGTAAGAAATGCAAAATCAACAAAACCTGCTCGAAACTAATGTCTTTCCCCATGGGGTATGTATGCAAATTATTCTTTTATATTTATTTTTTATTATTTTCGTGAAGTAGCACCGATTTCTTTGTTTTGTTTTGCATAATTGTTGTAAACTTAAAACCACAACAAAACCAGTCAATCAGTCATTCCGGCATTTAGTAAAAAACAACCGAAAATTGTATTAAAATAATAACAAAAAATAAAATTAAAAACAAAAGCAAGGAAGCAAAAGAAATCAGCGTTCCACAAAAGAGGCAATTGTATAGAATGAGTTTGAGGAATAAAAGAAAAAGTTGATATGCTAGGAAGAAAAAATCACCCATTTCCGGTGCGACTGCAAGTGTTTGCGTTTGCTTCAAAAGCAAAAAAAAAAGAACTAAAGATAAATACAAAACAAATAAAAGAAAATTTTAAATTATTCACCGTCTGCGATTTTATTGTAAATTTTGTGGTTTTTCTTTAGCACTGCGACTGGACCTGCTCGAGCCCTTCGAGTCCTAACTCCGCGTTTGTACAAAAGAAAGAAAGAAATCTTGAAAATTTTACACCGCATTGTCTGCGGCATCATTGTTAAATTTAGCGTATGAATGCATTTTATTTAGTATTTAACATTCATCAGTTCATTTATGAAACAAGAGCGGAAAACGAACACTTGTTTTTGACGTTTTATGCGCGTTCGCGCATATCCTGCTTTACGTTCACTGTCAAAGGTAGACGTCCCGTGCGCGCACCGGAAGGATATTGCTCTCAATTTCATTTGTATATTGAGTCTACACTCTTACTATTCATTGAATGCTGTACTCATATGTAGTATGTATATATTTATATAAGTACATCTCGTCTTTCACAACTTTGATTTATTTTCACTTTTAAGCCACGCATACGTTTACTTTGTGAACACTTGAGCAAATCTTATTGCCCTTTAAATTTTTTCTTATTTCTTAAGTTTTGTTTTTGTTTTTTTTCTTTCTGTTTTTGCTAGGCGAAGTCCGTGACGCTTAGTTTTCGATTTCATTTCGTAAAGTGCTTCATTTTATTATTATTATTTTTTTTTTTTTGTTGGAATCTAGTACTTATTTATGTCATTGTTTTGTTTTGATTTGGGAGCGCCTGTGCGGCCATTCATAACGAGATCACAAGTGAATGCCGTCCTTTTTTATTCACGTAAAGGCATTTCTATTTTAAACTTTTGAACGACGAGTCGTGCGCGCACGCGTTTGTGTCTAAGGATATGCTCCACTTGCGCGTGCTACACAGGAAGTCTATCTACTCTATACGCTTTGCTTCATTTAGCAGCTCATATCCTGCTTGCAAATCCAAGTGTGCTTTGTATGAATTTGTGAGCACTTGTACGGTGGCTTCATTTGTCAAATAGTCCCACTGTACCTATTCAATAATGCGTGAATTTAGTTTGTTTAAGACGTCACTTTGCTGCGCCACATTAGTTAGGCACTTGTAAAAGAAAACGAGCCAAAACCGTACGGGAAAAATTAGTGTAGAGAACACTTGAGAAAAATTTCGGAATTTGTAGCATGCCTGGCACTTATGTACATCTAAGAAATCAAAATATTTTTGACAAAAGCCGCGTTCTAGTTTTGGCAAAACAAATTTCTGTGCAGCAATGTCAACTAATTTTTGGTTTTATTTTTCGTTACTATAAGATGTTTCTCAATTTGTTTTACAATGACGTAGAAACAGTGTGTAATGGAAACATCAAGGTGGATCCATATAAGATGGTTTTATAAGTACAACTACAAAATTCCCATGTATTTTGTTTTTGCTTTTGCGTAAGAGTTGTCAAAATTTACATACCTTTTGTTTTTGGTTTTACGGCTTTTGAAAGCTCATACGCAAAAGCAAAAAAAAAAATTAATGTTGGCGAATAAAAAAAAAACCAAATCAGCTGCTATAGTAATTTCGCCTTATATGAATTAGCCTTGGGAAAAATATTCACGGAATCTGACAACCGGAGTCTATGCAATTTTAAAGAGCGCGGATTACATATGTACATATGTATACATTTTCTGTATTTTTGAAGTAAAACTTCTTTAGGTTCAGTGATTTTTTATATCGCGTAACGAAATTCGCGTCAGAATCGCTTTACCAATTTCCACCACTATATTTACTAATTTCAACCACTATTATTACTAATGCTGCTACTAATTTCTACCAATACTTTCACTCATTTATATCACTACTTTTATTAATGCTACCCATTATTTTTACTAATTTTTCCCACTATTTTTAATAATTTCTACCAGTATTTTACTAATTTCTACAACTATTTTTACTCATTTCTACCACTATTTTTACAAATTTCTCTTAGTATTTTCAATATTATCTACCACTATTTTTACTGATTTCTACCACTATTTTTACTAATGCTACTATTTCTGGTGCGTGCACTTAGGTGCACGCGTTTTTTTTATTATTTAACATGGTGCAATAATGAAAGGTGGCATAAGTTCACGTTCTTCTCACTCTAATGAACTTCCTTGTACCATGTCAAAACTAAAAACTAAATACAGTTACAGATGTTGATTTTTTATAATATTTACAATGTCTTTAATGATAATTTTTGTTAGCTATTGCTTTTTTACCACAAACTTGGTAGAAAATTTATAGAAATTCAAAAAGTTTTCATCAAAATTTCAAAGCATTTAATATGAATTTTTATAAATTTTCATCAAAATTTCAAATGTTTTAATTTGAATTGTCAAATATCAATAAGAATTTTCAAGCGTTTTAGACTTGCAGATTATTATTTTTAAATTAATGGGCTTTAAAACTGCTTAGACAAAAGTTTTCCGAAAAATCCAAATTAATAAATTTAAAAATTTGGTGAAAATTTGCAAAGTTTTATAAGTATTCATAGATAGATTAAATATTGTATTATAAAAGAATTTACATAGAAATCATCAGTGAGAAACTTTTCCCAAAATAATCCAAACTGCTTATAGCCGAGCGCATATGCAACGTGTGCGCTTCATTTGGTGGGTCTTGTGTTCAAATCCTAGCCGGGACAAGTAACATCAAATATTATAGAAAAGTTTTTTGTAATAGCGGTCGCCCCGCAGCAGGCAATGACAAACCTTCGAGTGTCTTTCTGTCATAAAAAAACTTCTCACAAAAACCCTCCGCGGTTCGGAATCAGCGAAAAACTGTAACTCCCTCAATTTGTGTTACAAAATCAAGAAGTATGGCCAATCATCCAACCACAGTGTAAACGTCAAATTATTATTATTATTATTAACGTGTTATACAACTGCTTACTGAAAAGTTATCTAAAAACTCTAATTAACAAGTTTGAAAATTTAAAAAGAATTTGTTAAATTTTTATAAATTCACAAATTTGCTAGAAAACTCCGGCAGCCGTTGTCGTGCCTATATTTATTTATTAATTGTCCTTTGCATTTGTAAACGGAAAACGCATTTTCGGTATAGGTCTGCACCTTGTCCTCACCGAGACGAACGGTTTGACACTCATATATTAATATTTTATATGTCTGCTTTTTTATAATTAAATTAAATTTTACTTTTGAAGAATATGGCAACCCTCTTCAAAATATACCTTTAAACTTTCTTCTAGCGAAAGGAATAATTTGACACCCATATTTCACTATTTCATATAATTTGTGAATAATTTAATTAAATTCGACTATTCAAACCGGTGGCAACCCTCTATATAATAATATTTGGCACTCATACTTTCATATAACTTGTGCATAATTAAATTAAATTTGAGTTGCAACCCTCTCCAAAATATAGCTATGAATCTGCTTCTCGGAGGGTGGTACCGTGTGTAGAAAGTCTCTGATTACCATTCACCTGAGAGTGGCTAGAACGATTCTTCTGAAGAGCACACCAGGATCTGCAGCGTCTGCTCATCAGTAGGAAAAAGCAGCCTCACTGTCGGAAAATTCAGTCTCCACAACGAAGCCTTCGCCTACGGACTGTGACTGATCGAGTTATGTAGATTTGAGGAGATATAGATGTGAACTGCGTCAAAACTTTCGCTCTGCAAATTGTTTTTCTTTGTGGCGATTTGATCTAAAGTTACTGGACTAACCATTTTTTTCGTAAATTACTAAATGCATCTACTAATCTGTATATTCAATAGATATGAGAAAAACTGCACTAAAAGTGAATGAATTGGCGCTAAAGAAATATTTACTACTTTTGGAGAAAAGAGATTTCTATTTATGTAGGCTTTTATCCATTTTAAAGAATCCTGTACTCATTTGATGAAACCAAAAGTAAATGAGAGCTTAAACCGCCCATCATAAAATTCCGAAAAGGGGATCCTATAGATCTGATTTTTATACCTATCTAAATTTTTTAATACTTTGTATATAGAAAATATTAAGTAAAATTCGACTAACTAAATAAAAGCTGGGGTTTTATTGAAAAATAATATTTTTTGCTGTTTTACGGTAGATAAATCTATTTTTTGATGCCTATTTATTTTTAAAACTATTATTTATAAGGAGCAAGATGAGCGCTTGGCTAATAAAATTGGAGCGAGATAGAGTCCTACGTAGACTACAATACATATGCATTTTCGTTGCTCAGTAACCCAATTTTATATACATATACAAATTGCGAATAAATTATCGCATATAACGGATTCAAGCGACCAAAGTAGAAATGTGCAATATGCACCCCAACGCGTCGTATGTCACGTATGTACATATTTTTTCCAAAAACTACAAATTCTTTAGAATTTAGAATAGAACAGTAACGCACAAAATTAAATAAATTTTACTTTTCATATTTTTTTTTTAAATATATCAAGGTTTCGAACATTGTACGAAATTGCGATAATGAAAATATACACTTTTACTGTTGCTATTAGTGCTGTAAAATTATCGATGCTACTATTGCATCTATCGATAGTTCTTATAGTTAAGTTACTATCGAAAGTTTTTGTAAGTTTAATTTAAGCGTAAATTTTTACTACTTTTAATTTGGTCTTCCGGTACAAGTTTTGAAATCGATTTTTAACTAACTTCCCGACGAGCCAGATTCTTGAAGCCTAGAATGTATGTATGTACTCGTATATCCAAATCCGGGTTTCCACAAATTGATGATATCGATCAATTAAAATCTATTTTAAAGTCATAGTTGCGCAGTAGAAATTTTAGATCTTAGTTTAACTTTTGTAAATTGTAGCGTTATATAAGAGGTAGGCACGGTTTTTGTCCGATTATTACAATTTTTCAAATTTTACTTGCTTGAAATACAAAGTGTCTACCAAATTTGGTAGAGTTTGGTAACGTTATTACGGAGTTATACCATTTTCCTCTGAGGTGGGCGGTGACACACCCATTTAGATTACTTTTTTGATTTCGTGTATTTATTTATGCAACCCCAATCTACAAACTAAAAAAAAAACTAGTTATCTTTTGTAGTTACGGAAATATCACGTTGTTTTATTTTTACAAAAAACCGTTATCTATGCGTGGCTATCTTCTGATTTTGTCAATTTTCAATACTAACTTACCTTGGGCTGAGTACAATGAGTTTGTTTAGATATATCGATATTTACTCGAGTTATCCGATATCCAGGCAGATGAACGGACAGACAGACATAGCTTAATCAATTCTTAATCAGTCTCCATTCCATAAATTTGCCTATATCTATCTCGGTTGCTTTATGTTGCTACAAACAACCGTTTGGTGAACAAAGTTACAACACTCTGGGCCCTGGTGCGCTCGGGTATAAAAAGCGAGCATACCATTGTGCAATAATTTTGTGAGAACTGAAACTGGTTTTATTAATCTTTTCGAAATTATAACAAACACCCTAGAAAAGACATCACCTTTTGTTTATTACTCCATGAAAGGCATATAGTAAAATTTCCTTGGAATTATTTTCGGAGAACATTTTAAACCATCAGTACCCACCTAAATACATATGTGACACTTTACTTAAAAACAAATTTGAAAAGCCGTTATAGTATTGAATTAATCTGGAAAATTATTCTTCGTAACATTTTACTAGAGGTCTTCGAACATCTTGTCTTACTTACACTTAATAACAATATTACAACATAAGACGGGGTAATCTTTCTGTTAATTGCTTCGTATCTAGGGTAATACCCATGCTAATCTAAGTACTTCTTCTTCTCCGCGTAAACAATACAGGGATTGTCTAACCGGGGTCGATAGCAAGACCCCGCGAAGTGCATTTTCTACAAATCTCATCCAGAATTCTTTGTGCCTTCATCATCCGCTTAAGCTATGATGCCATCAAAGCTTCGCGTATCATTGAATACATCCTCTTATAACTTCTGCCATGATGCAAAAATTTTCTTCTTCAGGGTAAGCCCGCATTTTTATCAAGTGCGTTATATTATTATTTTTGTTCAGAATATACCATTAAATGTGTGTTGTCACATCTACATATAATAAAAAATATTCTACGATTATTTTTTTTATCCAAATGCGAATACTAAGGCGCCGATCTAGTTTTGTATGACAGTGAGCAAGCTTTAAGGTATGCGCTGAAATCGAACGATTCGAAATCGGTACAAGTTACTAAATATTTTTTAAAACTTCAAATGTAAATACAAAATATTTTTTTTTATAAAAGCACATACTACATAGTAATACATAGTACTTAGTATAGTGCAAAACTTGCAAGTGCATGGATGTAAAGTGCACTTGCAAAATGCGCCACTACATAAATTTTTGAAATTCAAAGGTGTTTCTCATTAACATAAAACTAAAGTACAAAACATATTTGCAAGGCAAGGGAGTCGCCTAAGAGGGTGCTTTAGGGTTGGAAACCGCATACCACGTCACCTCGAAGTATTTAGGAAGTTAAGACATTACTTACACTAATAACCCAGTGATTTTTTACACCAAAGTGAAAGCAAGCGAGCACGCAGTTTCAAATAATTTTGCCCCCAGAAGGTGGTGCTTTAGAGAAAATAACAATGAAATGTTTTCTTGCATGAAAATAGATTCTGACACATTTCAAGTTCCTGGCGCCTCTGTCTCAAATTTCACCGTATCGCCAGTGTACATTTCAAATTCCGTATTTACAACGTGGCGACGAATAACTGTAACATTTTTTCATTGTTTGTTTCCAAGGTGGATCCATAAAACGTGATAGCAAGATAAACAAGGCGAATCCGCTGAGCATTCTATTAGTGTAATTTTGCGTGTGAAACGTCAAACTCTGAATTCGGCCAGTTTGTTCATGTATTTTATTTGTGTAATTTTGCGTGTGAAACGTAAACAACTGAATACACCCAGTTTGCTGATGTATTTTGTTTGTGTAAACAAAAGAACCCAGCGAATTTGGGAAGAGAATACAGCTCATGGGATGCAATCACCTTGTATGAATTCGCCTTGTTTGTTTTTTATGCCATTACTGTGAACGACAAACCGACTAATTAAATTTTACGAGGATTTATGCCAAAGTAGAACTGGTAAAGACTGATGAATGTCCATCGTCTTCCCCGGATCTGAGTCCATTAGATTACTGCATATAGGACTACAATGTTGGACAAAATGAAGAATAAAAACCCCTTGAAGATGGAGTCATTTAAATGATACTTATAGAAGATATTGGATAAAATACCGAACGAATCTGTGAGTGCCACCTGCGCTGCCTTTCCGAAACGTTTGAAGCTGACTAAAAAGAACAAGGATAAAAGATTCGAAACCAATGAAGAAGAATAAGATAAAACTAGTGACATAATAACTATACTATATTTTCCTTTTAAAATCCTAAGCTGTCTGTTCTTTTCCAACAAAAAATTGTGTAACAGTTATTCGTCGCCACACTGTATAATGCATATATATGTAGATATTTATTTATATAATAAACATAATAAAAAACGCATTGAAGGAAACGAGCAAGTCGTGAAAAATGTGTGCTTAGAACTGCTACTACTCTTTGTCTTCAGTCTTTCATAAATACCTTTCGTCGAATTAGAAATGCAAATTCATTATAAAAAAACTGCTTTCTTAATTAAAAGCGGCTCAGTGAATTAGTTAGCATTTTTGTAAATTGAAAAATTACTATTAAATTTCGAACAATAAAATTCCATACAAGACTATTGTATCCCTCAGTTCAGTGTGAGCCGTGCTTTGGAACGGTAAATTTGGAAGATACCGCAGAGGATACAGTGGTACACAACTAAGCAGTTATATCGGAATAAGGAATTTCATATAACATTTTTGGATTAACAGTGCGAAAGGACATCTGTACAGACGAAAAATGTCAGCAACTACGGCTACAGTACAGGAGACTATAACGCAGGCATCCGCCAGCGGTGGATTAGGCGCTATGTGGACGGCTTTGATAGGTGTTGTATTGGTGGCGGCCTTATACGAATATTGGCGCCGCAGCTCGCGGGAGTATCGCATGACCAAAAATATTCCCAGTCCACCGGAATTGCCGGTTTTGGGTAATGCGCATCTGGTGTTGGGCTGCTCGAATGCAGGTGAGTGATAAATGTGGAAATCTCTAATGCGCATATACAGCTTGACTTATTTCATATACGCAGAGATTGTGGCTAAGGGTAATTCCTTCCTTGAGCAGTACGGTGAAACGTTACGCGCATGGTTGGGCCATGTACTTATTGTATTTCTTACAAATCCCAACGATATTGAAATCATATTGAGCAGCAATAATCATTTGAATAAGGCCGAAGAGTATCGCTACTTTAAGCCATGGTTCGGCGATGGTCTACTAATTAGCAGCGGCAATCATTGGCGTCATCATCGCAAAATGATTGCACCCACATTCCATCAAAGCATTCTGAAGAGTTTTGTGCCGACTTTCGTGAAACACTCCAAGAATGTGGTGGACCGTATGTCTAAGGAACTGGGCAAGGAATTCGATATACATGATTATATGTCACAAACTACAGTTGAAATCTTACTCACCACAGCTATGGGTGTGAAAAAGATACCTGAGGGTAATAAAAGTTTCGAGTATGCCAAAGCGGTGGTAGACATGTGCGACATCATCCATAAGCGCCAGGTGAAAATGATGTATCGCTTGGATGCGATCTACAATTTGACTAAAATGCGCCAAAAGGGCGATAAAATGATGAACATCATCTTGGGCATGACCAAACGTGTGGTTATGGATCGCAAAGCCAACTATAATGCCGAAGGCAATGCTATTGTGGAGGAGATCGAGGAACCCCTTAAGAAGTCAGCCAATAAGAAAGTCGGCGGATTGCGTGACGATTTGGATGATATTGATGAGAATGACGTGGGTGCTAAGCGCCGTTTGGCACTGTTGGACGCTATGGTTGAGATGGCTAAGAATCCCGAGATCGAATGGAATGAGAAGGATATTATGGATGAAGTCAATACGATTATGTTTGAGGTAGTTGAAGCGCTAATGTGCAATGCGGAAATTTCAAAAATACCATAAATTGCATTAACGCTTTTTTTTTTACTTTCAGGGTCACGACACCACTTCGGCTGGCTCGAGTTTCGCTCTATGCATGATGGGCATGCACAAGGATGTGCAGGAGAAAGTGTTCGCCGAACAGAAGGCCATATTTGGCGATAACTTGCTGCGCGATTGCACCTTCGCTGATACGATGGAAATGAAATATTTGGAGCGTGTCATTATGGAAACTCTTCGCATGTACCCACCGGTACCGTTGATTGCACGTCGCGTTGACAGCGATGTCAAATTAGCATCTGGTCCCTATGTTGTGCCAAAGGGCACCACAGTTGTGGTGCTACAATACCGTGTGCATCGTCGCCCCGACATTTACACTAACCCCGATAAATTTGATCCCGACAACTTCTTGCCCGAACGTATGGCCAACCGCCACTACTACAGCTTCATTCCGTTCAGCGCCGGTCCACGCAGCTGTGTCGGACGTAAATATGCTATGTTGAAGCTGAAGGTGCTGCTTTCTACCATCATTCGCAACTATACGGTGCACTCCAATGAGACCGAAGCTGATTGGAAGCTGCAGGCAGATATTATTCTGAAACTGGAGAATGGTTTCAATGTGGTGCTGCAGAAACGTCAGCCTGTTGTGGCGTAAATGGCACCCTTAAAGAAATACACTATATACAAACTTTTTTCTAATAATTTCTTACTAATACCTATGACGAACTAAATTATAATTAAAATTAATTCACATTACCTTACAACTAGTTTAATAAGAATTCATTATTTTATTATTATTAAGATGAATGCCTTCCAAGACGAAAATATATTGCCGGATAAGCCAAACTTTTTGAGGACGAATGATGAAGAGTGGGAGAATAGTAAATGGAAACGATTGTGATCAGTGCAAGTGGACGACTTTTTTTCGTGGTTAAAGGCTTAGTTATCTAAATAATATATGATTTTCTTTTTTAATCAAAACAAACTCAAAAAAAAAAAATAAAAATTAACTAACCATAGTGATAAGTGTGGAAAACCATATCTAACAAGAATTAATTAAAAATAAAGAGCATGCGCAGTATAAAGCTGGAAAAATACAATTAATTGCCTTTGTGCTGTAAGTAGTTGCGTAAAGTGCAAATTACTAAGCAACACGTAGTGACCTCATTGGAATCTAAAGTCCCTCTGCATATTTAAAAATCTACATATATATGCACATATGTGCAAACATACAAAGAAATAAATGAAGCGTAGTGGCATGAATGCATATGTATTATGTGCGTTGACTTCACAGCACTTTGAACTTTAGCTGAACTCAAAGAATAATATCTAGCCAAACTGATAATGAAATAGTGCATTATTTTACAAGTAGTATACTTTCATGTAGTGTAGAAAAAATGCTGGATCTCGGCAGGAAAACTACCGGGTGCATTTCAACAATGAAAAATCTTATCACAAATATCACTTGCCATTCGGAGTCGGCATAAAAATGTAGGTCCTTTCAAAGTTTGCCCCCTTTTGCACATTTTTGTAGTAATTTTAACCCGCTAACCCCTCAATTTATCTATTTAATGTAGATTATCTATGTTGTGGAAAAAGGCAACAGAAACCCCCATAAACCGGATTAAAACGACTTTGAAAATCAATTAAAAAAGTACCAACATTTCAGCGCTTTTATAGTAAGTATATGGAATCATGTAAAACTCTCTACAGAAAATTGTTTGCAGAAAGACATTTGAAAGAATAAGGCTTTATTCCAGTCGAGTCTCCCAAACAAATTTTTACCGCTTTTTTGCTACATAATTTGATCATAGCAGCTATAGTTTTTGGCACCTAATATGCCAATTTAGTATCAATTCCAAAACGTATCAGAAAAGTATAATTCTACCACTAGTTTCATCACTGGTTTAAATAAAAAAATTTTTAAGGCGTTTAATGGTTAACTTCGTATCTGCGCGCCTTTTTCTGGACTTTTTCGGCACTATTTTCGGACTAGATATTTCGGGAGCATTTCAGGACCTTTTCCAAGACTGTTTGGAGAATTCGTATTCGAGTTCAGTAACAGTAGACGAGTAGTTCGGGACTGGTTCACCACTACAACTATCATTGTGACCACTACTAAATTACTACTACTAATACTATTGCCATGCACTTATACTAATACCAATAACTAAAGGGTGGTTCAATTTTAAGGGCCGATGTTGAATGTGAACCACACCTAAACGTCAAGCTTTTTTCTGCATTTCATTTTACATTTCTCAATTTCAGACTAACTCAATTTGAACATGGAAAGTTACACAATCGAGCAACGTTGGCAATGTTGGCAAGAAATGGCAACAGTGGATGATCCATTTTGGAAGAAAATCATCTTCAGTGATGAGGCACATTTTCACCTCAGTGGATTCGTCAATAAGCAGAATTGCCGCATTTGGGCGAATGATAATCCAAGAGTGATTGTCGAAAAACCAATGCACCTACAAAGAGTGACTGTTTGGTGCGGTTTATGAGCTGGCGCTAACATCGGGCCGTATTTTTTCCAAAATGAGGCCGGTCAGGCAGTTACTGTGAATGGTGTTCGCTATCGTGAGATGATAACGAATTTTTTATGGCCCGAATTGGAACATATGGATGTGGGCGATATGTGGTTCCAACAGGATGGTGCCACTTGCCACATAGCCAACGAAATAATGGCTCTTTTGCGCGACAAATTCAATGGCCGTGTTATCTCACGTGGTGGCGATGTCAATTGGCCACCAAGATCATATGATTTGACACCGTTGGACTACTTTCCTTGGGGTTATTTGAAAGAAAAGGTGTACGTCGATAAGCCAGCAACAATTCAAGAGCTAAAGGATGAGATAATTCGGCACATCAACGGCATAGAACCTCAGAGTCATCGAAAATTTGGGCCATCGGATGGAGGTGTGCCGCCGAGGTCGCGGCGAACATTTGGCCGTTTTTTTGTTCCATACATAATTGAACCACACCATATTATCATAATAAAAAGAAATTACAATAATTTCTAATTATTCAAAATCAACATCGGCCCTTAAAATTTAACCACCCTTTACAAACTACTATCACTACGGCTATTTCTGCTACTAATGCTAATTACTACCATTATTTTTACTAATGATACTACCAATTACTACAACTATTCTTATTTATGCCACTATAATTTCTACTACTATTTTTACTTACGCTAGTTACTACTACTATTTTGAATAGTGCTACTACTAATTACTACTAACATTCATGATAACGATACTACTAATTACTACCACCTTTTGTTCCTAATGCTACTACTAGGTAGTACTACTGTTTTTACGAGTGTTTTTCATTCAAAAGAAAATTTTTTCCCCATATAATATTTTGGTAAAATATACCGCAAATTTAAATTAAATTCCATTCAGTAGTTTCTGAGGTTAGCGAGTTCAAAATTATAAAAATGATCCAAATGCATTCTATTACATTCTTGCATCATATTCGGTCATTCTAGTAAATACTTATGCAATGCACATACAAACTAAAGTTTTTTACAGTTTTATTATACATAGTATAGAATATAACAACAAATATTTTCAAAAATTGGCTAGGTGGCGCATGAGGTATATGAGCCGAGTTATTCAGCAAATCCGCATTTATGATCCGATCTTGATGCAACGAGAATTTTTTTTAAATTGATCCCCAGGGTGGAGCTAGAATCGAGTTTTTCATAAAATCCTTATTTTTGAAGTTGATGATACAGGGTGTTTTTTTAGGCATGTGGTTTTCAAGAAGAAATAAAACGCATATAATTTAATGTTACGGCGAAGAATTTAGCTTTATTATAAAGATAAGGGATTGACATTATGTTTTAAAAATGATTTCGGCCAAGTGACCGCCGCGGCTGGCTGGAATAAATTCCAGCCGAGAGGACCAATTTTTGACCACTTTTTGCAGCAATTGAGGCGTGGCCGTATGACAGCAAAATATATTATCTTCCAAGGTGTCAATCGTCTCGAGCTTATCTGCGAAGACAAGCAATTTCACATAACCCCGCAAAAATTAGTCCAGCGGTGTTAAATCGCACAATCTTGGAGGTCACGACACAGGCCCACGACGCTAGATAAAGCGCTCACCAAAAGTTTCCTTCAATAAATTTATTATTTCGTTGGATGTATGGGATGTAGCGCCGTCTGGTTGGAACCTAAGGTCGTCCACATCAACATCCTCCAATTCAGACGTGAAAAAGTTATTAATCATGGATCTATAGCGTTCCCCATGGACTGTAACATTATGGCTGACTTGAAATATGAACCAACGATTTCTTCTACCCATAGAGCACACCAAACAGTGACTTTTTGAGGATATTACGGCGTCTCAATAATGGTTTGTAGATTATCAACACTCCAAATGCAACAATTTTGCTTATTAACGTACCCATTCAACCAAAAGTGAGCTTCATCGTTGAACAAAATTTTCTTGTGAAAATCGGGATCGGTGGTCATCTCGTTTTGGGCCCGTTCACTGAACATGCGACACGCTTGATAGTCGTTTGGCTTCAATTCTTGTACGAATAAGATTTTGTGAGCCCGCAAACCAAGATCCTTCAGCCAAATCTTCCATAAGGTTGATGGACACAGCCCTAAATGTTGAATTAGGGTCGTCTGCGATATTCTGCTCCACAGTCTTCGGTGCGCACTGTACGGCGTCTCTGAGGATGCCCTAGAGTGAACGTGGTGCGAAACAGATCCATGGTTGCTCCAATTACCGACTTTGCTGAGCGATTATGTCGACCGAATATTGGACGCAGCGTGCCATGTGCCCCGCGAACTGAACCATTATTTTGGTAATTAATTTGCATGATTTGCAAACGTTGTTCCGGAGTAAATCCGTTCATTATGAAATGGCAAACCAAACTGAGTTTAAATCAAGTAACAGCTAACAAAAGGACCAACTCCGAAAAAAGTATTGCCTCATTGAAAGCCACACGTCTTAAAAAAAACATCCTTTATTACAAAGGCATAGTGCTGGAGTAATAAAAAATACTTTTATGAAAAATGGAGGCTAATTATTTACCAAATTTTCCAAATACAGAAAATCTGTATTTTTTAAATTCTTTTAACATATTTTTGTCCGCTTTTGATGATATTAGAAAAATATGCGGCAGGCGCTTTTATAATCCGATTGAGATGACATTCCATAGTCTCGAGATACGGTAGGGCAACATATGCCTAATAAAGCTTAGTGAATTCCAGTGTTTAACCTTACACAGATTGCGAAATCCTGTTGAACGATTTGAAGTATCTCACCTATTGAGTATCTAACCTCAAATTTTGATTGCTTAAAGCTTTAGGCACCTCCCAGAATATTACGAAGGACACGCAACATCTGGTACGATCACCGTTAATTGCGCAGTTTTTTCGAATGATCAATGACCTCACGAATCTCGAATACCAGTGCCTTTGAATTAAATAATATATTATATATAGTTGTATCAAATTTGAGAGCCTTTATTTGTTATATAAATATGCAACTTCTAACATATGGAATAACTAATAGCCATTACAATTTGTCACTTTCATCAAATGTATTGCCTCACAAATGAAATGTTAATAAATATATGCAGCGGCACATAGTTCAATGCATTCTGATTTATTTTTGTTTATAACAAAAACAGGTTTTAAAAAGGTATTTTTGTTCATATTAATTTCAGTTACCAAAAGCTAATTTCAAAGATCAAGAAAGTTCACTATTATGCGTAAGCAGATACAGAGTGATCCGAAATAAATGAACTTCATGCAATTCTAAGTAATCAAAAATATGGAAAACAAACGCACGGGGATGGGCGCTTTCAGGAAATTGAATAAGTGACTGACGGAGAATTAGGGATACATTTTCATTCATATTTGAAGTTAGTTTTAACGACGAATAAGTTTTCATTCGTTTGCTAAGTATTTATAGTAACGAAAAAATTTGCATTCATTATTTAACTAGCCGAATAAATTTTCATTCATCATACAAATAATTCTGATTGACGAATAGATTTCCATTCGTCATTCAAATAGTTTTGAGTGGCGAATAAACTTTCGTTTGTCATTCAAATAATTTTGGATCACATACTAATTTCAATTTTCAATCCAATTAGTTTGGAATATCAAATAAATTCAGTTATTTAAATAATTTCGGAATCGCAGCGGGAAATATGTGCATATATAAATATATACATACAAATATTCAAATAGAGAAATTATTTGAATGACTGAATAATGATGGATGAAAATTTATTCGTGATTAAAATAATTTTTTTTTAAGTTGGGTGAAAGTTTATTCGACACTCAAAATTATTTGAATAAATTAAAAATTGTTCTTTATTCAAAATATATAAAAATTGTTAATATATTTTCTTAAAAATGTTTGGTTTGTTCAAAACCAATTCATGTGATCGCCTCGGCTGTTAGGTATCGCAGTATCGCCCCACAAAAATGGGCTAACGATGTCTAATCGCTTCTCCAAGGCGGCTGATAATACAATTAACGAACTTCGCATGCAAAAGATCAATTGTGATATGGGCTGTGTGCCATCCTACAGAAACCAAAGCTGGCCGAAGTCCATATATTCACTTTCTGGTTGCAAGAAGTCGATTATTATGCCACTGTAGTGTTCACCCGTTGACCGAAATGAGAAAAAAATGTGCCAATAATGCCACCGCTCCAAAATCCGCACACCAAACTTTCGCTCTCTGAGGATGAATTTGGTTCTCGACAATCAAGTAGTTATTTTCGGATCGTCAGATGCGACGGTCCGGCTTGTAAGCATAGGTCATGAGTTAAAACCGCGCTTCGTTAGAAAATATCATTTTTCGAGCAAAATTATTGCCCATTTCGTTTGCATTATTTTCAAACGTCGTTCAAGCGTAAAACGATTCATGTCGTTCTGCGAAGATATTATACTGACTTTCCATAAATATTTCCAGCGGAAAAGAGCTGTCACTTTTAAAATAACATTTGCTTTTCAAAAAAAAAAAAAAGAAAACACTGCATGGACCACCCTGTTCATATTTATGTACGTTTTTTGCATTCTTCAAAATGCATTCCCATTACTCAACCGACTAGCATTAAAAGGGCAATGGTACCTGGAGTGTGTCTGCAGTTTATTGGGGTAGCGCAAGAAATGCAGTAGGCATGGAGAAGTTGGATGCACTTAATACAACAGCAACATCAGCAATTTTTGCTCAGCCAAAAGTTAGCTTCATACCGAGTTCTTTGTATATTAGTCTGATTGGTGCAATTCTGGCAATAACATTATATGAGATCTGGTATCGCAATACAGATGCCTTCAGGAAGCTAAGGAGTATACCGGGTCCACCGATCTTGCCAATAATTGGTAGTGCTCATTTGCTTATCGGCGTTTCACCCATTGGTGAGTGAGTGTGTAGGTCTAATGTGCGACAGTGTAAATAAAAATAAAAGTTTTTCCTTGCTTTTCTTTGCAGAGTTAGTGCAGAAAGCGTTGGGGTACTTGGAGCAATATGGAGAGACCATCAGCGCATGTTTCTTTAACTTTAGAGTTGTCTTTCTAACCAATCCCGCTGATATTGAAATTATTCTTAATAGCACCAACCATTTGGAAAAATCTCATGAGTATAAATTCTTTCAACCATGGTTTGGTGATGGTCTTCTCATAAGTAAGGGCAATCATTGGCGTCATCATCGAAAAATGATTGCTCCCACTTTTCATCAGTCTATTTTAAAGAGTTTTGTACCGACTTTTGTTAAACACTCAGAAAATGTTGCCAAACGGCTGGAATCGAAGTTTCTATATCAAGAGTTCGATGTGCATACGGAAATGAGTCAGACTACAGTGGAAATTTTACTTAGTACAGCAATGGGTATGAAAAAATTGCCCAGCGGCAAGGAATGTGTAAAATATGCCGAAGCTGTGATAGAAATGTGTGGCATTATACATAAACGTCAGACGCAAGCGCACTACCATTTCGATCTCATCTTTCGATTGACGAAATTGCGGGAGAAATGCGATAGAATGATGAATATAATATTGACGCTAACGAAGCGTGTCATCGCGGAGCGGCGTGAAAACTTCAATTTGGAAACAGATGGCGTTGTGGATCAACAGGATGCGCTAAAGGAGATGATTGGCAAGACGAAAGAAGAATTGCGTGACGATTTGGATGTTATCGACGAAGAGAGAGATGTGGGTAAGATCGATTAGAGAGAGAGAGGAATATTATCAGAGGCTTTACTTTTTTCGAATAATGTGCAATAAAGTTAAAAACCAAAAAAGGAAGGCAATACCACAAGCGAAAATTGTAATTAATTGATTTCATTTGTTATTTGTGTATTTTATGTGCAGGTGCTAAACGTCGTTTGGCTTTACTAGATGCGATGGTGGAAATGACAAAGAATCCCGATATTGAATGGACAGAAAATGATATAATGGATGAAGTGAATACGATTATGTTTGAGGTAAGTTTAATAGAAAGCAGAAAAAAAAACAAAAAATATATATATTAGTCATTATCATCAGTATAATTATGATCTATATATTGACGGCCATTCAGAGCTTTTTGCTTGATTCTGCGCTTGATAGTACAGTGACAAACAAAAATTGTTGTAGAAAAAGGTATTCACAAACAATAAAAGGCGACCATTGTATCACCTAAACGTCAGAGTTTGTATTTGCTACGCCGTGCCAACGTTTTTGACAAACTAAGTATTAGTATTATAGTTTTAGCCCATTATAGTAAACCTCTAAATTTTGAAACTCCATAATAGAGAATTTCTTTGGCAACGTTTTGAACCGAATAAGCTGGAAAACTTTTTGATCAGGCAGTGATCAGAGACACACCGATATGAAATTTGTTTAAGAAAAAATTCATTTATTTCCTCTTTTTTATATCATTTTAAGCTACAACAGCAATACAAAATAATTTTAGAATAACTTCGGCCAAATATCGAGCTATTTGAAGTAAGTGTAAAATTATTATTATTATTATTATCATAATCGGAACGGAAAATGACACTGAAGATGACACAATGTCGTCCCGGGTTTGTCTCCAAACCAAACTTGATAAGTGATGACGGCAAATCGTTCAATATATGTACATCATATTTTCATCCTGTTGGAAAAAAATAAGACCAAAAAGAAATAATAAATTTTCAAAATTTTTTCATTCCCAAAATTTTCCAAAAATGTAAAAAAATTTGATGTAAATTTTTTGAAAATTGTTGAATTTTGTACTAGGTTTAAAACTTAACTTTATTAAAAATTGAATAGGCTATAAAATTGCATTCCCAAAATTTTCCTAAAATTTTAAAAATTTGATTTAGTTTTTTTGAAAATTGTTGAATTTTTTACTCGGTTTAAAACTTAACTTACATTTTATTTCACTAAAATGGAATGGGCTACGAGTATCAAACTGCATTCTTAAAGTTTTTTAAAAATTTGATGCAAGTTGTTTAAAATTAATGATTTTTTGGGAATTTTGTACAAGGTTTGAAACAACTCAAGTGGCGAACTGAATTATATTGAACGTTGGCAGTTGTGGCAGTTTTTCTGAAGTTTTTTAAAATTAATTTTAAAGGATTGTGTAGAAAAATCATCAGAAATTGTGAAAACTTAAAATAGTCGTAAATTTATAAATCTGCTACCTTGACTTCGAAATGTAGTCAACCTTAAAATCCTAGGCCTTCTCACCCCATCATTTCTTTCCCCTTTCAGGGCCACGACACCACCTCAGCTGCTTCCAGTTTCGTACTTTGCCTACTTGGCATTCACAAGGATGTTCAAGCAAGAGTTTTCGAAGAGCAGAAACAAATATTCGCCGATAATTTACAACGATCTTGCACTTTCGCTGATACACTCGAAATGCAATATTTGGAACGTGTTATCAAAGAGGCACTACGTCTCTACCCACCAGTGCCGATCATAGCGCGAAAAGTGAATGAAGATGTAGCACTCGCCTCCGGCCCCTACACCATACCGAAAGGCACTACAGTTGTATTGGGCCAATTTGCCGTACATCGCCGATCAGATTGCTTCGAGAATCCCGAGAAATTCGATCCGGATAACTTTTTGCCAGAAAAGATGGCGAAGCGTCACTATTACTGTTATGTGCCCTTTAGTGCCGGTCCACGCAGTTGCGTCGGACGTAAATATGCCATGTTAATGCTAAAAGTTTTGCTATCGACACTACTACGTAAATTTCATGTTCACTGCAATGTGGATGAGTCGCAATTTAATTTGCAAGGGGATATTATCCTGAAGTTGGCGGATGGCTTTAAAGTGGTGCTAACGCCGCGTGAGACGTAAATTAGTAAACATATATTCATATACTATGCGGCGATATTTGCAGTTTGATATTTGAATTATACTAAGTAATCGTAGATAGGTTGAATTTATTATAATATTACTGAAGTTTATGTACGTGCTATTTGTATTTATATACAGGGTGGCTGATGCGACATTGCTACATTGAGAAACTCAAATAAATTTTTAGTAAATTCTTGTAATTTATTTTTGATTGATTTATTTGAGGAAGAAGTATTAATTTTTTTAGCTTTTAAAAATAATGGAACTTAAAATCCCTTCACACTCGGTGATGCAAGTGCTGCATTTAATCAAAAAGTTATTCATTACTGCCCGAGGGGTTGCTAGATCAGCTTATCCAAGGTCGTTATCTTCAAACTCATCTTAGGGGAGGCCTAGGAAACATGCTGTTTCGACAGGGTTGGACCATAGAGAGAGGAGTTTAGAAGGTTTGTTGGGGCATGTAAATAGGTGGTTTGTATCGTTCGAGGATTCTCCGCATGCCGCCGATATCGTGGTCGAGTCTGGATAAATAGGACTTGCGTCTACTACAATATCCATACCACAATTGTGCCAGAGTGGCGTGGGACTCTCGTCGTCTTCTACGGATGTTGGTTTGATTCCAATAACAGGGCGAAAGTTCAACGAAGGTGGTTATTGGCTTACGGTAAATGCTGTTCAGAGCCTGTCTACGCCATCGGATCCAGCGGTTGACTGGTGAACGACTGGATTTCGTCATTGAGTTCGCGGAGATGCTCACTGACGTGCCCTGGAGGAGGCTCGGCTATTTGTAAGTTACTTTGAGTGTCCCTTTCGGTGGCATTCAATTAGGAACCGCTTGTTGATCAGGCTATTATATTTCTTAAAAGGGAACAATCACGTCTCCTAATGAAAGTATGCCTCCCGTTACAGTTCAGAGTGCGGAGGACTCAACAGGACATAAGTTCATAATGAAGAAGTGAGTAAGATCGTAGAGATAACTGTGCATCTTTGAGAACATGCCATCAATTGCATTGCCGGTATCAAACAGTCAACAGCAAACGATACGATGGTGCGTTCCTCGTTTCCACAACAGTCGGTTCTACGATACCGGAACGACCCGGATTTATATCCGGCCAAAGACTGACACTTCAACAGCATTCTCCAAAATTGTATGGGGAATGTTTTGTGCTGTTACAATAACAAGAACATGGTGAGTTCCTCTGACGGCCTCATAAAAAACTTCTGGTCAGAGAAGTCCTTAGGGGCCACTGGAATGTTGAAACCAAACAGAGTTAAAATGAATTATCAGACATAAAAATTGTGCTCAACATGCTTTTGTCCCCTTCAACCCTTTGAATGGACTTATGGCGGAATTCCAAGCGAAGTGGCAAGTCTGCTGAGTTTGTTAGTTGAATTTTATATGGGAATAAATTTAAATCTTTATGCAGAATGGCCTGCAGTGACTGTCTGCTGATACCGACTTATGCAGATGAAGTTCGGTAAAATTATTCCGGCTACCATAATGGCCCACCTGCTAGGAGGGATGTTGCGAATAATCCAAATACTTGTTTCATTGTTCTAATCCTCCATTTACATAAAATAAAAGCACAAAGAGCGTAGATTACAAAGAAGTTGTATCGCGTTTCGTTTCCTCTGGTAAGAACTCTTGTCTGATTTCACCACACTAAAAACCAATTGGATCTAATCAGATTCTAATAACAATCAATAAAAGTTAAATTAATGCTGAAATCGGACGAGACTTTCTGTTAGAGGAATGGTGGAAATGTTGCACCTTCTTTCCAATCTACATTCTTTGATGAGGATCTTTGAATAATATAAAAACAAAATTGAACAAATTCCTCACGCAGAAGTAAAATTATTACAGTTTTTATTTGGTAGCATCTTCCATCAGCCACCCTATATATTTAAGTAGCTAGTGCGTCAGCGTAGTTGTAAAGTGCACTGCTTCATTTGAATTTCGCATAAATATTTGTTCAGAAAATATTTGCATGAATGAAAGTGAATAAAAGGAAAGTAAGGTGAAAATGAAAGCCAAGCAGGGGAACCTGATCAGCAGGCAGGTAGGTGTTTGCCGACGATTTCCGGCTATGTATCATTTTAATGATCAACAATATTAAATTACCACGCATTCATCTAGCGTTCATCTCGCATTTCACGCTAGCATCCCTTGGCTACATTTACACTGAAGATCAGGTGAGAAAATTTTGAGCGATACGGAGGCACTTAAATAGGGAATAAAATTATTTTGCCGATTTTCTTGGAGATTGTGTTAAGCTACAGTTGTAAATAGATGTATGTATATGGATGTGGGGAAACCAACGCTAATACTTTTAGAATTATTATCAGCTAAGGATAACAAGCGAATGCTCACTTTCAGCTAAACACTTCCTCTCATCAATCCAATTTTACTTATGGGGGTGCAAAATAGTTGTTTACATCAGCAAAACGAATGTGTAAATCTGCGCATCGAATTGCGTTGGTGTATTTGAAAGATTATTGATAATTCGATTCGCATCGAAAATCGAATTTCCAATTTCGCAAGCCTTTAATTAATCTTGTTAAAACGAACGGAAGTAGGAAGGTTCATAGTAAATAAATATTTCTTTTAATGCAGCTATGCAAGCAGTTGATTAAAAATCTCTTTTTCCTCTTTTGGTCATTTGTGAAAAATGAAAGGATATCCGCAATGCAATCCTTTTACGATTTCACTCTTCCCTTCTATTCCATTAGGTACAAAAACCATTTCAATTTTTGTTTTTGTTTTGTTTTTGTTTTTTTTTCTGGTTTTATAAATACATATGTGTGCAAAAATGTTGCCGTTGGCAGAATGGTTTGAAAGTGAAATCTCTGCAGTTCATACTTTCATCGATTGATATTTACTTTTGATTATATCCCTGCATTTATGGTGGAAGAATATTTGACAGAGTGTGTCAATGGCGATATGATGCATTAAATCCTTTTATTTGTGAAATCCGTTATTTGATGAGAAATGAATTTCTATTCATACCAGTTAGGTAAGGTTTTTACCTTGAGTGATTTGAGGAATGAAAACTACCTGCGCACATTTTTTTTGTTTCAGAAAATATTTAAGGGTAGGTACTTTTAAATGTGAAGCAGAAAAGCAAAATAGAAAAGTGTAAGATTTGATATGTGCCAAAGGGTTTAAAAAGCAAAAACACTATTTACTACACCAAGAATTTTCCATACTAAGTTATCTACTTTATTAGATTTAAAAAAAGTAAAACAAGACCGCAGAATTAGAAAAGGACTACTTTGAGTGATCCTTATGTAAAATGATCTGTTGTGGTGGCATGGGAAATTTTTTAGGCAACGCTCTGCTACAGTTTCAGCAATATGTAAATTTATAATTTTCAATATTTTTTTTTATATTATACATATATTTTACAAATTTAAAGGACAAGTATCAAGGATCGATATTTATAATAAAGGAATTATTTTTAAGAATTGAAAAGTTTTAATAAACAAACTTTTCAGCTGGAAATTGAATTTTGAATAATCGAAAATCTTCATTTACAAAACAAGGCAAATTTATATATGTAAGTGTTAGCACCCCATGAGATGAATGCTTCTTCTTATTACGCAATTCGCTGTTTTTTTTTTTGTATATACAAACAAAATGAGCATTACTCGGCGAATTCAGAATTTGTCATTTCACTCGCAAAATTCCACAAACTACATACACGCAACAGATTCGCCTTGGTTATCGTGCTATCACCTTCTATGGATCCACCTTGTTACAAAATATAATAATTTCAAAGAACAATATAAATAAATATATTTATAAAAATAATACCAAGTAGTTTATATATAAAATCCTACAACAACCAAACAAAACCATGCCTTTTGTAAATAGGTCTCCTGAATCAGAATAAAATCCTATTATTCACCACTTCAGACATACATCCCACAAAATATCCGAGATTTAAAAATAAAAGTGTTTTATTTTACGATTTTTTCTTTCATAACAATAATAATTTGGCGCTTACATCATATAGCTCGGTGTTTGAACGAACTTTTCCTAAAACTTGCAGTGTTCCCCTTCAGTTGGTACGGATCTACAGTTTTACGCCGACTCCGAATGACAGATGACTTTTAGGAGAAGGTTAGTCAGGGCAAAAATACTCTCGGAAATATACGCCGAGGAGTTACCGCTATTAGAAAAATCATTTCTATAATTTTTTTGTTTTATGTTAATTGTTTCAGGCGAGATTCGAACCCGGGGCACTTCGAGTGGAATGAACACACTCTACACACTCGGCTACTAAAGTTCAAGCGCATTTCTCTAAGACAAAAAATATTCATATGAATATGAATGTTTTTTATATAAAAAAAATAATGTACATATGTTAATATTAGGGGTTTCGACTTCGATACACGAGAAACCGATAAATTAAGTATCGAGAAGCTTGCGAGATTATCGAGATTCTCGATGCAACAGAAGCATTCGAGAAAGCGATTCTCGCGAGAAGCAGTGCTAAAACTCTAAAATTGATTGATTTGGCTGATTGGCTCACTGTATATATTGAGGGTTAGGATAAGCAGTGCAAAGTAGTGCCAGTGATCCAGTTATCTTATTTAGAGTCTCGCGAGCTTTTCGATGCACGAGCAGCTCGCGAGAAAGCGATCCTCGCGAGAAATTGCTTCTCGAGCAAATAGAAGGCACATTTTCTGGCCTTTTATTTATTTATATCAACAATAGTTTTTGAGCTCAAGACCACTTTTTTATTTGAATAGTATTGGGAGAAGGAAACAACAGTCAGAGCGGTAGAAATTGAAGATGCAAATTCGGCGATCACCATAAGGATTTTCCGGGGACATGATCACACGACTTTCGAAATGCAAAGCAAGTATACTGCCACTTGTACAACCACTCATTCATGTAATAGATTGTCATACTTGAATTGTGTTTAGAAATTGGAAGATGGAAAAGCGACAATAGTTTACAAGAAAGAGCCGGTGCATAGTGTCATTGAAAAAAAATCAGATGTTCTGTGAAAAAACTAAACATGCAATTTTATTATACATATATGAGCTCTAGTTTCGCGGGTATATAGATTTTCTCATGTGGGATTTGTGTTGTCGCACGGTGTGATAACTTAGAAACTTCTCAATAATAAAATTCGATCAAAATATCCGAAATAGTTCGATCACTTACTGATTTTATTAGTTTTAGTTTTCATTAAGCCTTACTTTCTCGCAACGTGGATTTCTAACCAAATTATTGCAATTCATCATTGCTTGTCAGTTGTCAGGTAGATACTATCTATACAAAATTCTCGAAAGCCCTTCAAATATTATTAACTATATTTTTGTTGATACTTGAAAAAATCATGCGATCTGCGGAGTTCCTCAAGATAGCTTATTTTTTGGGCCCATTAATTTTCCCATCATTTTCATAAACGATTGCAACGACTGCTTCCTCCTTCTAAAATTCGAGCTCCCCTTTTATCTTCGTATACTTTTTATAATTTTGTTGCTAGCTCTTAAGGACTTTAGACTTTTTTTTAGTGCTCTTTCACGTTCGTTGAGTATCTGAACAATTTGTATAATTCTAAAAAGAACGACGTCTAAAAAACACGATGACCAAGGAGAGCCGGAAGTGTCTAGATTGAAGAAATTTTCGCTAGAAAATCTGCTTAATTTTATTTTGAGTTTCTTCTCAAATTTATTAAAAAGGAGAACGCCGGAAAAGAATGAGATAATTTCTTGTTTATTAGTTTCTATCCAATTTCGTCCAAAGGAAGAAATCTCCTTGTTTTTATGTCAAAAACCTTATAAAGCAAATTGGAAAGGAGGGTATCCTTACCTCCCATTTCTACTGGAATCTTATTGAATTTATTAATAAGGAAAACTTTTTATATTGAAAAGAGCCCTTTTTAATTCAAATTTTTCTGTTAAAGTCTTAACATAAAAATAATCTACTATTATCTAATATTATGGCTTTTGTATTTTCAAAATGAAAATTTTTTACTTAATTATTGTTTCAGAAGTTTTCAATGAATATAATAACTCTATAACTTTATTTGTTTTAAAAATAAATATCTTTAGTCGAAAGTGACGCTCTCTTTTTTTCTTTCGTTATCTTTCTTGTGTATTCATAATAAAAATTAAAATTAAGCGGAGATTCTCATGAATGCCAAGATTCCCTTCTTAACTATATTGACGAGAGTTTCATCTTAATTTTACGGGTTTCCTACTAGAATAAATTTTCATCTTAATTCTAAAGGTTATCTTCTTAACTATAAGTATATTGAGAGGCTTTGACCTTAGTTTTATAAGCTATCTACTAGATTTTATTGAAAAGGTTTTTATTTTAATTCTACGGGTCACCTTCTTAATTACATTGAAAAGTTAGTCTTAATTTTATAGATTATCTTCTTGATTTTATTTAAAATACATTCATATCCACTCCAAATAAGAAGGACTTCTTATTGGAAATAAATTATAAAGAAATCCGCTAAAATTATAGGGAATTTTAAGTGGTCTTCTCGCTCTGTGCATTTTATAAAGCAAAATATTACTAAGTGTAAGGATCCCTATATAAAAAAAGAAACCTTCTCTATAATTTTTTATAAGATCGAAATTGGAATATGCCTCTTTAATATGGAACCCGTTTTACGAGGTCAGTCTTCATATGAACGAAACAAGTTTGCAATTTCGAGAGGATTTTATGGACTTACAAAGCTCCAATCATGGCGTGCCCTAAAAACAGCCAAAATTGAATTTTCTTCATAACTGTTATACAGGGGTTTTCAATAGGAACGTTACAAAAGTTTTTTTAAATAAAACAAAAACGGTTTGAGATATGAATTAAATTCTTTATTCCTGTGAAAGTACATGCGATGCCATTATGTATGGAACTCGAATTCTTTTGCATGGCCACCACGGGCACGCTTGTCCAGAAGTCCAGACGCTGAACCCAATTTTCGACGGTTTTCAAGCATAAATCGGCCGATACTGCTGCAGTTTCACTTCGATATTCGTACGAAGTTAATCAATCGTCGCTGGCTTGTTGGCATATACCATAGACTTGACGTAGCCACACAGGAAATAGTCTAACGGCGTCAAATCGCACGACCGAGGCGGCCAATAGACTGGGCCATTTCGTGAGATAACACGTTCATCGATTGTGACATTCGCTGTGTGGCTTGTGGCGCCGTCCTGTTGGAACCACATATTTTCCAAGTCCATATCATCCAATTCGGGTCAAACATATTTGGTTATCATTGAGCGGTAGCGATTCCCATTCACAGTAACGTGCCGGTCTTGATCATCACGGAAGAAGTAAGGCCCAATGACGCCGCCGGCCCATACACCACACCAAACCGTATTTATTTCGGGATGGAATGTTAACTCATGGAGTACCTGTGGATTGCTGCCTGACCAATAACGCATATTTTGCTTATTGACGAAGCCATTCAGCCAGAAATGACGACGACCATAAATTGGACGTAGCGCTCTTAAAGTTGAGGCCATTGACTCCGTATTTCGGTAGTAAATTTTAATAATTTCGACTTGTTGTTGTATCGTATATCATTCCATGATGATATAGCAAACCTTACTGAAGAGAAATGTCAAAAGAGCGGGGAAAAATATGGCGTCGTTTGCTGTCACTATCGGTCTACTTTTGTAGCGTCCCTATTGAAAACCACGTTATTTAAGTATTACTCGATTCGTAAGTGTTATATGTATATTATATCGTTTGCAGTACACTTAAGCATGTGTCGAAAGTGCTTGAAATATTGCACTTCAAATCTAAATTTTATAGAAATCCATCAACAGTAGTACTTACTATGCATGTATGTATGTAGATGTGTTAATAAACACAATTTTCAAATGTGCGGCGCCACCACTTGAATTTGTCAGTGAACAGACATTTTTTCGTGTGTCTATTAACCAGAAGCTATTACAAAACACTTTGATGGATCAAAACTCCTCGAACATTGATATCCGACCACATGTAAAAATTCAAAGTGGCCAAAGAGAGCGTCAATCATCACCGAGGTGCCCCAAATATCCAAAGCAAACATTTATTTTTTTAGGCATTTTATCAAAAACGAAGTAGCCGAGTGTGTAGAGTATGCATGCTTCTCCTTGAATACCCTGAGTTCAAATCTCCAGAAAAAGTAACATAAAAATTTCATAAATGCATTTTTCTAATAAATAGAGGTAAAGGAGTAAATCTTTGCCATAAAAAAACTCTTCACAAAAGTCATCTGCCGTTCGGAGTCAGCTTAAAATAGTAGGAAGTTCTAAACTAAATGTGATTTGTATATAAAATGAAGTTGTTTAAATTTGTATATTATTTTCAGCCTTATATTTCGAGGCCATATATTAATTCTTTCAGAATTGCAAAAATCAATTCCTAACAAAATAATTTGAACATAATAGTTTTGCCAAGTATATCCTTGTACATAAGTCAGTTATTCCTCTTTTGTTTTTTTATGTTCGTTATTTCATTATACTAATTGTTCAGAACAATTCTAAGTATGCAGTTTTATAGTTCATTAAATTCTATTATAATAAAGTGTAAGTTTCAAGTAGCTAAAAATTTGCCATTGATTTTGAAAAAAATATTTGCTGACGGTCTCGCGTGATTTATTTCATATACCGCTTGTAAGAAATGATATTTAGTGGTTTTTAATATTATTGGCTGGTAAGTTTTAAATACCTCATTTTGATTCACATGCTATTGGGTAAATTTTTGAGGACGTATTTTTCATTGTTTAGAAATTTAAAGAAAATAATCGTTTAGAAGATTATAAAATGATTTAAACTAATATATTTAAGCAGGTGTAAATACTATTCAAACATATTTTCTAAATGGGGGGTTTTAAGCCTACTTCCCTTCAATCAAAAGCCTTAATATTTCCTTTTATATAATCATTTAATTTCATTATCCTTTTTATGCAGCTCGCAACCCTTTTCAAAAGTGTTTTCAAAACAAAGCTTTCTTAAACCTCCTTCGTTTGAGATTCACATATTAACATTTGACTTAATTTATTATAACTTTAATTAACTAAAAAATTAAATTAATTAATTAATCTTAAGCCCCTTTCGTTAGATTCCCATTCAAATTATTTGACATTTTAAGCAGGGGGTAACTCCCTTTAAAAAAATTATTCTATAATAATCCAGTTGACTCCTTAAAAATATATATTTTATGGTAACCTATATAACGGACCAATATATACATATGTATAAAATATTATCCATATCTGTCTTATCGGCATACAGCAATATTTATTTAATTAATTTATTTAAGGTATGTAACAACTCTCTTTTAAATATATAATACATATTTAAAGCTATTTACCTAAACCCAAGTATCAAACAGCTGACTCTCATTCGGTCTGTCAAAATGCCAAGTAGCAACAGCTCAGATAGCTAAAAAAAAAAAAACTCAACGGGAAGGCAACAATATTGGTTATAACGGTATTTTAACATCCTTTTACTTACAACTTCGACACTCATAAAAAATATTTCAATCACTCTTCCAAATCCGAACACATATTGGCGAATAAAATTTTCACAAATGCAAATCACTGAAACTCTAAAAGACATTAACGCTTTAGGGACTTCATTAAAATATTGTAAATTACATAAATATTGATTTGCACCGTTCGCCATTGTTGCTGTAAAAATATGCCGCAGAGACAATCATAAATAACTGTCAACAACTTGTTATTGTCAACATAAGACATAGAAAAAAAATTCGCATGCGCGACGAATTTCCCAAAGTGCAAATAGTAATCAATGTACAAGTAACGACACAACCCTCTCACTGTAGTGACGAAACTAAGCCCCCCTAACGACAGAGTGCTGAATCGTAAAAAAAGATGATGACAGTTTTTTTGTGCGCATGCGTCACATCGTTTTTGCTAAACTGTCAAGGGGGTAAAGAAGACAAAGTGCTGTCACAAACTGAGGTGTTGAAAAATTCGTACAATTCTAAGCATCAAGTCACACTTGAAACTTGCAAATTTTACAATAATAGTGGAGATAAAAATTAATCAAGTAGAAATATTATACATAGAAAAGAATAATGAAGCGCTGAATATGAATTTGAATTGCTTCCAAGGAAAATCATTTGACGAAAAGTATCATTAGACAGTCTAATGATGTTAGCAAAAATTTAAAAGGTGCAAATAAGCTACTGCAGGATATTGCTGCTGCTGTTTTTAGAAAGAAAAAAAAAAACAACAAAGGTTAAAAAGGATGTACGTACACATTTTTTTTAGGATTTGTACTACATATAAAAGGGTGTTTTTTTTGGCGGCTCAGTTTTTTTCGCCCCCTTGCTTGCTAAATCACATAAAATGCTTAATGTAGTTTGTTTGTTTTTTCGAATGCATTTGCATGGCTGTGCTTGTAGTAAGTAGGCCCTTAAGCACTTAAGTTGCCTGAACGTTTTTGCGCAAAAGGCGGCAGTAGTGTAATTTTCACACAATGGCATTAGCATTTTTCAGTTGCTTAAGTACACTTGCACTTAGCCGTGCTGTTGATGAAAATAAAAAACAACGCGCACACATTTTCAACGCGACTACATACGCAAATTTGGACACATGTACATATGTATATGTATGTATGTTTGTGCATATTTACCATTTTCAGCAGCCGCCCGATCAGCGATAAATGAAGTGTCAACTTAAGTTAGTGAAAGGCAGCCACACATGCCAACTTAATGCCGACGAATTAATGCGCTGATATTGATCAGCGATTGTTTGGCTGCTGTGCAAGTTGATCGCCCAATAATGCAATATGTAGTCGTATTATCGATTTGTGGCAACAAGTGGCTTGTAGTATGCTATGCACTTGTGTAATGGCGATATGAGCCACGATTCAGACGCAGATTGTGGCATGTAAATATTTTGACATCAGCACGACTTTATCATTTGGCATATTTTAGTTGGTCAAAACAAATTTGTGTTTTTTTTCATTTATTTTTTTTTATTTAACTGTGGAGCAAGTATTATAAATGTGCAAATTAAGTGGCAACAAAGCGCTATAATCTTTTCGCGTCACCAGTCAGGCAAATCAGCATTGGAGATAACTGAATGACCAAAACGATTTCAATGATTTGCAGAAGTTAAAGCATTTGAAGTCCTTTCCTTAGATATCGGCGAATACATCTGATTCGATTACACGATCTTACTTCCTTTCATGGATATGGACTGCTGGCTTTAATTATACAGTTGTGTTCACAAAAATAGTACAACAATTTATTGATAGAATTTGACAATTTTGCCATTCATATATTATTTTTTGGGCTGATTTTATAAAACGACAATATTAATATTTGAGCTCAAGGCCAGTATAAGGAAAGTACTTTGGAAAAAAGACAACAACAGTCAGGATTGGTAGAAATTATAGCTGGTTCGGAGATCATCAGATTTATTCCATGACTCCACCGGCATTTGAACCCACAATCTACGACTTGCTGGGCAACTACGTAGCCAATGGACCACAGTCGGCTTGAGCTGCTGTTGCTTTTTACCACTTTCCTTATATCCTACCAACACAATTCAAGTACGACAGTCTGCCGCTATTTAAGTGAATTGTTACCTGATTGCTTGATTATTTCATATTTATTTATTTTTTATTTTTTTTTATAATAGTTAATTCTATAACAAAAATTAAAGCAAATACAAAACAAAAATTGTCAACAAAATTTTCAGCTTTTTAACAAGAGTTTTTCCACAGTGGATTTATAGAAGGTGATAGCAAGATAATTAAGACGAATCCTTTGTGTATTTTGTTTGTGTTAATTTGCGTGTGAAATGTCTAAATCTGAATTCGCCCAATATTGCCCATGTATTTTGTTTGTATAAACAAAAGAACAAAGCGAATTGGGAAAGAAGAGCAAGCATTCACCCCATGGGATGAATTCGCCTTGAGTTGTTCAATCATTCGATTTGCTTTAAAAACGGGCAAAATTGACTTGAGGAAGATTCATGGCCTACTAAAATTAGAAACACGTTTAAACATTGATTATCAACACTGGTTTGTATTAGGGTTGTAAGAGAACATCGTTATATAATATATTGTGTATGTGGCATTCCGCGCCAAGTCAGTTACCTTTTGACCTATTTTTTCACAAGTTTTTATGTTATGGTATGGATTGAGAGAAGCCTCCCTCTTTTTCCAATTTTTTTTTGTGCAGTCGGTTTCGAGATATCGATTTTTGAAAACAATCTTTCGCTTTTTTAATGTACAGAACTTTGCAAACACTGTACCGATTTTGATTTTTTTTTCTATTTCTATAATTTAAATTTTATAAAGGATGTATGCTGGTATAACTTTACGATATATTTTTAGCAAGTTTTGCAATTTTCCGTTGTTCAGTTCCAAAATCATTGTAGTTTCAACTACTGCTGGCGAACGAAAAAAGTGATTAGTGATTTTCGTTTCTGTGAACTTTGATATTGAATTTTTTAATTAATTATTTTAGCTACAAAGCTTTGTGTGCCGCTTTTGCTTCAATTGTGTTTTTCATGGCGATTATTCTGCTTATTTGGATTGAGATTCTCAAGCTGGTCTGATTTTAACCGAGCGGAGAAAAAGTAAAAATGCTAATATTTTTTCCATATTTTACAAGCAGAAATGTAAATATAAATAAAGTATTTAAATTAGGTTATGTTAAGATGGCTGGCCCATCGCGAGACCTCACATAGACCAGGTAGGTCTTGAAAACCCTCGTATTAAGAGTCGAGACCGAAAAAATCGCCGACCCCTTGGCGAACTAAAGTAGGCCGTTTTTCCCTTTGTCGGCAGCCGACTGCATATCATGCAGCCATGCTTCGCCCAGTATTTTGAATCGTCGCCTGTCCAATGCTGGACATTCGTATGAGATATGTTCCAACCTTTCATCCTATAGCATCCACTTCCTGCATCTTTTATTCGTTACCAGACCCAATTTAACGGCTTGCGCCGTCAATAGACCCACTGAGAGTAAGAAGTCCTCTCCAGAGGTAGTAAAAAAGCTCGTGAGCTTAGTATCGTATTGTCTGTGTTCTCTTCCACGCCCTGTCTGCCCTGTGCGATCGTTTGATTGCTTGCACCGAAATCGGCACTTTCCTCACTGATTGATTCTTTTAGATAGACATCCTGTTTGGCAGGATTGTCTGCACTTTCATTTCCTTCTACACCTTTTCATCCCTGGACCTAATAAAGGTGCACAGCTTTGGTCATAGCCAACCTGCCCTAGGCTTCTTTACTCTCTACTACTAACGTCTTAGAGCTGGTGCTGTGCGAAGGCAAAGCCTTGATGGCTGCCTGACTGTCGATGTAGTTGTAAATCCGCCCGCTAGCTGGCTGAAAATCTGATATGAAAAATATCGCAGTGATCCGGCAGCTTGTAAGATTTAAGGATCGTTTGTTTTGGGCATTAGACCGCAGCCTCAACTCCATTTTCCATTTCAGACCCGTCCGTGGACATGTGTGTCGTTCTCTTCGTCATCCTCACACCCCTGCACCATCCATCAACCTCTGTTGTAGCCCTAAGAGATCTATCGAAGCTGTATGTTAAATTTATGAAAAATTCAATACCTTTCCAGCTCATCATATCCAAGGCTTGAACCTAAGAATGTTAGCTCAAAATTTGCCGATTTCAATGCTTTAATCGATGAATCTCACTAAATAAGGCACAAATACGTCGCTAAATATTTGCTTGTTTCGGTCCTAAGAATAGGTGCGCCAAATATTTCTACGTAGTTTTGAATCCTTCTGCATATAATTTAGATGACAAAGATCATTTGTTTCATAGTTGATTAAAGAAAATCGATTTTTTTTTCCATAAATAACCGTTATATGAACATGAGCGGGGCTATTATCCGACTTTGCCCATTTTTAGGGGAGTGAATTTTCATCGATGAGGGCTTAAAGTCTACATAAATATTCACTATATATATATATACATAGATGCGAGAAAAATTTTTAAAAACTATTATTATTTATGTATGTGGATTTTCGTGGTTTGGAAATCGATCCACATAAGGAACAAGTAATGTGAGTTGTAGTGTGAGAGTAGTTGGAAGAGTTGCAGATTTGATTAGTTAATCGCCAGAAAGCTGGCTCTCAGCAGACAGATTTGGTAATTCTGAATTCTGCCTAGCAATCAGTCACGGGATTGTCAGAGTATGTTAAATATTATAGCTATGTACAGATTTTAAATAATACGTTTATTTGTAAGTTTGTGTGAAATTTTGTTGAAATATTTCAATTGCCTAGAAATGGGTATGTATCTTTTTCTAAAGCCGTTTTACTCTATTGACAATAAACTATGTATACATTTTTTAAATTCATGAATCTTCCCATGGCACCCTTGCAACTTCATAATAATTTGTCGGTGGTCTCTGATTGAATTATAAAAAAAATGTTGTGACATTTTGCTAAAAAAGAAAATTAGTACAATTGCAACTATGCTTTTTTTCACTAAAAGACACAATAGATCTTTAAGTACTTTGCAAAACAAGCCATGCGAATATACATACATATATTCTAATAAAAAGATTTGAAAGTCAGCAAATAACGTCACAGCGGTTGCCGTTCAGTGGCTCAAAGGACTCACGCAATGCACCGTCATCCAGTCTGCTGATTATGATGTTTTGCAATATAATGACGCTCTATTCACAATATTCTACTGAAACTCAAAGTGAATGGCCAAAACGTAATAAAGACATTGCTGGTGATCTTTCAGAAACTGTCAAAACTACTCCACTGGGTGTTCCAAACGCGCCAAAACACCAACACTGATGGTGGTGGTATGAAAGTCATTGTGGAATGTACTACGAGCGCAGAGAAGCAAGATAGTAAATGAAGTTCATGCCACATGTCCTAATGCGCATTACTATTGCATGATTTTGCATTGATTTTGCAATTGCAGTGCAAAAAAAGGGAAGGGAAAATAAACAACTACAAATGTATGAAGGTAAGCAGAATAGAAGAAGATTGTTTTTATTCTGCCAGCGAAAGAGTGCTATTGCCAAACGCAGCAATAGTAAACCGTAAGTTGCAATAGCATTTGGTTTTGTGCAATAAAATTTTCTTTTTTGGTATCTTGCTGTCTTTAGCCATTCATAGCAAGTGGCATTGCTGTCGTTGTCATTCAAATTCTTTGGCATCGGGACAATACACCAAAGTGTGAATAAGGCAAAGGAAGTATGTACATTTGTAGCAACAACAAAGTGTCTGCAAGAACGGCCATAACGTGTAACATTCGGCACTTCTTTTTCACACCGATTATCCCGCTTAGACTTTTGTTTGGCGTTTCGAAAATGCGACAAAGATTTGCAAGTTTGTTTGTCGCTAATACTACGCATACATATATTGTATGGTTTTGTGCGTGTGTGTGTGTGTTGGTAAGTGTATTCACTGAAGTGTCAAAACCTGTTATTTTTATTACGAGTACTGCGGATTAATAGACTACACCGATCGCCGACACTTCATTGCTTTGTTTTTTTTTTTTCAAATTTACATTAAGCTATCTGCACACGGTTCGCTTGCCAACTTAACGTATCCGACCTCATGCACGAAAGAGAAGTCGTACGCTACTAGTGGTTGTACAGCAGTGTCGTACGCTTGTCTTTAGAGACGACTATAGTTTTCTTAACCCTTAGGTATGGACTACTAAGTCTGCGGAAACACACTGAGAGAAATTCTTAAGCTCGTAGGTCTTAAGTGAAATGATTTATTGTCGAGTTAATATTATCGAAATTAGCAGACATTGCATTACATTCTCAGAAATTTAAAACCACTAAAGGTTTGTGAGATAGAGATAGTAAAACAATCGATAGCCTTTCAATTGTATCGATAGTTTTAAAAATTAAAAAATTAAAGCTATCGATGTTTTAAACTATCGACGTTTTTTATGCACTAAGAAATCGATAGAACTGCCGTAAAGGTACATAACTACAGTCACCAGTTATTGCTAAAATATACTGAATATTGTTCATCTAAGACTAAACGTAAACGCTAAAAGCCCGTAGACATTATCGGGATTAATGGCTCATTCTTAGTGTATTAGAAAATTATAATAATGATAATATGACTATAAAATTTTGACTTGTAAAATCGGTCAATAAGCTAAGATGAAATCATAAATCAAGAACATGGTCGACTGGCGCAATCAATAGTTTCTGAAAATGACTTTAAACTTAAGTCGAAATATCGATGAAAATAAAATTAAGACAAAAAAAACTTAATTTTTTTTTATTTATAAAAGTTTATTAGCTACTGGCCTTGAGCTCAAACAAAAAAATATTCATACCTTTGGAGGCCGAAAATCAATTTCAAATGTGTTATCTCTTAACCAAACTTGACGACGCGTTTTAAAATATTAACTTTTCACTCAACTGCTCCTTGATTCTTACTGCCTCTAGAAGCTGTTTTTCATGGTCGTAAATTAAAAAAAAAAGATTTTGTGATAATAAAATTTACATTTATCAAATATGTACACAATCTCACACATTTTTCTTTAGATCAAGGGACAAAGCAACCCTGTGGATATAGAGCTGCCAATACAAAGTAGGAATGCAAGTGTGGACGCACATGGTTTATGCGAAGTAATTTGGACGAAAATGCGTAATTTACAAAGTTGTGTGTCCGGGATATAACTAGTTCTATTTCTTTTTTTTTAATAATTTCTCCAAACTAAGTTTTAATAGTTTATTATAAAAATAAGCTTGTTGTTTCATGAAAATATTCAGCGTTTAGTGCCAGTTTGAGCTTCCTATGGAGGATGGTAAGCACTTTTTTCATATAACGAAATGCGTAGTTATCAATAATTAATAGTCTGTTATATACATTTCAAACTTTCACTTTAATGTACTAGAACGGAGATATATATGTACTTCGACAGGCACTTTAAAATTTTCTATTATTTACGGAAAAAGATAAAACTTTGCTGATTTTCGTAAGACGTTTGAAACTTGAATGACTAGGGATTTTGTTTAACGTCGCATAATATTTTTATAAAAAAATTACTTGAAATCAATAAAAAAAATAAAATAAAATAAATAGCTCAAAACGGGTCACTACATCATTTTATTAGATATATAAATATTAACAAAAATCGAAAGTATACCATCAATTTATCCTCTTGTACTAATAAAATTATGAATGTAAATGTTTATTGCTAGAATTCGATAGTACTATCAAGAGTATCGGCAGTACTACTACCGATAGTTTTCCAGCTACAGCTTTGAGACAACTTGGCTACAGTTCAAGGTTAATGTTTTTTAACGAACTTGCATTCGTTCAATAAGCATAAACTGTATATCTACATTTTCGATAATATTTGTAAAACTCTCAGTTAGATCAGAAACTACCGAACCTATTCGAATCACTAGGCATATCGCTATGACCGTTGTATGGCAAGTGTACGACGCGACCAGAGCAAGACGTATGTGTAGGGCCTAAGCCTTTCTGTTTGTAAAATCGGTCAAGTACAAAATAAAAAGAAAATAATGGAATGAGATAATGTTTTCCGAAGGAAAACCTGTGGTGTAGTAGGTTGTTTCGGCTTAGCTTCCATCACAATCGCATACTCATGCAGATATTATACACTGTCTATCCGTTAAGCTAATATTTTTATTTCGGCATTCCTCCAATATTTTCAGTACTATATTGATTTCAAAATAATCCAAGAGGATTTCAATTGGCTGCTATTTTTAGCAAGATTATGCAACATGTCAAACCATCACATTGAGGATTTGTTGAAACGAATCTTTCCACAGGGCAACCAGGTAAATTCACTTCATTGTACAACTTTCTAAGAGTATTTTAAATTTAAATTAGTTATAAACTTTCAGTTGAATAAATATATTCTGAACTGAAATTCATGCTATTCAATTATTTCCAAGACGTATTCAGTAAGCTGGTGGCTAGACACTTTAGACAGAAAATGCTACCCTGGCGTGTGGTTTGTTTTCTGCTGGTGGCCTGCGAAATGCCAAAAAACGCTCTGTGAAAAGTGACTGTGGCTGTGGCTGTGTGGCCGATCATGGGCAAACTTAATAAATAAATTATGAAAAAGATCCTAAAAATTTTAAATGCAAACAAAAATCAAATCAGCTGCTTTTTTGATACCACATTCAATAAATTCGCCTTGATTGTTTTCATGTAGTCACAAAGCGAATTCATATGTATAAAGAGATAGCAACAACACAAACACAAGAATCCACGTATTTTGTTTCTACTTTTGCGTGGAATGAATGCCAGAGAAACTAAGAGAGACAGCCAAAGTTTTAAATGCGAATTTTTAATTTTCCAATATTATCCAAAAAAAAGTGGCCTCGATCAAACACAATAATTTAACACCAAGGCGAAATTTATATGATCCCATTGTGGCACCGAGCTTGCGGATCTTTAGTAGCGGTAGCGAATTAAGTGCATAGCAAATTTAGTAAAGTTTGGTCGGGTAATTTGTGAGGTACACATTTTCGCTTAAGTAGCGTCTCTCCATTTTCCTCAAATACTGTTTTGTGAACTTAGTTACTATTCGATTTCTGGTTTTAGTTCAAATATATCAGTATTTACTCGAGTTCCATTCTGAACATTTTGGTATAAACACGCAGCGCAACAAAAAAAAAGCTGCATTCAGATTTTTTATTTTCACAATTCGAAGTTTTAAGCTTCATAACTCCAAAATGTTTAGCATATTTGGGAAATTTTTGATGGCAATTTGTTGTTTAATTAAATTTTAATAAATAAATACAAAAATTTGAGTCAAATGTGGTGTGACTATTTTCTTTTTAAATTTAGTTTGAAATAGACAGCATCCAGTTTTTGTTCTTTTGCAGCTTTTGACCACTTGAAAAAATATTGAAAAATTTGAAAAAATGGAAAAACAAATTTTTTTTAAATTTGGTTCTTGTTAATACTTACACTTAAATTACAAAAAATGTGACTAATTTTTGAATGATTTGTGTTTTCTTTATTTTTGAATGCTTTGTTGTGCCATCCTGTTCGTCTATTACAATCTGCTCCCTATTGGACATAGAATCATACAGATATTTTTAATATTCAGGCGTAATTTTCTCATACTATACTTTTTCTATGGTTTTTCGAATGTAGTTCAACAATTGATTTAGGCTTGTTTTTGTGTATTTTAGCACCCATAATAGCGCAAATATTACCTATTGGATTGAGGTTGGCACTATTCCTTGACCCACCTAGTGTCACTATGTCCATTTCTTTCTTCAGTTTTGTAATCTTACGTTAAACAATAGACCGAAAAATAAAAGTAAATTGTTGAATGGGTAAAAAGTTCATGATATTTATGATGAAATTTACAGTTCGTTCTCGATGATGATGACTTTTGGGATTTACTATAACCTTCGATTATAATTAGGGGCTCCGCTTTGTATTTTGAAATGCATAGCTATACCATGGTATGGGGAGAATGCTTTACAGTAGGATGTATGAAATTTTTCGCAAATAGCCATCAAAGCCTACCAAATTGAATTTGGACTCATCAGATAAATGAAATGCCGCCATTCGGATTCAGTCCATTTCACTTCACTTTCATTTTTGCCATTAAAAAGGGCTTTCTTGTAGGCTTCTTAGCCGACATACCCATCTCGTTTAACCGGTATTGAAGGCTTCTCAAAATAGTCCGCTGTACTATCGGATTTGTGTATCTTTTCCTGCCTGATGCTTCTTTTCTCTCCAGTTGCCCAGTTGCATGGTCTTTTTTTTTATAGGACGCACTTAACTTTGGGTACCCTCAGTACCATTCAAATCCTTTTATTAGTATTCGGAGAATACCCAGTTCACAGAAATGAAAAACTGGATGCGGTTTTTCGCTTTGTTGCGCTGTGATGTTTACATCTATCCCGGTTGCTTCAGGCTATTACAAACAACCTGCATGCGAATAAAGTTATAATAACCTGGGTACTAGAACCGTCGGGTTAAAAAAAGGTGAAAGAAAGCAACTTTATTTCACATTCATTCCACTTTTACCATATTACTTTTAGGTTTATTTTTGTAAGGAATTTTTTTTTTGTTAACTAACGTGTGAACAAAATAATACGACAAAATCTACGAAAAATAGTTTATAAAATTAAACAAATAAAGGAATCCATTTGTTACAGGCCTAAATGCCAATCCATAAAATTTTCAGTACTGTTGCTTTTTTTATACAAATTTACAATGAGAAGAGCGAGTGAGAGCTTATATATTCGGTAATATTCATGTGCTTGAGTGAAATGTAAGATCAAACGTACACATTTGTTGACATCAGCTTTTGGTTAGCGCCCCTGGGAAAGTGATCTCAACTTTGATCTAAGTGCTCACAAAGTATCTTCTGCACCACCGACTTTCAGATGTACTTGCAATTAGCTGGCACTGTTCTGGCAGGGTAGATAGGCGATAGCCCTTTAATAAATTCATGTTCAAAACAAATTTGCTAAAATATTTATAGACTGAATTTTTACTACTTAATATACTGTATTTTAAACCCATTTATTTAAGCTGCTACTACTAAATAATTCTTTCAAAACATTTGCGTTAGTAAATTAATTTGAAAATAGAGTATTGGTAGTGTTTCATCAGTTTTTTTACAGTTTGTTCCACTGTAAAGTTGGCAAAATAGAAATATGCCATTTAATTAAAACTCCATAGATACATAGATAGTACTCGCATGCCTGTTCGTATAATATAACAGTTTGTTGACAATCCACAACGATTCGATTGTCACATGCCTTGAAAGTTCGAAACGAAAATAGCGCAAGTGATTATCATGATGTTAGGCAACATATGGAGGACATGTGAATGCAATGCAATGAAGTATTTATATACAACACACATACATACATACATATATAGTACATATGTAAGCACATAGAAGAAGATAAGAAGCAGTGGGGTCGATTAGAAGGACGATAGGATCACACAAATGTAAGTAGAGCATATGCGGATATAATTATAAAAAATACAAAAAAAAAAAGTAGACAAATCGAAAAAACTAACATACGCTCGTAGGAAAAGTTAAGACCCTATATGTACATGCTATGAGTTTGCAGAAATTTGCATTTGTTTCGGGCTTAGCTGAATATCGTATCGATTGATCTACTATTTGATCCTACTATTTGATCTACTTGCATGTAGACATGTGTGGCATATCATTAGCTACATATGTATGTATCTTCTTAGTTAAAATTCTTTACACATTTTCTACCTTGTATTGCTTAATATGGGCACTGTCCTTTGGAGCATGAAATTGGACTATTCCTTTCCACTTCCACGAATACGGCAATCAAGATGTTACATATTCTTACACAAATGCGTAGAGTATAAGCAAATGCGATAGTATACATGGCACATATGACACACATGCGGCACATGTATGGAAAAAAAGTGAAGGATATCATCACGAGTGCATATACATACATACATACATATTTTGTACAATCGATAGGTATGTAGATACATAGCTATGACTATTGGAGTAAGCGCGCTGCCAAGTAGTATAATTTAAGAATATTCAAATAAGACTGAACCGCTGTTAGACGTCCCTAGCTAAGTAGAAAATGTAGAGAGAGAGAGAGAAAAAAAAAATAAAAAAAATATGTCATGCATAAGTAGAAACGGTAGGAGAAACAAAAATGAAGATAATTATTTTGGGTTGAATGACTGGTAAAGTAAATAATGAAAGACCAATGCAAGCAGTACCCTTTATGTTTGCATGACATCACAAATATAATTTACAGTACCTCAATTTGCATTAAAATATCAAAAAAATTATAGTTTCGTACATCGTAAATTTACAAAATTTACACAAAAGAAAAAAATTCAATTTTATGTATATTGAAAATATGCGCGACACCATCTTAAAAAAAATATACAAAATCTACCGTAATTCCTAGCTACTTGAAACTTGCATTTTATTACAGTAAAAGCCCGGACATACTTAAACGTAAACTATCTATTTTCGTCCTCACTACTTTGCATAAACCAACTACATCCACACTTTGCATTTTGACCTCTGCAAAAAATAAATTTAATTGTAATAATATCTTCTTTTTTTTAATTTACGGCCACGAAAGAGAGCTTCAAGAGCCAGTAAAAGTCAAAGAACCCTTGAGTGCAATGCCAATATTTCCAAACGTAGTTTGCCCAGTTTCATTATGGGCGAACAAAACTTTTCGAGCTTTATCGATACAATTTAGACCCGACACTGATTTGTTCTTGATTTGGTTCTTGGTTTATGTTAAAATACTTCATATGATGTTAATTTATTGACAGATTTTACATTTCGAGTTTACTTCATTTTTTTATAATTTGCCCATAAATTAAGAATTAGTCATAAATTACCATAGTGTGCGTGAGCTTTAAAATTGAACGGACTACAAAACTGCGTAAGCAAAAATTATCTGAAATTTCTTTTTTAAAAATTTGAAAATTTTACGTAGCTTTTTTTACAAGCTTTAAACTTTTATTTTGATGATTTTTGTCAGAAAATGTGCTATACTTTTATAAAAAATTATTAATTAGTATTCTATTCAATTTTTTGCTTGAAGATTTGACCATTTCGGTATACTTATAAGTAGACATATTTCTATTAATATGCTAAGAAGTACATTTCTTTTGGCATTCTCTATTAGTTTTTCGGAATACGCTACTAAAAAACGTTTTCCAACACTAATTTTTCTGTCAAAAATTTAGAAAATGGAGCATGTTAATTTTCAAGCGTTGGCCCTGAAATCATGCCTTTTGGAGTTTTTGTAAAGTTCCGCTTAAAACTGTGTTAAAAGAGTTGAATAGCAAATTTGGCCGAGTTTGATAAAGTAGTTTCCGACGTATGGCTAAGTGGGTGGTGCCACGCCAAAAAAAAGTCAACCCAATTATCTGGTACAGTTACTAAAATATCGGCAAGTAGGAATGGCTACTATGCGACTTCGTCCATTTTCAATACCAATACCAGTTTCTTTGAGACACTTCAAAATTTGCTCGAGTTACCCGATACACGGATAGACGGATGGACACACAGACATGACTTAGTCGGTTTCTATTTTATTTATTTATTTATTTTTCCAATCAATCAAATGGAATACAAAATCTTACTGACTAAAACAAAAATCCTTAAAAACTACCTAAAATAATTTAGCAGAACACAACGAACTTTTCCAAATGAAAGAGAAGAATCATATTCTGAATGTTCATTTAACTGCGAGAGGGCTCTGAATAAAGGCGGAAATGGATTTCGGAAATATGCCGCAAGTTATGGCACGGAGCATTTATTTATTTATTTATTTATTCTTTAAGACTACGAAATATAAGTTTCTTACAGACTATTGGAGCATTATGTTCCGTACATATGTACTTACATATTTATTTCATTATTCAGTCTAATAGATAAGACTACAGACTATGCTTAATACAAAAAATTTAGATGCATTACAAACAGTAATACTTAAATTTAAAGAGCTGAATTCAAAAGATTAAAAAAAAAACCGTCCTTGTGAGTGCAAAATTAAGGGCAACAGTTTGATAGCTTCTATAAATGATTAGGACTATAGACAGTGTCTTGGAGTATTTTGCTCTCAGGAACGAATGCCTACTATTTCAAGAGAATCGTATGGAGTTATAGGGTTCGACAATTTTAATCCTTTTAATATAGATGGACTGATATGACCGCCAAATTAAAGATGCATATTTTAACCTAGATCTTGCTAAGGCTATATAAAGAAGCTTCTGTTTATAGGGATTCCGAAGCGACCCACCATTACGACGAACGAATGCAAGCATAGCATAGGCTTTGGAAATGACATAATTAATATGAGCTGAGAATACTAGTTTTGAATCGAAGTAAACTCCTAAATCTTTAACCTCCATGACAGATTTCAGATCATAACCATTATATTTGGTTTGAATAGGATGAAGCTCTCTGGGGAACGTTGAATAGGGGCATTTATTAACATTTAAAGATAGACAATTAGCAGAGCTCCATGAGTGAAGATTATCTAGATTGGATCGGCGGCATATAATTTACACTTAGACGACGGAAAGCATGGCGGAAAGCATGACCCAATATCATTTATGAATAGCTACACCAGAAATGACTACAAAGGAGACGCGAATATATTATCGATGACAACTGTCCAAGCCTAAGGGGAAATCAAACTTTTCGTTGCAAAACTAAGTCTCTGTTTCACCACTGACTCAAAAACTTCGTAAAAAATACTTGTTTTGGAAACAATCGTGTGGAAAATGAGGTGTGAATGTTATGCAACTGTATTATAGTTTGATTGGACCTAAATTATTTAAGTTTAACAGAACTTAAGTATAATTTTTCGAAATAATATAACTCATTGCCATCTGATGGGCAATGTTTTCTTCTAATCTTATAATCCACATACATTATGAATTTAAACCGAATCGGACCAAAAATCGTCTCTTCTATATATCTCCAGTCAGCGCCACCTAGCGAGTAATTTTGTTGTTTTTTTTTCGTAAAACGAATAAGAATTTTCTAAAGTGATTGCCGGCGCTAGGATTTTTATGACTCTATTTTAAAAGTCAGAATTTTTCAAGGTACTTCTTTGCCATACTTAATAATTGTTTTGTTTCCTTAATATTAAAATATTTGTGTGCCACATTTTCAAAGATAAAAGGTTTAAAAACATTTTTGAGGAGGTTCATCACAGAATAACTATGAAAAAGAAAAAAACATTACTTATTTTATTTGATAATCATATTTTTGCACCTTTTGCCCTATTTTTGATACCACCATCCTTATTGAAACTTTAAGGCCCTTTAAAAAAATGATGACTTTCTGGTAAAAAACTAAAAATACGAATTTGCTATATTTTACCTATACTTTCGGATATAAATCTATTTTCTTCTGTATGTCAAGAAACTGAAATTATACGAAACGTTGATATTTGTAGGGAAGATCCTGGAGTAATGAAGGTACATCAATGAAATGATAGTGCACGTAATAATTCAAAAATTATTTATATATTTTTCTTAAAGAAATTGAATGAATATATTCAAGGATATTCAAGGATACCAACTTTAAAAGATATTTTTAATATGTTTTACCAAAGGATAACTATAAATGAATTTTTTGCACAAACAATTATATGTGAGAATTTTTCTGTAAGCAAATGCTGCTTCTTTAAAGTATTACTGTTGAGTTTCTTAAATATTCATTTATAATTTCTTGAGTACCTACTCTAAGCAACTCTTTGTTCGGTGCTCAAGTGCTGAAGTGCTCTAGTATTGTTTTGTTTCTGTGTTTGAAGTAGTTACTTTATTTTCGGCTTAGCTGTCTTACTCCAGTTATTAAGTGCTTATGATATGTATGAAGATACTTATTTTGTGCTGCGCTGATTTAATGCATATTGCAAGGTATTAAGTGTATGGCATTGTTTCAAAGTCTTCTTAGCTGTTTAGTTTGTGGTTTAGACGATTAGCGAATTAGTCTTATTGAGCGTTAACAGAATACCACAAAAGTGGATTTGTAACTGATTATAGGTTTGAAGGTTTTCTACGGTCCACTTCAACTATACTGCAAAGATAAGTTTTAAAAGCAAAATTTGTTTCAATGAAAAACATAAAGTAAATCTGAACAGTTTTAAATACAATGGAATGAAGAAGCGATTGCTTAAACAGATACGGGTTTTTAACGTGCGCTTTTTTTTGAAGATATCGTATTTTAATTTAAGCGCTAAGGCGGCTTGAGTTCCATTGGTCAAAAAGCCTTAATGGACAATCATACCTAGATTGTAAGACATGAAAAATAATCAGTTCTAGTTGCTTTACAAGCCCATAGACCAAGCATGTGCTAAAAACAAACTAAGAGCCAGAAGAAACCGTAACTTAAAAGTTGAAATTGAAAGGCTCGTATGTAGCAGGGCTTTGAATTTTGCCTAGGCCTCGACTGATAAGCTAAAGTAGAAATCCTATAAACAGCGTTCAAGGTACTATCAGGATTAGGATCAGGTACTAGGATACCTCATGGAGAAATTTCTGCAGTTGCATTGAATCTATGTCGGAGGGAACAGACTCAGGAACGTAGTACCCAATTCACCCAAAAAGCACCAGGATTATAGCTATGATACGACGGCACTTGGATTGAAACTGAATAGGAATTCCTGGATCTGCTTTTGGGTACACATTTTTCCAACGCCAGTGCGCATAGGATTGATACGTAATGGAACATTATACGTAACCATATCGTAAAAATTTTTATCCCCAAGGAAAATATTTTCTGTGCAATTGGGATTTTCAAACCATTTAATATTCCGACCCCAGAGGGTTTAACACCCATATATCTGGAACCATGGATGGCATGTAGTATTGTTGGACTCATTTATATTCTACGCTTATACACAAAATCTAGAGTTGCCGTCATCCGAAAAGCGGAACAAACTTCTTATATCAGACCGAAAGTCTTCAAACATTAAATAAACTCTCGCCTTTGCAACATGCCTACATGAGAAGGAGATCCACGACTTTTCGAGCATCGATGGGGATCGACTCCTGACTGGTACCACTAGTGGACCAACTGCTAGGCCACAGAGAAAGGAGAGTAGAGCTAGCGGGCATGTTGCCAAGAAGATTCGTTAATTGAGTAACACCTCCGGGTGACGTATTGTCTCCTTTTCTATGGGTTGTCTGGTGCGGTGGTCTGGTGGTCAGCACAAAAGAACAAAGCAACAACCTTTGACTTGAGTAAGGTACAAAGAACGGCGATGCTATGCTCTGCAAATCAATATACTTTACATATTAGAAAATATAAGGCTACCGGTTGTCACCGATTACTGCGGACTAGCCTATAGCAGTAACAACAATTATAGTATAATCATTTCAGAAAAGAAATTGCGGCCCAGAGGGATTTCCGGACCTCTGATTCTCTTCAATTCTGTCGGAACAAAAATCAAGAACAAAATTGGAGTGGGCATTAATTCGGCGCAAATAGGAATTAATAAAGCGTTCCGTTTACCTGTTAATTGCACTGTCTTCCAAGCAGAACTAGCGGCAACAAAATGGGGTTATTGAATGCCTCAATAACATTTTCCTCTACGCAGACAGCTCTGAAAGCTCTTGACTCAGACACAACAGCATCCAAGATTGTAGATGACTGTCGCAGATCGTTCAACGAGATGGTTGAGCTGTTCGCATAGCCAGCCCAGCTACCAGCGAGAAGGCAGACTAGCTTGGAATGAAGTAGAATTCTGCTCCCCTTTCACGATCATGAAAGCGGCGAAAGACAAAGCGGCCACTAAAAACTCTACATGCTAAGTAAAAGGGATCTACTCATGGCCATGAGGCTACTCACCGGCCACATAGCTAATGAGAACCATGCGGCTGGGAAGGGGATCCCGATAAGGATTTCTGTATAAATTACAAAGAGGAGCAGGGAGGAGGAGAAGGAGAAGAAAATCAAGGGATCAAAATACTTTGAGAATCTAAGAGAGCTAGTTGGGTTGAAGATGTCACAGCACAACCTCATGCTCAGCAAGCAGTTCCTTGCTGGGTGTCACCGTTCGGGGCACCCAAAGAGGCACCTGCTTGCAGTGAAGCTGCCCCCAGGCACATCAGAAGCCATCTTTTAGAACTAAAGGACGAGATCCAGCCACTCATCACGCAACCGCTGGATCCGGAGGCGTACCGGCGGGTCCTAAGCAGCATCCATAGAGACACAGTCACTACCACCATTGACTCCCGCCAGGCAAATGCAGTTATCGGAGCCCAACCACCACCTGTAGCAGATGAGGAGTCCCCACTGCCCCGTGAGTGCCGCGTCACTCTGGTACAATTACGATCTGGATACTGTAGCAGGCTCAACTCCTACCTATCCAGAATCAACCCCGACATACCCAACACATGTCCGGCATGTGAATACTCTCCGCACGACACCAACCACCTATTCACATGCCCTCTCAAATCCACTTATCTAACCCCCCTCTCCCTCTGGTCCAACCCTGTCGAAACTGCACGTTTCCTGGGCCTCCCCCTAGATGAGTTCGACGACAACGACCATGGGTGAATCCGCTCTTTACGGGGCGCGACTAGCCGCTACAACAACAACAACAAGATGCCACAGACTCCACGTGGTATCACAAGAGACCGATGTGACTGTTAATACCCTTGGAGCCACTTCAACATAACGGTATAAGGGTTTATTTATATCAAGTGACGCAAAATAAGTGAAAAAAGCGTTTTAAAAATGAGCTTACAAATTTAGTTTGCCTGAAAATTTACAAAAATAACGTGTTTCGGGCAATTTTGAGCGCCCGCTGTGCATAACCTAACGGTAGTGTACAAGAGATCTAACTTAATAAATAGTTTACGATTAAGAAACACAGTATATGTAAGAAACTTGTGTGCTTTCATTATCTGTTCCTCCTTCAATACACGGGCAACTGCGTCAAAATTTTTACAATTTTTCGGAAATCTTTAATAAAACAATCTGCCCAATTTGTTTTAAAAAAATGCGCCCTCGATTTTAACTACTCATAGCATACACACAGATTTCGTGTCTGATTTCAATATCGACTTTGCAGCTTACAAAGTAATTTTTTAACTTCACTATAAACAATGATTCGATCGCTATTAAATCTCTATAAAATAAAGACATCTGCTCCTAATAAAGTACTGAAAATTGTCGGGTGTCCCGTTCGCAACCCCCACACATCTGCATTCCCACTACCACCCCGACCGACTGATACGGTAAGCTGTCGTTGCAATTTGCGAGTCAGTACTTTTTATTTATCAGCTATAAAATCAGACAATCCCATATCTAATATTTAATTTATGTCCAATAGCTACTGCGCCTCTGCGCCTGCGCCGCCGCCAACACGTGCTTCCCCCGACACAATGCTCGTAAATAGTATGTACAATTCAATGGCATCAAATTCTAACTGCTTTTTGCGTACAATGGCGACCTAACGTCTTCGAAGACGAGTGCGATGGGACGAGCATGGGACGTATGTATGTATGTACATTTTGTCAGCAGTCAAAGTGCCAAAACGCCGAACAATGGACAAAACGAGCACAATAAACGCGCTGAGATGGCATCAGCAACAGAGAAAACACAGCTGCTATGTTGAAATGAAAAGATTTTCATTACACGCATATTCACGAATACCGATAAAACCAATCATCCATCGGGCAATGGGACCTACGACAATTGACGCAAAACGGTAACGTCTTGGCGGCAGACAGCAGACAGTAGCAGTGGCATCCAAAAACAAACACACAAAAAAAAAACAAAAACGCAACAAAACAGAGAAAAATGTTGCAGAAAAGTGGAAGCCACAAATAAGAAATTAATGCAAAGTAATTTTTAAAAATACCACGGGGACACAGGGGAAAAATATACGCACAACACACAGATTGAAGTGAATGCAAGAAATCTTAGGCGTCCTCTTTTCAGTATTTCTTTCATTTGCGTGCGAATGATAATTTTTCACTCAAAAATTTCGGAAGCAACACTCGCGTAAATACATAGGACAATGCAAATGTCAGCTGATTTCTGTAAGTGCGCGCTAAATACTTTGCCGAAAAACTGAAGATCCACCCTTGGCACGCAACAAAGATTTTGATTTTTAAGGCAGACCGACACATTGGCTCGCAACATTAGTTATGCGCAATGTGATCGACTTTTTTGTTCCAGCTGCCAAAAATACACTCGCAGCAAGTCTTACTGACTTAGAGTTTTCACCTTGATTGCGTTTTTTCGTCCTTTGTGCGTTGAGAAAATAATGTGGGCGCTTCGATTGCGCCACTCCTTGGCGGTATATTTCATTCGTATTTCTTCTGCAGCCGTCCGACTGTCTGTACCTCAAATCACTGCACCTTTCCCATTGACTTCAGTCTAACTGTTGTGATGTACGGTTTTTATGATATGCCGTTATTGGCCAAATACAATCGCCGCACCTTCGCTCCATCGGCTTCAGTTGATCTGTTAACGCATCTTATGAAAGAAAACTAGTGAAAACCATCTCGGTTGCACTATGAAACTCCGTTATGCTTATTATTTATGGAAAATTGAAATTCAACACGCCCCAAATAAATACGTACGTATATTGAAAATTGAAGCGATTGCGTAGCAACCGAAGGAATAACAGTTTTGCCAGTGGAGAAAGAAGAAAAGCGGCAACAACAATGCAAAAAAAAACTGATCGAGTTTTGTATTTCATTCCCTGATCAATTGTCAAATGCCAATTTATTTCGAATGCTTCGGCTTACAGTTATTGCCTCTTATCTACCTTTTTTCCAAGCTTCATTTTTGCTCAGCGCTCGAATGTACCGTTGCTCTACTCTATTTTTTCTTTGTTTTTGTAAATGCTGCGCATTGCAAACACATTTATTTTCACTGAAATTTGTACATACTTACATATGTACGCATTTTATTTACTGTAAGGCTTAGCGCTTAGTGTTGCTCATCTGTGCAAGTCCTGCGTTGCGAGAGATTTAATTACAATCCGTTTTTGTGTCGAAGCATTTCTGTTGGGTTGCGAGAACAAAAGCCCCGTGCACCCTCACGACAATTTGACGTACGACACGCAGAGCGATCGACGTTTCGAATCGAAAAAGGGTGATTTTCCACTAGGCACCTAGTTGTTGTTAGTGCTTCGGCTACGCATGGATGTTATAGCGGTACTACTGTGCTCTCAAACGTACAATTATTATCCTTTTATATTTATCAAATGAATATTCATAAATTGCAAGAACCTGATTGCTTCGCGAACGCGTTGATATTAAATTTCCGCTTGCAATGTGGGCGCAGCGTTGGTCCAGGTGTGTTGTGCAAGTAAAAATTTATATGTGCAGATCTACATATTCATTTGTATATATTCATGTATGCATATATTTATGTGTATGTGTGCCTTAGCATGTATACATGTTATCCAAAAGTAAGCATACAATCATTTTCACATTAAAGAGTAAATTATTTATATTCGTCTAAATTTGTTCGCAAAAACCGAGTGCCCTTCCTAATTTAGCTTGACAGCTCTGTAGCCAAAGGGTTGCTTAGTTCTTTGGTCAAAGGAATAAATGTGACAAAATACTAGAAAACCCCGGCAGACGTTGTCCTGCCTATCTTTATCTATTAATTGGCCTATCTAACCAGAAAACGCATTTCGGTTTCTGTCCCATATAACAAAAATAAAGATATGAACCTTGTGCTCGCCGAGACTAACAGTTTGACACACATTTTTTTTTTTAATATTTAGTATCCTTGTGCATAATTTAATTAAATTTGACTTTGAAAAAATGGGGCAGCCCTCGTCAAAATATACCCATAAACTTTCTCCTAGCAAAGCGAATGATTTGACACCTATTTTTTAATCTTTCCTTTAACTTGTGTAAATTTTAATTAAATTCGCCTTTTCAATCTGGTGGCAAGCTTTTTTAAAATATAGCTAGCTCTAAACCTTTTCCTCGGCAAAATGACGCGTTTGATACCCATATAGAACTATTTCATATAACTTGTATATAATTTTATTAAAATCATCTTTTTAATCAGGTGACAACTTTTTATATGCTATAAGCCTTCTTCTTAGCGAATAGAACAGTTTGGCGTTCATATTTTCATATTTCATTTAACTTGTGCATAATTGAATTAAATTTGGATTTGTAAGCAGGTGGCAACCCTCACAAAGTGAGCAATGAACCTTTTTGCCGGGGCAAACTGCTTGACACCAATATTTTAATGTTACACTTTTGTATAAGGTAATTAAATTTGACTTTTCAAATAGGTGGCAACCCTCTGCAAAACATAATTAAGGACTTTCCCCTCGCCGAGACAAACTGTGTGACACCAATATTTTAATATTTCATACAACTCGTACATAATTTCATTGAATTCTACTTTTCAAGTGGGTGGCAACCCTCTTAAAATTATTGGTAGCTATAAACCTTCCCCTAAGAGTAAAGGTTCGTTTGGTACTCAAATTTTAAATTTTTATCTGAGTTTTAATGAAATTTGACATTCGAAACTGGTGGCATCCCTCCCAGAAATATCTCCTCCTCGCCGAGACGAACCGTTTGACATACACATATGTTAATATTTCATAGAACTTGAGTATAATGTAACTAAATTCGACTTTTCAAACAGGTGACAACCCTATCCATTACAGTGAAAGTCAAGGAACAGTTGCGTGAAATGCAATTTACCCAGTTTGGCCATGCGAGACACTAATTTGTTCGTGATTTGGTTCTTGGTTTATAATAAAATGTCTCTTTTCATCTTAATTTATTGAAAGATTTTCCAAGGTGAAATTACTTCATTTCATCGCAATTTGATCACAAATTAAAAATGAGCTTTTAAGGCTGTTCCGAGAGAGATAAAATCTGCGGATACAGAGGTATGGCATATGGGAAAGCCCTGGCGTTCGGTCGCTTCTTCATGCATTTTTTAAATTTATAATCACATATTCAACGAGCATGTTCTCTAATTGTTTTTATTAGTACCTACTTAATACATGTGAAAGAATACCAAGTTTCCTTAATTATTTTCAGAGAAAAATTATTTAATTAAGACCAAGTACGGACGTTATGCGAAAAGGTGGGAGTTTTTAGATCCATGACAACTTTTGGTTAGTTGAGTGAATTTATTGATTTAAGGATACAAATTGAAAAGATAGCAAAAAAAGCAAAATAACTGAGCTTTTGAAATTACCTCATAATTTTTATTGAAATATGAACTAAGTATATACAGTGCTGGAAAAATTAATAGTACCATTTCTTTTGCTTGTTTTATGTTTATTAATTTTTTTATATAAAATTATAGCTCATTTTCTAAAAGGAACTATATACATTCAAATTTCAAACTTTTTGCAGAAATTAGGAAAATTCGGTTAAGTTTTATCTAAGTTGCATACTTTTTAAACAGAATTTCTAGAAACCATTCCGGTATGCAGAGTTATAGCTCCTTAAACTCTAGTATAAAAAAGTTCAAATGTGAAGTTGACGAAAAAAACATTGATTTTTGAAAATTTTTTTTTGGAGATTTTCTTCCATACAAAGTATTTTCGAAAATTTTTTAAAGGGGTACAAAATTTAATACAGTTTAGCCAGGTAGTTTCAGATAATAATAATAATTTGACGCCTAAATCGTATAGCTACAATGTGTGGTGTGCGATTTGATGTTGTAACACAAATTCAGGTATTAATAAAGTACAAAATTTAAGTGGCTGAACATTTACATTGATTACAGGGCATCGGGGAAAAAGTTTCAAAAATCAACGGCACTTGGGTTTTATTTATTATACTAAAGAATGGGCTATAAAACTGCATACCGACATTATTTTCTAAAAATTCGAACCAAAAATTGTAGAATTTTATGTAAAGTTTGTTGGATTTTCCCCCCATTTGAACATCGTTTGAAACTTGGATTTAACCCATGATTCAATCATAAAAGGTTCTGTAAATAGTGACAGCTAAATTCTGATGGTGCGCAATCTAGAGTTGTAGTTTGGGAGTAGGGAATTTACAGTTACATTTTGGAAGTTTACCTTTGTAGTCTAAAATAGTATGTAAAAATTATGCACATCATTGATTGTATTGAAAATTATTAATTTAAAAAAATTTTATATAAGGAAATAAAGAACCCTCAATACCTTTCATAAATAAAAAAAAAATTAAATTTATTTTATTACTGTGATTGTGTGAAAATATTCAATTTTAGAATAACTTTTTTTTTCTTCCTATATAAGCTAATAAAAATTATTATTTTTTCTCATATAAAATAGAATAAATTGCTTTGAAGAAAAACCTCACAGCTGATTGTTCAGGTTGGTGATATGTACTATATTTTATAATGCACCGAAATTGAGAAATTCCTTAGTGCACTTTTTTTGATTGAAAAGTAAATAGCTCACAAAATTTTACGGTTTTAGTTGTGAAGGAGTTTTTGAAAAATCATATATCTGAAAAACCAGTTGTCTTATTTAGCTTCTTAGCTTCTTTGGCGTAGGAGTTATAACGTAAAAGATCTTATCAGATCCATCAATTGTATTGCAGCTATATATTTCGATTACGACAAATTATTAATAATTTACGTTATACAAATGCTTCTATCTATTTAATTTTAGTCAAAAACTAAAAAAAAATAGTTTGCTTAGTATAATGTTTTCATTGTATGAAAGCAGTTTTTCCAAAATCAATGCCCTTCCGTCAATTTCCATTCCACTGCTTGTGTTTAGCCAAAAGCTTAGCGCGCGATATCCTGTTGTTGTTGTTGGCCTCTATTGGTTTGGTTTAAAGAACTTACATTTCTACTACTATTTACGCATACATATTTTACTAGATTTGTACTAACAATTTTCGAAGACGGCAACCCAGTTTTCATATTAAGGAGCCGATTCACCAGGATGGAGCGAGAAAGCTGCTTATTTATAACAAAACCTTTTATTATTGAATGAGCTATATATTAATAAAAAAAATTAAATTTAATTATTAAAAATAAATAGTCAAAACTCTGCTATCGTTTCTCGAACAATGTATGTACATATCTTGCATGGGAAAATGAAGAGGAACTGACAAATGATCTTGTCTAAAACAAAATTAAATCTTTTAAGATATTAAACACTTCGACTTGCTGGCTCAAAAGCCTTACCCAGTCTACAATTCCCGCCTTCTATGAATGGGATGATGAATGTAATTTTTCCTGAGCGATTTGCAGACAATAAGATTAAATAACCGTTTTTTTTTTGTTTTTTTGTTTTTTTGTTAACTTAGCTCAACAGCTATTTGTAACATTTACGATTAATCCTTAACGCTCCATATTTGTCACTTACAAAATTTATATGTGCGTATGTATTCAAGAAAAATAAATGTAGGTCTCAGTATTGTTTATGTGGCATTGCATGCCCAAATCAGAATATCAAGCAACCCCCTTGTCACATGCAAATTTAAAGGCATTCGTTACGCTTCTAATTTATCACACAAATATTTTGTTCTAAATCTTGAAGGGAATTAATTTCAAGTTCATTTGCCATGAAATGACACCTTACATCACTCAAAAGGAAATTAGCATTATACATAGTAATTGTATGCATTTTGAAATTTCCATTTCGCGTTTGAGTATACTTGGTGCATTCGTACGTTAAGGTGGCTCACAAAAAGAAGCTGATAGTTTTTCAATTGTATAGCATTCAATATTTTTCAATACTCTCAGATGTCTCAACTCTGTTCAGCTATTTATTTTGTATATTAAAAATATATTGTCACTATAACCTATCTAGTTTTGAAGCGTTGCGGTGGTAATCGATGACATTTTGTGAGGGCATGCAAAATCTTCCTCAAAGGTTTTAACTTTTCACTAAATAGAATAAAAGGATTTATGCGTAATTTTTGCGTGAGTTGGGCACCTTTGTCCTAAAATGCCAGATTAAATTAAGTTTAAAGAATTCCCTCAAGGCTCATAAAAAATCTACACATTTTTCTAGAATAATTGGGAATTACTGCAGTTTACTTCGAATTTTCCTTAAACTCGCGCTAGTAGCACTCCCATACGATTATTAGTATTATTTAATAATAAAATGTTAATGAACTTCAGGAGGCTGCAATGTTAGTTGTGTAAAACCACACGAGCTATGGGGCTTTGTTGAAGACTTTTTGGTTAGGCATTAGGGCTGAACGCAAAGATTATAGCGTAGCTGTACTGTAGGATCGTTCGGCCGATTATAAGCTATGATTCCGTGGCCTGGTGGAAAACAAATTTCGAAAAAACCACCAAACCACCAATCTGCTTCTAAACAAACTGCAAAGGCCGGCTTATTTCACGATCACTGTCTCCTGTTCACATGTATAGGAAATACAAAATAAAATGCCGGGTATATCTTGAGGATCATGTGACTTCGGAGTATATCTCTTGTATATTTTCGGCATTAGTCAGGCAAAAATTGAGGTACTTCAGTTGCAGCATAGTCGATCCCCGAAAGTTTAGGAATTACTCCTTGTGGTGCTCATTAAGGAAGCGCAAGCCATCCTGGGAAATCGGAATTAGGAGGGCGCTATTTTACCCTTTTAGCTATCTTTCTATCTTGGTAGTGTTTTTCAAGATTTTTGCAAATGCTCTTGTCCGTCGAATATGCGCCATGCAGTTGATGGGGAGATTTTGATAATAAGGGGAAAAAATATTGCTAGTGTTTTAACTTCTATTTCGCATCTTAATACCGAGGAAGGAGACGATTTAAAAGCATAAACTAGGGAAAATTTTGAAAATTTTATCCAAGAAATTGATAATTGCAAACTCAATCACGCCTGAATCGCAATCATTTTCAGGATATCATTATGTGTGATGGTCTTCGCCATGGGCAAGCAAAATCACCAAAAACCTCTGGGGGGATTTCCATCATGAAAAAGCTTCTCATAAGAATATTTGTCGTTCGAAGTCGGCGTAAAGATTTCCTTCTCTATATTTATCGTATAACATCAAAACGCACAACATAAATTGTGGGAGGACCTCGAGCAACAATCGAGCTGGAAAAGTACGCCTCTATTCGCTATTATATAGTATGATCGCGCGACGGGATCTAGCCATTTTCTATCCACATAAATAACACATTACAGAGGTATCAAAACTATTGTAATTTTGAATGCATACTTTCAGGCTGAAAACAGTGAACTTAACACTTTGAGCGATGTGTAGTGGAGAATTTCGAACTGGTATTTCAAACTGTAAATTTGCCAAAATAATTTGCATGTCAGTTAACTGGTTTAACTGGTTTAAACGCAGTAAAAGGCCACTAAATGAAACGAAATTTAAAATTTACATTAGTATCCATTTTTTATACAGTTCATGAATAAACTTGAAAAAATAAACCAAATTTGACACAGTACAAGGCCACTTACTGAAAAGAAACTTGAAAATCAATATTAGTATCCATTTTATATACAGTTCATGAATAAACCTGAAAAAATAAACCAAATTTGACGATTCGATGGACAACTATATATGTACATACATATGCCGAGAAACTAATAGTCATTTAAAAAAAATAAAAGAAATATTTGGGGGAGTTTTCCAATGTCTGGTTAATATTATAATTACCCATGGTTAAATATTAATCAGAGGCTAGAGCAAATTTTTGACAAAAAGCACTAACAGAACTTGGTAAAAATAATATTTCGATTAAGTTCAGATGAAACACTTAATCCCACATTGAGCCTTAGAGATCGCTCAAGAACTTCCTATGCATTTAAATTGGGCAAAAACTATTTTTCGTAGAAATGGTATAGAATCCATGAGAAGCAGTTTTTTTTTAAAGCAGCAAACTCTGTTTTCCTTTAGGATACTTCAAATATGTAACTACATATTTTTTAATAATAATTTTTTTTTGCGCTCTATTTTTTTTTTTTTTTTTGACCACCCTAATGTACATACATACATATATGGACGTGAATATAATTGCACTCACAAGGTGAGGCGTGAAATTAGTGAAAGTGTTGTAAAAAAAAAAGAAGTGAAACTTACAAGGCGGCTAATGTCACCCAGACGTTGGCAATTGTGTGAGACGAAAACAGGCTTATAAAAACTGCAGTATAACACAAAAAGAAGTAGAGCAAAGAGGACCGGTGACTGGAATAACCAAAAAAAAAATGTGATTAAGGTTACTTATAAATTAGCATAAATTTACTGCACCAGAAATTAATTTTGAGTACATGAATATGCAAATTACTTTACATGGTAATATATTAAAGGTATTACTTGCGGGACAACGCTGGCGAAGAATGGGTGCGAGGCGTCGCAGGATAACCGACTTACGACGATAATGTTTAGGACGAAAGGAAATGTTTTGCCTTTAGGATTTTCAATTTTTAGCTAAAAGTGCGCTTTAAAGCGAAGTAAATATCTGATCTTGTTACATACAATTTGAATTCCGAAACCCCCAAGCTATCGCATTACGCTGAGAAATGACGCCGATTTTACAAGTAGGATTTTTGATAAACATTTTTTTTTCTGTATGAACGAAGGAAAACAAAGACTCGCGTCGCCTAAATAAATATACTTTGCAGCACCGAATTGCTGTCGAGACTTTAAAAGCAGATCAAAAACCATAAGCACAACATATATATCAACAGAACGAAAATAACGAAAATAGCAAAAAAAAAAAAAACTGAAAAAAGGAAAACCGAAAAGCAGCTAATGGGAAGATCGAACACCCAATTCCTGGGAAAAGGACACTTGGCGTCCAAAGCGCACACACACACATACACACACAGCCACGCATATATTAAAGGTAAGCCGCTACACACTCAACCCGCCAATTCCCACGTTCAAAACGCGCCATCGAATCTATGCAATCGGTGTAGTGCGATGTGTTGTTGAGTGTTGTTATTGTTGTTGTTGTTGCCATTGGAGGACACAACACTATAGCAAAAGGTAGTAATGTAGTATTTAGTTTTATTTGGTGTGGTGCTGAACCTCAAGGATAACCGATAGCGATGTGCAGTGTATTGGAAAGACCGCAACACTGTGATAGCTAGACAGACAGTCAGTCAGGTCGACGCGGACAACATTTCTGACAGTCATGATGCGCTCAAGTAACTGGAATTTAGTGCGTACATAAAATATTTTTTTTTTGCTTCGTCGTCGATCCGCACGATGCTCATCCTCATCACTCTCATCGATGGGAATTGATATTTAGCTGCGCGCGTACACTCACACACACACACACAAATACACACACCGCAACAACTTATTTACCCGTATTTTATATTTTATATAATAAAATATACGCTAATGGGGTTTTTATGCGTAAAGAAAATAGAATCATCATTTCGCAGGACATTCACGGGATATTTGATAGTTACTCATAATTTTGATGAGTATGCAGATTTCTCCTAAATTCATATTTTTATGCGAGCAAAGGTAAAAATTATACAAACACATCTCAACTATGAGAAAGACCTTTAGCCTTGGTAATCGTCAGCGGTCGATTTGCTCATCTCAGTTGCAAGGGGGGGGGGGGGGGGCTGCATGACTACACGACCGATTTGTATATTCTGCTTCTTTCCGTTTTTGTCGCCGGGACATTAAGAAATTCTGCCGCTCCTGCGTGCTGTGCATTACTTAGCATTTATCACAGGACGGAGCGTTTCATTGTCCTCCGGCACTCTCGAGGCAATCTACTCCCTTCTGGTGCTTTTGGCCGGCGCGGTGCATTGCCATATGGTTTGCATGCTTGGACGCATACGAAGATTATAATGATCGACAGACAATGGGAAAGAAGTGAGAAAAAAAAAGCATTTGTTTGAAAACCGTTGGACACACACACACACACACACATACGTCCTCTGGAAATTCATGCAAATGTTTTCCTATATAAATTCACTTATATGGGACATTACTGTTAGTTGTAACTTTATGTACTTTTGTATACATCCTGTCCGCCGCTTAATGAATATTGTTGTTGTTGTTTCGTTTTCACATAATTACCTCGAATTTCCATAAGCCACCAACCAATAAATGTTTGTACATAGTATAAATAACATACATACAAATGTTGTTGCTTTGGTGTTTTCAACATCGTTCATTAATTTTATAGTCGTTGCATGTTAAATATCGTTCTATTAATGGTTGTTGCATTTAAGATAGCTGCAGGTCCTTTCCGGTTTGTCACTGTATGGCTGGGTTGTTGTTTTACTGTTATGTTGCCCCGATCGCGGTTTGTGTTTTACCACCATAACCAAACAAGGAAAACGACTTTTTTTTAACGGCTTCTTAATGTAAGTATGTACATATGTTTGGTAAACAGTATCACTTGCGGTAAATACACTTAGAATCATATTGTGCACTATCTTATTTCAGAGAGAATTTCGATTAACTCCTTCATATTTTTTTTTTTTGGTTTTTTTAACTTAAGTAAAACTTCTTTAGCTGATCAAAATATCACTGCCGCTAAAGCAGTTTTACTTAAAAAAAATACAAAAATAAGAAAGAGTTAATAAAATTTACTTAAATACCCTCTGAAATAAGAAAGTGAACAATATGATTCTAAATGCATTTGCCGCACATCGCGTAACGAAAGTCGCGTCAGAATTTCGTATAATGAAGGCAGCGTCAAAATCGCTTTACTAATTACTACCACTATTGTGCTACTACTAATTACTACCATTTACTAATTTTTACTACTATTTTCACTAATGCTACTACTAATTGCTACCTACTTCTATTAATTTCTACTACTATTTTTATTAATTTCTTCCACTATTTTTACTAATTACTACCACTATTGTGCTATTACTAATTACTACCATTTACTAATTTTTACTTCTATTTTCACTAATGCTGCTACTAACTGCTACCTACTTCTATTAATTTCTATTCCTATTTTTATTAATTTCTTCCACTACTTTTACTAATTCTAATACTATTATAACTAATGTTACTACTAATTGCTACCTACTTCTATTAATTTCTACTACAATTTTCATTAATTTCTTTCACTACCTTTACTCATTTCTACTACTATTAACTAATGCTTTTCAAGCCACTTAAAACTTGCCCTTTATTGTACTACTTATAGAATCAAATTGCATACTCAAATAGTTACTGGGAATTTATATTAAAAAGTTCGAAAGTTTGATGACAAATTTTTGAAATACATATACACACATAAATTAAAATTAAATATGCTTAACTTTTTTTTATTTATTTATTTGTTTTTACGCTGCTAAAGAATGTAATGTATTCACCTATTAAACTGTTCATTTTTTTGAAGAATAAAGTTGTATTTTGAGGTGTAGGCTATTTCAACTTAGTTGGCTAAGTAGGCGCTCTAGAGTAAAATGATCCTAGAAACATATATATACATACATATAGTACTTTTACAACGATAAATCACACAATAGAATCGCGTAATAAATGAACGAGTTATGAAAAAAATTCGATTTTGGTTGTTTTTAGGATACCCCAAGGATGAAAATTTGTATGACTATAAAATCTTTTCAAAGCAGGCTTTCAAATTAGGAGAAAATAAAAACACTCTTTAAAAATATACTTAGAGATATGATTTTAAAAACTATCTAGGTCTCACAGTAATCAGCCAAGTCTCTTGAATAAAAATACCACTTTCCCACGATAGTCAGTTCTACCCCCAAAATTTTATGGGGAATGTTTTATGCTGTTACAGTAACAACAAAAATAAAATGCCACTAATAATAAATAATAAAAGTTTGACGCTTTTATAATACCTATAGCTCGATGTTTGGCCGAAATTTTCTTATAATTTGTGATGTGCATTCTGATGTTGTTACACATATTACGCTGATTTCGAACGACGAACAATTTTTGAGAGATGTTTTTTCATGGCAGAAGTTTGCCATTGCCCTCGTCAAGCCAGATTTTTTTTAAATTTTTGACGTTACTTACCACAGCCGTGATTCGTTCGCGGGATACATCGAATGAAGCGCGACACGTTACACACTCGGCTACGGCGCCCCCAAGAATAGTAATTAATGCTGAATTGGATCCAAGGGATACAATTAAAAAACTGCTTTATAATACGTTCTACAAAATTTCACTTCGTTACACTGAGTTTTACAATTTATTTGCTTTTTCACCTAGAAGAGGATTAACTTATTTTTATTAAACGGTGCTTTCTAACTGACTTCAAAGATTTTGGTATTAAATACTGTGTTTCATTTCAAACTCGAACGCTCTGAGACTAGCAGCCATTAAATTTAAAGGCCACCACACTGCACGTTTATAAAATAATTTCCTTAAACTAATGGCTATTAATAGCAGAAATTATCATATACTAAATCCCAAATCAATAATCTGTAAATATGGAAGGATGTCTTAGACAATATCCTTTTCCTTATACCGACCTTGAGCTCACAAATATCGTTTATTAAAAAGCAGGCCGAAAAATAATATACATATGAATAGCATAAAATATTTTAACAATATAACTCCTTTATTTATTTTACTGTCATTTTAATATTGCATAATAACTGGGAGAAAAGGAAAGTGCAGGGAAACATTGCCATGGTTTTGACATTGATTTCAAATATAAGCTTTTAAATACATACATATGTGTACCTAGGAAAATTGAACAGTTAGTATCAGTAGAGCAAATGCAACAATCGCATGTGTTTTGTTTCTGTATTAAGACACTAAAGTTTCAACACAAACTCTTACACGACCAATCATATCCCACCAATAAATAAAACCTGAAAAATATAAATAAAGATTGACCGTTCAACGGCTCCTTAAAATAAAAAAAAGATACTCAAATGACTTACTTCGCTACTACTACCTGTGAAATATGCCTTTATATTTTATGCACAACATTTTAATTTTTTTCACGTATCATTTCTTAAACTTTCGCTATTCCATTATAAATTATATGTAGCACAGTAAGTAAAAACCATAACCAATTTATTTTGTAAAAATTTGTTTTATTCAAGATTTCACCACTACAACTATTTCAGTAAAATATTTTTAACTATAACTTAACCAAAACCAATTTATTGATATGCTCAAAAACTTAATCAAATGTCTTCCAGAAAATTTAGAATAAATGTTTGTTTTGCTTCCTTTTCTGTTTACAACACTAGCATTAACTAAATAAAAGAAGAAAATATTATTTGTATGTACAAGGGCTTAACGCGATATATATCTATATATAGAAATATTTAGAAGGAATATAGTAATTTATCGTATAAGTAAACTAACTGGTGCCATTTTCGAAAAATGTAAGCGTCATCAACAATTTTCGCAAGAATGCGATATATTAAAAAAATAAAATGTAGCCCCCCTCCCCCGTTAATCCCGCAAATCGCGCCCGTACAGCATCTAATGCGGCTTGCCTCTACAACAGCGCCACACCACCATCCGATTTCGGTGTATGCGCCTCCCACCAATCCATTACTTCGATAATATTCTCATCAGGCAGGCCACCGATCGCATCATTTGCCGCCGCATTTGCCGCAGCTTCGAAAAGAGCATCGTTATACTCCTTTTTCAACATAATATTCGCGCTGTCATAGTACGAATTGGTATCCGGTTCAGTGCCATAGTATGACGGTAGACCGGGTGTAGTTGGGGTTGTTGCCCCGCTGGGTACAAACAACAATGTTGGGGTTGTTGTCACATTCGTCGACGTGCCACTTAAGTTGCAACGTTCCACGGGCGGTGACATTGCGGACAAGGGCGCGTGTCTAAGCAATAACTGCTGTTGGAAGACTATTGCGCCCGCAGACGAATTATTCGATGACGGTGACGTCGCATTGGAGGGGACAAAGTTCGTTAATGAATCGTTGAATTCCTGCTTAATCGCGTGCGGCGGCTGCAGTTGCAACGTTGTAGGGGTTGCCAATGTTACGAACCTTTGGCGAACGTTTCCAACATTTTCATTGCCATCAACTTCATCAGCAATGGCACTCGTTGTGGCACACGTCTGTAATAAAAGTGTATCATTATCGGCAGGTGATAAGTTGGCCGACCCTTGCGTTGGTGTTTGTGGCTGACATTCGTAGTGCTCTTGCCGCTGATGTGGCTGTTGTAATGATGAACGCGCCGTTGGGGATGATTGCACAGGCGATCGCGATAATGTGCCGGCAACCGCTACATTTACACATTCATCGAATGCGTCCCCATTCGATGGCGCGGCAGTAGGGTGTCGCTGTAATTCGGTTGCCGTTTTGGCAGGTGCAGCATTAATTGATGTTACAGACGATGGCGAAATATGTGGCGATGATGTTGTTGCTATAGGACTTAGGCAATTAGTGTCGATTAAGGCCTGAAAGGACTCATCATCTAGACTGGAATTGGGCGGTGAGTTCGGTGCATTGCCTAAGAAGAGTGCATCTGGTGTGAGCAGCTGATAGGTGTTAGTGCCCGGTATGCGTACATATTGCATGCCATTAATGGTTGTTAGATTTGGTAGTAAATCCATTTCGTAAGCGTCTGCATCAGTGTGATCAATGGCCGGTTGTGAGATCGATTGATTGCCAAAGTCAGTGCTATTTAGATAATCGTCCACATCGTAGTTGCTTAGTGTATCATCGAAATTGGTGTCATCCAGTGGCGGCGAAAGCGCATCAAATTCATCTTTGATGAAAGTGAAACTATCATCGCTTGACGAGCAGCCATGCATCAACGACAAGCCACGATCGCTGCCGATGGGGAAATTGAAGCCCAACAAGCGCTCCAAACTCCGTATATACTCGACTGCCATTCGTAGCGTCTCTACTTTGCTTAGCTTCTTCACAGTGCCACGCCCATTTCCTTGCGCCTCGAAAGCATCCGCCACCTCCTCGGGTATGCGATCACGTAACGCTGCGAAGCCGTTATTCACTTGCTTGACGCGATTTCGTTCACGCGCATTACGACGTGCCACTGCCAGTGGGAGTGGTAAGCCCTTGCGGCCAGGCGTGCCAGCGGGTTTTTTGTTACCAGGCGTATTGGGATTTAAACTGTTCGTATTTGTAAGTGCTGTTTTATTAGATGCGGGTTTTGATGTTTTTTCGCGCATATTTTCATTCTTATTGCCAAGCTTTGACCGCTTGTTGGACACCTTTGGTTTCTCAAGCTTGCTTTCATTTTTCTTCTCATTCGGTTTTGCCGCACCCATTTCGTTGGCGGCACGCTTGCGCCCACCGATTGTGGCGCCAAGTGCGCCCGCATTCTGCACACTGCCATACATGCCAAAGTCCTTGATCTTGCGAACGATCGTATTGACATTACCGTTATTGCTTATATTCAACGCATTGCCACTACTTTCGCTCAATACATTTTGCATTGTTATGCGACTGAAGGACGACTTGCTAAGGTTAATGGTCGTACGGTTGTTGCCATTGGCTCCGACACTATTGGGTGAATTCTCATCGCCAGTGGGCGGACTGGCACACATATTGCTGCTGCTGCTGCTTCTGTTGTTGTTGTTGCTGCTGTTGCTGGCGCTCATCTTCAAGCCTTGCGGCAGGTTGTAGCTGAGTATGCTCAAAGCCATAGGTAGGCCGAGTGGGCGCCGCAGAACTCGGTGCTAGCAATTAGCGCGCGCGCGCGTGCCAAATGTCAATGCCGTTCACTTCAAGGTAGCACTCACACCAGAGAGTTTAAACTTGATTGTTATGTTTCGTGTTTTTGATTAAATAATCTCGTTTTTAGCTTAATGCAATTTTCTTTATTTTCCCGCCACAACCAGCACGTTTGCTGGCCCGTTTACGAATACACCGTATCGGCATAAAATTTTTCCACAAAGAACACCGAAATTTTCGTTTGACTTCACTGCGCTGCTATTGCTAGCTACTTCTGTCTATGTTTTTCGTTTCTTTTGTCGTATGTTGCGTATGTACGAGGTGAGTGTACTGAACTGATCCTGTTCGTAGGACAGCTGCTATGCTTGTGTGTCGCGTGCCCGATGTCTTGCAATGAAATGTCATGGGGCGTCGCTGGCAACAAACGTCATACCTTACCTTGCCACACCACGCCATACCGCAAGGCGACGTAACGCAGCGCTGCAACGCTGGGCGAGCCAAAAAAAAACAGAAAACAAAAAAAATTCCAGAGCGTTGCCAGCAGCGAGCGTACTGCCATTCATCTATCCATCCACCAAAAAATGCAGGAAATGACTTCGGTGACTGTTGGTGTTGTGGCACAATGAAAATGCTATGCATACAACAAAAATTATTTAGTTTGCGCCGGCGCTCTATCTCTGCCTCCGTCGACGGTCGGCGCACGACGATATGGCACAAAGGTGGCTAATGTTTGCAGCGCAGCTATATACAATAAATTGAATTTATTTTAGCAGCTAGAAGTGTACACGCACACACATATAATATATACAACGCTATCATATGTGAGAGTTAAAAAAAAAAAATTCACAAACACACCTTTACACCACAGCTCAGCGCAGCGCAGCTAACATTCCACACATGCGCAGAGGCAAGCAGGAGTGTGCTGGTGCGTGTGTGTGTGTGAGCATTTTTCAACCCCTAGGTTGGGTGCCTGTGCGGCGCTAATGCCTCGTAGCACCATAAGCTAACAATATTCTCCCTTTTGCCATATTTTAGCCGTATTTGCCATGTATTGAAGTTGGCTGCGGTTCATGGCTCGCCGCCTCCCGGTTTCTACCGCTGCCTCAGCTTCTGGCGTGTAAACTAACATCTGATTTTGCTTCCATATAAACTTTTATATAAGTATGTGTTATGTGTATGTGTATGTCCGTCCATACATTCATAGTTGTATAAGTATGTGACTATATCTTTAGCGCGGTATATGCGGCTAATGCGCCAGCCCCAGGGGTGGCTCAAACCCGATTGTATATCATTATTTCATAAACATATATGTATGTATATTATAATATATCCGCATATGCATGCATGCGTGTGTCTATGTATTTGTGTATTAGCCCACCTTTATGGCTTACGTGCGAGCATTTAATAATATTGCACCCTAATATTTCTTTAGCTGGATCCATTATACATATGCAAAACTATTTGGTATGTAGATAAATATTTTTTCAAAGTTTCACTTCAAAATTTATTTATAGTTGGTGTAGTTAATTCTGAATATATATATGTATATGCCTATACATATATATACAAAGTTATAAAAGTATATATGTGGATCTAAAAATATGTAGAATATTTGTAGATATTATTAACCAAATGATGAAGTCTCGCTGAACTATCTACGAGTACTTATTTGCATTTAAATGTTTCACAGTGAGCTGGAACTGAACACCATTTCGGTTTAAAATAAAATATTTCACACTAATGCTCAAAACATACAGTAGAAAAAACGCCTGATTACAATTAGCTTTACAGGTGAAAAGAAAAATGAAGTTCCAAACAGGTTAAGTTAGTGTGGTAGTCCCCGCAGTAGGAACTCACTTAGACATACTAGAGGAGTCCATTGTGATACCACCTGTTAAATAAACGATAACTAAAATCGGAAAACCAAGAATGATTAACCGGAGAAACGTTGCTTACCCCGAATAAAGTCACGCAAATCACCTATCTCCACCCCAGAAAGCTCTTATGGAGTACTAAAGAAGTAAGAGCCTAGGTACTTGAACCTCAGTCTCGCAAAGGCAGGGCAGCTGAGCAGAAAATGAAAAGGAGAATCCACCTCATCATCCTCCATACAGCCGCGGCAGAAAGGGTCAGAGACTATCTTCAGCCTAACCGCATGACTACCCATCGGACAGTGACCAGTCAAAACACCTACGAGGCTTGAGAGTTGTCGCTTAGTAAGCAACCTCAGTTCCTTTATGTGCCCACGGTCCACTCTCAGCCAGAGGGTTCTTGCAATTCTGCATGTCGTGACAGTTTACCAGCGCTCGCTGAGACGACAGAGAGCCCATCTGTCCAAGAGAAGTCCGTAGGCAGCCAAAAGAGCCCTCACCCTCTCCCGCATGGAGAAATGACTTCCAGGGTACCCGCCGAGCGAGCCCATCAGCCATGCAGTTCCCTGCAATGCCGCTATGGCCCGGTACCGAAATTAGTCTAATGTGGAGTTATTCCGAGGCGGCTACGAGAGAAGTCAGGCACTCACCGACCAGTTTTGATCTCACCATTAGCGATCCTAAGGCCTTAATAGCGGCCTGACTAACCGAACAAATGTTACCACGTCTAGTGGGCATTACATTGATGCCTCCTTGATTGCGGCCACCTTTGCCTGAAACACACTACAATAGTCCGGAATAGTCCTAAATTTACGGCTGAGGGAGAGCCCCTCGCAGAAACACCCCGGCAATAGTACCTCGGCAACAGTATACCACAACCGAAGCCATTTTCACCCTTTCCTCAATATATGGCCCCCAAGAGACCTTCCTGTCCAGAATCAGACCTAGATACTTGACCCGGTCAGAAAGCACAAGCGGGACGCTTTCTAACTGCTAGAGCTATTTTGTGGGAGAGATGGTAGAGAGCCATAGATGGTTAGGTTAGATATGCTGATAGATGTAAGTCATAACTATAATGAAAATTATGAAAAACAACGAAACTAAGTTAATTTATGAAAACAATATATAATAGATAATGGTATCGATGACGATAGTCATAATAACAGTCATGTGATGAAGAAAACAATAAGAATACGAATTAAAATGTGACGCCCTAAATCGGGTTCAATTTTATTGACACTGCTTCTTTCTTGCTCAGCATTGCTCGAGAGGATTTTAAAATATAGTAACATAATATAATATTGAGTTGTTTATAAAAATCATTGCAATCTGGTTTAATATTTAAACATTTTTTATATGTTGTTGTTGTGGTTTTTTTAAATGAGATAAATCTGAAATACTAAATAAAACATACGCCTAGTGAGAAGAGAGAAAATATGACGGAGCTTGTTTTAGACATATTTTCAGAATTAAGTCTTACTTTCCATTTTAACTTAGCATTTGTTAAATCGTAAGGAATACGCTTCGCTAGCTTTCCTTTAACTGCTATTTTGATTTTTACGGATAAAAAATATTTAGGAAGATATTCTTCGAGACAAAACTCAACTATACCGATATTATCGAATTGGCAATGTTAACCAGTCTTAAATTTATTTGTATTATGATAATTTTTTGCTTTATTTGTATTATGATAATTTTTTGCTTTACTTGCTTTTTCGATAAAAAATAATCGTTAATCTTGGACTGAAGTTGATCAAGGAATGACTTCAGTTAATAGGATTAAACCGATAACAAATCCCGAGCTTATCATAAAACTTAAGGTCGGTACTTAAGGTTCTTTAAACAAACTATAGTGGCTAGCTCAAAAGTAGATTGGACATCAGCTCTCCTAACTTTAAAATAGTGAAAATATGCATTACTCGATTGCATTATCGCATAGTGGATTTGAGATCGAAATATAGGGATAATCCAAGTACATATATATTTATTTTCTATTACTGTCATTACCGGCATAATAAGGGCAACAAAATTTTAATTCAAAAACGTATAGAGCAGTGAAATTTTTCACTAAGTATCCGGGAATAGTAACGAAAATATGTACGCTAAATTAAAAACGACTGTTTTAAAAATAGTTTTTAAAAATAAAACAAATTTCAGAGGACCGAATTATTGTCAACACTAAATAGTAGATATTTAGCAGATAAATATTTTTTTCCATTAATATTAAGTGGATATTTAGTCGAAAAGGTTTTGGAAGAACTAAAATATATTTCGTGGTAATTTGTTACTATTAAATACTTATAGTTAGCTTTTCTATAACACTCATAGATTTTCGGATCCCAAATTGTGAACAATTTGCTTGTTAAAAAAAAAGGTTTTTGGTATGGCTCGCAGAGTAAGCTATTCGAACTGAACGATGTTAAAAAATTTACAAAAAGGAGTGTAGACGTTTTATTATCCACAAACTCTTGAAATGCACACCTTTTTAGTTGAGTAAATTATAACTCTTTCTTAGAAAGGATCCCAGGAACTAGTCCTATAAAGTTTTTAAAAACTATATAGATTTCAATCAGTTGTTTCAAATTTTTCCTGCAGGGGCAATGCTTTTCAATCATGCACAAAATATAATAAAAGAAAAGGTGTGCGTATAAAGAAATTCAAAAAAATTTCCGCGCTTCATTATCCAACAAGCAGCCAATATACGACGAGTATTGTCATTTTCTTCTTATAGCGTTTACACAACAATTGTTTGCTAAAATTTATTTATTGATTGTTTTAATTGTTTTATTGCTGTTTGAGTGTAATTTATCATTTAGACGGCAAGCGCAAGATTTTGTATTGTTCGCAAAATAAGCAAAAGAATTGCAATAATTCTTAATTAACGGTGCAGAGCCTTTGAAATGAATTTGAAATTTCAAAAAAATAGAAAAAGGTAGCTTTGAAATCATTCTAATTAATTGCGAATTGTGTGGCAAAGGTGGCAAATTGTGCGCTGCACGAAAGTTAGTGAGAAAATGGTGCAAAAGAAGAAAAAAAGAAGCAAGATGGAGGGAGGATTCAAGAAAATTGTAAGATTTTCCTTTTTCAAAACACACGGCTTTGTTAATTGCCAAGATTTATGCAGCGCAATTCTTTGAATTTGTTCTTGTGTTGCACATTTGTAATAAATTCCAATTAAAATTGACAGTCGCTTTAAAGTGGGTTGGCCGGTTGAGTGCAATTAGGGTGGGCATATCACTCACGAAATAAGGCGGCACACACACCCACACACACACATACATTTGAACACATGTGAGAGTTCGCAGGACTTCTACTTATACTATGTAAATGTGTGTTGTGTGTGTGCGTGTGTAGGTATACATAGTTGAAATGCCCTGTACTGGGAATGTTTTCTATTTTGGTTCCTACTTTTTGTGGAAAATCAAATGGCTGTCCGATTGCATTAGCCTGCTTTGCCCGCGGCAAAAGCGGGAACAAGTTCTCCATATCAGCAATCGAAATTTACGCTACAATAACTCGGCGATATTCATTTTTTTCCATTTCCATTTCCATTTCAATTATCTGCCAGCGCACAGTGGTGTGTTTTAATTATTACATTTACTTAATACCCATATTGGAATAGGGAACTCTGTTTTAAGGAGTATAAACCCTAAAAGGAAGATAGTGCCAATAGGTACGGAGTTTCTACAAAAATATAAATATCATCTATATTAGAAAGATCGATGTCTAATAAAACTTGGTGTCCAAGGAGAGCGAGAGGTGCCAGATTGAAGAAATTTTCGCTAGAAAAATGGATTTTGATCCAAAAATATTGAAGTAGAAATCTCTCTCATTTTTACTACAATCAAATTGAATTTATTAATAATAAAAACTATTTATTTTCAAGCCGATAAGATCATTAACATTAACAGGAAATTCGAATAAAAACCCATGATTCCCTTCGTAATTATATTGGGAGGGTTTCATCTTAGTTTTGCACGGTATCCATAAGTACTAGATTTGATTAAAAAAAGTGTTCATATTAATTATTTGGGGCATCTTCTTAATTATATTGAGAGGATTTCGTCTCAGGCAATCTGAAAGGCTTTATTGAAAAAAGTTTTCATCTTAATTCAACGGGTCACCTTCTTAACTACATTGAACAGTTTCCGTCTTAGTTTTACAGATTAACTACTTGATTTTATTTATAAGGCATATACAGCCATAGTAAGAAGGATTTGTTATTGAAAATCTTCTGTGGAAAACTGCAGACTTTATTCCTTACCTCAAATGCTAACGATAATAGTTTATCTATCAAAGAAATTTCGGGCATTCCTTTTACGGAGGTAAATTTCAAAAACGTCACTAAAAAATTATCAAAATTTTTAAATTTTGACTTCATTGTATTGAAACTAAAATGGCTACAAAACTGCTTGCCTGAAAAGTTTTTCAAAATTCTGGTTGATGAAATATTTTTAAAAATGTCGAATGTTTGTTAATTTCCTACAAAGTTTAAAATTTATATTAATAAGGCTTATGTTATAGACTGAGTTATAATTTTATAAAAAAAACTACAAAAAGCCGATATTTATTTAGAATTGCCATTTGCATAAGCAACCAAAATTCGCATTTCGGTTTCTGTTACATATAACAGGTGGCAGCCTCCTCGCCCTCGCCGCGATGAACGCTCATATTGCATTATTTTAAATCCTATGTATAATTTAATTAAATTTGTCTTTTACAAATGCGAAAACTCTCTTCAGAGAATACCATAAACTTTTTGCTTGCGAAGCAAATGGGCAGCCATATTGTTATATTTCATATAACTCTTGTATAATTAAATTTTGAAACAGTTGACAACCGGCTTCAAAATATAGCTGGCTATGAACCTTCACCGTTTTATACTCGTTTTATTATATTTTATATTTACAAATGCGTATAATTTAATAAAATTTGACATTTTCAACACATGACATTCCTCTGCAGAAAATATTTCATCTTTCCCCACATTTTAATATTTCATATAATAGTATAATTTAATAAAAATTGACGTTTCATAAGTTAATATGACTTTTTATGGGTTTATTATAGTATAGATAGGTATCTAATAAACTCAATTAAAATCAGCGTGATTTTTAAGCCACTGTAAATTTGCATTTTATTGTACTAAAAATGAGCTACATACCAAAAATTTTTCCATAAATACTTTTTAGAAAGTTGGAAAATTGATCGCCGTTTTTTTAGTTTTATTAACATTTCAGCAACTTTTGAAGCTTGGATAAGTGCGGTTTTTGTTCTGACTAAATTGGGTTTTCATAAAAAACCAATTAAAATTTAATGAGAAATAAAGAAATTGCACAAGTTTATTAATTGGGTGATTCACAAGGTGTCATATTGTGTCATAAGTCATAGAGTCATAAAATTTCAAAAATACAAAATTGTTTGGTTTTAATTATTTGTTTCAATGCAATCTAAAAACATAACTTTGAAAACTAAAATTTTATGACTTTATGATTTATGACACATTATGACACCTTATGAATCTCCTAAATATTTTTTCTGTCATATAGTTGTGAAGCGCACTATGTAACCGTTAAAAATTACGCTGATTATGAAACCTATTTTTCCTTAGTTCGACCACGCCCATTTGCGTAATATTGCTCTATTATCTGCCATAAGACTTGATATTCATTTCATTTGAGTTTAGTCATTGAAATGTTTTCTATTTGCCGTTACGATTTTAGATTTCTATGGCAGGTGGTCGTGACAGTTGAGTAGCCACGCCCATTTACGAAAATGTTCTTAATCTAAAAAAAATCACTTATGTTAAATTTCAACTTGCTTGGAAAACTGCTTATATTTTTTGCCGCACTTTATACCCAACTCGCCCATTGTGCAGCGGTTGATTTGTCTGGCTGGCTGGCTGTCTGTCAGTAAGTTTCAATTGTCAGCTATTTCTGGCTATTTCTGGTTCGAAATCAAGTATTGCACTACCCAATCTAGCGACCAGGTTACCAGTTTTCACTTTGCATGCCTAAAAATGTCAGTGTGTGCGTATAACTAACTGTGAGTGCATGTGTTAAGCTAATTTGAATAAAATTGTAACGTATTTCTTCTTCCCCAAAAACAAAAACAAAACAAAAAATAAAAAGCCGCCGCACTGAGTTATACCAAGTTGAATTGAATTGTGATGAACTTTTCACCGGGAGCGCGTACCACCAAACCGATTTGTGCGTGTGTACCTATATATAAATCATAAGATCTGTTATGTTATTATATAGGTACATATGTATACATATATTGTTATTGCAAAGCCATGCTAGTTAACACATACCCACTCAGACAGAGTGATATCCTGGTGTTAAGCTCTTCGAAGAATTCTTGTATGGAAGCGAATAATATGAAACTTTAGTGGAACTTGAGTCGGTGATTACCGGTTCCGGCGGAGCCATATATTCTTTTCTTGCTTTCAACTAGGCTGTACAACAACAATAATAATACATACATAGTTGCGTACAATGCTTTTGATTTTTATTAAATTTCTGTTTTTACACTACTCCACAAACTTTGAAAACCCTTACCACAAACATCCTCACTCTCAGACACACATTCATAAAAGCATAAACATTCCATCACACACCCAATACAAAATTAATATGTACGAGTCTGCAAACCGTTTCATTATTTTATAAAAAGTGCTTTTTGACGCATTGACTTGGTAACGTCCTCCTTGAAAAAGAAAAAATAATATATATATATTTACTTGAAGTGCCTTTGCCCACTCTGGTGGTGTAGTGTGTGCTGAGCCACAGGGTGTATTTAACAATAGCGCACACATGCACACACACACACACACACAAACACATTGCCATGTACTTGTATCCTTAGACTGCAAGGATATGCATGCGTGTTTGGTATTGAAAGAAAGGATTTATTCTTCACTGTTCACATTGGCATAATGAATGCATTGAAAGGATCCTTCTTCCACTTCTTCTCCTTTTAGCTTTGCTTAAGAGAATGAATTTTTGAGAGAACTCTACAGACGTTTTTTGTGTGTAGTTCAATTGTTTTGAAATTGAAACAGGTAAGTTGCCTATTGAGTTTGGTGCTTTTGCGCTCAGCTGGTTGATTGTTTGACTGGTTGATTCGATTGAGTTGAGGAACTTGGTTGAATGAGTTGAGGAACTTGTCGTGATCATTGTTGTAGGGTAGCGGTGTGCATGAGGACATATGTATATAGATTTACATATGTTTGTATGTATGCGTATGTTCGAATATGTATTTTTTTGTTTTAATTTGAAAGTGAATGTCGAGTGACATGCATTTTTGACTTACATTTTAAATTGAATAAAGTATAAAGAAACTGTCAAGCTCAGACTCGTATAAATAAAATAATCGAAATGAGGATAATGGAGGAAAATTAATAACATCAATATTCAATGCCACAAACTTAACACTAAATCAAATGACCGCTTTTGAGACTAATAATCAAAATTGTTAAATTCCAAGTTTTTATTTTTCTTGAACTTACTGAACGACTTTTTCTATAATATATAGCTGTTTAATTTTTCAATATATATTTCACCAAATTTGGCATGGATATGACGGATCAAATGGCTGAAAAGTACAGTACAAAATCTAAATCTAATAGATGGCATGTCCAGGTATTTTTCAACATTCTGCATTTAGCTGATTTATAACTTGGATTTTATATAAGCAAACAACTGGAGAAAGGATAACGCGACAAGGATTTTTATTTCAGTTGGCAGAGGAACTTGCCACCGAATACCGCGATATACATGAACAAGAAAAAATAGAAAGTATGGCGAAAACTTCAGCAGATTCCACTACAATTTCTGAAAGACGAAAACCATGTCACATTGGGTATGGCAAAAAAATAAAACCTTAAATAATTGTTCTATATGTAAAAAATATGTTTGTGGAGAATGTTTACGGGAGAGACCATCCATCTGTAAAAAGTGCGACAACGAATAAATTTTATTTTAGTTTGAATAAGGATATGTACATATGTAAATTACTGAAGTAACATACCTATAATTTTTCAGTTTCGAGCCCGAAAAATATGATAATTATTTTGTGTCTATTGTTTGCGCTAAATTCTGTATTAATTACAATCAACTGGAAAAGACTATAATTTTTTATTTCAAAAGCCGTCATATTACCGCCATTTCGGTAGAAATAGGAGTATATAGTTAATATGTCGGTAGGTTTAGTGTTAATAAATAAAACAGATATACGTATGTATAAAATATTGCGTCTAGTCATTCATTTCGCATCGACATCGATATCTAAAGTATTCTGGAAGAATTCTCGATCGAAAAATTGCATGGGAGCATTGATATGGTCGATAAGCTGACATTTTTTGTTTCAGATTTTGGGTTTCTTAGAGAAGTAATTTAAAATGGATGCAATTCCTTTTCTTTCCTCGTGACAGCAGAAATTTGTTAAATAAACGAATAAATTGAATCCGAAATTTAAAATCAGTCCAAACCTATTTACAAAAATTTTAATAGCCGATAGTTTACGCATCTGATTTGTTGACACCGTCTTCCATCCAGTTTTTTCCTTGATTGGTGGGCCAAATGAATTAAAATTCTGTGAAGTATCTAAGTACTTTCCCAAAGGTCCTCAAATTGATTTTTCCCTGAGTATTTTTTCGGAAAGTATTTTATCGAGTCGATAAGCCAATTCAACCTAATCGAGAAATTGTCAATACGATTTCAATGAGTTGTCGATATCGACAATTTTTTTGATCGACAGAAATTCAATGATTACACCCATTATTATCATTACAAAAATCTTAATTTAGTCGTTGAACTTAAGAGTCACCCTTTGTTTATTCGCACACTGCGATGGTATGGAGTACCACAAGTTAGAGACTGTATTATACACTGATAGCTTTCCTGGGCATGGTGGGCACATTCAAAAACATCCTGCTCATAGATATTATGGGGGTGTGGAATTCTGCAAATGCCGCCACAATTCTACGAAACCTACGCTGCTGGAAGATAGCACTAAGTGGAGTGCCATTAACTTAGAAAAGAAAAATATAAGGCTACGGGTCGTCACTGACTTCTGCCTGTCGACATGTAGCTCTAACAACAATTACAGAGTAATCATTCCAGAAAGGGAATTGTGCGTCATGGAGGTTCCTAGACCAAATTATTCTCTCCGGTTTTACATGGGCCGTTCGAAAAGTTATGAGCAAAGTTGGTTTTTAAATTCCAAACAGCGAATATAGTTTTTAATTACTTTAAATAATTCTCAAACAAATCGAAAACATATAAGGTAATGTTCTTCTTCTTCTTCATAATTGGCGCTTTAATTGCCAAAGCGATTTTGGCTGATATTAAACATGGCGCGTCAGTCGTTCCTCTGTTTACATCAAGTGAAGCCAAGGCTTTCTTCACCTGGTTTTTCTAACTTAGATGAGGCTTTTCTCTTTCTCCGCCACCAACAGCGGGCACCAGCTAGGTAATGTTACTAGAACAAAAACAAAATTTACATGCAATCGCTTGTTGTCTGTTTGCGTACCGATTGTCAAAGTCATTTGACTACTACTTCTATCAGAAAGTATGAGGACAGAATAAAAAAAAAATTAAATGAATTTTTATAGTAATGGCACCTTATAAGAATACGCCTTATACCATGTCCAAACCAAGAGTTAATCCATATCACTAACTATTGCTATTCACACCGCGGATTGGTAATGCCATTACAAATACAAAAACTCCATTTAATTTTTTTGGTTTTGAGTGGAACGAATGACACAGAAACTAATACAGACGAACGGGTGGAATGTCAAAAAAAGAAAGGAAGCGTGAATTTTCTAATTCGAATGTAAACAGAAAGTGAAAATGTGAAACAAAACAAACAATTTTGACGCAAGTCTAATATAGAACAAGCATTTAGCACGTTGGATGCTAACACCTTATATGAATTAACTTTGATTTCACAAGCAGATTGCGCAAAACTGAGCCATTAAAAGTGGTGACGAGATTTTCTAGTCACAGTTTTGTATTGTGATAATTGGTGAGGTAATTATGATAATTATTAGATTCCCGCAGAGCGGGAAAGAAAAGCATAAACAATTGAATTAAAATATATTTTATTTAGAATATTTCATGAAATCCAACGTACCGATTTAATTTGCTGTGGGGGTCGCAAAATAGTATAAGGCAGCAACGGCTTCCTTAAACTTCGGAGCGACCGAAATAGTTGGCAGAGCTTTTTGACGAAAGCGGTAAGTTAGGGTTGCTATTTGACGAACGGAGTGAGCAAATGTCAATTGGGGAACCACAAAATAATACAATATTATTATCTTTAAGACTAATAGTAAATATCTATACTATAATGAAACTATAGAAAAGTCGTACGTTGAAAATTTCTTTTAAAAAAATAGCGGACGTGATGCAGAGAGTTTGTTTATGTGACTGAATTTTCATGGGGCTTTAACTCGGGAGTAGACAGTAACCTCGGTAATAATTTTTATTAAAATAATTATTAAAGTCCGTGGGAATACGAAAAATTGTCTCAATCATCAAGAGGGAGAACGTGATTGATACCTTAATCTTCTATTCTGTGAATCTTGATTTGAACCAGTCTAAGCGCCAAAATGGTTTCAGTAAAGTGGATATAATCTACCTAGTAGCGGAAAAGTTGATGTATGGCGGAACGATTTTCCGTTATAATAAGAGACCAACTGGTTTTGGAGACAGTCCGGTTTCGGCGTTGTTTCATCTTTAGTATCCTCATTCAAATATGACACTGAAGATGGCACAACGCCGAAACCGGTTTGTTTCCACACCAACTTGACCAGGGATGACGGAAAATCCTTCCTATATAAGTCAATTTATCGAAGGATTCCGATACTGTGAGCAACACGAGTGTAAGAATCATCTCTCCTCTCCTGCAGAGGCTAAAGCTGTGGGCCACAAGGTAAATAATATGGATGCTTATATTTTTCCTAAAATTGTGCTGGCCATTTTCGGAAGCTTACTCCCTACTGCAGAGAGCAAACCGGAAAACAATATCTATAGATTTTCCAAACGAAACCATAAAGTAAAAATCAGTCACCACACAGTATTGTGTACTTGATGTTTTAGCCACCATGGAGGGGGACCACTTTTTGTAGTCCATTCAAAATAAAAAGGGTTGTTAGGCGACGGGCAAATAACTATGGGCGCAGGCGCATAATGAGCGAGCGTTTGCGTTATGTAAATCTATTTTTATGCAAGCAGATACACCCCGCAATGAACTAAAAAAAAAAACAAGAACAAAGAAATAAAAATTATGGTGCATTAATTCAACACAATAAGGTCCTGAAAAACACAAGCACACATGATTGAATTTACCCAGCAATTCGCTGGAGTTAGTTCCTTACTTGCCAATTGTTAAGCCGTTAGGAATTAAAACTAGTTCTGCGCTAAGCCATTTCCTTCATGCACAATTGACAAATTTTACAACATTAGGAAATGGGTTTTTTGTATCTCCTTTACTCTCCATACTGCTGGCGTGTTTTTTTTCTACCCGCAAATAAAAAACGAGGTGCGTGATGTCTCTGCGCACGGAAGAAGTTAAACTTCATATGAAAAATTCCAGACAGGAAGTATATTTTCTATATCTTCTTTATTATTATTATATATTTTTTCCTATCAACTGATTAATTTAATTATTAACGACTAAGATTTAGATATTAATATTCACAATAAGACTGTGATAACGAAAGTAGAATATAGAATTTTTTAGTTCAATGATAGTCCGTCTTTGGTTCTCGGATAATTTTTACTACAAAAAATTTGCATACAAAGCATGAAAATTTTGATTTCAAGTGCTCTGAAAGTTTTTGAGAAAACATAAAAATATACAATACAAATTTTATTTCACAAAATTCATTAATGTCTTAAAAAAAATTTATATTCATGATCTATACGTCTTTGCATTCGAAGAGACCAGTTGTCGGAACATTTATTCCACTACGAAGAGGGTAGCTTTTTTGATATGCAAAAACATAAAAATCTTAAAATTGAATTCTTACTTCTGAGGCATAAAATAAGAGGCATGAATCGAGCTTTACTTTCTATCAAAAAACTTAAACAAAAAAATAATGAATATTTATGGAAAAAAGTAATCTAAAAAAATTATAAATATTTTTTTAATTAAAAAATAAAACTCATAAAATAATTATAATTTTTTATAAAAAGTATAAATTTTTTGAAGAATTTTTATTTCTGAGCGAAAACCCACACTTAAAAACGAGTTTTACTTTTTCATCAAACAAATATAACTCGATGAATGATTATTTTTTCTGGGCGTTTAATAAAAATCTAGGGATAACTCTGGATAAACCACTACACTGGAATTCAAAGCTCACAATGATGACTATGCCTATCCAGGGCTTTTTGGCAAAACATGGGGAATATCACCTAGACTGACTTATTGGTCATTCAACATGGTGATAGAGCCCATGTTAACTTATGCGGCACTGATCTGGTGGCTAAAGTTTCAGTAAGTTAGCTCCGGCTGTCTTTTAGGCAAGCTCCACCGTACGGTTTGTGTGGCTATCACAAAAGCAATGCGCACCGAGAAGAATACCTGCTTGGAAGCTTTACGCTCACACTATATACAACATATGTACATAACATGAAGAGTGACGATTTTCGGGGTCATATGGGAATATTTATTCCGTTTCTTGGTTATCCCATTTTCAAAATCCTGCTACCACATTTATCGCTCAATAAGCACTACAAGGTAATAATTCGTGAAAGGGACTACAATGATGCATCCGAGCTGGAGGATGATAGTACTGGGCCTGGAATATGCGGACCAAAGTTTCAGGAAATTCTGCCAATCGGCACTTATCCAACCATCTTCCAAGCGGAGGTTTATGCGATTGAACTTTGTGAAAGCGAATGCCTTCGCAGCAGGACAAGTCGGGCCGGAATACATATTATGTTCTTGGACGCATACTTAACGACATCGAGGTTTGTAGCGGACTGAAAAATTCTTCTGAACCAACTGATCATCCGAGACAAAGTAGCAATGTGGTGGGTTCCGAAACATGAGAGGGGGGTTTGAAGGCAGCGAAAAGGCTGACAGTCTCGCAAAAGTTGAGGCCCAACGATGTTTGCTTGGTCCAGAGCCTTTCTGTGAAACATCCAAGGGTTACACTGCAGAATTAATAAGAAGATGGGAGGAGTATCGGCTTGCAACCCATTATCTCCCTCTCGGAAGATCTCTGCACGACTTCTGAATCTCAGCCGGTAGATTTAAAGAACACTTACTGGTTATCTCATAGCTCGCTGCAAGCTGCTATCAATGTAAAATGGGGTTAGCTGATTGTATGATTGGCCATGTGTTATGAATTTTAAACTCACTCTCTTGGAGAGAGACTATCAACTCCATCCAAAATCTGTTTGTTTGGAAGCCTAATGTTGTAGGTGTTCTTTTTTTTAAGGGTCAGCACAAAAATCTCTTAAGGTCGCAGCGCAAGTATACCTATACATAATAATAATAATGGCTCCGTTTTAATGTAACCGAGTTGAACGGTTGCAAAAGCAACCCTGTTAGGCTCTTCCATTTAAGTTGCGAATTGTTTTGTGCTATTTAGAAACAAAAAATAGTTGCGCCGGCAGTTTTTAGGTTTATGTGATTATATATTTACAAATAGCGCAGTTTTTTTCACTTCCAAACACTCTATCTCAGGTCGGTTATCATTTAACCGAGTTGGCTCAACTCGCATATTTTGCCGAGTTAGTGTTGTTGCTTTACAAGCAATTCGTTATCCTACCTAGTGTTTTTTTGCAACTAGATTACAAAGAAATGGGCTCAATAATAATAATCGAAAAGTAATTGTTAAGAATAACTTTTACAGAAATCGCTCAATATTTTTGAAATTATAACCCAACCCGATATTTTGGCACTTCTGATTTTTTCAACGAAAATTAAAAAAGCAATCATTATTTTCAGTCCTTACTATCTCGTTAATAATACTAATTTAATTAGCTCTATAAAAATAGGGTTCAACTATTTAAAAATATGTGGGCGAGGACATTCTAATTTAATTTAAATTTTTAAGCAGGTGGTAACTCTATTTTTTTAAGTAAATTAACTGCTATTTTTATATTATTAATAACCGGAGAAGAAGGTGACGAAATGCCACTGGTCTTATCGCTAAAGTTTGTAGTCGAAGTTGACTGTTGGGTAACGAATAAATTATCGAATAGTAACTGGGGTGAGTGTGTGCGTTCATGTTCACCTTAATGTGGCAACTTGCTATTGTTGTTGGCGTGCAAAATTAATGCAGACTATTGTGCACATACGCACATACATACATACATACATATATTTTATTTGCACATATGCGCATGAGTACAAGTACAATTTATAACTCTGCATGGGGTTGCACGTGCGGCTGCGCAATCAATCATGCTAGGTAGGGGTAGATGGGGTTGCAAACATTCTACTTATAGTAGTAGCTTTTGCACATTTTTATACTTTTCATACTCACATGATCGACTTGTGCATTGTGAACATGTTTTGCGCTTGTTTTTTTTTTTTGTTTTTTTTTTGACTGTTTTCTTTTCTATACGCCGAAAGTCACCAACGAAATGCAAACGATCATGTGATTAGCTATTGTTCTATGTGTTGCACAGATCAGTTTGCTTTTTTAGCTCACTGAGCTGTGTTCTATCGAAATATGTAGATATGTATGCATGTTGGAGACAATACAGCAAAATATACTATGTCTCTGTTAAACTAAAATTGTTGTAAAAGCAAGTGGGAAGCTTTGCCCCTGCACATCCTGTAAGGCGCGTACATATTGAAATTTTTGTTAAAAGTATAAACCGAAATATAATTCTTTGCTATGCTATGGCATTATTTTCTATTTAAATATCGAAACCGTTATTCAATCAACAACACATGTTTCACATATAAATTAAGTGCACCATAAAAATTATACTGACTCTATCTGCTCTTGGTTTTTCTTTGGTAATTTGACCCCAAATTGACTTGTTTGAACTCGCCTTTTGCTGCTACCAAAATGATTTATGGAACTATTCAAATATTTGTGAGCATAAATCAAATATTTGTCGCAATTGTTTTTTTTTCTTTGTGTTTTGTTTCTTGGTTTGTCTAACGCAAGGGACTCTACTTCCTATTGCATTTATTTTACAAGTGCTCAATAAACATTTGGGTATGATTTTTGGAAGGGAAATAAAAATAGAGTATACATATCTGTACCGACTAGCAATAACAAGAAATGTTAAGTTTAGAATCAAAAGTAATAAAAAAAAAGAATGAATGGGCCCCTCTAAAAACTATGTACTTTTTTCATCAAATGAATACCAAATTATTCGTACCAAATATAAATATATCTAAATAATCGTGATTTCATATCTGCATTTTGATCGGACAGCATCCATCTTTCCAACATTTGTTTCATGTTTTTCCGATGATATTAAAAAGTTATTACTTAGCGTTGCTACTTTTTGGGCTAATTCGACTAAAAGTGGGGAAAAGGCGGCGGAAAAAGGGAGGAGGAGCATGAATATGAAATGTTTAGCTTTCTATATTTTCTTAGTGCTCAAAGTTGTAACTCTTCACGCTTTTGTACTTGTAGTCCAAGTACCCTTTGTGACCCCTTTCCCTTTAAGGCCAAATAAAAAAAAAACTCAAATGAGCTGGACTGTAGGTTTGTTCTGCAAAAATAATCTGTAAGATTTCCCCTTTAAGAAAAGCACTATGGTTATTTTGCAGAAAAAAGTTCCTTTGCATAGTATAATTTACATTAAAAGAAAGAAACAAAAAAAATGTTTTCCTCATATTGTGATATTTTCGCCCATTTGAGTTCAGATTTCTTCAAAATGAATAAAATTAAATTGTTTTTCTCCAAAAATAGAAAATATTTCTTAAGCGCCATTTAATTCTCTTTTTCTTTCCTTTGATAGCTGTTTTTCTTCAATCGAGAGAATTTTTCTTGAGTGTACAAATTAAAAATCTAAATCACGAAAAATTCGGTAGGCTTTTTCATAGTAAACATAGTAAACGATATGATAGAAAGAAGATAGTTACTACATATATAACACAAATAACTCCCTGGTATTCACGACACCTTATTAAAAAAATAAAATCTATAGCTGAAATGTGTTTTTGAATGAATAATACCTTTATAACCTTTAAAACAATATATACATTATATTTCATAATAATCGAAGATCAAATAGAGAAATTATAGGAAAGAAATCAATTTAGCTGTTTCTAGGGGACCCCAAAAAATTTCCCGTTTTTTAAATTTTCACCAGATAAATCTTCAATAAATCTTCAAGGCTGTACATTGTGATATGGTCTAATATAATTATAAAAGTATGGTCCCGATTTCAGAGAATACTCAAATTGGCAAATTCGTTGATTTCTATTGATTTCACAAGCAACAGTATTTTTCTTCGACCGATTCAAACAGGTTGTGACTTGCGGCTGATTACACGTCAGTGTCTTTTGGGAAATCTCACTCTCGAAAATCTGTTTGTTAGTGAGCTAAAGTGAGAAGATGAACTTGTTGGGGTCTTCCCGACATTTTCAGTTTAAGGGCTCAGCAGGTTCGGTGGCATCTGTTCACCAGTAGATGCGGCTGGAGCAAACGTCTCACTATATTATAAATTAAAACTTCGATAAGCCTCTTATTTTATGCTGACCACGGCTTACGTTTTATGAGATTTGGATTATCATTTTGTCGCAGCAAAGACAAGTGAACATTGACACAGGGCATGCCTGTCGTTGGAAGGCTGCATTCACTCCTTAGCCACTCGACTTACATTCCTACTCTCTAAGATTAACGTTCAAAAAACGATATGTGCGATATGGTAGCATATTTCCTGCTCTTTACATAATGAAGAAATCATTGGTCTCAGTGAGCCCATAAGAAAGAGTGGTACGATGAGGGATGTAACACAGCTGCGGAAGGGAAAGATTCTGCCTACAGGGCTACGCTTGGATCCGGATGCATCGCGAGCTATGTGGGAGAGATATCGAGAGTTGGAGGGGGCGCGGCGCATCTTCCAAGGGAAGAAGAGAGAGCCCGAGATGCGCGAGTACGTGTGGTTTGAGATGCTAGCCAGCTTGAGAGTCTCTCTTGCCAACAAGTCCTACTTTGGGTTGTGCTGGGAAATTTAGACGCAAATATCTCTCTCGCCGGAGCAAATCCACACTCTATTAGTGGAACAGAAACATGAGCACTGTCAACATGTCGAGAGAAATATTCTCAGAAAGATTTTTAGGCGTATGTGTACGTCTTTACGTTGGCGAATACCGCAGGCGATTGAACGACGAGCAAATGAAAAAGTATGCTTTCAAAATATCCAGTGAACTAAATTCTCTCTCGCTTGCGAAAACAAAAAGCGAAAAGCAAGCAAGAATTTGAAGCAGATGAATTCTACCGGTAAGCTACAAGTTAACTCCCACGCTCAATGAAAAGAGATAGCAATACGGTCATCGGGTGGCCGCCTCTGCGGTGAAAGGTGAAAGAAGACTATTGTCTCATAAGATATGTACATATATTGCAAATGGAGACCGCTTTTCACAGACCACATGCAATAAATCTCTGAGCTAATCGTGTGAGAACTATTGCATGCAATGAACTGCCACTTTTTCGCTTTAACAGCTATAGGTATTTCCATTTAAACGAAAGCTTTGCGGTTGCAACACCATTGCGAAGAGAAATCGACAAGATCAAACGACGGAGCAAAATTTTTCTTGTTCGAATTTTTTTTTTTGCATTAGAAAGCAAAGAGAGCTATGTTCGATAGATTCTTTGAAATTAAATCTTATGGGACGAAATGACCACGTATAAATTTCCTCTGCGATAAACTTTCGCATGATATCAAACTGACAGTTCTCATGAGATGACAGATCGCAAATGGAATTCTGGTTTTAGGAATATCGCGAGAACAACAAGTATAGTAAAAGAAGTGTAGTAATGGAATAGTAAGCAGTTTTTTTATCTCATAATATTGTAATCTTGTAATAAACTTACGTAAACCGCATTTAAGTAGGAAGTACTTTAGTTGCTTAAAGATGTTTTCAATGGTATTATTCAAATTTAAAAAAAAAAACAATATATCTATAAACATAAAAATAAGATTTACCTTCATGCTGAAAAAATTTAAAAGAAATTACGACAATGACTTTATAAAAATAAAACTTTCTACCTTCACTGCACATAGTGAACAGCGTGATCGATCAAAATGAATGAGTGAAACTTGAAGTTTGAAATAACAGAGTATGTAAAGTAGATAAGCATTTTGTAGGATTACACACTCGCTTTGTGCTACGCATGAATTGCGGCTTTGTTGCTTATTATTTATGTAAATAAATTTCAAAATTTGTTCAATATCCAATCGATCGGGGGTGGAAAATTGAACGCGTCGATTATGTATCGTGGTAGAAATTATCATATAGTGAGTAAATCCATGAAATTTATTAATTTCTATTCAACCGTAAATGTTAACGATCATTTAGGTGACGAGTAATGGATGGAGGGTACGTTAAATGATGATGGTATTAAAATGTGACAATAAGTGAGGGAATGGTGAAAGAATATGGAAATTATATAACAAAAGCGGTAGTTGGTTGTTGTCATAAATTCAATGGAACAGCTGTTTAAATACAAAAAAAAAAAAAAAAAGACTGCATGGAAGTTGCTTGTATGCATTTTATCTTTCGAGAAATTGAACAGAGTAAATTTAAAAAGTTGTACGCTTGAAAAATCAGAATTGATGCGGAAAACTACATGTCAGAGGAAATATTCTTCAAATGAAGAGCGACCTTTTTTTCTTTTTTTTTTAAACTTTCCCAGACCGTATAAAAATATAGGTAATAATTTCAGTTTGCTTTTGTATCAGCAGAAACTACCAACAGCTATGTTTGAATGCTTATCCTTAAGCTCTCTAAAGATTTTCCACATTTCTATTTATGCCATTATCTCCAAACGTCACTTCGCGTCGCGTTCAATATTTAACATTTTTACAGTTTCCGAAAAATATTCTCACTTCCAATCAATCAAATGCAGTCAATTGCACAAATTGCTTTGGCATTGGCACTTCGATTTTTCCACTTAAACAATGCGCACTTAAAATCATCGTTCCGGGTTGGTGTGCGCACTGCGCATGCGTCCATGCGGGCACTTGAAGAAAGTGAGTGCCGACGAATGCAGCTCTTGTGAATCAGCGCCACGCCACTTCGCCTTATGTCACCATATCGGCTTGACAACATGGTAGTCGACACTTGAAAATTTATAAATTCACAACTGCATCATTGAAGAAAAGTCCGAAGTCGAGCGCATTTGGTTGAACATCCACTTGATTAGGCGACAAGTAGAGCATACATGTAAAGTTGCACGAGTTGGACGAGTACTGATGTTTTTAAGTAAACTCAGTTTCACTACACTTTTCGTTTAGTACATATTTTCTATTTTTCATAAATTTTAATGAAGTATAAAATATTTATGACTCGCCGTCTCAAGCGCTCATATTACAGATGCAAGTCTTTACTGAGCTAATTTTAGGTATTCGGTGGAAAGTGTGATCACAATGCTACTGTTTCCTGCTGCCCCCAGCAGTGACAAAAAAAAAATGAAAATATGTATTATCCACGCATGTGTGTGCATCTGTGAGGAATTTGTTTGGTTAATCGTTTCGGTTGATTGATTTAAGTTACACAAGTGCCATCGACTGAGCACAAATGAGGGCAAATATTCAATGCAATGAAGAAAATATTTTCTACAAGCGATGCTATAAATATGTATGTATGTATATAATAATTTGAGGAATATTTTGGTAGCTTCTAAGCGGCACTTTCTAGCACCATACATAATAAAAATCCTAAACAATTTAGTTTTTCTTAAAGTCTTTTTATGTTCAATCTATCCTGTTAACATTTAGCAAATTTGGTGCAGAGAAAAAATATACATACATACGTATGTAAATAAAAAGGGAAAAATATGTAAACAAAACATCATTTCATTGCAATAAAATTTTTAGTTTCAGTAATACATATGTATGCCTAAATGTTGATACTATTTAATTTCTAAAGGACAAAACTAGGACATGATACCTTTTAAGTCGTTTGGTTTCTTGACTATCATCTAATAATGATATTGCAAGAGTATTACTCTGACCGCCAAGTTTATGGCTCAGGTATCTTTCAGATAACCTACGTGCTTCTTCTTTTACGTAGCGAATTTTAATATTATTATGTATATTTTAATTTGTTATAAGCCATGGCGCATTTAAAATCATTCTTAATGTTTACTTTAACATTCCATTTTTTCATCCATGCTTTTATGCTTTCCAAATCGGGTTGAATTTGTGGTGTAGCACAAGATGAGGTTTCACCCATTAAGTGCATTTAATAAATTTGCACGAAAATTTTTACTTCCATTGAAAATATGCCTGTTTTTTAATTATATTTTATTATATAAGAACATATGCTTGTAGTAAAAGTCGTATAACAAATACCAAGTGATATTTTTTCACATATTCCAAAATTTATTCACAGCGATTCCCAATGTGAGAAAGACTAGTTTCCACTCCACGATGTCGCCCGTTCGATTGCGTGGGAACGGTCCGAAGTTAAGATATTTCAATGAAACTTAGTTCGTATATGTATTTCTCATGATACAATAATTCCCCTGTGAAATTAATTTAATTTAAAAATTATCAGAATTTTTTTAGATGGAAAAAAATCCGCAACACTGTCATTAACAAAAAATTCTCAAAAATCAACGAATACCACAAAATTTTAATGCCCGTATTTTTAGGGCTTTGACAAAAGGAAATGCATTCAATGCTTCCAATAAACTGTACAGTGTACATAAAATAATTAAATTTCAAAAAAGATGTTCGCTCACGTCAAAAAAGTTGCAACCATTATCAAAAAGGAAAAGTAAATATATATGATTTTTGCAGATTCAAGTCAGCTGCCAATGCCTTACGTTAGATGCCGAAGGAGGAGGGTTTCATCGCCCACATAGTATCTATCTCCTCAATCAGTTAAGTTTTTAAACTGTGTTTACACGAAGTTAGAGATATACCCACGTCTTGAACAGAATTAACCACAGATATTTCCGTCGCTTTCCTTGCCAAGTCGTCGGTTATACAGTTCCGGGATCGCCTCTGTGCACAGGTATCCATAGAATTGTCACACAATATTTGTGCGTGCGCTGTAAGGCACCGAGCGGCCATCATTATGACATTTAGCTTTGTCGGGAAACCGAGCTCACTGCAGTAAATTCCAATGCTGGGGTTATTATAGAAAATTTGCTTTCCAGGCAGAGTATAGGAGTTGTATAATATAGTTTTCGTAGATTATGCGACAGAGTTTCCAAACCGTCCACGCGTTGCGGATGTACTATACGTCGCTTTTATTTCCTTTTCCACCTACCTGGAGCGGTTTTCGGTGTTTCGCTTCCAGCCGAGTTTCCTGTCTAGAATAACTGCAAGGTACTTGACTTCGGTTGAGAAAGTGAGCCCCACCCCATTTAATGAGGGCGGTTTGAAGTGATGGATTTTATATTTCCTCGTACAGAGTATCATGTAGGTATTTGTAGAGCCCGCATTCCTTAGACCAGGTCTTAACACGACTGTCACTTCAGCGACTTTTTCCAAAAGCTCATGGAGAATGTTTTATGTTGTTACGACAACATCAACAAGCAAAGCAAACTTGCATTGGACCAGCACTTTAAGGAATCCTAGTATTATGTATCACTACACCAGTACACCGAACCCAAAAAAGCGGACTAATAAGTCGTGAAATTACGCATTTGAATGAGATTGGTTAAATTAAGTGGATTATCACTCTGGTGAAAAACATTTAGGAAATGCGTCTAGTTGAATCCATAACTTTAATGAATTTCAGTATGTCATACAGAAAAAGGCGGCTGGACTCTGAAATGTTATGCAGAAATGATTTAACTATATCTCCATCTTTGATAGAGCTGGATATTCGAATAGTAAGTGTTCAACTGTATTTTTAAGGGATAAGCCAATCCTAAGCGCCTGCCGTGAGTTTGTAGGTATTTTTTGATCGTTCCCAAAATAGCCCTGGTTTTAAGAGGCTTATAGGATACCGACAACTGACAGGTTAACCCATACGGTTCTGTACGATTCTCCATCTGTTGAGGTTTTCGAATAGTAAATATCCCCAATTTTGCCTTTGATATTCCTAGGCAAGGCGTCCATGCCCACCGCGTGGGACAAGCTCACTGCGCATCAGCACCTGGTCAGTTCATCCGCTGTCCCATTCCATAAATCTCCCTATACCTTGGGACCCTTATTAGCTTAATCTCATAATTGCCAGAAATCGGGACCACATCTTTCCTACACTCATCCACTAGTTAGATCTGACCGAGGTAGAAGAGAATGCCCGAATAGCCGCTTGGCTATCTGAAAGGATATTCACCCGTGTTCTCGGGGATGCATTTATGAATCTTATTGCTCCCATTATTGCATGAAAAATGCTTAAATGATCCGAGAGTCGAAAGGATAAATTTGGATTATATCCCTGCAATCCCGTATTCCATCTTTGATTTGTCAATAAAGACAGCTAAGCCCTCCAATGGTTGGCCACTTTCCTGAGACCAGCCCATGTGGCTTGGGAATTTCGTGCGGAATATGTGATCAACCAAAGTTTTTGTCAGGGTATAGTCAGTGAATGGCTAGCGTTTTAATCTCAGAAGGAAGTGCATTAAGGATGGAGTTGAGCAATAAGTTCGGAGTCCAGGATAACACCAAGATATTTCACTTTCATTGACAGACCCAGTTCGGATCCTCGAAACTTTGAGGGATTTTATTTTATTAGTGAAAAAACCTTGCGGCATTTCTCAAGACTATGTTGTGTGTTAATAACGACTCCACTTAAGACATATGCTCTATTTTTTCCGCCGCACCATCTGATTTTGAAAACTTTCCTTCCTTTGGGTTTTTGTTAGAATTACAAAATAACCATTAAGCACTTTTTTGAAAGTTTTGACTTGAAAAGTAAAGGAACAAACAAAAATAAATGTAAACAAACCCAACTGTTGGAATACGACACTCAAAAAACATGGGCTACAGAATTGTACATATTGGTGTTGTTCAAACTTTGCATGCAAAACAATAAAAGTGATAATATAACTTCTATGGCTACACACCTATATGGACCTATGTGTGTATGTTTGTATGTATTTATGTAGGTACATAAATTATGGACACAATAATATGCGCAGACGCAACTAAGTAGGTCCAGCCAGCTATGTTGGCACGTGCGCAAAGTGTGCAGCCCATCATGAGCGATCCTAGAAAATGCCAGAACAATAGATTTTTCGCGTAAATGCATTTCCATTCGGCAAATATATATTATAGAATGCTTTTCAATAGAAATTCATACAAAGAATGGAAAAATTTTCCTCCCTTACTCGATGAATGCCAACATTTGCCTGACGGCCCGGTTTAATGATCGCCATACTGATACGTGTAGCTATTAAATAAGGCAATAAAACAAACATATTATACATATATGCATGTATGTGTGTGTATGCATACGCACATATACATATGTAACTCCAAAAAACCACCCTCCAACGGTCAAAATCAACAAAAATAAGATACATAAGTACAATATGGAGAAATACTTGATAGAAAATCCAACAGTAAACTAGCTAAATATTCCAAAACCGGCTAACCAGTATCCAGCTCCGTTGCCGCTACTCATGCAAAGCAACTTCAAAATGTTGCTAGTATCTAACAGAAAACAAAAAAAATACTAAACAAACCAAATGCCAACAATTCGATGGGGGAAAATTTATTCTTCTGGCGACTTGCCAACTCGGTAGCCGGTATTTTTTGTTGCCTCGAGTTATAGTCACAACATGAACAGAAAGCATCAACGTTGGAAGTTCAACTAATATTCTCTTTTGGTAACTATTTCGCTTTTTGTCTCCTTTTTTTAGCTCTCTATCAGGTCACGAACAGAAAAATTGCTTGGGGGAAGGAGCATAAAAATTAATTTATTTACACAAAGGACGATATCAAATCGAAAAATTTACAACAAGACAAAAACCTACATACCTACATACATATACACACCTTTACAAATAAGCACATTAGAGTGCCTCGTAAAAAAAAGTTGGTTGCGGTTTCTTTCCTTGTAACAACCATCGCATCGTCCGTTTTGATTATCTGGCACTTCCTTCCCCCTCTATAACGTAGAGCTAGTTGTGGATCAAGCGAAGAAAGATATTGGCATCTTAATTTTGAAAGAAATGAAGAGATCCAGAATGACTTTGAATTTGGTAGAGTTCTAGCCATAAGGTGGGATAACACATAACTTTTCTCCTAAATCGCTTTCTTTATTCATAGCACTCGAAAGTAATCGATTTTGTTCACAAATAGTTTCATGACAAAGTCATTGAGTTTATTTGTTGTTAAGTGTTGGATCGAATTCTAACCAAAGATCGACGAACAGTTAAAATGTTTTGAAAAATATTGAGATTTGCATGAGCAAGACCGATTTTAAAATACTTTCAAAAATAGAGTTTTTATTTCACAAATATAAATTGGTTTTTTAATATTAAAAAAAATCACTTGAGACGATAAAACAGTCTAAGTTTAACAGTTCTGCATAAAAAGAAAGAATTGGAACGTGAATGAAAAATAATTGGAATGTGAATGGACTATTTGCAAATAAAAAAAAGGGTGAAAAATTTCCCATGATATCTTAAAGGTCGCAATTCCTTATCGGATATAATTTTTATTAAAAAAATTATGATTTAATCATTATTTTGTGGTTATTATGTTTTTAATCAAATTTGACTGATATTTCGTGATTTCTATATTTTCAATCAAGTTTGATCGTTAATTTCAGATAGAAATAATCGTTACCCTTGGATTTCAAAATTTTCCGATTATAATAAACGTAAAAAAATTTGTATGATCACAAAAATAAAAATCACAAATTATCGACCAAATATGATCGGATAAATTTAAATCCAAGAACAACGATTATTTTTTTATCGATAAAATAAAAATCCAAAAAATGACAATTAAATTTAAACGAAAAAATACAAAATAAAATACAACGATCTAACTTAACCGAAAAAATAGAATTCCAAAAAAATTGATCAAATGTGTTCGAAAATACAAAAATCATAAAATAGCGATTATGAAATTATTTAAAATAAACAAGTCTTGTAAATAGAAATAAGGGAAGATTGGCATAGCGTATGATATAAAGATTAGATCGATATATTTGAGTTTTGTTTTGAACGAATTCACCCCAATTATTTTGTAGCATAAAAAATCGATTTTTTTGTATAAAAAATCAAAATATCGATTACTTTCGTTCTCTTCTAAATCGGCCAAGTTTTGGCTAAGTTATTCAAGTTTTTTTTTCAATCTTCCAAAAAAGCTCAAAAACATCATCAATGTTCTCATTATTATGGTACCGTTGCAACATTTTTAAAATATTTTTATGTAGACTTTTTAAGCTTAAATTGTTCTATCATTTGAGGTTATATTTCTGAGAAAATATTTTTGAAAACTTTGTTATTAATAAAAACCGCCGTTTTTTGGAGGTAGTTGCAAATCGGTCCAGCTCTTGTAATTCTTAAAATCTTCCGAAATATTTTGTTTGATGCCTTGAAAGTTAATGAATTTTATAATTGCATTGGAAAAACAGTACCCTTCCCTTTTTTTTTTATATGGGGTGCGTTGCAGCCTAATATACAAATGTATGTACATATGTACATATGTGCCATAAAAGCAAAGTGTCCCGTGCTGAGGTGCATGCGAAGGCATAAAAAAAACATCTGCCCAGCTGCGCGGCAATTACGTTGCGCATGCGCTATCGCCATGAGCGCCAGGACATAGAAACGATGTGGAACCTTTTGCCAATAATGCGGGCGCTGGCAGACCTAAAGCCAGTTAGCTCTATGCTTTGTGACAACCGGCACTCAGTCAATCAGTCAGTCAGTCAGTCATTCATTCAACCAGCCAACCAGCCAACCAACCAACCAATTAATCAGCGGATTGTAGGAATGTTGGTCGATAGCAGCGCCAAAAAGCAACCCCTATTCATCGTACACATATTTCAACTTTTGGGTTCAGGAATTAAAATTGTAAATGTACATATATGCATGTATATAGATACATACATAATATATACAGTCAAAGGATTCTTCATCATAAAAAACTGCTCATATTTATAAATTATTATTTTATGCTTTTATGAAAGAAAATAAATAAATAAAAAAATTCTTAAAAATTGTAATTGAAATCATTATGAAGTTGATGGTGGTGACTTGCGCATACATATCCACTTCTACATACATATGTGTATGTGTGACTGTGTAAGGGTATATTGTTGACTATAGGGTGCTCTCTGCGCACCCTCGGCATATAAGGTACGCATGCGCGCCCTAATTTCTCTGCTTTACGTTTGCATTTGTGATTTAATCAAAGCTTATCCTTGAAACGGATTGATTGTGCGTTCGTCCATGGAATTGGGTGTACGGTTTTTCGTTCTACCAAATCTAGAACGATTACTTTACCTATTCAATGGAATTTATGTATGAAGTTTCATTTTACCTGATGATGAGTATAGAGTGGGGTTGCTTTATAATTTGGTGGCACGGTGAAAAGAAATTGTTTGCTGTGCTGTTATTCGGTGATATCGCTGAAACTGGGGCTAGTAAGAACTGCTTAATTTTTTTTTTTCGATTGTCTGAAACAATTTAAGCGGAGGAATTATTTTCCAATTCCAGCACCTACTGAGACGTAGAAATTTGATTTTTTGCGAGTGCGACTAAGTTGAGGAGTCAATTAAATTCCTCCAAGTGATACTTTCTGAAAGAAATTCAGGGAAAAAGAGACTTGAGTTGATCTGCAAGATTTATGCAGATTTATTTGTTCGCTGTTGCATATTAAGTGAATATCCGACACCATGCAGTTATCGATACTTTCATTTGTAAGTAGTATCGAAATAAAGTATTGATAACTTTAAAATATCGGATCTAATGTATCGATAACTACTCGTATCGACATTTCAGGCTATCAAAGAATTCTCTATAAATTTCAAACACTTAGTGCTAATAAATATTTCAACAATTTTAAACATTTGAAGTGTAAAGGTTTACTCTTTATAAAAACGTTTAAAATTACACTTAAAATATGTAAGTTGGAAAAAGCATAGTCCAAATTTCCGTTAAATTTGCGAAAATATAATCGCTGAGTCATGCACCTTTTCCCTATTTTAACTCTTACTTCACTTTTTAATAATTTTCTAATACAATAAGCCAGAATAATTATATCAATTCGACGGTTGTGAATTTTTTCCGATTTAAAATTATTCTTTTTCTTGAGCAAAGTAAAAGTAAAATAAAATAGAGAATTGAATTTGAGTACACAAAACAAACAAATATGCGATCCGTTTTTAATCAAACACTACTCAGTCGTCCGAATGAAAGGTACTCTACTTATGACTCTCCCTGAACAATCTCTTATGAGATTCTGGTTTTTGTAAAAATACCTCTCTTATATATTTTGAATTTCCACACAAATCTTCTAATCACGCTTATCAGTTTTTAGTCCCAACATACAAAATTTGGAAAAAAAATCCGAGATTAGTAACAGTCGATCTACCAGACATAAAAATTTATCTCCGAGTTGCGAAATATAACTCCTTTTTGTTTAACTATGTATTTGAACAATTTTGAAACTGGTGATAACTTAGAAATCGGCCCATAGTTAACAATATCACTTTTTCTACCGCATTTACAAACTGGTCTTATGGAAGTCACTTTCAATGCATCTATATAATTTACCACTTTTAAGAGATTTATTGAAAAAGAAAAGAAGAAAGTGGGTGTTCAAAAGCAGAACAGTTACCAAAAGAAGAACAGTTCTTTACAAGGCCAGACGATAAGCTGTCAACATCAGTTGGCGTAGATGGTGAAATATGTAAAATGCCATCACTTACATACATCGTCAAGTGTTAAAGTTAGTGCACCAAAGTTATTCGAGATATTCGTGTTGATCGATATTTTGCGATCTTTTTTCGATCATAAAACATATTATTGTCATCGCCGGAAAATTTGTTGCGTTTACTACGATCGAAAAATTGTAAATACAAGAAAAACGATTATTATTAATCGAAAAAATAAAAAATTACAAAATATCGATGAAAAATGATCGAAAACAAAAATAACGATTATTTTTAATCGAAAAAATAAAAACTACAAAATATAGATCAAACTTGGTCAAAAAAAAATTAAAATTAAAAATTATATATCAAACTTGGTCGAAAAAAAGAAAAATCAAAGAATAGGCCCGTTTTTTTGTACCCGACTTGCAACCGAACGCTCCAACTCGGATAAAACTTGCTTTAGTTGCATAAGCAACCCTGTTGGCATTTTTCATAAAAGATGCAATTTGTTTAATTCTATTTAAGAACGGAAATTAGTTGTGCAAACAAATTTTGGGTTGACGTAGTTATATATTTAAAACTACTATGCAAATAAAAGTGAATTAGGGCTTAAACTGAAAATTCCCATGTATTTTCTTCCGGCTGATTCACAACAGCGTAGTTTTTTTTACTTCCCAACACTACATCTCTGCTTGGATATCAATTTACCTAGTTGGCTCAACTCGCATATTTTTCCGTGTTAGTGTTGTTGCTTTACATCTAATTCGTTATAGTAAGTAGTGTTCTTTTGTAAGTCGGTTACAAAGAAACGGGCCTAACAGCAATTGTTTCTGATAGAAAAAAAAATACAAATCACAAAATTATAACGCAATGATTTAAAACAAAAAATCTTCCAAATAAAAGTAAGGTCGGATTTGCATAGCATTTGACAAAAGGATTAGATCGTTATTTTCGAGTTTGGTGTGAAACGAATTTTAGCCAATGATTTTTTGATCAGAAAAAATCTCTGCTTATAAAAAAGAAATTAAATACTTTTTAGCGTTTCTAATAAATGATCATCGTTATGCATATACATAAATACTTCCTTCCGTGGACTTTCTCCGAATACTATGATTTTTAAAATTATGCTTACTGCCAACTGTACATGGAGGTTTCGATCGAGCTCTATAACTTTCGGCAGTGAGTAAAGTGAGTACAAGATTGCTTAGTGTTTGATACAGTAGTTTCGGAGATATACCTATTGGCACTAAGTTGGATGACGCCACGCCCCCATATATTAACCCATGTATTTCTTTCTTCAACCTAATCCTATGTATAAAGTCTGAGGATATTCTCTTTTATAGTTACCTAGATGTAGCATTTGGGCAATGTGTGTACCAAGTTTGGTTGAGATATCTCAATATTTACTCGAGGTATCCGATGCATTGATGGACAGATGGGTGGACGGGCAGGCAAACAAAGCTTAATTGATTTCTCTCTTCTTTCTGAACATTTTCTTATAAAGGTACATACTATGCCTACATCGATCTCGGTGGCTTTAGGCTGTTACAAACAACCATTATTTGAACATTTGCACTAGTGCACTGGGGTATAAAAATTATGCACATTTGCAATTTTCCATTGACGGCGCAGAATGACACAAATTCGCATAATATACTTACATACATTTGTTTTTGTTTTTTTTTTTTATACATCTGGCAAACACAAAAAATCCAAACAAAACAGGATCATAATAAGAGCAGTTGAAATTATCAGCCGCCACAAATAGAACAAGCTGCATGAAGTTTACATAAATATGGAATAAATTCTAAATTCGCATAATAAATATGCGCACGCGCAGAATGTCCTTGATTTGAGGATTTAAAGTTGAATGCAACAGCAGAAGAGAGAGACAGCGAAATGATAGATCGAGTAACAAGAACCGGGCAAAATATACAAGGAACAAAACGCAAAAGGATGCAGCGGATTGCAGGATAATAGTGAGTGAAATTTATGCAAATTACAAAATGCCAGCATGACCAAATACAACTACACACACACACACACACAAGCAGTTATGATTCTTAATACCCACGTAAAAATAAATAGCATGAAGTGTGTGGAAGTGCAGCACAGCATTTTTTATTTTTTTGTTTTTTTTGTAATAGGAAGCAAAAACTGCTTTGATAGCATTGCAACAAAACAAATTCAATTCAAAAGCACAGCAGATTAGCAACGTCGCGTATAGTGGCAAATACGTGAATTATAGTTATTGTTATTGTACAGTGCAAACACACAAACACACACACGCACATTTGCTCATTAATTTGAAAATTGAAAACTTGCACTGAAAGGATGATAAAGGGTATACAAAAAAAAAACATAAATGACCTTGCGTCACCGGACTTTTTCGCTCCATTCATTTGTAGCTGTACGAACAGGACACCCTTTGATTGCGCATTGCGCATTGCCTCTCCTGCTGTTTTGTTTTATTTTTTTTTTTGTTTGGTAGCAGCAGAAATCGTCCCTATTTCCCCCTTCTCTATATAATTAATTCGCTGATTGTTTCTGTGTTTTTTTTTTGTGTTACTTTGACCATTATGTGCCCTATGTTGAGCGGCGCAAAAAATTAATGAAGTGTGCTGAGCGTGAAGGCGCACACGTCGCTATTTATGCGCTGCTAGCAGGCGAAGCTGTAGTTACTGTTGGTATTGTTGTTGATATTATTACATTCATATGTAGATGTATTTACATATGTATGTACAAACCTTTGTTCATTAAGGAGCCTAACAAAGAAGTAAGTTCCAAGTGAAAAAAAAATATTTTGTAAAATTTGTTATCTATAACTTTCCCGAAACAATATGTTTTCTCTAAAGCTTGAAAAGAAAATGTGTAGGGTTATCCAATGATAACGCTATGATATTTAGTACAATTTTGTGCACACGTAGTTTCCATGCAAATATCATCCTAATAACTGGAGAATCTATTAAATTGTCGCGGGCACTGTATTTCAAACAATTTTGAACAAACAATTGCTCATTAACGGACAAAATTTAAAAAATAAATAAATAAAAATCCCTCTAAGCTTTGCAGTAGTTTTAATTATAATTAAATTGGTGATTTCCTTTTAAACAAGCATGTACAGATTCTTGCGGTTTGCCTCAAATAGCGGGTAGTAAAGTTTAATGCGCATAAAAAATTAAGCTACCTGCAATTATAAAACAAACTTAATTTCTTAATTCGATGTTAAATTTGTTTCGTTAATTTTTTATAAAAATATTGTCCCTTTTAATAACACAAAGGATAAAAATCAAAAAATTTTCCTTTGTAAATATTTTAGGATAACTTAACAAATTAAAAAAAAAAACTTTACATAACTGTTGAATTTTCGTCTCAGAATGCAGTTTTGTAGCCAATTCTTCTACATATATAAAATATCATTTCATGCATGCGTTGTATGGAAAAAATGTGCAACACCGCCCGCAAGAAAGATGATCAAAAATCTATGGAAATTTTTGGGAACTTGAATCTTGCACTTTATTAGGCTAAACTTGAATGGGTTACAAAACTGCATATTCGAAAAGTCTATTAAAATTCTGTGAGGAAAATTGAAATTTTTTTTCAAGTTTGTTAAATTAACGTAAATTATTTGCAAAAAACAGAAATTAATTTTCTATGTTTTATGATATTGAAATCAACTATATAACTGTTATAAAAAATTAACGAAACAAATTTAGCATAAAAATATTGTTAATATAGTAAAAAATAACGCTGCACGATTTAAGCTATGAACTCACTGTATATCAAATGAATGTCGCTAAATTTCCCCAAAAAAATTTCCAAATATGTAACAAATTAAAAAAAATATATTAAATATTCAAAATTTCTAATAAAAATTTTTATAAACATATATTGGGTATGCAGTTTAGTAACTAATTTAATTCTAGCACAACAAATTGCAATTTTAAGCGAGTGGAAATTGTCTTGAAATTTGCACTTCGATTTACTCTAATTGAATCAGTGCATAAACGAGATGTTTAGAAAAACTCTAATTAAAAATATAGAATATTGAAAAATTTTGTAGAACCGACAACAATGCGGTGATCTCCGAAATGCCCTCCAGAGCTTCAAAATAGACGATTCGCTTTGTGCACGGTGTACTTAACGAAAAAGGTGACGCCTTTAGAGGCACCGCTACTTTGGTTTTGACGTGTTTGACAATTCTCAGCTTCAACTGGACAAAGCTTTTTTCACAAATTAGGAAAAATAGCCACTTTTTTATTTAGTATTTTGCAGATTTATTTATTAAATCTCTGCCAATAAATGCATATTTTTGCACTTTAGAACAATTTAAACACGTTTTTCACTGAAATATTTGAAGTTATTCAATTTTCTCTATCCCGTATCTTGTTTACTAAACGCCAGGTCTGTCACTACGCGAGAAGAAGGCGCAATCTTGTATTCCATCATCCTTGGCTTTATGCGCACCAAGCAGTGACGCTTTTTATTAATTTTTCAGTGTTTCTTCACCACGATTTTTGCTTATTATTGTTCTTATTCCTTTTTCTAAACTAGTGATGGCAAATAAACGATTTTTTTTAGCAAAAAATTATCGAACACATAGTTGCTTATTAAAACACAACGAAATTTTAGATGTTTATCATGAATGGTTCGTAATAGAGTTGAACAGTTTTTGCATGGAGAAAACATGTACTTTCCACTTGTTTTCTCAGATCATCACGAATGAGTCATAAACAACTGGGCTTCGTTGTCGTGTGAACTTAGTATAAGGCTCTTAAATTTATTGTTTTCACTGCTTGGCTTACTATATATGTACACATTTAGTTGGTTACGATATGCAGTGAAAAATTAGTGCAGCTAATCCAATTACCTTATCGAATTAAATATTAAGAGGCTCGCGAGTGAATATTAATAACTACTGTTTTAGTAGCTGAATAACGATAAGCTGCAAATATCTCCAAAAATTAACTAGCGATTGTACATGTGGAAAATTGAGGGACCTACAGCTTCACGCTGACTCCGATGATAATTTCCGTGAGAAGTTTTTCACGGCAGAAATTCCCGGAGGATGGTCTTTGCTTGCCGAGGACCAGCCGCTATTAGAAAAAGCGTTTCTATAACACTGCGTAACAAAAATTTATAAAAAAAACCTACGGTCATGATTTTGTTAATAGTTTTTATTAACATTGGTAGCAGGCTTACGAACTGTGTTTTTACTTTTTTTGGATTGGCTCTAGTTCTCGTGATAAACGAAACTTAAGAAATTAATGAAAAAAAATTATATGACCCAGCTCCAGTTGTATTAATTTAATTATTCCTCAATAAAAGAAGTCTGAAATGTGTGTTGCTACACAATGGAAATAAACTTGCTTCGGTTCCAATCGGTCATAGTACCAAACTAAAAGAATAATACGAAAATGTAAAAATTGTTTTAGCAAAGATTTTGTATGCACAACATAAGTGGTCAGTATACGTGGACTTGAAGATGGTGAATTTTTTATGGGGCCAACAAAGTGGGTATACTAAGTACCCCTGTTTTATATGTTTATGGGACAGTTGTGCAAGAAATGAACATTGGATTAGAAAGGACTGGCCGGTGAGAGAAAATATGGAGTAGGAACAGCAAATGTGGTTCATGACCAACTGATAAGCCGAGAAAAAAATCATTCTTCCACCACTTCACATCAAGCTTGGGCTAATGAAACAGTTCGTCAAAGCCCTTGATAAGACAGGTGACTGTTTCGAATATGTGTGCAAAAAATTTCCAGTCCTCAGTTAGGAAAAATTAAAAGCAAGAGTCTTTGATGGTCCTCAAATTCGTACCCTTCTAAACGACACTGAATTCACAAATATGTCACAAATTGAATCTGAAGCCTGGCTAAGCTTTGTTAATGTAGACAAACATTTTTTGGGAAATCATAAATCACCAGACTATACAAAACTAGTTGCTGATATGCTTCTCAATTTTCGCAAACTTGGAGCTAAAATGAGCATTAAATTACATTATTTACATAGTTATTTGGACAAATTCCCGGACAACCTAGGCGATTACAGTGAGGAACAAGGTGAACGGTTCCACCAGGACATAAAAATAATGGAAGCAAGATACCAAGGTCGATGGGACGACCACATGATGGCAGACTTCTGCTGGAACTTAATACGGGCTCGTCCTAAGCAACGACATCATAGGAGAAGAAAAAAGTCTTTTGTAAATTTTTTAAAAATTAATTAATGAAAAGAATATATTTTTTTATTTTTTTATTATTTTTATACAGGCGCGCAATAAAAATATAATTTAAATCCATATTGGTATTTCTAATTAGGTTTTTTCGTGAAATGTTTAAAAGCCTTTATTTGAAAAACTGGAGCCAATTCGACAAAACTGATATTATTTTCGTAATATCTTTAAAAAAATTTAAAAGTAGTTCTTTTTTATGATAATAAAGATTACGCGTTAAAATTGTTAAAAAAGTACCTATGCGCGGTTCCAGCACGAGCACATAAAAATAACAAGAGACCAGAAAAAAGCAATGAGGACAGACCTAAAATTTTAAGGCTAGTGGGCAAATTTCTAGGTTTAGCCCCGTAAAGCATAACTTGTTCACATCGGTGACGGCATACTTAGCGCCGCAGGTGTTCTTCTGACTGGTTTCACTCAACTCTCTGCTGTGCTTTTATGCCATGCACAACACGATGTCCTTTGCACCCTTTTCGATGCATACAGTAGTTTTATTTTTGTAGGCCCAGCGATCAGCATTGCAAACGTTAACTCCTTGTTTCGTTATTGTCAAAATGCATTAATTGCTTTGAGTGGCTTTTCTAGGGTGGTAGTGGTAGGGCCGTGGTGCTGCGAGGATAAACAAGATTACTGGAGTGAGATAGGCAGCGAGAAGGCAATGCAATGACTTTATTTTTCATTATCTCATTGTATATATACTATAAGTATATACAAACCTATGTACGTGCAACGATGCGGCGGCATGTTGGCAAAGTGTCATAAATTTTGAAGCTGTTTTAATTTTCTTAATTAATGCTGAATGCGTTTTGAAGGTGTCGCCAACAACGGTCGCTCGCACATTGCGCGCAGCTGATGAATGTATCTACATACATATGTGCATACTTATGTATTGTATGCCAATATCTACTTATACATTTCGATGCACTTACATAGGTATATATACATATATAAATATGTACAGGGTGCACCGTCAGTTGCCCCGGTATGAGAATGTTGAAAGGCTTTTGAAAAAAAAAACAATAGATTTCAAAGAATGATGTTTTTTTATTTCGTGCAATCTCTTTAAATTTATGTGGTCCACTTTTTAAAAATAACATCGATTGAATGCCCACCTTTATTTACCACCGCACACTGTGCTCTTTTTCGGGAATTTTCCATCACTTCTTCGAGCATTTTATGGCGGTCGCCGTAGCTGAGTGTGTAACGTGTGCGCGCTTCATTCGGTAGGTGCTAGGTTCGAATCCAAGCCGGGACAAGTAACATCAAAAATTATAGAAAAGTTTTTTCTAACAGCGGCCGCCCCTTGGCAGGCAATTGCAAACCTCCGAGTGAATTTCTGCCATAAAAAAACTTCCCACAAAAAATCCTTCGCCATTCGGAGTTGGCGTAAAACTGTAGGTCCCTCAATTTGTGTTACCACATCAAGACGTACACCTCAAATTGTAGGAGAAAATCGGCCAAACTCGCTTAAGCGGTTATAGAGCCATTTAAGTAAGTAAGTAAGTCTTCGTGCATCTCGGCTGATATGGCGGCTATTTCAGCACGAGTGTTGGTCTTGAGTTCATCAATGGCCTTCGGTTTGCTGGCGTAAATTTTATACTTCAAATAAGGCCATGGGGTGAAATCTGGAGATATCAAGTGACCAGTCAATATCGCCATTTTTCGATGTCACACGTCTAAAGAATTTTTGTTTTGTTGAGACCATCAGAAATCAGTCAGACAATGTCATCACGATTGGCGACGGGCCTAAGTCTGTCTCACTAGGGACTGCCGCCTAATCTATCACGCCAGAACTTTTTCGCGCACTTTCGGTCACATACAATTTAACAACATTCCCCGATACCGCTAAACATCGACTACTCCGCTTTCCTTGAAAAAATAGCCCATTGAAGGTTTTTGTGCACTCGCCGGCCCAAACCGTTACCTTTTGAACCTGTAATGGCGTTTCATGAATCTGGTGAGGTCTTTCTGTCCGGCAATTTTGATTTAGTTACATCGCCAGAGTGTGTGAAAGGCGTCACGTCGATCATTAAAACTTGCATCCAAAAGTCCGGCATTGTTTCCAACATTTGGGCGATGGTTTCATAAAAATGTACCGGTTTGAAGTTTCCAAAACATCCTTAAGAAAGTAAATCGCTTGACAAAAATCGAAGAAACATATGGCATACCCTTTATGTGTATTTAACGCTTTCAATCGACTAGCTTCTGTTACACCCCTTGTCCCTCAGTCGCGTGCCTAAGTACACACCCTTCTCTTTACCTCACCGGCCACTGTTTGTTCGTAAGCGACGACTGGCAATTAATTAACCGTCGCTACTTCAATATCCTTGGGGCTTAAATTACAGCGGTTATGAACAAAAGTAGGGAATTAAGAAGTTTCCCCCTATGTGTGTTGAGAGAAACTAGTTTACTCTCGATGGCCAATTGAATCCACTTAAACTTGTTCGCCCTCATAAATCGTTTGTTATGCAAAATTGCCACTGATTCGCTCCGTGCTGTCGCCACTGAACTCCTCTCACGTTGTTAGCATGCATTGGAATGCCTTATTGCGAATGCGCAGCATAAACATTGATATTTATTGCAAGGTGGCAAATGGTAAATGGCAAATGGCAAGTGGCAAGTGGCAAGTACCAAGCAGCAAGCAGTAAGCGGCAAGCGGCAAATGGCAAGTGGCAAGTGGCGCGTGCGCAACTACCCAACGGCCACCGTAATGCACATAGTATATATGTACATCTGTATAGTAGGCAAATGGGGCTGGCTAGTGGTGTCATAAATGTCGTCTGCGATTATCAGCTGTCTGCGGCATGCAGGCAAAATATGTAAAGGTGTTTCGCTGGAGTCCTCCACATTCCATTCCATGGGCACACACAAATCTAAGCATCGTCTTTTAGACAACTTATTCTACGTTTTGGTCAAATCGTTTAGCATAGCAACCAATTGTGGCCCTGCGGAATGAGGTAATGCATTGAATGAATACACAAACATCCACACGAGTTGGTAGTTAGGTACTTAACTGATCTTTTTTTTTTTTCTTTCATGAGGTTTGTGTCCTTGCTGCTGTTTTCGAGTTTAGCCGTAATAGCCAGTGGCGGCACTAGTATCGTTTTCGAGGTATTGCTGGCGGTTTTCCACAAGGTGAGGTTGTTTTTTTATTTGTCTGCGACAGATTCGCGCTGCCGCTGGGCGATCAGTACATTGTTATTATTATGTTTTGCACCCTGTAGTTTGACTTGTTGCCTGTTCAAATACATACATATGTAATATTTTTGTTTGTATTGAGCCCCTCTTACGGTATGAATGAATTAACAAGGTTTTGTTTTTTGGATATTACGTTGTAGGCATGAGAAGTTTAGTTTTTGGGCTTTAAGGTAAAAAATTTGTATAGAATAATTTAGTAATAATAATAATAATAATAATTTGGCGATTACATTAAGCTTGATGTAAGGCCGATCGTTTCCTACAATATGCTGTGTGCGTCTAAATGATGTACCACAAATTGCGGGTCCTACAGTTTTAGGTCGACTCCGCATGGCAGTTGATGTTTGTGCGAAGTTTTGTCATGGCAGAAAAACAAGGTCTAGTACAAAGAAATCTATTATTTTTACGTTAAATTTAAGGTTTTATTTAGCATAGTTAGAATGATCCGATCCAGTAATATGAACCATTTTGTTCGATATCTAGCTTGTTGCCATTTTGAAGGCATAATACCACTCTCATAAAAACCGAGGCAAACAACTGGGACAGTAGATTTTCACAAGCCTCTCTCAGGTAATTTTTTCACCAGAAAAATCATTCATTATAAACAGGAACAGGTGCTCGGCCCGGGCAATAAGTTGGATTCATAAGAACTTCCCAGCTAAGCTCGCAGAGCTTCTGGTGAGTTACTATCGACGAGTGTAGCCTGGCGTTGGCCCGATGCAACACAATTTTTCTCCAATTGACCAAACCTGGCCTCTTCTGGGCAATTTCCTCCTTGAGACGGTCCAATTGTTGACAGTGCAGATCAGAATTAAGAGTTTGGCTTTAGGGAAGTAGCTCAGTGGATGGTTCTCTGCCAATTCCATCAAACGTACGGCAAAACCTTTCTGACGGACTTTGTCGAAAGTGACCTACTTTTCGTCACCAGTAACCATACGCTTCAGAAATGGATCGATTTTGTTGCGATTCAGCAGCGATTCGCAGACGGAAATTCGGACCATGAGGGTTTCAGCGTTGATTCGTGTGGTAGCCATACATTGGGCTTCTGTTTGTATCCAGCCTTATTTTGAGCAATGTTTAGCTTTTGAAAATGCGTGATGAATTTCTGATATCAAAATTACCAGAACGGAATTGACGAAACCAAAATTGAACGTACTTGGCTGTTACAGTATCAGGACTATAAACATTATTCCTATTTTTAACTGCTCTCTTGCATTTTCGACTTTGTCGAAGAAAAACTATGAAATATGACATATTTTCTGTTTGCTGGTATCCATTTTTGACGCGTGCTCAAACATAACTGACATCCGCAAAGAGAACAAAGCTTTTCTATTATTTTTGATTTTACTTAATCAGGTTGAGATTTGATCCCAGCACACTCCGAGTGGAGCACGCACACGCTTCTTACTTGGGTATTGCGACTGCCTAATAGGCCACTAATATTTTGACATTACTCTTCTTTCTATAATTTTAATAAACCAACCTAAGAGGGGTGAGGGGTGTCATGCCCATGGAAGAGAAAATTAGAATTCGTCTAATATCCGAAACTATTCGGTGCAGATGAATAATATTTGGGTATATACAACATATGTCTTATATATCAAAGTGTGTAACTTTTGGAAAAAATGGGCGGGGCCACGTCCTTTATAATAAAAAAAAAGTCTATTTCCTTACAACTCCGCAAAAATGTTGGGGAAAAATGCGGACACACGTCCCACATTTAAGATGAACATATTATTCACCATATCTTCCCAGCTATTTGACGTGGATGTATGATATTCGATATGTACAAATTTCCTTTAGATCCAGGTATAAAGAATATAGAATATTGTTAGCCCAAAGCACTGTTCAATATTAAAAAACGCCGGGTTTTAGACCTTAAACCTACCACACCCAATTTCTAAAATTTTGATTTTTTAATTATTTCTCTCCCTAATTGAATTCTTTATACCAAATTTGAGAGAACTCGCGACATGATTTAGTCAAATATTATTTATTTGTCGTACTGTAAATTACCGTTATATGAGAGATGAGCGTGATTTTAGTCTGATGTATATAATTTTCGAAATTGTGCGTTCTGACTAAAAATAAAAAAAAAACTCGTTCAATACTGCGTTTATATTTACATATCGATGAATGTTAAGTGCAGCCAATCCGTTTAGTCGATTTTTCACTCCTGCTAGACCGCAGCTAATTTTTCAGTTGACGCAGTGCTGAAAAAGAGCGCACGTTCGTCGATATCGTTTTATGAACATTAGGGAAAACTTTTTCGTTGCAGACAAGCTCTAATATAATAGAATGAATATTTCTATTCAAAATTCGTATTCGCCAAAGTTTCATTTCGTCGAAAAATACCTCAGCACAATCGTGTATTAAAAATATAGAGTTGTAGTTTTCGATAGAAAAAGACATACGAAATTCGAAAATTTTTTAGGGTGCCTTAAAAACTGGTCTTCAAGATGAGTTACAAATAAATCCAGATATGATATGTAAGATCTCGATAATATTATTCAATGTCGTTGGTCTCCATATTGCACCGATGAGTCTGACGAGAAGTTCTCCTGGGTTTCTTCACTTCGATATGGGGTAGTTGATTTGAACTACCAGAAATATCCCGTGCGCACGGTAATGCACTGTATGTATAGTAGGTAAAAAAAAATTTCACGACATCTGCCCCCCTTAGCAGCCGTCAATAAATTGCTCTATTTGAATTTATTCTCTCTTCACATTATCAACAACATTTGTTATATAAGCACTTGTTCACACTGCTATCTTATCATGAGGGCAATAATTTGTAAAACCGACTTTGTTACATTTTTGTAAATTCCATGAAAAAAAAACAAAGTCCCAGCCGTTAAAACTCAAGTAGGACGCACGCCAAAGCGCCCGCTGCGCAATTAAAGGATAATTGCGGCGACATTTGGCTGTGAACAGTAGGAGGACACTTGCAACGTAGATAAGAGGAGATACTAGCTTACAAGTGATATTGGCGGCATGCAGATGCGATGCCAAGAGACTAGATACATAAGTAATGTTACATATATCTGTAGTACGTACTTATTCCTATATTTTTTTAATTGGAATAGTAAGGATTATTTCGAATAATAGTAGCTGACAACTGCGCTGCAGGAGCTCAGCACAGGTCTTTCATATCTAGTCACACATAAATGCTAATACCTTTCATCAACCGCAAGAACACATAAGTACTTAGTTTTGGTGTTAGTGTGGCTTGCTTTCGATATTACAGAGATTTTTAGAAGCTAGGTTTAAGTAGCGATTATAACAAATTGAATGACTGTATTCTGCAACTCAGTGTCATCTCAAATCACTAAATTTGAGATTTTCAATTAGAGAAATTTTTTGTGACTTGAGACAATTTCGGTATTCACTAAGCAAAAGTCTCAAAAAATTTCACCAAAAACTGTGGTGAAAAGCAATAGAGATAAACAGCAGATGGTATGTTCAGCTAAAAATGCAGAATTAACCTCAATAAAATTATGTTCATCGAAAGCACACAATATACTCTTCAATTCAATTCTTTATCAACAGCGTTATTACTCTTTAAAAATTAAAACAATATGGTTATCGTAAAATTAACATTGAAGTTAAATATCTGGTTTGTCGTATTATGCGTGTTGAAAATTAAGTGTTATTTTTTTACAGATTTATGTAACACATAGCGAACGACCAAGGGCAGATCGCGTGCTACTTCATTTTCGCAATGGTTCAATACATTCCTCAATTTCCTTGTTTTGTGACCAGCTCACAAATTATGGACTTTATTTTGTGACTAGAGACTTGAGCTGGCTTACTAAATACCGAATAGTCTCAAGATCAATCTCACCACCCAAAAGTCCCAACTAGAGACCAGACTCTGCTTACAGACTACCGGTATGTATTGCATTTTGCTAACCAATTTTCTCCGACAAACGAAATCCACCTAATTTTATCAGTTCTGCTGCTTTCAAACTCGTCTCATACCAGCGGTTCACTTTTAGCGCAGTTTCTTTTGATTTTTAAACACAATAGCCTCTCGTATGAAAATTATTCTTTTCTCGTTCTATTTCGGCAGCAATAAAAATGCTACCTTCATACGATCACCATTGAATTTTTAGAGCTCTTCACAACGAAATACTTGTATGAAAAATCAGTAAAAACCGCTTACTATTAGCTTTGCTCAAGAGCTGCTTAATGGAGCGTAAATTTCGCAATTTTTTTTATTGTTTTGTACTCCATGAAGTGGTTAAATCCTTTCCCACACAGTTTTTCGTTTCATACAGCATACAAAGTAATATGTTTGAATTATAAGTACATTCATAAAATCATCAAACCAACTTGAATCCTTCTTAAAGAAAGATCAGTTTTCGTTGCAATTGCGCCAAAGTCAAATGAAGCGTTTTCTAATTTGCTAGCAAAAAAAGGACAATGCACTTAGAAGAATATGTGAAGGAAGGGTGTTTATTTTTTTAGGAAAATTCGCAAAATAAATTTCGTTAAGAAATGCAGTTAATAACAACCCTTCTTTTGCACACCAATCGTTTTCGTTGAGATGCCGCACCGCCGATGAAAGGCTGACGCGGGAGTGGCGAAGCATTTCGGCGCACTTTGCGGTTTCTTTATTCATCTTTAAACTGATACAGATAGAGGATCTCCGTTGCGAATTACTGCGGTAAATTAGAAACTTTAATGGCACACAAAAATGATGATTAGAAACTTAAATCCCATTCTGAAACCACAATCTCAATAGTTTCGGACAGATAAATAGCATCTATGGAAAATATAGCTACGGTGTGATACAAAGCAGCTTTATCTCAACATCTTAAAAATAGGAATGTGCAAAAGAGTTTTGTGGACGTTGCGAAGAAAAATAGGAATGAAATGACGCTTAAAAATTTTTTACTACTTTTGGAGAAAACAAATTCCAAGTGTAATATCATTTTATGTAGAGTTTGATTGATTTTGAAGAAAGGTTTGCATTATGGCGGAAAAATTACGGCACCAGAATAAGGAAAACTTTTCAACCATTCGACTACATATTTTATTTCCACAAAAATAAAGCAGAAAACTTGAGTATCTTTGTTTTTACGTATTTTACTTTACCAAAGATACATTTTCTTTAGTTTGAGTTGCGATATTTTCTTTCGATTGTGAGTAGTTTTCTTCAAAATGAATAAAAGCCTGCATCCCAATTTGCCAATTAATTTTCGTTTTCCTTTCTTTTAATAGCTGTTGTTCTTCCATCCAGAGTATTATTTAGTGTATTATGTATGTATATTAAAAGTCCTTAGATATTTTTTAAATTGCGGACAATTTTTGCGTGTCAAAAATAACTCCGGCCCGACCCGATCGCCTTAAAAGATCAGTTAAAATTTTAGGGTATGCATTTTTTAGACCAAATTTTTACGAATAAAACCCGTTATGTCAAAAGTGGTACAAAACATTAAATAAAATCTTTCAAAATATTTTTCTGATTTTTTTTTTAGTGAACGATGCCCAAATTTGCTTCATTAGCTCGAATTTTCTTTATTTTGGATAAAAAATTAAGGACTTATTAAAAATGGGCACTTCATATGCGGCAATGAAAATCAGATTTAAATAACTAAAACTGTATTTAAAAAAAAAACAGCATATTAACCCTAACCTTTACCTCTAAAACCTATTTTTAGGTTAGAATGATTTGATCGTGGCTCCAAAATTAAATTATTTTGCATCGTTCGAAATAGGCTCTCTCAATCAACCACTTGAATCGAAACGCTCCCTAAGAAGCGGCAAATTGAGTCCCGGAATCGGGAAAACCCCACAGCTATATCCAAATCTATAAACAATTTCTGCTTTAATACTGCGTTACTAAATTCTACTTTACACCTTCCACAAAAAATCCCGAAAAGATTATTTGCCTATAGATCTGGTGGTTTTTGGGTTAGCGTACAGGTAGGAAAAATCGAGTAAAATTTGACCAAATAATGCTTTTTTCTGGAAATCTTTTAGAAGGTATTTTACAGTTCTTGGGATCGAAGACTTAATTTGTGATATTTTTTTACCTAAAATTTGTTTTATTGTGACAATAAAAACAAAGCTATAAATGTAAATCATCATCATAGTTATTATCGTCATTCTCAGTGTAAATTCCCATATACGGAGTACCATAGGATAAGCTTTCACTGTAATAGGAAATATGTATAATTTCTTAGTCTTAGAAAGAGTAAAATATTAAGGTTTCAATGAAAAACTATTAAAGATTGCAATAATTGCATATCAGCGCCACCTATCGTATGCTTTAGGTAAATATGAACTTGAGAATTTATGAGTTACCGAAAAAACATTATTTAAGCGAATTTTGCTTAATATTTTCTGTATCAGGGTACCCTTAAAATCACCCAATTCAAATACGTATAAGAAAGAACTGAGATATGTAGGCTAAAAATCGTTTTAGGATTTTTTTGGGAGAGGTATAAGCAATCGTTTAATTTTAGTTTCCTTGAACACCATTTGCTATTTCTGTGTAATTACTTATATGTTTTTTTATAGATGCGTGCGGTTTTTTTTTATAAGCGGGTATTAGTTAATAAGGTTTCAAAAGTTATAACGATCGGAAGTTGTACTTTTCAAGGTACCAGAGCAAAGGATTTAAAATATCGTGTATAACAGTTATCAGGCAACATAAAAAATTAAAAGATGGAAAATAATTTTTATTGGCAACGGAAGCAATATTTATACAGCATTTTTATACAGCATATTTATACAGCATTCAGGTACAGTTATCAGGTAACATAAAAAAATTAAAAAAATAGCTGTTAAAAATATGTCTGCTGCATAAACGTTATCAGATAAATTATAAAAAATTTGGATATAATTCTTATTAACAACGAAAAATGCACAATGAGAAATAACTTTTATTGCCACTGGAAAAATCATTTCATCTATATAACTATTATCGGACAACATAAAAAATATGTTTTCGGAAACAACTTTTATCGGCAAAATAAAAAATATTTCTCCTGCGCAATTGTTATCAGCCAACGCAAAAAATTAATGTTGAGATATAATCCTTATCGGCAAAATAAAAAATATTGCTCATCTAATAACTCTTATGGAGCAACTTTTTGACATACCCCTTATCATTTTATTCACATTACAAAATAAATATGTTCCAGAATCTTTTAAAGTATTTCTCATCGATTATTAAAAGTTTTATGCATCACTTTATTTCTGAGATCCAGAATAATAATTATTTGACTGTTGAGATTTAAAAAAGTTATCATAACTTTGATAAGAAATATAAAAGTCTTTTGATAATAATTATGGGACAGAAATTTTTTTTAAGTCATGAATAACTATTATTTCGAAACTAATAATAAAAGACTTTTCATAATAATTATGAGTGAGAACAATTTTTTAATCCACAATAACTGTTATGTTGAGACTTATATTATAAAAGTCTTTCCATAAAAACAATCACCAGGATAAATCTGTTTGCAGCTTTTATTTTGAGACTTATATTATAAAAGCCTTTGCATAATTATGATGAGTACGAAAACCTTTTTTAAGGCTTGAAAGACGAAACTATTTTGGGATCACTTTGGGACCGGTTCGGAAGTGGTCTTAAAAACGTTTCGTCCTTCAAGCCTTAGACAATTTGTTCTTACTCATAACAAATTTTAAGACTTAAACAAATTTATCTCACTGATATTTATTAAGATAAGACTTTTATGGTATAAGATTCAAAATAAGACTTAAAAAATGTATCTCGCTGCTACTTGTTATGAAAATGCTCTTATAATATAAATCTTTTAATAAGTGTTATAGACTACTCGAAACATTTGTATCTTACTATAATAATTATTGATAAACTTTTATTCTTTTTTCTTATAAAGGTATGTCTCTGCTTTATTGAGGTGCTTGAGAGACTACTTTTCTTCTACAATGCACATTTTACAATTATATCGTTGCAGACACTTTGTATTTTATTGTAAAATATACATATGTTATCTAGGTAGAAACAAATCATCAATGGAAATATTCTATTCTATTCTAAATATTATTTTAGGTAATTTGAGTACCCTGCTAAGTAATTCCAACTACTTGAAACCGTTAAATACTTAAACGCAAATATTTTCAATGGACGTATACAAAATGCCGTCAAATAAATAAACTAACAGGAGACAAAAATAAACAAACTGCCCATTAAACCAAAAAATCCATGCGACGCTCAGCTATAAGATCCAGAAAGGCCTAATAGTATAAAAAAAAAATATCAGTTGCACTTGTCGCATGCTACATGTATGCACCGTTGCTGTATGTCCAAAATATGGTAGCCACTACATTCATGCCCACATTTGCTTTTCGACAAGTGCAATTGCGATAAAACTACAAAAGTAAAACCGCCGATTGATAAAAAGGACACTTGGAAAATGGCAGGGAGTCCTGCGAGTATTTAGTTGACGCCGTTTAGCAAATGTGCGTGCCTAACGAAAAACAAAAAAATAGAGAGCGGGTGCAGAAGATAAAAAAAAAACAGCGCACTACAAATAAATTAATGGGATGCGCTGCAAAGAAATAAGTAAACACCAGACAGGCGGCCAGTTTTTGTTGGTGCTTTATTTTTTGCATGCAAAGGATATAGCGATGAGTAGCATATAGCCGCAGTCGGTCAAAAGGTTATTTAAAAAACCTCACATGCCGCCGCTGAAAGGATTCGTGCATATCCGAAATGTTAGGAAATAATCATTTGTCAATCCTTTTATTGCACAGGAAGCAGGGGAAGTATGAATTGCTTAGCGAACATGAATACGTACAGGATACATATGTATGTGTGTGTATTTGTGTGTGTGTATGTGAAGCAAGCAGAATCTACAGGATTGATAAAAGTCTAACAAAAGGATATTAAAGTGAAAGTAGCAGGAGTTGGGTGAAATGAATGCGTACACCTGTACTGAGCTCGTGGCGTTTTTTATCCAGTCTCTCTTAGTTGATGCATCCTTCGAAGAAGACCGTCGTATAGACCATAAGTATGTAAGTGCATCATTAACAGATTGAGGTAGTAAGGAATAGTACCAATGCAATTTAAAGAAACTGTCTGGTCGTTTGTAAAAAAAAAATGCAAAATATATGAGAAGCATATCAGCAACTAGTTTTGTATAGTCTGGTGATTTATGATTTCCCAAAAAATGTTTGACTACATTAACAAAGCTTAGCCAGGCTTCAGATTCAATTTGTGACATATTTGTGAATTCAGTGCCTTTTAGAAGGGTGCGAATTTGAGGACCATCAAAGACTCTTGCTTTTAATTTTTCCAAACTAAGGACTGGAAATTTTTTGCACACATATTCGAAACAGTCACCTGTCTTATGCTGTGGGCTTTGATGAACTGTTTCATTAGCCCAAGCTTGATGTGAAGTGGTGGAAGAATGATTTTTTCTCGGCTTATCAATTGGTCATGAAGCACATTTGTTGTTCCTACCTCCATATTTTCTCTCACCGGCCAGTCCTTTCTAATCCAATGTTCATTTCTTCACCATCTTCAAGTCCACGCATACTGACCACTTATGTTGTGCATACAAAATCTTTGCTAAAACAATTTTTACATTTTCGTATTCTTCTTTTAGTTTGGTACTATGGTCTCTTGCAAGGGAAATAAAATATTTAATCCAACGAACTACTTGTTTTAATAATTTATATAGCAAAACTTATTGAAGAACAATTCAATTAATACAACTGGAGCTGGGTCATATAATTTTTTTTCATTAATTTTTTAAGTTTCGTTTATCTCAAGAACTAGAGCCAATGCAAAAAAAGTAAAAACACAGTTCGTAAGCCTGCTACTAATGGTAATAAAAACAATTAACAAAATCATGACCGCAGGGTTTTTTTTAAATTTGTGTATACTTTCAGAAACCCCTATTGAAACCCGGTCCATCTTCGGTTACTTCTAAATTGTCGCACAGTGATTGCAATGTGTGTATAATAGCAGTGTGTGAATAAAAAAAAGTACATTTATTGTGAAAAAATAATACCACGGTTGTGTGTAGCAATCAAAGTGAATGCAAATCAATGTAATGCGAAGTATATAGCAGACATTTTCTGAATTTCTTTTACAATATACGAAAAGTGCGCTCGATGCCCAACCAGACTCTCCTCTGGTGCAAACTCTCATTTTATATGAGTTTTTTTTTTGAAATATTAGGAAGATAAATAAACACTACATGTATTCGTAATAAAAGAAGCATTTTTTCACCGAAGAAGGCAATGCTCATGCAATTTTTCATGACACTATTTGCCAAGTAATGACAAATCATGACAAATTTTTAAACTGCCCAATGTGAGTAGAAGAAAAGGCGACTTCTTGTCCTTTGATTATATAACATAAAAAGGAAATTTCATGGAATTTTGAATTTCTAAACCTGGCGATCACATTCCTATTCAAGCGGAAATCGCATTGTGCAATGTGTGGACAAGGCGTAACTATCAACTTTATATAAAAACCATGACAACCAACGCATTTATAAGAAAACAAAAAAAGAACACACAAAAAAATGTTTCATAAAATAAAAAGAAGGTATAATAGATATTGGCGCAACAAAGAGGCGTTTTCGTGTAAGCAACTTTTGTTTGCAATGCCAATTGCTTGTTTACTTTACCAGAGGCGCGTTGCAAGACAATGCAAGTGATTTGTGAAAAATACTTTGCTGCATGTCTAGCAAAATTCTTAGTTTATCTGCACTCACCTAGTTAACAAAAGCGAAAATGGTAGGAAATGCTATATATGAGATATATGTGTTAAATGGTTGTGCAATTGTTGCAACTGTTGCAATATCAATAATTTTTGGCACTTGTTTGCTTTTGCGCAGAATAAACTATTCAATTTTTTTTTTTTGAATCAATGCAGTTACTTTTTATTTGCTTAGCCATGTTGCATGAATAGAAGACAGAATGAAATCAATTAAAAATTTTTGTGTTGTTTTTGAACATACATATATTATATATATGTATATATATGTATGTGTGTGCGTGTGCACATTACTCGCCCTTACAGTGGCAGTAAGTAGCACGGGAATTTGTCCACATGCTGAGCTGCATCAATTGTGTTTGTTTCAAAAAGGTTAACGAGAAGGTTTGATTATTTTTGGTTTTGGGGAAATGAAAGAGGAAAAGGAAACATCGTAAACTGTCTAAGCAATCAACTTTGCTTTTCTTCAAATGTTGATTTCCAAATAGTATTTACTTTGGATTTGTAGTCGTCCACGTGCAGGTATACAGGGTGCAGCGGTATAGCGAAGAGTAAGCATATTATTTGTAAAATTCGATACATGTGGCAATTGTGTGAAGAATTGTCAAACAAAAATTACTACATAGAGCTAAAAAAATGATCTATACTTAAAAAAAATAGACGAGCGAGAGGGGGTCAGATTGAAGAAGTTTTAGCTAGAAAATCTTCTTAATTTCTTTGGGTTTGCTTCGAATCAATTAATGAATTTTTTTTACAAATAAAATCAGCTGCAGTTGGATTCACTAATTTATTTTAACGATATTCGCATGTTTAACTCATCTTAACGAGTATTTCAACGATTTTGCTATTCAGCAGTGATTTTTTTTAACGATATTCGCTATCGCCGGATCAGCTGTTGTCGTCAGCTAGTTAATTATCGAAAACTAAACGACAGCAAATACGAAGCTGTTGACTCAATCAATAAAAGAAAAAATCGGGATTTTATTTGACAATCTTTTGAATGTTTGCCATACGTATGGGGAATCACAAAGTGAGGAGGAAGTAAATCCATGCAACAATGGATTGTCGTTTTCTCCGGGATGTAGGTAGCTCCTGTAATCTTGTGTGCAATATGAAATTCTAATTTCATGGCAAAACCAAACATTTATATAGCAAAAAACACAAATATAGTTTATTTTTAATCTTTACATAAATGATCAAAATAAAAATTTTAAATATAAAAGCTAAATACCCTGGAGCACAATACGATTCATAAATGTGGACCTACTGCGTGGTGCGAATTTTTGAAATCGAAAACCATGACGTTTTTGATCGGCAAGTTTTATTGTATAATTGAAAATTACTAAATAAAAATAACTTAATTTAAAACTATTTGCAGGTGATTCCGGATATTGCTTGGACTCATGTTTGAAAACTCCTCTACCAAAGCGGAATCCGAGATCCCGCTACAACGAAGCATTGTAATATTTAAAAATAATTCTATATTATTGTAGTTCGACATAAACTAGTATTTTATTCCCCTTTAATCAAATACAATAAAAAATCGGCACCACGCATTCAATTGTGATTTTCTATTCCTCCTTGACTTTTTAGCCCATTTTGGCACTGGGTTTGACATAGCTGCCTCTCTTTATCACTTTGAGTAAATACAAAATGACAACTAATAAGTGTCGTTAAGAATGTGTTAGTGAATTGCACAGTCGTTACTGCAAACGAAAAATGTTGTCGACAAAAATTGCGTTTGTCGGGTTGTTTAAAGTTAGTGAATCGCACTACTGTTATCAGTGCCACTATCGTAGGGTAGTCGAAAGTTGCAGATTCTTTACAAAAATTGTAATTCAAATAAAATATTTCCGCAAAACGCATTAATTTAACAGCACCAATGTATTTTTATAACGTTTTTCAAGCATCTTCTAAAGGCCGAACAAATATAATATATAATTAAGCTTAGCGCACAAAAGACTTATAAATCTTACCAATATTATAAACTTTTAAATATGAAAGGTTTGTCTGAAAACCAACATTTGTGTAATTGAGTTTTATTTGTCAAAGGCAAAACTTTTTAAACCGAAAGAATTGTGCCGAAATCGAAACTGAGAACACCTATTCATGCAAAACAGGCTTGTATATTTTTATTATGATTATTGTTCTTTGGATTTTTGTATTTTAAAAGGTTCCTTTACATTACAAGAGATCCGGTTTATGGGACCATGTTTTTCTTTTTCCATGAAACTGCAATATCTTGTTTCTTGGGCAAATGAGCAGTCTCGTATTTATTTTTGCTTTTGACCGAAAAAAATGTTTTACGATATTTTTTGGCTATTTTAGTTTCGCTGGGCAAATCGTATTTTTCCGTCTTTAAATTACTTGCTTTTTTTCTAATTGCACATGACTTCTCTAAAATCTAACCGACTTTGATAATTCGACTTGCAAAATATTCGCAATTAGTTGAGCATTAAAATGCAAGGGAAAAAAATTGCTAATTTTTCTCCAAAGTTTTTTTCGGAAAAATTAAAAACGGAACGTTTTTCATAATTTAATTTCTCAAAAAGTTTATTTTTTTGTTTTTTTCACATCAGAAAGAAGACACTTAAATATGTATTTTGGAAGATATACAATTTTTTTTTAAATAGTTATATGTATTAAAAAATAAATTCGAAAGACGGAAAATTTTGATTTCCACAGCGAAATTAAAATCGCCGAAAAATATCTGATACAATTTTTTCCTGTCCAAAAGAAACGTGTCTGAAGATTTTTACCAAAAACCAACATATTCGAGTTTCATGGAAAAAGTAGGGCATGCCCCGAAAGGACCGGTTGTCTTCAGACGGAAAGGCTCAAAATTTTTGATTTACTTATTTATTGTTTAAGAAATTTTCAATAATTAAAGTGATAATTGTTTTGAAAAATAAATACGTAACTTAAATTTGCATAGACTAGTTCCAAAACTGTTTAACACTAAAAACAAGATTTTGTTTGACGCCTTCAAGTTAGCTGCCAGTCACAGTCGCGACTTTTCAATAAAATCCACAATTAGACTTTGTCTGGCTTTATGTAAAGAATTAGATCTAAAAATACCGTTGTCTTGTAACAAAATTAGCTGTCAGGCTTCTGCAGTCCCGGTCTCTAAGCAGTCAACTTTGCGAGTATCAAAGAACGATATATTTAAACAACTATTTGTGGAACAGTTAAATCAAAAAGAGCTAGTTAATTGGATTCCAATATTTACGGACGTTTCAAAAACCATGCACTGTGCTTCTTTTGCTGTTGTTCATCAGGACGGAACACAAATTACGGTCGGATGTGTACCTTTGCACTATTCAATATTCACTATAGAAGCGATGGCAATAAAAAAAGCAGCTAAATTCTGTAGCGGTAATAAAGGAAAATATGTCATATGCATAGATAGTATGTCAGTCTTAGCAGCGATTTCCAATATCTACAACGACATCTCGATTATCCAGCAAATAAGAGACTTGATCATAAAATATCAGAATAAGCTCAAAATTCTTTGGGTGCCTGGTCACAAGGGCATTCCCGGAAATGAGTTTGCCGATAAAGCGGCTAAGGATGTCAACTTATCACCGGTGTTAACATTTACCACATAAATATTTTTACTAGTTGTCTTTCTTTAAATTTTTAGTAAAATTGCTAGTTGTGCAGTAAAGATCGTTTAGTTAAAAGGCCCAAAAAATATGGTAAAACAGTTTGAGAAACAGTGTAATATTTATGTTCAGAAAATTATCTACCTGAAAAAATTTATGCGACAATAATTTCAAATTGATAAGATCATCGGCTTATTAAAATTTAGAGGAGATTCTAATGAGAACCAAAATGCCCTTACTAAATATATTGAAGAGGTTTTATTCTTAATTTTATAGGTTATCTACTAGATTTTATTAGAAAAGTGTTCATCTTAATTATACGGGTAATCTTTTTAATTATATTGAGAAGTTTTTAAGCCTAGTTTTATCTACTTGATTTTACAAGACATGGTAAGAAGTACTTCTTATTGAACAAAAATCATAGATAAGTCAGCTAAATTTTATTCTAATTTGTAAGAGATTTTAGGTATCCTTTTGGCTCTGTGCGAGCACCCTGTAACTAAAATCCTGCAATACGAAAATGCAACTGAGTTGAAGAATTCGCAACCTTAAGGCACCAGGTATGCAAGTTAGTAAAGGACAAACATGAATTGTTTCTCATTCGCTTGTGTGAATGCTGTAAAATTGATTGCCTAAAGGACACGATAGAGTATAAGCCAAAGATTGGACTGGCCGATGGGCCCCTCATCAAAAATTGCATAAATATTGGTTTTATTTACAACTCCGATCTATTCTTGGCATTCTTCTTATACAAATATGCTACGTTAAAAAAAAATTGGCAACACAAAAAACAGAAATGTAAGAATGCAACATTGTGCACACACAAACCGCAAGGACATGTTTTTCCAATTTCTATTCTATATATTTTTTTATTCATCTAATACCTTCGAATGCTCGTAACAGCAAGGCTTTGTATGTATAGATGAAGAGGAAGAGCAATGCAATAAATGCCCACTTTTGTGCCAATCTCGTCAATTCCATGAAATACCGAGCTGGGAAAATTCAATTGCTTATCCTTAGCCAAAATTGCTTGCATCTACAGGCATGCATGATTCCATTTATAAACTATACATATTTATGTGAAGTTACTCTGTGTGTGTGTGAGTGCATTTATTTATATGCATTTTGTTTTTTTTTTTTGCACGTGAAGGGGTCTCGTTAGCTTTTGTCTTAATGTCACTGCTATCTTACTAAGCAGATTAATGTGACATTCTTTAAAAGAAAATTCAGTTTTCTTACTTGTTCTACTCTTTTCCATTTCATTGTAGATATTAGTAGAACACGCATTATTTATTGCAATTCCAAGAAAATGCTTTCAGAGCTGCAATATTGCGTAAGGAAAGGATTAAATTTGATGTGATTTGTATATGCGGATTTTTGTTAGAACCGAAACCCTTTTGCTATGCGATGAGCTATGATGAGCTGTAGTGTAAGAGCTAAAATGAGGACTTTAAAAATGCCTCCCTCTTTTGTTATTTTTAAAGGATTAGTTATTGTGCAAAATGGAAAATATGCTTATTGCTATGGAATAGTTTTTTACCACGGAATTTTTCGTATGAAGCGTGCTGTAAATGAGAATTTATTACTTTAACTGTGGTTGTAAAACTTTCTTATTAGCATTATAAAAAACTGGGAATATCTTTTTTTTATAGACACTAGTTGATACCCGCGACTTCGTTTGCATTACCTACTACGTTGCCATATCCTTATAGAAAATTTTTTAAAGCTACAAATTCAGATTCGAGGAATTTAAAAACAATGCTCCGTAATGACGGTAAAGATGAAGTCAACTCTAAAGTTAGTAGTAATTTTTTGACATCATTCTCATCGCGATATCTACGATAAAATAGTTGAAACAAATTTAAGGATCAACTTTATCTTGGTTATGACTAAGGAGCATTATTTTTAACTGCACTAAGCTTATTAGATTTGAGCCAGGCCGCGCTATATATGTACATTAAGTTTCTGGGTTTTCGATTACAGACCCGTTCAATGAATTTTTATACAGTCACTCACAAAATTAATTTGCTAAGGGTTTTTCTTTAAGGCATTGGAAATGTTTTTAATTTATTCGTTGATTTTTATAAAAATAAATTTCGTTTTATAACGAAAGCCATACCAATCAATTTTTCGCATTTTCCTCAAAAATTATAAAAATTCAACAATTCAATTCAATTAAATTTTTGATGAGAATATTTAGGGTATGCAGTGGTGTACGCCATTCAATTCTAGTGTAAGTGCTTAGTCGCTGGATTTTAGAAATTTTTGTTTGCTGGCGATTGTGCCCATTTTCTTCCAAACAAAAAAAAATCGAGCATTCATTATGAAGGAATGAGAAACGCCGTTAGCAAAGAAAAAAAGAATATCAAGCCGCAACTGGAATTTTGAATAGCTTGAGACATACTCTTAATTAATATAAAATTTAGAAGACCCCAAAGCAGTAAACTCCAAAAATGTTTAAAAATTCTGAGTAAAAAGTTTGAAGCTGAGGTGAAAATTTGTTGAATTTTAATATTTGTAGGGTTTGCTATAAAATGAATTATACTTGTTATAAAAAATCAACAAAAAAATTTAGCATGAAAGCCAGTTTGAATGACGTAAAAAAATGAAAAGCAAAATACTTTTGTGAGTAACTGTATTTTTTTTTAACTATATATGGGGAGTATAGAAGCATTTCTAATCTGACCTGCCTAATACTTTTCTACTACTTCTATATGGAACCATACATACGGATTTTCTATTTCAGTGCCATCTAGCGGACCCACTTTTCAATACTCCTCCTTGCACCGCATTATACCATTCTAATTTCATCAAAATCGCAACGAAAATGCAGTAGTGCTCAAATTTGGTAGAAATCTGTTCATCTGTTTTTGAGCCAAGTTATAACAAAAAAAAAAAAACAGTTACATTTTTTATTGTATATTACAAGATATATGTGCCTCAATTATTTGTTGATTTATAAATCTGTTTTTAAATCTTTAACTAATTCTGGAGAATTTAAATTAAGTTATTCTTGCAATCCATATTTCAGTCTCAGCTTCAATATTGTGTTTTGAACAAAATTTAGTCAAACATTCAGAAACAGTCTTACATATTTTTAATATAATGAGCTTTTTAATTGATCTTGTAAGATTTCATAATAAGGGTAATCACAATCCAGTGCAAATGATCTTGCATTTGAATATTCGTTATGTTACCATGGCGATTTGCAAATGTTATGATGCTAAGCTATTTGCATTCGGCAAATTACTATACAAAGACTTACACTGGAACAATGTTTACAAATCGTGGAAATTTATTTTCAAAATTCTGGTCCCCCCCAAACTTGCAGAGCACCTTTTAACGCCAAATCATCTTTAGCGATTAGACACAATTCATTTCCCTCTCTTCTTCTCGCGTAAGACTCGCCGTGCTTCTTTCTTTAACTCCCGAAATCGCTCCCGCACACCTCGCATGGCGCCCGATCGCAACGTGGCTCTGTAAGCAGCATATTTTCCTGAAGTAGTGGCGCGGCTTTCCTCATTGTGCTAGTCGTTTTTCGGGCTCTCTCGGGAAATGTGATCGTACTGCTCGCAGATATCGTTTCTCCCAGAGAGAAGGAGTGCATGTGAAGTTGCGTAGGGGTTGGCTAGCTGTTGCTATCGCAGCTTTTCGACGTCGAACTTTCTTTGTCATAAAGAACGCGAATCTTGGCTGCGACGAGATGGTGATCCGAATCGATGTTAGCAACTTGAATATTGCATACGTCACAGACACTAGAGTCATGCCTTCCGTCTCTTTTCATTCCAACCTGATACAAAATGCTATCCTGTTTCGGCCCACGGCGAAGTCGACCAGCCTTAGTCCATTAGTATCGCCGAATACGATACGGAGGCAGCGTTCATATGTTCGCTCAAGGCGCTCACAGAAGCGATTTTTGGTCGCTTCATGTCTTCCGTACGAACATGAAATTTTCTAAATTTCGCTATAATACGGATTACAGCGAGACGTTCACCCACCGTGGTGAACGACAGTACTTGGTGATGCTGTCTCTCTTCCACCACACAGCTAACCCAGAATTTCCAAAAGGTCTGATTCATTTCATTCCTTGTTCTGTCCATCAGCCTTTGCCCTTACGAGGAGGTCTACCAGTCGTATATTCCACGTGCATGCCCTCGAATCTTAGACTTTAATACGTTTGCCGTGGCCCAGAATAGGGGCGTCTCATCGGAGGCTTGTTGAAATTTTTCATTGGTAACTGTGTTGGCGTGGTGGGTATCAAGACCAGCGGACAGCCAGATTCCGGTGCATTTTTAGTTTAGAACAACCCGCTGCCGCTGCAAACCCCGGTGAGCCCTTGAACCGAAAATTAAATGAAACCCCTTTTTCATTTTGATCGATCCAAAATTAGTCTTAGAACACTTTGCAACGATGTACCACTTTTTAAGGAAACATTTGTATACTAGGGTTATCTGTACCTGCATGTAAAGCAATTAAAGTCGAGTTAGGTTTAAAAAAAATTTTTTTTTAAATTATTAATGTGTTAAGAACTGCTCCCAATTAAATATGGACATATGGAATCCATGAGTTTAATCAAATAATTTGAGTTTGAAAGCGGTCTGCCAAAAACACTCAAAAACAAATTTAGCTATTACAGAGTCATTGTTGGCATTTAAATTCTGTTTTAAAATATTATTTTATTTAATAAATGCATTTAAGCTTAAAATCTGGAATATTGATACTCAAAATTTTACTTTTAGAATTTCAAATTCATTGAAAGATTTATTTGAATTTGCTATAATATACATGAATATGCCGTTATTGAACACGACATCGAAGGTATGTTAAAGGGAAATATTTAAATATATATTTATTTAAAAAAAAAAAAATATTAATTATCAGCGGTAAGCATTCAGTGAACAGACAGTTTAATTTAAATAAAATCTAGAAGTTTATTTCAATTAATAATATTATTATACGTGCTGCTAACAAATTTATTTAAATAATAAGTATAGGAGACCGTGCCTACGACAAATATATGGCGTATGTCTGATAGTTGTTTTTATTGTTAAACCGCTGGTTAGTTGCTTACTTACTTAATGCGCCAATCGTCGTGACAATTAATTCGATTGAAATATTGTGCCAGACGGCATGCTGGGAGTATATCTACAAATCCACGATTTCTGTTCATTCAGATACATTAGGGAGGATCATTCTTTCACTGTTTAACGCTGACTTTATCAAGAAAACTTGTAACCGTTTAGATTGGTATCTGGTTAAAGAGTGAAGATTTCGCAAATGCTCAATCGATTATGGTTTAATGGGATTTAGCACTGATAGAGATCCTGGTAGCTGATGTTATCCTTAAAATAAAGTGCGTTTGACCCAACTATTCAAGACGACAATTTCTCACTTCCGAGCCTATACAGAAGGTCATTTGGGATATACAGATTGTAACATATTTTTGATTAACCCACTACGATGAGGTTGATGTTATAATCGCCTAATAATACTCTATTTCGAGAAAAACAGCTTGTGAGCGGTTGCAAAATTGCTTGAACATTTTCCTAAACTTTACCCTAAATGTAGCTTTAAAGGAAATGGTTAAAGTGCACGATCGCGCTAGACAATTGAAGTCTTCAATTCGAAGGCAAACATACTAGAAACTTTTTGCGTAATAGAACCATCATTTCACCAGTAGGATGTTGCGCCGTCCTTGTAAAAACCTATGTTCATTAAAAAAAATGCCACAATGACACCGGCCAGGAAATTGCATGATTGCTGATAAAGTGATTGTTCGACTATTTGTCTAAAATTTTCGGAGTACAAATGAAAATAAGCTACATCGCTGAAAATAATTGTTTTTTTTTAAAGAACATTAGGATATTTCCCACATCCACTTTTTGAAACCCTCTAGTTTTTACTTGTCAAATATTTCACTGCCAGTTGTTGTATTGTCACATTCACAATCCAAAATGGCGCGAAATTTAAAATGCAATATCTCGTTCCTCCACTTGAACTATATTCTAGAATTCTAGTGACTTTGCTGTCGCCGACAAGAAAATCTCGTTGCCACACCAATTACAAGTACTCGTGGGTAATTCGAAGTTTTGGTTTTTTACTTTAGGGAGATCAGTCATTCAAAAACCATGTCCCAAATGATGTTCTTGAGAAGTTTTTCTTCATGGTAGAAATTTAACTCGCAGGTTTGCCATTGCCTGCCGAGGGACGACCGTTAGAAAAAACGTCGTTTTCTATGATTTCTGATGTTACTTGCCCCGGGCAGAATTCCAACTCGGTAGTGCCACGGGTTTTGGTTGCACTCCGTTGATCATTGAGTGTAACAGAGCGCGCATTCACTTAATATTTCCATATAATAAGGGAATATTTGATTTAAGTCAATGAAAATTGTAAAGGTGTATAAATTGAAGAATATAACTTTTGGAATTGCAAGAGTGTATTTTTTTTTGGTCCGGAAATCATTCAATGTGATTTTTTTTTTAATACATGTAGAATATGTATAATGTAATGAAGATAAGGTCTGTATTTGTTGTATTTTAAATACAACAAAAAATAAATAATTTCATTGTTAATAGGAACCGTAAATTTGCAAAATGTAAATAACTGGTTTGCTCGAAGTGCATACATTTGACTTATTTATGGAACATGACTACATTCTACTACTTGGCTGCCTCGGCTGGCTTCGCAGAAGCTAATCACGTTAATTCAGTTTGCAAAACCTCGGGACGATTTCTGGGTTTCTCTCTTGTATGGTTTTCTGAATATTGGGGTTAAGGGCCACAAAAATAGTCTAACGGCGTCAATTTGCAACTCCGAGGTGGCCAATTGACATAGCCGAGACGACCGAACTTGGCCCTCAAAAGATCGAATGGGCATGGCACGTCATTCTGCTAAAACCATTCTTTAAGAATAAATTGGCTTCTTGATGAAAACGTGTGGGTTTTCCGATCCCCAGATGTCGAAGTTTTGTTTGTTTACATAGTAGCCGAGATGAAAATGCGTCTCTTGAGAAAAGATGTCTTTCCGATTACAATCGGTGTCCATTTCAAGCTGCTCTAAAACCCAAACTGAGAAGCGATATTGAAGTGACTGATCGCGTGATTTTAATAGCTGAACCAATTGGAACTTGTAAGCGAATAGTGCGAGATATTTGTCGATACATCAGGTTGGTACGTGAGATGTTGAGCTTTTGAGATCGAAATCGGGTCGATGTTCCAAGCCTAAGTAGCACACTCTCTGCCACGGTTGTCAAATTCTCGTCAGTGCTACACAATATCGACTTTGGAAAACAGTTTGCTTTTTTTCCAACGTTATTCATGCGAAAAACGATTCATTTCGTATCGCGGAGATTTGATACTGACTTTTTGTTAAGATTTCGCGTGGGAAAGATCATTTAATGCTTAAATAACACGAGATTCCAAAAACCAGTATTTGAACCACTCTGTATGACTCTATGTGATTTAATCTACCACAATCACCGGTTTACCCTAGTCTGCATAGTAAATATATTCGTATGAATACGAACATTCCATACCCACACGATACATTCGCTTGCACTCCACTAGACGCGCCTAAAAGCATTTTTGCCTAATCAAATAAAAATTATTATTGAAATTATCATAATTATTTTGCGAAATATGCCTTCATTACATGCATCGAGAGCATTCGCTAAAAGTTTCTAGTAGCTGCAAACGGGTACATTCAATTCGCGAATTCACGAAGCAAATGAATTGAATTTAGTAAATGCGACTGGCTACCTCAACAGTCCAACAGTGATTGAGTCAGTTGTAGCGCTTAAAACTTATCGACTTAATTGAGCCATTGAGCTCGAGATCATCACCTACATACCATACTGCGTTCCACGTTCTTTGCCTTCTGGTTGGGTTACACCGAGATTGGCTTTGTCTTTCTTTGACTTTGCGATGAACCGCTAGGCGGTTAGTTGTAATGAGTTCGAGTTTGCGTTGGTTGGTTGACATGCGATACGATCGGTTGATAGTACGTGCATAGGTGCATCTGGGTATTGATGTGGGGATCTGAGTGCTTCATAAAGTGTGATTATTTAAATAGTGCGTTGCTTGGTGGTCACCGTCACTGGCATGGCTGCGAAGTGGACTTCCATCTACACACACTGCTGTTGTAGTCCACTGATTCGCAAACTCTGCTGATCTCCTGGAGTTTCTGCGCTATTCGCTTGATAATTATGTAAATTTATTACCTTTATAGCTGTGCACCGACATATTTTGAAGTTTTGCCTTAGCATAAGTTGTGCCCTGATGGCGGGATAATGAAGGTCATGAACGGGTAATGCCGCCGTATTTCAATTGCCATTGTAAGTCGGCATATGCCGACTACATACACAACGATTTACCAGCAATGCCATGTGCTTTGTGGGTTTCAGTAATGAGTTCATTGTGGGTTAAATCAAATCTAATCAGTCTTGGTAAGCGAATACCTACATATATACATACGTAGTTGACGTTGGACCCTTCCGTTTTATTGACGTTCAATTTTTTGACTTTCTCAACTACCTTCTTGCTGGTCGTTAAATTAAGAAATTACGCTTATCATTCGGGTAATGCTTCACTTTGCCACTTTCCATTATCAATGGCCTTTTGAATCGCCGCGCCGCTGCACGGTAGCATTTTATTCGTTTTCCTTAGGAGCCGCTTTTCTCTTCCTGTTGGATTTCATTCACTAATTTTTTTTTTTTGTATTTAACAATTTCACTTCCCAAAATACGAACCAACATATGTATCTTGTTGTTGTTGCGGCTGTTGCCGTTGTTTATTTAACCGCTCGCTTGGCGATAAAATTTTAAAGTTAATGTGTCTCGTTGTGCCGCCACTTTTGTTTGCGGTTGCCGACTTTAATTCTACTAAGTATGAATACTCGCACGGGAGGGCACATAATTGGCGTAGACCACACATTCGATTTCTGTGCCTGTTGTTTTTTGTTTTTGTTTTTTTGTGGTAGCCAAAAGCAGCCATCACACAAACTGGCGCTTATTAGCCAGTGAAATTAATTTATTTGTTTGATTAACCTGTTCGGAGGTTTTTGGTGGCTGCGCCGCACTTTCTTTTTTTTTTTGTTTGTTTAAAATTTTGTCTGAACTCCTTGCTTCTTTCATTTTTCTTTATCATTTAGTTGTTTGCTTTACCGTCTCGTTAGGCTAATTGCATTGCCGTCACCGTCATCGTCACCGTCGTCGTCGCGCATTTATTTGCTGATTGTGAGAAAATCTTGTCTGTTAATCCGGCAAACAAGTGTTCGAAAGCAATGGACCACCGCAACGTCGCGCCAGCAGTGGTTTAAGAATGTGCTGACAAGTGTTTTTGGACTTTGGTGTCAGTTTTAATAACCAGTGACCATTAATCTTAAGTCAATTTGTTGGCTTAGACATTAAAAACATTAAAAACACTTTGTCTTCTTATGTGGCTGTAGAAACGTTTGTCGGTTCGAGCCAACATCAAAAAACTTCGACCATTTTCGAAGTTGCGCCAGTTGTTCACACCAAGTGTAGACAGGTCCATGAGTATTTTTAGTTCGTGCGGTATTAAAACGTAAAATTAACATTTTGCAGAAACATAACTATTATAAGTGAAAAAGTAAAAGTTAATCAATAATTACTGTAGGGAGGTACACATTTCTCGAGTAATCTATAACTATGATTCAAAAGCTTATATTATAAAAGTCTTTACATAATAATTATCAGCATATCTCGCATTTTTAAGTGTGCACAGACTTGTATTTTAAAATTTACATATGTATATTATACAAGTCTGTTCATAATAATAATGAAAGGAGAAACAAATTTTTAAGTCTTGAAGGACGGGCCAATTTTAGGATAATTTCAGGATAAGTACGGGATCGATTCAGGACTGCTTTGAAATAACTTCGGAACCAGTTCCGGGTCATTTCTGGATTAGTGCGGTACTATTTTGCATACCGAAATAGTCAACAGCATTACAAGCCTTAGGATAAGTTGCTTTTGTGATAATTATTAAGAAAATACTTTTTTAAAATAAATCTCAAAATAAAAGTCTTTGAAAGAAGTAAATACGTTTATCTCGCTAATAGTTATTATTCAAAGACTTTTATAATATAAGTCTCAAAATAATAAATATCGACACATGAAAAATTTGTCTCACTCATAATTATTATCAAAAGGTTTGTATAATTCTTATCAAAATTGACTTTGAAGGATGACTTCTTTAAAACTCAACCGTCAAATAATTATTATTCTGGATCTCTGCACATTTTGTTGTACCTCCATAAGTCTTTATAACTTCCCACAATCTAAAGGACATCGCATTTAGTAGAAATTTGTACTCGGCTGGTGTAATTGGGACCTTCGTTTTCTGGAGTTTTTGTTTAAATCCTCTAAATGTGTCCTTTATGAATATTTTCTATAACGTCTTTTAATAATAGCTCACAAAGATTCAATAAGATTGATGACGGGACTAAAGAAGCTGGAGCTTCATTATGTGGGATAATTAATTCATTAAAACTGGAAAGGGACAGCACCGAAGGAAGTAAATTTTTCTGAAATTTCCGTGAAGTTTTCGGCTTTAACAGTACTGGCTCTAACTTTTCCTATACCTATGCAGCTCATGCAGCTTCACACCATAAGAGTAGCAGAACATTTTACGGCTCCTCTAAGATAGACTCTATGATAAATAAGTTCTTCATTGGTGCGCTTAAACTGCAATCGAGAATAACCAGCGCATAACTCAATTTAGATTTGTCAATAAAGATAATATTATTTCATTGGAAGTGTACCTAAAATCTTCTGGTCTAAACCAACAACAACATTTTTTTTTTCTAAATTTTTGATAGCAAAGAAAAAATTAGCGTGCGTTGGCTGTTGTAGCCGGATTATTACCATAATTTATAGCAGGTTTACTGTATTTTATGTAACTGTACTCAGGTCCATTCGCGTCCAACACGCTTTTCGATTTTACCCGACATGTTTGCGATGCTGAATTACCAAATGAAGAGCGGCGATTTAAAAAAAAAATTAAATTGATAATACGAATGCCGCGATCAGTGAACTTGATTTTCGGCGTATTTTCGACGACGTCCTTTGGACAGTTTTTTTTAATGTTTAATTATGCTTTGGACTGTAGGTTTCGGTACACTCACTTCTATAGGAATTTTGCTGTAACTTTTGTTTTCTCCGAAATTCGTTGTAGTTAACTGGTGAATTTCTACGCAAATCACTTTTTCACTCCACATGGTGAAATACGGCCAGTATTCAGTAAGTAGTCTCTAGTTACTAATGGAGATTTCTCATGGTAAAAGTCGATTTTGACACTAGTTGGTATTCTAGGGTAGCTATCTCATATCTCTATTTTCAAAATAAAAACTCTAAGTTGCCAGTTGGCTATGAGCAGGTCACAAAATAAATGAATTGAGGAAAGTATAGAAAAAAGCTAAAATAAAGTAGCACTAGATTTTGGCGAGGGTTTCCTTAGGTCTGTAAAAAAAACGCAGTTAATTTTCAATACACATAATAACAAAAAACTTTTGTTTACATTTACATAGATGAATAGCTGTGTTAATCGATTGTTGATAGCTTTAGTTATTGAACTCATTTTAAATAATCGGTTCACATAAAAATAATAGATAACTTCAATGTTAATTTTGTAACTATAAATTATTTTCATAAATAATTCAAATAATTTTAAAAATAGTATTGGCAACTTTGGTAAAGCTATTTCAAAGACTGAAGGAAATTCATTCTGAAACTTGCATTAAAAAATTACAAAGGCGTATGTACTTAAAGTGGTTAGGGAAGTAGAGCTCGTAAAATTTATCATTCCATTTTCTCGGCGGGTATCGGTGGATATTGAGTACAAAGTGCAAGTATTTACTTGGTTGCAAAAGTATGGCTGTGTTTCCTAAGCTTGAAAAAGTTTTAAAATAATTATTCATAAATTCAACCAATTGTGAATGGGGAGAACAAAAGTAGTACCGAATCAGCGGAAAGAAGTACCGAATTTTCGGAAGCGTTTTCGAGGACTTGTTTTGAGGCAAACTAAAAAAGTAAATAACAATAATAATATAAGGATTCTCATTACTTAACGAGTTCTGCTTCTTTAATTTTAATTACGCTATTTTATAATGCGAAAATATGAAAAGTAATTTTCCGTATTTTAATCTATCGCATTTTCGGTTCCATCTGTTCGGTTCCGCACTGTTTGTAGACCAAAGTCGTATTTAAAAAATTGAATTTATATTATTTGATATCATTATGTTAATTAATAAACTTTTTTTTTTCTTGAATAATAAATAAACATTTATTCGTTGTATTGAAAATGCTGTACTTCTGTGTTTTTTTAATCATAATCGAGTGACACTTTGAGTAGCGTCGAGTATTTCTCTTCATACTTTTTGTGAGTACAGGTATCGAGTACATTGAGGTATCGAAAAGTCACTACAGATAAAAAAAAAACTCAAAAATAAAAGTAGTCGTAGTAATTAGTAGTAGCATTAATAAAAGTAGTGGTAGAAATAAGTAAAAATAGTGGTGATAAGTAGAGAAAATAGTGGTAGAAATTGGTAAAAGCAGTGGAAGAAATTAGTAAAAATAGTGATAGAAATTAGTAATAGCATTAAGAAAAATTGTGGTAGAAATAAGTAAAAATAGTGATAGAAATTAGTAGTAGCATTAATAAAAATAGTGGTAGAAATAAGCAAAAATAGTGTTAGTAATTAGAAGTAGGATTTATAAAAATTGTGGTAGAAATTCGTAAAAATAGTGATAGAAATTAGTAGTAGCATTAATAAAAATAGTGGCAGAAATGAGTAAAAATATTGATAGAAATTAGTAGTAGCATTAATTAAAATTGTGGTAGAAATAAGTGAAAATAGTAGTAGAAATTAGTAAAAATAGTAGTAGAAACTAGTAGTAGCATTAATAAAAGTAGTGGTAGAAATTAGCAGAAATAGTGGTAGAAATTAGTGAAAGTAGTGGTAGAAATTAGTAAAGCGATTCTGACGCAATAGTAATTATTTCTTATAATTTTTACAGATATCCCTCAAAAATGTTCGAATCGTAAAAGATTCATAAATTTTTGAGCCATACATATGTAGGCTTTTCTATTCCTTAGTCAATGAGTACAAACAAGATTTTTAAATAGTTGAATTGTCAAATAAAGACGAAATTTATTGATCATAAATAACCTACTATAAATAAATAAAATGCTTTAATATAAAGTACTCAATATTCTTAAAACATGGCTTCCAAAACCATGCATTCCGAATTGAACTGCTGCCCATTGTCCTTTTCACTGATGATGGGTGCAAGAACATAAAATTGTAATTGTTAGAAATATTTACAAATTGATTACACACAAATAAAGTATCGATAGAATATTTGCGCTCGTTAATGAAGATCCCCAAATATCTCTTTTCATTGCGACAATAATTTATGCCAGTTACAAGTGCCACTTTACCTACAAAGGCAACCCGTCGATTCCATTGCATCGATAAATAAATGGGGGAAATACAAATTGAATTCTTGTGAATGCAGATCTAAATAGTTGTACAATTGCTATGGGATAATGAAAGTGATATTTTTTCGTAATGTAGGCGTACGTCACCGCGACAACGATAGCAATCTCGAACAAATCTTTTTATGAGTGGCTGTTTTGGTACTGCCCGCAGCTCAAAGGATATCCATTTTCATATGCTCTTTCACATTTACACAAAACATTTTGATAGTTGCATAGCTGTATGTATATCAAATACTCATATTTGTAAACATACAATTGACTCGAAGCCTCACATCGTTTTATGGCGCATGCGTATTAATCGAAAATATGAAAGTAAATACGTTCGGCACATTTGTCAAACACTCGTTTATAATGACAATTTCACTTTGTTCACTACAGGTTTATTATAGCGATAATAGGTAGGTAGTAGCATCAATTTTATTAGTCCTACTCGGAATTTGCTGCCTTTAATGAAGTGTTGTGTCATTTATAAAATAACAAAAAAAAAAAAAAAAAAAAGCACAGGGTTGACAGTTTTACATCCTTTGACTGTCGTGAAAAATTATTTACTTCTTCAAGAGCTCATTTGGGGCTGGTACAAAGGTTAGCGGGGCGTAGACTTGCGCGCCCAGTCGAGGTTTTCATCCGTTTGATTTATGAGTGCCAATAAAGGGAGCTGCTGCTACTGAAGGATCAAGTAGTTTGGTTTTTTTTACTTTCCTTTATTTTGATGAGTCTCGTCTTCTCCTACTTTGATATGGATTTACATTTGACTGTGTTGCCTTAATCAGGTCATTCGGGGCGTTTTATTATTGTGATCGTATTATGTAGGTACATATGTATGTATATATGAGTGTACATATATTCACTATTACGTAATACGCTGGTAAACATTGTCATTGTGGTCATAAACACTCTTCTTTTTTCGAGTGGCTCTTTTGGGTGCAAACACTTTTATGTCTTTTAAAATAAATTTCGATATTTCTTGTCTGTGAAAAATTATCTTGCTAAGTGATACAATCTGTAGAAAATTTTTAAATACATATGCACTTGTTTACTAGAATCATAATTATAAAAAAAAAAACCTAAAAACTCGGGAAAAACGGCTTGAAAGTTTTGAATTTGGACATACGCCCATAGTAAAAATTGCATGGCAAAAAAGTTAACGAAATTTTTCCCTACTTAACTCGATTTTTTGTTTTGGATTATGATTTTTTTTTCACTTTTTTTTTGAAGGGATGGAAGATATTTTTTTAATCTCAATCGGCTTAATATTTTTATTAGTTTCAAAGAAGTTACATTGCCATATGAGGAGTGAAGCGAATAACAGAGAAATCCACGAAGCGTCGTTAAATTTACAAAAACTATTTGTTTCCTCTGCTTTGTAGGTCGAGGAAATCATTAGTATTTAATAATAATAGTATTAATAATTTGGCGCTTACATCAAGCTTGATGTTTGGCCGAACTCCTCTAACAAACGGAAAACGATGTAAGTTTTTTTTTTATGGCAGAAATACACTTGGAGGTTTGCCGCTGCCTGCCAGGGGCCAACAGCTATTAGAGAAGCTTTTTCTAGAGCCCTAGCGAACAAAGCACTCACTCGCTACTCAGTCGGCAACTTGGTCCTTACTTAAAAAAAAAAATAACGACGATAATATTACCGTCGACGGGGGATAGTATAGGGACACGATTTACAATTATTTCTTGTGCCAGTTGAACGGTCGGCGCCACTTGCTATTCACATCATCAAACAATTGACTGGCAATTCGAAATGAGTACTCCAAGATGGTAAGATTTAACATACTTTGATTATTTTTTCTGTGACTATGGGAAGTAGTTGGTTTATGTGAGCAAACTGGAAACTTGGATGTCTTGGAGTACAACATTGTGCGAATAATTACCGAGATACCGCCCCAACTACTTGGAAAAGTAGTCCCAGAGTCGAACATTTATTTAGACTTATTATGCTATTTCAATTTAAACTTCTACACTTCTAAAAATATCCCCTACTATGGATATTAATACTTAAATAGTACTTGTATGCGTAGTGCTTCTTAACTGGCGATACAAAGTTTAATCCATAAATAATCCAAATTTTTGGCAAGGGTTTAAATTAATACTTGGAAAGATGTGCTTTCTGTCGACTTAGCGAGCGCTGGGAAACTGTCACGATATGCAGAATTGCAAGGACCCTCTGGCCGAGAGTGTACCGTGGGCACACAAAGGAACTGAGGTCGCTTGCTAAGCGGCAACTCTCAACCCTCGTAGGTGTTGTCCGAGGGCTATCCATGCGGTTAGGCTGAACATAGTCTCTGACCCTTTCTGCCGCAACTGTATGGAGGATGATGAGGTGGATTCATCTTTTCACTTTCAGCTCAGCTGCCCTGCCTTTGCGAGACTGAGGTTCATGTACCTTGGCTCCTACTTCTTTAGTACTCCAATGCAACGTTTCTCCGGTTAATCTTTCTTTATTCCGATTTACGTTACCGTTCATATGTATAACAGGTGGTATCACAATGGACTCCTCTACTATGTCTAAGTGAGTTCCTACTGCGAGGACTACCACACTAACCTAACCTACCCTTCCATTATTACTGATTCAAGTAAAAAGAAATCCATCCACTTTGTAGCCAATAGGAACGAGGATTTCTATGAGAGTGGCATTTTGAAATTACCTTCAAAATGGAAGTTATCGATAAAAAACGGTGCATATTTAATCCAAAACGCATCATTCTAACTCTGCTAAATAAAACCTTGAATTTTATGGATTTCTTTTTAATAAAATTAGTAGACCGAATTTTTCGGTTATATAAAATTATGAACAAAAAAGAAAATCTGAAATTTTTTAATCAGAGTAGTCGGATATTTCGGCCCTGCAGCATACCTTTCTAAAATCATAATTTTCTGAATAACTCTAAGCACTATACATAGTTTCCACCGCTGTTATCCATTCCTAATTACATTAAGTCTAATATAAATATTGATTTGTAAAATCCTGTATCCTAATCTAAGCCATGGTCTATTTGTATACTCAATTGTATACAAATCCATGTAGTCCTTTTTGCGCGATTAGCCAAATATCTAAACATACTGACTTTTACACCTATAATATTAGTAAGACTTCTATGTTACGTAACGATTTTCCATTCAATAAAAAAGCTGTTCTTGTTCTATATATGTATGTATATTTTTGGATTTATTACATTCTTCGTATACTGCAGATACGCATCTGTGCCGGGAGCTATGTATTGCTTTCTTCCTTCCCTTACAGGGTGAAGCACCGTGTGGCAAACAGTCGGGAAAGCACTTATTAAATTATTAGTTTCGGGTCTCAGCCAGAGTGGGACAGCGACAGAGATAGTGTTCGAGGCTTCTCACTTCCTCCTCGTCCCTTCAACTGTGCAACAGAATTATAGTCATCCCAATCTCTTCCCATGTACTATGTCCATAAGGCAGTACCCAGCTTTTATCCCGACTATAAGTCTGAGAAAGGGGCCGTCAAGTCGAATGAGGGCTTTGAGGGCTTCACGTAAACTTTTTGACCAAACTTGTCTGGTAAACTGATAGGTGAGTTTCATGGCCCACCTCCGCGATGAGTTTCGTCTTTACACTGTGTTTGCAGGAGGTTAGAGATATGTCCGCGGCTCGAGCAGAATTTACCACAGATAATTCCGTCCCTTTCTTTGACAACTCGTCTGCCGCGCAGTTGCCGGGAATGTCAAGGTGCCTAGAGACCCATGTCATAGTCCTGAAACTTTTAGACGCGAATACATTAAGAAAGCATCTGTATTTTAGGGCAACTATGGACTTTGTTTCGTGAGGGCTTAGAGATTTAAAGCCGCTTGGCTATCAGAGTATATAGTGACAGGTCTGTCGAGGAAAGGACACTGCCTGCCATCTAGCGCCGCAATTATGGCATTTAGCTCTGCCTGGAAAACGTTGCACCGGTCCGATAAGCGAAAACAGACTGCCACACTTCAGCTAAGCGAGTATTAAAATGCAAAATATATGTAGTTATTACACTCTTTGCGCTTACATAATAAGATACACAATAATCCTTCAAAGGTTACCTGAAATATTGCGCCAGGGGAAAAAGGAAATAAATGCTCCAAGTCACCTTTTTCATTAACAAAAACTACACATTTACATTACCAATCACTTAAACTCACTAATTCAACTGTGCACTCGCTATCTATTAACACCGTTAACCCTTTGACTCTCACGTTTACATTCACGTGCACGTCCACGACCGAACTCTGAATGCCACGCGCCGACGCCGCCGCCAGACAGTTAGTCAGCTAATCGAGCGGGTAACCAATGAATGCACTCGCTTTTTGGTCAGCTGCTGGAATATCCGCTGCTTCACCATACGCACATTTGCAGCTTGCATCCCTAGCAGCAGCGATGACCGGCCACAGAAGTGGCAACACGCAACACATTTCATTGCAACTGTAAATGAAAAGCCTTTCACCGCAACCCTTCCACCGTTTGGAAATGAAAAAAAAAGAAGAAGGAGAAGGAGATGAAGCGCGGCACGCTGCAAGTGTTTTTCGGTTTGTTACAAAACGAAACACCGGGCCTTTTCTTTTTGGTTTTTTGTTTTGATGCAGCAACTGGCCTCTAGCACTGCGGCCCATGCGCAGCCAACTACGGAGTACTAATAATGTTGATACGCGCCTTTAATAATCCTTAAAGAAAACTCAAAGATGCAACAAAATGTAGCAAATGCCAAAAAATAACATAGCAGCTATACAAAAGTATCGAAATGAAACGCTTGTAAATATATATACATGTGTATATATGTACATATGTATGTCTATAGACACATTGATATTTTTAAGCCTAGATGCCGTTCATTCAGTTGCGCAAACAAATTTTTCTTTTTCATAATCGTTTTTTTTAGCTGATCACGAGTGCACGTGTGAAAGAGCTCGACTTGTTGTTGTTGTGGTTGTTGTTGGTGGTGGCAGGGGTGCGTACTTTGGCTGCTCCTTTGGTTTATTGTTATTATTTATGCATTTCATTTTTTATTTTCTTTCCTTTTTTTAAATGTTGTTTGTTTGATGCAGCTGCTCGTCTGCCGCTAATAGCTACATTTTGAAGCAGCTCACAGTGTACGAGTAGTAGATGGATTTGTCGATAACAGCATTGGTTACATAATTACAACATGATTTCGAAGGACCTCAGTGTGTTCATGCGCACGAGTACCAGGATATATTGTTTGAATTGGAATGCCTAGCAAAATTTTTTATATTTTTGAAAATTACATAAATTAATACATGTATAAATATTTCTTTAATCTAGGCAGGTTCTATAATACTTCTTCTTCTCCTTAATGGGCGCTATAAACGCCTAGGCGATTTTGGCCGATTTCAACATTGCGCGCCAATTGCTTCTCTGCTTTGCTAACTGGCGCCAATTGGAAATACCAAGTGAAGCCAAGTCCTTCTCCACCTGGTCTTTCCAACGTAGAGGATGCCTCCTTTCCTCTTCCCCACCAGCGGGTACCGCAATTAATACTTTCAGGACTGGAGCATTTTCGTCCATTCGCAGGACTTGCCCCAGCCAATGTCGCCGCTGTATTTTAGTTCGCCGGGCTATGCCTATGTCGTGGTAAAGCTCAAGTCTGCAGTATTCGCCGTCGCAAAGACGTAAAGGTCCAAAATCTTTCGGAGAATCTTTCTAAGACAGTGGCCATATTTCTGCGCCATACAATAGCACGAGCAAGATGAGGGACTTATAGAGCGCGGTACGTTCGGTTCGTTCTTCGAGAGAGGGTTTTACTGCTCATTTGCCTCTTCTTCTTCTTAATTGGCGCTATAACCGCCTAGGCGATTTTGGCCGATTTCAATATTGCACGCCAGCCGCTCCTCTGCTTTGCTGCCTGGCGCCAGTTAGATATCCCAAGTGTAGTCAAGTCCTTCTCCACCTGGTCTTTCCAACGTAGAGGAGGCCTTCCTCTTTCTCTGCGGGTACCGCGTCGAATACTTTCAGGGCTGGAGCATTTTCTTCCATACGTACCACATGACCTAGCCAGCGTAGCCGCTGAATCTTAATTCGCTGAACTATGTCTATGTCGCGGTACAGCTCATACAACTCATCGTTCCATGGTCTGCGGTATTCGCCATCGCAAAGACGTAAAGGACCAAAAATCTTTCGGAGAATCTTCCTCTCAAACACTCCAAGCGCCATCTCATCCGATGTTGATAGGGTCCATGCTTCTGCGCCATACATTAGCACGGGCATGATAAGGGACTTATAGAGCGTGGTTTTCGTTCGACGAGAGAGGGCTTTACTGTTCATTTGCCTACTCAGCCCAAAGTAGCACTTGTTGGCAAGAGAGATTCTTCGTTGGATTTCAAAGCTGACATTATTGTTGGTGTTGATGCTGGTTCCAAGATAAACAAAGTCCTCTACTTTGTCAAACTGTAACAGTGATGCGGGAGCCAAGGCGCGAATGCGCTGACTGTTTATTTGATGACAGGAGGTACTTCGTTTTGTCCTCGTTCACCTCCAGACCCATTCGCTTCGCTTCCTTGTCCAGCTTTGAAAAGGCAGAACTAACGGCGCGGTTGTTGAGGCCAATGATATAAATGTCATCGGCATACGCCAGCAGTTGCACACTCTTATACAAGATGGTACCTGACCGGTTTAATTCTGCAGCTCGAATTATCTTTTCTAGCATAATGTTAAAGAAGTCACACGATAGGGAGTCACCCTGTCTGAAACCTCGTTTGGTATCAAACGGCTCGGAGAGGTCCTTCCCAACTCTGACTGAGCTGGTGGTGTTGCTCAGTGTCATTTTACATAGCGGTATTAGTTTTGCAGGGATACCAAAGTCAGACATCGCGGCATATAGGCAACTTCTTCTCGTGCTGTCGAAAGCTGATTTAAAGTCGACAAATAGATGGTGTGTGTCGATCCTCTTCTCACGGGTCTTTTCCAATATTTGGCGTATCGTGAATATCTGGTCGATGGTAGATTTACCAGGTCTAAAGCCACACTGATAAGGTCCAATCAGTTCGTTGACGGTTGGCTTTAGTCTTTCACACAATACACTCGATAGAACCTTATACGAAATGTTAAGAAGGCTGATCCCGCGGTAGTTGGCGCATATTGCAGGATCACCCTTCTTGTGGATTGGGCAGAGTACACTTAAATTCTAATCGGCGGGCATGCATTCGTCCGACCATATTCTGCAAATAAGCTGGTGCATGCACCTTACCAGCTCCTCGCCACCATGCTTGAATAGCTCAGCTGGTAACCCATCAGCTCCAGCGGCTTTGTTGTTCCGTAGCCGCATAATTGCTATTCGAACTTCTTTGAGGTCGGGTGACGGGATGTTAATGCCGTCATCAGCGATTTGGGGTTCGGGATCTTCATCTTCTCCGGCGACGCTTTCGCTGTCACCATTTAGCAGAGTGGAGAAGTGTTCCCTCCACAATCTAAGTGCGCTTTGGACATCAGTCACCAGATCGCCGTTCTTGTTCTTACAGGAATTCGCCCCCGGTCTTAAAACCTTCCGTAAGTCGCCGCACCTTTTGGTAAAATTTTCGGGCGCTTTTCATGTCGGCTAGCATCTCAAGCTCTTCACACTCACGTATTTCGGCCTCTCTCTTCTTTCTACGGACGATACGTCTCTCTTCCTTTCTCAACTCCCGGTAGCGTTCCCATACACCTCGCGTTGCGCCCGATCGCAGCGTGGCCCTGTAGGCAGCATCTTTATTTTCCGAAGCGGCGCGGCATTCCTCATCATACCAGTCATTTTTTCGGGTTCGTTGAAAGCCAATGACTTCTTCAGCGGCGGTACGCAGTGATCGAGAAATGTGCTCCCAGTGCTCGCAAATTCCGGTTTCTTGAGAAGTGCTCTCAGTGAGCAGGTGTGAGAGTCGAGTGGTGAAGTTTGCAGATGTCTGTTGCGATTGCAGCTTTCCGACGTCAAGCTTTCGCTGTGTATTTACACGCACGTTTTTTGATGCACAGAGGCGTATGCGCATCTTGGCTGCGACAAGATAATGATCCGAGTCGATGTTCGGTCCTCGGAGTGTACGTACGTCGCAATATGATCGATTTGGTTTCGCGTTTTTTGATCTGGAGACAGCCACGTAGCCAAGTGTATTTTTTTATGCTGAAACCTGGTGCTACAGACCACCATGTTTCGGGCCACGGCAAAGTCGATCAGTCTCAGTCCGTTGGCGGAGGTTTCGTCGTGGAGACTGAATTTTCCGACAGTGTGACCAAAGATCCCTTCCTTTCCCACCCTGGCATTGAAGTCACCAAGCACGATTTTGATATCGTGACGGGGGCAGCGCTCGTAAGTGCGTTCTAAGCGCTCGTAGAAGTGATCCTTGATCACATCGTCCTTCTCTTCTGTCGGTGCGTGGGCACAAATCAGCGAGATGTTGAAAAATCTCGCTTTGATGCGAATCGTGGCGAGACGCTCGTCCACTGGAGTGAACGACAGTACTTGGCGACGAAGCCTCTCTCCCACCACAAATCCAACACCGAACTTGCGCTCCTTTACATGGCAGCTGTAGTAGATGTCGGAAGGCCCAACGGTTTTCTTGCCTTGCCCCGTCCATTTCATTTCTTGGATGGCGGTGATGTCAGCCCTTACTCTTACGAGGACATCAGCCAGCCGGGCAGCGGCACCTTCCCCATTAAGGGTTCGGACATTCCAGGTGCATGCCCTTAAATCGTAGTCCTTAAAACATTGCTTATGGTCGTCATCAAAAAAGAGAGATCTCATCCGAGGGACATTGAAATTTTTCATTGGGTATAGTTTTTTAAGTGGCGGGTCCCAAGCCCAACGCACAACCAAATACTGGAGGGTTGTTTTGTTTTTGAAGACACATTTATATAGCGAGCCGCTTGCTCCAAGTCAGATGCCCGCTTGCAGCCGCACCTCCTGGTGAACAGACGCTGCTGACTTCAGTGAGCCCTTAAACCGAATATGTCGGAGTGGCCCCACTGACGCTCCCTCTCTTTCTGCCGTGACCCAAGGCTCCACACGGGTTGGTTACCATATCTCACACAAGGGTTGCTCACGTTGCCCAGAGTGCGCGACGAGGACGCAAGAGTAGGGATTGAGTGTAGCCACTCATCTGTAACTGCAGACCCAGAATAGTTACCACACCCCATTGCACTCTCCACACCCCATTGCACTCTCCTCATTTTGCCGCTCATTTGCCTACTCAGCTCAAAATACCACTTTTTGGCAAGAGAGATTGGTCGTTGGATTTCGAGGCTTGTATTGCTGTTGGTGTTAATGCTGGTTCCAAGATAAACAATGCCGTCTACTTTGTCAAAACTATCAACAGTGACTCGGGATTCAAGACGAAAGTGCGCTTCGCTTCTTTATCCAGCTTGGAAAAGGCAAAACTACAGCGCGGTTGCTGAGTCCAATGATGTCGATGTCATTGGAAAACACCAGTGGTAGCAGACTCTTATAAAAGAATTGTACCTGACCGGTTTAATTGTGCAGCTTGAATTATGTTTTCCAACTTAATGTTAAAGAAGTCGCACGAAAGAGAGTCACCCTGTGTGAAACCTCGTTTGGTTTCAAACGGCTCGGAGAGATCCTTTCTAGTCCTGACTGAGCTGATGGCGTTACTCAGCGACATTTTACACAACCGTATTAGTTTTGCGGGGATACCAAATTCAAACATCGCGGCATATAGGCAATGTCTTCTCGTGCTGTTGAAAGCTGATTTAAAGTCGACAACTAGATGATGTGTGTCGATCCTCTTCTCGGGGGTCTTCTATAATATTTGGCATATCGTGAATACCTGATCGATGGTGGATTTACCAGGTCTAAAACCACACTGCTAAGGTCCAATTAGTTGATTGATGGTTGGCTTCACATGCTGGGTTTTCACACAATACCCTCGACAGAACCTTATATGAAAAGTGAAAGAGGCTGATACCGTGGTAGTTGGCGCATATTGCAGGATCACCTTTCTTGTGAATTGGCCAGAGAACATTTAAATTTCAATCGACGGACATGCATTCGTCCGACCATATTCTAGAAATGAGCTGATTATGCACCCAGCTCATCGCCACCATGAGTGAGTGTGCTTTGGACATCAGCTACCAGGTCGCCGTTTTTGCTCTTACAGAAATTTGCCCCGGTCTTAATACATTCCGTAAGTCGCCGCAAAATTTTTTGGCGCTTTTCCTACCGGCTAGCATGTCAAGCTCTTCGCACTCACGTATATCGGTCTCTTTCTTCTTTCTGCGAATAATACGTCTCTCTTTCTTTCTCCACTCCCGGTAGCGTTCCCATATAGCTCGCTAGGATATAAAAAAAAGTGGTAAAAACCAACAGCAGCTCGCAAGCCGACTGTGGTCCATTGGCTATGCACTTGCCGTGCAAGTCGTAAGTTGTGGCTTCAAATGCCGGTGAAGTCATAAAAGAAATCTGATGAGGTGATGTGGTGATCTCCGAAATGGCTATCATTTCTACCACTCCTGACTGCTTTTGTCTTTTTTCCAATATACTTTTCCTTATACACTGGCCTTGAGCTCAAAAAATTAATATTGTCGTTTATTTTTTAATATATAAGCAAAAACAACTACAATTTTGGTAGCATAACTATTTTTCGTTTTAAAATAGCGTTAAACTAGTTGCGTGTTTCATGAAAGATGCTAGCAGGGTTGCTTTGCTTACCAAAGGAAATTGTAAACGAATTGCAGCGTTCTCTTTTGCTAGTCGTAATAAATACCTATGTACATGGGCTAAACGAAATTTCGATGACAGTTACAGATCCGCACAACACAGAAAGCATTAAATGTAAACTCAAAGGAGTTGAAATGCCATTTGCACTTAATTTCGCGGCACGCAGATAATTCAAAATATTTTCAAAATAAATAATCTTGCATTGTAACGTCGCAATCTGTCCATACATTTTAGGTACTAACTCAAATGCTGGATATCTTTTATACTTTAATTAAAATTGACCATCTTAACAGCCAATTCACTTTAGAGTCAAAACAAATTTTCTCATTTCTTCACTTTAAAAAAAATATGTGGCAATTAAATTACGCAATTTCCTATCATAAATTGTTGAAACATTGGTACAAAAACATGAAAGTCGAAAGCCATTCAATTTGAGAAAGCATGAATCAATATAGCAATACATACATATGTACATTGCTGTATTTATATGCAGATGTGCATGAATAATCTGTGTGTATACTTACATATGCCCAATAAAATGATTGAATGGCAAGAGTGGAGAAATATGCCCTACAGTTCTACACTGCATTCACTTGCGACAAAACAAACAAACTGAAAAATCGGACAACAAGGAAGCATTTTTACCGCTTTTGTCCAGACGAAATAATCAACCGGAAATCGCGAAAATAAATTCGCTTTCCGGTGCAAAATGATTGCTGCTGCTGTATCGTAGCATTACAACAAAGGTACTATGTAAGTATGTATATTGCTATTGTTGAATGCTAATTGTTGTTGTGTGGCAAACACTCACAAACTCATATACATATGGAGACGTAATGATAGTTGTTGCTGTTATACAGCAAGTGAAACGCCGATCGACATTGCATCAAGATTAAAGTTGCAATAAAATTTACACTTGTACGATGAAGCAGCGCACACACACACACACACACGCACATACACACACCCATGCATAAAAGTATAAGTACATATGCAACACTGCATTGTTGCACATACATTAAGCACTATGTGCTGTTTGTTGTTGGGCGTTGTTCTGCAAATGTTAAATAACGCTGACAGACGGACATAAATACGCGCGCGGACAATGAACGATGCGGACAGTGTAGTGCCGTTGGTTGAAAGACTGCTGCCGGATGGACAGACGGACAGACGGACAGACAGAAAGTCCAACAACTTGAAACAACAGGCAAAAAATCATTGCCAACAAAGATATCTACAAACATACATACATACAGTGGCTCACATAAGTATTTTGCATGTGAAGAAATTAAACCAAAGGATAATATTTTTGCATTTGTGCCTGTTTTATTTTTTAACTTCCATATGTATTCAATTCAATAACATATCTATTTTTGAAGTGAAACTTCTTTGCGCTCGTTGGGCTGTAATTCCAATATCGAATGAAACGAAAAAGCGACAGGAAAAGGGAGGTGATGGCGCGCGTGGTGGGACAGTCGGATGGACGGAGACATGGGAGAGAAACGAAAACGCGACAGATTCGTAGTAGGAAAAAAAGCGAGAGAGGGGTAGCAAAGCGGAAAGAGTGTGGCAATGATTGTTCTCTACATCACTCCGAACCAGAGAATTAACGATATAAAAAAATTCATACATCGAGCATTATTGGCATATACTCCCTCTGGTGCAGCAGAATTAGGAGAAGATTTGCACACTATGCCAATGATTTTAAGCGGTGATTTTAATGCCAATTTTGCCTTGGAAGAAGCTCAACCACCTGTACAATTTTTAGAAAGTAAATTTAATTTAAAAATGAATAATAATCCCATAGACTCAACAACCAGATCAGGCACAACAATAGATGCAATTTTCTGAAGATATTTAAATAATTTACAATCACGAGTTTTCATTTCATATTTTTCATACCACAAATCAATTGCATCTTTTCTTGAACATGAAAGTATGGAAGTGAATGAATAGATTTTTTATAAATGGAGGCGAAAACATCAACTATCTTTTTGCATTAACCTAACATCCTTAAAAATTTCAGAATAATGAATAATGGCTTCTGTTATCGGGGAAATATTTCTATCTCAAAAAACTTGCTGGCGAGGGTGAGTATTTTCATTTCAAGTGCCCATCAAGATCCATGAAGTTTCACTTCTATCGCCTAGCTATCTAGGCTGACAATTTTTATTTCGCTGAGACTTCATTGACACATAAAAAATCATTTTACATACGAACAAATTGAAAATAATTCTGAATTTGTAACTCGCAAAAATATTTTGCTTATTATTGTAATCCGTTATTTGGTGCAGATTTGTTTGTTTATTGCAAATTTACCTATTGCAAATTTCAGTTGAAGGTAAAGAAATGACAATATCGAAAAAATAATAATTTTGTACCTTCATAATGAAGAAAAATCTACAAAATACATTTGCAATATGTTTAGCCGATGTCGTCAAACGATAAAAAATTTAGTAAAAGGGTGTAAGGTGCGCGGCGGTATAGTAAATGCAACCCGCTGTGGTCGACCAAAGATGCTAACTATGAGAGAGGAACGCAAAATACTGAAACCCAACCGCGAAAATCCACATTAATCCGCACCAAAGCTTAACGACAAGCTTAAAGCAGATCCCCATACCCAAGATTCTGATGAGACAGTGCGCAGAGTGGTCAGGACGAAGAATAATATTCATTGTCGCGTGGCTCGAAGAAAACCAATTATTTTAAATATTAAAAAAGAAAAGCGACTTTTATACGCCGACACCTAATATTTAGCGTCGAAAGTAAATATAATATATTTGACGAGAGGGCGAGGGGGGTTAGATGAGTGGGTACAGTCACACTACAATCGGTTCTACGTACCGGAATGACCAATGACTGTTGTTTCGGCGATCTAATCCTGTTTAGATCGGCCAACCCCATTGGATGGCCGTCCTATGGTTTGGCGGAAACCAAATGAAGAGCTGCATATAAAAAACCTCAAAGCAAGTGTTAAACACGGCGGAAGCTTAGCGATGGTATGGGGGTGTATGTTGACTCAGGAAATATTACTTTTATAAACAGCATAATGATTTGTATATTTGTATATTTGTATATTTGTCCTTTCCTTAAAGACAATTTACACTCCAGTTTTAGCATGACAACGACCCGAAACACACGGCTCACGACGATAGAACGTGGTTACTTTTCTACGCAAAACATTTTCCAACACCCTCTCAAAGCCCTGCCATATACCCTATAGAAAACATTTGGGCACACCTTGAAGATAGATTGCATGAACGCAAAGTTTCTCAAGAAGGTTTTGCAAAAGGAATGGAGAAAATACCACCTGAATTTTGTCGAAAGTTGGTAGAATGGATGCCAAAACGCTTAGAAGCTGTATCTCAAAGCAGGAGTTATCATGCGTACTACTAGATTTTTTATTATTAATTTTTTTTATAATAATTTTATGCGCAATCTGTCCATTGGACAATAAGCTAATTGTATAACAATTAAAAGTTAATTAGCAGGAATAGGTAGTGAGACTATCTGTTATACAAGTAAAACTAAACTTAGGTCCATATACAACGCTTCATTTTTGATGTCTTGTTTAATATCGAGATGGCATATCTAGGACCTGACATCTTTTCAATCTTCTTAATGATTCGCTTTTGTCGAGTAGGTTAGTAGCCAGTTCATTTCCGTGATATGTCAATCTTTGAAGATAGTTTTGAGTTAATCTGACGATTTCTTCTCTGACAAAAGGAATTTTGAGGTCTTGGTGAATGGCGTAATTGGAGACATACCAAGGAGCATTAACAATACTTCTTAGGACTTTATTCTGATACCTTTGCAGTATTTCAATATTTGAATTACTCGCAGTACCCCAAAGTTGCATAGCGTATGTCCAAACCGGCTTAATCATAACTTTGTACAGAAGTATCTTGTTTTCTAAACTCAGCTGTGATTTCGCACCAAGCAGCCAGGACATTCTTCGTGTTTTTAGTGCAAATTGAGTTCTTTTCGCTTTAATGTGAAATTTCCACGAAAGTCCGCGGTCTAGATGGATCCCCAAGTACTTGACAGAATCAGTTTGCGGTATCTCGATTCCATTAAGTAACACTTTTGGGCAAGTCTCTCCTCTAAGTGCAAGTGTGATATGAGTCGATTTTTTGGGCATTGACCTTTATTTTCCATTTGTGCAGCCAATCTTCCAACTAGTTAAGTTGCATTAGCAGAAGTTGAGATGCCTCTCGTGATAATCGTTTGTTGCTATAAACGCAGTATCATCAGCATACGTTGCTACATTTATGTCTTCTGCGATTGGCATGCCTGCTGTGAATAAAGTACATAGAACTGGACCCAGCACACTTCCCTGCGGAACACCAGCATTTATGTCTTGAAGGGCAGACGATGAACTTTGTTCCTGCACGTAAAAGTATCGATTGCTAAGATAAGATCTAATTACACTACTCGACAAATTTTGATCAACTTTAGTCTCCAAGAATAAAATAGTCCTTTCCTAAAGTGAAATTTTCTCCTGATTCCGAATATGACTTCCATTTTCTTGTGGCAGATCTAGTTTCCGAGATATCGGCGAAAATATGAAAATTCCCATTTTTGCAGAACACTACTTCATATAGGTACGGCAAAAATTTGCATTTTTCCTTTTTTCGTTTTTAACTGTTGAATTATGCATTATACTAATTCCCATAAAAATTTCTTGCCTTCTTCGCCCTCAAGTATCTTCAGTAGTTTGGCCACTATGCCAAAAAACGTTCAAAAAATGTTGAAAAAAAAACGAAATTTTTTACACAATTTCAGATTTAACCACTTTAAAATCGGAAAAATTCTATTGACGAAAAAAAGTTAGCCCTCCTATGTTGTAGGTAATTTAACTACGAAAATTTTAAGCATACCAGCACAACAATCGGACGTGCCATTGAAACTATAGCCCCGTTAACTTGCAAGCGTCTATCCTACAATTTTACTATTACTCTGATAAAATTGGCGAGACATTTCATTTGGTCACTCTACCTTAGGGTCTAATAAATTTAAAAAGACATCAAGTATTTGATTGTCACTACTGTTTGTTGTAAATTTTGTTTTGCAAATTGTAGTGCAAATTTATACATACTATATCGGTAGATGTGTTTACGAAATGGCTTGTTGCAAAAGAGATTTTAAATGTAAAAATAATCCGGATGATTTTTGCTTTATTTGCGGACATTATATTTTCGGAAACTCAGCTCGGAAAATAACTAATTCTGTCAGAGATGCATACTTTCATTATTTCGGTTTCCGTGTAAAAAATCTCGATAAATCTTGGACACCTAATTTTATTTGCGCCTCCTGTAGATTAACTTTAATGAGATGGGTATCGGGTAAAGGTCATAACATGAAGTTTGGTGTTCCGATGATGTGGACTGAACCCTTTAACCACGACCAGTGCTATTTTTGCGTGATAGACCTTAAAGGTAAAACGAGAAAAAAGAGGAAATTAATAAGTTATCCAAATGTGGCATCAGCTAAAAAACCAAAACTACATGACCATACCTTACCCATACCTAGACCGCCTATAAGTTTTGAAGCCTCAAGCGAAAGTGACTCCGAAGCAGATAATTCAGAAAGTGGACAAGAAGGAGAGATCCCACATCGAGTCTCACAAGCCGAACTTAATGACTTGGTCAGAGATTTGAAATTATCGAAATTTGATAGCGAAGTTCTAGGATCTCGTTTGCAGCAATGGGGCAGCCTGGGCCCTTCGACAAGTACTTCCAAATTTCGAAATAGACACAAGACTTTCTCTTCTTTTTTTACTAAAAGTGAAAATATTTGCTACTGCAATGATGTTCAAGGTTTATTTGAAGCACTAAAATTAGAAAATAAAGTGGATGATTGGCGCTTGTTTATAGACAGTTCAAAGCATAGTTTAAAAGCAGCATTACTCCATAAAGGAAATTCGTTACCGTCAATACCAGTGGCACATTCTGAGAATACTAAAGAAACTTATTTAAGCATATCAAATTTACTTGAGCTCATTCAATATAAACAATTTAATTGGAAAATTTGTGCGGACTTAAAGGTAAGCAGTTTCGGTGGTACAGTTTAAAATAAATAGTATATGAAATACATCCTAGGTTGTAGCTATAGTTCTCGGACTTCAAGGAGGTTTCACTAAATATTGCTGTTTTCTCTGTCTTTGGGACAGCCGTGCTAGAGAAACCCATTATATTCAGGAAAACTGGCCACCAAGAGCTGAGTACGAACCAGGTGCCTTCAATATAGCAAACCCGCCTTTAGTAAATCCCGAACGAGTTATTTTGCCAGCACTTCACATCAAATTAGGATTAATGAAAAATTTTGTAAAGGCTTTAAATAAGGACGCGCCATCCTTCCAGTACCTAACGAAATTTTTCCCTAAAATAACTCAAGCCAAATTAAAAGAAGGTATATTTGTTGGTCCGCAAATTAGAAAGTTGCTGAAAGACGAAAATTTTGCGAATCATTTGTCATCAGTAGAAGCAGCGGCTTGGGACAGCTTTAAGCAAGTCGTTAGTGGGTTTCTTGGCAACAACAAAGATCCCAACTATAGAGAGATGGTCAAAGCCTTGTTGAAAAACTACAGTGCTATGAAATGCAACATGTCCCTCAAAATGCATTTTTTGCATTCACATTTGGATAATTTTCCCGCAAACCTAGGTGCTGAAAGTGATGAACAGGGTGAAAGGTTTCACCAAGACCTCATGATTTTTGAAAAGCGTTACCAAGGTTTTTGGAATGAAGAAATGATGGGAGATTATTGCTGGACAATAATACGGGAGACAAACCCAGAAAATTATAAACGGGTAGTTAGAAGTACCCACGTCCCTCACTATTGACCACCACGGTAAAATCGCTCAATTTGACTTTTTTAGATGTAGATATGTATGTATTTAATGTTGTTGTCGTTGTTGTTTTTTACTGAATTGCTGATTTATACTCATATTACTCAATTGAATACAGTTTAAAGTGCAAACATATGTCTATAATAAAACGTTATAAAAAAATAAAAACCTAGTTTGAATAAAAATTTTCTCTATAAAAAAATTGTAGGATAGACGCTTGCAAGTTAACGGGGCTATAGTTTCAACGGCACGTCCGATTGTTGTGCTGGTATGCTTAAAATTTTCGCAGTTAAATTACCTACAACATAGGAGGGCTAACTTTTTTTCGTCAATAGAATTTTTCCGATTTTAAAGTGGTTAAATCTGAAATTGTGTAAAAAATTTCGTTTTTTTTCAACATTTTTTGAACGTTTTTTGGCATAGTGGCCAAACTACTGAAGATACTTGAGGGAGGTGAAGGCAAGACATTTTTATGGGAATTAGTATAATGCTTAATTCAACAGTTTAAAACGAAAAAATGAAAAATACAAATTTTTGCCGTACCTATATGAAGTAGTGTTCTGCAAAAATGAGAATTTTCATATTTTCGCCGATATCTCGGAAACTAGATCTGCCACAAGAAAATGAAAGTCATATTCGGAATCAGGAGAAAATTTCACTTTAGGATAGGCCTATTTTATTCTTGGAGATTTTTTTTGTCGAGTAGTGTTATCAAAAAGTACGGTGCAGGGAGGAGTTTCTTAATTTTGTAAAGGATGCCATCGCGCCATACTCTATCGAATGCTTGCGGGATATCTAGGAAAACGGCTGAGCAATATAGTTTTTTCTCAAATGCGTCAGTTATGATATTAACAATTCGGTGGCATTGCTCTGGTGTCCCATCATTTCTTCTAAAGCCAAACTTATGTTTTGGTATAATGACGAGGTCATCCAGCACCGGTAATATTCTGCTTAACAGTATTTTCTCAAATACTTTAGAAAAGCTTACCAGCAAGCTAATCGCACGGTATGACGACGTGCTGCTTTCCGGCTTATTTGGCTTAGGTATCATTATAACCTCTGCGCATTTCTATTGGCCAGTATAGTATTACAATCTTAGCATTGCGTTGAAAATATAAGTTAAGATACGTACACATTTAGGCGGAAGATTCTTCAACATGCATCCGTCAATTTTGTTATACTAGATAGTTTTTACATTTATTTATATATCACTTTTAGTCAAATGCAAATAATTTTGTGAGTTATAAATTCTGAATTATCTTCATTACTTTCCAGTAATGAGTTTATATGTTATTGAATTTAATAAAATCGTTTGTGTTATTTTCTTCAAATGCAAAATACTTTTGTGAGCCACTGTACATAGTACATACAACTGTAAGTATTTATGTACATATATCGCTTGCCATAGTCGTTGCTTTTGTTAAAATGCATTTTATCCCACATGAAGCAGAGAGCTGGGAGCTGGGAGCTAGCAGCAGTGACCAGTGTGATCCAATAATACAACAACAACAACACGCTAAAGCAAATGTACCAACAACTACAACAAACCAAAGGAAACTCTTAATATTGATGTCCAAGTGAAATGCATTCGCTTCCCGTTAACATCAATCTTAGCGAGTTAAGTGAAGGTCTGTTGTGAGTGGGGGAAATGTTGGGGGCCGGCGAAGAAGTAGCACGGGAAGGGTACCCGTATGGAGAGTGGGAATAATTTAAGTGATATGTCGTGGGGAGCTCTCAGGATTATAGTGTAAGCGAATATACATCTATACATATATCTACAAATGCAGTGTAGTGTTTGGAAATCTTATCGGTAGACTATCCATCCCACTTTGATGCTTTTCGAGCCGTTCAGCGCGCCATTTGTATGTGCAATATGTATGCATGTATGTATGAATTTAGCAGAATATGTACCTATATATTAAGCCACGTTTATTACTATTTTATTTTTAAACATACAACAAATTACGTACATATGTATGTAAATTAATAATGGTACGCAACCGGCTATGAATTGATCTCATTATAATAAGGCTAGCTTAGGACAAACCCAGAACCTCTAAAGTGAGACACGACTATTGAAAATAGAGCATAAAATCTACCAATATACATAGTAAAAGCCAAAAATAACAGTTATTCTTCTTTTCGATGCAAAAAATGTCCGGGGAAAAATATTGCTGTAGAAGAAAGTTATCATTGTTTCTTTGATCCCAGAAGAGTAGTGGATTGCTATTATTTTTTTAACCTTTTGAGAAGAAGTGCAACAACAATAGAAAAGTCCAGATTTTTATTGCTTTAGTTCAGTAATAACTGTTAAATTTGGATAAATATTTTTGAAGGTCGAAACAAAAGCATTTTACTAATAATAAGTAGACCTCTTATCCAAATTAAACAAAATTGGTATCAAATAAAAGATAACTGAAATATATATTGAAAAATGGCTGCTGAAGGTGTTGGGCATTTTTCTCTATATAACAAAACAAAATTTACTTTTGAATGAAAGCAAATGCTGAACACCGTCTGCAAAAAAAAATTATCAAAAATGAACCAGAATTTTCAGTCATTTGAAACTTGCACTTTATTTCAGTAAAACTTATTTTTTTTATGTAAGTTTCAAACAGTTAGCAACTTCCCAAAATTTTTTCGAGAATATGTTTTTCGTATTTTTAAATGGTGGCAACCCTCATCAAACATGCTTTCGCATAAACTCTTACGTTTCACAGTAATACTGTTATATATTTCATAATTAAATATTTTTTCACAATTAGTTTTTCTTTAGCCTACTTCCTTTGAATCCCATTACGTGATACTTCCTTTAACCTAATAATTTAATTTAATTTACTATTTTCAGCAGGTGGCAAACCTTTTCAAAAGTACTTTCAAAACAAAGCTCTCTTAAAACTCTTTCATTTGGGATTTTGTTTAATTTTTTAAACAGGTGGCAACCATTTGCAAAAAAACTTTTCAAACTAAAGCTTCTGAAAACTTTTAGTTTGGCACTCACTTGTAAAATGTCATTTATTTTTTTATTTTTTTTTTTTCAATTTGAATTTAAGCAGGTGGCAACGTTTTTAAAAAACATTTTGACGTGATACCACAAATTGTAGGGAAAGTTCGGCCAACTAGTGTATTATGCATAAATAATGGGTTTTAATCCAAATTTTGCATCCTAAACATAGAAATCACAAGAGGAAACTATCGACGGCAATAAAGTGGGCATTAACAGCGTTTAGTACATAATTTCTCTGATGGTCGATTGAAGCCGCAGTTTATAACTTTTTTTGGTATTTGTGCTTCTATGCTGTCAAAATTGTCGTACAAGATAAAATTTTATTACGTTCTTTTTTATTTAATTGAATGAAAGTTCTGCTTTAAAAATTATTTTTGTTATAAAATTCTTCTCAGATTAATTAGGAGATAGCAAATTTTTTTACATCTTAAAAAACCGGAATATATCGTAACAGTTCTGGGCCTAGTTCGCGACTATTTAGACATCATTCGGCGATTAGCTGAGGATCATTTCGGGACAGTTAAATATCTATTTTGAGACCTGCTAAATTGTTACATTTTTAACGGAAGTGAATAAATTAATCAAAAATATCAGATATAAACGAATTTTGCTTTCAGACTTCTACAGTATAATTAAAAGAGATATTTTGTGTATTTTATTTTAACTTTACGTATGACAGTTAAAGTATATTGCAAAAAAATGTTGGTTGCAATTATGCACTTATATAATTTATTTAGATCACCAGGTGATAAAATTTACTCGATCAAACCAAATTCTGCTACCTATTAATTTTTATTTCAAATTATGATGTACATACAATTCAGGTATATTCTAACATTTGATCATAGCTGGAAAAAAACACTCAACCTAACTAAGAAATACTGCTACCTATCTGAATTTATTTAATTAGTAAATTACTATGAATTCATTTTGAATTTACCCTTATCGCATATGGTCTAAAAATGGCATAATATATAGACAGGCAAAAACTTGGATGTAACCCCATCTCTAGTTAAAAACAAATTAAACCTTTTTAGTGCTGATAAGTGTAAGTGCATCGATGCCAAATGTTTAAACATTAGCTTGGGCTAAGGTTTGTTACGAACTTACTTTAACTCTTACGAGTTTTTTTTATCTTCGGCGATACCCCGTTAAATGGTGTTCTTGAAATTTTCGCGGAACATTTAAACCTTTTGAAAACGGGTAAAAAATATCCTTTTAAGTAGGAGTTAGGGGGTTAAAATCAATTAAAATACAAGTTATTAGTTAAATTCTAAAATTGAAATTTGAAAACATAAATTTTATTTGAAATAATTGTATGGATATTTTTTTTTAAACGGTATTTTTTTATTGTAATAAATACACTCTACTGAATTAGCTTAATAATCTAGAAAACTTTTATGTAACAAATAGCTAAGTGTTTGTATTTTGCATGATCATAGAACTTTGACCTCGTATTATTGTAAAAAACTAAACAATAATCGAGTGTTAACCAACATTCGGAAGATATAGCAGAAGGCATGCCACATGAAACTAATTCCAACATTAAACAATTATGCAACTGCACAAGATCATCGGAAAACACTAGGTATTTTAAAGAAAAAATTGTATCTCTGAAAAAAAAAAATTTGGCTAATAGCCGCTTGGCCAACATATATATTTTGAAGTGTCTGCTTTGTGATGTGAACAAAAAAATAATAATATTTAAAAAAAAATAAAATTTTCAAAAAAAAAAATTAAAAAAAAATTATATTTAAAAAAAAAAAAAATTTTTTTGGACATGGGTTGACAACCTTTACCTTCGTATTTTCATATTATTACGAACGTTTTGCAAGTTGAATTATCAAAATTGGTTAGTTTGTAGAAAAATTATGTGCATCAAAAAAATTTAAAGACGGGAAAATACGATTTTCACCGCAAAATCAAAATCGCCGAGAAATACCGGTAAAAATTTTTTCGGTCAAAAGAAAAAATACCAGAAAACAACACATTCGAGTTTCATGAAAAAAAAAACACAATATTCAAATCGACCGGTTGTCTTGCAATCGAAAAGCTAAATGATATTTTCGATAAGTAAATTGGATTTTTGGCGAAAATGCTACAGTTCTAATCCGCTAAAAAAAAACTCAGACCCTCCGGATTAGTACTGTCTTCAGTAAAGTTGGTCCGGATGACATTCTCATTTAAATTATTAATAACGTTTGTTCATGTTGAGTAGCACTTTTACCCATAAATCGCATTTCTTTCCTAGCTTTTTTTCTGGTCCTTCGAAAATACAACAAGGATCCAATACGAGTACACCACGAAATCGAGATGTTCCTCACCTTGTATTATTACATTATTGTACACACCACATATGTAGATAGTATGTTCACATTAAGAGTGATGGAAACCTTGAGTAAAGTTTTAAAAAATGGTACCATTTTTATACTAAAAACATATTTTTAAGAAAACACAGCCAAATCAAAACCAAACCATAACCCCAAGCCTCACCTCACGCCTGCCAAGAACTAAACCCGATATCATATCTGCTCGTTCATACCATGCAGTCTATGTATGTACATATGTATGCGCATTTATATTTATGTATATATATATATATATATATGTACTATACGTTGCTATTCTCATGACTTTCGCTGCAGCGGCTTAAAAAATGATAAACTGCAAGCCAAACAATATGCCCGAGGACAATAATGATATTTCATTGGTAAATTGTATCGGACAGTAACTGCAGTGCGAACACATGCACGTATTTAGTAAGACTTATGGATATATATAAGTACCTAAGTATGTGTTTATGTAATATGTTTGTATTTTTGCTCTGCTCAACATTAAATGTTTCGAAAGCTACTATTTTCGTTTAGGATTTTATTAAATCACTTTTTTCTTAGATCCATTGATATTGAAAACAAAACAGTGTCTAATTTTTAATATTTCAATTGTTAAAAATTTAAGTTTGCCTAAATCATTTTAAAAATCGAAAAACAAAGTATTTGACATCATAATTTTTTTTTTAATTATGGCGCATTTGCACACCTTAAATGGCAAAGACGAGCTGTCTTCGTCCATGCCAAAGTCTTTATACATTTCATTAATATAACAAATGCATTGTTAGCGTAAAAATATTGAACTTTAAAATACCATTTACTTTCCGCATATAAAATAATATGCAATAAAATAAAATAAAGTGTAATAAAATGAACTTCATTTTTAAAAACAAAAAATTGAAATGTATTGACATTAGGCGCTAGAACTAAAAAATACACCTGAGTGGTCATTTCATATATTATCGGCATTGTAATGGCTATAGAATTTTAGGATTTGATTGAATCAATGCTTATTTTTAAATTTCATTGTTGTTAAAACCAAACCAGTGTCGTATTTTGAATATCTTTGATTGAGCCCAAGTGGGTCAATCGCGTTTCAAAGGATGTTTCAAATGTTAAAGTCTCCAACCAAAAACTATTCTTGATTATTTGCTCAGTAGAAATGGTTTATAAGTAAATAGCTCATAAATTCCACGGCTTTATCTGTCTAAATATAGGAGCCTCCAAGTAAAACATATATTATATTTAGGTAGTTCACAAGGTGTTATACAATCGTAAATCGTATATGAAAATCTTAAAAAAGTCTTCGACTTGTGAGCATCCCTATGAGTTGTAAATCACATAAAGTCGTATCTAATCAGCTGTTTGCTAAAATGTAAATAACTAAAATGCCGCGCGCAAGTGAAAAAGAAAAAATTGTAGCAGTTTTGGGCCAAACTCATATGATTAATTTACTGGATATAAATTCGAGTAAGGATTACATTTTTTCGGCATTTATTTACATATTCATTACACACCTTTTCTATTTTCCAGGCGACGAGCAAGATGAAGCGACTGAAAATTTTAATTCATACATGCTTTGTGTGCTAAATAATCACAGGGGTGTTCACCTTGGCATTCCAAAGTCATCCGAATGGGAGCAAACGGTGCTCAGGAAATTCGATGATAATAGGTTCATTCAAATGGTTAGGGTCCGTCCCGAGGAGTTGTGTTACATTTTGAACTTAATAAAGCATGACGAAGTTTTTAACACAAGTTCAAGTGAAGCGCAGCTCCCAATAGAATTGAACACGCTGATTTCCACTCGACCAGGATTTGTTTTTCATTCGTGAAGCGATTTTAAAAAAGCCGTGCCGATGGTTTCTGTAAATTACTAAGTAATTAAAAGTTTCCATTTACCCAGAAAAATAACATCAAACCTCAAAATCGCTTTTTCCTCGGCAACTTCCCAACGCTTTTGAGGGTTGTAGCGCTTGCGCTTTGGTGTAAACTAAAAAAAATTATTCACAAACGTTTAAATTAAAAAAGGATTCAGCATTTTTTATTATATTTACCTCAACTTCGCCGTTTGTGCTCATTTTTTCCATTTAGTTGTGCGGTTAACGAATTTGCGGCCAATTTACTTCAACTAAATGCAAGCAATAAGAAGAAGAAACATAAACACAGCTGATTCAAAGTAGCACTAAATAAACCCAGTACGCAGAGTTGTATCGTCAAACTTATATTTTTGCATTTAAAACAGCAACAACGCTTATACAACAGTTGTACCAAACTATGACTTACGACATATATGACAATATACGACACCTTGTGAACTACCTAACTATATATAAACAATTATTTGTATGGGACCTAAAAGTTGATAGTTTTCGGAAAACACTTTCTATTCGGAATAAGTTAAAGGATTGCTAAATTTCATGCCCTTAGCTGATTTGGTGCAGGAGTTGCAATGGAAAACCTCATATCTGAACAATCAGTTGTATACCTGCTATATAGTGTTCGATGATTAATATATTATTCAAATTTATCTGCCTATCAAGTTTCAGTCAGATATCTCAAAACCCGAGGGACTGGTTTGTTTTCAAACTGACAGGCATTTGTACACTTGGATATGAGCCTATAACTTCTTCTTCTTTTACTGACAAACATTTCATTTTAGTGATTTTATAGCTAGTGAAATGTGTATGGAATTCCATAAATATTTATTATCTGAACACAGTTTTTTGATGTTTGACCAAAAAGAAAAGCCGGGATAAATAAATTTGATATCGGGCGGAATCAGTTTTGTCGTGTATAACCGTTGCTTTTCTATTATCTACAAGATTCAAAACATATTTTAAGTCAATTACAGCAGTGTTGCCCCTTAAGCTGTTTTTATTGCATTCGAAAAGTATTATTTTGTCCATAGCCCCTTTCTGGTAGTTAAAAATTTTGTGTTTTTAACTTTCAATCCAAAGTTTCTCAAAAACTAAATGAATTGCTTCCACGAGGAATTTCGTATAAAAGTTTGCTGCCATTCGTTGCTTACAAAACTTTGTTAGTCAATGTGACAATTTAGTCAGCTGCATTTATTTCACATACTCTGTTTTAATTAAATTCTCAATTATAGTGCTAGTTTTTTTTTGCCAGAAACATAAAATAATAATTATTTGAAGGTTGAGGTGTACAAAAGTCATCCATATTTTGGTAAGAATTACAAAATTCCTTTGATAATAATTATGAGCGAGAGAAATTTTTTTTAACAAAACGCTAACTATTATTTTGAGACTGAAATTGTAAACGACTTTTGATAATATTTTGAGTGAAGAATTGTTTTTAAGTCTTCAAATACTTACGAACATATTTCATTTACAAGTCTGGAATCATGAAAATAAGCACGATATAACTCCGAACAGATCCGTATTTAATTTTTTTTTCTCACCCATGTTTATTACGAAAAGAATTTTCAATATAAGTCTCAAAAAAATAGATATTAATTATTTACAAATTTTTTTCTAACCCATAATTATTTCCAAATGCTTTTTATAATATACATACATATGTACCAAAATAAAAGTCTTTGAACACTTGAACAAACTTTTCCCACTCACTATTATTAAGTTTGCAATTATCGATGACTTTTCACTCGCACTTATTATGAAAAGCCTCAAAAGAATACCGTTAATTTCAATATTTTTTCTGTCATGAAAGACTTTTATAATATAAGTCTCAAAATAATTGCTATCGATTGACTAACAAATTTTTCTCACTATTAAAATAAAATGCTTTAAAGACTTATGCTAATTTTTCTCCCTCATAATTATTAAGAAAACACTTTTGTGACACAAGTTTCAAATAAGTCGAAGAACAACAAAAAGTAAAAGGGATCAATAATCTGTAGCAAAAGCTGATGGGCCTAATATGTGCGGGAAAAGTTGTAGAAAAAAATCAGGAAAGAAATCTAATTGATTGCAAATCCAGAGCACGACCCGAAACTGGACGTTGCAACAGGCAATGAATCTTTCGAATTTTGAATTCTTGTGCCTTTCGCTAATTAAGTCAAGAGACAAATATTCGATGTTGGAATCATCACTTTCATCAAAATAGCTTTTAACTTCAGTTTCATCATCATCTGTGTCAAGTGAAGCTGAATTATCGTTTGGATATTGGTCGAAAAATGAGAATTTCATTATTTTCCGAAATATTTTTGTATAACAACGCGAACTGTTCGTGTCAACAAACAAGCCTATACTGCCAATGCATTAACCGCAAAGAAAATTACACTGGGCCAATAGGATCCTCACGAACGAATTAAGTACTCCTTTAATACAGCATTAGGAACAATGGCGATGATTTCAAAAGATTTAAAAAAATCATGTACGATTTGTACGGTGGATCGATTGCATCAAGTGTTTACCGAATTAGAAGCAATTAAAGATGAAATTTGGGTAAAATTTACCCAAAGACCCGATGGAGGTTAAGGTGTGTTTGGGGTTCAAATCTTGGCCGGAGCAAGTAACAATAAAAATTTTTGAAAAACATTTTATTTTAATAGCCGCCGCTTTCCCGAGTGTATTTCTGCTATGAAAAACCGTATCACAAAAATTATTTGCCATTCGGAATCAGCGCAAAATTGGTATAACAACATCAAGATGCACACCAAAAATTGTAAGAGCAGATCGCCGACACATTGAGCTATACGTGGTAGGCGCGAAATTATTATTATTATTAGATTTTACGAAAAGACATTTTAATATAATTCTGAAATTAATAGCTACCAATAAGTTACTTTAATCACTCAGAATTATTGGCAATAGGCTTGCCATATGACATAGCATATACAAGGTGGCGCAAAAGTAAACTTCCGATGTTTTTTTGGTTGTAATTTAAAAAAAAAAAGAAAAACTTTAATTCTTCTTGTGCATTATTTTTATTTGGTCTTTTAATTTTTTTTACATCAAGTCGAGAATATGCTGTCATGTAAATGGCCGCCGCCACAGTTGATTGTCATTTGAGCCCTTTTTATGGCGTTTTCCATCACTTTGGCCAACACTTCCGGCGATAGGTCCTCACATTCTTGACGGATATTCTCTTTAAGAGCTGCAAGAGTCTGAGGCTTGTTGACATAAACCCGCGACTTCAAAAAGCCCCACAAAAAGAAGTCTGGAGCGGTCAAATCAGGCGATCTTGCTGGCCAGTGCAAATCGCCAAAACGGGAGATTAGGCGCCCGGGAAATACATGCTTCAGCATATCGGTTGTGGCACGTGCACTGTGGCCGATGCACCGTCCTGTTGGAACCACATGTTTTCCAATCCCAATTCATCAAGTTGCGGCAAAAAGAACTCGTTGATCATTGCTCTGTAGCGCTCACCATTCACAGTAACCGTTTGGCCCGCGACGTCTTCGAAGAAAAAAGGTCCGATGACTCCTCCAGCGAAAGCAGCACTCCATACAGTGACTTAGAGCGGGTGTAATGGCTCTTCGTGGGTTACACGCGGATTTTCAGTGCCCCAGAAGCGTAAATTTTGCTTATTTACGTACCCACTAAGATGGAAATGGGCCTCATCACTCATGATTATTTTTGATGAAAAATCATCTTCCTCTTGGTGGTGATTAAGGATGGCTTGAGCGTATGTTAGACGCGATTGGCGGTCAGCAGCTAACAACTGATGCACCGTCTGGACTTTGTACGGAAACATCTTCAAATCTTGTACCAAAATTCGCAGTAAAGACCGTCGACTGATACCCATTTGCGTGGCACGTCGTCTGGTCGATGTCGACGGCGCTTCCATGACATCCTCGGCTACAGCAGCAATATTATCTGCAGAACGGCTACTCCAGGGTCTGCCCCGCCTGGCAGCATCTCGTGTTGTGCCAGTCTCTTCGAGGCGTTGTGCCAAAGTCAAGATTATTGGTCAAATAAATAGTCAGCAATATTCCGCGTTCTGGAGCAGTGTAGCGTAACATTGTTTATTAACGTGTATTTCGCATGTGTTTACTACACAAATGTCAAAACAGAACTGACATTAGGGACCAATCGCAAAATTTATAGCATTTTCTGATAGGAGAATTACTTTAGCGCCACCTTGTATAAGTTAAAAAAAAAAAGTTATCGAATACTTTAAAAAATTGCATCATAAACTTTTAAAGAATTATTGACTTATATTATTTTCTCATACAAAAATTTGGTATCTACTTTTTATTTGTTAAACTATCTTTAATCACTGCGCTAAATACATGGTAACACGATAAAGCTAAGCAAAAAACAAATGCACATTACTTCTGTTGTTGCATGCCGCCAAGTAGCGTGGACAGTCGCTAGCAAGAGCTAGCGATTAAAGCGCGTGGCAACGACGAAAATTATTCTTTGTCATCACATGTTTTGCAATTGCTATCATCCATGCAGTATTTTTGTGTAACTTCTTTTTTTTTAACAGTCATAGTGTACGGCGTGTAAAAACCGCTGTTGGTGCGCGGCCTTTTTACTACACAATAATATCAAGTTTCGTTCTTAAGTCTTTCATTTGCCCACACACATCCATACGGCAGTGGTCGGTACGATAGGTAGTATGGCCTGAAAGCAAATTAAGTTGTATTTGTTTGTGGAGACATAGTTAAATAGCAGTCACAGATAAATCGCAAATAATTTACGTAAACAAATTGTGGCGATATAATTGCTGTGTAACTTAAATAGGTAAAATGGCTTCTTTTTTTTTTTTTGTAAAATACAATAAATTTATGCTACTTGGTTGGATCGAATGACAGCCGTTTAGCATAAGGATTTTTCTTCTCATAGCTTATCAAACATTACATGTGTGGCACTACAACAAACGGTAGCAGTTGTATTGTTTTTTTTGTTTGTACATCAGGTGCTTAATAAGGCATTGTAAAACGCTTAAAAGGTCATTAATTACATTTTGCCTGCCAGTCTTACCAATATTTTATGTTAGTATTTGTATTTGCAAGTAGTTGCACTTGTGCACTAAAATATTCATTTGTGGTTTCCCTGCGGCGCTTGGACGTTAATCATTTCGCTAAATAATGCGAGCACGCGCAACTTGCAACACTAAAAGCATTTGAGGCGCCACTGCTACAGCACAGCAGAGACATGCACTTTTACTAAGCTATATTGTGCAACATGTTACTGGGTTGCACGGGGCGGTAATTAATGACGGGAAGTTGCCCTTTTAATTGCAAGCGTGCGCACGGAATGAACCACAAAGTTCAGTGGCAAATTTAATATATTGGAATGAGTGTGTAGTTAGATAGAAATAAGTCAAAGTACAATATGCGGCCACACCACATTGGACATTGGGCGGCATACATTATAAGTAGGCCGTTATTAAAGTTGTATATATTTTTTATTCATAGCTTGAGTGACTTGAACTTTGTTGAAAGAGAAAATAAGAAAAAATAAAACATATACAACTAAAATGGAGAGAAATGAACGGGAATGCTACTCAAAGCTTGTTTTTCGAAATATTTACCCAACTTTGGGTGTATTGAAAATTATGACGATAGAAGGCCAAATCCAACTGATATTATAAATGTGAAATTTTGTGTGTGTGTGAGTGAGTGAGTATGTTTTTACCTTTTCAGGCCCAGACGACTAGACGGAATTAAAAAAAATTTGCGCACAAATACGAGGGTTGCGTTTTATATTTTGCGTCTAATAATGAAAACACAGTCAAATATTAAGGAAAATAGTTTTATTGTTTTTCAAAATATTCTCCATCCAAGTCAGTACACTTCTGCATTCGCTTGCACCAATTTTCAAAGCACTTTTGCCACTCAGAAGAGGATTCCTCTAAAACGAGCTGTTTGAAGGCTTCTACAGCTCCTCCGGGCGTTGAAAAACGTTGACCTCGCTTCTTTTTTTTGATGTTCGGGAATAAAAAGAAATCATTAGGTGCCAAATCAGAGCTGTAAGGCGGATGACCCAGCAATTCGACCTTTTGAGTCCTCAAAAACTCTCTTGTGTGAATCGATACGTGAGAGCTCGCATTGTCTTGGTGAAGAATGATTTATCATCGGCGGTTGGTTTTCTTTAATTCTCCAAAAACTTTTGGCAAACAAATAGTTGTATACCACTCAGAATTGACCGTTTTAAATTTATCTAGTGGAACAGTTGCGACATGACCAGGGTCTCCGAAAAAACAGGCGACCATTTTCTTTGAGGTGCTTCTTGCGCGAACAACTTTTGTTGGATTAGGCTCGTATGGGTAGATTCAAGATTCGTCACCTGTTAAGATGTCATGCTTTGATCCACCGCGGCTAAATTTCTTCAACATTTCTTTACACCAATCGACACGAGTCCTTTTTTGGGCAATTGTCAAATTATGCGGTATCCAACGAGAACAAATCTTCTCGCGATATGTCACATGACGATCTTGTATTATCAGTTGACGCACAGCATCCACTGTTTCTGGCACAACCACCGACCTTTACGAAATTCCTCCTGCAAAGATTGGCGGCCACGTAGGAACTCGTTGTACCATCGTTTCACAGTGGCTAAGTGTGGTAATTCAACACCAAAAATATAAGAAAGTTGATTGATGCACTCCTGTCTCGATAATCCACGTCGAAAATCGTAGTAAATCATGGCACGAAAATGTTCACGGGCTAATTCTATTTTTAGGCAATATGAATTTTTAAACTCACTATAAATAAACACAAATAAAACTCGTAAGTGAAAACGTTATATGCAAGTTTATGTCAAAAAACACCAAATTTTACGATAAAAATATCTAATTACAGCTAATCACATGTAGTGTTGCGAAGGCGAAAAATATAAAAGGCAACCCTCGTATGCTATACTTTACGATAGCACATTGGCTATATTTTATGGAGAGTGGCCACTTGTTAAAAAAGTTATGGTTCATTAAATAAATATTGCTATTTTACGACTATATTGATCTGAATAAGTTAGACACATGTATAGTATAAGTAGTCCGTTATATAGATTACCATAAAATCGTTTTTCATAGGGGGTTGCCACCTGTTTAAATGTTTGCATTCAATTAAAACAATAAATGAAGTGAAATATGGCAGTATGAGTATAAACGAAAGAGGCTTATTAAAGTATATTTTCACAAATAATTTTAAACAAGGTTGCCACCTGTTTATAAGCCAATTAAATTAAATTGGAAAATAAACGACATGTAAACAACATTGTACTCAATATAAGGGCCAAACTACAAATTTAAGGAATGCGTAATTTAAAAAAAATAATTTTGGATAGGGATGCCACCTGCTAAAAAAAATACAAATGAAATCCAACGAATCCTACTAGTATTAGAAATGTGAAAGTTTGTGTTTTTGTGAGTGTGAGTGTGAGTGAGTGTGTGAGTGTAGGTTGTTGCCATTTCAGGCTGAAAGGGCTAGGCGGAATTGTTCAAAATTTGGCACGCAAATAGTTAAACAGGTTAAATTAAACTAAAGCAATGAATGAAATCAAAATTTCACTACCTAAAAAAGCTAAGGACAAAGAAATTTAAGATAATTGCGTATTTTTCAATTGCAACACCTGTCAGTTGAAATATTCTTGTGTCTTTAAGTTTGAGTTTCACTAAAAATGCTAAAACTGCATGCACAATCTGCCACTATTTTCACTCCCGCCGACAACCTGCCAATATTTACTTGACATACTCAAGTGGCTTAGCCTTCAATAAAGCGACGAAACAATTTTTCATTTGCTATTTTCAGCATTCAATAATTCAAAGTGAAGTGTAATAAAGCAACCACATGTGGCGATGCAAAACAAAAAAAAAAACAATACTCAGTGGCAACAAGTAGCCAACGCCACATTGTGGCACCCAAGAGTTGTGAGTACCACGCAAAAATGCTCTTCAAAAATCGATAAGAAAATGTAGCAGAAATAATAAAAGTTAAGCAACAAAGGAGTGATCGCAAAACTTTTGTACTTTATTGAATGCGCTGTCACTTGAACGTCAGCGCAAGTAAGTATTCGATTTATGAAAAGAATTTTTACAAGGAAAATCGATATATTTCTCAGATGTTTGTATATACATATATATATATATACAGTTATATATTAAAGCAAAGGCACGTTTGCAACGTCTGAGTCTGCACTCTCAAGTGTAGTCTAAGAACATAATTGTGTTCCTACTGAAGTAGCAATCTTTTATTTAACACACTACTCCTACAATACAAAATTCATATACCTGCGATTTGCTATCAACAATTAATGGCATAAATAAATGCAAACATACATCAATAATAAATAATCTTTTTGATATTAAAATAATATAAGTTACTTCTGCCACTCACGCGTGCAGCGCACAATTCCATCGAAATACTCGCATCCATTTATTCCATTCGTATTCATCTTTTTTTTTTGTTTTTTTTTACTTCTTTTTAGCCGTAGCCTTTTTAAAACGTGCTTCGAAAATTTTCAGTTCTCTAGAGTATTTTGTAATTTCTCATTTAAGTGGAAATTGATTAATCAGTCGCGCTCTCACAAAAAACACTTAATCACTTAACTAAATACTTGCGAAGCAATTGACGCGGTTATTCCATCGAAAATTACTTATTTTCTCTTGTGAACTTTTGCGATTTGTCTTAAGGAAAAGTGTAGTGACGAACTTTTATGGCACCCGCGGGAATTGGCAAAATTACAAAAAATTAAAAAAAAAAAATATATAAAAAATGTTGACTGAAAAAATAGCTGAACTGCAGTACAAGTATAAGTAAGTAGTACGAGTACATTCAGCATATAGTTGGGCCGACTACGTCATAAGTTTCATTGAAAAAAGTAGAATACCATTTTTTTTAATTTTGCTGCATAGGCCGAAGAAACTCGTAGGTCATGGAGTAAGTTCACTTTGAGGGAAGGATTTATCTCAGTTCCAAAACTGGTTTAGTTTTTTGGGTTAGTGGCTGGGGAGCACAAAATTTAGAAAAAGTGGTTGCACATTTATTGATTTGAAAGGCAGCATGTTAGGCTGAGTCAGGACCGCAGCCCCTTAGTTTGGGGTTCAATAAAGTTCTGCTAAGCTCATGCAGTCATGAATGAAAATGAATTTCGTATAAAATTTCAAAAAAATAGTGAAATAATTTCGATTAAAAACTAAGTTTTACGTAGAGATAATATATTCGAAAAAATTGCTTTCGGTGTAATCGAAAAAATAAAGAAATCGTTAGGCATCCCAAATACTGCTACCAATTACTTGCAGAACTTTGAAGGTGAAATCTTCTATGCACATTACATCCATTTCATTACAAAATTTTAGCAATAATGCATTAACTTAATTGTAAATCATACTCAGTACTAAATCTTGTCAAATGGCAGTGTTCGATATTTCCCGAACCCTTCGCGCTTAAATTTTTGGGTATGCAACTTTTATTTGAAGGCCATACCATAAAAACTCAATATGACTCAAAGCGTTCAATGAATATTTTTGAATTTCCTTTACGATCTGTAAGATTCACTGAGTCTATTAAAAATATGTATGTAATATATTAATGTTCAGCGAAGTTATAAATTATCATTTTTAACAAGGTTAGAAATTAATTTATTTGAACTTAGTGACATAAGGAGGCACTTCAGAATAAAACAATCTGAAAAGAATATATAGCACTAACAGTTATATTTTCAACGATATATAACACATTTAAATCGAGTATTAAATAAAAGAGTTGTGAAGAGAATCAATTTTCATTATTCTTGGGATACGCCAAAGGCGAAAATTTTTATTATTCTAAAATCATCTCAAAAAAAGCTTTCACACCAGAAGGAGGAGGGGGGTTTATTGGTTAATTGCAAACATTTTTCTTTCATATGTTGTATTGACCCGTTCTACTACATAAAATTTTTGGGTAGTCCTAACCGTTTATGAGAAATTGATTATTCATTTCACACATATTTTTTAATGTAAAATTGCAAATTTTAACGCCTGTTCTGCTGCGAATAATCTAGCTACTATTAGAGAAAAACGCTGGATAAAAAAAAATTTTTACATGACCAAATGATAATAGCCGATACGTAAATAAATGGGTGCATGTGAAAATGAAAAAAAACAATGAAATTGTGTGCACTAATTTTGTCAATTTTGGCCAAGTGGATGTGCACCAATATTGGCAATGTTCTTCTGCACTATGGGAAAAATATTTGGATTGAAGAAAAAAAAAGAAAAAAGAAAAAAAATGGTAATCAAATATAAACTCTTTTGGGGCAAGTACCGCAAAGAACTGTAATGTGTGCAAATTGGTTTAGAAAAATCAACATGAAATAGGGTTCAGAAATATACGATGTATTATATGAAAATTATCGTATTTTAGAGATCTATTTATTTGGGTAAAATTTCTTTATTTTCTTTGTGTTAATTTATATTTCATCAGTTCCATGTTTGCACGTAAAAAACCACTTACTTGTTGAGTTTTATTTTTCTTTTAATAAATTGAATTTAAGCGGTGACTTTGACTTTTCTGTTACAAAATAAAATTCACTTTGTAAGTTTTATTTACCGTTTAAAAATATTAGCTATTTCTTTAAATTCTACTTAACACTCACTGACTACCTACATCAGTCGCAGTGAAAATGCAATGAACAAAATGAAGCAAGTATGATAATTGATACCATCATATTCGTGAAAGTATTTGATTTAAACTGTTCTATATGATATCAGTGTTTAATGTTGGCAATAATAATAAAAAGTTTAAAAAATCCAACTTTTTTTTAATGCACCACATTTTTATACGAACATTGAATGGAGCCTCTTGATAAGTTTTGATTTTAAAATTTTAATTATGGAAATTGTACACAATTCATGAGATTTAAAACTAAATAAATAGCGCGTTATCAGTACTACGAATGGAATAAACTAGGAACTCTACAATTAAAAATTTTTTGCTCTTTGTATAATTTTGAAATTGTGAAAAGGAATTATCTCATAGGGTTGTATTTATGAACAAATATAAAATTTCCAGAATTAAAAACCTTTTTCAGGCCGAACCGAACTTCGACTTATTTCGGCCAAAGCAGAACCGAAGCCGAACCGAACACTTTCAGGGTCTAAAATAATGAAAAATGACTAATGTAATGATGTTCGGCCAAAGTTCGGCTTTTATTGGCCAAAGACGAACCGAAACTGAACGAAAATCTATTGGCCGAAGCCGAGCCGGGGTTCGGTCGTTCTATACTTTACAGTATCCAAAATTGTCCAACAAAACTGCATAAGGTATTAATTTCGAGTACTACATTTTATGACTCTCTATTTGACAGTGCAACAAGTTTCCATGTATTTGATGCAACCAAAAGTTAATGATTTTTAGCATATCCGATCAAATAATATTTATTTTCTATTGTTTTCTATTATCCTGGAAAGATATGGTGTCTCATAGTTTTTGGAGTTGAGAAATTTATTTTCGCTTTTTTCCTTTAAACCTTACGCTAGGTGGCGCTGGCATAATATTTATTTTTACTAACTAAATAAATATTGCTTATTCTCATAACCGTCAACTTTGATACGTATACAAGAGAAGATATCCTTTCGGAATTTTGTTATGCGAGGTGTAAACTTTCATTTACTTTTGGTTTTATCAAACCTGGCTACATGAACCTCTATTTTACATTACAGAGTTATTATAAATAATTAAAAAGTAAGGAACAATTTCAAAAAAAGCTAATTTTCTGATTAAGTACTCTTGATATTTTATGTGATTTTAAATAAAATGCGTCGTCTGTAACCCGTTTTTCGTTCTCTTTAAATTTCAATTAAACCTCCAACAAATGGGTCCAAATTAGAGCGGCAGTTAAGATGCAACATCAAACATGTGCGCATGCGCTGTAGCAAGACTCGTTAGCCAAACGCCAACGAACTGTCAGCAGTGTGTTTGACAGATGCTTAGTTGACTTTAACTAAATTACTTTGAGCAAACATTTGTTTTTTGTTTTTTGTTTTTTCGTTTGGCATTCCAGCAACCGTTGCGCGTGCGCTTGCACTCGACAAGCTGAAAGCAGGAATTTAGAGTTTCGAGCGCTTTTGGTGTTTCACAGGTTGGTAATTGCAATGGAGGCCAGTTTCAATTAGGTAATTTGGGTCCTCTTGTGCTTCCGCTTCAAATATGTAAGTACTAACTGTGGGACGTAAATATTTACTTGAGGCAAACAAAAGGTGCTGAGAAGATGCAGTGATGTGATATGAAGGTTGACAAGACGATAGGTTGGCTGCGAGCCAGCCACCGTGTGACGTGTGGCTACAACGCTGATGGTGTTTGATGTTGCCAACGACAAATCGACCACAACGATAACAGCTTGTAGGGCTGTGTGTCGCATAAGTATAAATAATTTGTAGTAAGAATTCTTTTTTCATTTTTTTTTCAACTAAATACTGCGATCGATCGTGTGTTATGTAACCAAGCGAATGCCCGCTATAACGGCTCCCAGCGGTAGGCAAACTAATATACAACATTATCGCACATATCACTTGTTAAAAGTATTACCCTTTTATTTACATTTTTCTTTTGATAATTTTTTCATCTTAAAAAAAACACAATGCACTTTTGATGAATAGCGAAAATTGACCAAATAGCCCACATATTTTGGTCATCAACAGGAGCACGAACAGAGACAGCGGCACTGTCATTTCTTTTCTTTTTTCTTGATCACTTAATACACATATATTATGTATAGTACCTACACACGCACACTTACGATTATTCGCACTCACACACACATAAAAGTATTGAGTAGACATGGCTTTGCATGTTCACAAAGTGATATGGGTGTGTAGCCGCTTCAAGTCATTTTCATATCATTTTGCTGTAATTGATCCTTTGTGATCTCCTGTGATTTGATGCAACTCTCCGTCTCTGCCGTATATTGCCGCCTGCTCCATCAGCCATATTTATTTGTTTTCCATGCATCCCCATATCACTTACCCATCATCCTCGCTCAGGCTCTTGCCGTTTGCCTTAGCGCCTTATGTCTACACTCTTGTTGGCTTTTTGCCTCCTTGGCAGTTTGTCAGTCTACCTTTTCTTGTTCTTCATCGTTATTTGATGATGCTTTTGTCTGTTGCGCTTGGTTCTTTTTGTCGCCTTTCTTTCTTATCCGCCTGCAAGCCCCCAACAGCTATCATTGAGGCAGTCTTCATTTACAGCAGGGCTCAGTGTCCTCGGCAGTTGCGTTGATTTGTATTTGGTTTCTTCTTCTTTGGGATACTCGTAGTTTTGTTGAAGACTTAGGTTGCTTTTAACTTCATTATGCTGGTACTCGTAGAAGTGAAGCACGCGTCGGCACACAGTGTTCTGAGAATAGCAAAACAATAGCACAAAATGATAACGATCGGAGGTTGAAAGATTTTCATCATAATTTATACTTAAAACATATCTTTATCCTACGTGAATTACTTTACTTATCTCAAAACTGAAAAGATTTTTCTATCAAAGAAAGATTAATTCTATAAAAAATTTAGGTGGAACTGGAGAGTACTTCGTCCTTACTTGGAATTCAGAGCCACGACAAATGGACTTTGTAATCCTTTAATTCCTCAGCGATAGCCAGTTTCCTATCAAACCCTCAGAACAGTTCAAACCGTACAGATGGAAACTCCATCACAGACGAACTGGAAAGTCAGCGCACAATCAGCTCTGCTAATCAATATTATAGTTTTTATGAACTTAACATCCGTGTGGATGTTTTGGTCGATCTGCTGGGTATGCAGTTACAGTCGAGCGACTTTACTCAATCCAAATTCTTACTTCCACGTTCGTGCACTTTGGGCAACGTGAGCAACCAATGTGCGAGATGCGGTAATCAACTCGTTTGGAGCCTTAGCTCACGGCTAAAGGAGAGAGGACTTTAGTCGGGCCATCTCCGATATACTCGGTTTATGGGCTCACTAAAGTCGTCAGCGTCAGGAGCAGTGCGGCTGAAAACAGGCGTCAGACTTGGAAGAAGTGGCTTCTTTTATAATTGTGTCCATAAAATCAAAAAATGTCACTACCTGGTTGAGTTTGGGACCCGCCACGTAAAAAACCAAGGCCAATGAATATCCGAATCCTTTATGAGAAAGTAAGAGAGCTGTCATCACCGCCATCCAAGAAATGAAATGGGTGGGGCAAAGTAAGAAAGCCATTAGGCTTTGGACTTGGGGTGGGAGAGAGACTTCGTTCCCAAGTACTGTAGTTCACTTCGATGGACGAGCGTCTCACCACGATTCGCATCAAAGCGGGATTCTTCAACATCTCGCTGATTTGCGCCCACATCCCAAAGAGAAGAAGGACGCTGTGATCAAGGATCACCTCTATGAGGACTTAGAAAGCATCTACCTTAATTCCAGGGTAGATAAAAAAGGGATTTTTGGTCAAACTGCCGAAAAATTCAGTTTATGACGAATCTTTTCGAAACATGGTAGTCTGTAGCATCAGGTTTCAGCATATTAAAATTCATCTAGCTCCAGATCGAAAAACGCGAAACAAAATCGATCATATTGCGTTAGACTGAACAACTGATACGATAAGAATACCGCTCCATTACGGCGAAGGGCTTAAGATGCTAAATTGCCAAATGCCAAATTCCTGTAAGAAGGAAAACGTGACCTCGTGACTGATGCCCAAAACACAGATAATTGTGGAGTGAATATTTCTCCACTTTCCTAAATTGTGTGAGCAAAAGCGTCGGTGAAATAGATGAAGCTCCCGAACCCCAACATCCCGTTGTCACAACCTCGATGAAGTTCGAATAGCAATAACGCAGTGCTGTTTGATCTTTTATTTGTTTTATTTTGAGCTCGCTGTGCTCGGCCCACAGTAAATTCTTTCCAGCGCTTCTGTGAATATTTGATTTCTCTGTGAGATGGTGTACTGAGCTTTTATTTGTTTACCCACATTAGTATTGTCTTTCGTTGTCTCAACAATAAGAACAAACGAAATAAAATCTAAAGCCTGCATGTGGCGACAAAGTAGTTCCTACAATTCTGTGGCCGACAGCAATGCCTCATCTACAGCTGTGATAATAATGTCTGTGATCAAATTGAAAACAATCATAACTTTCGGTGATGATGATGATAACTAAGACCATGCTGCAGAGTAAAGCACATAATGATGAAGAAATTCAATTTAAAAGGCCAAAGCAAACGGCATATTCATGATGGTGATGACAGTGGTGGCGACGATTGGATTGGAGATTCTGCGTCAATTTGTCTTTGCATTTTTCTTATTCATACCTTGCCGAATGGCAGTACTTATGTTTGCATAGTGCGCCGGTTGTTGTGGGCAAACAATAACGGCAAGCAGGACATTAAGTCCACGCATATATTACGCCCATTGTAATATCGTTTAAAATGTACTGCAAATTGTGGCCGCTAAGTGACTGCAGGCATTTACGTAATGCTACTACACATCACAGGTGGTTTAATTAGTTAGCTGGCTCGTTTGTGTTGCTTGGGTTGAAGGTTTAGTAGTGGGGACGTTGGTTGATTGGTTTGGTGCTACTTTGTTATTAGCACAACGAACGGTATTGGGTGCTATCGTTTTCAGCCTTTAGCTATACAAGTAGGAAGTTGTGTTTTTTCTCCGAAAGGACATTCATCGCGGCATATTATTGAACGTAGTTTGGCGCATGCGCTGCGACCAAAGCCAGAAGCCGTCATATTTTATGCTGGCAGCTGTTCGATTAAAGTGTATGCTTTTGACCAGTAGTAGTAGGGCACAAGCTGTGTTCTTAGCTATTTATAGCGATTTAACAATTTAGTAGTTTGGATAATCCTACTTCATTGGTGGCATTCGAGATTCATATGCAATGAGTATTAATTTCACTTGGCTGCAATCCAAGGAATGTAGCAGGAATTATAATCCATTTATAGCTTCTAATTACTGACCACCTAAATGGATAATTTCTTACTGATACTAAACTATGTAAATGCTAATCGCTCCATTTAAGATCTTCCCCTGCAATTGCGGGTGATTGGGTTATACAAATTTAAAAAAGTTGCATAAAAACTGCGCGAAGGAAATCCATTCAGATTTTTGTGGAAGCCTAAAGTAAATATTTATTTCTTTTTGATTTTTTGTGTTTTTTTACAGGATGAAAAGTGGATGTGTAATGGAACGATTTTTCGGCATTCCGTGTCAAGTTTGGTTTTGGGAAAAAGTCGTTCTCGACTCCAATGAATTTAAAAACAACGCGCCGTAGTCACAATAAAGTTGAAGTCGATTCTAAAGTTAGTAGCAGTTTTTTGGTATTGCCTTCAATGATATATCATCCAAAAATAGCTGCAACTAACTTAAGGGTCAACTTTATCTCGACTTTGTTTAAAGAACATTATTTTTCATTGCACACAGCTTATTAGGTTTGGTCTAAATTGAATCATAAGTAAGCATTTTCAAAAAAAACTCAATTGGAATGGACAGAATGGATTTTTATACAAATTTTTTTTTGCAAATATAATAAACGTATATTGATTTATAATCGCCCCAGCAGCACATGTTTTTAATGCCATTACGTATTTTCTATTCCACCACCACCTAGCGGATACATCCTTTGTAAAAGTACTTCTTGTGCCACCCGCATTAGGTTTACTAAATAACTCGCATCCAGCGTCACTTTGCGCAACTATTTTTTTTACAAAAGTACTTCTTTTACACCCACTTTGCACTGTTCTTTTGTCATCAATGTCGGACCATAAATACGGACTTTCTGAAATATAAAAATATTTCTCGTCGCTTTCTCATTCTAATTTTATCCAAATCGGATTATAATGTCAGATATTTTTAATATCTCGACTTATGCGCCACCTATCTCATTTAAATATATTGCTCAAGTTCATCGGGTTTTTTGAGCCAAATTGTAATAAAGAAAATGGCTATTTTTTTTATATTGAATGAGAGTTTTTTTAATAACTCGACTTTAGCGCCACCTAGCGGGCCAAAAGTACTTCTCATCGCATCAGTAGCATACATTCTTAATTTCATCAAAATCGGATTAAAAATACGTTTTTCCTAAATATTTCGACTTATGCCCCACCTAGCGGATTAAAGTATACCCTATGTCCGTGCCACGTGCCTAGGGATTATGCAGCCGAAATTTGGTTGAAATCCGTGAATTGGTTTGTCACAAAGAAAACGATTACTTGTTTTTCATTATGCTTTAATGGATTCGCGATTTGGTCTCACAATAAATACTCCTAGTAAAATTTTACGAAAAATAATTTTCTTTTTTTTTAATCATCAAACATTTTTCCAAAGTTGGGGTTTTTGAGGGGTTTCACTTTTGGGTGGGACTTACTGGTTAAAATGTTCTATGCAAATATTTCGCGTACCATTTTATTTAGTCCCAACCTTTCATTGTTGGCATGTATTTTAATAATTTTTTCACTTTTTTGAAAATCATTCAGGCCTGGACAACAAAAATTTAGTAGTCCAAGCTGGTTAGAGTTGGCATAAAATTGTAAATAAATATGGTTGTTCTAGATGGATTTTGCTCGAAATAATTTTTTTCAAGTTCTGGGTACGGTACCTGATGACAGCATTTTAGGGCTCTTGCCATTGTTTTTATTCATTAATGACTTTTCTTCTTGCATTTGCTTGTCAACACAATTTCCAATCGTAAATGAGAAAGTGTCAAAATTAAAATGCTAAAACGTCAATTGAAAATAAGAATAGTCTATTGTAATTCATAAAGCGACAATTGGAAACAATATTAGTAATTTTAAATGGTCCAATGAATATGAGAATAGGCAATTGTAAATGAGAAAACGTCAAATTTAAATGCGAAGGTGTCATATGAAATTAAATACTCATTTTCATATAGGAAAGTAGCGACTTTTGTAATTAGAAAAATTCGTAGGTTGTAGCAAAGGCCTCTATTACAGAAGGGAAATGGGCACAAGTATTTCAACAGGTATCACCGTTTAATGCACATACAAAATTTTATTGTAATTATTACTTTAAAAAATATGTAATAAAAATAAGCTTCTCATTTCCGTTTGACGCATTCTCAATTTAATTTGACGCTTTCTCATTTCCATCTGCCTATCCTCATTTTCAATTGACACTTTCTCATTTACATTTGACGGTTTCTCTTTTAAAATTTCCTATTTTTATTTTCAATTGACGCTTTCTCCTTTAGCACTGACTATTCGCAGTTTTAATTGACGCTTTCGCATTTACAATTAGAAATGGGGTAGATTTCTTATTTATGTCAATAATAATTGGAACTTATTTCATCAATTTTTTAATTGGAGTGCTAGGAATTAGCTATTTTTCAGAATTAAAATATGTAGCCAATTAAAGTATTCTAAGATGCTGAAACTTTTGGGCACATGCTATTTCAGAGACAAAATATTTCTCACTGAGGTTAAATAAATTAAAGACTTTGCAGATATTTTGATTTCAAGTTCAGTTACTTGTATTTATAAGGCATCCCCATTCGCATTTCCGAGATTGATATACTTATTTATATAACTTTGTATTCTGCTAGAAAATCTCCCTCGGTTTGCGCTGTGTGCTTGCTCTCTTAACTTTTCTGACCCGAATTACTCCTACGATTATCGCTGGCGATTAAAAAGTTTGTTATCATTATCGCTTATTTTAGACCTTATCTCCGGCGATATTGATTGCCCTTTTCATCTGGAGCGATTAAGTTTTAATGTTTAATACAGTAATTTCTATAATTTTGATGTATAATATTTCATGTTAGCGGAAATAGTCTATACTTGTAATGCTTCAATCAATATCTAAAACTCTGAGCTTAACTTTTTGAGTAGGAATTAATTCATTTCTGTAATGAACTTAATTTAGTACATTTTTTAAGTCTAGTAAATAAATAATTAAATAAATATTATAAGCCTAAGCCCCAAGGCAAATGCCCTTTGTAGGAATTTGGTATGGTGTATAAAACTATGAAATCTCCAGACTCTGGTAGAAAAATAAACTAATATTTTCTATGTAGCAAAATTAAAAATATTTCATTTTTTGTGCTCTCCTACTACAATAAAATAAATAAGATATTTAAAAATTTTGTTCGGCAATGCCGTGACCAGGATTCGAACCTGGGTTACTACGGCCACAACGTAGGGTCCTAACCACTAGACGATCACGGCTATTGAAAGCTTGCTAACGAGTTGCATTTTTTGCTCATAAAAGTCAAGTAAAATTTGTATGTAGATGTAGACCTGAATATGCACTTTTGGGTATTTATTTTACACATCATAATTACCACATAGGTAGGTATGTAGGTATGTGAGTGTATTTACTGGGAATGAACAGAAATGCTGGTAATTAGTCAGCAAAAGTTGTCGAAAATAAGCTCAACTAAAAACTAATCTAAAAATTGGACCAACAATGCAGACAGAAAACAAAGAGCAAAACTAGACGATAGAAAGGCAAACTAAAATAAAAGTTAGCAGAGTTGTTCAAATGCGATCTTTGCTGAAGGCCGATCGTAGCAGAATAACGTACAATGTCCAGGTAATCGTATTTATGGTATGTAATTCCATAAGTAAAATTTCGAACGCAATTTGCTGACTTCAAATCTGAATTAGCGATAATTAGCGATAATTAGCGGAAAATTTTAAATCCAAGAGAAACGATTACTTTTTTATCGAAAAAATAAAAGTCACAAAATATTGAACAAATTTTGATTGAAAAAAAAATAATAATAAAAAATAACAATCCAATTTGATCGAAAAAATAAAAATTACCAAAGAACGACTAAATCATGATTTTTTTTTAATTATAACCGTAACTGTCCCTGGGTCTTTATTTTATCCATTTATTATGATCTAAAAATGTTAAATGCGAGAATAAGGATTCTATTTTTTTATCGAAAATATAAAAGTCACAAAATATCGGACACATTTGATTGGAAAATTAAAGAATAACGAGTAGCAGGCCAGTTTTAGATTTCGATTCGGTTTCTGACTTGTTTTGGCGGTGGTGTTCTTGACTACGAATGAATTTGAATATATGTCGAATCGTTTTCGAATCATTTTCATTCCGATTCGATATTCAGTTTGAGCAATTGTTGTCAATTATTTATGTTTTTTGCAAAATTTAGCAATGTTGTTTTGAATGTGCTGGGACAACAAGCTCGTTCAAAACAACAAATATCATTTGCTGAAATTACGCGTGGGCATATCACGAAGGTTGGACTCCAAGCAAATTCGCCCCATAAATAAATTTGTATTATAAAACCTTATTAATTTCCTTAGTATTGTTTTGAATTAATTAATGAAGTTTGTATACATATAGAATCAGCATAATCTCTTTTGCACTATCGTAGGGAGTGGCAAAAGTCGCAGATTCTGTACAAAAATTTTAATTCAAATAAAATTTTTGCGCAAAACGCATTAACTTAACAGCACGAATGTATTTTTATAAGTTCGAACGAATATAGTTAAAACGATTAATAAATGCTAGCAACTTGATAGTTTAAGTTCGAATATTATTTGTAAAGCCTGGCAGAATTAAACTATTCGATGAGTTTTACGCATGCGCTGAAGTGGAGTTTTATCTAAGTAGTTTTTAGATAGAAATTTTATAATACAGATTTATCAAACAGTACAGATTAGAGCAATAAAGACTTCTTCTCAATACTATGAACTTTGAAAATATAAAATCTTAGGGTTTAATTTGAAAATTGCTTTTCATTCCGACTAGTTAAAGGAGAAGTTTTGCCGGAGTCGAAACCAAGAAGACCAATTCATTTCGATTTTGAAAAATTTTATCCGAATAGAAATGCAGACCTCTAAATCATTAATTTTTTTTTAATAAATTTTATAGCCCTGAGTAAGTGTTTAAACTAAAGTACATATATACTCCAAAACCTTCCGAAAATGAAGATTAAAAAGTTAGAAATTGCAATTACATTTTTTAAATCTTTTTTATTTTTTATAGATTATAATGACCTCGCTTAAAATGGGCACTCGGTTATCATGGACCATATTGTAAGTGCCAGTTCAAATATATGAAAAAAGTCGGTTATAATAGACTCCGCTTATAAGGAACCAAAAATCGTTATTTTGACCATTATAACCGGAACTGTACTAAACTAAAAATGTAAATCCATTCACATTTTTGAGTTGGCATCAAAGCAACCAGCTTCTAAGCAGAGAATGTCTATAATAAATAAAGTTCGACACTGACCCAAATTCTATCAAAGTAGACACCGAGCTTCAGCGGTATACCATAAATGCCAGTTCATTCATGTGTTTCTATTAAGTGAGCAGTTCATTTATGCTTTTTCTATCGAGTTTGTTATATTTGCATTGAAAAAATGTAGGAAATATCTAAGTAACGGGCATTTACAATACCCGAAATGCAATCATAATTGAAATTAGAGGAGAAACTTATAAATCAATCATTTATATGAAAAAGAAACTAAAAAAGTTAGCTGCGGATGAACCGCGATAAAATTAAAAATGTTTGGAAATTCAATAATAAGAGAAAGAAAATGCGATGCATAATTTTTCAAATTGTTAAAACAGAAAAGAGAAATTGAAGTGTAGCGTCTATTTCTAAGCCAATATGAGTAATAAAAGAAATATGAAAATCAATTGATTATCAAAGCGCGCGAAAAGATGAGAGTTAGCGAACTTTCAGCTTCGCTTCGGCGTCGGCGTTGGTTATGCGGGACACTTCGTATAATTGTATGTATTAAACTTAGTTGTCAAAGCGAAACTGTCACGTAAAGCGAAGCTTATGGAACGAATAACTGCCATGATAAGGCGAATTCATATAAGGCGAAGCAGATCCAGCAGCTGATTGAATTCGCTTGGTAAACGTAATGTCAAAATTATGTGTTTGTTGTAAATCATAAAGTCATTGTATGTATAATTTTTTAGTGTACATTTTTGTTTTTGTACGTATAACACCACCTGATGTGAATTCGCCTTGTGCCATGATCTGTGCTATTGCATCAGGAAGAGTGAAACGAAATATATTGATTATTGGTAAGGGTTTTAGCAAATAAAAATGGAGTAAATTCCGAACTTTTTGTGCCACCGTTTTTTACTATGAAAATATGGAACCCCTAGATGCTTTAAAAATGTTAAATCATTGCCGATGGATTATTGGGCCAATAACAAATCCTGGATAACTTCCCAGACCTTAACTGATTAATTGTAGAAGGGGACAGCGATCCTATTAAAATAGAAACTAAAATATTGTTATTATTTGATAATTGTTCCTCATCCATAAATTCAACTTCAACTTCCGCCTAATACTACATCAGTTATTCAGCCTAAGAACCAAGGAGTCATTTGGAGCCTGTAAAAGGCTTATCTATCGAAAACAGATTTTAATGAAAACTATGGACATTCCAGAAGAGAACACACTGGCAGTGGCTATGCATTTTGTAAATGCTCCCAATACATTAAGTTTTGCGTGGGAAAGTGTTTCACAGAAATCGTGAGAAACAGAAGATATTAACTTGATTGAACATTTACTGCAGGAGTTGCATGAAGATAACGCAGAGATGCAGATTTAGAACATCCTGAAGCTGTATTAAAAATTGGAAACATCGTGAGTTCTTTTAACAGATTAGTCCAATATTTTCGGAAGAAAAAAGGCAGCTCACGCACCCGGTTTACTTAAGAAAGTCAAAGTAATTTTACAAAAGGATTATCTTAGTAAGGCAAATATCAAAACGAGACTCACTGTTTTTTTTTGCAAATTTTTAATTTGACATTGTATGTAAATTTTTGAAATAAATTTCATTAATTTGTGTTCCTAAATTAAGTTCCATACCTCATGAAGAATGAGACAAAATGAACTTATTTTTTTGTATATGTTAAATTTATATTCGGATAAGATGAACAGTTTAGGTCGGCCCCCTGAAGTCCATTATAACCGGATTAGGTTGTATATGGTTTTTGTCATATAATTTCTATATTCTCATTAAAAATAATTAAAACTAAATAAGGAAAGACAAAATTGCCAAAACTTGCCAATACATTTTTCTTTCAATTTTTATGAATACGGGTACTTGTACATATAGTATGTATGTATGCACATATGTGGTGGAACTTTTTAATTGCTCAAATCAGATTGAACTGCTTTAAAGTGGTATACTGAGTTAACTAGTTCCGATTCTCACTTTCATATCCTTGTCATTTTAGCGCTTTAAAAGTCTTCATTAAGTAGTTTATTATGAGTTTACTTTTGTAGTAATTAAAAATGATATTAAAAATAAGAACTCTGCATTTTAGTCATAATTTTTTATTTTTTTTTCAATTCTATTTGCGCTCGCAGGCATCTTAATAGCATTCATGCCATTCGTAAACAAATTTATGATATACTCATTTGTACCATTCTTTCTTTCAGCAGACCTGATTTCACATTGGCAAACGGCTGATTGGAATTCATTGCATCATGCCACGTAGGCGTGCGACAATTTAAATGCGAGCAACGATGTTTTCGCACCCAAACAAATCGATTAATCGCGTCGGTGCAGGCGATAAGCAGCGTTGTTGCATTCAACAGTGAACTAATTATTTCAACGGAAAATGGCAACGTGCCATGGACAAAATGTAATACACAGTCGTATGTGTGATATTATTGTAAGCATTGCAGACATCCTTAATCGCCAGCAACACGCATACGACGGCGGGGAGGAGGTGCTAGGGGGGCAGTGGAGTCTTGGCAATGCAGTGCAATTGAGAGCTCCTCAAACGCAGTGACTTCGATGCCAATTCGACTTAAATGCGTACAAAGTCGGGCTGTACTAGTTTGTGTTTTATTTTTTATTTTTATTTAATTTTTATATTTTTTTTGCTGTTTTTGCTGCAGACGGGTACCCGCTTAATTGTAGTTAAACACGAACATTTTAATTTGCCACAAAATGTTGCAAACGCATTGACGCGACGCACAAGCTTACACAAACAAGCGCATGCAATTCAGCGAAAACGTTAAGAAATCTTTAAAAACAACAACAACAAAAAAAAAACGAAAAAACGGAAAAACAAAAAAGGTATGAAATGGAAAAATCAAGTGCCACAAATCGCGCAAACGAACATAAAAGTCACTGCTTAGTGTGGCAAGTTTGTATAGGCAAGTTGCGTGGAGGAGATCAATGAAATTGGCGCGGTACAATTAAAATGTATATGACTGCTATTCCAATCAAAAAACAAACAAACAAAAAAAAAACACAAGAAATTTGTGGCGTGGTCAGTGCTGCCAGCGATGCTGCTGCGACGTCGTTTGCACGTTGTGGAAAAGGCGAAAGAGTTCAATACCTACGTGTAAAATTGGACAGCGAAAAATGTATCAAATGAGCGACGAGGTACATAGGGCAAAAATCATGAAAAACAAGCAAAAAAAGTTACACTAGTGACACTCACACCCGCCATTGAACAGTCAACAGTCAGCTAGGTATTATAAATTAACTTTTCGCGAATGTGCCAAATGCCAGAAAAAAATGCACCAAATTAACAATAAGGTATACATATTTTTTATAAATTTTAAATCATCAGAAATTTCCACTATATTTGTAATTAGTTAATAAATAAATATTTAAAAAAAATAGATGCTTATTTTGGAATAGCAAAAGATGATCCATCTAACAGTTTCTGGGAAATTTTCCTGTGGAAGCTCGAAGTTCCTTCCAGTGGGTGTCCCAAATAATTTATATACTCATAAGATATTTACATACCTATGGGAATTTTAGAAGGTTGGCTTCTATTATTTCCACAAATACCTCTTTCATTTGTTAATTGTAATTAGATATGGAGCGATACAAAATTTTTTACCCCCACCCTGTTTACCGTTTAATCTATCATTAAACTCACTATGCCGTTTTTCAATCTACTCTAAACGTAATTTAATCTAAATTTAAACCGCCAATATGGCGCGATTAAACTGAGTTTAACTAACCTGCTCGCGAGGCCGACCATAATCGTATATTTCACACAACCACGATCGGCAATTCACGCGTGCACGAAAGCGACGTTTGACAGCAACACTCGCGTGCACGAAAGCGACGTTTGACAGCAACACTCGTTCTCTGTTTGATTTCAATGAAACGGACAATTCGACAGTGGCAACGCTTCTCGCAACCTATACAGGCATTTATTATGCCAGGCACTGATATAAATAAAGAAAAAAAAAACAGTGGTGCCCTACAAAATAGCCAAATTTAAGCCGGCCTTAAACTCTCACTGAAAAACAGCTCTGTAGTTTAACTAAATTTAAATTTAAAGCATTAATCTGAATTTAAACTGAATTTAAGTAACTGGAGTTTAATCTGAGTTTAAACGTGGACTGAAAGGCTGGCCCTAGTTATCTAAACTTAGCCTGAAAATAAACTTGGAAATTCGAATGTGAAAGAAGTATAGAGAAAAACACGTCCGCAAATTTGTCTTCATGATATGAGAAATAGGAAATTGGAGTAAATTTCCTGGAAGTTTTTTTTCATAATCCGAGTTTAGGTTAGGTTGGAACGGCTGCAGGTAGAGACACCACCTGCACTTAGGGCAATAATAGGCTCATTGTGTTGCCATATGTAAACTGCGTACTGCCGCTCTCACGGGAGCGAAACATTTTGCTAACCTAATAAACTTTGAAACTTCTCTTAATTTGATTTCTTCTATTTTTGCAAGATCTTGCGGAAATGATTTTCCGAGCGTCCCTGCTGCTAAGTGCAGGGTAGTGACAGATGAGGTACTCTACAATCTCCTCTTCTTCTATTCAAAGCATGTCCTCCGATTAGACGGTAACCTCTAAGGATTCTTGGGATTATAGAAACTTCGTTCCATTCGAACCTCAGAATTGCGGATGTGCGTCTTTAGCCATAAGAGGGCCACGTCAGCCTAGCTGTTTCATACGTGGGAAGGTATATCCAGCGTTCCTTTTCCTAGCATGTAATTTAAGTGTGACCATTGATATACCTAGTCTGTCCTTCACCGGAGGGATGAGGGCGGTCGGACCAGTCCTTGTCGATTCGTCGGCTTTGCAGTTACCCTTAAAATCTTGGTGTTCAGGCACCCATATGAGTCGTATTCTATAATGCTGGGCCATCCCGTTTGAAGATCTGCGGCATTCAGTTAAATGTTTTTAGTTCCAACTCTGGGGGAAAGCTCCTTCTCCGACATTTCCTTTGAGTTTGGAGCCATCAGTGTAAATATTTATGGCATAGCGTGTGCTTTGGGTCCTCGTGTTACATTCTTGGCGTGTTGGTATCGTAATTTTATAGCTCCTAGTGAAAGTATTTGATGGTATGAAATAGCCTGTGCTAGTAGGTATAGGGAGGGATGCCATTGCCCCTAAAATTTTTGAGTGCTCAGTTGATTGCTTTTTTTCTTTTTTTTGATCAGTTTTTCGACACATTTTTTGTCGTTTCGTCTTTGGATTTTTTGCAGTCATAAATACGAAGTGGGAAGGTTCTAATGTATGTAGTAAAATAAAGTTGTAAGACTTTCTCATCCAATTCCGTTTATGTTTGTCGAAAGTTGATAAATCATGTGATCAGACATATTCCGAAATTCGAAATATTTAAAATCTACTCTATTTCGAAAATATTTTCTTTTCGATTTTCAGCACATGATCGAATAACTAAAGGAAAAACTAAATATAAATACATTATATGGAAATTGCACCAAAAAAGTCGATGTGATGTCAAAGTACTTTTCGTCTGCAAATTGAAGCAAACACGCAAAATTGTGGCAACTTTGTCATCACTGCCCCAGTAAGTGTAGAATTGATAATCACCTTAACATTGGCGACGATTGAGTTCGCAGCCGTGCTGTAACTGGGTGACGGACGAATCGAGACAACACAAACATCGTTCAACCAACTGCAACCGATCGACCAACCAAGCGACTGTTTGAAGTTAGAGTTTGCGTGTCAGCGACGCATTCATCAATTGTATTCGCATTTGTTTGCTGACAATAAATTGCACTAACGCAAATGCCTACCTTGCAATAGCCAATACACATGCGCGTTGATTTTTCGGTCCATGCGCTTTGGGCATCGCACACACGGAAGCTCATCGGACACAGCAGTAGCTCTCAAATTAAAATTCCACAAGCTGGCAGGGTGCGTAATTAAAAGCTCAAAATGCTAACAAATAATAAATGAATGAAATGAATAAGTGCGTGTCGGTTGAGCTCCTTGTTTGTGGTGGCACGTTACAGATTTTGACAGAAACCCGTAAAACGGGGATGCTGTTAGAGATTTGCGTATGAACTTGGCCAATTGATTTGAACATTGTAATTTTTATACCCGAGCACAGTAGTGTACGCGTTATTTTAACTTTTTTATATGTGTAATGGTGATTTGCGAAAATCCAAAAAGTGCTCAAATTTGTTACACAAAATTGGGGAAGAGAAACGAGTACTTGGATAAATATTTTTTTTTATATTTCCGAAACTTCCGAACTAAAATTAAAGAAATAGAGCACTATTATGAAAATGATTGATATCAAATGAAAGCCACACCCACCTCCCATATAACGGTGATTAAAAAATTAAAATATTATATATTTTTGTAATGAAGGAAATTTTCGCAAATTTAATAAATGTACAGGATTGGGTTGATACAGGAAATACATGAAATTCATGGGGATTGAGTGGGGCAAGTAAATATACAGTATTATCCGCTTAATTTTTCCTTTAAAAACTTTTCCAATTTTATGTTCAATTAACCGTGGAATAAATTACATGGAAAAGATTAAAAGTGTCTTTTTCGATAACACTTAATTCAAACCAATTATGCGGAGAAAACAACTAACCGGGGGTCAATTAAGCGGAATATACTGTATCTCCGAAGCTACCTTATCGATCCCTATCAAATATGGTCCACATTTTGCATTTTAACTCTATAAGCATAATTTCAAAATGATAGAAATCAAACGAAAGCCACTCCCTCCTCTCATATAGCAGTTATTAAAACAATATCAAAATATTCGTTATTTCATTTAATCATTTTGCAAATTTGGTGAAATATATTGGGAAGAATTTAATTAGAGGGAGAAAACCATATAAATTAAGTTTAACAAAAAATTGGCATAGTATGCTATAATATCTTTTTATTTAAATTTAAATTTTCAAAAGGAAGCATATTATAAAATCCGTATTTATTACAGAAATTCTGCTTATTTTATATAAAAAAGCGCACCCGGTAATTCAAAAACCGATTTCCCGGGAACTTAAATTCTTCTTTAGTTGTTTTAATTAGTTTTAAATACCCAAGGTGGAAACAGAGGTGAATAAATTTTGGAACCTTTGTTTTTTTCAACGGGAACTTTATATTTTATTTATAAATAGTAATGATAAAAATAAAATCTAAAAACACGATTAAATGACAGATTCATTAGGCTCCTCATTTGAACGAATTCGGATGACAGCTGCACCATTTAGATTTCATCAAAATTGTTCAATAGTTTAAAAATAAAATCCCAATTATATTTGCAAATGAAACCGAATCATGATGAAAATAATAAAATAAACGATAATTATAATGATAATGATAATGATAATGATAATGATAATGATAATGATAATGGTAATGATAATGATAATGATAATGAGAATGAGAATGATAATGATAATGATAATGATAATGATAATGATAATGATAATGAGAATGATAATGATAATGATAATGATAATGAGAATGAGAATGATAATGATAATGATAATGATAATGATAATGATAATGAGAATGAGAATGATAATGATAATGGTAATAATAATGATAATGATAATGATAATGATAATGATAATGATAATGATAATGATAAGGATAATGATAATGATAATGATAATGATAATGATAATGATAATGATAATGATAAGGATAATGATAATGATAATGATAATGATAATGATAATGATAATGATAATGATAATGATAATGATAATGAGAATGAGAATGATAATGATAATGATAATGATAATGATAATGATAATGATAATGATAATGATAATGATAAGGATAATGATAATGATAATGATAATGCAAACATTTCGAGTGCATTAAGATTTACGTGAGTTGCACCAATTTGGAAATACCCCCAAAATTTGGACTTACTATAAAAAAAAATATATTTTTTGAATATTAAAAAAAAAAAATCACACGATATGATGAAACAGTTTAAGCTTACATAAATTTATTCAAAAGTTGGTTCAACCTTACTAAAATAATGATATTTGCAAATAAAATTGGGACGTAAATTTGCAAACGAGTAAAAAGCGCTTGAAAATGTTTGATGCCTTATAAGTCTAAAGCGGTAAAAGTTTTATTCAAGTTTTTTAAACTATTTTTAAATTTTTTAATCCTGACCTTTCAATCTTAAAATGCTTTATCATCTTAGGTAGTTTTTTCCATACTTTTAAACTATTTTTATTAATAATTAATCTCCATTTTTGGAGTTATTTTTAATCGCTACAGCTCAGTTAAATCTAAATATTTTGGTTCAGGTTTTAAAATGTAATAAATTTTATAATTCCAGTAGAAATCAATTCCGATTTTCTTCCAATATTTTGAATATATCCAGTCAAAGAAAACTAACTGGGGCAAACTACAAACTTTATTTGTAAATTTGCTTTGAAGCAGACAATTCCGCAACATTTTGAATTATAACCAGTTACTCTCTCACTGGACAGTTTTCGTTGTTTTAAATTTTCTAGTATTTTTTTTTTTAAATATAAGCATTAATAAATAGCTCTATGTTATTACAGATAATGGATCGTAAAACTGCTTCCTGCTTAAAGCACGCAATAAAAATATCAAAAGAGGACGAAAAATAAGTGTGTTTTAATAACGCTCATTTAATTTTGATGCCCGCGCATTATAAAATAAACCGAAAAGGTACATTAAATAGTAAAAAAAAACTAAAGATTGATATTAGTAGCAAATGTGGAAATACGTACTGCTCTTCTAATCGCTATAATAAGTCTACATATTAACAAATTTAAGCGAAAAGTTCAATGTGTTTTTTTTATTGGGCCACATAGCCATCGTTCGATCGATACTTCAATAATATCAGTGACGAGAGCTTTATGTGCAAATGTCAACTCAAATTTCAATATCGTACACTTAAATGTAAATCCCGTTGACGCGAATATTGGATAGTGGGTATCACGGTGTCGCTAAAAATGTCAACTCGCTGACTTATCACCAACGCTCATGTGGCGTAATTTCGTAGAAAGAGATCAGCGGTGTATCAAATGCAGATCGCACTGACGTTAAAAGCAAGCATACCGAAGAAATGTCAGAACAAAAATCATTACCAAAGCCTGTCAAAGCGTCAAAGAGCCGAAGTGGGATCGACAGAAAATATCGGACATCACAAATGCGCACCACAATAATAAAGCCAACAATACCGATAAAAGACAAAAACAAAAGCATTGAAAAATAAGAACAACCTGTGCAAAGTACATACAAGTTAGTGAAATGGAGGGGTGGCGAAAATGGAGCGCGCGATCAAACGTCATATTAGCGTTGAACTGCTGTCGCGTCGAAATCGTGTATGGATCCCAAACTGACAGTTTCGACGATTGAATGACGCAGTATAAGTGAGTGCTTTGATATGAAAAACACACGGATATATAATGCCATAAAAAACCCAGTTGGCCAAAAGACTGCGAATCGAAATCGCTGCTGACTCGTTTGGGTGCACATTTTGTTCGGCGGCGACTATCGTTGTTGGTGGCTCGCCGTTGAACTCCCCGACGAATGAAAAGCACAGTGCGCCGGGAGGCTGTAAAAACAACTTGCTAGTAATCATGGCTCGTCGGCGAATCGCAAAAACGATGTGTATAATAAAAATTAGTATAACATTTTGTGCATGCGATGTAAGTAAGAAAATTCTTAACATTTTTAGCAACTTAAAATTTGACTTCAGGCCCCGTTTCTTTGTAACCGAGTTACAAATGAACACTAGGAAGAACAACAAAATGCATGTAACTCGGAAAAACATGCGAGTTGAGCCAACTCGGTAAAATGATATCCGACCACAGATGTTGTGTTGGGAAGTGAAAAAACTGCGCTATTGTGAATGAGCCAGAAGAAAATACATGGGAAATTTCAGTCTAAGCCTTAGTTTGTTTTTATTTCTATAGTATTTTTAAATATATAACTAAATCAACAAAATATTTGCTATAACAGCTATTTGGCGTTCTTAAATAACACAAAACAAATCTAATGTTTTATGAAAGATCTGAAGAGGGTTGCTTTTGCAAGTAGATGAAATTTTATCCGAGCTAGAGCGTTCTTTTGCAAATTGGCTACAATAAAACAGGTCCTTTATAATACCAAAATAATTTAATATAAAATATTAAATAAAGGGGGGTTGTTGAAAAAAGAGATAAGAGAAATAAAATAAAATAAAATTACCATTACATTAAATTTTGATGACCGGAATGATAGTCGCGCAGAAACCACCTCGGCTGAAAGGAGCAGAGCTTTTCGTTTGATTGTTGACTTTCATCAGTTTTTAAAAAGAAGATTTTCGTTTTCTGTCAAAAAAAAAACCTTTCACCATGAAAGTTTGAATGAGAGTTTTGTACGTGTAAGATTTTTTGTTCCGGATTACAAAGGGTCTTTCAAGGTATCTTTACAATTGTCTTTCGAAAGACTGTAAACTATCTTTGCCTTAAAAGGCCTGTGTATTTTCATAAAAAAAGAGAATGAGATATGTTCAGCAAAAGAAAACATTGTGAATATTCTGGAATGAAAAAAAAACACTGTGTCATTTAAGCTGTGAGCCACTGTATACGAATGATATATTGACATGGGGAAATCCTCCCAGGTGGTGACTCGAGTTGAAGATACCTACCTGATCGGTTGGCGCTTACTCCTTCCAGGGGATATAATAAAAAAGAAAGGTTTCAGGATAAATTAACTCCATTCTAGCTCGTATCGAGTATATCCAGACGATTCAACAGATCGACGTCGATTCGATGAGTAAAGTAAAGGCGAAGTCGGAACGATGTTGTGATTTGCATGGAAAAAATGACGACGATTCGTGTTCACCAGACGGATGTCGTATCGAACTCCCTCCGAAGTGAGAAATCGCAGTCTGCTTCGACTTCGATTCGAGTTCACCAGGCCGACGTCGTATCGAATTTGATTCAAAGTTGTCCGCACTCTGTGGCGAATTGGGAAATAGTGAAAGATGAAAAAAAGAGTAAATTATATAACAAAAATGGTCAGCGGTATGAGTACGGCTTACAGCGTCCAAGTGAACGGCTTACACTTACGAGCTTGTGCCTTGGCTTTCATGCCTACTATGCCACACTTATACTACGCGCGCCTTATATCCACATTTCTGAATATTTTTCTGATGCCGCTTAATAATCCTAAAGAATCACCAACACTGTTACCGGCAAATAATTGCCACAATGTCGGACTAACTGACTGGCTGAATGGACGACTGGCTGACTTGCTGGTTTGTCTGTCTCTACGACGTCGATTGCAAGAACATTGAAGAAAGTTTGGCGGGCAGCGGGTAGCGGCCATCGCTATGGATCAGCAGTAATGTGGCCATCATCAGCGCATAGCAGTAGCAGCGAGGCGGCTGCAGAGCCATCACCACCAACATCAACCAACAATACCACAGCCATCGTCATCATCATCAGCAGTTAGAGCAGCAACAGCAACAGCAGCAGCAACGAACGTCCATTCCAATGCACTGTGGCAAATTTTAACGCTTACATTGGTGGCTCAAGTGGGCAGGATTAAGTGCGTGGTTGTTTTGGCTGCTGAAAACTACTACTGAAGTAGTCCATTCATGCTTTATGGCCATAAACGAGTTGTCCAACTGCCTGCCGTGGCTCAGTGTTGATTCAAAGCACAAATACCTTGGCCCGCAATCATTCAGAACTTTCGATTATGTCTTTTGAATGCACGCGCGCACACGCCTGCGCCCAGTATCAGCAGCAGCGCTTAACCGTCGAGTGAATTCGGTCCGTTGGTCGGTCGGTCGGTCGGTCGGTCGGTCGGTTGGTTGATCGGACGGATCCAATAGCAATGGTGCTGTCGTTGATGTGAGGTGATGACTTCTGCTTGAAAAGATTAACTTTAACGTGCCATATTATTATCTGTGCGTACGCGCCACAAAATCAACAGACGCGCAGCTCCATCACAACTATGCCCCTTATTGCATACGTAAAGATAGAGTCTGCGCATATCTAAAGGTAAGACAATGTCAAGTCACTTCGTATTGAGCACTTAGTTGGTGGATAATTTGGCTTAATGTTGCATTCGCGTTGCCAAAAACCGCATATAATAATTACCACAAATACACAGAGCCGCATAGTACATTTGTGCTTCTACTGCAGGCAGGATATCATTTGCAGAAATCTTAAATTCACAGGATTTTCATTTGTTCGCAAATTATTTTTTCGTTTACTGTTTTTATTATTTGGCATTAGTGTATTTTTGTTTGTATGTATGTGCAAATTTATTTACTTTATTCTTCGTTATTTGCTCTTCTCTGCAATTTTGAATTACAAGCCACGCGCCTCTTCATATTCCTACGCCTCGAAGAAGATTCACACACATATTTTTTGGAATTAAAAGTTTCATCACCGTTTGTGATACTGATATAAAGATTATTTACCGTTCTTTTAATTTCATTAAATTTATCATCTCGTAACTAACTGTAATCCCATATTTTTTATTTTTTATATTATTTACGTATTGCCTTAATTTGTTGATGGCTGATTGCTGTGCGAAGTAACAGGTGAATTAAATGGCAAATGACTACCGAAAAACTAACAAAATTATGGAGACTGTCCAGACGGATTCAGTAAAAATTTCTGATTGAGATAGTAAAGAAAACAAAAATAAGTAAAGACAGCGGTGCCTCCGTCTCATAAATATAAATAAAAAATTCTACTTTTAGTAGACTTTTTATGATTGCCAAGTAAGTAGCTCTGAAAATTTCAGGGCTTTAGCTGTTTATTTGCAGGAATTTTTAAGATTAATCTTACATCAGAGTAATCAATGGTATGAGAGTTACTTATATTATATTATTTGCATATATTAAGTTTTAAGTTTTTCGATTGTTAAGTTTGTCAATGTGCCGAAAAAAAATTAAACTTAAATATGCACTTTTATTTCTGAGTGTTACAAAAGTGCCAAGTTTTACTTTTGGTCAAAAATAAACCTAAAAAATATGATTATTTTTGATTAAATAAGTGAAACTAATTATATAATAATTAAAAAAAACACAAAAAAAGCATTATTTCAGGGTGAGAAAATAACACGCGAGAAATCAGCTTTATTTGTTTTACTTTTGATCATAAAAAGATGGCTCGATGTATGATTGTTTTTTCTGAGCAAAAAAATAAAACTCAGAAATTTATTTCCAACATTAATTACAAAGTTTAAAATGATGAAATATTGATTATCTATCAATTTTTGATATAACTCATAACGAATATGGTTCTCGATAAAAATACCAAATTCCAACAATATATTTGTAAAGTCGAGAAACTGATTGGCGATCAAACAGACAAACAGACAGACGAACATGCCTCATCGAATAGAAAGATGATGAAAAAAAAAAAAAAAAACATCGGATTACCTTGAAAAGGGGTATTTGGTGGGGGCTTCGGTCGTTGAGTGTGCAGTTCAAATATGATTTATGAAAAGCGTACACATATACATACCTATGCGTATTCAAAAATATGCTATATATTAAAGAACTAACTATTACATTTAATTACATGTGAACTTAGATACGAAGTAAAAAAAAACAATAAAAACTCAATTCGAAAAAAAACAAAATTTAAAGAGCATGCATAAATTAATGGACAATTTTTCGTTTTTAAATTATGTTTTGTAATCATTTATTATAATTAATACATCAAATGATTTCAAATCAAAAATAAGAGTATATACACATAGCTAAAAAAGTCACCTATAATTAAAGAGATCGATGTGTAAAAAAGCAAAGATAAGATTGAAGAAATGTTGGCAAAAAATCTTAATTTAATTTTGAATTTCTTGTAAAATTGATTGAAAAGGAAAACAGCTGAAAGCAAGGAGAGAACTTCTTGCTTCTTAATTTTTATGCAATTGCAATCAAAAATATGCAATTGTTGGAAGAAATCTGCACGTTTTTATGTTAAAGATCATATAAGATAAATTAATAAGGGTATCCTATCATTTTTACTGAAATCTTATCAAAAGTTGTTAATAAGAAAAACGTTTTATTTTTAAAAGAGCCCGTTTTAAATTATATTTTGCTTTTAAGGTCTTAACATATGTACATATGTATGTACTTTGTGAATAATCTACTTTATATTGTTTTTAGTTTAATGTTATGAAAAATGTTATTTGGTTTTTTGTATTTTCAAAATGAAAGTCTTTGATTTATATATTTTTTGTTTCTGAAGTTTGCAATGAATAAAGTTATAACTTTTTTTTTTAACTAAATATATTTACTCAGCAGTGCCACTCCCATTTTCTCTTTTTAAACTCATTAGGTGAAACTTGTATAATTAAATTAAAAAAAAAACTGTTTAACGAAAAACCGCGTTATATTTATTTACAGAAAATAATATACTTAAAAAATGTAGGTGACAATAATTTCCAATAGATAAGATCATTGGCTTAGTAAAATTAAAAAGATATTCTGATGAAAACCAATATTCCCTTCTTAATTATATAGCATTTTCATCGTCACCGTTACCTTCTTAATTACATTGAAAAAATTGCAGATTTGTTTTACGAGTTTCTACTAGATTTGGTTGAAAAAGTTTTCATCTTAAATCTCATCCTCCTAATTATATTGAGAGGTCTTCATATTAGTTTTATAGGCTATCTACTAGATTTTATTGCATGGTTTTAAGCCTAATTCTACAGGTCACTTTCTTTAGAGTGGCTTCTAATTGGGAAATAACCATATAGAAAAACGTATTTTGTCTTGATTAATAGAGCGGTCCTTTCGCTCTGTGCTATGAGTTAAGTTTTAGGTTTTTACATACATATATCTTTAAATAGTTCTGAAACTTCAAATGCATTCATGAAAATACAAATCGATGGACGCTCGAAAATGTTGATTTTTATTTACGTTAATCAGCTGAAACCTAAGAAATATAACTCCATTTAATGCATTCCATTTTATAATATAGGGGCTAGTTTTTTTTCTCAATATTTCCTTTGAAGAAATAAATTATGTTGACCTCAGTGATCAATGAACCCAAGTTATTGTAAATCAATGCCTTTTCAACTATGTATGCCCATTCTTTAATAAAAACACTTCTGATTCTGGAAGTTTAATCCAATGGATGCATGTTTAGCTTCCTGTATTATAAGAATATCTACTGTTTAGAAATTTATAATTTTACCAGATAATATGTCATTTTTAAAATACTATTATCTCGGTACTCATACTAGAAGCAGACACATTAAGCACATTTCGAATTATTCATGTTAACAAAACATTCAAATACTGCAAGGTTTACACGGCTGTATATCGACTTAAAAAAAGTAATTATATCGACTTAAAAAAAAGTAATTTTTCTCGAGCGCTACACAAACTCATTCACCGAGAACTATGTACAAATATAGCTGTCTACAAAGAAAATTATTTCATGAGGGGTTTTACGCTAATTTTCGGGTTGCCTCCGTCGCAAAATACCAATCACTCGACTCCTACCGACGACCTTCCAGCGGATATTATGTACCATAAAAAGTGTCATTAGCAGTTTCCAACCATATAAGTCTCCTGGACCGGACCGAAATATTCCCGCTGACTTACAGCACAGCACGACTCAATCATGCACCCCGTAAAGAGTAGTTTTCATTCCATTCCGTGATCGGTTAGTCTGCAATTCTTTCTGCTCAAATCTGTTGTCTTGAGCGACTGCTAGACTGACACATTTGGTACACGATTTGGCGGCAAACATTCGGACGTCTATCACTACTACAATAAACGGAAATCTTCATTCTCTAGCGAGCACAATTAAGATATCACTACATTACTGAGAATACACTTTTGCTGCCTTCATAGACATCTGGGGCGATTGGTAAAATTGCATGGAAGCTACTCACAAACCCCACGTACCTACTCAACACCAGCCGGGAAATAAGCGCAGAATTAAGTGAATCAACTGGAAAAAGGTTCCCAGTGAGAAGTACGCCCCAAGTCTCACCGCTTCTATGGAACATATCCGTAGACAGCCTCCTCCAAGAACTTGAAGGTATTGATGCGAAAATAATTACATACGTCGATGATTTTGTAATAGTAATCTTAGGCAAACGCCTATCAACTCTTATTGAGCTACTTCAAAGATCTCTCAAAAAACTCTTTCTGTGGTGGAACAGATGAAGACTGGCAGTATATCCTGTGAAGACGAACATAGTGTATCTCACTTGGAAACATAAGATACCGGATCTCGAACATATAACTCTAAAGCAGGAGACCCTCTTAGTAACGGGAGAGGCGAGATATCTAGGCCTCCTCGAAGTTGGGGGTGGGGGATTGAACGCAATAAAGTAAACCGGATTTATATCGCGGTAGTTTGGCCAATTCTCTACTACGGCAAAGTGTTATGGTGAAACGCCATTGAGAAAGAAGTAAACGTCAAAAAGATGGATAAAGGCGAAAGACTGGCGTCCATAGTCATAAAGGGTGCGACGAGAACCACAGAGTCCAAGGCACTACACGCTGTACTGAACTTACTTCTGGTAGGCCTACATGTTCAACAGTTCGCAATCGGAGCGACAATTCGTCTGAACACTCTAAACAAGTGGCCAAACTGTAATTATGGTCATAGCAGGATACTTACAGAGTTCTCGGAGCGTCGTAGGGAGGTTGACTATGCACTGCCGATCCCTGCTTTCACTGCAGCGTTCACTAACCTCCTACATTCAAGGGAAGAGTGAAAACGGGCTGCTGTAGGAAAGAGCAAGTCACAGATTGCTCAAAGCTCGAGGGTAAGGTTGGTGGAGGCGTACTATACTATAAGCACCTAGGAATCTCCATTAGATTTCGTCTTCCGAACCACTGTAGTAATTTTTAGGCGAAACTGATGGCAATTGAAAGGCCCACAAAACTGCCCAAGCGTGAGACGATATCTACATTTTCACTAGCAGCTAGGTGGCAATAAAATCAGTCAAAAAACAGTCGACAACCTCCATGACCGTGCCCGTCCCTATATAAAAATCGTGTTTGGCGATTTTAGCACCCGTATAGTAAAAGAAGGGATCTGGGATCTTTGGGGCCGCAATTGGTAAATTCAGCCTAAACGGCAAACTGGTATGATATGATATGTGGAATTCGCTCAAAATAGCCTAGGTGTTTATAGCGCCAATTTTGTTCTTAAGAAATACCCTAAAGCCGCCTAATTTATTGTTAAAATTATGTAATATAAGCATTAATTTTTTGCAGCCATTAAAGGTATAACGAATCTCATTAGGATAGGGACAAAAGAGCTAGGTCTCCGGAATATTTCGCAATTATCGATTTATATTGCGACACTTTGTAATTTCCTTCGTCGCACTGAATTAATATCGATCAACGAACAATTGGCGCACATTAACGCCCTCTATGTTGTGATCACCGAGCTTATCGAATTAATTTGCAACACGCCCACAAAACATACAATCAACTTTGATTAGTGCTGGTGTATGGGACAAAAGCCGAACACAAAGTAATGCAATACAAAATTATTTAAGAATTTCTAAATTTGAAATGGATTGAATTTGAAAAAAAATATAGAAAAATTCGCAATGCACATCTGTTGCCGACTCGAGACAATTTATGTAGAGCAAAGCAAGCCGAAGTGATTTAAGACGAAATCGAGCGAGCAGTGAAATTCAAAAGTAATTAGCGGAACTGCAGCGAGTCAAAAGCGAGTACACAAACGCTATGACAACAAAGACAAAGTGATAATGAAACACAATGCAAGTGACAAACAACAATAAAAATAAACAAAGGACAACGGGAACTGAAACAATGAACGAGGGCGAACAATGCTCAGCGGGAAACGAAAGGACGAAAGCGAGCAATTTGTTCTGCGCTATAAATATTTCGCCAAGAGCAGAGATAAAAGGTATATAGAAATTTGAAATGAAAATTGAGATTGAGACAGTTTTGGGAAACATAATAAAATAGTTTAAAAACTGCTAATGTGAATGCAATAGAAAATTGATGGAATTTGTATTGAATTGATAGAAATTGTTTTAAGGAGAATGCATCGCTACATATGTACGATGTATATTTATTAGGGTGTATCGTTAACCATACAAAAAAAAAATCAGTACTGCGCTTTCAAGGGAGTTATAAAATTCTTTACATTCTGGGACAGCAACCAAAATATTTTGGAAAAATATTAAGATTTCTGTGAACTCAAATGATTTAAAAATAACACCAGAAATGTAGTTTTTTTATAAACAAAATTTATGTTTAATATATTTCGAACCATCAGCACAAAAATATTTAAAAATTCTTTCAACCTTTCTTTTAATCTGTTTGAGAAGATTGTTTTATGAAAAACAGGAATAACTCAGCCAAAACATGACCGATTTTGACTCATAGCAAGGACCGTAAGTGTTATAATTTAAAAAAAAAATTCATTATTTAAGCGTTATTTTGCGTATTATTATTTTTTCGATTACATTTGATGGATATTTTGTGCTTTTAATTTTTTCCATCAAGTTTTATCGTTATGTTTTAAATTTTATTTTTCCAAATTTCATCGATATTTTGTTAGTTTTTTTTCGATAGAAATAATCGTTCTTGGTTTTAAATTTTGCGAACATGTTTGAAGAAATTAAAAATATCGAAAATGTGCAAACTAACGGTAATTCAGCAATTTAAAGGAAAAAATCTTCTAAATAAAAATAAGGTCACATTTGCATAGTCTGTGGCATAAGGATTAGCTCAGTATATATTGGAGTTTTGCTTCAAACGAATTATTTCCATTAATTTTTTTATCCGAAAAAATGCGATTATTTTCGCTCACTCTTTTACCCCTCACCGTCACCCTTTTTAGTTTTTTGTTTTGCAAATTAACCCATTTGCGTCTCAATTTTTGCTCGAAAATCTCATTATCCTAATTCCGTTACAATTTTTTTAAATATTGTTTGTTCTATGCAGATAGTTTAAGCTTAAACTGTTATATTATCTAAAGTGGAGGGGTTTTTTTTTTAAATATAAAAGCATAATTTTTATAAATATTTTATATATGAGCTGTCATAGGTAAAGTTGATATAAGTCCATTTTTGGAAAACAATTAGTTAATTACAATTTTATTTAAGCATAGAGGTCTTCGTTTTATGCTTATTAAATTATATGGAATGAATGCATACTTCTTAAAAAAAGAAACAAAATAATTTTATATACCTTACAATCTTATTGAAAATGATAATTATTTTTAAATTGGTTTTAGTTCATTTGTAATGTCCTAATTGAAGCCAATTCTCCAATCCCTCTTATTATTATTACGCTTTTTACACCACCATAAAGATACTTGCCAAAAATGCAATTTACTGACTATAGGGATCTAATAAGAAAATCTTAAAAAAGAGATTTAAGGTTACAGAATAACTATAAAAAACTGCCTCATTTAAAGCAATTTTTGCACTTGGAAAGCAGGAAGGCCAAAACATCTTAATCACATTACAATGTTATCACTACATACATATCTAGAATTCTGACACCTGTTTCAAAGGAGTACTTTGATTTGAGTTTAGTTTCTTCATATCAAGTTTCAAATTTAATCATATGTAAATCTTTAAATATTTCGATGTAAACAAAAAATATATAATATATTTATACTACTACTACTACTACTTTTTTGGAGGTATTTTTAAATATGTCCAAAAATCCTACCGTAATTTTTTCATCCGCCCGAAGTGTATACGCTTATAATGAATCTCGCCCGAAATAAATTCCACTTCGAAACAACAGGTAAAATTCGAAAATGAAAATTGCAACTCTGTGTTTAGTTCACTTACTTACTTAATTGGCGCTATAACCGCTTAAGCAATTTTGGCCGAACTTCTCCTAAAACTTGTGGTGTGCGTTTTGATGTTGTAACACAAATTGACGGACCTACAGTTTTACGCCGAATCCGAACGGCGAATATTTTTTGGGAAAAGCTTTTTTCGTGGAAGAAATACACTCGGAGGTTTGTCGTTGCCTGCCGAGGGGCGACCGCTATTAGAAAAAACTTTTTCTATAATTTTTGGATGCTACTTGCCCCGAGCTGGATTCGAAACTGGAACCCACCGAATGAAGTGCGCATACGCTACACACTCGGCTACGGCGAGAGAAAACAAAAGTAATAATTCAAATATTTAGGCCCGTTGATTATTTAAATAAAATTCAAAAAAATATACATTAAGTATCTATTGCAATGCGACTTTTTTGTGAGGAAAGCGACAATGCAGATCAAGGGTTAACTAGGGGACACTTGAAAAGCTTTTTAAGTCCAATGCAATTTTTATGTGTTTTTTTTTGTTAACAATTGGCAACTTGCAGGTTGAAACAATATTATAGCCTAAACAATTAAGTGTTTACATATTTATCGGACATTCTAAGCAAAGCATTAGCAAATTCAAGACAGATATTTGGTATTCCGCCGATCGTAAAACTCAGCGCTGCTTTGTGATTTTTTTGCGGAGGGTACCTATCAAAATATTACTGGTAAAGAATTTGACACACACATTCTTTTTATTCTTACTCGCAAATCATCTGGCAATGCCCGGCTTTTTCTGCATCCTACTTGAAAAGATACCACTCCGGATTTACTTCTAGAATAAAATTGAATTCTGTGTTTTTTTTGTAATATTATAAAAAATATAAATTATAAATAACGATAACTTACATTTTGAATCTGTATGCTCACCTCTCAAATTTAATTTAAAAAAAACCCATGAAAATGGTTACTCTTTCCGCTCGAAATTAGTGTTGCCGATAGGTATAAAAAGTATATTTGAATGGAAAAAATTGCCAGGCGAAATTTATAATTAGGCAAAAGTGGGAAGTGAAATAATTCGGGCTAAAGTGAAATTCGGGATATTTTTCCGAAACTTTTATAAAAACCGGTAGAAAATCCGCAACTTCTTTTTGTGAACCGGCCTAATATGTATGTATATATTTTTGTTAATTTTTATATCTACGCATTTATGTTATCTATGTAGAGTATTTCATTAAGCGGAGTTTCCTAGGAAATGTCAGACTAAGCACTCTTAAATTAAATTTAAAAAAATTTAGAGCAGCGCAGTGCTACCTATGTATTTCGAAAATCGCCAGCTATTGTATTGCCAAATTGAAACGCGTGTCAATAAAGCAACACATTTGCGAGTAGCAAAGAAATAAAACAATAAAAGCAAAAATTGTTAGCCAACAATAACAGTATAGTGAAATGGCATTAAGCACTTATAATAATTTGTCATTTCTTATAGAAATTCATTTCGTATTTTTAAGGAAAAAACGCCATCATCTTTTCATTTACCTTTTTTACTGCTAATCTTTATTTGTTGTTTTTTCGGTAACAAAAATCACAATCATATGCTATTTGCTTGACACTCGAGAAGCGTTTAGTACGAGTTGCATACAGCCATCAGCCATTGTGGCGCTGGCACTTGCAACAATTGACACACATACATACATACATAGTTACATAAGCAGCAATAAATATATTGGCATTCAAAGATTCTTCATCTTAATGCCATGAAAATATATTTCAAATAATTCATCCTTAACACAAGCAACACTTTGTATAGCCGGACATCCGTCCATAGCCATGGCGCTGCTTCCAAAGCCAACAATGCCACTCACTCATCTGAGCGTCTTGCAATTTAAGTAGTTCATTTACCTGCTAGCAGTGCTTCAGAAATCTCTTTTGCCAGCAATTATTTGGCAAAAAGAAAAGAAAATAAAAGAGGAAAACGGCATTTAGCTTATCTTTCACATTTGTTTTTTTTTTTTTTGACAATTCAATTGCGTCGTCGAAGTTTTATGCAACCAGCTAGCTAGCTATTCATTGACCGGAAGTACCGTCTTGCCGCAGTCTCGGTTTCCTACTTATCCACATAATTGAGTTGTGCACATTTATTACTTACTTACGCGGTACTTTTTGCTCGGCAATAAAAAAAATTATTTTTTTTTTCCTTTTACCTTTTTCATTAATTTTATGCAACTCATTGCTGGTCATCTTCAATATTACGCACACTTTTGGCAGTCATTGTACTATCGCTTTGAATAATATCCTTTATGACATTTGTGTTCTTAGTAGTGGCTCTGTTGGCATGTGTCCGTTGATGGCTGGACCACACCGGTGGTTAAATTTTGTCCTGCTGCTACGCTCTTTTAAATCCTGTTTGGACTTTTGTTTCGAATTCAATGGCATAAGGAAGTAATTTGTTTGAAAAAGTGAATATAATAAAAAAAAACTTTTTTTATCATCTTTGTAATATTCGAGTCATGCAATCGAAGAACACAGACCACACAATTTAAACTGAGTCCAGTGAAATTTTTGTTGAGTTTTCGAAAAAGGGAAATATATTTTAACTATATGTGCAAATTCTGTCCTTCGTTTGAGCTCTGCTTCAGGTAATTTTTTTCAATTCAATAGCCAAGTGTTCTAATTAAAAGATTATAATTGGTATTTCATATGTTTAAATAATTACTAGGTTTTCTAAATTATTTTCACAGATAATCTATTTTTTAAGACAAAGTGCGGACGCTTGTTTAGTTTAGTTTGCATTCTCTTAAGAATAAAAGTTGAAAAAAAAAGATTGGAAAATAAGCGAGCATTTTGTGAAGTCCAATTTCGTTTTGTTATACAACTATAAATAACGCAGACCACAATTGTTTTTATTCGCAGATTCCGTAATGGACGTTACAAATATTCCCTCCCAGTATAAACTATAAATAAACCAAATGCAAACGATTTATTTGTTAATAAATTAAGTTAAATAGTCACCGGCAATTTAATTTTGATGTTTATCAATTCAATTTAAATGATAAAAATATAAAATAAATAAAATTTTCTTACTTATAGTCGATCATTTTCTGATTTTAACAATTTATATGATATCTATGGAATAGTTTGTTTATTTTTTTGGATTTATATTGTTGCTGAAGGCGTAATATAAAAAACTATAATTTTTCCAGCTTTGATGATTATTATTGCGTTATTTAAATATAGTTTTTTTAACAATATTTTTTTCAGAAAATAGAGCAAAATCTTTTTAATTACATGCTTACCATCAAAAGTATAGATACATATAATCGAAGATAAATTTCCTCTTATAATTTTTTTTTCACATGACACAACACAACACCATGCACATAACCGTTCTATTAAACAAATCAAACGAGCAAAGTACACCGATGGTTTAGGATGATTTTAAAACTTCTGCAATTACCAATAATTGCAATCAAATCAACATACCTTGCTCGCCCCTTAATCTCCTCAAGAAGACAAGCTCACTATAAACACCCAATACCTCTTCCATCAACACCTCCTCACGCAAGTTCGCCAAGTACAACACCAATCCCAATATATTTAACTCAAGCTTTCAAAAAATAAACCCTGCTGTTAGGTTAAGACCATTTGGTCCAATTTTTTTTTTGTTTTCTTTGTAACTTTGGAACGGTGATATATGTATACTGTCTAAATTTTTCACCTCAGGTGGTCTTTTTATAAAACAATATTATGTGTGAAAATTTAATTCTCTGACTTAAAACTGGACTAAGATAAATTGAAAATTACGAATCTTAGGTTAAGGGACCATTTGGTGCATAGTATATTTTCTTTGATTTTCTTTACATTAATTTTCCAAAAATAAGTATTTATTAGTTTGTTCGATATTTTTTGGCACTACATGATGAGCAAAAAAATATTTTTCGGTTGGTTTTGCAAATAAACGCACTGCAAATGGAGCATTTTACATCAGACTTAGACTTGCAGCAACTACAAATTCCTCGCTTTCGAGCTCCTGAACTAGAAGCATTTTTAGAGCAGGCCACTGGTACTGGGTTTTACCAGAGTTGAGTAAATAATAAAATAATAATATTTAGCAAGTATTGAACCAAACTAAATATAAAGACTAAGATTAAATTGTTATTTTGTATGAAAACTGCAGTATGGACCAAATGGTCCTCTAACCTAAGATTCGTAAGTTTTTTTTAACCTAACAGCAGGGTTAAATAACATCACTCAAATTATACTTTCTATATATACGAACGGCTCCAAGACAGAAGATTCTACTAGCTTTAGCATAACCTTCGCAGGTCATGTGATATAAATTTCTCACCTTACTGACGACAGCTTAGCATATGCGGCAGAAATCATAGCAAACAACGAAGCAGTCAAATTCGATATCAGAACTAATTAAAACTTCGCTATTTGTATGTTCAGACTACTTATCTTTCTTAGATGCCGAATCGAACATTGAAAGCAATGAATTTTACCCCCTTCAATTCAGAAATTCCATTATCAATAGCTAACCAAAAATTATGCTTATCTGATTAGTCATTGAGTTTAACGCCAAACTACAGCACAAAAAATTTAACACAGTACATGCCACTAAAATCTGGGAGCAAACTTCCAGCTGGTAAAAAGATATCAACTGCAACTAATAATCCAGCAAAAATTTAAAATACAAACAGCATATCGCTAACAAACTTCATACAATAAAATTCGAACGCTTGAGGATTGAACACATACTAAAATAACACACGAATACTTAATGATTAACGATACCCCGTCCCATTGCCCTTATTGCTACCAACCTACTTCCATCACCATGCCACATCTCATGCCCCACTGTACAAATTTCATGGGCATATAGAATCCAAATATTCCCGAAATTCGACCCCCTAACAGCGATGCTCTCCCCTACGTTAGATAGAGTTAGCAAAGTCATATAATACCTCAAAAAAAAAAAACTAGAACCAACCAACAAATTTCATACAAAATGTATTATCACATAACGTAAAATTAATGTAAGTCAAGCTTAAGTCCAAAAACTTCAAATCTAAATGCACATGTTAACCCTAAGTTTTTTGATCAATATTTGGTAAATAAATAAAATAAAACGTCTGTCGCCTCTGTTTAATAAACGTTGTTTTTGCAGAAAGAGAATAAATTAACTTCAATCTGATTTACTTTTAAAATTTGGGGAAAAAACTCCAGTAATATATATTTATTTTTGAAACCTGATTTATATATGTCAGCAATAATTTCTGAGCTCAGTGGCAGTTTTTTTCTTAGAATATGAATGAAAAAAATCAATAACAGTCACTATATTACAGATAATTGCGGCTTTAACTATAACTTTTGGATAGGGTCATCCATTCATGATATGTTGGCTTGGATGCCATTTGATAAAATATACTTTTCATCTAGTAAACAGATGGATGAGATTCGAACCTTTGTCGACTCGTGTTCTAAATATGAAAATATGAAAAATATTACTCGAAATTCGTAAATTGAATTTATGTAGTAAAGCTTTTGCGAAACCCCCAAATCTCATAAATCGGGTTCCACGATAATAATGCTCTACAGGCTACCCAGAACGTAGCGCTCCGGACGGCAACGGGATGCCTTCTGATGTCATCTGTCGAACACCTACAGCATGAGGATTCATTGCCCCAGTTCAATGCTTCAAGCTGCCACCGTAGTGTCCACCCAAACGGTTACCTGTTTGATGAGGATCCGCCTCCGAGACACGTCAGGGGGCATCTCCTTGATATGTCCGACGAGAACCAGTCGCTCACCATCAACAGACTGGACCCTGCTGCCTACCGAGTAGTCTTAAACGACATTCACCGAGAGACAATCACCACCTTGATCAACTCTCGCGACATGTGATAACTCCCCGCACGATACCGCCCACCTTTTCACATGCCCTTTAAAACCGACTCATCTAACCTCCCTTTCCCTTTGAACCGATCCTGTCGAAACTGCGCGTTTCTTGGGCCTCCCCCTAGATGAGTTTAATGATAACGACCATGGTTGAACCGATCTTGCAGGATCCGAGTTACCGTTACAACAAAAACAACAAATCATAATGCTCTGTTAAAACTAAAAGCAAAAGAAAAAAGAACATTTTAAATACAGAATAAACTATAACATATCTTATTTAAACATCTAAAAAATCATAAGCCGATTTAGAGAAATAACAAATCAGAGGGAAATGTTAATTTTTAAAAAATAAAATTCGCAATATTTTTCATGATATTTTTTCCAAAACTTTTTATAAAAATTTAGTTTGTAATATAAGCCAGAAAATTTGGAAACTGCATGCGTTAGTTGAAAAACAGTTTCCCAGACCACAATTAAGGTTTTTTTTTTAAATCAACCGGAATTTAGAGTAACTTCAGACCAGCATATTATTATACTAAAATTTAATATAAACATTAACATTAACAAAAGAAATAAATGGAAAATATTGCAAATGTGCTAATAATCCCATAAATAATTGGGGCTGATAAAAACGGAAAACCATAATTTGATATCCACTAGTAAACTAGTTATGAAATTTAATGATGTTTGAACAAACCCAAAATGTAAGTTATATTATATTAAAAAACGCCACAAAGCCTTAAAATTTGTTTATTGTTTTGTCCGATATTTCGCACATTTCATCTACGTTGTCTATCTACGTTGACAAGGAGTTGGGATCTTTTCATATTAAGGTAAAAATATACTAGTACAGTGAAATTCCCCATAACCGGACAGCTTCAACAGCCGACCGGACAAATTTTTGTGTCACAGACTTTTCATTAATTTTTGCGTACAAATATCATCCTAATAACCGGGCACTCTAATAGCTAGCGGCGGGCATTATATTCCAAACTAATTTGATCAAAAAATTTCTCGTAAACGGACAATATTGAAAAAAATTCCGAGCAAGCTTGATGCAATTTTGATAAAAATGAAATTGGTGTTTCCATTTTCATAAAAAGAATAGTAAAGTTTAATGCACATAAAAAATGTTCAATATTGGTAAACTACAAAGTGCAGAAATCAAAACCAATATGGAAACAATTCGATTTAAATGGGAGTCTGGATAAGCGATATTTTTTAAATACGTACACATACATACATATTTTTTGTATCCGCCCTCCCATAAGCGGGCATCTACCATAACCGAACAAAAACACTGCAACGTTGAGTGTCCAGTTATGAGGAATTTCCCATTTTAATCCCAAAGCTAAATCGCGCATGAGGAACAAAGGCAATTGCTCAAATCTAATTAATTTGATAATCGTTTGTCAAATATGTCACAGCTTAATTGACAGACTACAATTTGATATTGTGTGCAATTCTAAGACAAAGTGGATCAATTAAGGCGAAAAGGTTTCCTTAGTTTGAGTCAATAAATTTCTAACAAAATTTTAGTTTTTTGCAAAGGCTTACTTATTATAAGAAAAATTGTGCTTGAAAATCATGTAAAAAAAACCACAAAAAATTAAACTGGTTTTTTTTTGGCGGTAAAAGCATTTAGCAGAGATTAATGCAGACTGCTGCCGCCGCGCAACTCACTTTTCTTGACTTTGCCAAACTTTTTGCTTGTTAAACTGTTAGCACATTATGCATATTTCGGATTTTTTTGGCATTTCAACGCCATCATAAACATTTTGATTGAAGACTGTCTTACAATACATATACATATACAATGCTTTTACCCGTATCCTTGGCTGTGCGGGGGCTTAAAGCCTTAAACTCAATTTATGTAGTTGATTGCCTCACTAACTGACTGCTTGTCGTACATAGCGCGCTGCTCAGTTGGATGCCTGCGAGAGTTGTTGTTGTTGCCGTTTCATACATAAAATGCTTTAATGATTTTGCTAAATTGGCATTGGCATGTTAAGCTCGCCGGAACATGAATGCTTGGATGTTGGATGTTGTACGCCTGCGCGGTGGTGGCAAAAGCAGAAGCTGCACCCGCTCAGATGCTGTCTGCTGTTGCAACTTCACTTGTTGACGCCGTTGACGAGCCATGCCATAAAAATTTGTCAATTTTTAATTGAAATCTCTGTTGAGGAGCAACTACATTCGACTACGTAGTTTTAAGCTTAAATTAAATGCGCACAATAACCGTCGTGCAAGCGTCTGCAGCGACTGACCGTTTTACGCGCAAATATTTTTACTGTACTTTACATGATAATGTGGATTTGTGGAATAGTTGAAAATTCGCACATGCGCAAAGTGCAGCCAGCGATTTTCGGTAGTTATTTCCAATTGCAAGTCCCCAGAGAGTATGTAAGGAATGTTACCCATGCAAGTGGCTGGAAAAGTTGGAATTGCACATTAGCGGGCAATTGTAAATGTTATATAGTCGCTCATATTCGTTGCCAACAGATACAAATATAGAAAAGGGTGATCAAAGGCTTCGCCTGGGATAAATGCTGTGATTTCTTTATACCAGCAGATATGTATAATACAAAAAATTTTATTAAATACTTATAGTGAAAAAATCCTTCAACTACAAGGTTAGTGGTTGTAGAGGTAAAAGACTTTAACTGAATATGATTTAGTATTTCAAAAATATTCTGAGTGTTAGAAAAAAACAAGTATACATATATATAGGGGCACACCATAGGGATGATTACTTTAACCCCTCTTGTGGCTCATCACCATAAATGGCATCCTGATCGAACTTAACACAGGCGTCTGCCGACGATGTGGCGATCCCTATTACGGCCCATTCGCCTCCGTGATGAGCGAAGTCATGGAAGGAACGTTGGCAAAATTAAATAGGTGGACACATGGTTGTAAGACGGAGCTGTTGCTGTTCACGGGAGCAAAACAACCGCCTACTTTCAGAGCTCCAAGCCTAAATGGTCGACAATTAAGCAAATCTTCCAGTACCAAGTATTTAGGGCTGACTATCGAATGTAAGTTAAATTGAAAAATGGACATTGGGAGCGAGTACGGAAAGCCTGTGTTATTTTATAAGCTTACAAATCGATATTGGGTATGAAATGTGGTCTCAAGTCGAAGATGGTACACTGGATGTGCCAAACGGTGGGGCGACCGATGCTGAGCTATAGCTCTGAAGTCCCAATTTCCACAGATAGCACTAAGCTTAGGAGAGTCTGGGTGCCGGAAGGTTACACACCCAGTTAACACAAGGACGGATTTCAGACCTCGCGAACTAGAGTTTGAGCTGCGTGTTTCAAAGCAGGAATGTATGGAAGAGGGGTGGGGTTCACGCCAACGGTTCCAATATAAACTCTGCAGTTGGAGCCGGCTTCTACTTCGAATCCTTGGAACTATTCATGTCAATCAAACTCCCCTCTTAAGGCAGTATGTTCTAGGCGGAAGTTTTCGTGATTTGGAAAGCTTGCAAATCGCGTGAAGGCAGGAATGTAACGGCTAAGATAACCATTTACTCCGACAGCCAGTGGCGCCAAATATTGGCTCAAAGGTAGTCGGTGCTTGTAAACAACTGATTGTCTCTTTAACCAACAATCTGTAAATCTCTGTCATCTGATGGGGATCAGCAGAGGATAAAGTAACAACCAGTATCGAGGTGCGTATAACCCCAGCCGTAGCGAAGGGAAATATACGTGACTTCTAACTCAACAATGGGCAGGGAAACTGGAAAACTATCGTACTTGAAAGACATCAAGAACTATTTAGCTAAACTGCAACGAGAAGACGACCACAGGTTTTCTTGCGAAGGAAACGGTAGAGCATTTTCTGTGCAAATGCTTGGCTGTCGTCTGTATTCGTCTAACATGCTTCACAAGTCCATTTCTGGATAATCTAGGGCAGGTATCTAGGATTGGGATCTCGGACATAGTTTCACAACTCAGGCTGGTTGTAATGCACATCCATCCATTGGTCAGGAGTCTATGGCATCAAAACGACAAAAATGCTTCCGATCGTTTATTTGGTGGTTTTGATATGATTTGAGCCCATCTTTTGAAAGCTGCTATCATGTAATACATATATAGTGATTGAATTTAAATAAAAAAAATTATATTTGTCCTAAGGCTGAAGCAAAGATAGAATTTTTTTTTTGCAATTGGCATATTTTTGATATTATTTATTTATTTTTCGAATACGTTAAAAATAATTTGAATTTTTGTATAGTCAGAAAGTGTTTGGGAATTTCTTCGGCCAAGAATCAACATAATTTCTTATATTTTTACAATATTTTAGGAAAATGTTTGCATACAACTTTATACCGATTTGATGTTAAAGCTTCAGTTAAAGTTGAAGTTTCCAATTGATGAACAGATGAGTTTCTATAGCCGAAATGTATCTTGGATCAAATAAGAAAATAATAGGGAAAAAAATTTATTTTTATAGGGTGGCGAAAAAAAACACCATTCCATTTTCGAAATCCTCACGAGGTAAGTGTCCAACCCCGGAGGACACCTTTTCAACTATTTTTTTTTATTTTCTCGACATAGACAAATATAATGAGTACATTTAATAAATACATTTGCACTTTTATGGGGGTGTTTACATACATATATATATATATAAATTTATCCTTGTAGTTCAATTTTAGTCAGACCTATTAAACTTTTAGAGTACATGATTTGAGCTTTCAAAGTCCGTCTCCCAGAAAGTCATTAAAGATGGTAGCCCAATCCAGGGAAAACGCTACCCGGGCAAGAAGTCTATACACGCAGGGGTGAATTTACTATAATGATTAAAATTAATCTTTTTTTCTTTTTGCGTTGTTTTCTTACTTTCTGTGCGTTTCTTGCGAGAAAGGATGCAGGATGGGTATCCACGACTCTTAATTATAACCAAACATTTATATCCACAGTTATCATTTGTCACTTTTAGTTGTGCATTCAAATAATGTTGGCCTCACACTGGACTAAAAACTTGGAAAAAAGTGGTTTTAAGTTTCTTGTACAGTGTAAAAAAATCATTTGAAGCAGATACTGTGAAACAACTGAAAACTGTCGTTTGCCAAAATTCAGTGTCACGCATTTTATGGATGTTCTCGAAGAAAACGTTATCGGGAGTAAGAAAGCGAAAACGTGCGTCAATTACCTTCGGTGTCCTAAAAAAAAAATGTCGGCAGATTTTTGAAACTGAAAGGGGCGCCAGTTGTGCAATTTCGCAGGGTCGCAATTTATGTAAATCCGACCCTGGATACACAAATGGCAAAATTATTTGACCAAGATGAAGATTTAATAAGGAACTGATTTTTCTACTCCTTCTCCATAGCATCGGACATTCGCGTAGTAGATGTTTCAGAGTTTCTGGCTCCGAATGACTATGCGACTTTGTGAGTACCCCCATGGCCGTAGAATCTTTTGATTGTTTCGTGTTCCATTCGTGCCAAATTCATGAGCTTTGTATTGCTGTAGGTGTTAATGGGGGTGAAATGTAGCCTTTCAGTTTTATAAAATTACACACACTCTTAAATAGTTCTCCAAAATGAACACAACTTTCCAAAGTTTATACCAAATTGAAAGCAATGAACAAACACTCGATTATTTTTTCTTTTTTACTTATTTACATTCATTTGTATGTGCATTAATTTATATGTAAGTTTAAGCCATTGGTATTTACTTAAGTATTTTTAAAGCGTAAATGGATTTTTCTGCTTTAATAAATATTTACTATTATTGCTACGAATTGCATGAATGAAATTCACAATGTTTTACAAATCGTTTTGACGTGTCCATAAAAGGCTATCTGGCACTTCATAAGCAATAATTATCAATGAACTGCACCTTCCATTACATTACAACTTGGGTGGTCTTGTTGGCAATGAAAAATAATGAATACATAAACATTTTTGTTGCGCCCGTATTTATTTATTATTTCATTATTTAAACTACACTTTTTACCCAAGACTGGAAGAGTTCTTAATTTGATGCCCCCTTGTTTTCGAAAGAGAAATTTAAACGGAATTTTTCTTTTTAACTAAGCTCTTGCTACGCTCTTGAACTTGAAGATTTTGGCGAAAGAAAACTTGTGGTAAACTTAGCAGTTTGTAGCAAGACTGCCAATGTGTTGCAAGTTATAAGTAAGTACAGTGTTCTATTTTGAAATAGCTCAAATTTAAGCATGAGTTGAGAAGAGGTATACATCAAGCCGTATCGCGTTATATGAAGGAGGAAAAATGTTGAGCGGATGTCAGTTTTATTTGAACGATTAGGACAAAAAAAATAGTAATGCAAAAAAAATAATTTTCATAGGCACCTACGAAAAAACCTCAATCGCGTTTTTTGGCCGAGACTATATTTGGCTCTTGAAAGATTTTGGTTTTAAAAGCCGTTTTGATTTGCACTTTCATTAATTTTGGAAATAAAGTCCCTAGTTTTTTATTTTTATCTGTAAAATAAATCTACAGCTCTCGAAAAATTATGAGCACTTTGATAAAAAAGTGTTAGGCTTTATTCACAAACAAAAAAGTAAAAAATAGAGCCTGTTTAATTGTTTTCAGGGGCGTATCCAGAAGATAAGTTTTAGGTTTTTAATTTTTATTGTTATTTTAATTTTAGTATGTCCTTTGCTTTTTAAACATAAAAGAAAATTTTTAGAATGTGTTGAAATCTTCCTGTTTTTTTTACAGAAATTCCAAGTAATAAACGCATCTAAAATTCATTTCTGTAACTAAAAATAATTTAACAATCATATTTTCCTGATTTATGAGGATATGATTTTGAATATTGCATTAAAATTTTTTTTTACAAATATGCACATATGTACATATGTATGTATGTATGTGGAATGTGCGCCGACAAGCGATAGTGGTTAAATTCTTTCTCAAATTTTAAAATATAAATATTGAACTAAGGTATTTAGTTGATTAAAAAGAGAGAGTCGCAATGGGTATCTTTACCACGAGAACAAAGGGAGTTATATCTTTGATGCGTAGGAAAATTTTCGTTAACTATTTATTCACCTTTTTCCTCTATGGAAATCTGCTAACCGAAATGCCACACAGAGCTTCAAAAAAAAATCTTCACTCTGTGCACACCGAACAGTGCCATTTTTGTTTAATAAATATTTCAGTTTTTCCACGCCGATTTTTTCTTATTATTGTTTTAAATTTTTTGTCAAAAGTCGTAACAAAAAAAACAATGCTCTCAAATTAATTTTTATTTCAGTTATATTTGGATTTTAAATAATACAAGTTAAGTTCGCAATATAATTATTTCTTGAAGCGAAAATAAATAATTGAATTATTTAACAGTTTTTGTTTCTTATATTCGTGAAAGGAAAAAACTAAAAATGAGTTTATTATTGAAGTCGAAAGGAATGTTAGAAAATGTATTTCATCTGTGACCACTGAATTATAACTCAAAAATCCATATCTCCTGTTGATTGTAATACAGAAAAAAGTACAAAACCTTTATCTAATAAGTACTGATTTTTATTTCATATAAAGAGTGACAACCCTGGTTAAAATGAGAGATTTCCAGAACGTCCTGTTGAAATCAAAGAGTTTTCCCGTACACTCAGGCAAGCCCAAGTTAATTATATTTCTTTCTTTAAAGCAAAATAAGTTTCGATCGCTTCTTCACTCCGATCTCAGCGGTGAAAAAGCTTCAAAAGTGTATATATTTGTATTTCATTTTAATTTTATTGAGCTCCAAGCCAGTTTTTATTAGGGAATATTTTGATAATTTTGATATTTTGTAAACAATTTTCGATGTGGTAGCGGTGGTAGCTGCTATTTAAGAAATCACCATATTTCTTCGTCACACTTCCTTCTTTCTAGACTTTACCAAGGTTTGAACGAAGGTGCACGAATTTCTAGCCCAGTATCCAGCGTTTGGATTACGCTAACCGTGTGAGAATTGTTTGCTTTCTCATTCTCCCTTTCTCCAACCAGCTATAGCAGCTATCATTTCTATCACTTTGAAAAATTGTTGCTTTTTCATAATATTTCCTAATAAAAAGTGACCTTGAGTTCAATAAAATTCAGATTGTGAGTCGCTGAAAACGAAAATGAGCCTCGTTAATTTTTCCAAAGAGGAGTTTTTGAGATTTAGACAAAAAACCTGTTGTCTAGAAATTATTTAAGTACACATGCTGTTGAAATAAGGCTGCCCCTTAACTTTTGGGAAATGTAGTGAAATGACATTCACTGCCCGGATATAAATCCAGGACATTCCAGTGCATTGATCCGACTGTCGTAATTTCGTGCAGAAATTTTAACGAAAATCATTTCAAACCTCTAGCACTTTTGCGAAATGCAGTAATAAAAATTAAAAAATTAAGATTTATATACCACGTAAAAAAAAATTAAGTAATAAATTTGCTTTGCTTTTTAACAATGCTTTTAAAATAAAATGCAGAGTTTTGCCGTAAAAAATGAGAAACACAAAATATCGATATTTCTTGCTTAAAACATAAAAAGACAATACTTTTAAAATCATGAAGAAATTATTTTCGATTCTGTGTGTGAGTTCTAACGGTAGCTGCGAAATTTTTTCGCTATGCATTTTCAAGTAAAACTTCTATAGCTGCAGTGATTTTTTTCATCGCGTAACGAAATTCGCATCAGAATCGCTTTACTAATTTCTACCACCAATTCTACTAGTTTCTACCGCTATTTTTACTTAATCCTACCACTATTTTTAGTTATTTCTACGAATATTTTTACTTATTTCTACCACTATTTTTACTTATTTCTTTCACTATTTTTACGTATTTCTACCACTATTTTTAAAAATTTCTGCCAGTGCCTTTACTAATTTCTTTCACTATTTTTACTAACTTCTGCCCATTTTTTTACTCATTTTTTATTACTACTACTACTAACTTCTACCACTATTTTTACTTATTTCTACCACTATTTTTACTAATTTCTACCACAATTTCTATTAATTTCTGCCACTTTTTTACTAATGGTACTACTAATTTCAACCACTATTTCTTCTAATTTCTACCACTATTTTTATTAATGCTACTACTAATTTCTACCAGTACTTTTACTAATTTCTTCCACTATTTGTACTGATATCTGTCACTATTTTTACAACTTTTTAGCACTATTTTTTCTAATTTCTACCACTTGTTTTACTACTTCGACTACTTTTACTTTTCTTCTAACACAAATATGTTAGGTACACATGTGCTGTTTTTTTATATATGGAGCTAAAAGTAACTTTTGGTTCAAGTACCTGTTTTAAACATTATATTTGCTTTTTCAGTAAAATATTTGATATATCAGCCAAGTTATTTTCATCTCCCTTCTATTTGTCTAGTTATGAATAAACTGGGATACTTTTCATAAAACTAGATAATAATAAAATCTAAAATTGGAGCAAAAATATAGTTTACTAATTAATTAATTCATTGCCTGACACAATCTACCTTTTTCAAAACATTTAGCTAGAGCGAAGCGCAAACTACAATTGAAGTTGCAGTGGTGGCGCCCAATTTTCTCAAACCAATATAAATCCATTGTGCCGAATTCAGGTTTTAACTTTCAAAAACTGTCAGAAGCAAAACGAAGCTAATAAATAAAATTTAAAAAAATTATTGGTGCGAAACGTTACCGTTTTTTTTCTTCCAAAAATCACCAAAATGGCAACTTTGACTTAAGTACATTAAGAATTTCGATAGACTATACTAAAGTTATCCCACAACTTGGAATTCTTATTCAGACTTAGACCCACTGTGTCACAGGCAATAACAACAGCTTACTGGCATGTTCCTCCAACAACAGTGTGTTGCATTTAGCTTCACGATTAGCTGCTGCTGAGAAACAACAGCGATCACTCAAGCCAACAATCAATATGTTCCAAATAAACCACCTTCAGAAAAGCAAAAAGCAAAAAGCAAAAAAAAAAAATAAGAACAACAAACAAGCAACGCCCCGAAAGAAAGTTGCACGCAATCTATGCGTGTGCCCAGTGGGATTTAATAACCGTTTCAAAATATTGTTTCCAACAAAAAAAATAAAATGCCTACACCTGACTACCCTTCACCCAGCACTCAGCGAACTACAAGAAAATAAATAACAATCAATTAGTACTCATCAGCAGCAAAGATTACCAAAATTTAAGTAATAAGCAGAAGCAGCTACAGTGGATTTACACACGCAATAACAACACACAGAGGTAGCAGGCATAAATGCAAAGCATAACCCATTTTTCGTTGGATGAAGCCTTTTTTTTTTTTTGAAAAATTTCCTAAGTTGGTTAAACGATACATGAAAAAACAACAACAACAAACAAATTCTCAGCTGATGTGCACGAAATGTGGGTCAAAATGCAATAACTGCTCATTAACTAGTCGTATTAGTGTGGAAGTAAGAAATATGCGAGAGAAAAGAAATTAAAGAAACAAATTTTACAAAAAAGAAAAAAATAATCAACAGATAATAAAAGTATGTGCGCATAAAAAGAAAAATCGAAAGGATGCGCAGTGAAAAACCAGCCGCTGCAATTAGCTGCGACAACAAATATTTAGCCACACAGAGTTAGCGACGGTCTACTGCAAACCTCCACACAAAATCCTTTATCTTCATGCCTATCAAGAAGTGAAGAAAATATTTTTATATGTCCATAAAATAATTAGAAATTGTAGAAGATGTGTAAGGTTGCTAGATGATTCATTAACCGATCGTAAAGGCGCAAAGAAAACTATGAGTAATGAAAAGGACACTTTCGAAAAGGTTTGGGTTTGTGGCAGGATTGAAGTCGTTAAAGCAATGGTGGTATGCAAAGAAGTGTTAGCTCCATGTGGAGGGTCCTGTTTTATTTAATTAGGAAGCTACGCATTTGAAATGCCACCATAGTCGCCACGCCACTGGAATTTGGTGATATAAAACCAATGCATTTTCGTTGGCAATAACTGTTGTCATTACTGTGAGTTACTATAGATTTGTATCTTCTAACTAATAGTTTATTAATTTACTGAAAAAGATTTAATAAACTATTTTTTATTTACTTTAAATTCTTACTTCTTTTTTATTGGATTATTTTTGCGTTTACAAAGTTTTCTGCCAACAAAAAAGGTAAGGTGCGAATGAAATGGCGCTACAGAAATATTAACTTCTTTTAGAGAAAAAATCTTAAATTTATTTAACGTTTTTATTGACTTAGAAGGCACCTTCAAACAAACGGGAGAAAATATCGGGTTTGAATAAAAAGTTGTAACATTTAAAGTAAAGGGAAATGAAGAAAATTTCCATCTGATCCTGATATGATGTTTTTTTTTAGTGCACTTTTATCTATAAGGAATTGCTATATCGTAATAGTTTTTTCCTCATAGTGAAACAAAGAGAACTAAGCACACCTTCACCGAAAACAAGGAAGCAAAGCAATCATCCCATTAAACTATTCATTTTTTAGCCCTTTTATTTTAGATTTAAAAAGAGTGGCAGCCATTTATCCGTGGATTTTAGGGCACATGCATATTATTTCTTTTATCACCATGCCAATGCTAAATCTTTTTTTCACTAATGCAAAATAGGAAATTAAATTTCTTTCTTTCACTAATGCAAATTAGGTTTTGATTGCCTCTTCACTTTCTTTTCTAGCAGTAGGTTACACAGGTCACACCAAAGAGAGTCACCCTGTCTGAAACTTCGTTTGGTTTGAAACAGCTCGGAGAAGTCCTTCTGAATTCTGACTGAGTTGGTGGTCATGCTCAACGTCATTCTACATAGCCGTATTAGTTTTGTTTGGATACCAAATTCAGACATTGGGGTAAATTTACATATTACTTTCGTGCTGTCGAGAGTGGATTGGATGTTGACAAAAGGATGGTGAGTGTCTATTCTTTTTCCTCGGTTATTTTCCAAGATTTGGCGTATCGTGAATATTTGATCGACGGTAGATTTGCCAGGTCTAAAGTCACACTGATAAGGTCCAATCAGTTCGTGCATAGTGAGCTGCAGATATACCCTTATATGCTATGCGTAGAAGACTGATCCCGCGGTAGTTGGTGCATATTGAAGGATCGCCCCTTTGTGGATTGAGCAGAGTACACTTAAATTGCAATCAGCCGGCATGCGTTCGACTAGCCATATTTTGCAAATGAACTGGTGCAACTTCTCGCCGCCGCACTTGAACAGCTCTGCTGGCAGTCCGTCAGCACTAGCGGCCTTATTGTTCTTTATCCGCCCCATTGTCATTCGAGTTTCGTCTAAGTCGGATAACGGGACTTCGACTGCGTCTTCATTGAGTGGACGGTCGGGTTCATTATCTTCGAGGGTTTCTGCGCCACTACCATTAAGTGCTTCATTCATAGTAAGAGTGTACTCTGGATATCGATCATCAGGTCACCGTTGCATTTCAAGCTTCTCTCACCCGCGCATCTCAGCCACTCATTTCTTTTCTATCTCTCCCGCATAGATCCCGTTGCACCCGATCGTTGCCCTTTAGGTGCACATGGCATGCGCATGCCTTCCATTTTCCACAACATGGCCAGTTTAGTTTCGTGTTTTCTATCAGGAGATAGCCATGCAGCTTGGTGTATATGTATTACGCTGGAAGCTTGTAATGGATACAACCATGTTTTGGGCCACGGCGATGCCGATTAGCTTCAGTCCGTTAGCGGATGTTTCGATAGTGGCACCAAAGATCCTTTCTCTTCCCACTATGGCCTTAAAATCGCCTAATACGAATTTAATATCAATGATGTCAGCCTTTACTTACGCGAGGGACATCCACCAGACGGGCAGCGATACCTTCCCAATTAAGGGTCCGGACATTCCAAGTGCATCCCCTCAAATCATAGTCCTTACAACGTTTGCCGTGGTTGTCAGCAGAATAGGGGGTTGCATCCGAGCTTTGTTCAGAGTTTTTCAGTATTTGCTGTTTTTACGTGACCGGTACCGAACCTAGGGCACAACCAGATTCATGGGCATTTGTAATTCAGGACACATCACTGGAAATTAGAGACTTTCTGCACTTGCGTGGACTTCGACACACAGTTCCATCCTCCCTCTTAAGATTTACCATAGCTGCCAATTTCATTGTAATTCTTGTTACCATTTCTAACGGTAAGTATGTAGTTCTAGGCACATTCATGTTATAATATATTAATCAATATTTCAACCTATGCAAATTAATTTAAATATACAATTCAAATAGGTAACCTTGTTCAAATTATTCAGTTAATTTCGCTGATTGAATCAATTTCAATTTTAATATTAAAAAAAAAAAACATATTTTCAGCTCAACTTGTCCAACATTTATTGCTTTAATAAGTTTTAACAGCAACCGCGATATGTAGTTTTTGTACGTATGTATGTACATATTTAAATTTTGATACATCCAGATCAAATTAACCTCGCCGAGACTAAGTCATGCCAGCAAAATATATGTACATATTCGCGCATACAGTTATGTGTGGGAATATATACGTATGTATATAGATACTATATACATACTTATCAGCGCCGTCTCAAGAGTATCCGAGATCTGTAGGCAAAACGTTTATACGAGGGACGTTGCATCTAGTCAACACTGGCTTTGCTTGGTGTAATCTAATCAAACCGTCAAAGATGTACATTTAAGTGCACATTTTCGGTGCAAAGGAGGTGGAACAGAATGCACTGTATCTAATTATTGTTGTTGCGAATTTCAAAAACTAAACGCATTTTCCGTCTTTCCAATGTGGTATCTGCCACACAGACTCGTGAAATCCATAGAGAAATCTTTCACGTGCAAGGAATTTACCCTGGACGCTTTCCTCGATATCGAGGGTTCCTTGAACAATGCTGTTGTTTTTGTAACAGCATAAAACAATCCCTATAAAATTTTGGGGAATGCTGCTAAAGTGACAGTCCTTGGCCGGTTATAAATCCGGGTCGTTCCGGTGTCGTAGAACCGACTGTCGTAAAAACGTTGCTTGAACAATGTTTTACCCGGGTCTACCCTAAGGAGGGGTTCTCCTCCCGCTACTTTGGGTTGTTGTGCTCAATGGCCTACCATTACGACTAGAGCGCGAAGGCTCCCAGGTTATTGCATACGCGAATGATTTGGGGCTCATTGCCCAAGAAAGGTTTTTGGGTACCTCGCGTGAACTTATGCAAGGATATCGAAGTGTGGACTAACTGTAAGCCCGGGAAACCCCGAGTTTGTTATTTTTACCAGGAAGTATAAGATTGTTTGCGCATTCGCACAGGATAATTTCGTGGAAACTGAGTATTGAGAAAATATCGCAGAAGGCACTGGTTGCCTTGTACAATTGTAGAGGAGCTATCAGCCTTTTGCCTAGAGTTGTTCAATAGTTATATGACCAAGTAATAGAGCCGATACTTCTGAAAGGGATTCTTGTCTGGTGGAGTTCTTTGGAGTGGAAGGACTACGTTGGTCAGTAAACTGGTAAGGAGGCAAAGATCGGCTGTTATTGGAAACAGCGCGTGCAACGGATCATTGCTCCTAAATGTTGCCGCTAATAAGGAAACAACTGCGAGTGGCTGCCTAATAGCGCGATCTATGTAAGGAAGGAGCTCTTGATTCAGTAACAATGCGATCATAGGTGGTTATGTAGTCCCTGACTTCTCTTTCGAGAGCTTCGGAGTACTTCTTCGACAATATAACCTGGGAACTCGGCAATATTGTGAAATGGCTAAGTTATTTAGGCAAGGTACGCTTGAAAAAGACACCCACCTTAAACAAGGATCATGAAAATCTCTACGATTATCCAGCTCTCCTTAATTACAGTGGTGTCGCAAGGGCACTACCTAATGGGAATCCACGCGTTGCAATTCAATATCAGCACTGACTCTTTCTGCGGCAATTGCTTGGCGGATGAGCAGGTATAATCATCTTAGCACTTCCTGCTCAGTTGGCCTGCCTTTGTGAGACTTGGACGGACATAATGGTAGGAGAAATAAACTTGCTTCGTAGCTTCATTGCAACCACCGGATGCTTCGCGGACTACAAGTAAAAACTTCTTTGTCGAAGTCATAAAGAGAAGAGAGAGAACTGGTCAGTTGTTGCATTAAAAATGTAGTAAAAATGAATAGAAAGAGTAGTAGTAATTAGTAATAGTAAGAATAGAAGTAGAAATTGGTCAAAATTGTAGTAGCAATTAGTAGTAGCATTACTAAAAGTAGTAGTATAAATTGTAAAACATAATAGTAGTAACTAGTAGCAGAATTAGTAAGAAAAGTAGTAGAAATGAGTTATAATAGTAGTGTTAATTAGGAGAGACATTATTAAAAACAGTAGTAGATATTAATAAAAATGGTAGTAGTTAGGAGTAGCAGTAGAAAATAATTAGTACAAAGTAGTAAAAATAGTAGTATAAATTAGTCAAATTAGTAGTAATTGGTAGTAACACTAGTAAAAGTAGTAGTGGTAGAAACTAATAAAAAAAGTAGTAGTAATTAGTAGTAGAATTAGACAAAAGGGTAGTAGAAACTAGTAAAAATAGGAGTAGTAATGAGGTGCACCATTCGAGGAAATGGTGGTAGTAATTAGTAGTAGCATAGGTAAAAATAGTAGTAGAAATTAGGAGCAGTATTAATAAAGAGAGTAGTAGAAGTTATGAAAAACAGTAGTAGAAATTAGTCCCAGCTTTAGTAAAAATAGTAGTAGTAGTAGCAATTAGAAGTTGTCGTATTAGCAATTTGTAATTTTAACACTATTAGGTATAACGATTATACTGCGATTTTTTTTTCTTTGAAAATACTAATGATTGTTAAAGTCCTTGATTGTAGTCGTTCATTGGTAGTAAATTTGATCGCAGTTATTTCCATGCTATGATTGCCTTCTATTCTAATTATATCTTACATGAACCCAATTGTTGTCCTATGATTTTTGAGTATGGATATTTTTATAACACATCTGACACTTTCGGGAGCCCCCCAGAACTTGTATATCGGAAACTGCGCCTTGTTCGCCTTTACTATGTTGAGGCGACGCTGGTATTTGATGCTCATGCAAAATAACGTCAATATCGATCTACATTTAATCTCCTTGATCTGATCTTTAGTTTTTACGACTATTATAATCCTTAAACATTATTAATATTCCAACGTACCGATGTACAGGAGTGTATCTACATATTTACTATATGTAGGTATAATGAAAGTACTGGGTCTCAAGGTATATACATACATATGTATGTAAGTATGTATGTAGTACATTTAGATGAGACTTTGCGCGCCACATTATGAACTAAACACAACAAGTGGTAAGGCATAAAAAAATGTTTCGTGCGAATATTGAACAGCAAACAGCAAATATGAAAAACAATTCTGAGGCTTCTTACGCTTCACAACCTCGCGTACAAAGAGTCAATGGACTGTGAAACGAATGCAAAAAGCCAAGGCGCCTAGAGTAGAAGAAATGCAGCAGCACTAAAAATTCAAGCATACCACCATCAGCTCACCAGCTCACCAGCTCACCAGCTCACCAGATCACCACTTTACTGATCCGATCCATTTACCAGCCAGCCAGTCATCAGCATATGAACATGATAGTTTTGTGTTGCTTAGTTATTGAATGTTGTTGCTGCTTTTGTTCTTATTGTTTTAAATATACTCCTGTGAACGTTGTTTTAGGTATTGTTGTTTTTGTTATTGTTGTTTGTCGTAAAAGGCGTCTTGGGCCGCTTGTGAAATGTGGTTTTCAACACGTTACATGCGCGATTTTTACGAGCGGTACTTATGGTCAAGTTCACCACAAATGCTCACCCATTTTCTGATATTGGCTATTTCAAGTACAATGTTTTTGAAATTGTTTTTGGTATTTTGTTTTTTTTTTGTTTTACTTTTTGTTACGAGTATATGTACAATAATTTGTATGCTTGGCTTTTTAGACATTCCTTTGTATGTACATATGTACTTACATATATAATAAGTTAGCCCAAATATGTAAAAGATATGTATTTTTAACTACATTTTTCTTTTACGTGGCTTTATGGTGCGGCTTCATAGATTTTTCGGAAAAAAAATTAGAAGTAGTTGTCATGGAGCTTCCATTTTTCGTTCATAAATATTTTTGATGAAAATCCCGAGGAAAACGGAAATTGGGTAATTTTTTTCTTGAGGATAATAACGATGAAATTCGCAAAAAATGAGTTTCTAGGTCCACAACAGAAAATTGATATTTATGATTGCATTTTGATGAAATTTAAAACGTATAATTGACGTGCGACGAAAAAACCTTTAACAAAGGTGGCGTTCGAGTCGAGTAATTAAAAAAAATCTGTATTTACATTTTGATTTTGATGATATTAGAAAGGTGCGATGAAAATATTTTTTATGAAAAAAGCATGCGATAGCTGGCATGTTATTTTGAAAATCAAGTATGATCTGATTTTGATAAAATTAAAAATAATTGGGATGCGATGAAAAATATTTCATCTAGTTATTGAGAAAATCCGTAACTATGGTTCAATATTGAAGATATTAGAAAATAATCCGATTTAGATTAAATTGAAAGAAACAATATACTGCATAGGTATATTATATTGATAAAAAAAATATTGAAAGTATACATAAGTATGTATATATGTAAATATAAAATTCAAAAGACGGCTCTTTGCAGAAGATGCTTGTATATGCCTCGATTCAGTTCAAATCTAAAAAGCTTTGTATATTTAAAATGTGTGTTGCATTAAAAATCAGTTACAAGCGAAAAAGTACATATTAAGCTAAGCTAGATAAAATATATAGTAGCTATAAATCCTTTTAGTAATGAAACGCTCTATAAATAAAATATACATATACGTCGTCATAATCAAACAAAGTAATTACAGTTATACAGATGCTCGTGCTCTTGGTAGGGGCGATGATTCTCGGAAGAGAATTTAATGTAAATTTGCGTCAGATAATTGTTTACCGCTAATTAAATTTCTTCTGGAAAAATGTGATACACACATATTTTTTATATATTTTTCATTAATATTAGCAATATCAATTGGAATATTAACCAATGACTGTGCAAATATTGAATAAACAGAATATTTGTATGCAGGTTTTTTTATTGGTTTATGTACAATTTATCGTTTTAGATGCTTTCTCTCTTTATCTCAAATACTAAATCCATCTTACTCTTAATTGCATAACTATTTTGTATATATATAATATTTTATACAACAAAAAAAAATGCGCAACTCTCTTCGCTTTATTTATAAAATTTGCCTTGATTTACCAAGAGAACTTTAATATTTTCAAATTTTATTTGCCTTAGTTTTTCAAATACTAAAATTTTGGCGCAAGGAGGAATCATTCGTAGTTTTAAAATTATTTCCATACTATAGTCTGCTGCCTATTTGGTCGCTTGCCAAAAGGTAGCGGAAAACATCAAAATATTTCAATACGTAATTTTACATTTTCGTTAAAATAAAACAACTCAAAGCGTAAGCTAACTTTTCCCCAATCAACACAAATTAAAAATTACATAAAAGATAGTGCAAAAACATTTTTTGACCGACTTGAAAATAATATATTGTATCACAATATTTGGTCAATATGTTGCACAAATTACTTGAAGAGTTGAGAAATTCAATTAGGTAAATACAAATACGTGCATACGCATTCAAAATGAGTTCATCGAATGAAGATTAACCGGATGATATTTTTTCAACGAAGTAGAAACGGTTGTGTCCGGCATAGAGGAAAAAGAACCAGTAATCGAAATATTTTTCTTATAATAATCAAGAGAAAAAACAATTGGATAATTCTTTTCTTGAGGATAAAAGTGAACAAATGTTTGCAGCATTAAAAATCAGCTACATGCGAAAAAGTACATATTAAGCTACGCTAGATAAAATATATAGCTATAGATTTGTGTAGAGAGGACAATGCCGTATTATTCAATAATATATATATATTATTTTATCGATTTCATAATTAATAGTAATAGTAATATTAGCAAAAAAAAATTTGTGGAGAAAATCCAGTTTTTCAGGATGCTGCTTTTGACATTACTATCCATACAAATGAAAACAAAATTTTAAAGTGTGTTTCGACAACAAAATGGAAAATACAGTAGAAGAACTGTCAATTGAAATACCTAGGCAGGCGGAGTTCAATATTCCGCAGAAATCAAATATAAGATGACACCGACGTGAAAATGAACCTGTACCTTTTCCCTTTAAAAATAGTGAATGGAATTCCACAATTTTCGGGGAAAACTTAGCATTTTTTAAAATTGTCTTCCCTTTGCGAAATTACTTATAATTACTAATTGTATTTAATTTTATTTGTATCAATGAATTGTATGTGCAATTTTATGCACTTAAACTAAAAAAAGAAATATTTGAATTATTTAAATTATTTTTTAATTATGTTACTTATTCTAAAATAAAAGCATTTGAAAAACAATAGCAATTTGCATGGTAATCCGCAACCCTTCATGCATATTGGCCCATATATTGTACAAATTCTACAAGACTTTAACTTATTATCAACACATTTGATTCAAAATTGTTTGCTTTTAAATTGCTATTGGTAGGTATTAAAAAGGTAAGTTTCTTTGTAGACAAAATTTTTACACCACGAAATACACGCACCTTTTTTTCCTTGCCTGATTATCTCTAGTACTCCAGTCTGGAAATATGGAAGTACATATGTACTTCGTCTTAGCTGGGATTTTCGACATATATGAACATTGTAAAATGATTACTTTGGCATATCTCACAAAATTATGTAAATATTTCTCAATTCATAAAATTATCGGATTCTATGACCTATGTACATATGTATATGGCGACACAGACATAGTTCAGCGAATTAGGATTTGTCGGCTAAATATCACCAAATAAGAAGAAGAAGAATTTCACACATATTTTTTTCATTATGAAAGAAAACGTGATAAAAAATGTACCTAAATTGTTTTCAAGTTACGGTGGTATAGTAAAGAAAACACCTTCATGTTCTCGGAAACGATTTTTTTCAGATAATCGGTAACGACTTTACTATCGATTCCTAAAGAAGTCCGATTGATACACAATTAAATTATGATACAAAGGAGCGTATGATGTACGAGAATAATGTTTAGATATTTAGAACAAAAAATTAATTTGGCTCAAAAAGCCTTAAGCGAGGATTATATTCTTCTCGTTAGAAAATGAGATGGATCCCATCACGGACTAATGAAACTTGGAAAACGGACGGTTACCGAATACCAAACGTACAATGGTACACATTTACGAATTTGTTCAAATTTCAATTTTTAATTTTCCTTTCTCTAAATCAGTCGAAAAGTTCCTTTTACTAAACGTACCAACGCAGTAAGGGGCAGTGAGTTGAATCAAAAGCAAAATTTTCCTAAACAAACCACAAAGCACTTGCGTCTTGTCGAGTTCGAATAACTAAGGATGCCATATTTTTTCTTGCTAGTTGGTAATCGTAGTGAATTACATAGATACATAGACTATTTTGATTTATATAAATTTTAAAACGTATATACATACATATTTTTTGAGTTTAATCAACGCCAGATGAATGATTAAAAAAATTATTTTTATTAATGAGCAAATATTGAATTGAATTTAATTTCTTTTTTTTTTGTTTTGGGCTATCAAATAGTTTCTCGCACGGAAGCGAAGTAGTATATAATGAAATAATAATTAAGTTTCCGGCCTTTTTTCTATTATATAATAAAAAATAAATGCAACAGAAGCAAATTATTCAAAAAATATTTAAATTTAGTTTTACAGACAAACACCTATAATTGCGTAATGAGATATTTTTTAGGATAAATAACAAGAGCAAGGACAAAACGGGCATACCTAATTAAAAGTCGTAATCACCGTGAAAACCCAACAGCAATGGAGATGCATGAATTATAGAAAATGTCATGGACTTGTCGGTAGTGACAGCGAGGAAAAAGGAGGTGAGCATAAAAATCAGTAGAAACCATGAAAAAATAAGGCGAAAATGATAATTTGCCTAATTTATGTACGGCCACTGTACAGAAGCCAGAAGCCAGAAGCCAATTGTTTTGAGCAAAGCAAATTTCTCATTCGCTTTCAACTTGGTCCGAAGGCTGTGTTTTGTGTGCAGTAAATAAATGTCACCGCTGTAACGCTTTAATTAGCAGAACGTGCAGTGCTTAAATTTCAAATTTTTTACTACACTCCACCGCGCTGTGGACAGACAAATTTTATAAATAGTATGCAGCTCTACTAAACCATGCAACTGTGGGGGTCCTTTGAACTATGTAAAAATGAAGAAAAAAAATGGTTTAGAAATTTAATATTTATCTGTGCATATATTTTGTGCATTGTGCATAGCAACAGAGTACATTGATTTTTTGGGCATCATCGCCTTTGAACTTTTCCCGCCAACGCCACACATTCAAGCGTCTGTAGCAGTAGACAAAATTATTGAAAAAGCTGAATGAATTTAGGTAGCGTGCCACAGTTTGTCACCAAAATGGAATGGGGGAAAAACTAACTGTGTATACAACTTGTGAGATTTTTATGTTGCGTTAAGTCAAATCGATTTCAATCACAATAGGAAAAAATTGTCAAAAACAAAAGCAAAACAGAAACTACATTAAAAGGTAAAAAAATGGCTAACATATATTTTCGCATACGAGAGGTCGCACCAAAAGTGTCAAGAATTAAAATATGTAAAAGAAAAAAAAAAAACAAGCACCAAAGTATGTAGAATAACCCTGGAGGAAATTGGAAATGTTCAAAAATCGTAAATATAAGTTTAGCTTAGCTCATGTACCGACTTAAAGCAGTCCACAAGATTTATTAGATAATGAGAGATGTTCCCAAAAGCAGTTCCAACGCCCACACAACGAAGATGAAAAGAGAAGATAATAGTTAAAAATTCGGAAGGCGTCGATGGAAAGAAAGTCAATGACAAACATTGATAAACACTATAGAAATAGTTATTGAAGAAATAATAGCAAATCAGCAGTGATGATTTGATTAACCTCCAACTAAAACAATCTTCTGATTTATAGAATCATCCTTAGACTAAGTTTGGTTGATGTGGCTGCCTACATTCTTGACCAGGACGAAGCAAACTTAAACCTGCTACCCGGTTGTGATACCGCTGTCGAGGCGAGTGGCGAGTGGTAATCTCAGATACCTGACAAATCTCATGTTTTCTTTATCGGTTCGACAAAGCTCGACCTGAGCCAGAGTTTGTAGAATGAAGTCGGGGCTTCTGCGTTTAAAGAAGCACTGACGGAAAATATGGGGTACCTTCTCTAGACAGCTCACCTGCTACACAGTTGCCCGCTACGACGCGATACCCACAGTATTAATGTTGTGTTTTTAGATAACCTCTCTGCACTCGATCGCAGTTCTAGCAGAGGTTTTGCAGCCACCGAGTGATTTTGTAGAGAGATGGACAGCTGATTGAGTCAGATATACCACCGCTTCTCTTATTGTCATGAGCTCTGCTTGGTATACGTAGTAGTTATCCGGTAGCCGAAAACTACAATTGAACGACAGTTCCTGCGACTGAGTTCCAGTGCCCACTCTTGTATCTATTTTTGAGTCACCGTCATTGTAGATGAGATTCGAGCTACATGTCTGCATGTCCAATACAAGTCCTTCTTTCCACTCCTTTGGGGAAAGGATCCGTGTAAAGGAGCCATTTAGAAAGGTGATAGACGAGGTACCATGGTCTATATTGTACCATGGTACAACTCTGTCATTCCATTTCATGACTCAGTTTAGTCTAATAGTATTAAATTGTTTCCATCCAACTCCACAGAAGAAGATTGAGTAAGTTTTTCAGGGCCTTCGACGATGTGGAGGGTGGTGCTTCTGTTACCAACATACATACATAACTCTCTTTGTACCTTGCTCATCACTCACCTTATTGAAAGTTTATCCATTGATGGACATCTCTAATTTGTCACGAGTAAAAGAAGTGTAAAAAATGCTTTTCAGTCGTAATTTAATTGCAAAACTCGTCTTTCGTTCGGTTTTAGAACATCGACTGGCCATCAATCTAAACAATTCAACATTTCACGCAATTGAAGGGTCGCTACTATTAGCTTCGTTATGATGTTCCATTTTGCTCATAAAATAATATTTTCAAGGAGATATACTGGCAGCTCGAGTCAGGGCTATATCAGGAAAAATCTCTATTGGAACGATGCAATCCTAAACGCTTTAAGGAGTTTATGAACCTAGCAAAGAACTATTTTGAACTATTTATGGTCAGATAAATCCTGCCGCCTCTGCGACTTATGTCCAGAGACTCCGACGCACCTGCTTTTTGAGTGTGACGCTATCTCGAGAAGACGGCAGAAGTATCTTCGCTCACATAGCCCAGGGAAAGAATTCGAAAGCTCGCCGAAACCAACCACCGTCTTAGACTTCCTAAGAGAGTTGCGGCCAGATGAGGTACTGTAAGGAGCAGAGGGCACAATGGATCTTAAAGGTCGAAGTGCAAACTTATATATATTTTCTGTCGAAACGCATTTTCATTACGGCAAAACTGCCGCATCTGAAGACTAAAAACCCACACGATATCGCCAAGAAGCCAGTGCATCGTCAGAGAGTGAGAGAGCCTAAAATTAAAGACGTCTCGTCTCGACGATTTCAATTGGAACCAAGAAGGTGCGATTTGATGCCATTCCAGTACAAACAACTAACTAAAGATTCATACGCTTAAGATGAATATCTAGAAAGCCCTTCCTGAGACAGGGCCGGAAACCGTCGCCAATATTTTGGAAATCATATCATGAATGAAATCGTGTTCCATAAATAATGGGAATGATTTCAGTAAATTTTTTTGTTTTTTTTTTAATTTTTAGAAAGAATAAAAATCTATTTCATAAAAACAATATTAACAAAATTCGGGTTTACTTATTCGTACAGGGAAGACAGAAAACCAAAGTCCGCGTAGCTGTGAGTTCCCTCGGCAGCGTGACCGTGTTGCTGTTTTTATATACATATGTGAGTCGTCCAGCACTTTGCTTTGAAACAATGCAACCGAAGTGTCAAAATCATTGAACCATATAAAAATCGATTGAGCTGTACGCTTATTGTTAAACGCCACAGTTTTACTTTTTCACGCATTTTATTTGTTCCCTTTTTGTTTTCGTCCAAGTAGGTAGTGTGTACATAGTAGTAGTTGGTTTGACATTGTAGCATTTATTGCACGTGCGTTGACGTAAATCCTTTTGTTATGTCAAAATCTTGAGTACTGTATTTAGTATATCTGTCGGTGTGCGCTTGTTATTGTTTTTGATATTGTTGTTGTGTGTGTATACGAGTATTTCGTAGTATTGTCAAGAGAAGTCAGTAGGTATAAAAACAATAACATTTTGTCACCTGACAACTGCTGACCGCTGACCGCTCAATTCAACAGTTCAATCAGCAAGTTGACAAAAGTCACATCGAAATTCATTGCGGATGGCGGCGAAGGCGTCAAGATGCTACTCTGCAATATTGCACGAAGAAATGCGGTGAAATGAAGTGTTAGTTGAGATCGGTGCGAATGAACTTTGATTGTCGATTTGTTTCTTTAGTAAAAAGGCGCCGAAGAATATTTCGTTTTTATTTCAGGAGCAGTTCTGTCAATCTACATATGTATATAAAAATGTATTATTGCAAGGGATTTTTTTCTGTTCGCTAAAGAGTCGCCGTCAATCCCAAGATCTTGATCATCTTCCTTGGCAGCATTTTCAAATAAAAATTACTCGAAATGGAAATTTTTTTCTAGCAGCTAATCGCAGAAGATTTTGTGTTTCCAGTCATATCTCTTTCCCTACTTTTGGCCAATAATTGCACAATAAAATAAACATAACCGAATAATCTGTACAGTCTAGAGGTTAAATACGTTCTACATATGTACGACTGTGGATTTTCCTTAAATAAAATAGAAGAAAAACAAAATTCATTTAAAACTGGGGCAGAAACAGCGTGAAGGCCGGGCAACACAAACAAAATCGTTTTCAGCTATTTTCTAGAACAATTTTAAGTTAACTATTTGGAAACGCTTTTGAAGAATATTCTTTAAACTATTTTCCGAATTTTTGCTGGGAAGCTCAATGCCAGGTTTTTTTATTTTTCTGAGCACTGTCCATACAATTTAATTGCTATTTGTTTTCTAACCCTAATTTCTTTAGTGCCAGAATGCAATTGAGTATATGAAGCTACCCAAGGCGAATTTATAGAAGGTGATGGCATAAGAGCAGCTGACTTGATTTTTTTTTTATTTACCTACATGTATTTTGTTTTTGCTTTTGCGTATGAGCTTTCAAAAGCCGTAAAAGTAAAAACAAAATGTATTTAAATTTTGACAACTCTTACGCAGAAACAAAAACAAAATACATAGGAATTTTGTAGTTGTATTAATAACACCACCTTGTATGGATTCGCCTTGAAGCTACCTGCAAAAGGTGAAACTGACAGCTAGTAAGTGCCAATACGTACTTGATTAAAATTGATTTTCAATAAAGAATTTTTTTTTTAATTTACCTAAAACCCGTAACCGTTCTATGGCTCAATGAAGCCCAACATTTTGCATTACCGTAATTTTTGTAAATGAAATTGTTATCAACGGTTAATTTTTTTATTAATACCTGTAAAGGTACAACCAAAATTGTGTTCTCTGTTTTGTACCAAAGCTACTCAATTCTCAAATAAGTTTTTGCAAAAAATAAATAACAATTTGGTATCGACTTGAAACGTTGGACACTTATTAAACTTGATATAATTCGTGTCTGAACGATTTTTGAAGTAAAACACCTTTAGCGGCATGACATTAATTTTTTATATCGTAAGTCATATCGATATTGCTTACTGAAGGTCCTGTCGATATCGGGCCATGAAGTCACCACATGACGCGTATGTGTGAAAAATGAAATATACACTAACTACTACTACTACTAATTACTACTACGATTTTTATTAATTTCGACTATTAATGCTACAATTTTTACTAGAGCTGCTTCCACCATTTTTTTTTCTTATTTCTACTACTATTTTTACTACTGCTACTTCTTATTACTACTACGATTTCTTCTAATGCTATTACTTAATACTACTATTATTTTTACTAAATCTTTTTTGGATGCCTTCACTTTGTTGTTCATGTTACAAGCTGTTTGAACTTATCATGCTAAAACAATCATTACGGATCAAAAATTGCTATAATATTAAAAAACTGCATAACCCAAAGTTACGGTAGGATAGAGTTGTAAATAATTGTAGCAGGTAAATCCACCAACAAAAGCCGACTTAATGGTATTTTCCAAATAAAAACAGATAAATTCTAGAAATGCAGTTCTATGACCGTTAAATTTTAATTTGATCAAATGCAAGTTCCAAGTTTCATTCATTTTTGAAAAATTAATTTTTTGTGCTTTTTCAACCATAAAACGCATGCAAGGAATGATATTTGGTGGTGTTTAATATTATTGACTGTGCGATTCACTAACTCATTCTTAACGACACTTAACAGCTGCCTTTTTGTATTTTAAATGAAAGGGCTAAAGAGTGCATCTTTTTTAAATTTAATCTCTATATGAGCGAAAGCTAAAACAAAAAAATAGAAAAAACAATAGAGTGTCTGATCAAAGTGAAATAAAATACAAGTATATTTCTAACTACAAATATTGTTGTTTTTATTTATTGCAATGCTTCATTGTAGTAGAATTTTAGACTCTCCTGTGATTGATTTGAACAAGAGTCTTCAACCATGACTTCACCTGCAAATAGTTTCTGGAATAGCTTGAATTTTTTTTTATTTCGAAATTTTCAATGAATTAATGATACTTACTAATCAAAAATATGGCATGGTTTCCGTTTTCGAAATTTGGTGCTAGAACGAATCTGTGTTACCTCAAATTTGTGGTACCATTAAATTTTTTCCCCAGCACCCCCAAACACCCCGTAAAAATGTCTAGATTACAGAAAAATTAAAAATTATTATGATATACTACGAATATGAGATTAAAATTTACCCATCACCCTTAAATTTTGCCTTAAAAACCGCCATCAGTGTCAAGTTTTAAGATATTACAAAATTTAAAATTTAGAATCCTATCCTACGTTTTTTTGGTGTTCTACAAACGAATCGGAGTTCTAATTCTTGGGGGCTAAAGGGAAATTTGAAATGGGCATTGTATTTTCCATTTAGTTTTTGCTATGGGACATTTGACGCTAAAAATTACTCATTACTCTTTCGATTTTTCTCCATGTAAGGTAGGTAGTAATTTTATAATTATAATGCTTAGGAAAGATATCCTGATTTTGGTGTTATCATGCAACAGTAGCAATTCTTTAGTTTATAGTTTTTATAGGAAAATAGTGATGGAACTTTTAAGTTATTGGCTATTTCCCCTGATACTCTTTTTTTCAAAGAAATCTTAGTGATATCTTATAAGGCTTTTATTTGTCAGATGATCCAATCCAATCTTGAAAATTTTATATAAATATTATAGACAAATTTGTAATCTTCAAGAAAATCCAAAGAGGGATTGTTACAGATAGATCTCAGATTCATTTTCAGCACACCGAAAAGCCTACCCTAAGTTTCTTCTCCTCTCAGAAACAATTTTTTTTCTGTGTGCCTTTGTAATAATAATAATTTGAGGCTTACACCCCCTCCACGCTCGTGGATATTGCCAATTGTTCACCTACTAGAACCTAGTAATATAAAATTAGAATTTATTACTGCCTACAAGATTACCAGAGTTACCTACATCCCGGAGTAAACGTCAATTCACTGTTGTATAGGCTTACTGCCTCTTCATCTAGCGATACTTTATACGTATATCAAATATTTAGAAGACTGTTGAATTTACCTTTGTTCAATGCAATGCAAATAAAATCATGAACTTTTATCGATTGAGTTAACAACTTCATATGTGTTGTCGTTTAGTTTTCGATAATCGACTGGCTTGCGACAACAGCTGATCTGACGATAGCATTTTTAGATACAAATTACTGAAGAGGATGCGCCTCCCACTAAAAATAAAAGGCAGGAATCCAACAAGAAGAGAAGCGAGCGTGACGATTCTGCAATGAGATATTCTCGCACTCTTCCACATATTGGTATAGGATTTTTAAATTCCGTGCAATTTCCCTTTGGATGTACATATGTATGTGTGTACAAAACAATGAATGCATTTATTAGATATGTTCAACGCGAACTATACGCCATAAATAACTTGGCATACTCAAATTAAGAAACGATAAATGCGTATTTTGACTGTTTTCTTGTTAATCGGCGGCGCGGAATGCCATTAGGCAAATTGGTAATACGATTCGCAATAACCCATGCGATGCCGAAAGTTGCCAAATACAGAAATTCATTTGAATATCATAAATTAATCGCATCGCAAAAGATACATACTAGGTAAAGGGCAGTTGAGTGGAGATGGCAAAGCGTACGGTTGAAATGCAACGCAGATACTTCTGCAGAGTTGCATTTGCATATTCAAACGAATTTCGCACGCTCGCCGACAAAAGTTGAAGGAAAAAAAGTTTAAAATAAAAATAAATTTAAAATTAAAATTAAAAAAAAAATAACACTCGAAACGTTAACTACAGCTTGAAACAATGCAAAAACGGACTGTTGCAAAAACAGATTCCGCAACGAATTAACTCGTTTGGCGGCGTAAATTCTAAGTGAGTACCGCACGGTGTGCATCAACGCTTCGCATCTGAGCAGCCACTGGGCGAAGCGAGGGTGTTGCAACGACTGGCCGAAAGCGCGAATTTTAACAGCATTCGATTTTTTGTTGTTGTTATTTCCATACGCTGCTGATCGATTTTTGCACGCGAGTGAAACAATAAAAATAAAACACGCTTCTTGTAAAATAAATTGGCCTTACAAGCATATGAAAGCTGAGTAAGCAAAAAACAAAAAAAAAAAAAACAAAAAAAAATCTGCACACAAGCTTACGGCGGGCGCGCTCTACCTCTACCTACTTAAGTGCAAAATTTATTTACGCTCGCAGGCGGAAATGGTTGAATGAATACATGAGAAGGCGAATGATGTGGCAAGCCGCTGCGCATGCGTTTTGTGGCATGTTGGCTGATATTACAATAAATTGTTTTTGCTTCATGAATTCAATTCATTCATTTTTGATGTGATCACACGCGTTCAATGCTCCTTACCATCGCTGGCCATACGCTAGCAAAGCTACAATGTCAATGCAGCGATCTACCAGCCTACAGAGCTCATAGCAGCTCATTCCTTTTGCACAAGTTGTGTTTTTTTTCGTTTTGTTTGCGCTTCATAGCAACAGAAATTCGTCGGTGGGCGCGTGAAGCCGTCTACTCCCCGTAAATGCCTGCAGCTAGAGAATGATTATTGTTTTATTTGTAATTGCTGGCAAGTCATTTAAAATATTAAACGGTGCGAAGTAACCGAAGACGGGTAAAAATTGAAAAACAAAAACATGAAATCAAAATCGATACCTCCAATAAAAAATAACAAATATTCTTGCGTTGTTGAACTCTTCCGCCTACACGCAATCGCACTTTTGCCTACACTGCGCTTCTACTTCTCTACATCCTCACCGCGCCGCTTGGCTGAACTTCCACTTTGCATGGCTATTGTGATTGCGCATGCGCTTTTGCCCTGCAGCAGCCAGTGTTGCTGTTTTGCGTTTTTGCGTAAATTTATGAAGTGATTCCGATCAATTGGCATAATCTATTTAGCCGCTCGCGTGAGCCAATAACGGGCGGACAGGCAAATGGGCAGTCAGACATACTACTTCATAACCACCGATCGATCGGTTGGCGGTCCGTTCGAATGCATTACATCTGGGTGTTTGTGCGTCGTAAGAATTGGTATGTTTAATTTGTAATAAGATAATTTTATATTTGCCGTACAATATTGTTGATGCGGTTTTGCGTAAAGTTCTCTCCGATTGTTTGTTTGCATGCGAAGTGCAACCTTTTAAGTGGCCTCTAGCTAATCAGATATAATAAATATATATGTAGGTAGGTAAATATATACAACATTAAATGCAGTTTATTGCGTCTGCAAATATGTTTGCATTACTTCAAAACTGAAAAAAAAGCAATTGGCGGGAAATTTAATATTACATTCCATTTTACTAATTTACACAAACAATTTTACTCAAGAGTTATTACTAAAGAAATTTTGAACTAAAACAACGAAAGTTTTGGGCGATCGATTTATTATTTTCGGGTATTATCAATGTTTGAAACAAAATTTTTGTTGTTAACTGAAAACGAAACGAATGTAATCCCATTAACATGTGGCAATATTTGTTTATAACTTCTTGCTATTTTTCGGTTAGTTTTAGAAGTTTTGTAGTGTATCGACGAAAACAGTATATTTTAAATGTCAGTTATCCAATCCTGGCTTCCAACACCTAAATATATTCTAATCCTTAAATCAGTACATGAAAGGGTAACACAATTTTTCAATTGAGATAATCTGTCTAAGACAGGGATGAGTTCGCCAAAAATGTTAATCAATTCGGATTGCATTTGCAAGGAACGGATTTTTTAAATCCCCCTTTGCCTCCTAATACTGTCAACTACCGCGAGAGCAGCCTTCTTAACATACACTAAAAAAAAAACAAAAAACCTAAAAAATTTTCCTTATTTTGATGAAATTTTTTCTTCAAATCTCGATATTTTCTCCCAATTGAGTAGTTGAGTAAAAGTTACTGCAAAATGAATTAAAACTTGCACAAAATTAATTATTTTTTCTGCAAAACTAGGAAATACTTCTTAAGCGCCATTTCATTCCAATTTTTCTTTTTTATAGCTGTTTTTCCCCAATCCATATTTTGTTTTTTTTTCAGTATAGCTTACAAGGTCCTGCCGAGCGTTTTAAGTAATTGAAGCCCACGACCTGGAAGATCGCCGACCAAATTTTTACGATGTGCCTAATCTTGGGAAATATCCGAGAGAAGATAATCGACACACACCATCTTTTTGTAGATAGTAAATCCGCTTTCGACAGCATGAGAAGAAACTGCCTATGTGCCGCGATGTCCGAGTTTGCTATCTCTGCAGAACTATCACGGCTATGTAACCTAACGCAGGGCTCCAACTAGAAACCTACAGCAAGGCACTATGTCTTTTACCTACCGATCTGTATGGTATATATATCGCCAGTTGCAACGAAATAATTTCAAGTGCTACTAACACATGGATCTGCCCAAATTTCTACTTCGGTAACAAATTTTCAATAAAAATTTCAGGCAGAAGCTATTGGTTAGACCGCTCGAGTCAAGTTCTACCACTCTTTTTACGGCTGGGTTAATGCTCGAAAAGAAGGTTTGTAGCACATTCTATTCCAATCGATTACTATTTACTCTCACATCTAAGCAGCGATCATATCACTACGGTGTGACAGCGCGTCCTCTAAGGAAGTGGTCAAATAGAAGAAGGCTCTAAATGAGTTTGCCGCGAAAGTGACCATTAATTTGGTTTGGGTACCAGCGCACAGTGACATTCCAGGAAACTGCACGGCAGACTTTATGAAAAGGGAAGGTAATAATATACTGCGTGTGATGCTGGCGTCGCCCTGCAATCTGCCAACCACCAACTTCAATCATCTATTACTGAATTGGCCAGCGGATGATGACCAGTACAAACCACCTGCTCAGTGACCAAGCAGATCTGGCCTAGAATCAATGAAAAGAGATCCAAAGCTCCTATTCGACCGCCTCATCTTATCAGGCCAGTGGTCAGAATTATTATCCGGCTAACGATGATTGTTGTAACTTTTGGGACGAAGAGGAGGTGAAGGGTGGAAAACAAAAATACGATATAACTCTTTCTCCAAATACCTCTTTCAGTGTCTGCTTGATCTCGACTCCGTGAATGTCCGCAACCTGCAACGCTTCGTCCAGAACACAGGACAGGCCTATCAAATGGCAAACTGAGGAAGGCAACAAGATAGTCAAGTGGCATTGCAATGGGCCTAACTGGCCTAAGTGTGACGGTCTTGGCAGAGTTACAACCGCGGTAGCCGCTACCGTAACACCATCTCTGACGCATTTGATAACAAACGAGGCTTCAGACAGTGGGACTCTTTATCGTGGCACTTATTCATTCTTACGTTGCAAAAGATAATTCGAACTGTAGAATTAAATCGGTCAGACATCATTCTGCATATGCGCTTTAAGCAGTATTCGAAAGAGGGAGAAGTTTTACGAAAGATGTTTTAACCTTTACGTCCTTGCGACGACGAGTGACCCAGACAATGTTCGAGTCTTATAGTAACATAAACATAGTCACCAAATTAAGGTTCAGCGAAGAAAGCCAGTCGCGGTGTAAGGGCTGGAGCATACCGAATGACATTTAGTGCATCTCGGGAAGTAGGTCAGCACCTTGGCAGTAAAGATAAAATGCGAACCCACCCTCCCTTCCTCATGGTGAAGGGGTAATCAGTATAAGACAGGCATCCAGGGTCTCAATAGAAGCAAATTACTAGTGCATGGTGGCGCGTCTACAGTTAACCGCAAGGCAACTGAAGAGGAGGAGGCAAAGAGGAAAAGTAGCTGCGGTTATAGCCAAAGTGAGCATACTCCCTCCGACTTCTGCCTCTGCACCTAACACGACAACGGGGAACGTAACAACTCAGGCGACGACTTGTCTGTTTTGATACTTTCTTCGCATGCCGACCAGGGGGCTACAGTCTCAAGGCAAAGAAGATGAAGGTATTTGCATCTGAATTTAATCTCCTGCGCAGGAGGTCGCGGAAGAATCCCAAACATCGGATAAAACTCAACCATCCACTTCTGGTGCATTCAGTAGAATCGCTGCCAAGGCTATAACGGTTAAGATACATCCCAACAATGAGAAGGCAGATAGGCTTTCTCGATAGCCATCTATGGCAGGCTTTTGGAGAGTCGAAAGATGAAGGTCCCACCGGAAGCCCAGTGAGATCCATTCGTCCGTTCTCTATCTCTCGGCAAGCATCCCAGATTCATAAAAGAGTCTGGCAGATTTGTTGAGGATAAATTAAGTGACATGCTCATATTTCTTCGTATCCTTTAGGTGCGATGGGCAACAATGTGAGAGTGCTTGGAAAGCAAACTTCGGGTTTTCGGCCTACTTCAATACTATTCCATTCCATTCTAAGGTTCAGCGGCTACAGTCTTTGGATAAAAAGGACTCATCACCGTTAGAAAAACCACGGAGAGAAGATCTTGGCTTGACTTGGTGTCGCTAGTTGGCGCAAATTACTGTGCGATGTTGTAATCGGCCAACATTGCGTTGACGGTGATAGTATCATTCAAGAAGAAGTAAAATGACTTCCTAAAGCAAGAATGAAATTTGTGGTATATGAATCTCACAGATTAAGGGGTTAAATACTGCGCGAATATATAAGCTTATTCATTTTTATAGTGTTGCGCTGAGAACTTTGCATAGAGGGATTAGCATCGAACTGCAAGTAAACAAGCAAACTCGCTCAAGCGAATCGCAAATATAAGAATTTAAATTAGGATTCTCCAAAATCAACTATAGATTTATTACCCATCTCCTTACGAAGAATACACGACATTATCGATTGCATGTAAACTGTTAAATTTAACGAAAAACCTGTCGATATCGACGACTTAGCTGCCACAGAGCAATGAAATACACAAAATAAATGCGATGCAGCATTTAGCCAGCCAATCAGCTGCAAATGATCAATGCGATTGCGCAAAGGTAGCCGCCAACACACCCGCTCACATTCATAAGTGACTTTGCCGCATGGGTCGAGTGCAGGCAATGCAATATGACGGTGAAAAGACTCAACGTGCTACAAAGCGTTCATTTAATAGTTGCAAGCTTATTTACATTTAATTTGCATATTTTTAAAGACACAAAAAAATAACACAAAAAAAAAACAAAACAAGGCAGACAAATATCAAATTGTCGAGAAGCGGACATGATGCGCGTGCGCGACGAATGAATTTGAAGCGTTTTCGGTTGTTGTGGTAACAAAGCCAACGTTGCAGTTAGTCAGTGCATGGGATGTCGACGTCAATGCTAATGTGCGCGCGCGGCTGGTGATGCTGGTGGCGATGATAAGCGTCCAAAAAATCTTTAGATTTCTTTGTTAATTGTGCGTATTTGTGATGAAGATATGTGCATATGGATTTACATACATACATACATACTAAATATATGTTGGTTGCGTAGTACACTTGTGGCATGTGTAATAAAGCATGTCCCGTGGAAGTTAACAACCTGCGATAAACTCAAGATTAGCAAGCAGGAAAGCAAACAGCAAACATAGAGTTTAGTTTGGTTTCAATATAACTTTGAAATTGTTGTTGCCGCTGCTTTACGGCTGCAAAATGCAATGCCCATTAGCTTTGGTACTTAGAGGCGATTGATTCATCGATGCAGTCGCATACATATCGATTGGCTGATATTGAAAACGATTGCAAATTGCTTGTTTGGCTGTTGTAGATATTCATCTACTTACGCATTAAATTGAGAGTCTGCAGGTTAAACAATTTTAATGTGATTTATTTAACATACTTATAGTATAAGTGGTTGTATGGAAATTTTTCAAACGGAGTGTTTGATTATAAGAACTTAAAGTTTAATAAAAATTTTAAGTGAAATAAAAAACACACGTGCACCTGAGCGCGCGAGCCAGAAGTAAAACTTCTGCACCGATTCTACAAAGAGACCGGGAGTTAAATACGGGAGTATTAGTGGCGACGGTTCGTAGTAAGTATTAGTAGTTATTAATTAGTAAGATTAATAAAAATAGTTGTAGTAATTGGTAGTAGCATCACTAAAAATAGTGATAGAAATTAGTAGTAGTATTTGTAAAAATAGTGGTAGAAATTATTAAAAATAGTGGTAGAAATTAGTAGCAGAATTTGTAAAAATAGGGGTAGAAATTAGTAGCGGCATTTGTAAAAATAGTGTTAGAAATAATTAAAAATAGTTGTAGTAATTAGAAGTAGCATTAGTAAAAATAGTGGTAGAAAATTTATAAAGTAGTGGTAGTATTAGAAGTAGATTTAGTAACAATATTGGTAGAAGTTACTAGTAGCACTAGTAAAAAATAGTGGTAGTAATTAAAGGTAGCATTAGTAAAAATAGTGGTAGAATTTAAGAAAAATTGTGGTAGTAATTCGAAGTAGTAGTAATAAAAATAACGGTAGAAATTATAAAAAATAGTGGTAGTAATTAGTAGTAATATTTGTAAAAACAGTTGTAGAAATTAGTGGTAGCATTTGTAAAAATAGTGGTAGAAAATTTAAACAATAGTGGCAGAAATTAGTAGTAGCATTAGTAAAAAATAGTGGTAGAAATTATTAAAAAAAAGTCGTAGTAATTAGAAGTAGTATTTGTAAAAATAGTGGTAGAAATAAGTAAAAATAGTGGTAGAAATTTAAAAAATAGTGGTAGTAATTAGAAGTACTATTTATAAAAGCAGTGGTAGAAATATGTAAAAATAGTGGTATAAAGATAGTGGTGTCCAAATTATTTTTTCATTATTTTGGTTTTCCAATTAGTAGAATGATCTCCTCGCCTTTGGCCACCACCAATTTATTTTTTTAAAGACCGAAGTTTTGGAATTCATTCGAAAGTCATGGCCTTTATATGATTCAACAATTAATCATTCGCGGTTCAAGGCGGGTGATTTATTCAGAATAATGGGATCAATGTATGATGGCGTGGAATATTAGGGGAACTTAATGCCCCGCAGGAACTTAGACTACGTCTTCTGGTAATAATGATAGATCTTTAAATCTTTGGATCCTATTCGGATCTGTTGGGCGTATAATTGAGGAGAGTTGTAGTATTCAATAAAGTATAAAAAGAAATAATAAAACGAACTGAAATGAAATATAAAGTTATGCAACTGAGATCAAAAGTACTTGGTTACCGCTCACCTCTCGTAAAAATCACTACGGGATCAATTTTAAAAAGTAATAAGTAGTTAGTTTATTGAAATAATTTTATGTACATACATAATTAGTATACATATATTTACGTTAATAAATTTGTATGTAGTTTGTAAATTTTGTACAAAAAAACAAAAACTAATAAAAATCAATCAACCTACAGAAAAGAATTTCATACGCATCTACAGCTCATCAACAATTACGGGCTTACAACAATCTCAGCACAATCGTGGTGGTCCTTTTCGAACCCAAATAATACACCTATCTTACTCGTCCAATTGATTTCTTTGCATGATTGATTGCCAATGGCTAATAAAAACAAAAATCACTTCACAGCGCAAAAATGATAAAAATCTATTGATAAAAAAATCTCCACAATCGATGCTGATCTCAGTCGAGGCTGAAAATCAGCAGCGCTCATTAGGCCGAATGCCACGCACGCAGTGATCCATCCGCAAGCACTCACCCCATACACAACAACAACAAAAAAAAAAACTGCACCACGCATAAATCCTAATCCTGCAACTGCAAAAACACAATAAATCCTTCGATTGAGCAGCAATTCACGTTACATCGACCGACAGGCGGCGACCACTTAATTTGAAATGTCTTATTGGGGAGAACTTTCCGTCTGGTTGTACACACATACATACATACACATGTAGTACGCTTCGTCGTTTTACCGTTGCTTACAATAAATCACGCAAATAAATTGCACTGAAGCAAATAAATCGCAATAAAAATATAATCAAACAATCAGCGCGCATCAGAGGAAAAATAAAAAATAAAGAATAAATAAAAGAGGCTTACGGAAACAACAATTGAAAGAACATTGAGAGATTGGCCACAAGAATGGATCAATAACAACAGCAACAACACAATGTCTTTGGACCGCACACAATGTAAGCCTACTCCTCCTGGCATGGTTCATTGCAGCGCTCATTGGCCAAAAGCTATTTGAAAAAAAAAAAATCAATTAATTGCTTGGCAATTTGGTATTGCATTTGTTAACGGTTAATTAAGTGCACATTTGATTTCCGTACAATGCGTCCTACTCACTATGGCACATAAACCTCGGCAATTAGTTGACATACAAATTTCTGAGACGGCGCGTATCATCGCTTATGCTTTGGATTGCGGTAATTTTTTTTTACGTGTAACAATAATTTTAGAAATAAGTCATGGTTTAATAATTAAAAGTTTTTGAAAATAAGCAGCATTCTCGCTCGCACCTGGAAAATTGGGTACTTAATCTGAAAACTTGATTGCCTTCTACAACTAATGTGTAGAATAGTAGTAGAAATGTAAGTTCTATTATGCCGTGTCCGTCTGTCTATTTAAAAGCAAACTAGTTACTCAGTTGTTGACTAAAATTAATAATTTTCGGAATCGAATCATGTACCTGCAATACAACTGATTATTATGATATAAGTTTTTCCGTTATAACTCCTACGCCAAAGAAGCTAATGACGTGAAATTTGGCACTCAATCATGTATGGGCCTTGTTCAATAAAAATCGTCGTAGTCGCTATAACTTACAGCTCCCAAACAACTGATTTTTCAGGTATGAGGTTTTACTTTAAAACTATTTATTTTATTCTGTAAGTATTTTATTTTATATGAGGCAAAAAAAAACTATTCTGAAAATGAATGTTTTTACGCAATCACAGTAAAAAATAAATTAAATTTGTTTTATTCGTGAACGGTACGGAGGCTTCGACATTTTTAGTTGATAATTTTTAATGCAATCTACTTAAACAATGTGCATAATTTTTCCATACTATTTTAAAATACTTGGGTAGACATCCAAAATGCAACTGTGAATTCCCTACTCCCAAAAGACAACTCCAAATTGTGCAGCATCAGAATTTAGCTGTCACTATTTACAGAACCTTTTATGATTGAATCATGATAATAAGCATACATATTCAATAAATTTTACACTTTTCTAATTAAAATTGGCTTTGAGCAGGAAAACTATTGTTGATATGAGTTTACGATTTTTTTTGCAAACCAATAATCTTGTTGATACATAAGATTTTTTAAAAAAGGAGTTTCTTTGAAAATCTAAAAATGGAAGTGTATTATATTTGATCCCTAGTATATTTTATATCGATTTCCTCGCCTACGATATGGGATATCGCTCGGTATTATACACTTTTCTTGAAATTCTATTGAGCGTAATGTTATTGTCGGCCGCCGTAGTCACGTGTGCGCGCTTTATTCGGTGAGCCCGGGTTCGAATCCAGCTCGGGGCAAGCACCATCCAAAAGTTATAGAAAAAGTTTTTTCTAATGGCGGTCGACCCCCGGTAGGCAATGGCAAACCGCCAAATGTATTTCTGCCATAAAAAACTTCTCACCAAAAAAAAAAAAAAGGTTCGCCGTTCGGAGTAGTCTAAAAACTGTAGGTCCCTCAATTTGTGTTAGAACATCAAGATACTCGTCACAAATTGTAGCAGAAGTTCGGCCAAATTGCTTAAGCGGTTGTTGCTCCAATAAAGTAAGTAAGTATGTTCGTTGAAATCTGTAAGTTAGGGAGGATGATTTTTCCAACTTAATTTCATAGAAGGCGATGCATAACTTTCGTTTTTCTTCTGGACAAGCCCGTGCGCAGGATTTTATCTGGGGGTTCTCATTTTATTTCCAAAACTTCGAAAAAGTTTTTCAAGAGAACCCATCCCTCTCTGGATATGAATAAAAATGTACTCAATATATGTACAAGTTGGGTTACATATTAAGTAACAAAACTAAGAAAGAATTATTCATTTAATATTTTGATGCGTCGGGCAAAGAAAAAAGCTCGTCTAATACTACGTTTACATATATTTTTATGCGTCAATGAATGCTAAGTATAACCAGTCCATTTAGACGATTTTCACTCATTGTAGATTGCAGATAGTTGTTCAGTTGGAGCAGTTTTGAAAAAGAGCGTTCATTCGTCGATGTTGTTACTGGTACGAGCAGCCATTAAAAGGAGGATTTAATGAACGTTAGAAAAATCATTGTGAGAAAAGAATTACGGATATTTTTATCAAAAATTTGTCTTCGCCAAAGTTTCACTCCATCTATAAATACTAAAGCACTAACGTCATGCCAAAACGTGGAGTATTTTTTAAATAACTGCTTGCAGGCTTCTCTTCTTCATCTAGAGTTGAAGTTTTCTATGGAAAAATACATACGAAATTCAAAATAATAATTTTTAATATCGTTAGTCTCCACATTGCATCGATGAGTCTGATGAGCAGTTATTCTTGGTTTCATCACTTTGATGTGGTATTACACCTTCGACCTGTCGACCTTTTGGGAAATCTTTCTGAAATATTCTGCTACCTTCTATCTACTGACTATTAATTTTTTCTTTGCTGCATCTGGCAACTTTATGGTTTCATCTAGATCTTGATTGCAGATTTGTAGAACAACTCTACTCAATGATAAAGCACGATAATGAATCGAAGCCAGCACTTGCAACGAAAGATTTTTTCGCTGTTAAAACTCTGCATTAGTTGTCTTTGAATTTGTCTGGGTATTCGAGACGTTTTCCAAGGCACTGGTTGTAAGTGGAGATACAGTGTGGAGTGAAAAATTTTCTAAAACCCTACAGTCTATTCGGTGTTTCAAAGTCAAAACAAGAACTTTATTCGTATTCTATAGACTGACAAAAGTAGTAGTAGTAATTGGTAGTACCATTAGTAAAAATAGTGGTAGATATTGGTAATAAGTAGGGCCATTAGTAAAAATAGTGGTATAGTAGTAAAAATAGTGGTAGTAACTAGTAGTAGCATTAGAAAAAATAGTGGTAGGAACTAGTAAAATATGGTGGTAGAAAGTAGTGAAAATAGTGGTAGAAATAAGTAAAACTACTAGTTGATATTAGTAAAAATAGTGGTACAAATTAATAAAAATAGTGGTAGAAATTAGTGAAAATAGTGGTTGAGTAAATATAGTAGTATAAATTAGCAAAGCATTTCTGATGCGACTTTCGTTACGCGACGTAAACAACCACTGCCGGTAAAGAAGTTTTACTTGAAAAAAAATGTAAACCAATGTTTCTTTCATATCGCTTTAACCTCTTATATCAAAATATTACCAACAACAAAAATGTACCAATGGCCTTTTCCGTCTTTTTCACTTTCAAAAATAACTTGGAAATCCTTGCTAATTTTTGCCTATCTGATAACCTAAATAAAACAGCAACTCCTTTTAAAATTACAAAGACAAATGCGTACTACTTGTAATCGTGGCTGAATATCACGTACCTGTATTGACTTTTACAAAAACCAAAACAAAACAAAATCGCAAACTATCTGTCGAATTAATCGATCGATATCACGTTTGAGTGTGTAAATAAAAATTCATTAATCCGCTTGATTGCAAAAAATGTGCTTGCAGATGGAGGTGATGCGATTAATTGAGTTGATCACACCGCATAAGGATAACAGGCACACACAGTCAATCATACCACAAAATTATAAAAAAGTTATGCCTGCCCAGGTACACTTGGATCAAGACGTACGGCGTCTGTATGCGTTAATGAGCTTTTTCTACTCGAGCCACCTACCACTTGCTTCTAAAGGCGATTTAGAGCACATGAATTCACTTACAACGAATCGGTGTAGCGTTTTACGAAACTAGTAAACTGCGATTGCAAAAAAAAAAAAGAAAAAAAAGAAAAAAAAATATGGCCAAGGCCTTAAATTAAGTAAGCTCTTTAATAGCTATGCATATTAAGGTGATTCTTATTTTTTCGTTTTCAATTGTCTGAAATCGGTGTCCAATTTTGAATGAGGTTAGGGTAAATAAAATACTTGACAAAAATTTTAACTTGGAATTTTAACTGAAGTTTGTGGGAATGAAATTTGAACAAAATGGAAAGAAAAACGCCCTTAGCTACTCAGGAGTCATCCCTAGAGAAGTAAAATATAGCAGCAACCCCTACGATTTTTGTATTTTCGATAATTTTCTGGAATAAACTTAACCTCCATCTCCAACCCTTAATGGGGTCCACATACAAAAATACTGAATTTCATCAAAAACTTATAAAAATGGAGAATTATCTAATTATTAATCGTAAACCAAACCGACTTTCGTATATTTATTTATCACATGATATATAATGGCGATTCGAAAAAAAAATATTAGGTGCTCGAAAACTAAACTGTAGAAAAGGCAAAAATCATAGCTGCGGCAGTTCGCCAAATTCGGACAGAATTAATCATTTCGACACAATTTCAAGCCACATCTTTAAACACGACTTCTTAAAAAACAGATGTGTGGCGTTCGAAAGTAAAATTGTGACAACTTTCGTACCAGATGTGTCGCGGATTCGTCGTTTCCAGCAAAAAAGGGGAAAAATCAATCGAAACGAGATCGCAACTGTAGTGAGCGATGAGAATTTTGCGTTGGAAATATAACTACACCGTTACTTTTTGCATACCCCAAATACAGAAAAGACAACGCCGCAACAACTATAAGGAACTATTGGAACTGGTCATTCAATTCTCTGGCGTTGCTTTGGGTGAATACAAATTTAAAGAACTCAAACCCATTCTTCATGTGCAATGGATGCCCAGATCAATTTACTGCGTGCTTATTGTTCGGTTAGACGTCGAAGTCTGGTATGTCTGTTCTGAAACTCTCAAAGCGCCGAACAAGGCGTTCAACTTTTTGAAAATACTTCACGCATACGCGGACAAATTATGGAAAATAATGATTGCAAAATTTATCAGGCGGAGGAGGCTGTAGCTCGCGTCTTATTTGAGGCAGATGTTTCGTTGTATTTCCGCAGATTATCGAGAAAAGGCCTTTAAAGGAAAATAAAAGGAAGCCTATTTAGATACTGAAGAAGGAATTGGCGAAGAAAAAGATGACGAAAAATAGCTCCGAGGGCTTTAAAGATTCGCGATTAATTTCGATTTCACGACTTCGAAAAACAAAAAAATTTTCGCAACGCAAGGCGAATTCATATAAGGTGGTATTGAGCAAGCAGCTGTATAAATTCGCTTGATGTAATGAACGGCAAAACTATGTGTTTGTTGTAATTCCCACCGGTTCTCACTGTCATTGCGCGTCTAATTTGTCACTGTGCATGTTTGTTGTTGTACGCTCAACAGCACCTGATGTGAATTCGCCTTGTCCCAACGCTTCAACTTGCCTCATCTGTACGAAACTCGTTAATAATTTTCTGATCATCTATGGCGCTCACATGAAGGTTTGGCGATGGAGTTTAAGTTTATTCTAGAAAAGTATTAACAAATAATAATAATAATAATTTGGCCGAACTTATCCTACAATTTATGGAGTGCCTCTTGATGTTGAAACACACATTGAGAGAGCTGCAATTTTACGCCGACTCTGAACGGCGAATGTTTTTTTGTGAGAAATTTTTCAATGGCAGCAATACACTCGCAGGTTTTCCATTGCCTGCTATCAGAAAAAAATTTTCTATAATTTTTGATTTCACTTGATCCGGCCAGGATTTGAGCCCGGAACCTACCGAATGAAATGTATTTGGAAAGCGAAAATAATAGGTGTTGTTTTACCCGAATTTCGCTCCCACAAACTTCAAGTACGTGCGAGTAAAAATTTTCGCGAAATGTTTATTTGCCCTAACCTCACACAAAATTGACCTCCGATTTTTACACGGATGAGTTTTCATTTCTCCCATACATTTAGAGACACCTTAATGCACATGCATTTCTGTATGTATGTATGTATGTAAGCACTTACTATACAGGCAACTACTTTATCGGTGCTCTGATTAATCTAGCAATTTTCGGTACTACCGCTGGTTTTATCGTCGCAGGTGATTACAATTCAATCTGGTCGTCACTGCTCGCTAGCGAAGATTAACCATGGCATTCAATTGCAATTTGTTTAACATATTTTGCTCTACTCACTTACACTTACTATACATGTACTTAGTAAAAAATATAAAGGGGCATAGTAGTACTAATCTTATTTCACATATTTACATAAATACCCAGCTGTAGATATATTCTGAACATTTACGCAATTATGAAAATTGTATAAATTGCGCGGTTCCGCTTTTCATCTTCTTGGCTTATTTATCAACTGTGAAAAATTGTGTAGCACACTCCCGTCCTATAAGGGAGCGTAGTTTATGTTGGGTTGGGATGTTATACAATTTTACATTTAATAAACAGTAATCAAGTATTTATCGCATAAAGGCTAATTTTCGGTAATTACAATTTAAATTCTTAACACCGTTCAAGGTCAACCAGAAGTGTGAATTTTTAAGTGGTTATTAAGAAATAGCATATTAACTAAGCGAACCAAGGTTTGTGTACTGCATATTCCCCATAAGGAGTAGCTGCAAATGTACATAAATTTAGTGTCATGCATTTATCAATATACAAACTTTATAAAAAAAAACCTAAACATTGAATGCATTTGGTAGATTTGATACTTCGCACTTAAAAATTCTTTAGAATAAAAATTGTAAGTCTTATAGAAATAAATTTGATTTAGTTGATTTGTTGATATGTAAATGTTGAATAAAATAAGAAAATAAAAATTTTGGTAGGCGTTTACGCTTTCAAACATTTATCAACAAATAATAATACTCAAAATTCGAATTAAATGCATATATGTATGTACTCAGGGGCGGAAGACGTGGGTATGGTGGGTAGCACTACCCACCTGTAATTGCCCATAGTGGGTACCTACCCACCTATGTACATAGATATTCGAGCCGAAAAAATAATTAAGAGCGCATGGAGTCATTTTCACTCTTGTTTTGCTGATTGTGTTGATTGAAATTTTTGATCGAATCGAAATGCTTAATAAAGACCTTCAAAAGTCGGAGCTCTGCGTAGTTGATTCATTTAGGAAAATAGAAGCTATTACCTATACACTAGAGGCTTCCCGTGACTCTAAGTTTCAGTCAATTGTACTAAATAGTATACAGTATACGGAATAATTCGAAATTGAAGAACCTGTTTTGCCATGTAAAATTTCCAAACGAGTGAATGGCAGCAATGTTGAAACATATGCATTTACAATACCTGAATATTACTTTCGAAGAATATTACTCCTGTACAAGTACCTACATAGAGTCGACAATGAATCAGCAAAGATTCATAAAACTCTAAGATGCCGTTGATAAGTTAGACCTAGAAATCTTTATGAATAATTTCATTTCTTGTAATTCTAAACTAATTGTTTTTTTTCACTGTACGTAGAAATTAAAAATTTTCCAAATAATTATTGCCATGCATTATTTATGAGCAATAAACTTATTATACGAATAACAATAAATTCTTTTTCCGAAACCCGTTGATTTTCTTAACTGATCGACGACCCATTTCCTTCACATGGTATACTCTTACCAATTGCAAAACTACCCACCCGGGATCAGGGCATTTCGCCGCACCTGTATGTACTACTTTAAACACCCATAAATTTGCAATTCTTGTTTTTCTAACCACTTTTAGAATATAACTTAAAGGAAATTATAATTTCCACAAAACTTTACAATTATTAATACAAAATTTTGTTTCGTGTTTTTTTTTCTTTCTAAAAAGCTCCGATGCCCACTTAGTTTTTTCAGTTGTGTTTTAATTTCATATCCCTAATACAAAACTGGCCTGAAGCTCTATAAATTATACTGTCGATTCATAAATAAAGGGTGGTTAAATTTTAAGGGCCGATGTTGATTTTGAATACAACACAAATTGCTTTGGAAATTATTGTAATATCTTTTTATTATGATAATATGGTGTGGTTCAATTATGTATGGAACAAAATATCGGTCAAATGTCCGCCGCGACCTCGGCGGCACACCTCCATCCGATGGTCCAAATTTTCGATGACACTGAGGCGTAATTGAGGTTCTATGCCGTTAATGTGACGAATTATCTCATCCTTTAGCTCTTGAATAGTTGCTGACTTATCGACGTACACCTTTTCTTTCAAATAACCCCAAAGAAAGTAGTCCAACGGTGTCAAATCACATGATCTTGGTGGCCAATTGACATCGCCACCACGTGAGATAACACGGCCATTGAATTTGTCGCGCAAAAGAGCCATTGCTTCGTTGGCTGTGCGGGAAGTGGCACCATCCAGTTGGAACAACATCTATATGCTCCAATTCGGGCCATAAAAAGTTCGTTATCATCTCACGATAGCGAACACCATTCACAGTAACTGCCTGTTCGGCCTCATTTTGGAAAAATACGGCCCGATGATGCCGCCATCCCATAAACCGCACCAAACAGTCACTCTTTGTGGGTGCATTGATTTTTCGACAATCACTCTTGGATTATCATTCGCCCAAATGCGGCAATTCTGCTTATTGACGAATCCACTGAGGTGAAAATGTGCCTCATCACTCAAGATGATTTTCTTCGAAAATTGATCATCCACTGTTGCCATAAGCCTGAATAACTTTAACACGTTCCTCGATTTTGTATCTTTCCATGTTCAAATTGAGTTAGTCTGAAATTGAGTAATGTCAAATGAAATGCAGAAAAAAACTTGAAATTTAGGTGTAGTTCACATTCAACATCGGCCCTTAAAATTTAACCACTCTTTATAAGGCCAAAAATAATATTAATTTCATGTTTTAGTTATGTATGTAGGTCGAAAAATATTTGAAAATTCAAGACAAGAGGAGTACTGTTTTTAGTCATATGTCGACAGGATATTTTCTTTCAAAAACATCTGAGAATTTATCAAAATGTTTAAAAAAAAATTAAGCCAGAACAGTGAACATTTATACCATGCCAAATTTAGGGAGATATAATTTGAGTTAATCCTTTACAATTGGGGGGTCGCATATTTAATTTGAAAAAAATATGACTTTCTCATTAAATTAGGATACAAAAATACTGAATTTGTTACTGACACTTCTATTTCATCAATTTCGTATACAGCGTCTGGTAAGAATAATTAAGTATTTTTAGGAATAACGTATTGAATCGGAAGATACCAGTGAGGAATAAGCCTCATACATAATGAGTACGCCTCAATTGAGCTTTGAACGTGGTTAACGTTGCAATCCCATGATTGAATCAATCTCGAATTTAAAAAAGAATCAGTCCTGTTTACAAAATAAAGTCAAAAAGTATGCGATGAATGGAAATACCTCTTTAAAAATATTAACGGAATTTTAAAAATTCGTAAAAAATAGTCCATTTACTATCCGGACCGAGCTCAAAAATTGCGGAATGAATGATAGTTTTTTAGAAAATAGATTTAACAAAAATCGATGGATACATGTCTTTTAAGAAAACGAAAATTTGCATTAAAAATTTTAGCATTTGGTAGAATTATGTGTTTAAAATTTTTTTCAACCTACTAGTCTAAAAGTATTTTGAAAAATAAGAACTACAAAAAAATGGTCCACTAGAAAATTTTTCGAAAGTTATGGTCATTTAAAACTATGGATGTTTTTTTTTTCAAAAATCGTTATCTTTAAAATTGCTTAACAATAAAATTAAGAATTGAAACTATGCCATAAAAAATAAAGGGAGAAAACGGAGATGCACACTTTATTTACATAAAATTAGCAAAGAAATTCAAATATGAACAGAAACCTATACACACATAATGAGCTCAATGCTCAAAAGTATAAGTGAATGGGTAAACGAGAATTTTTATAGAAAAAAGTAGATAAATTCCAAGAAAGTATAAGAATTTTGAGGTTTTGTGGTTCAAAAAAATTTTCTTTTTATTTATGGTATATACATTTTGTTGTGCAAACTTTAACTTATTTTCTTATGGACAAATAGAAAATAACAAGCTGAAGATGTTTTCGAAGTAAAGCTAGCCTAGTACATTCAACCATCACGTTTTGTTGATTTAAATTCAACCACCCATTCGCCGGCGTTATAAATGTATTTATCTTTTATACTGAGATTTTTGTTTAGTAAACTTTTAATCATTTCGTCCATTTCGTGTGTTCGCTTATTCCTCTTTTTCTTTAAAATGTCTTCTTTGGTCTATCATTCTCTCACTTTTATGGCATCACCAGTGTTGTCATTTTGTTGTTTTAGGTGCTAGATTTATTTTTCCCTTTATCCCCATAAATTTGGCTCAACCTTTTCTTTTTTGTTCTCGTGAAAATTGTGTAGCCCTTTTTAGTTCCAGAAATTTTCAGTTGCAATAGGCAATCTATTCATATCGCATGTAATTTCATTGTTCAAGTGTAGACTAGATTTTTTTTTTAACTTCAATGATTGAAAACCCATGCTATTTCCGAAATTTTATTGTGATTCTCGATTAATACTGACAAAAGTTCTCTAGCTAGAGATAGAAATAGCTAAGCAAAAATGCTGAGCAAGAAAAGGAAGAAGCGCAGAATAAGCGGACAAGCGACAGAATGATTGAAAGTTTTTATTAGCTGCTGTTTCTGAAAAAAATTTATTTAATTTCATCAGCAAATGAGTGAATGTTATCAAATTCACAAAGGGAGGACTAGCGGTGCGCGGAAGGCGGATCACTCTCGGATATTTATAAGAGTGATTCCATATCAGATTTATTATTGCGCGCGTGAAGTGAATTGACGCTCTTTGGTCGTCGCGGGCCCGTCTGATTCCATCATAATCTTGTAATATGTTTCTCGGAATACTTTAGAGAATTCATTGAAATAAAAAAATAACAATAAAAATTGCCCAAATTAGAGAAAAATTAATTTCTTATTCATACTTATAAAGTTTAATTATTATTTCATTTAGTAACATTGAAATAATAAAGCAATGCAGTCACCTTGACTATGGCCACCAATGGTCGTCTGGAGAAATTCGTTGTAAGCTTTGGTTGTACGCATTCTCGCATTCACGAAAAATTCGCCGCTAGCCAGCTATTAGTAATTTCTATAAAGTGCTCCAAATAATAAGCTTTAAAAATTTTGATACTTTCGCAAGGAGACTCAAAAAGTAATGAGACAGTTTTCATACGAAATTTGTAGTCGAGTATTCGTAGTTGTATCGTGGTTTTCAAAATCTACGTTAGTATTAAAAAAATATTTCAAAACATAAATGTACGTATATCGATAATTTTCAATGTAATCAATCATTCACTAAATGGAAAAAATCAGGCAAGAAAATGCATTGCAAGTAGATAAGCAGCTACTCATTAATATTCAATTGATCGCTTTGTACAGCAATCAATCACAAAATATGTAGATTTACATATATGTATAAATAAATCTATGTATACAAGCGAAAGACATTATCCAGCTCAAACTTTCATTGCTTATCCGGCTTTGTTTTTGTTTTTTTTTGTTCTTAAATAACGCAAAATACCTTGGCATTTGGACACGTAAATTTCATATAATTGGAAAGAAAATGTAATGTAATTTAACGTAATCGCTTAAGCGTAGTAGATACGAGTAGCCCCACTTACATATTTAGTATCAGTCATCATTGCACTGCCACTAACTTAGCAGGCTGCTGGGCTCTACTAATTGAAATATTCGCAATCAGATTTCGCTCGCAGCGCTATCGAAGCCACCGTCATTCCTCATGCTCCACCATTACAACGGCCGAGTGTATGCTGCTGGGCAAGCGTTTAATGCGTCCATATTTACCGATTGGCCAACTAGCTCACAGAATTGGCAAACAGTAGTGAGTTTTGATGGGCCAAAAAGTGAACAGCAAAAAAGAGATTATGAAAAATATTGTGTTTTTTTTATTCCGCACAGCTATTTTAGCGCTTAACAAGGTAGGCGCGGCGACATCAGCCAAATCCAGTAATTGTAGGAAGCCTCTTATGCGCACAGCTTTGAGAAAGCGGCTGCTGTGTGCCAAGTATCGCCCACATGCATGGAGAGGCGCACTGCTGCTGTTGCTGCGCATGCGTGGTTGTGATGAGGAAAGTTTTTAATCTTATACTTTGCGATTACGCTGGGTTTCCATTGATCGTTTAATTTCTGCTTAGTGCACCGCTTCTTTTGCGACTGATTAAAGAGGCACACGCGCTCTACCTCATAATAATATGTGGATATCATTTTTTTACTTCGTTGTTGTTGTTGGCTACCGGTGCTGAAAATAAAAGCCCACTTGTTATGGACACAGCCTTCAGCTAAGTAGATCTGCTTTTGATCGCTGACGAACTTACTAACAGTCTCCTCAACGGCTAAGTAGATACGTCCAACGTTTATGATTTTTTAATCAGCTGCATTTAACTACCTACTTACCTTCTCGTATAGCAAAAAAAAAAGGGAAAGAAATTGTGCAAAAAAAAAAAACATGAATTGCATATGTAGGTTGGTTGCTCACTGCAAGCAATACAAAAGCAATTTCACTGAAATTACTAAATTTTTGGTGGATTAAAAGCAAAGCAAAAGAAATACCTTTTATTGGAGCTTTAAAATATTCAGTAGCTCATAAAGTTGTTTTATACCGCGCACAGAAATCCATTCATGCGAAAAAATAAATATTAAAAAGTAATAAATCAATAAGTAACGGTCCGGTTATTCAAATCACACCAACATATTTGCATACTATACGTTATGTCAAGTCTTTGTCATATATTACTAAACAACAACCCTTCTGGTTGTCATTTCGTTGAGGGTCCTTTTTGGGTGAGCAATCAAAAATCAATTCATAAAATTTGCAAAACAATCAAATTTGTTATGAAACCCCGGCAATTGAATTGGATTGCTTTCAGTTTGTGAATAAACCAACTGTTGCTACCAAGATAAGTACATACATACTTATATATATTTATATATTGCCTATATCTTCTTTAAAAATCTTACTCGCCAATTTCTAAGAGTCTAAAATTGCAGGTAGCTTAAATGAAGGAGAAAAAAAAATAAATGGTACGTTATATCGCTGCGATTTATATGCAAAATAGCCATACAAATTCTAGCAGAACAGTGGGTCAGTTTGCATGTGTGAACAAACAAAACCTTTTTTAAAAATAGTTTCAAACTTTTAGAAAATATAGAACCGGTTTGCTGGGATTTTCATTGAAATTGTTTGATAATGCTTATCAACTATGAATACCAACTAAATTTAAAGGCGGTCAGAAGCGCACTACTGACACATGGTGCTAGAGGTTTTACAAAAATGCGGAATTTACGTATGAATTGTGGTACGCATAAATAAGAAGTGAGATGTCTAGTGAAATTAGGAACGAAATGAGGTGGTATAGATTACGCAACGTTACTTTAACTAAAAAAAAAGCACGCGTGCATCTAAGTGCGCTGACCAGATGTAAAACTTCTGTGTAATTAAAAAAGTAGAAATAGTGGTAGAAATTAGTAGTAGCATTAATGAAAATAGTGGTAGAATTTAATGAAAATGTAACAAAATAGTGGTAGAAATTAGTAGAAGCTGTACTAAAAATAGTGGTAGCAATTTGTTAAAATAGTGGTAGAAATGAGTAGTTGAGTTAGTAAAAATAGTGGTAGAAATTAGTTAAATTAGTGGTAGAAACTAGTAAAAATAATGGTAGAAACTGGTAAATAATAGTGGTAGAAAGTTGTAAAATAGTGGTAGAAATTAGTAAAAATAGTGGTAGAGATTAGTAAAACTAGTGGTAGAAATTATTAAAAATAGTGGTAAAAATTAGTAAAAAGAGTGGTAGAAATAAATAAAACTAGTGGTAGAAATTAGTAAAACTAGAGGTAGAAATTAGTAAAAAATAGTGGTAAAAATTAGTAAAAATAGTGGTAAAAATTAGTAAAAAAAACTGGTAGAAATTAATTCTCCTTCCGTCCGACTGCCTACTACGCGCGCCATCCCCTCCCCTTTCCTGTCGCTGTTTCGTTTCATTTGATATTGGAATTACAGCCCGACGAGCGCAAAGAAGTTTCACTTCAATAATAATAATAATAAATGGGCGCCTAGATCACAGAGCTCGATGTGTGGCCGGACTTATCCTACAATTTGTGGTGTTTGTCTTGATGTTGTACCACCAGTTGAGCGCGCTACAAGTTTACATCGACTCCGAATAGCATGCGTCAGATTAAATGTCATCTGAACAGTTGGTTATCGTTTAGCTTTCTCCCACATTGAATCAAAAAGTAGCTCTACTTCTCCGTCGTGCAAGGGGAATCATTTGGGTTTTAATAAAAAGCATGGATTTGTTTCGGATTTTTATCAAATATATTATTATTTAATTCAAAGTCTTATTCTTTCTATTAATTGCAGCAATAACAAACTACAGCCGTATTCACTTCCCCACCCGTTAGCGTGTGGCTAATCGCTAAATAAATGTAACGAGTAGGACCAGTAATACCTCATCGTACTCGCGATTTGCCAAATCAGTCTAGCTATCGTTGTTGCTGCTAGTACACAGAAATTTCTTCGAACGCGAGCAGAGCTTAGGCAAATCGAACATATCAAGACAGTCGTTCCTTTGCTTTGCTAACTGACATCAACTAGAGAGACCAAATGTCCAAAAGTCCTTTTCCATTCTTCTTTCCAACTGAGAGAAGGTCTTTTTGGGCTGAATCATTTTCGAATACGTTGTGCATTTTGTTTGTGTAATTTTGCGAGTGAAATGTCAAAATCTGAATTCACCCAGTGTTGGTCACATATTTTGTTTGTGTAAGCAAAACAACCCAGCGAACTGGGAAAGAAGAACAAGCGATCAGCTCATGGTATGCTATCCCCTTATATGATCTCGCTGTGGTTGCTATAAAGCTCATCGTTCCATCGGCTTCGAAGCACAGTCTCATCCGATGTCGACAGCCTCCATGCTTTTGCGCCAGACATGTTGACATACTTATATTGCATATTCAGCTCAAAGTAGCACTTGTTGGAAATATAGATTCTTCGTTGGATTTCGAGTCTGATATTATTATCGGTGTTTACGCTGGTTCCAAGATAAACAAAGTCCTCCACTTTTTTGAATTTGTAACCGTAAACAGTGTTATTTGATGACAAACAGAATGCACTTTGTTGTGACCTCGTTTACTTGCAGACCCTGTCGTTTCGCTTTTTTAGCCAGCTTGGGAAAGGCAGAACTAACTGCGAGGCTGATGCATCCCTTTTTAGATTAACAAAAATAAAAAAAAAAAAAAAATATGTGAAACTCGTTACAATCTTAATTTCGTGATGGGTAACAAAAAGCTTATTCTACCAAAAATCGAATTTTTTTACACTTAAAATTATTAAGATTTTATAATAACATGATTTGTATGCTTGTTAATGTAAAAAAAAGAGTTATATTCAAAATGCATAAGTCATGTAGAAAATTTGCTGGGAACAGTCCATGAGACTGGCTTGCTAGTGGACAAAACTCACGATACCCGCCCTAGCAGAGTGCACAAAACGAGAATGTGACTCCCGTAACCGAGAGTGTGCGACTCATTTCTGAACATTTTACGAACCATTTGTCACCTACGAAGTCCAATTGACTCTGACATGTGGGTTTCAAGAATAAATAAATCGAATATAATATAATGTTATGGTCAAGAATTTAGCTTTATTATAAAGGCAAGGGTTTGCCATTATGTTTTAAAAATGGTTTCGGGCAAGTGACCGCCACGGCTGGCTGAAATAAATTCTAGTCGAGAGGCCCTATTGAAGTCTCATGTCAGCAACAACGCGCCGAATATTCTCTTCCTAGGATTCAGTCTCCTCGGGCTTATCTGCGTAGTAGATAAGCGACTTCACATAACCCCACAAAAAATAGTCCAGCGGTGTTAAATCGCTCGATCTTGAAGGCCACGCCACAGGCCCACGGAGCGAGATAATGCGCTCACCAAAAGTTTCCTTCAATAAATTTATTATTTCGTTGGTTGTATGACATGTAGCGCCATCTTTTTGGAATCAAAGGTTGTCCACATCAACATTCTCCAATTCAGGTCTCCATTGACTGTAACATTTTGGCCGTTTTGATTTTTGAAGAAATATGGGCCAATGATTCCCTCTCCTCTTAGAGCACACCAAACAGTGGCTTATGGATTATCAAAACTCCGAATGCGACAATTTTGTTTATTAACGAAATATTCAACCAAAAGTGAGCTTCATCGCCCTTTCACCGAACGTGCGAAGCATTTAATAGTCGTTCGGCTTCAATTCATGAACAAGTCGGATTTTGTAGTGCACAAACAAATATCCTGCCGTAAAATCTTCCATAAAGTGGTTGACCAGAGCCAGGCCCGTCGCGAGGACGGCGGGGGCCCCTGTAATTTGAAGAGCAAAAAAAAAAAAAAAAAAAAAAAAAAGGTCATCACCGAAATCAAAAAGAACAAGACCCAGACGCGCCTATAAATGTAGTACCACGAATTCCGTCAATCCGACACTGTATTATCGATTTCATCAGCCGTACTTCCTTCTTCCTTGCCTTTGCTTCAATTCTATATTGTTTAATACGTGTCGGATACTTCTCTTTCACGTTTCCTTTTTTCGTTCTTGATAACGCGCAGCTGATTTTGATGACCTTTTTTTTTTTTTTTTTTTTTTTTTAAGTCGCGGGGGCCCCGGGGCTGCCCCACCCTCGCCACGGCCCTGACCAGAGCTCCAATTGTTGCATGCAATGGCGGGTGGACTCATTCCATCCATAGAGTAAACATGGAACGAAACCGTATCCATTGTTGCTCGAATTTCCAACTTTTCTGGGCGATTATGTCGACCGAATATTGAACGCAGCGCGCGATACGTCGCTTGAACCGAACCATTATTTTGTTAGTAAATTTGGATGATTTGCAAATGTTGTACCGGAGTAAGTTTATTAATTAGGAAAGGACAAGCTAAATTGAGTATAAATCTAGTAACAGCTATCAAAAAGACCAACTTCTAAAACAGTATTGCTTCATTGAGAGCCACACGCCTAAAATAACACCCTATTTTAAGTTTTAACCAATATATACTAGTTGCTGCTTGCGTTGAAATTAAGTAAATGTTAATAAAAATCTCGAAAGTTTCTTTAATATGTTTAGCACGTGAAATAATTTTTGTCCTACTGATTTCTCAAACAATCTTCTTTCTTTATTCCGCTGGCAACTTTCTCTTTCACAATTTCACTTGCATACGTATTATCAATACCACTGTGTCGATAAGCAATACGCAAAACCATCAAAAACCTTCAACTTTGCATATCAGCCAAACGTGAAAGAAGCGTAGTAGTGGACGGGCAGTGCGGCGTCAATATCAACATATCGGAAGCGAATATCTCATAGTAACAAAAAAAATCATTTCGATTTCGGGCAATCGAAGGAAAACCAGACACTAACGGCGAACATGCGCAAAGCGGTGGAAAGAAGACACGCCGAAGATGGACACAATTCAATCATGTTGTATGCCACAACGAGTAGCAAGCCAGAAAGTACAAGTACAACTAAAAAGTGCACGCCAAGTAGCAACGCATCCAGACTAAATAAAAGACACATTGTCGTCTTCGCGGCAATTTTGTGATCTTCAGCGCTAGATTAAAAGATCATCGGTGTTCTACCGATGGATGGATGTATGGATGGCTGGTTGGATGGATTGGCCGGAACGATGAGGCGCGTATGGCTGGAATGACAACCAATTCACCAAGTAACCAAGTCAGTCAGTCAGCCAGCGACAGCGCGTTGCAACGAGTGTGCGAATGGTCGAGGCGATGCTACGCGACGCCACGGAACGATCGATCGATCAGCAGCGGACATTTGCAGCGAAAATGTCAACAATGACTGTTGCCACAATTGATTTGATGAGCTGCTATCGACTGTTTGTTTCTGTTTTTTTTTTCTTGAACAGAAAATTATTTCTCAGGATGTCGGGGTGGTCGCTTCGCATTTATTTCTTTGATTTCTGTTTCCTTCGTTGCAACTGGAGTGGGTACATAGCTAGCGATTTTCGAACTCACCGTTTGTTTTTGCCGCACTCGATTTGTATAAATTTGATTATTATGCCAGTCAAAACTGATAGCAACAAGGCGGGCTGTCGCCACCACCAACGCCAACGCCAACGCCAATGCCAACGCCAACGCCGTCATAGCCGACGGCAAAAGTTGGTTGCATCAATTTTGTGTTGCAGGTGAAATTATGATCGTTCCCCGTATATCTCGAATTGATCGTTGTACGCGTACTTTTATTTACATATGTATACTATGTACCTAAAAAATTTAAATCGATTTTTCAATATCCTTTTTCATTTGCTACACAATGTCATCATTGTTTTACCACCTCCTTTGTCTGTTTTTTTTTTGTCTGAACAAGCGATCTTATTTTCTTACGAACTACTTGCTATGCAACTCTCCTACTACTGTATTATAATAATGATCGTCAACGTTTTTGCTCTTTACTCGGATATAAAGCGATCAATCAAAACTGCTGACGATCGACAAAATAGTTTATGATCGCATTTGAAATGCAAACTGCTACAGCTAAGCGGCTAACAAAATGATGTACGGTTTGTTAGAATTTGAATGTTGGCAGTCGCGTCGTAAATATCCGTCGGCTATAAAGCTATAAACTTTGTGATCTTTCGAATTTTGTTATATCAGCGAAGCATTTTATTTTGACTACAGTGCCACAGTTGAAGGTTTTTATCATTCATGTTTTTTTTAAATAGATCCGTAGGTAAGAAGTATTTTTGAAATAAAAGAGACATATTTAATGATATCAAGAAATTTAAGTATTTAGTCTTTGTATGTACTTGAAACTTATTTCAGAAACTGAAAAGTTCACATACGCTGTCCCACAGCTTAAATCGTGCAGTGTTTTTACAATATTAACAAAATTTTTCGTGCTAAATTGTTCTTATAACAATTTTTTATAAAAATATAATTAATTTCCATATCCCAAAGCATAACAATTATTATTTCTTCTCCCTGGTAAAAATTTTATAGAAATTTAACAAACTGGAAAAAATGTCTTAAAAATTTTTAATTTTCCTCGCAGAATTTTTAGAAACTTTTTGAATATGCAGTTTTGTAGACCAATAAATTTTATATATTAAAATTGATCGATCTATAAAACTGCATACTCAAAAATATTCATAAAATTCAGAGAGGGACAAGGGAAATTTTAAAGGAATTATTTTCAAATTATCGTCAAATTTTTTCAAAGTAACATATTTTGATATTTATGCTATGGAAACTAATTTTGTTTTTTAAAAACTAACAAACAAATTGAAGGGCGAAAAATAATATCAATATTGTAAAAAATAACACTGCACTATTTAAGCAGTGAGTCAAACTAATTCAATTCAGCGAAGCATAAGCGATTAGGATTAGATGATTTTATATTTTATAGTAAATTTCATAACTAGAACTCCAACAAGTTTTAACTTTTTTTCTTTATTTATTTTATTTTTACTCACAATTTTAAAATAGAAATTTAGGTATGCAATTTTTAACCCATTCAATTCGAGTAAGTAAAACTCAAATTAATGCGGTCACAAATTACCACAAATTACTTTCTCAAATTCATCTAAATAACTCATGCTCGATTTTTTTTTTATACTCGCATAGAAAAAACCATGCAAATCAGTCAGCAAAAAGGTTATCAAATATCAAAGGAAATTTGTAGAATAAGAAATTATTTAACTTTTTTCAAATTTGTTTGTTCGATCAGAGTAGATAGACAGGGATAATGAGAAAGCAAGCAATTTTCTCACGGTTAACGTGTGTCAGTGGTTGCATGCTGCCCTGGCTTCTCCGTGTACCATAGTTTGATCCCTGGTAAATTCTAGAAAGAAAGAAGTCTGATGAGGAGATGTGGTAATCTCCGAAATAGCAGCTATCACTTGTAACACTTTGAAAAATCGTTGTTTTCTCATTTTATTTTTTAATAAAATCTGGTCTTGAGCTCAATAAAACTACACTTTGTTTCTAAAATATTATAATAAATAAAGTTTTTTATATTAAGACGGAAAAATATATATATATTCCGTTGCTAAATATTTCTTTCCGGTTTGAGTGAACCTTTTTTGCGCTTTTGAAGATTTTATCTTCACTTGACAGTCATGACTAAGTTTGAACACCGTCCCTTAAAAATCTTTCATTCAGAACTGACTTTCGCAAATTTTCTATCCTCTGAAATGAAAAGATCGATATACCTTCTTGTGGTCAGATTCATCTGCTTGGTTTGTCGAACTATCCCCCGACTTAAGTTTATAATCCAGATGGCTTCAGTTGCCTCGGAGCTCTAGATTATGTTGGTTAGTCTTGCATAGTAGTCCCAGGAACTTCGAACCTATTGTACATTTCTATATGGTAAAAACTAATTGTAGGAAAAGTTTTGCGGCAGGCTCTCAAAGAGACTACCCAATTGTAATTGCAGCTGTTGCTTGGAAGATTCCCCTCTTGATCTAATTAAAATTATAATTAAATTGCCACTGCCCCTCAAAATCTGTTACGCGATTTCTCATTATCGCGCGTACCGGGAATAAGAAATTCAATATTTCGAACAAAATAACTCGAAAAAATTGGATCAATATTGTTTAAAAAATCTCCTACCATAAAATTTATAACAAGTAATTGAGGTTAAAATATAATTAAAATTTTTTGTGAAACAAAATAAATGGCAATAGTTAAACTTTATGCATTTCGTAAGCAAACTTAAAAATTAGCAATTGCATTTTTTGCTTAAAATAAGTTCACATATTTTTAGTCAAGGCTTTAAAATATATTTATTTATTTATGTCAAAATAAAAATCCAGTAAGCCTATTTAATTTTTTCAACAGATTCATACGGATGTATTAATTGCTTTTTGTATTAAAAAGAAACCGAAAACGCCTAAAATATTCATATGTTGTAATAAATTTTTACCTACAGTGAGTCACACTCAAACAGGGGCAGCTCAAAAAACAAAAAAAAAAATTATTTTTGATAATTTACGCAGTGTTTCATGTTAAATCATTTTTATTACAAAAAAACTGCGCTTGCTTCCAAAAAACCCCTAAAATCTAAGATTTCAAAATTTTTTGAAAAATTTGACAAAAATTTCCTTCTCATTACATACAAATTTTGAACTTTGTATTATCTTGAATTTTGCATAAAAAAATGGGGAAGACCGTTCACAAAAGAAAATATTAATATTCAACGGAAATTTGTAGAAATTTCGAGGTTACTGCTTTTATTCTATAATCTAATAGGCTACAAAACATTTCTAAAAAAAGTAATCAAAACGGTGGAAAAGGCCAATAATACTAATGAAAATTTTGTTGAGTTTTCCTAGTTTAATATTGATAGATCAACAAAAGTTACAAAATAAAATTTTATTTGGGTGCCCGAAAATTCCGGAATTATTGGTAGGTAATCCCAGGACTTTCGTTATTTAAAAAATACTGGCATTCTGGGTTTACCATCCCTAATATTCCTTTGTCTGGTAATTCTAATAAATTAGATCAGTACTGTTTTGAATTTAAATATCGACTTGAAATCCTTGACCAAGTACTTCCCCTTTTTACTAATTCTTTATTAATTTACTAGTATGTTTCGAAATCTGGTAGCCCACATCACCTAAAAATCTTTCTTTGAGTAGAAGCTATCAAAATACACCCTTATTTCCTCTCAAAAGGAATATATATCAAAATGCAATGATAGTTGCGACAAGAAATACCAAAATCTCAACTATTTTTTATCATACATATAAAAATGTAGCCGCTTTTACTGTAACTACTTGGCTCAAAAGCCAATTGACCAAATTTGGGCATTATATTTCTTTGACCCGTAGTACGGGCATAGGCTATATTTTAATCCGTTATTATGGTCCGGAACTGGTGATATTAGAAACGCTTTGTCCTGGTGCAATAAAAAATACATTTATGAAAAATAAATGAAAAATATTAGAAAAAAGTTTTTTCCAATAGCGGTCGCCCCTCGGCAGGCAACGGCAAACCTCCGAGTGAATTTCTGCCATGAAAAAGCTTCTCACAAAAACATTCGGCATTCGGATTCGGCGTATAACTGTAGGTTCCTCAATTTGTGTTGCAACATCAAGACGCCCACCATAAATTGTAGGAGAAGTTCCGCCAAAATCGTTTACTCGGTTATAGCGCCAATTAAGTAAGTAAGTAGGTGGCGCTAGAGACGACACATTCAGAAAATCTGTACTTTTGGTCCGATATTGATGAAATTAGAAATTTATAATGGGCGTAAGATGGGAAATACTTTTATAGAAAATAAATCTGTTAGGTGGCGCTGGAAGCGAGTTATTCAGCATACCTATGTTTTTCATTGATTTCGATGAAATTAGAAACGTCTAACGGCGGTTCCATGTGAACTACTTTTAATAAAAAATGGATCCGCTAGATGGTGCTAGAAGTGAAAAGCCGCTGTTGTGATCCGATAGAAACGCTTTTAAAATCCGACTTAGATGACATTGGAAACATATACTGTATACGTATAGTATATTTGCAAACAAACAAAAACAAAATTATAAAAATCCATAAGCTTTGCGCAGCTAAAAGGAATGGATCTTAGTCATAGTCGAGATAAAGTTTACTAATAAGTTAATTACATATATTTCTGGCAGATATGCCATTGAAAATTAAAAAAATCTTCTGACAGTATATGGAAACTTAGTAAGTAACACAGACGAATTCACGGAGTATTTCTATAGTAAAAATTCAGCTCCTATAACTTCATTTGATGTTGATGCTATTCTAAGAATATTGTTCAAGTGTGCTAAATGAATTTATAATGAAACAAACGACCGTTTAATACCTTTTGTTAAAATTATATAAATTTTTGTATCCTCATTCTTGAGACATTTTTCATTTACCATTTTCATTTCACTCATAAATATTGATCATAAAATGGCCATAGGAAATCAATTGAATGATAATAATGATAAGCTACAAAACCACATTCCTTACTCACAATTTTGTGTATTCCATTGTACTTGTACGTGTAAATAGCTTGCTGGTTTTCAAAATTCAATAGATCTTTTGTCTATTTGCCAAAGGTCTCCGTGAAATCGCGAAATTGTGCGCCCAAATGAAATGGTTTTTTTTTGCGGTCAATTGCACACTGAAGTTTTCATCTACCTACCTACATATATTTTCTTTGTAATTATATTCTTTTGAATAGCATTTTTTTATTTCATTTTTCATGGTGAATTTTATTGATCAGATGATGCGACGCAGCATGATCAATGATCTTTGACCGCAAAACTAATGCCATCTGAAGTGGATAAAAGTAGAGTACGTACTTGCCAAAAATTAAAAAAGAAAAAACGAATGAGAGAATGCGTTCCAATAACGATCTCCTATTTCAATTCAATTGATTGCTGATTGAGATGTGAGGTTGTGTATAGTATATATATTTATAGCATACACCCTTGTGCAAAATAATGGTAGCGCGGCATATAAGCAAGTTTTGAAAATTTATTAATTTTTGATTTGATTTACATTTTTCGTTTCTTATTTTTGATACAACAACATTTGAGACAAACCCCTTAACTTTGCGCAAAATTAAAAATTCTAAAATTTTTTAATTAATTTTTAAGAAAATTATTGGTATACAGTTATATAGCACACTCAATTTTATGTAGTCGGACACCATTTGGCTTTTGCATCTCCGACTTATTTTCATAATTTTTTATATTATAGTAACAGTTGGGAGAGGCCTCCCTGATTTTTTTACTTTTTTTCTCTGTAGCCGTTTTCAAGACATCGATAAAAAAAAAATTGTGCGTTTTTTAAATGCTCATAACTCTGCGAAAAATTGAACGGTTAAAAATTTTTATTTTGAAATTCGTGGTTTTCAAAAAAATTTTGAAAATTGAAAAAGTTTTCAAAGCCATCATTTAAATCCAGTAACAAAAATTAACGGGGATTTTGTTTTACTTCGAACGTGCGCTTTATTGTACTGAAATTTAATGCGCTATAAAGTTGTATGCCCAGAAGTTTTTTAAAATCTCAAATTGAAAAATTAAAAAATGTAGACAATTTTTTTTTAAATTTTTTCAGTTCGGAACACAGTTTGCATGTACATAATTTTTATTAAAATAAGCCATAAGCATTTTTGCAAAAACAAAATTAATTAATAGTGCTACTAATTTTTTGAACCGTAGTGTATGTGTATGGTACTGTTAAGTAAGATAGCGAAAGGTAGCTAAATATTCTCAAATAACATAGCTACTGTCTTTTGAATTCTGCGTGAAAGATCGATCGTGTGACATTTTTAAAGGCATATTTTTTTCTAAAATTATTCTTTGTAACGGAATTCTTCATATTTCACCTTAAATAATCAATAATTATTGACTACAGGTAGACTAAAATAATTTTGCTAAGTTGTGGGAAATTTTAAATTTGCCGTGCGTCAATGCAAGCCGTGGTTGCTGATGAACAATAATTTTTTTCATCAGAAATCTAAAAGTGTCTATATAAAAAACTTTCACATAAATTAATTCCAACTAGAACTCCTAGAACGATGCAAAATATTATTTTAGCCTGTATAAAGTAAATGTTCACTCTTTGGAAGGCCCTAATCTTAGATAGGTGGCTGTTGATTTATTACGAAATTGCAGTTCAAAATATGGAATATTGGAAAGTCCAAAACTATGGTCGGAAACATTAAATGTTGGGATTTTTTCAGTAAACCTAAATACTAACGAATGTATGAATGAGGAAACTCTCAGAAATATTCAAGTCGTGCATTAAAAAATTTAAATGCTTCGAACACTTTTTTGGGTTTAAATTGGCTACCTATTTTTCACACGAATTAGTTTTACTTTGATTTCATGTTGTTGTATTGAGCCAATATGAGCTTAACTTCGTATTATAGATGATTTTTTGCGATTTTCAATTTTTTAGTCAAAAATAATAGTTGTACAAAATTATCTGCGTTCAATTAGAGAGTACAAATATTTACTTATTTAATTTTTTTACAAAAATATTATAAAACGGTAGAAATTATAGTTGATATAAAAACAAAGTATAATAAAGTCAGACTGTCGATTCAAAATCTCAATGCGTACCGTTGGAAATTAAACAACCTTTAACAGCAATATGCCTGCGTTCTGCTCCTTTGTATGTATTTCACCGAAAAATTGAAAGAATCAGTTTTGTTTATGAAAATAATCAATTAGCAAGGAAACGGGCCCAGGATGTGTATCCCAGGCCATTACGGATGAAAACAATAAATTTGTAAATGCAAATTTGTGGAGGAGACAGGACTGGAAGACAAACGGCTAAAAACTAAAGAATTAGCAGTTACGACTGGACTTTCCATAACAACCGTGCTTAAAGTCCTATATGAATAAGGTAAGGTGCTGTACTCAGTTTTTATTTCCTTGCTAAGTCCTACAGATAAATGTTTTTGATGCAATTGTTCATTGCCACCAAAAAAGCAATCAATTACGAGATGCTATTAAAGAAAAATCTCCAGGGCAACAAAGCAAAACCATTCATTTTTTGTTTAATACCCAATGTTTAATTGAAACTTTCCTACGAAACTAACAATCATTGTTCAAATCTAAAAATCCTAAAGGTTGAGATTTTTTTTAATATAAGTGTTCTAGGCAAATATTTATTAAGATTAAATGCTTGGGGTTGCAAAATTATTGCATTTGTGGCTCGAAAGTTATCACTGAAACGAACAGCGCTTATTCGAGCGATAACAGATGGAGTTTACTTGGTAGCTAACGATTCACCAGTTCTGTAGTCGCTGCTCCATACTGCAGAGTAAGTCGAGTGATAACTGACACTTTTCATGCAATCCAAAATGAGATAAACCCGGGAGGAAGAAAGAGAGAGAAGGGCATATCATTACATCCCAACTGTCAAAATTTCCGTGATAATTTTATATTTTCGTTGCACAAAAGGCGTCACAATTTCGGTACTGATTATATTTTTTGGTGGACAAGCTAAAGGAGTTTCACTTCATAAAAGTCATTCATAACATAAAATGGGGAAAACTGATTTGATGATTACTTTGATTCCCCTTACTGGTCGGAGAATAGTTTCCCCAGTTTTTTTAATGCAATGCTTCGAGAGGGCATTCGAGTCACAATGAATTTATAAAAATAGCCGTATCATTGCCTTATTTAATTTCGATTTTTCTCTTGATATTCTGGTTCATTAGGATATTTTCCATAGGCCCGTTAATTTGCACCCGAGTAGCAAAAGAACGTTCCAACTCGGATAAAATTTCTATTAGTTGCAAAAGCAACCCTGTTAGCCTCTTTCATGTAAGTTACGATTTGTTTAGTGCTATTTACATAAGAACTGAAAATAATTGTGCCGGCAATTTTGAGGTTAATGTAGTTATATATTTACAAATACTGTGCAAATAAAAACGAATTAGGTTTAAATCTAAACCTCCCATGTATTTTCTTAGGGCTAATTCACAATAGCGTAGTTTTTTTTCCTTCCCAGCACTATATCTCAGGTCGGATGGCTCAACTCGGATATTTTCCCGAATTAGTGTTGTTGCTTTACATGCAATTCGTTAACCTACCTAGGGTTCTTTTGCAATTCGGTTACAAAGAAACGGGCCCCATATAATAAAATCAGCTAGAATGGCATAATTTCATTTCATCAAAATAATGGAGGGGAAAAATTTCTGTTCGAAAGTGTTTTAGACTAAAATTTCTGTAAATGTATAAACTTAAATATATATTGTTTTGAGTATTATAAAATAGACAAATTTTATCGCTTTAGCTAAATGCACTCTTATTTAAATTTAATTCATTCCGACATATGTACATAGATAATAAGTCATTTCGAAAACGCTTTCATAATCCACTAACGAAATTCAATTGATCAAAAATGCGTTAAAATGGATTGAATTTGATTATATAAATAATTTGAAATTAATGCATTTCACTGATTAAATCGAAAACTGAGTTAGTTATTCGAGTTATTTGAGTCTGAAAATTTGTCATTTCGTGAACGCAACTATAAATCGTCCAGAAGTTTTTTTAAACATTTCTGATAGCATTGCTGACTGAATTTCCAAAGTGTGTGTTTGTGAGATGACTGATTTTTGACTGAACAAATCATTTCAAAATAGTTTAATTGCAAACGTGTATAGCGTACATCAATTCGGCATCATTTCGAGAACTTTGTTTTTTTTTTAATATTTAGATAGCCGTGGTAATTGTAACTAAAACTTCAACAAGTTTTGGTTGTATAAATTGAATTAAACTACATTTCGAATATATCTTTTATTGTTTTTTTAACGTTTACGAATGTTTAGTTCATCATTCACTAATTTTCGCGATATATCCAAAAAATATGTAATTTTGTGCTCTGCCCGGTCTTAGACAAAAGTGCCGATGACTTAAACCAATTAATAACAGTGAACAATCGTTTTAATAATAAAAAAGGGTATTATTTCTACCTCCATAATTTTGACCAGTACACAAGCGTATACATACTACATATGTAGTATATTATTTGAGTATCGAACGCAGTATGTGCAAATATTAAAATTATTGATAGGCATTTCCGGCTAGCGTGACCTCAATAAAGCTCTAATAGTTTTCTCATTACATCTGCGTGTTTGTAGAAAAAGACATCTGTAAGTATTGAAAAAAGCTAAAGTCTTTTTTTTTTATAAATTGTATTTTGCATATTTCTGCGACATGTTTGCAAAGCTGCAAAGCCTATTTCTGCTATTGCCCTGTGGTAGGGATATTGAGCTATTTGATGTATTTCAGCTGTCACATAGCAAGTATATATTTAATTAGTAAAATCATAGGTAAAACTATGTGTAAATTATGTAAAACTTTTCTAGGAATATATATTCTTTAAGTTTGCAATTTTTGCGATTTTTTTTTTGATTTTTTTCAGTCAAACCAAAACTTGCATTGATTGGTAGAAAATCGCATTTTTTAAATTAAGCCACGCCCGCTTGCTATGAAAGCCTCAAAATTTTGTTTACAAAATTCATCTAAAATCAATAAAACGATCGAGTCTTTTGCCAATCAATGTACCGATATGTCTCTGTTATGTGTGTCACACTTCATGCTTTTGGAATTTGCAAAATAAAAAGAGTAAAGACTTCAAAATTTTTTTATTCTTCTTAACTTCCTTTTTCATTCATGGCATTTACCCGCCATTCACAAAATCTGCAACCACCCACGCAATTTCATTTTTTCTAACAATCCCCACTAAGGCATTAGAAATATATGAAATTAATTCGATATATATGTATGTATGTATTTATCTAATTTGATGAACCAATTTATTATTCACTTGAATCTAATATGTAGATAAGAAAAAATGTATTTGCTTGTTTGCGAAGGGATTTGGCCGCATGAGATAAAAAAAAAACCAGCACGCTTTCAACACGCGCGATAAAGAGTGCATCTATCTACATATCTACGCTTAGACATCGCGCGCCGTCTCGAGGCAACTGTGGCAATGGAAGCCGCCACTGCCTGACGGAACATGCCACTTGTGTACTTTACATATGTATGCATGTTTGTATGTAAATTGTCGCGCTACTTATCCCAATTTGTGTATGAACTATTTTCATTTATGTTTCCAACACCATCCGTTCCCCACTTTTGTGTGTCGCTGTCCGCCGGCGCTATTGTTTACCCCAAACCCAGGGTTTATGTTTGCATTGGCCCCAACCGTCGATCGATCGATCCATCCAATCAAATAAGCAAATTGATCAACCAACGATCGTCGCCACGTTCGGTGTACAAACACCCATACATTTTTATATGTTTATATTGACTTAGCGCTCCATCGATCGGCGCAAATCGTTGCGTGGGTGGATTAATTGACAACTTGGAGAATTATTGTATCTGTGTCATGTTGTGTATTATGGGTTTACAGCTCGGCGACGATAGCAGCGTAACAAGTAAATGTTCATGGGTTGCAACTTGTTTGTTATTTCTTGTTTTTTTTTTTGTTTTTTGATTTTTGTGTTGTCATTTTTGTATAACAAATCTGTCAACACTTTCGTTAAATATTTATGATATTTACGGAGTGTGTCAGGCACAGGGTTGACTTATTGACATACCAACATCAAAATAGTGTTAGTGAGTGTGTTTGCCCGCATTAGGTAAGCGTGCGTGGACGTTGTGACACCAGTCAAAGTGAGAGATAACAGTTCAATAAAAGTTATATCTACATATGTATATACCCTGTAAAAAATTTGACGAGTTCGGGATGCAACCGGGATGAGGCGCACAGAAATATTCGACTAATGCCATTATAATGGAAATTTTTGACAGTTATGAGGTGTATACATTTTGCCGGCCTCATAGGGCTGGTGTAAAATTTGCCAAGCAATTGAAAACTTTTGACAACAAGCCGAATAAAGAAGCAACCCGAAATAAGTATTATGTATTATATAAGTTCCTACAAATCGCATATGCCAAACGATAGCAAAGTGTATTGCAGTGGATATCTTTGCCAGTTATGAGGTGAATATAATTTTCCGGACTCAAAGGGCTAGTGAAAAATATGACAACCAATTTGAAATTTTTGACAACCAACAGAGTAAAGGATAATGGCGAAATTTTTAGTAAAATACTTAACTATATTATTTATATTTATATCATTGATTTCTTAATAATTAGTTAGATATTAAAAATTAAAATTAAATACAGCATTAAGTCATTGGTTGCGAAATTAAACATCTTACCAAGCAACTTATCTGGAAGTTTTGGAGAGCTGTTTATTGAAAAATTAAAGTTAATAGATCTATTTAAGGTATTGTTTTTAATTCTAGAAGAATTGAAAGTGGTATTTTTTGTATACTTGTGGCATTTTTCCTTTATGAACTCTGATTTTACTTCCTCTGCAACTACATAGCTATCAAAAGTTTTCTGCTGGAAAAGTGATCGATTGGCGAAAGAGAAAAGGAGAATTTCCTCACTATAGTAAAAATATGCTACCATTTGGTACAACCCCTTTATATGGATTAAGATACGAATGATTTTTTTAAATATTTCGTCTGTCTCAACACAAGTTATACAATTTTTTCGAATAAAATATGGCTTACAATAGGAGCACAATGTTTTGCATCTGATCATATATTTTCTATTTAGGCCACATTCTTTGAAATGGAAATTTTTGACAACTTTGTTTTCTTCTTCCCTTCAACTATAAAATAGATGAAAAGCAAAATTTTCTTACAATAATAAAAATATTATCTAGCGGTTGCAGTAGCCGAGTGTGCTACGTGTGCGCAGCTCATTCGTTGGGCCCCGGATTCGAGTCCTGGCCGGGGCAAGTAACATCAATAATTATAGAACATTTTTCGCTAATAGCGGTTGCCCTTCGGCAGGCACAATGTCAACCTACACGATGTAAGTACCAAATATATATACTACTATTATTTATTCTCCTCAAAAATTATGTAAGTAGATAACTACATAGCTCCCAAATAACTGAACAATAATTATAAATTTCTCTATATTTTCAATTATTAAATTTATGTTGAACCTTATATTTACAAATTATAATTGCTGCTTTTTGATTTTTTATAATAGCGTGAAAAAATTAGTCATATATCAAAATAAATTTAATTAACTTTATCAAAAATATAACTTGGTTTTCTAAAGATATTATTTGTTCGCTCAGAAATAATTATTGTTTTGTGAATTGTATTTTTTTATTAACAAACTTTTTCAACAGTTATCATTATTTTATGAGTTTTATTTTTTAATGCAATACTTTTTCAAACTTTATTGTTTTTCATTAACATTGATCATTATTTTTTGAGTTATATTTTTTTTTTATTAACAGTATTTTTATGAACAGTAATAAATATTTTATAAGTCTTATGTTTTTGACCAAAAATAATAATATTTGCCCGAATTTTATTGTTTTTCATGACAAGTAATCAATCAGTTATGGGACATTATTTTATCTCTCCGAATTACAAATTAAATTATGAGTTTTATTTTTCCTTACTGATCGAAAAACTCAAAATGCCACTCTGCCTTGCTACTAACTTTTGGTGGTTCATTTTTTTTTTTTTGACAGGCTCTCATCAACATATATAATATATATATATAATATGTTTAATTTTTTTTATTAATCATATGTTTAATTAATACATGAATATTTATACAATGTATATATAAATATGTTGAAATTTTTGAGTGCATATGTTAGCGAGGGCATATCAAAAAAATGTATTCGATCTGCCAAAAACAAAATATAACTCAAAGTGTAATTTGTATAGGAAAAAAAATTGAAGCTCATAAGACATGATTATTTCTTATCAAAAAGTAACTATTCACATAGTAAACATTATTGCAGAGCTAAAAAATAACACGCGATAAAACAGTTTTATTTTTGTTGAAAAAAGTACAACTGTATAAATTTTGTTTATTTCTGAACAAAAGAAAAAAGCAACTAATTAATTTCTATTATTGATTTTAAAATTTAAAGTCTTAAAATATTGATTAAAACAAAATTTTTTTGATAGACCTCATAATGATCACGGCCCTTGCTTAAAAGTAATACCTTCGACGAGCTATAGACTTATGTTGCATTTATATTTGTACATATGTATGTATGTATATGTTCACTTCGAACAACTCTGCTAACTTTCATTTTAGTTTCCCTTCCAATCGTCTAGTTTTGCTCTTTGTCTTCTTTCTGCATTATCGGTCTAATTTTTTGATTAGTTTTTAGTTGAACTTACTTTCGACGGCTTTTGCTGACTAATTACCAACATTTATGTTTACTTACCAGTAAATATACGCACATACCAACATATCGAGTAATTATGATGTATATAATATAAATACATACCCAAAAGTGCACATTCAGAGGTATATAAATTTTACTTGGCTTTTATGAGCAAAAAATTCAACTTGCTAGCAAGCTTTCAATAGCCGTGATCGTCTAGTGGTTAGGACCCTACGTTGTGGCCGTAGTAACCCAGGTTCGAATCCTGGTCACGGCATTGCCGAACAAAATTTGTGCGAACAAATTGTGACGGATGCAAGCGCTTTAATTTTTAAATATTTTAGTAGAAATTCTTGTAGTAGGAGGGGGAAAAAGTACATATAATTAATTTTGCTACATAGAGAACATTAGCTTATTTTTCTAGCTGAATCTGCAGATTTCAATTCCTACAAAGGGCATTTGCTCTTGGGTTTAGGCTTATAATATTTAATTAATTATTAATTTATAAATGCGCTAAATAAAGTTCATCACATAATTAAATTTATTCTTGCTGCCTATAAATACATCTACTGCCCTGTTTCCGCTAACACAAAATATTGTAGTGAAAAAATAGTGAAATTACTGTATTAAACATTAAAATTTATTCGCTCCAGAAAAAAGGGGCAATCACTATCGCGATAATCGTGGGGGCATTCGGGTCAGCAAAGTTAACGGAGAAGCACACAGAGTAAAATCGAAAAAGATTTTCTGGCAGAATACAAAGATTATTTAAAAAAGTTTATGGATATTAATATGAAACTCAAACATGAAATCAAAACATTAACAAAGTCTTCAATTTCTTTAACCTCAGTGAGAGATGTTTTAACTGTGAAGTAGGATCTGCCGAAAAGTTTCATAGCTGATATAGCTAGCATACCAATTAAAATAAATTGATTAAGCTGCAATTCTAGAATCGAAGAGCAATAAAAGTTATTTAATCACTTTTTTCAGAGTACTGGCATATAAAATAAATCTAGACGAAGAAAAGCAAGAAAAAGGGTTATTAATACATAAAACGAAAAAGAAATGCCGTTAAACGCTGTCATCAAATTCCCAGAACTTGAAATAAATGTTCGAGCAAACGCCATCTATAACAAACATCGTTATTCTTTTACACTGCGCCAACTCAAATCAGCGTCTTGGGCTGAGTTGTTTTCAAAAAAATTAAAAAAAAAAATGGTTCAAATATTTGTTTGTGCAGATATTTTGTCTGTGAAAACCCTATGAAAATTTCCCAAACATTTTTCTAGAACATTTAAATAATCTTAGAACTTCCTTGAGTAAGTGTCAAAATAACACATTTTGGCGGGAGTAATGCCTTAAAATCGTCTACGAAAATATTTCCTGTCAGTTTTTGCTCAGACATAAATTTGAGTAATTCTTGGCACTTAAAAAAAAACTTGAAGACTTAAGCAGATCAAACAAAAAAATATGGAGCTAATTTGTGGGAAACCAGGGAGAACAATTATTATCGGATAGGCATACATACTTTTAGAATATATTAACAAAGTCCTAGCTGGTTTAGGTTTTTGCACAGTTTTATTTAATTAGCCTTGATCCACTCAGGAAGGTTTTGGTGAAAACCCAAGCAAGCATGTTTTGTAACTAAGATCCGCTGTTAAATCATACTGAACACCGTTGAAACATTTATAATAACTTAAAACGATAGCCTGTGCTGAAAGAGGAATAACAATCTGCGATATTTAGAGCAATAGCTAATAGCTAAGTCATTATCAGGTAAAACATTTTACTATTAAAGTTAGCCAAAAAAATTGCAAACAGAGACCTTGCTTTAGAAAAGAGTTTTGTGATTAATCGAAACATTTCGACTTTATAAAGTGTCAGGCTGAACTTACTACGTAAATTGAATAGGTACTCTGAAAAATTTTACGGCACAAGATGCTACTTCTTTATTTTCGAAACAAATATGACGTATTGACTTTATATATATATGTATTCATTATGTTATATAATAAAATCGTAAGGATGAAAGTTGAATAAAGTTTTAGAATTCGAAACATAATCTATATATTATGCATACATAAAAATGTAGACGTTTTCTTGGTTACAACTTGGTTCAAACCCGTTGACCAGACTTCAACAAAATTTGGGCAGTTAATTACCTAGAGACGTGACACGGCCATAGGCGATATTTTAGTCCGTCAGGTGGCGCAAGTGATGCGGTATTCAGAAAATCTCTATTAATGGCTGGAATTTGATAAAACTATAAAGCAGTCTCGACCAAACTACCACACGCACAAAATTATACAAATGTTAGTTAAGAAGAACAAGAAGCGAAGCAAGTAGCGAAACAAAAAGTAAACAAAGCAGCTACACCGAAAAAAGTTTTCATAATTAAAAAATATGTTTATTTTAGTTTATTCAATTATTTTATTAATGTCAATTTCATATTCATAATTTTTGATTCTCATTAAATCGCATATATGTTTGTCCGTTAAGTGGTTTCTATATTTATTTTGGATTATTTTAAGATTGGAAAAGGCAGCTTCACAGTTGTAGGTTGAACCAAACATAGAATAAAGCTTGTAGATCTCGTTTATTGTGTTCTTATATAAAGTTGAATCCAGATTCTTCCAAAACTCCAAACCGCTCCCCAATGGCACAGTTACGCTCCTTTGCAGACTCCTTAGTTCAGTTTGAAGAGGTTCTTTTTGCTGACTTATGTCACATGTAAGTGGGCTATCGTGGAGAATAATAATGTTGCTAATTTTATCAAAATCCTTGAATCTCTTATTGAAATCAATAACGATTGATTCCGATACTTCCACATATTCATCCAATTTACTCACGTTTGCTGTTTCCAATATTATTTCTTCTGTACGTGGTAAACTTGTGACTTTTTTCTGCTTAAGTTCGCTAATCAAAATATTTAATTTTCTTTTAAATTGGCCAGCATTATTAATAAGTTCCGTTATAAATTTATTTTTGCCTTGTAAAGCGAGATTTAATTCATTTATAAAGCTGGTAAAATCACTCAGAAAGGCAAGGTCTAGTTGGAAATCTTTGTTGGACATTATGTTCGCTAAGCTTAAAGATTCCTCATCATTGAGCTCTTGAAGGAAAAGTTGGACTTTATCTTTGAGATTAAACAATCTTTGTATACTTTTCCCACGACTGAGCCATCTAACTTCGGTATATAGAAGCAGGTCTTGATAATCCGAAGATAGTTCTTCAAAAAAAAGTTTAAACTTTCGGTGGCTCAGAGCGTGGTGTCCGCCTCTTATTTTATTAATTATTTTGATGGAAACTTCCATGGCTTTAACAATATTTAATTTTTTTAGCAAATAACGCCTGCTGATGGATTATACATACAATGGAATGTGGGTATGTTGATATTTTTTTTATAAAATATCCCACAAGTCCTTTGTTTTTTCCCAACATAACTCTTGCCCCATCAGTACAAATACTGCTCAGTTTTTCAATGTCTAACAAATTTAAAACATTTTCCTCGATAGCCTTATAAATTATTTCGCCTGTGACATTTTTGTGGAGAGATATCACAATTAAAACTTCTTCTACTGTTTCGAAATTGCTTCCAACTGATTTTGCACAAACAATAAGCTGACATATATTATTTGCATCTGTGGTTTCGTCAAATGATAAGGAAAAAAACATACAATTTCTAAGTCTATCTATTGAACATCTAAAAATATATGAACTTTTTTGTTCTGTTCGACGGACTAGCGTGGGGCGGGACAAAGGGGCAGATTCTAATATCCGACAGGCATCATAACCTTTGTTTCCAAAACAACTAAAAAATTCAGAGCCCAAATTTAAAAAAAAAACGCCATCATCAAATGGGCGTCCTTTTTTCGCTAAATAAAGAGCAACTATAAACGACGCCTTTTTCTTTTGTTTACCCTTTTCTTCAGTATCAACTGCTTTGTAAATGTTAATTTTTTTTAAATTCGCTAATTTGTTTTCTCTTTCGGAAATTTCAAGATTAGAAATATCTTTATGAGAATTTAAAAAATGCTTTTCTAAATTGAAAAGACGCTTCCTCTTAAAAGTACTCTTGCACAACATACATTGCGCAAGATTATTTTCATTTTCATACATAAAAAATTGATCCATTTTTTTGCTCAGTGCAAGAACAAATTTTGCCGTAGCGAGTGTCTGATTTGCTTTAGCGAACGAGTAAGGTGTTGCTTGTTCAAAATTCAGACAGCAACTGATTTGTTTTCGCTTGTTCTACTGCGAAGCTTCGGGCATGTTGGTGTGAAAAAACGATCGCTCAACTGTAGGTGTGAAAAAACGAAGACTAAAAATAGTAGGAGCTGGTCGAGGCTGCTATAAAGCTATGGTGCTGGTGCAATAAAAAATAGTTTTGGAAAAAATAAATGCGCTAGGTGGCGCTAGAGGCGAGTTATTCAGAAAATCAGTATTTATGATCCGATTTTGATAAAACTAAAAACGTAAAATTAGGATGTGACCAGAAGTATTTGTATGGAAAATGCATCCGTCAGGAGGTAGAAAACCTTTATTTATGGCCCGACATTGTTGATATTAGAATTGTATGCTGCTGTTGCAATTAGAAATGCTTTTATAGTCCGATGTAGATGGCAAAATATTGAAAATATGTATCAAAATTCACTAGATAGCTCTGTAGTTGAGATTTCCAGGAAATCCTTATAGCATATCCAAACCAAAAGTTCATCTTATCAAATCGAAGTTAATCCGCATTACTAACTAAGTATTGCTGTCCACACCGCGGTTTGAGTTTAACACTTCATATAAGGTGGTAGCGTCATTAGAAATACTGAAAATGAGTTCATGTATTTTTTTTCTGCTTTAGAGGGAGTGAACGACAGAGAAAGATAGCTATACCAAAAGATGGAAAGCGCAAATTTTGCAATTCTAAGATAAATAGCAAGTGAAAAAAATGTAAACAAAACAAACAATTTTGACATTGTCACCGCGCAAAGTGAGAATAGAACAAACATTCAGCTCATGCCACGGTTTTACCGTTGTTTCTTTGGTTTGACAGCAGTTTGACAGTTATTTTCACAAACAGATGGCGTAAATGAGGCTTGCTTAGAAGATTAAATGTGTATTAAATGCTGATCTTCTCAGTGACGAGATTTTAAAGCCACATTCAAGTAGGTTGACGAGATAATTGCGATAATTACAAGATTAAGCTTCGGTCTGGGTGTGGTAGTATTTATGGTTTCACTTAGTTTAAATCTCACGGGACCATGTCCCTTAGTCATAGCCGAAAAAAAGTTCACGCTTAAGTTAGTTACACAATTTTTTTTTCAGATATCCCATTGAAAATTATGTAAACTAACTGCTACTTGTTTTACACAGGGCTAAAGAGTAAAGAGATCGACGTCTAAGAAAGCTTGATGGCCGAGGAGTGTCAGAAATTTGGAGATAACTTTTCTTTTTTTTTTTAATTTTTATGAAATTCTGTTCAAAAATATACAATTGTGTGAAGAAATCTTCTCGTTTTTATGTTAAAAATAATATAAAGAAAATTAATAAGGATATTCGCTAATTTTTACTAGAATCTTATTAAATTTATTAATAAGAAAAACTTTTTGTTTTTCAAGAGCCCTTTCTAATTCAAATTTTGCTTTTAACATCTTAGCATTTTCAATTTAATATACTTTATATTATTTTTAATAGAAAGGTGAGTTGTATAATAAAAATGAGAATATCTACTAAAATTTAAAAAAAGGCACGTGGCGTGCTACGAATAATTTGGCCACTTTAATTGTTATATTATATTTATTTTCATTGTTTAATATTTTAAGAAAATATGTAAAATTTGTAATAATAATATATAAATACTTAAACTTATCAGAATAAGAAGTAAAAGTCGTATATTTAAATAAAAACCAGTTTACAAAACAGTGTGATATTTGTTTTCAGAAAATAACCTACGTATAAAAACTAAGGTGCAAATAATTTTAAATTGATATGATCTTCGGCTTAATAAAATTAGGAGGAAATTCTTATAAAAACCAATATTCCCTTCTTTATTTATTGAAGAGCTTTTCATCTTATTTTTACAGACTGTCTTCATGATTTTATTGAAAAGACATAAACAGTCGTAATAAAAAGGCCTGCTTATTGGAAAAAAATCATAGAGAAATTCGCTAAATTGTTCTAATGTTCTAATTTATAGGGTGATTTTTTCGTCCTGTGTAGAATCTACTTCACATATCCATAATAAAATCTCCCCTTTAAAATTAAAAAGAAGTAACTATAGCTATGATATGATAAGCTCTTAAAATACTCGATCCCCTGCATTTGTCCCTTATATCCAAACGTCAACGCTGACATTTGATTTATAACTCCAATTTTTAAGTTATATTACGCTATCAAAAACTAACAAATTTTTAACGCAGTGCAAATAGCTTGCAGCTAATCGCTATAAGTAAGACTTTGGAGTACTCGAATAAGGGCCGCAGCAATTCAAAAATTACTCAAATAAAACAATGTATTATCCACCAAAAAAAAAAAAAAAACAAAAACACTCTGCCGACCGACCAACTAAGCCGCAGCAAATTGTAATTTCCAAGAAGGTGTTTAGTAGAAAACGCTTCCGGTGTTTTTTGTACGCGCATGCTCGCCAACCCACTACACTCAACCCAAGCCGTCATGTTGCTGTCTGTCTGAATGACCGACATTAAATTTGCCGATAATAGCGCCATTAACCGCGGGATAATACACGTTAATCTAATGCCTCAGCTGGTGGAAGATGAGGTGCAGTAAAGCAAATAGAGGCATTAAATGTAGGCATCGGCAACGACGTCATCAGCGACGGCGACAGAGAGATCAAACTCAAACAGTTACATAGTGCGTCAGTTGTTTGGTCGTCGTTCTTGTGACGTCTAAGTTACACTGCCTTGCCGTTCCTTTGCCGATTGTATCCGCTGCGCCTGTGGCTAAATGTGTCGTACTTTAAAGGCGATGATCGCTCTACACAAAAAGCCCAAACCAACATACATTTAGCTAACTACCACCAACTCTCCTTCAAATAAGTGCTCGGTCGTTTGAGCCATTCCACTCGTACGAACTGTTACAGCTCTATTGTGACGGCAAGATCGTAGTGATCTTTACTGGCTGATCAGCTGCCGGTGATCTTCATTTTGCTGATCGTTTGTCTTGTTCAAGTTTTTGCGCTTGTGGCGCTAAATTGTTCATATACCTTGCCCCACCCTTTCGAGTGTGTCAGTTGGCGATTGATGGCGCTTTATAGCCGCTAGTTATTGTAGACCATGATATGAAGCTTATGATCTGTTGCGCTGACATGGTTATACCATCAGGCGGGTCGTAACTTGTTGTCCATCAGTCTGTGTTTCAGATACGTGGCGTTAGTCTACTGCAATGTCAATTCAATCGCTCAATGTAACTTTGTTGCGGGTGTTTGCTGACAGCATTTTTAAAAACGTTCAAATGCGAATAGTTAATTGTTTGGCAAACGATCTGGCCAGATATTTTTGCTATGAGGCCGACAGCATCGAGTGTTGACAAACTTAGAAAAAGCGTGGTACGTTTAAAATGTTTAATTGCAAATTTTCTTTATTGAGGTTAGTGGGTTAGATTAGGGGGGACAAACAAGTAATTATTTTTTAATGTCCGCAAATTTATAAGTAAATCATTTAGTGCGACTTAGTGCTTGAAATATGGGAAACCGTTATGAAACAAAAAATCATAAATTACACTATACAACAACCAAAACTAGCCCCGGCCTTTTTTTTTTTATTAATAATAATAATAAAATAATTTGGCCCTTACATCAAAGCTTGATGTTTGGCCGCATTTCTCCTACAATTTGTGGTGTGCATCTTGATGTTGTAACACAAATTGAGGGACGTACAGGTTTAGATAGACTCCGAACGGCAGATGTATTTTGTGAGAAGTTTTTTCCATGCCAGAAATTCACTCGGACGTTTACCATTGCCTGCCGAGTGGCGATCGCTATTAGAAAGCAACTTCTTTAATTTTTAATGTTACTTGCCCGGAGGATTTGAACCCGGGACCTACTGAATAAACCGCGCACATGCTACACACTCGGCTATGGAGAATTTTAATTTAAGGGCGACTAAAATTATTCTGTACCAGGATAAGTGGTTTTCACAAAAGTGGAAAAATGGTAAAAGTAAATGTCTAAGTGATATGTAAGGTTTTTGTAGAACGTTTTTCGACCATTAATTCAAGAAACCTATCTAAAACCAATTGGGAAAATCGCAAACCGATTAAAATATGTTGAAAAAAAATATTCTTCGCACAATTTTACTAAGGGTATTTTTAGACAAAATCTTTGTTTAAATAACGTAATTAAACAAAAATGTTTCTTAACACAAAAGAACCCGCTAGACCGCTTTGACGAAGACGATAGGCATGTTTTTTTTTAAATATGAGTATTGTATCCCTTTTCCAACATAAATGGGAATTTTTGACTCGTTCTCAAAACAGCTATAATGAAAGATCGTTAAAAAGGCAGTTAGAGAGTTAAACATTTCTACGAAAATTTCAAGCAGAAAGTTTTACGCTTGGTCGCCGCTGTAAATGTTCTTTCTGTTTATTTTTTAAAAGACTTCGAGATCTTTTGGCTGCTAAAGAATGCCAGAAGTTCCTGCAAACGCTGCACGATTGTCAGTTTATTCACTATGGCGCTCTGTCGCTGAGCTAAGCTCATAAAATGCCCCCACACAGCTTTATTTGTATCAGTGCAACCAATTCGGAGCTCATACCACATTTCGTCGACCCATTCGCGAAAATGGACACTTCGAGGTATTCCGTTGGGCATGATCTGACTGCACCAGTGACCGAGCCAGGCCTAAGTTCGTTGTGATGCAACTCACCTCAACAGCTTTCCACCACACTATCCAACCGTAGGTAGGATTAATGGGGTGGATCAGTGTCTTGTTTTAAGTTTTGGGCGCTTACCCCAATTCTAATCTAGCATTCACTATCCAGCCCTAAATAAACTTAGGAGTCAGGATGATCACGAAGTGTGGAGTTATCGGCTAGCTTAGTAGTAGCGCATTCGGTTAACCCAGTATTGCATGACCTTGGAGATAAAATCAGGCTATATCTCACAAATGGCAGGGATGATATTCGTCTTAAAAGCCTGATTGTTCGTATAACATCGGTCCTTCACGTCATCCGCCAAAAGAAATTTAACGGCGTTAAATTACAGTTGCGTGTAAGCCATCCAGCTGCAAAAAAAGATCGTCAAGTTCAAACGTTTATCGTGCCCCTGAAGCGTTTACTGTTGACCGAAATTGGATTTCCAGCAGAAGTTTCATAGAAAAATTCACCATTGATCCCTCTGAGGATGCATTGTCTTCTCGACGATCACGTGCGAATTTTTTGATTTCAAGATGCGGCGGTCATTCAAAAAAACTACTTACTATATGAACTATCCTTTATTTGATGCTAAACGAAAGAGTGGAAATTTGACTAGCATTTTTTCATGAGTAAATGCAATTTGGGCTTGTATATTTCCAATCACGAATTCAGCTCCCTTGCCGCTCTTTGCATAATATCGCTTTATTAGAATTATACTTCATATTAAAATTTAACAGCCTTAGTTGTAATAAAAGCATGGTTGGCATGTAAGTAAAGGGTGGTTAAATTTTAAGGGCCGATGTTGAATGTGACCCACACCTAAACATCAAGTTTTTTTCTGCATTTCAGTTGACATTTCTCAATTCCAGACTAACTCAATTTGAACATGGAAAGATACACAATCGAGCAACGTGTTAAAGTTATTCAGGCTTATTATGAAAATTTTCGAAGAAAATCATCTTCAGTGATGAAGCACATTTTCACCTCAGTGGATTCGTCAATAAGCAGAATTGCCGCATTTGGGCGAATGATAATCCAAGAGTGATTGTCGAAAAACCAATGCACCCACAAAGAGTGACTGTTTGGTGCGGTTTATGGGATGGCGGCATCATCGGGCCGTATTTTTTCCAAAATGAGGCTGGTCAGGCAGTTATTGTGAATGGTGTTCGCTATCGTGAGATGATAACGAACTTTTTATGCCCCAAATTGGAACATATGGATGTGTACGATATGTGGTTCCAACAGGATGGTGCCACTTGCCACTCAGCCAACGAAATAATGGCTCTTTTGCCCGACAAATTCAATGGCCGTGTTATCTCACGTGGTGGCGATGTCAACTGGCCACCAAGATCATGTGATTTGACACCGTTGGACTACTTTCTTTGGGGTTATTTGAAAGAAAAGGTGTACGTCGATAAGCCAGCAACAATTCAAGAGCTAAAGGATGAGATAATTCGGCCCATTAACGGCATAGAACCTCAATTACGCCTCAGTGTCATCGAAAATTTGGATCATCGGATGGAGGAGTGCCGCCGAGGTCGCGGCGGACATTTGGCCGATATTTTGTTCCACACATAATTGAACCACACCATATTATCATAATAAAAAGAAATTACAATAATTTCCAAAGCAATTTGTGTTTTATTCAAAATCAACATCGGCCCTTAAAATTTGACCACCCTTTATAACTGATCATACATGATTCTTTTATTTATTTATATCAACTATCATTTTTTTTTTGAGATTAAAACAATATTATTTTATTTTACTTCGCATTAAAAAATGGTATTAAAGCCCAGACACATTTCACCGTAAATTACTTATTGTCGTCCAAATTCGTTCGTCTATATTTAAATTTTATTGTTATAATATCTTTTTTTTTTAATTTAGCGACCATGAAAGAAAGATGCTAAAGGCAGTAAAAACCAAGAAACAGTTGAGTGAAATGCTAATATTTTTTCGAAAGGCATCGTTCAGTTCTTGGTTAAGGGAAAAGATATTTTGCTATTATTATCGATAAAATTTAGAGTCCACAATGATTTGTTTGTATAGTATTAATTTACCATAATTTTCCAAATATTGTTACATAGTTCTGTAAATTTGATTTAGTTTATTTTATATTCTCAAACATTTTGATTCAATTATTTAAGGCTGACTTCTGTTAAGAAGTAAAGCACCTTTTTTCTGGACGATTGCTATACAATGCCATTTGTAAAACAAAGTTTTGAATTTTATATTGATTTCTTCGCACATTAAAAAGTGTAAGAAAAACTTTTTTGTAATTAATGCAAAAATACTGCTTATCGAATGGGGTCTGTGTAAATTTTAATTTTAACGAGGTCTGCTACCTCCCGCGTCGAAAATAATCGATGTTTTTCTTTTTGTTGTAAAATTCTAAAAGCGTTTTTCTCGAAACACTATTTTTGAAATTGATGGCCTTGCTCCTGGACGGATCATTATATGTACGAAGCTTAAATTTTGACAATATTTGTAGCAATGTATCCGCAAACAAATTGCCAAAAGTTGCATTACTAAACTCTAAACATGTTCTCTAAAAAAATTAGAAATATTTGCTTCATTCCATCGAATGTTTTCGCTATAAACCTAGACGGTTTAAAATTTTAACCTATACACAACAATAAATTGCAACAACTACCAGGACGTAGTAATATACATATATTTACTTTATATACCCCATGTCATATATTTTTTTTTTTTTGTAAAATGTCCGCAATCATATTTAGCAAACTAACCAATGGAGTTCAATTTTGTGACTACATGAAATTCTATTTTGCCACCTACAGTGCTATTGTGTCTCAGAAATATTTAGTTTTAATATATGTACTTCAAGAAAACGAGAAAAAAATGAATGAGAATAGGTTTCAAAAAATTAGCTGCGCTACTCAACGAGATGCAATAATTGAATAGAAAATTTCTAAGTATGCACTTATAGAAAACCGCAAAGAATTTAAACCGCAAATGAAAGAGAAGACTTGAGTGCCTTAGAATAAGTGAGTAGGATTAGTTCTCTTTTTTGAAGTGAAAATCTATTTAGAGAACTCTAATATTTTTAAGACACAACGCTTACCTGCCCTTTGTGTACTTAGATGATGAAGTAAGCCAAAGAAATTTGCATAAAAAATGCATTCGTTTCGAACAGCAGGGGGGTGCAAGGCATGATGATTGAGCGAATGAGTTAGTGATTGTCAAAAATGTTGATGTAATGAAGTTGCATAAGATACGCATGCGACACACTTGTTTGCGGACAAAGGGCAACCGTAAGGGATTTGCATTAAGAACATACGATGTAAAAATATACCCAGTTAGCAAAATATCTGCAAAAATGTCTGAAATTTTATAGTTTACGTTTTCGAATCGTTTTTGGAAACTTTATTACATGTTTGTAATACAGAGTGGACCATTTAATAGGTTTGCCTTTTAAAATTGCAAAACATTTACATAGCTAAAGCCATTTTGGTTTTCGATATAATAGTGATTTATTCGATCAAAAGTCTAACGGCGTAAAGCCGTAGCACCGAAGAGCCAATTGATATCGTTGATATGGCTGATAAGATGATTCCTAAATTTGAACAAACAAAATCAAAAAGAAAAAAACTATAAAGTTCAAAATTTCTCTGTGGTATTTTAAAAACTAAAGATCTAATGAAAAAATGCTTTGGATCGTACTAAGTAAAGGAGTTGAATTTCATGCCAAAAGACATGATTTCAAAGTGCCATTGTATAAATATTGTTATTGTTTAGTTATGAAGTATAAAAACTGCTTATGTTTATCCATTTCGAATTAATTATTTTTTGTTCTTTATGTTTAATTAAATTAAAAAAAAAAAAATACCTTGAAAATCTGAAGATCTCTTATATTAAAGAGTTTTTTTTCTGTTAAAAATGTTTAAAAAAATGTAGCAACAGTAGGTAGGGCGCAATCAATATTTTTTGGTATATACAGGGTTTTCAATAGGAACGCTACAAAAGTTTTTTTAAATAAAACAAAAATGGTTTGGGATATGAATTAAATTCTTTATTCCTGTTAAAGTACATTCGATGCCATCATGCATGGAACTCGATTTCTTTTGCATGGGCACCACGGGCACGCTTGCAGAAGTCCAGACGCTGAATCCAATTTTCGACGGTTTTCAAGCATAAATCGGTCGATACTGCTGCAATTTCACGTTCTATATTCCTACGAAGTTCATCAATCGTCGCTGGCTTGTTGGCATAGACCAAAGACTTGACGCAGCTACACAGGAAATAGTCTAACGGCGTCAAATGGTTTTCAATAAATTGATTGTGACATTCGCTGTGTGGCTTGTGGCGCCGTCCTGTTGGAACCACATATTGTCCAAGTCCATATCATCCAATTCGGGCCAAAAATATTTGGTTATCATTGAGCGGTAGAGATTCCCATTCACAGTAATGTGCCGGTCTTGATCATCACGGAAGAAGTACGGCCCAATGACGCCGCCGGCCAATAAACCGCACCAAACCGTAATTTTTTCGGGATGCAATGTTGACTCATGGAGTACGTGTGGATTGCTGCCTGTCCAATAACGCATATTTTACTTATTGACGAAGCCATTCAGCCAGAAATGACGCTGACTTAAAGTTGAGGCCATTGACTCTGAATTTCGGTAGTAGATTTTAATAATTTCGACTCGTTGTTGGATCGTATATCTTTCCATGATGAAATGGCAAACCTTACTGAAGAGAAATGTCAAAAGAGCGGGGAAAAATCTGGCGTCGTTTGCTGTTACTATCGGTCTACTTTTGTGCGTCCCTATTGCAAGACCCGATATAATTATTGGAAAATAGCTATTTAGTATAACAACTGCATTATGGTTACCACCTTTTGAAAAAGGCAAGTTAAATAAAATTTATAACTTAATATAGGTGTCAAACAAAAGAGTTCTGAGAACGATACATATAACTTAGGCAGAGTTAAAAGAATCATTGCAATGTCGGCGTGGAATGAGAATTAGAAGCTGCCAGCTGTTTAAAATTGTAAAAAAAAATTTAATTTGTATATTTTGAGCAATATTATGGCATGGGTTTCAAACAATTGAACTAATAGTCAGATAAATTCTAACGTGCTCTGTTGTAGTATGGCAGTAGCGGCTCTTAAAACTTTGTTGGACTTGCTGCTTTTACTACTTTTACAATCCAATATGAGGCAAAGGCAATGAAAATGATGTGTCGATTGCGCTCTTTTGGCAATACTCACCAATGATACCTAGAATCGCTTTTAGTGAAAGATATACCGTAAGATTTCCTACAATGAATAGATCCACGCACTCTCGGTGAAAACTTTTTCTCTAACAGCTCCAAAACAGAAAATGTTACTGGAGCTAACGACAACGGGCTAGATAACTTGCGAAAGATGATGCAGATTCCAAATAAGAGTGACAACGAAGCTGCACTTAGAGTATTGTCCGAGAAAATAAGTTGTGGCTGACCTCTGTTACAAAATTGAATAAGCGGGTGGCGCGAGACTGTGCTGTCCAAGTAACGAACTGGATTATAAATTGGCTAACTGAATTGGAATATGTATATGTACAATTGGGCTGCAACGAATTATAGGATCAAACATTGGTTGAACAGTCAGCTGATGGGCTTCACGTCATGAATTCAGCGCATGAGAATCTTTGGCGCAGTACTGATGCCTACAAGAGCACTAAGTGCTTCCTAAAAAAACTTGACAGGGTGGTGGCAAAATTTCTTCAAAGACAGAGAAGTAAGTACGTAGAGAGGTTGACTAGATGACACAGTGCATGGTGGCAGCTCGTGGCCACCATAGACAATCCCGATAAACCGTTGTGCGTAACTTGCCTGAAGTAGGAAGATAGCCCGGAACATTCCCTCTCTATTTATCTGCTCTTGACAGGCTGACATCGAACTCAGTCAGATCTATTGGGTCAGATATATTAAGAATTTAAAACGTTCATTCTCTATCTTTCGATAAGGTCCTCAGGTTCGTCGAAAAGCCTGGAAGACTGCTGAGTTACTTCTAAACCAATAATCCGATTAGAAAATGTTGTTTACACAAATTATAGGAAATCGTATTGGCTTTACTTAAATAAAAATAAATTTTAACCTAGTAAACTGTGTTTAGATATAAAAAAATTGTGCTATGTATTATTCAAAACCCCCCATACTTTTTTATATTCTAATTCCATATTCGTACTCAGCGGAGCAATTCAAATTAGCATTTTTATAAAAATGCCGAAGGTCAGCCAATTTTTTAAATTTCGTAAACTTTCTTTATTTGCATTTTGTTCTAGGCTATGAATTACTAGTATGCTCTCATTCATAATATCAGCACTGACGGTCAAATTACCGTTCAAATGACTGTCGTATGGTGCTTGCTAAAAAGAGACAATCGCGACTCGTTACGCTAGCTATGGTTGCGAGGCTGATTACCGTCAGATGAACGAAGAAATTGTCGTCCGTTATATATATTTGCACAAAAGTGGTTTATTAAATAAGCCTTATTTCGCATAAGCCAGAAAAACCGATTAAGAAAAATCCCAAAAAAATTATTACAGTTCTAAATTTCAAATCTGAAAATTTTCAGTACTGATGGGTTTTTGTGCGCAGCGCTTATCCAATAAGAAGAACGAGAGTGAGCAATAGAGTTATATGCTTCCATATTATGCGGTAATATTGATGTGTTAGAGCGAAATGTAAGATCATCACTTTTTGCATAGTGGCCTTAAGAAACTGATAGCAACTTTATTCTAAGTGCTTACAAAATTTCTTCAGCACTATCTGTCAAATGTACTATCATTGACTGGCAATGTTATTGAAGGGTAGCTCAAAGTATGGGTTGTGGGCATTTTTCGAATGCAAAAAAATACCGAAAAGGGCAATGTTTTCCAAACGCACTTTTTTGCAGGCTGGGTATATTTACATATATACATAAATATGTATATTATTATGAATGTTTGTGGGATAAATGATATTATTTTAAACGAAGAAATAAATTTGAGTACGCATTCATTTGTAACTGTTTGCACATTTCCATTCATATTGTCAAGTGTTAATTGTCATTTGCTAAGCACGCAAATTCGTTAAGTTTAAATTGCAAAATCATGTAGCATTTGTATATGGAAATACGGCAACAACAACAACAACACAATAACTACAATTCGCACAGAAAATGCAACATTTGTGCGCTAATGAAGAGCTCAGCATCAGCAGCACAGGCGGCACGAATTGCATTTACAACGCTTCCAAAGGTCGGCATGCTGACCGCCCATGCGAGTATTGAAACGTTAGGGAAGAGCAGCAAGAGAATTACAGGACATGTGCAGCTAATGAATTTCATAAAATTCAAAGAGAACGAATACCCTACTCTTCTTTTATTTTGGGTTCTTAATATGACACCCGCTATGCTTTCGAACTACCAAGCTGCTTGCTTTTCTGCTATCATCAGAAGTGCAACTGAGGATATCCTGGCGGCACTTAAGTATAATTAAAATTATGTTTTCGGCATTTATTACGCACAACAAAGAAATTGCGTGAAATTCATTGCATTGCTGGTTAATTAAAACGTAATCGTAATCGTTTATCTCATCAGCAACGAAAGCTCAAAGAACATTACACCAAATTTGCGCATTTCATATAGATATTTACAAATGCACACAAGAACACACACACACATGCATCTGCATTTGCTTTTTCGTAATAATAACAGCAATTTGATCGCTTTATCGCGCAACTGTTGATAAAGTTCTTCATTTTATCTAACTAAATATAAGGCAACGCTGATGAGGATTTACTTGTAACGCGCCGCGATAATGTGGTTGCTCAAATCGCCTGCTTTAGTTTGCATTTACACACAAAACACAAACACCGGCATATGGTGGCGATTCTGTTCACTGGGCATCAGCCAATCAGCCTAAATCGATAAGAGTTCACTACATCAACTGCAACGCCATCGACTGATTGGCCTGAAACGTATCAAATGCGCATCGCGTTGACATGATTGGAATTATCTTTATGCTGATCGTCGATAATGCAATTTATGTGGCGTGTTTAACGCTGACAACCGCAAACGAAGAACATTTCCTTATTGGCATTTGCGCAAAATGTGTAGAGTGTAGAGTTAATGCTTGTTTGTTATGGGGTATTTGAAGTGAGTGGCTATGCGGGGTTTTTAACTGATTGTAATTGACAGAATTTTTCTTAATAAACTCGTGCATACGAAATCTATGGTGATGGGTATTCAAATCAATTAAATTATGGCTGATTCTTAATTTATGTGCAAATTACAATGAAACTTAGTAATTTCGCCTTTTAAAATCTATCGACAAATTTCAAAAGTAGGTTATCATAAATCAAGAACCAAATCACGAACAAATCAGTGTCGGCTCTAAATTTTATCTGAAATAATCGAAAAATGTTTTTTCTCACAACCAAACTGGACAATGCATTTTGAAATAAAAGGTTAAGTAAACGAAATCCATTAAACCCATTAAAGGTTTTATTTAGCCTAGTTAGAATGATCCGATTTAGGTCTTCCATACCGTTTGATAACTTGCTGCCATTTTGAAGGTATGGATCAGAGAGCTGCTTTGAGTGTGCTCGAGCCTGATTGATCACCCTCGCTAAAAATTGAGCACAAGCGAATGCCACACTCGGCAGCTATGTGTTCGACCGAGTTGCACACCCGAGAGCAGTTTTGAGTATGGTCCAGTCTGTTTAATCACCCTCGCCAAAAATCGAGCACAAGCGAATGCCACACTCGACACCCGCAGCTAACCCATAACTTGTGCAACTAATGAAACGGATATTCGAACGTGCTCGAGTTAAATCTACAGACGGAATGTAGGCGTCGTGATGTCGCATTTTGTTTAAGCAAAAATATAAAGTGTAAGTGCTGTATACACATAAACAATAGATAATATTGAAAGGATTTTTTACCATACATATGTGCACTGCACTGCCGATCACACTACGCAAAGCCATACAAGCAAATTATGTGCACACTCGAGTTGAAACTCGAACACTCGACTATATAGATCTGCAAAGCACCCGAACCCAATCAAATATGTACGAAAAGCACTCGAGTGTGTTGGTCATGTTCGATGCAAAACGGATTTTGTTAGATGCTCGAGTATACACGAAAATTATGTATCCGTTGCAGCTCTCTGGTAAGGATATTCAGAATGTCACTCTCATAGAAACCATCGTCCCTCTATTAGCAAAAAAGTGGCTTTCACAAGCTCCTCTTGTGGTGCATTTTTCACTAGCATAATTATTTGCCATAGACAAGAACAGGCAGTAACCACTTGGTGTCAAGTCCGGACTATACGGGGGATGCATAATGACCTCTCAATCAAACTCCCGGAGCTTCTGGGAACCCCTATCGATGTGTGTGGCTGGCATTGATCTGATGGAACACAATTCCTCTTCTATTGACCAAAGCTTGCCGTTTCTGGGCAATTGTTTCCTTCAAACGGTCCAATCGTTGATAGTGCGGCTCCGAATTAGGAGTTTGGCTGCAGGAAAGCAGTTATAGTAGATAATTTCTTGCCAATCACGCCAAACACATAGCTAAATCGTCCTGGCTTGGCCACCGTTTGCGTCGCCTCACAGCGATTCGACCATGTCCGATATTGCTTTACATTGTCCATCCATCCGTAACCATCCGCTTCAGAAATGGATCAAATTTGTTGGAAAATCGGCTCATGGGGGTTTTTGCATTAACTCGTGTGGCATCATCGAGCTTTTTTTTTTATACAGTTAAATGATTCCAATATTGATTTTCTCTTTCTCATATTCTGAACGATATTTGAAGCCGAGAAATTCTAGGCATAGGTCGCACAGCTACACACTCGGCTACAACAAACTTTGGAAAATATAAGGAATTCGGTGAAATTTGGTTATCAAAAATATGAACTCGAATTCATGCACGGCGATAACGTAATCCATGTAAATTTAAGGCATTCTTATTAAATAGAATTAAGATATTTCATGATTTAGTATTATTCGATCTAGATCTAGAATAAAAGGATATATCTATTTCTAAGAAAAACTCAAAATTTACAAAAAAACTAACTAACATATTGCAATATGGGGGTTTTAAACGAAAAGTGTTTAAAAATTTATACCAAAAACTTATGTATGCAATTTACAACATTTTCGAACAGGCGGCCGCTATAGCCGAGTGAGTATCCTGCGCGTGTTTCACCCGTAGTGCCTCGTTATAGACAATAATATCCGAAACTCTCTCAATTGCTCACAAAATAGAGGGACTCAACTCGGGTTTCAGTTTGGCAATATTACCACTTCAGTCCCACTATTATCAGCTGGCAAACGAAAAGGCGTGCTACTAGAGTCAAATACGTAAAATAATTGGAAGTGCGTTTTCTAATTGGATGGGAAAAAAGAGAAAATGTTGTTTTGCTAAAAACTGCTGATATTTGTAATGATGTATTAAAAAAAAACGTACATCTGATTATTGAAGGATAGTTAAGAATATAGTGCATAGGTTACCATAAAATTATAGTTTATTTTTAAATAAAATCCATTAATAATATCTATTAAAATTGCCGGTTTATTTTTTATTGCATTTTCTTTTATTAAATTTCAACGGCAGTAGACAAATTGCAAATCCTCCTAAAAATGCTTTTAAAATTTTTATAATTATTTTTTTCCCATAGTGGCAACATTGGCAAATGTCGAGGACGTACGCAGAACAAGATAGTATAGTTATACATTTTCTAATAGTTATATCAAGTGTATAGCAACCCACAAGTGAAATGAATCTAACTCTAGATAACACGGCGAGAATCTTAAGAATATCTTTCTTAGATTTTTTTGATTTTTTTCGCAATTTCTTCTTGGTAAATTTAATTTAAAAATGAATAGTAATCCCAAAGACTCAACAACCAGATCAGGCACAACAATAGATGCAATTTTCTCAAGATATTTAAATAATTTACAATCACGAGTTTTCATTTCATATTTTTCATACCACGAACCAATTGTCTCTTTTATTGAACATGAAAGTATGGAAGTGAATGAAAAGATTTTTTATAAATGGAGGCGCAAATATCTACTATCTTTTTTCATTAACCTAACGCCCTTAAAAATTCCAGAATAATGAATAGTGGCTTCTGTTATCGGGGAAATATTTCTATCTCATAAAACTTGGTGGCTAGGGTGAGTATTTTCATTTCAAGTGCTCATCGAGATCCATGAATTTTCACTTCTATGGCCTAGTTTTCTAGGCTGACATTTTTTTTTTAAATAAATTTGTATAAACGTACAGCTCATTCAGTAACACAAACCATATAACCCTTCAACCCTTGTTTGAAATTTACAAAAATTCAAGAAAATTCGTAAAATGTTTGTACATCTAATCGTGAAAATTTTTGCTGGAATGTTGAGGGCAATTTTGGGAATGCAATTTTATAGCACATTAAATTTAACTGCAATAAAGTGTAAGTTTGAAGTGATAAAAATTCGTGTTAATTTTTTATATATTTTTATGTAGTTAATATTTTCTTTCACACAAAATAATTGTGACAGAAATAAAGTGGGGGGAAATGCATAAATATTATAAAAAGTCAAAGCGATTTTTTTGTAATTGAAACTTGCACTTTATTATATTAGAATTGAATTGGTTACAAGGTACAAGGTACAAGGTTTAAAACGTTTATTTACATATTTGGTCGCAGCTGCAGAGATCGGCATTTGTAAAAAAATCAGCTGAATTTACTTCATGATCAGTCTTACATAGTTTCCTCTTAAGACGAATTGCAATCTAGAGAAAATATAATATTATTTTAGGGTTAAGACCGTATTCCGTATTCCGTGTCGTGAATTACCTTCACTCCTTCCGATAGTTCTGCTAAACTGTTTTCTTTAATAGCATCTCCCAAATGATGTACTTAGCAAATATAAATAATAGTAATATTCTGTTACTGTTGTATTACCTTCTCTTAAATTCACTACCAAAATCAGAATCCCAAACCATTTAAGCCCTACTCTTTTTATGAGATTGGGCAACCTTTGTTGTTTTTTTCGTTCCGGAGAAATCGGACAAAGCAATTCTATCAATTTTCTTTTTGGCAAAATATTTTGATAAGGAACTATGGTACCATAGCCAGTAGCAATTTAATCCAAAACTTCCTTCTAGCGTCGTTCACAAAGATATCAAAAATGTTTTGTGTTTCATGTTTATCTGTTAATTTTGTTTTATATTTCGCGCATTTGATTTACTTTGGAAAAATTCAGTCAAATACCTAAGCAATGCTTGCCATTTTATCATGTTTTGGTCTTCACCTAGAAGTAACGATAAGTAAATACAGGGTGAGCCAAAAAAAACCAATGGGTGTAAGAGTTTAATAACTTTTTCGTTTATTAATTTGTTTTTATTTTTTCTTTCAGATTATATAATATACAAAAGGAAAATTTTTTTACACTAAGTATGAAAAATGATGTCTCTTAAATGACCACCGTTTTCAGCTTCGCACTGATGGGCCGTTTTTAGAGCATTTTCCATAACATCTTTCAAAACTTGTGGCATTTAGCGTTCGAATTTCTGCAACAATGTTTGCCTTGAGTTCAAGGTTTATCTCTGGCTTGTTCACATACACTCGCTCCTTCAAATAACCCCAAAGAAAATAAAAGAATTTCTGGAAATTATTCGCCCTCCAAAAATTTGACTTAAAAGGGCCATTGTGTCTCGGGCAGTATGGGCAGTGGCTCCGTCCTGCTGAAACCACATACCAGGTCTGTTTTCAAGAGCAGGACGTAAAAAATTTTCTTTCATAAACCGATACCGCTCTCCATTTACGGTTACAGCGCTTCCATCTTCATTCTCGAAGAAGTAAGACCCAATGACATTTTCAGATGTGATCCCACACCATACTATACACCTGATGGGGTGCAATTGGCGTGGATGAATGGCTCTTGGATTTTGAGAACCCCAGAACCTACAGTTCTTCTTATTAACAAAGCCATTCAAATGAAAATGAGCTTCATCACTCATAATCAAATTTTTAATAAAGTTGATTTCATATCTGGCCAACTTTTGAAATTTAACTGCAAAATTTAGACGTTGCCGATGATCTGCGGGTTCTAATTCTTGCACCATTTGCACTTTATATAGGTATAACTGTAATTCTTTTTTTAAAATGCGCCGTAGTGACGTACGAGACATTCAGATGGCAGATGTTTCTGATGCTTCGTTAACACTTTGCTGTACTCGTTCAATATTTTCCGCAGTGCGACTTAAACGTGGTCTACTGGTTCGAAGCAAATCTGTTACGCTGCCATGTTGGTGATGACGATCAAATAAGCAACGAATCATTGCTTCAGAGGGCGAAATTCTGACGTTCAAATGTCGACGATATGCTCTTTGCGTTAAAATAATTGATCTCTGGTTTAAATAATAAAATTCTATTGTTCTGGTTATATGTTCAGTTGTGAACCTCTCCATTATAAATTTTCCAAGTGTTGTCTATATAATCTGAAAGAAAAAATAAAAAAAAATTAATAAACGAAAAAGTTATTAAACTTTTACACCCCTTGGATTCTTTTGGCCCACCCTGTACTAAGACTTCGCTAACCCAACTACTTCTTTGCGTCTTATCATAAGAAAGACTCTATATTTTGTTTTAAATAAAAAAAATACGCCTCATTGCGTTTCATATCAGAATATGCGTTTTTTACAAACCTGTGCTAACGGATATGACAATACGCGGAATACATACATATTTATTTTTCTATTGACGTTTTAGCAGACCTACATATATCCAGACTAGTAGAAATATGATCCGTTTGAATACATTTCGACAGTTAACAAAAAGTTAAAATCCCTTTGTAATCCTCAGCTTAGTGTCAGCTTTTGCAGCACTAATTATATTGATTTGTCGCTACTTTTTGGTAGACAGCTCTATTTACTGGACGGTGCCATGGCTGCGAAATGAGCAGTAATCTACCTTTTTCATTTTTTGTTGTACTGCTGTCTAAAACTGACCATTAGCGTAGAAAAAAAAGTGTGCATAATTAAGAAATGCACCAACAAAAAAAAAAGAACTTCCCATACGTTGGTCAGTGCGCTGCGCATGCGCTCGGGAAAACAATAGCAACAATGCATTTGTGTGAAATTGTACCTACCACCAGGAAGCGAGTAAAATGAACCTACAACGCACTCAGTGCAACCATTTACATACAGCAATTGAAAAAAAAAAAAATTATGATCATTTTTAAAGCGAAAAATATCAAATTTCAACTATTCACCTTGCTACCGGTGTCACACGCTATTTATCTATTCTGAGTTTTTTTTTGTGGGAGTTGGCAATCAGTTTCAGTGATAGTATCAACCAAATGAGACTATTGGAAAATAAAAACAACGAAGGTTTACTCGAAAGAGTTTAAGTATGCACTTCCGTTTTATATAGTTTTTCCAACGATTTTTCTACAGTAACAAATAAGAAAGTAAATTTTGAATTTAAAAAAAAAAACACAAAAAATATGAATGAAAACCACTAAGTGCCTTTCATCTTTCAACTCTTTGTTTCTACTTCCCCTTTCATCAGCATATATTTATTTTGACAATGTGTGTCCTAAACCGCTTAAGTCTGTTTTGTTTGTATTGTTTTTCCCACGAAGAAATACAAAAATCTTTTCTATCTTTTGGAGTTTCGTGAATTTGGCGCGTGCATTTGTAATAAATTCGACTTTATGTCAAGGGCAGTGTCTTTGAATGGTGTCATCCTTCAGTAGATTGTCCGAATCCTTGCTTCTCTTCTGCACGTTTTTTTGTCTTTGTCGCTTTGTTTATTCACTATTTACTTTGTATGTTTGTTTTTGTAGGGTGTACCCCGTTAAATGGTTTAAAGTTGAAAGCGTTTAGTTGTGACTCGAATATCTTGGCATACTATGTAAATATTCAAAAAATGTTTCTAAGATTCTACTTATGTAGAATACTCGTACTTGTTGAGTTCCTGTTTTTTGTTTTTTTTTTCAAGCGAGATTACATTTTTCCCCAAAAATACACAGAAAATTTCAAATTGATTCAACGAATCTTTTCAATACTCCCTCAAGTGCGCCCTTATCACTTATCGTCCCTCTTCTCGCTTCGCAACAAATTCAGCCATATGTTTGCATCTAGAAGTTTTAAGAGCATCACTCCTTGCAATTCGTTTCACACTCATACTGGGGAATTTGAGGCAACTGTGTGCTTTGGCCAAATTTTTGCCAACTGTCGCCTCTTATGCTGCTGCTGCCCATAAACAATAATACCAATTTGATTTTATTTATTCGTTGTTGTTGTTCAGCAAAAAAATTCACTAACCAATTTGAATTAAACCAATTGGTGATGATTCTTAACTGATTTGCCTTTTACGCTCGCCGCGCCCAGTGGCCCAAGCGCTGTAGGATTAATCATTTCCGACGGCAGACGGCAGATTACACAGCGTTATTTCACAAATTCCGCGACAATTCTTTGCTAATTTGCGCTAGCTGGTTTTATGATCGTTACGCCAAATGTCGCACGCAGTAGTCGATTTTATTTGTTGTTGTTGTTGTTGTTGTTGTTGGCAGGCAAATTGGCTAACAACCGACGTGATTGTGCAATTATTATTTTTTCTTCCAAAATGTGCACATATTTTGCATTTATTTAGTTAATCTTGAATTTGGAATGTCGGCATATTATTGATGTGATTATCAGTTAGACACTGAAAAAAAAAATGTGAAACATTTAAAATAAAAATGAAAATATCCATTTAGCCACATCACGTTATATGAAGGGGAAAAAGTGTCTGTCAGTTCCATTTGTCTTATGTTGAGAAAAATTATTGGGTGCAGAAAATTTTTTTTAGGCACCCGCTAAAAAATAGCTAAACTGAGCCGAAAGTGTCCCGCTCAGGACTATCAGCCCTATTCTGCATTTCTATTACGTTCCCGCATTCCGCTCCGCATCGATTGGAATTAGGTATTCCGAGTTAGGACGGAATCGAAAGAAAAAGAGGAATTGAAACAAAATAAAGCAAACAGATACAAATTCGTGGCCAAACTATTGCTTTTTAAATAAAATAAATAAAAATATAATCGCGTAATGGATTCAATAGCCGCGGCGATACTACTTGAGGAGGACGACAACGCATCCGAGAGTGCTGACACAAAAGTTGAAAGGAGAAGATTGCGAGATATGTCTGATCCATTTCAGATGAGTGGAGCATTGTAAGAAATTGAGTTTGGAAGTGATAAATCTTAATTCATTGATTTACTTATTTATATTCAAAAAAAACTTTAGACTTAATAAGGACGCTTTCAAGTATGTCCTAGATACTTTTGCGGAAGAAACTCAACCAAGTACTTTGACGTCGTTATCTCCGCTTAATCGCCTAGTGGCTGCATTGCGATTTTTTGCGGAAGGCAGTTACCAACATGGAGTTGGCGCAGATTATAATGTCGGAATGGGCAATATCCTGCGAAATATCCCTTTTGGTTGCCATTATATCAGCCAATTTTTCAAACTGTTCCGGCGTTGTCGTTTTTGACCACAAACATTATCAAAAAACATCAATAAAGCCCAAAAAACTTAAAGAAATCATGTTAATTACTTTTAGAACTATCAACAACAAGTTTTACTCACATATTTGGGAAAAATATATTTTAAAAGTACACGAAAATAAAAATCTAACCGCCAACAAAATTTCAACTTACAAAAAACGTAACTACGATCGCAATGTAGAATACATATAATTGTAAATTTCGAAGATTGATCGAAACTCATCGAAACGCAGAATACCAAATTTGCCAAACTGAGAAAATTTCGATTCGAGTCGAAATGCAGAATAGGGCTGTATATTTGGCCCTTAAAAAGGTTTGGCGATAAAAGCCACTTTGTTTTGTACCTTCACTAATTTTTTAATTACTATCCCCAGTTTTTTTAATTTTATACTATAAATCTAAAGCTTTCGGCAAACTATCAGGTTCTTTTTACGCAAAAAACGTGCTAGACTTTATTCTCGAAAAGAAATAATCACTTTTTTTGGCAAATCAATAATATACATATTTTGAGTTCAAGGCCAGTGTTAGGAAAATATTGGGACAGAGACAACAACAGTAAGAGAGGAAGGAATTATATCTGCTATTTCGGAGAGCTCACCTGTTAGCTTGCTACTTAAGTTAATTTAGACTATAAAGTCTCCCCACAGTTAGCCATCAGCGCCGACAGACAGCTTAATTGATAAATTAATATATGAAGAAAAACTGATCAAAAACTTGTGTATAAGAATGTTGGGTTTATTTTAAAACTACTTTTAACACCAGAACTGAATTGTGACACTATTCTTAGTTTGTAGATATAACCAGAAAAGAAAAAATGTTAAAACCCACAGCCTTATCCTGAGTTTCACTTTCGCCCGAAATGTTTCACTCTTCCTTCATTACAAATTTCGGCCGGAAATTTTTCCCATTCCAATATAGTTTCCGCCTATCGACAACACTAATTTCAGGCGAAAATAGTAGCCATTTGCAATAAAGTTTTTCCAAAATTTGAGAAGTGACCAAACAGATTCAAAACGTAAGCAATGGCTTTACTTATAAAATTACAAAAAAACAATGAAATTTACTTTTATTCTACGACTAAAACGACGAATATGAACCAAACTGTTATGCTTTTGAGTAGAATGCAGTAAAAGCCGAGCATGGCCAGGTGATTTGTGGGGGGACACAGAGAGAATGTGGCAGAGGTTTGGAAACAGCTGATATTGTTGCTAAACTAACGCGAGACCAACTCCAAGGTCTTTACCAACACCGTTTTGATCAATAATGAATCTGGGAATAGTGTCGAATAGATATCGAATCATTTTCATTCCGAGTCGATAATGAAAAATTTAACAATGCTATTTGGGTGGGCTGAGACAAGAGGGCGTTTATAGGGCGTTCAAACCCATAAAAATCAAGGCTTCAAGAAAGTTTGTCCTGTAAAGAAATTTACATTCGAAAACCTTTTTAATTTTCTTGGCTTTGCTTTGAATTAATTAATAAAATAGAATCAGCTGATATCAGTGCCACTATCGTAGAAGTTGCCAACAGTCGCAAATTCTGTACAAGAACTTTTATTAAAATAAAATATTTTCGCAAATTGAAATAATTTAACATCACCAATGTATTTTTATAATGTTTTTCAAACATTTACTAAAGCTCGATCGAATGTAAAACGAATAATAAATGTCACGAACGTGAAAGTTTAAGTTCGAATATTATTTGTGAAGCATGGCAATTTGGAACAAGAACAGGTCGGTTTCATGCTGCTCGTTTTGCCTGTGTTTATCTAAGTGGTTTTTTAATAGAAATTTTCGGATACAGATTTATCAAACTAGTTGAATACAGATTAGAGCAATATAGACTTATAAATCTTCCCAACAATATGAACTTTGAACTTCTATAAAAGGTTTGGCTGACAAACAACATAAATATTCGGGTTTAATTTGCCCATTACATTTCATTTTGACTAGGCAAAGGTAAAACTTTGCAAAGCGATTCAATTTTGTCGAAGTCGAAATCAAAAATACCAATCCATTTCGATTCCAAAAAATTTGATTGGAATCAAAATGCAAAACAGGTGTACTCAAAAATAGCATATAATTCGAACCGATGTACATGAAATTCTTTTGACAATTTTTGTGAAATAAGAGTGGGAAAAGAACGTATAAAATATCAAACAAAAGATATCCCGACAATAACGATGAATCTGCATTTACTCTCGGACTTCACTTTCGACTCCGACTCCGGCTCCGACAAATCAAATGTAAAAAGTCCTCTTGATCGGCTCCGGTAAAGCCACGTCCGTAACATATAAGGTAAGTATTTATATATAGGGTGCGCCATCAGTTCCTCCGGTATGAGAATGTTGAATAAATTTTGAAAGAAACAATAGATTTTAAAGATCAATTCTTTACAATTGATGTGGACCAAGTGGCTGAAATTCCGAATAAAACGAACAAACTGAGTGGAAAAATCAAAACGCAGTGATTTTCCACCAAATCCCTATCGCCAAAATCTCGCGGCGATAAAAAGCGCACTGCAGTTCTTTCATCAAAGGCTAGACAAAGTGGACCTGATGCAACCTAAAACTTGCCAGACGTCACCGATTCCAAGGTGGACAGAAAGGAACTATTTTGTCCCGACAAAACCTCACGTTATATCATCACTGATTAACTTTGCCCTCGTAATATCATCACTGTATTTGGCGCTACTCTTACCACTAACACTCGTCCGTTTACTCATACACCTTCATCAGTGCGGATCCATCGCTACTGCGTTCCATGATGAAAATTGTACTGATTTGAAGTCTCCAAAGAAAGTGTCTAAGAAAGTAAAAGTTGGTTGACAAATAGCGAAGCTATACAATGTTTACACAGCGGAGGAACTGATAGAGCACCCTGTATATATGTACGTACATATGTGCTTCACTGTATTCTGAATAAACATTGAACTTAACTCTGATAAAATTTTATTTATCTTGATCTACTCATTTGAAAATTATTTTTTGCTAAAATTGTTCAGTGTAGCCGAGTGAAAATAAATTATATCGAAATTTACAAAACTCCGAAACTTTGTTGTCTGCATATTTTAGTTGGCACATTTTTATCGGCATGCAACACTCAATTATAATACTTCAAGCCGATAGAGAGCTAGAATAAGCGTGCGTGTGTGTGTGTGAAAGATTTAGAAGAAAAAAACCCGCCACCATAAAATAACCAGTGGCACATGAAACTGTCGCGATCAAGATAACACTGCTGTTTCTAACGCCTGCGCGGCGATAAAAGGTGAACAAGACCACTTTGATGCGGCCGACAATCTAAAATGATTAAATAATCACAAAGATCAAGATGAAGAAATGCAAGAAGTAAAGTAATGAAAGAAAAATGTTCGATATGTAAAATAGGTCAGACAAAATATTTGCTCTAATTAAGAGAAGAGACCGTGCTGCGCTGCTGCAAACATTCCGAAAGGGAAAACTTAAAGAAAAAAAATGTAAAGCTGTTTGGGAACTCTGGGAAAAATGCGGGTGGTCTACATTAAAATTTAACGCCGCTTTGTTTTTCACGTGGCTGCCGCTTTTGTTAAAAAAAAAAAAGGATATGTAGAGTATGCCGCGTATAATGTGTGTGTGTGTGTGTACCTTCAAATCCAAATCAAATGAGCATTCTTGTACCCATAGCCCAAATAGACCTGCTGGAAAAATACCAGTGATATAGCTAATCCCGCGCATGCGCAACGAACACACGTCCCAATCGTGTTTTTTTTGTTTTTTTTTTTTTGTTTGTAAGTTCGTCTGTGTGTGTATTTCGTCCTGTAAGTATGAGTTGAATATAATTTTTTCGTTGCGGATTAAACTGCATCTTTGGGATTTCTATCTATCTATTTACAACATTCGCATTATTTATATAATTTTTAGAATAACAATAGAAAATTATTGCAAGAAATTTTATTGCTAACTATAACGAATGTGATTTTCTCATACTATTGATAAAAGAATAGTCGAATTCAAGTTGAATGAGATTTGTTACAAGGAATGCTCGAACGAAAGGATTGCTGCTCAGGATTTGGTCAGCTTGGGATCTGTCGGTGAGTTTCCCAGCATTTGCGCTGCTCAATTGATCGGAAAGGTTAACTTGCGTAGCAAATTCTCTTTTGTGTCTATTGTTTAGTGCTGTAAAAACATGCCAGTTAGATTTTGTGAGCAAATCAGCTATGCCTTCGATATTTTAATTAAACTTGTTGAGAGAAATTGTTAGCACAAATTTCACGCATTTTACAGTGAATAGAGCTATGGGCTTATTTTTTCTTTGCTGCGTTATTAGTTGAGTAAAAAAATATAAATGTGATGAACCTTTGGCTCTTTATTGCTTACTTTATTCAGTATGTGTTTCTTGTTGTTATTGTAATACTATACAGTAGTGTTGAAAAACTATCGATAGCTTTATTTTTCCATCACTATAGAATGTTGTCCAACATTAAGGGCAGTTTATGTTTTTCAAAATCCGATATTCGTCATAAAGGCCCGGACACGTTACAATTTAAATTAATTATTTTCATTCAAATTACTTTTCATAAACCAAGTGCGTCCACACTTGTCATCCCTAATTTATCTTGAAAGCTCTGGAGTTACAGGATTGCTTAGTTCTTCGGTCAAATAAACAAATTTTAAAGATTTTGTACATTTTTAATATAAGTATTTAAATTTTATTGTGATAATATCATTTCTTTAATTTGCGATCATTAAATAAAGCTCCTAAAGAGAGTAAAAATCAAGAAGCAGTTGAGTAAAACGCTTATGTTTTTCAAAAAGCATCATTCAGCTTTTGGTTATGGCAGAACACATTTTTCGATTATTATCGCCGACTCTGATTTGCTTGTGATTTGGTTCTTGATTTCTGACAAAATACCTCATTTAATTTAAAATTATTCACAAGACGAAATTACTTAGTTTCATCGTAATTTACCCATAAATTAAGAATCAGCCACAAATTACAATAGTGTGTCTGTTGTGTGTCTGTTGTGTGTGTTGACTGAATTCTCTTTCGAAAGTTTCTGAATATTTCTCCGTCACGAAAATCTGGACACCCGGGAATAGTGATATCCCAGGAAATTGCGAAGCGGGGCCCACTTGAAACAAGGTGCTAGTTGGAGTTCCTCTGGCCACCTGTCGGCTGCTTCTTAACAAATTGGCTACGATCAGCTTGACAAACGCTGAACAGCTGCTAGAGCGTGTAAGGTTGCGAGGTCGAAAATTTAGTTATTCAGATTTTGATGGAACTTTGTAAATATGCACGTATTGCTCAAATTTCCGCTCTTTTTTCTGCACGAGTATTTTCATAAATTTAGGAGTATGTCTCTAGCGGATAGTCGCAGAACTGGGGCTTAGAGTGGAGTGGTCTTCCTATTAAACGTTCGATTTCATTCGAACTTAGACTCTTTTTATTTAATTTTTTTTCGAATTCGCAATAATACGCCTTCATGCCTTAAAAAGCATTAGCGCTGGCATTGCTGAACTGATTATCGAAACTGATTCGAACTCACTCGGAATTAATAACTGCACTACGAAAAAGATTCAGAATTTGTATCGTTTTACTTTCTAACCCGATTCGAAATCCAGAAAAGGCCAGACTAGAGTCCACTAATAGCAATTAAACTTGTCGGAATATTTTTTATGTTATGTTTATCAATTGAAAGAGAACTGAAATAGCTAAACGACGAATGTCACTTCTTGAAAAATATTTCAACCAAAAATGTTGTTTGATACCATGGAACGAAGCTTGGTGCGTGATTTTCATAAACAACTCAATTCCATATAACAGTTAGCCATTTATGCTTTTTGATTTATTTTTAATAATTTTTTGTAAAAGTATGGGTCATTGTGTAACATAAACTATATAAGTAAATGTTTTAAACTGTTTACGAAATTCACAAAAATTCAACAAATATCAAAAAAATTTCATACAATTTTCAAACTTTTTCATTAGGATATTAAGCAACTTTTTGAGTAGGTAATTTTATAGCCCATTAAATTTTACTTTAACTTTATTTTAAAGTGCAAGTTTCAAGTGGCTAAAAATTATGGTAGATTTTTGACAGTTTTTTGTTTAAAGACGGGGGGCTTCATTTTTGTAGCTTGTTCTTTTTGATATAATGACTTAATTGCTCACCTTATTTAGGAATATTATTATAAGAGAGAAGAGTATCCCGCATACAATTTTATAGAAATTTTTAACGGAACGGCCATGGTTTATTATAGACTTTTCTGAATGTCACTGTTATATGGAAAACTACATCTAGCTCAGGGAAAACAAAGAATAATCGGAAACAAAAAAAAAAAAATCTGGTTTAGAAAGGCTCCGGCCAAAAGATCGGGATGGTTTAAGAACGAGTAAGGATAGGCTGGGGAGAAAATCCCTTTCTGGTCATCACAATGAACCCTGTGACCACCGAGTCAACTCTCTGCGAAAGTAGTCCGATTAACCTAACCTAACTTAAGGATATATATCAGTCTTTGTGTTGAAAATTCTTTTAAACTCAAAACAATTTATTGACACCCTATATCTGCAAGTAAACAAAGAAGAATTTCGAGAATTCACATGATTTGATTTACGATATTGAAAACGGGAAACAACATTGCAACTTAGTAGCCACATTTAACCCTGCTGTTAGGTTAAGACCATTTGGTCCAATTTTTTTTTGTTTTCTTTGTAACTTTCGAACGGTGATATATACTGTCTAAATTTTTCAGCTCAGGTGGTCTTTTTATAAAACAATATTATGTGCGAAAATTTAATTCTCTGACTTAAAACTGGACTAAGATAAATTGAAAATTACGAATCTTAGGTTAAGGGACCATTTGGTCCATAGTATATTTTCTTTGATTTTCTTTACATTAATTCTCCAAAAATAAGTATTTATTAGTTTTTTCGATATTTTTTGGCACTACATGATGAGCACAAAAATGTTTTTCGGTTGGTTTTGCAAATAAACGCACTGCAAATGGAGCATTTTACATCAGACTTAGACTTGCAGCAACTACAAATTCCTCGCTTTCGAGCTCCTGAACTAGAAGCATTTTTAGAGCAGGCCACTGGGGCTGGGTTTTACCAGAGTTGAGTAAATAATAAAATAATAATATTTAGCAAGTATTGAACCAAACTAAATATAAAGACTAAGATTAAATTGTTATTTTGTATGAAAACTGCAGTATGGACCAAATGGTCCTCTAACCTAAGATTCGTAAGTTTTTTTTTAACCTAACAGCGGGGTTAAGTAAGTAAGTTGTAAGAGGCATTGAATTTTGTGGCTCAAATTATTGAAATAATGTTAGCATAACAACGAAAGCAAAGTGAACGACGCACGCGTGTGAAATTTCGCGCTAAAACTGGCAAGATTCGACGATTACATTTCATTTTTGGCCACAAGTATCGTTGGCTGGAAAGTAGTTGAGGAAGAGGCTTTCGCGCCACGCACAACAAGGGGCTAACAGAAGAGGCAGACGTGAATTTTGTGAGTCGATAAATTTAAAATTCGGTAGTTACAACTAAAAAAAAAGAGAAGAGTATTGCTACTGTTACATGTAGGGTATGTATGTACGTGTGTATGCATCTGGTAGTGGCAGTGACCTGTTGCAACGGTTAATGCGTTTTTTAAAAGCACTTTACGTGCGAAATTTCCACAGGCCTCTTACATACATACGTAGTACAGCAGCACAGCAACAACAATTCGGTTAATATGCAATCTTGTACACACATATAGTTTTATGAATTAATTTGGGTTTTTTTTTTCTTTTAATAAAGCTGATAAATTAAAACCGAAAGTGAATAGTAAAGTTCGATTTTTGACATGAAAAATTTAGCTCTGAACGACATTGTTGACGGAAAGCAGACGCACGCCTATAGGTTCATAAATAATATTTTATATATCTACTTGGGGGTACGCCAGCAAAATTGTATGCCCTTTTAGAGCAGCTGCCGCTTATCATCATCACTGAAGTGGCAGGATGGCATCACGCCTGTGGCACACACACGCGCTATATATGTATGTACGTACATATGTATATAATAAATAGGTTTGCTGATATATTGCAGACACTGTTGGTTCGAACGCCAGCATGCGCGCAGGCGCTGTAGAAATTCAAGCCACGTACGGAGGAGCATGCGTGTAAAGGACATGCTGGTACTTATGCATCAAGTATATATTGCACACATGTATGTATGTATGTACATACATGCCACATCTATAAATAAGTAAGTGCATATTGTTGGCAGCGTACGCCAAACGGTGACAAACGACAACTTGCATTTGCTCGTCATGCATATACAGGGTGCTTCAGGTTCGATTTTCTTTTTTAGCAGGGTTTGTTTTTTTGTTTGACAGCGGTCACCATTCAATAAAATCGCAACAAACACACTACCAATCATTTGATCGATCATCTAAGCGATCATCAGCTAATAGAAATCTCCATCAGGTCGTAAAGTAAATTTCCGATCAGTTTCTTAGGAGCAATATGACAAACCTGATGTAAATATTAGTATGATTTTGCATCTTCTTCTAACACATTGATGTGGCACATCTTCTAGCTTTATCTCACCTATTTCCATTTGCCTCTACCTCAGGAATGAGCTTACAAACCTGATGTAAAAATAAACCCAACCTGATGTAAATAAAATCAGACCTGAAATCTGTCTTGGAAACGAAATTTTTCATAAATTCATATATGTCATTGTATTATATATTACATAGAAGCATTATTTACTATTTTTAATATAAAAAGATAAATTTATCAAATTAAAAAATATGCAATGCGACATTTATACGTAAAAATTTGGAACTCGGGAACAAAAGTCAAATAGTTAAGTATTTAAATTCAAAATTCAATCAAATTCATCTCAATTGAAGAAAATAAGTAATGTATGATATTTAAAAATTAATAATATTAAATTCAAGCAAAAAACATACTACTTAAATCGGAGGAAGCCCAGCAATACAAACTAAAATACCCGAGAATATGCCTGAATTCAACGTAATCAGAGTTTCTCGTGAAATTTTCGAAAATGCGATCACTTAGTCCGATTTTTATAAAAGCGATAAACTTAGTGATATATCCGACTCTCACAAATATATAATAGTCTCCTTCGCAGTTTCTTTCAATTTTCTGCTCTATGTTTTTGGACCATCCGGTAATGACTCGTGGCTGTCTTGATGTTGAAAAACATCTAAGATAAATAATAAGCCAATTTTAGCAGTGAAAGATCAGGGTTCATGTCGTGTATTTGAAAAATTTTTTCAACTATTTGTAGCTTGTTTAGACTCTGTTTTTCCCACCGCGCTTACCAGTTAAACGACTCCATTAGTTGGTCGATGAAACAAAAAATTTTACATGCTGAAAAAATTGTTCGATCTCTACGAATTTTTTATCTTGGCTTCGCATAGCCTTTTTTACTACTTAGGCAGTTTTTTCCAATGCCTCATTCCTATTTTTCTGAATCATTTTATAATTAGAATAAGGTGAATAAGAAAGAGCAAAATAATGTGTGTAGTGAACATAAATCGGTTCGACTGCTTACTCCTTCCATATGTGTGGCTATCAGAAAAAAAACAATAAGAATCTGTACTAGTGTATTAGTGTTGTCAAAAATTATGTTAATGTGTTGGTGTTTTCATCCGGTCTCTCTTGCAGGGATCTCTTTTGACAGATATGTATGTATATGTTATATAATTAGTAGATAAGTAACATCCACTAAGCATGAAAAAAAACTAACTGTAAAGAACAAATGGCGTTGCCCCAATCGCGAAAACTGTAAGCGACATTTTTTCTTTTTTTTTAATTTTATATTTAATGCAAAAGTACCCCTTGAGCATCTGGATGCATTTCTGCATCCAAATGAAAATTGTGAAAAAATGTCGCGTGCTTTTTTTTTGGTGGTTTGGGTTGCCAAGAGCTAAACATTATATGTATTATTAAGTAGCGTTGCCACTTATCAAAAACAAAATCGGTAAAATTGTGTTGCCATTAAGTTATCAAACAAAAAAAAAAAAGTATTTATTAGAATGATTAATAAGAATATCATTTCACTGAGAATGTATTAACACACTATAAACAGAAAATAGTTTGATTAGGGTTGCCACCCTTCAAAAAAATAATACGAAAAACTTTTTAAATAAAATATTTATACGCTCAATATAACTGCACAGTTAATAAACGAAAAGCGTGTGAAAGAGCTGTAAATTTTTTTTCATTTAAGGTTGCCACTTATATAAAAAAAAAATTTAAAAAGCGGTATCGTCGTTGAGTTATAAAATAAAACTACAAAATTTATTCGAATGAAGCGCAATAATGGCATTTCACTGAGAATGCACGAATAAATTTTAAGTAGCAACAAATTTGGATAGGGTTGCCACATTTCGAAAAAATGTTGCCCTATTTTAAATAGCATATGTAACTACATATAAAATCTGGCAGTACGGATATCAAACGAAATGCCGAATTTAATTAATTTAAAAACAAGTCGTATAAAATATTAATAGATGAGTGTTGAAGGGTTAGTTTTATTAAAAAGAATATGTATAGAGTTATATTTTGGAGAGGTTTGCTAGCTACTTGAAAAGTCAAATTTATTAACATATACACAATTTATTTAAAATTATTAAATATGGATGTCGAAGATTTCGTTTCTCTCCTTGCGCATTATCCGATTACTTGCGGAGGACAAATTAGATCTGTTTAAAAATCTGGGAATCTGAGGGTGAAAAAAGCTTTACGAGTTTGATTTGAAATCCAAAAAAAGGCCAAAAAAGGAAGCTCACAGAGTTCACTATTTTTTGCTACTATTTCTGGTGATTTTTGGTAAGTTTTTGGACTTTAAATAAAAACGCATGACTTTTTCCTACTGCAGATGTCCAGTTTTATTACAAGTTTTATTTTCCAGTCCCAAACAAATTAACACTTGAATATTTTTAAATACACTTATCTCGCACGGTATGCGTTATGGGCTTACTGATGGCGTCTATCGAATAAAAAATGGGGAAGTTATTCGGTAAATAAAAATTTAAATTTTTTTGATGAGAGAACGACTAAAGTTCGGTAACGCGCTCGGCCATGATCAGCCACCAAAGTTCGGTTCGGTTGGGCTTCGGCTCCGGCCAAAAAACCCGAATCTTGTTCGACATTCGTAAATTTTCATTAATTTAAAATTCAACAAATTAAAATAAAATTTTAGCGAAATTTCAATATATCAATTGACAAAAAAAAATAATCAAAATTTAGTGAAACTACCTTCTCGCTCCTACAGTTCCCCTGAAAATGAAAGAACTGAGACTTTGAAATTCCGCTCAAAGTTAGCGAAATAAAGCATCAAATATGTCTAATTAAGATCCCTCAAAAATCTCTCCCACAAATTTGCACCAACATCTATAACGTGCAGTGAATTCCTTTTCCAAATAAGCATTTAGTTTTACATTTAAAACAGAAACTGAAACTTGCAACACCCTGTACATGTAAGCACGCGCATTTGTCTAAATATTATTTTCCAATTTCTATTTCTAATGATCGCTTACATTTTGTAGTGGATGCGGTTGGCGGTTATTGTGCACATTTTGTTTGTGTCGTTAAATGAAAAATTGAAAAATTTTACTACGTCCCCAGCCGCAACGCAAATAAACCGCAAAACATCAGCGAATGCGCCAAATTTGATTTTCATTTCTCAGAAATTGAGTTGACAATTCCCCTAGGGTAAATTAAGTTGCCATTAGAAATGATTTGCTTGCACACCTGGCGTGGTTTTTTCTGTTTTTTTTTATTTTGCTAAAAAGAAATGTAAATAAAAATCCAGCCGCAAACTGTGCCGCACAGCTGTGGTCAGCGTGATCAGTGCCAATATCGGCCAAAGGCATCAATGTCGCCTTCACCTTTGTCGGTTCGTTCTAAGTGCATACATATTTGGCCAATTCACTGCGACACATTTTTTTTTTGTGTCGTCGAACTGACCACACGCCATATTTTTTGTGTTTGAATTTTTGTATGTTTTTGGCTTAATTGCCAAGCCTACGTAGTCTGGTTGGTCTATTCATTAAATAGAAATATCAGCACTCTTTGCATACTGTGCGCATGCGCAGCGCACGCCAAAGGGTGCCATCATATGACTATTGTACATTTCAAATGAAATTTTGTAAATATCTGTTTGCCTCGTGTTTGCCATTCATTCAATTGCAAATTAATGATAAATTCTACAGTAAATATTGAATTATTCACTTAAATAGCTATAGAATAGATGGTGGTCAATTGCAAAGCAATCAGTTTTGTTTAAATTTTCATTGTTAAAATTTCATTGTTTCTTGGCTTTATTTGCAATAAAATAATGGGCAAATATATCTTTTAAGAAACGGGAAGTATCACCTGTGCACTAAATAAAATTAATTGTTAAATTGGCCTATTCGAAATCTACTAATACGACAATATTTTAAAAAATAAACGAAGTTCTTTCAATCTGAAATAAACAACATTTTGTAGACTTTTACTCGGTATATCCCATATGATATACTCGTGGTATGTACTTACGTTTACTTGGCTCAGTGTGCAGGGAACCGAATTAGCATGCGGCATGGTTTTGCTTCATAAAATCTACAAAGAGCTTAGTTATGACGCTTTCTGAAATTAAAATTCTTTATCACCTCTACCGCTTGCCAAAGTTATTATCGTTATTCCATCTTTCAATAAATGAAGAACCGTATCTGTATATCTTAAAACAATTGTTTAAGTAAAAGCAACGCACCTACATAATATAACATATCCAAACCGTCTTAAAATTAGAAGGAGTTCCGAAATACTTTCGACTTTCAAGACTTATGGCTTATTAGTTTCTAAGAAAAAAAGTTTCCTTTTTATATTGTAGCATTTGCTTTAAGTTACCTGTCGTCCTGCAAAATGGCTATATTAGTAGAAACGGTTGCTTGCTTGGTCAGAGGGCAATATTTTGAGAAATGAATACGCCACCCTGGTTAAGTACTGAAAAAACCAACTGAGCAACATTATTTCGAGACAAGAAAGCGCCATAACTCTTGAAAGTCAGAACGATTTCGGAATTCCTTCAGGATTACTTCGGAACCAGCACGAATGTACAGCCAGAGTTAGTGACGAGATATTGAACTGATCCCATGCTGGTTTCGAAACAGAATCGAACTAGTCCTGAAGTGATGCCAAACTAGTCGCGTACTTATTTCGAACTGGTTCCTAATCAGTCCCTAACTACTTCCGAAATGGTCCTAAAAAGGCCCCGTCCCTGAAGACTTAAAAACTTGTTTCTCGCTCGTCATTATTACGAAATAACTTTAAACTAAAAGTTTTTGAAGACTTAAAAATATTATCTTGTTGATAATTATTATAAACAAACTATTTTTAATATAAGTATTTTCATAATAGTTATGATTACTTGGGAAATTTGTGCCTTACTATGATAATTATTAATTAACTATTACCCTTTTTTTCTTTATAATAGTTATGTCTCAGCTTAAAATGAATACCAGTAGTGCGATTCACTAACTTTAAACGGTGCGACAATTGATATTTTTGACGGCAATATTTGCCGATTGCACTAACGATTGTGCGATTCACTAACTTATTCTTAACGACACTTAACTGCTGTTTCGTTGTATTTATTCAAAGTGATAAAGAGTGGCACCTCTGTCAAACTAAATGTCAAAATAAGCGAAAATCACAAAGAGGAATAGGGGAAAAACAAACGAATGCCTGCTGCCAAATATAAATTTGAGCGATTTTGTTATATTTCATTAAAGTGAAATAGTTTGTTTCAAACTACAAACACTTAAAGTTCTTTATATATATTGCAATGTGCCATTGTAGCAAAATTCCGGACTCTTCTATGAATGTTTTGCTAGAATAGTCATCAACTCGACTCCAAGGAATATGCGGAATAACCTGCAAATATGCCATGGTTATCCCTTTTCAAACTTCGCGTTGTGCTCCGGCGTATTTAGGATTTACATACATATATTTAATTTTTTTTTTAATTATAATCATTTATCTATATATTAAAACTAAACTATATTTCAGTTTTTATACATGGATCCTTGTAAAAGTTTGCTTTTACCATTAGCATATTAAATGAATGGTATATGTGGTGGTTGGCATAAGCCTCCTCGTAATTCCTCGGTGGCAAAATTGATATATGCGTGGAATCGACGGCTCCAATAGAGCCTCCCACAAAGGGAGACGACGCCGAAGCAAACATTTCTTTAGCAGAATGGCGTTCCACTCGGGTCATAGGAAACCTCACTTTAAATTAAAATTAAAGATTACAAGAGCTACCGGTTTCTCAGTCGATATTTCTGTTATTCTGTAGCCTCTTGTTTGGTTGTCAAGCTGAGAAATTGGGTATTCAGCCAAGTTTGGAGTTAACCGATACAGATTCTGAAATTCTGTTGAAAGTGATTATCCACATCCCGGAGTAAACGTCAATCCTTCGTCACCTCGTGATAAATCATATGCCAAATATTCAAACGACATTATTTAATGTTCCTCTTTTAATTACAAGAAAACAAATTACCAAATTTTAAATTTATCTATTATTTAAGTTGAAATCACTAATTTCACTTTTCTCGATTGAGTTAACAACATCAAATTTGTTGTCATTTAGTTTTCGGTCATCGACTAGCTAACATCAACAGCTGATTTTGGCGAATGCGAAAATCGTTAAAAAATGGTTGCTGAATAGCAGGGTCGTTAAAATTTTGGTTAAGTTGAGTTAACCAATCGAATAACTTTAAAATAAGTTAGTGAATCGCACTACAGAAGTTCGGTATAACTAGCAAGGTTTTATTTTTTAACTTCTGAAAAATTTTCATACCCGACATTAATATTTTTACGCACGATATGTCGAAATATTTTGTTGTTTAAAATTTTCCATTTACCAATACCTAGTGATATTTTTTTAGCGACATTTTTCCGTAGTAATATTAATAACAGAATGCCACTTTCCAACAACCACTTCAAGATTGTCATATGCATTTGGTGGACCATATTTTTGACAATAGGAAATAGTTGCAAATTTTTTTTATTAAAATGATAAATTAAAGATAATATTTCTCTATAAAAACAGGCCAATTTGGTATTAGTGGTGTACAGTGAGTTTTTGCTTATGATCGAAGGAACCTTACTTGCTAAATTTAATTTTTTCATTTTTCATATTAATACTGTTCTTTCCTTAACTCAATCCTCAAATTTTGTGCAAATTTAACAAATTTTTATTACTATTTCAAAATTCCTAATGAGAATTTTTAAAACATTTTTTGATGACATAAACTGCATTTTTTAATTTAATTTTAATACAATAAAGTTCAAGTTTCAAATTGCTAAAAACTCCCATTAGTTTTTGAAGGGTGTTTTCTGCTGAAACCTTCGTGCATTCGTTATGTGGAGAAAACCGGAAGTTTTTAGACGTCAAAATTCAGTGTATTTCTCAACATATGTGCAGTATACTTATACATTTTCAATTTGATTATTATCCGAATATATTATAAGTATTCTGTATACATTATAAATTCCATCTAAATCGAACTATAATCAAGAACTTCCTGAATATATCCACTCCAGCACAACCAAGCGTATCTATTTATCCTAAAAGTATTCCCAATCGCACTTACCGTAATTTGGCCGTAGAGTCATCTAGCGAATTCATTTTTTTGTAAAAGTATTTTTAGTCGAACGTCAAACATTTCTAATTTTGTCAAACTCGGATATATACCGAGTTTTTGGAATATCATGCGCCACCTATCCTAAGCCCATGCAACGGGCCTTGGAAATATAATGTCAGAATTTGGTTGAAATACGTGTACCGATTTTTGATCAAAGTTGCCACAAAGAAATCGGCTTCATTTTTATTTATATAGAATATGAGCATAACCACCAGCATAATAATTTGAAATTATAGCTTACCCAAAAAATTTTCAACAAATTCTGATTAAAAAGTTGTAAAGTTGGAAACAAATTTATTATTAAAATTTACCAGAAGTTTAAAGATTACATCTATAAGGAATTTAATGCACAATGAACTACACTTTTAACAACAATTAACTAAAAATTAATTAAATAAAGGATAAGTATTTCCAAACAATTCGAAGCTACTATCAAACAATATTGCATCTAAATAACACGGTTTTGTGGCAGGTAGTTCCACAGACTCCAATCTAGCAGTTTTTAGTTAGTCAATATAGCATTGAATCATTTTCGTCTGGACTTCTAGTAGATTACATCGGCGCGGATTTCTCCAAACCTTTCGATACTGTGACCAAAAAAATATTTGGATGGAAATTAAACTCATTTGTGTTTCACTCGGACTTCCGTCATTGGTTGGGGTCAAAAGTATCTTTTATTACGATTGTAGTTAAATCCTCTGCTCCTTTCATTGCCCTTTCCAAAGTAACCCAATGAATTATCTTGGGCCCCTAATTTTTCTTTAATTCATAATTGATATCGAATAAGAACATAAAATCAGAGGATTTACTTTCTCCGGCTTCAGGCTGATTTTAATAAACTTTAAATATTAAATATTTTCAAATCACTTACTCTAAATCTACCAATAAATTTGCAATCGTCATATTTTAATTCTAATAGTATCATTAAACCTGTGAACGAGATCAAAAACTTTGGAATAATTTTTGACCCACATTTCCCTTTCCCAATGCACATAAATTCTTTTGTTATCTTAAAATCATATTCGATCTAAAGTTTTATGAGACTAAATAATTCGAAATTTTCAGATATTTGAACAATTAAATTATTGTTTTAAACGGACTCGTTTTATGGACCTAGCTAATTGACTACGAGTGTAATATTGGAAGAGTACAATAAAAAACCTTGTGTCAAATATCTAGAGACGCCACGAGGAACTTCTTTATCAGAGCAAGAGCGAACAAAAATATTGAATTTAAAGCTCAAAATGTATTCTATTAGGCAGATGGTTGAAAAAATTAATAAAAATAAATGTACCGCTAGTAGTTACCATAACAATCTAGAAAATTGTGGAAAAACAAGACGTCCTGGCCGCCCATCTAAAATTAGCGAACGACAAAAAAGGCAAATAACACGGCTAACGGTTAACAAAATCATCAGTCCGGCGACAATATGTGAGCAGTTAAGTCTTTCCATTTCCAGCAAACGTACTCAACAACTTTTAGGTCAAGAAAATATGTTGAAATATCAAAAAAAAAATTTTCAGAACCTTGCTTATTACCACAACATAAATCTGCAAGGTTGGCCTTTGCCGGGAAATGGAAAATTTGGTGCATTGAGTGGCAAACTGTGGAGAAATTTAATGTAGATTGTCTAAATGGACGGCAAAAGTATTGGAGGGTTTTGCGTCGCGCCGGACTCGGCGACATGTTAGGAGTTTTAAGGAAAGCTCTATAATGGTATTGAGGACCTTTGGATATTATGGAAAGTCCCCAATATGCTTTTTAAACCACAAGATGAATTCGAAATATTATTGCGATATTTTGGACAACGTGGGAATGGACTTTGGATAGTCTATGGGGTTCGGATTAGATATTTCTGAATGACATGCGGCAATCCATAATTGCAGGGAGACAAAAGTATTTTTGGTAAAAAAAAAAAAACTCGATTCATCAGTGGCCTGCGTAAATCCTGATCTAAACCAATAAACAACAATGAACAATGAAGGTAATTAGTAAGAAATGAGGAAAAACTCACTACTAAATATTTTTTTGCTTGTCCGGTGTAATTGTTTCACTTAGTGTATAATTTTTATGGCAATTCTTCAGCATTTTTAGAAATATTACTGCTATCCAAAAAATATCAATGATGAGTTGGCATGTTTTGCTGAAATTTGAAACCTCTTATTTTCTAGGCGACAAACTTGCATAAGTAACTTTCAGGAGGTATCCAAGTGGCCCACACACTGCGAGCTTAGGGTCAGCTCAAGTAAAGTGGAACTCGTACTCTTCACGAGAAGGTATAAAGTGCCTTCGGTGACTCCACCGGTACTAAATGGTATCCGGTTAAGTATTTCTACAAGTGCCAAATTTCTAGGCGTTGTTTCAAATAGGAAGTTGAACTGGAAAGAGAACCTGGTTCAACGTCATGAAAAGGCTTCCATAGTCCTCTACACATGTAAGAGAGCTATAGGCAGGAAATGGGGTCTTAATCCCCGGATCTGTCGGTGGATTTTCACAGCGGTTGTCAGACCAATACTCCCCAAGGTGCAAAGATCTAGTATGATATGCATAAGTGGGGCGCCAAATGAGGCTTTGAACGCCATTTTAGACCTCCTTCCTTTAGATTTGGTCGGACAACAGATGGCAGCGATGACTGCTTTGCGACTAAGAAAGACATCCCAGTGGCACCCTGAAAGCCAAGGGCACTGTTGTATTTTGAACAAGTTCTGGTCTATTCCGAGCAGCACGGACCGGTGTGCTTTGACATCGGCTTCTGAAAGTAACTTTATTACACGAATTCCAAGCAGGGAGGAGTGGAAACTTGAGCTTCATACTCCACCTGATAGCATTGCCATCTATATCGAAACTCGATAATAAGGTAAGAGGGGGAAGCGATGAAGGAGATAGGGGCCGGGATTATAGGAAGGGACATCTTCATTTTAGTGACAGCCAGGCTGCAATCAGAGCCACTTGCAAACTGCTACTCAGAGATTGTACATATAAACAAGCTGACAATAGATGGAGGCAAAATACGACCTGTCGAACCTCAAGGCAGACGTGGCCTAAATGGGATCGGAAACGATTGCGCAGCGTTCTCTCTCTAAGTAGGGAAAACCTTTCGAACGTGATCGGGACTCTAACAGGGCACTGTCTGATAGGCAAACATGCTGAAAGGTTGAGGGCAGAGATGTAAAAGAATGCATTCTTTTGTGAATAATTATTCACTTGATTTATCGTAAAATGATTGCAGCCATTTTTTGAATTCTTTGACTGGGACTTCAAAAATGAAGTCACCCATTCAGACTTCATTTTGTGACTTCGAATTCTTTTTTCATTCATTTTTTGGTTATTCATGTATTGCATTCATTGAATAAAAAGTCTCACTGAAGTCAATTGGAGTCATATGGAGTCATTTGAAGTCAATTTACCTGTGGCATACGAGACATGATCGCAAAGTATTTTTACTCAAACAATACTTATTAAACTGTAAAATATATTATATAAATAATTAATTATGGATCTTGTTAGTACTCTTTGTGAAAAGTTAACATGTGTCATATATCCGAATTACAATGTTAAATCTGTTACTGTTCAATTCAAAAGATACGGAGCGAGTCGATAATAGTGAAGAAAGCAATAGTCAATTTTTCGAAGTTTCTTTTATAGGTAATGGCAATCTATTTTGTTATACATATGTAATTATAATTAAAATAATTGACAAAACATGTTTAATGTCTTTTTCAGATGAGTCTTCACAACAACTTGAACTATCGCAATCGTCTATTGAAGGCGAGTTTATAGCCTATATGGTTGATAAGTCTCCGAATACATCCATCTTACACCGCTATCCTACTATTAAAAGGGCGTACATTAAATACAACGCACCTCTGCCTACCTCAGCCCCCGTAGAGAGACTATTTTCGTTTGCCTCCTTACTTAATGCACCACGTCGAGGACGTCTATCAGATGAACCATTCGAAAAGCTGTTGCTTTTAAAAGTTAATAATTCACTATAAGTTCCCTTTGTTTATATTTTGTTAAAAATGCATATGGTTTTATAATAAAGTTGTTATTATGGATCATTATAAGTAGTTTGTATAAATTTTGTTGCAAATAGTTAGTGACTTCACTCAAAAAATTAAGTCAGTAAGTGACTTCTCTAAATGACTTCAAAGTCGTGACTTCAAAAAGACTTCAGACTTCATTTTTTCATTCTTTAGTCAAAAAGCAAGTCAATGAGTGCATTCGAAATTGGAGTCATTGAATTCGACTTCAACTGATTGCATTCGCAAATGAATGCACTCTTTTACAACCCTGGTTGAGGGTGCCCCTCCGAAGATGCTGTAGGAGCTGCAAGAATGACGAGGAGGAGGAAACGATCTTGCATTTACTGTTTAAGTGTCCTGCACTGTGTAAAAGCAGAATGCGATATCTGGGATCACCGTTTCTGGATGACCTTAGTAAGGTTTCAAGCACCGAGGTAAATTGTCTGTTGAAGTTCATCAACGAGGCAAACTGGTTTGGTAAGGGGTAATTTCTTCTTGAATGGTACAAAAAATTTTCTTTGTGGTAACACATTGGGCCTAATACTGGCCTAAGTGAGCCGCTGCAGGCGGCTGCCACTCCAACCTAACCTAACCTAACTTTCGAAAGAGGGCCATCAAAGTTGTGAAATTGGCATTGCCCAACAAATGTGCACGTGCAAGATTTTGCAATGCAACTTCATATGTAGAAGAAAATACCTGCTCCTTAAACTTCCGTATATTTAAGATATTTTGATTCCTAACCTTATTTGTGTGTGTCGATATGCACATAAGTATGTGCGTGGCTTTGTTGTTCATTTGTGTGCCATTTGTTTGTCATTTCTAGCATTGTTTTGCTTGTTACCTGTGAGGTCCTAGCATTGTTCTCGCTGACAATATTTTGACCACAGCACAACCAAAATATCTAATAAATTCGAACAAAAAGATGCAGTGCAGTAATGCTAAAAGCGCGAGGATATAACATTAGGATATCTCAATACGTTTGCCATTTGCCAGTTGGGCAGAGTAACGCAAATGTTTACAGCCTCCAGTTGTTTTTGTAGGTCCTTCGCATGGACGTCATGTTGACATTTCTTTTTTCACTAATAGCACGCGCAGCAACAACAAAACGCAGTCAGAAGTGAATAGACTACATATAGGCGGCGGGTGGTTACATATGTGAGATTTACTCGCCACAGTGTGTTGCAAGAAGTATGTATCTTTGGTGGTCTGCAATTTCATTGTCAGTTATTGCCGCTGCGCTTGGTGTTGGCAAAACAATTCCTCATTATTGTTAAGACTCATTTAATGGTATTTTTCAGTTTGGCAGTTCTCTTTTTTTTTTGTTCCAACTTTTCAATTACAATTTTTTTTACGAGAATTGTTTTATCACAACCTTGGTGACATCTCATTCGAAGGAAAATACCTTAGAAATGTCCTAACTGCGTGCTAAGATTTCTAACGAATTGTTGTGTCAGTAAAATTTGGTTGCATTGATGTCTCAGTTTGTGTGGTGGACTCAAAAGGCGTGAGTTGTTTTGCATGATATTTATGTTGCAACATAAAATGTGTGCTGTTCAAAATTTACTATGTCCATTACTTACTTGCATATGTATAGGTTTTATATGCCACAATTTGTGGGCGTTTGTTTATAATGTACATACATACATACATACAGACAATTCCAGTGCGAGGACAATAGCTCTCATTGTTGTACAACTGCGGTTAGCTAAAAGATTTTGCTGTACAAATAAGCATTTTGGCGATGTGCGTAGAAGCGCATCTGGGCAGTTTTGGTAGACTTATTGGGAAGAAAATTTTCAATTTACTTGGAAGTCCGAAATTATTCGGAAATTCAAGGCGCCATTTAGGCAATTTATTGACTGCGATTCAGAAGAAAAACTATTGAATGGAATGTGGAAGTCAACAATATAATTTTTAGAATAGAAAAAGTTCCCTTTTGTTCGCATAATTTCAAAAACTACGTTTAAGAGAAGTTTTACTAAGAATTTTTAAGTTGAGCTTAAGTGCAATTTGCCTTTCATCAATACTTTTTGAGCGCTATTTAAGTGCAGTTTTATGTTTTGCTCACAAAATAAGTTTTATTTATTACTCAGGAAATATAATTTGATTTGTAAGTTTTTTTCACATAAATTAAGTTTTATTTTCTGAGCAAATGCGATTATTTATAAAATTTATAATGCAATAAATAGAATTCAAGAAATAATGATTAAAAATGAATTTTTTTTTTAATAAAAGTTATAACCGTTACGGTCGCTGGAAAATACTGAATTAATTTTGACTTGATTTTTCTGAGGAGTTTTTTTATGGCAGAAATACAGTCGGAAGTTTGCATAGCCTGCCGAGAATGAGCTTTATGAGTTTAAATATTTTCTAAGGTTTTTTTTATTATTTTCATTTCATTTCATTTCATTTTCATTATTTATTAGGGCAGATTAGTACAGTAAGATATTAAATTTCTTTTATAGTATAACAAATTTCAGAGTCACAATAACAAGACATAACAGATCTTGAAGTAAGGTAATATGCAGTATATATGTACATAAATAAACAATAAAACTTATAAATTAAATGACAGGTTTGTAATATTGTAGTAACCTAAGCAATATCGAGCTAACAATATTTTAACAAAGAAATTAGTTACAAAATGAATGAATAAATTAGGACTATAATAGAAGATGGAATATCACTTAAAGGCTAAGTACTGAAGTAATTATAGATAGATTTTCTAAAATTGCTTTTGTGTATCTCCTGTCTAATATTGACAGGGATAGAGTTCCAAATGCGGATAGCGTTAACGAAGAACAGCCTTGCTGAGACCAGGCAGAGGTTTAAACCCGAGGTTGTACGGGTGACCGCACATTGGTCCAAATTCTCAATCTGGCTGGACAGAACTCATTACTTACTTTTGCGGTAATGTGAATTAGAGGTTCACACTAAAGTTTGGGCGAAATCGGGTGCATGGGAGTGCCATAGTTGTTGCTGAAAGAAAGAAAGAACATTATGATATAATTACAAATGTCTACGTTTTTTTATTCCAACGTTAACTGCACAACAATTATGATTTTGGGAAAATATCGACAATAATAAATTTTTAAATGATTTAATCAGAATCTGTCTCAATTTATGAAACGATCTTCGGCTGGATGTTTAATAAATAAGACGCGACCGAAGGGAATGACATCACTTCTTCAGACAGGGACTCCTCACAGCGATGACGACGAGATGGCTTGGCGGATAAGGAATATACATATAAGAGAATCCGAAGGCAAAAGCAAAGACTATGCCTTGCTTTTTACTGGGATATTTTTTGTGATGATGTGATTCTCTCTTATATTCCTGAAATCCTTATTTTGAGATACCAGGGCTAACTCGGACAATATTTCACTTGGTAATGCAGCATATTGAAAAATATTTGCTCTTTACATTTCAATTTTGTAACCACTCGATGGCATATCAATCAATGTATCAATCGCATACGTTCGAAATGATTCAACATAAATAGCAAAGCCACTGCAAACCGCTCTATCAACTCTTCATCAATGCCAGTTATTGCGGAAGCTACTAGTCATAATACCGTCGCTTGTTGTTCTGCATCGCGACTTGGACACATCAACCAATAAGTCCATTTATTTCCTAAGACGATCAATAATTGTTTCTTCGTTGCTTCTATTCGGATGCTTCTCTGGTTTGCCATTTTCGGGCAAACGGCCCATCAAACATAGTCAAATGAAAATTGTGGGAGACATTAATTAGTTATCCATCTCCATGGCATTGCTTGAGACTTTTTTAGCCATTTGGGCTTACATACATATGTATATCGCATTAATTTTTTTTGTTTCAGCTAGCGGCTTGCTCTCTTTTTCAAAAATAAGTTTTATCGTTCGGCAAAAGCTTGTAGAATATGAATGTGGATTGTGCCAAATGAGCCAAATGAGGCTGTCGTCACATCCCCACCTATGTGTCAAAAAAAGGTCAGGACTTATTACTACTTTAAAGTCTAGTGTGATGTACCAAACTTTGCAAACTCACTTTCGCCACCATATCGGAAATATTAATACCTTCTTCTGGACAGCACACCATTTTGACAGCCGAAAGTTTATGATATAAGTTTAATAATAGTTAATTTTTTTCATTTTTTTATGCTATCGACGGGGAGTATATATTTATTTATAGATTTGGCAATATTTAACCTAATTTTTAAGACAATATATAAAGCGAAATCATCATATCGTCGTCCATTGTGGGCATATGATAACTTACAATTAAAGAAAATGTTTGACTTTAATAAAGACGGAAAATTTCCTTTTTTCTAGCTAGATTGATAATTTGTACCACTGTGCGCTTCACACTCGGCTATGGCAGCCATGAAAAAGAACCGACTGCGGCACTGTGCTGAATTCGCCAAAATTGCCAACGAGAATTATACTATCAGGTAATTTGAGGCATTTTTAGATAAATTTATATTCACATTGTAGGTGATTCACGTCAGAAAACGAATGTTCTGGGCTTTACAGGGTTCCTTACTTTTATTATTTGTCCAATTTATTAAATATTAGCCGCATTTGTTTGCACCCGAGTTGTAAAAGAACAATCCAACTCGGATAAAATTTCCTTTAGTTGTTGCGATTTGTTTAGTGTAGTTATGTAGTTATATATTTACAAATAATATGCAAATAAAAACTATTTAGGCCTTAAATCTATATTTATTCTAATAATTAATTCTAAATTTTCTACCAGCTCATTCACAATAGCGCAGTTTTTTCACTTCCCAAAACTACATCTCAGGTCGGATATCATTTTACCGAGTTGGCTCAACTCGGATATTTTTCCGAGTTAGTGTTGTTGCTTTACATGCATTTTGTTATTCTTCCTAGTGTTCTTTTGCAACGGGGCCAATAATTGATCTTTATATAAGTACCTATATATTTAAAATTTTCAAGCATATTTTTTTGTATGTACAAGTATTTGTTTAAAGTTTTTTTCAATTGGTTTCAATTTTAAATAACTCTAAGATCATATTACGCAAACTAGAACATTTGCAATTACCTGATCACTGAGTGAAAATATAAGCATAGGAAATGGAACATAGGTATATATATTTTCCTCTATTCGGCAGGGTTGATAAAATAAATATGACCCCACTTTATGACACGCTTTGCGCTCGAGTGCAAAACTCAATAGCTTGAAGCAAACCTCCGTTTCAATAACAATTTGAAATACTTATCGCACGTGACCACTCAAAAGGCGGTCGCCGATTGAAACCGCAAGCCGCAGCACCACACTCTACATATAATTTTCAAACATTGATAAAGTCATTTGGAGTCAGGCCAGTAAAGTAGGTATAATTTGTTTTTGGCAGAGAGAGAGAGGAACAAAACAACGCTCTACCGCATATGACTTAATTGATTTTCGAATGCAATTTTATGCTTATCGCAGGTAATTTTTTTTCCTTGCGTCACTGCAAACGTTACGGTGAAAATGGCAGTCGTAAGCCGATTAGTGGCGTCGAGTGGGCGACCACCTACTTACCGGTATACCGTAATACATCCTTCGTGCCTTAGCTAATTTGAGAAATTTCACACTTTTCGGCAAACGCCTAAAAGGAAATTGGTGATTTGTAGTGAAATGCAACGAAATTACTCAATTTAATGCCAACTCACAGCTGGAAAAGTCAATTAAAGAATTTTACGCAAGATTTAGTATAAAGATATTAGATTTTTTTTAGATTTTCATATCTTGAGCATAAACTTCCTTGTTCATGCTTTTAAATTCCTGTCAAATAATTTGATGAGGCATAATTGCGTTTAGTTTAGCGCATTTTCCTCATGCCATTCCTGCTATTGTTTCCGGGGTGTCTTAGTCTCATAATGGATAATAAATAGCGACTTGGTCTTTTCAAACAGATATAAATAGCTTTACTTAAGTCCTATGTATAAGATTCCATCACCATAATGCGTTTGCTTCCCCTGATGAAATTTCCGTGTCTTTGCTATTATTATTTTTAAATATGGCCTTAAAAAATTATATCACTCATATCCTTAGACTTCCAGCCGTCCACATAAGCTCTTTGGAGAGCTCGTATAGTACTCCAACCCTAGGCTATTTAGGAAGTTTAGCAGTTTGGCGGCGGCATGTTCTAGATTTTGGATGGAAATGATAGTCGCTCTCCAAGGTGTGTTAGTCTATGACTTATAACTGGAAGCAATCATACGATACTCACCCACACTCGTCTGCTTCTTCAGCTAGCCCCATCTTACAAAGATGGTATCTTAGTTTGCAGTGATCTTTGAGGTAATTAGTAACAGTCTCCTAACTCTCCCGGCTGAGATTCAGAAGTAGTTTAGAGACCTTCCGATAGGGAGATTGCGTCTTACCCTTCTTATTACGTCAGTGATTTGCACACCGATACTACTCTCATCTGGGCCATGCAGATGTAGTCGGTGGGCTCCAAATTTTGAGAGACCGTCAGCCCTATCGTTGCCTTCAAATGCATCATGACCCGGAACCCAACCCAACGTTTCTATTTTGCGGGAGGAAAATTGGTTCAAAAGAGTTTTGTAGTCATCCTCAACCCTCGATGCCGTTAAGTGTGCCTTTAAAGTAGCTCTATTGCCCGACATAATATGCATTCTGGCCTAATTTGTTCTGCTGTGAAGATATTTGCAGCCACAGAGTTTAATTGCTTAAGATGTTTGGGTAGGTACCCATTGGAAGGTCTTCCTGAAACCTTGGCCAGAATATTTCCGTCCCAGTACTCCTATTCCCCAGCTTTGGGCCATCAGTGTACTACACTTGGTGTTCTTCGGAAATAGATTGTATTATCACTCCGTAGCAGTCTCTTGCAGGAATTATAATTTAAGATATCCGAATTTGATAACGGGATTATCAAGAAACAGAATAAGTATTCAAATGTGACTCGAAAATCGCCCGTCAAGCGCAGAGCTCCCAAACAGGCTTCATTTTCAATAGAAATTGGGATAGGAACAATATCATCAAAAAATGCACCATAAATACGGGTATTCTGAACAACTCAATTCTAGTGTCATCTAGCGGAACCATTTTTATAAAAGTGTTTCACATTTCTCATTGCAACTCAATTATAGTTTCTTCAAATTCTAATCAAAAAAATATATTTTTGGAAGAACTCGCCAGCAGCTTTACCTAGCCCATATTTTTTTCATAAAGAGTTTCTTATTGCACCAACAGCATTTATCGTGAGACTCCTATTATATAAGTATTTCGCTAAAACCTAGTAATAAATACAAATCCTAATACAAATCTAAATAAACGCAAATCCTTTCAAATTTGGTATAAAGAATTTATTTAGGAAAATAAATAATTAAAAAATCAAAAGTTTAGAAAACAGGTCATAATAATTTCACTTGGTTGTTATTTAAATAAATAAACGTCGTTGAAGGTTTCAAAATGATATTATACCGAACAACCCGACTTCCTTTAATGCGCCAATAGAGACATATTATTTTTTTTTAGATATTGAACATTGCTTTTGGGCCTCAAATACGTTTTAAACCTTGACCTAAAAAAAATATAAACATATAGTATATCTACATACGTCAGATAGCTGCAAAGATATTCCCCAACAAATAATACATAGCCGCAAATATAGAATCTTTATACCAAATATTGTACATCTGTATCAAATAGCTGTGGAGTTATATGGAATCAGGCTTTTTTTATTGTATGGGGCATGACTTATTTTTTAACATGCACAATAAAAATCACATGTTCCCAACCACAATTTTTTGAAATATTTTGGATATCCAATTTTGTAGCCCATTCAATTCCTATATAATAAATTGGAAGTTTCGTGTGGCTAAAAATGTTGACTTTTCAATTTTTTTATTGCTGACCATGTTGCCCATTTTCTTTCAAATAACTCGTGTACGAAGTTATATTGTATATGGGAGAAAATGTTAGCAACACCAAATGGAGAAGGATTTGGTTTCATTTGCAGTTTCCAATTGGCGTCAGCCAAAAAGGCTAAGGAAAAAACTAGCATGTTTTATATATTATATTATTATAGTGCCAAATAAGAAGAATAAAATAACTAACAATAACTCTTCTTGCCACAGTCTGTCCACTGTTGAATCACTTTTATAATCACTTCATAAAACTACCAATAGTTTGCTTAAAACTTCTCTAGTCATAAATCTTTTCCTCATGCCAATTTCATTGCGTTTAGTGCATTTTTTTTATCAAAGAAAACGCGCTTGTTCCTCCTCCGGCATTAGATTTCCTTCACACCTACCAGTCAGCTATGTACATACAATATGAGTACATAGTAAATATGCAAGTTTTTTTGTGCGCCTTTACATCATGCTAAGTGCTACTTGTCAAGCGTGTAATTTCGTTCAGCTAGAATTCGTTCCATTGCGAGCAAACAATTTTCCACCAATTTTTGTGTGATTTGCTCAATTTTCAAAGATTGTCTGATTGTCGTTTCCGCACTGTCATAATTATCACCACCATAATATCGAATATGTGGAACGGAACCTGCCTTGCACAACAATCTTTTGCATTATCTGCAAAGCAGGAAATCAGAAAATTGCGGATTTGTAGTTACATTTATACATTTTTTTTTATTATATTGTACATACGTACAGGGTGCGTAATCCTCCGGTATGAGAATGTTTAATAACCTTTGAAAGAAAAAATAGATTGCTAAGAATGAAGTATTTTTATTTAGTTCACTAGACTAAATGTTCACTATATTGATGACCGTAAACTTTGCTCTATTTCGAGTATTTTTCATCACTTCTTTGAACATCTCGGTCGGTATGGCAGCTATTTCGGCACGAATATTGGTCTTGAGATCATCAATGACCTTCGACTTGCTGGCGTAAACTTTCGCCTTTAACCCTATACATATACTTAATTATCATCGATTCGATGAGTAAGCGATCGAAAATTCGCTATCTCTTTTGGACGAGCGCATTCGCTCGGCTCTTTCGGAAGCCAAACGTGACCGGCACATAAGTACAATATTTTTCTATTAAAAAAAATTTGTTTTTATATTTTTTTATAAATGCTTACACTTTTTAAAGTAAAACTTCTTTAGCGGCAGTGGTTTTTTACATCGCGTAAAAAAAGTCGCGTCAGAATATCGCACAACGAAAATCGCGTCAGAATCGCTTTACTAATTTCTACCACTATATTTAGTTATTTCAACCACTTTTATTACTAATGCTACTACTAATTTCTACCACTGCTTTTACTAACTTCATTTAACCACTATTTTCTATACTTTCTACCACTATTCTTGCTAATACTACTACTAATTACTACCACTAATTTAACTTATTTCTTCCACTATTTCTACGAATTTGAACTACTATTATTACTAATGCTACTACTAATTTCCACAATATTTTTACTGATTTCTTCCACTATTTTTTACTATACCGACCACCATTTTCACAAATTTCTACCACTTTTTTCTATACTTTGCACCACTATTTATACGAATTTCCACCAATATTTCACTACTTTCTACCACTAGTTTTACTAGTGCTACCACAATACTACCACTGTTTTTACGAATTGTACTAATACTTTTTACCACTATTTTTACTAATTTGAATTACTTTTATTACAAATCGACTACAAATTACTACCGCTATTTTTACGAATTTTTACCACTATTTTTACAAATTTCTTCCATTATTTTTACCAATTGCTACCACTATTTTCTATACTTTGTACCACTATTTATACGAATTTCCACCAATATTTCACTACTTTCTACCACTAGTTTAACTAATGCTACCACAATACTACCACTGTTTTTACGAATTGTACTAATACTTTCTACCACTGTTTTTACAAATTTGAATTACTTTTATTACTAATGCGACTACTAGTTACCACTATTTTCTCTATTTTCTACAACTATTTTTACAAATTTCTGCCACTATTTTTACTAACTTCTACCGCTATTTTTACAAATTTGTACCATTATTTTTATTAATGCTACTGTTGTTGTTTGCAGTGTGGCATAGCGTTCCGTCCTGTTGTAGAAGTCAGTCAGACCTTTTTCACGAATCTTTGGACACACACCCACCGAAATCGCAACCGCCGGCCCGAACAGTCCATTTTTGGGTCATGTAATGTTTCATAAATCTCGTGAGGACTTCTATCACCGACTACGACAATTTTGTTTATTAATACCGCCAGAGAGGGCTCATTAAAACTTCCATCAAAAAGTCCGACATGGTTTTCAACATTCGGACGATTGTTTTGCCGCATTCTATACGACGATGGGAGTCTCATGATGAAAATCGTTCTGGTTTGAGGTTTCGAAAACGTGTCTAAGAAAGTTGACAAATGGCGAAGTTAGGAAAATAAAATACACTCTTTGTTTGCTTTTAAACTAGAACCGACCAAAAAGCTCCTAAAACATCACAATAGAAAATTAAATATTGATCCTAAGACAAATATAAAGAAAGTCGTTCAACGTTTACATGCCGGAGAAACAGATGACACACCCTGTATGTTTGTGTGTATATAAATGAACTGTACGAAAGAATATTCGCTCCTATCAAATCTCAAATGGTCATATCCGGTCTAAGGCTACAAAATAGAAACAATTATAATCATAATCGTACAAAGTTTTTATCTGCTATCAATAAAAAGGCCTATCTACTATATTCAATGTAGTAACATAGCATATCTACATACATACATAAATTTATATGTAAATATATGTAACCTGATTATACTTAAGATTCATTCATTCATTTTCACCAAATTAACAATCAAACGTCTTTTTGATATAAAGCTCAAATGCTTAGGTATCTGTGTCAAATGTTTGCTTCGGTGTAGATATAAATAGAAGTGTGTTATTTGCTTATCGTAGTGATAAGCACGTGTTCAATTCCTAAGACAAACTTTTCAAGCGAATCCCACCCAAGTCTTGGCTTACAACGCGCGCTATTAAAACGCAACCTATGGAGAGGCAACGACCGACCACCCTGATTCGAACTGGCAATTAATGTGCTGAATGGGGGGGGCGCTGAGTGTGATTTTTGTTGTGCGATCGACATTCAAATTGAGAGAATTTCAACAACCACAATTTCTTCGATTGAGTCAGTGTTTCTAGGAAATGTCTGCTAGGCATTTATTAGCGTTATTTATTTATAAATAAAATTCTCCTCTGCCATAGAAAACTATATAAACTGTTTGCACTCAAAGGCGCTGTCCTTTTTCTCTTCCAAATAGTGTATCAAAATATGTACATATGTACATATATATTTATGTATATGTACTTATCATGCCCCGAAAATAGTCAACGTTTGCACTTGCCACTTAAAAGGACACCGCCGGCACCGGTAGCCTGTGAAAATGGGACGTACCGGTGCGTTCCTTTAAAAAAAAAAAATCTGCTTACATCTCACCGCATAGCTCTGCATTCCATGCACATTTTCTTAAATGTACACGAGTATTTGTGAATTCCATTGACTACATTGACTACATATATTTTACATCTGAATATTGCGAACTCATGCTGTGCAATTGAGACAAACCCAGGCGTTGCACTTGTTTCCATTCAATTTTTTATTTTAATGTGTACTTTATAAAATTTATTGCACTCAAATCGAACGAAGAAGATAGGCGATGGCGTTGGCGGTGGTTACTATTAAGGAAATTCCCTATTGTTCATCCATTGTTCTAATTTTAATTTCGGCCAATTAACTGGCGTCTGCCGATATGGAGGCTGTGTAACTTTCGACCGAACTCGAATTGCGTTCACTAATATTTAGGTTACTATTGCTATGCGTTTTAATTTCATTATCATTCTAAGCATTTATGCTGCCGCCCACGCGTCCGATTCATTATTATTGGCTGTATTCATGTTTGCTCAATTTATTGCGGTCACTTTAGAGTTTCGTTTTTTTTTTTGTTCTTGGCGTTTCGGAAGTGATGTGTTTCAGTTAGTTCCTTGATATTGGAAATAAGAGGTGTTGTCTTTGATCCTTTTTGGTTTTTGTTTTTTTTTTTGTTTTGTGAAATTGCGCCTTGAATAATTGTTAACGCCTTGTAAGTAGTGAAAATTATTAAAATTACCGCAGTATATTGTTTCATGCTACATGGTGGCTTGTTTTTGTTGCATCTGTAGCAGGAAAAAATAAATATTATTTAATTAATAGGTATAGACCGCTTTTTGAAATATGACTTGAATAAGTTTTGAAATGCATGTTGGTGGTGCAGTAAAAATATGGGGCAACTGCTAAGCAGCTACAATCTCTAAATATTAAATGTACATATGTAAAAATTGATATGTGCAGTCTGAGCTCTTCATTGCATTTGTGGTATGCCCTCTAAAATTTGCAGTGCCGATGGAGGGTGTCGCTTTTTGCGGTTACTTTTGCAGAAACCCTTTAACTAAATATATAAACCTTGGCCATTATCTACATTTGATGCGGTCATCCGTAAATTTCGAATCTAGTAAAGAAACCGCTGCAATTCATTCAGGCTAGATTTATAAAAGCGGAATATATGTAAAACTGCAAGGTAGCGAATTAACAAAATTGGTGGGAATAGTCCAAATGCACTGTGCGACTCAGCAGGGAATGTCGTAACAACCATTATCGAGGTCAGTATACCTCTAGCCGTAGCAAAGGAAAATATACATACGTAACTTCTATATAAGCCAAGTGCAACGAAAGTGAAAATCTTCCACTATATGCAGTATATCAAGAAATAGCAGGCCGAACTGCAATGAAAAGAGGACCAGATGTCTTCTTTGTCGGTCTAGGGCCGTTGCCCATAAACTTATTGCAGTATACAGGGGTCACTGGACTATGGGAATGCATGCGGAAGTAATGGGGATTCCGTATAATAAATACTGCAGAAGCTGTAGATACATAGCCGCTACGGATATGGTCGAGTATTTCCTGTACAATTGCCCGGCGCTAGCCCGGTATCTTGGATCGACCTCAAACACAGTAGATTGATTAACAACTCTGGCTGATTGCAATTCACGTCTTTCTATTACTCAGTGAGTTAGTCGAGTTTATGGGTTCAAAGCGGCAGTATTTTTGCACTTAGGCTGCATGTGTCGAAACCATTTTACTTACCTAACAAATGTATGTTTATTCCTTAACTGATTCTCTTACTATATTGCTGATGTCTAACATATCTATAAAATCTACTAAGAACTGCGTTCATGATGTAGCAAAGTCCAGCGGAGTTATCTACTGTTTAAGGCTTCTTTGGCAGTCGAAAGAATTCGCCACATATAAACCTTACGCCATTCAGAAGCGTAGCGTTCGAGTCAATACACATCAGTTTCGTCTGGGTTTCTGCCAATAGGTATATATACCGTAATGGAGTCCGGAGCCTCTGTTGATGAGCCCGAGATGAAAATAACCTGCAGCTCTCTCGCATTGCAGAAATAAGTTATATCAAATTAAGGAATATTGAACCTTGAGGATGATATGTACACAGCTCTCAACTATCTCTGAGAGTATCCCACTCTGCCACTCAATACATGGCTGTAGGTTAAGTCTACAAGGTAAGTAGATTAGGTCTACCACAGAATCTAGATCATAGCGGGGCTCAGGAGGCAAGGAGATGCCTTCTGACGTGCCTGGGAAGAGGCTCGTCTGCGATCATAAGCCCATCCGGATATCCCGGGTGGATAAACTCTACTAGGGACTGCTAGCTCAGCAAAATGTTATACTTTCTAACTGAGAGCATACGAGCTTCTTGGTGTTGGTCAGCCACAGGGACATCAGTAGGTATCTCGTCAAAGCTGTCAAAGTTCGGGGTACGGTATTCTGATAGGTCTCTATTTTCATCTAATGAATTCTACTCGTTCCCGGCGTTCAAATGGGCGCGGCATAAGTTGCCAATGGCGGACCGAGAGCCTAACTTCCTACGTCCAGATTTTGAATAGGGTTGCCAAAGACTTAGAAGGGGTTAACGTCAAGTTCTTGGCAGTTCAGAAATCGAACAACATTGTCACAGACAGTATTCCAAATAACGTGACTACCAACCAACGAACCAAATTGAGATTCGTATAATTGAATATTAAATTCCGACTTCTATGCAATTTTGTTTTTCAATAGGGACGTTACAAAAGTAGACCGATATTGACAGCAAACGACGCCATATTTTTCCCCGCTCTTTTGACATTTCTGTTCAGTAAGGTTTGCCATTTCATCAAGGAAATGTATACGATCCAACAACGAGTCAAAATTATTAAAATTTACTACCGAAATTCGGAGTCAATGGCCTAAACTTTAAGAGTGCTACTTCCAATTTATGGTCGTCGTCATTTCTGGCTGAATGGCCTCGCCTATAAGCAAAATATGAGTTTTTGGACAGGCAGCAATCCACACGTACTCCATGAGTCAACATTGCATCCCGAAAAAGTTGCGGTTTGGTGCGGTTTATGGGCCGGCGGCGTCATTGGGCCATACTTCTTTCGTAATGATCAAGACCGGCATGTTACTGTGAATGGGAATCGCTACCGCTCAATGATAACCGAATTTTTTTGGCCCGAATTGGACTTGGACAATATGTGGTTTCAACAGGACGGCGCCACAAGCCACACAGGAATGTCACAATCGATTTATTGACAACCAAGTTTGGTGATCGTGTTATCTCACGAAATTTCCCAGTCAATTGGCCGCCTCGTTCGTGCGATTTGACGCCGTTAGACTATTTCCTGTGGGGCTACGTCAAGTCTATGGTCTATACCAACAAGCCAGCGACGATTGATGAACTTCGTACGAATATCGAACGTGAAATTGCAGCAGTATCGGCCGATTTATGCTTGAAAACCGTCGAATTTTGGGTTCAGCGTCTGGACTTCTGCAAGCGTGCCCGTGGTGCCCATGCAAAAGAAATCGAGTTCCATACATAATGGCATCGAATGTACTTTCACAGGAATAAAGAATTTAATTCAAATCCCAAACCGCTTTTGTTTTATTTAAAAAAACCTTTTGTAGCGTTCTTATTGCCAGACCCGATATATATTGGGTAGATATCGAAATAGGTCATAAAGTATGTTTTATGCTTGGGAGAGGATTGCCACCTGTTTCTTCTCAGAAAGAAAGTGCATAGCTAACCGTTGTGAGAGTTGCCACCTGTTTGAAAATTCGAATTTAGATTTGTTATACACGAGTTAAATGAAATATAAAGAGATGCGCGCCATACGGTTTCGTCTCAGCGAGGATAAGATTAATAAATATATTTTGGTGGGGGGATGTCACCTACTTGAAATGCATAATTTAAAAAAAGTATATAACATATTAAAAATGAACATCAAACGTCGCGTTTCGCTAAGGAGAAGATTTATAGCTAGCCATATTTGGAAAAGGGTTGCCACCTGCTTAAAAAGTCTTATTTAATTAAGTTGGGCAGAAGTTGTATAAATTATTAAAATATGGGTGTCGAACGGTTCGTCTCGGCGAGGAGAAGATTCATAGCTCTATTTTGGAGAGGGTTGCCACCTGTTTGAAAAGCCGATTTTTATTGAATTGTATACCAGTTATATGAAATAGAGAAATAGGAGGTATCGGTGCACTGAGGAGAATGTTTATAGCTAGCTATATTTTGGAGAGAGTTGCCACCTGTTTAAAAAATTGAGTTTTATTGAATATATACACATGTCACGCTGTGCGCAAAAGCAGCTATTAAAAAAATACATTCTACACAACGTCTGGCGGGGTTTTCTAGTAAAAGATATAATTCATTATTCGATATTACGAAGATGCACTAAGGGTTAAGATAAATATAAGATACATTATTTTGATGAATTCGTCGAATTTAGAGCTGTGAGTAGCTAGCTAATTTCTTCATAAAGCGAAATCTAAATTTTTCCTCTTACTAAATGTTATCTATATATTTATGTACACAAATTTGTTGTATGAACCAAAATTAGCTGTAATGATCTCCGCATGTGTATTTTTAAACTGAAACAACGAACAAACAAACAAACTGATATGGAACATGAAGATGAGCTGTAAAACTGATTACTTGCATAATCTCGCTCCGATCTTCGCAAATCTTTGAAAAGGGGCCCTACTTTCATACCTACAAGGTTTACATAGTTACACACATACACACACACACACTTACAATACAGTTTAGTACAGCAAATCTCTTATCTACTGACATTAAATGCTCGTATTAGTTAAATATACACACAACCAGGTACACATATTTTGCAAAGCGATTGTTGTAAGGATATTTAAGAAAAAAGAAACAACGGGATACCTGTCGCAAAAGGCGAAATTACAAAAACAAACTAACATTGAGCGAGTGAGCGAGCGAGTGGGTAGAGTGCATCGAAATTGCCCACTAGGTAGTGGTCATAGTTATAACTGGGTATATTTTTGTTCTAATTACATGCTTGACACAGGAGGTGTTCAAATAGGTAATCTGCTTGTTGGCTGTCTTGCTGGTTTGCTCATTCGCTAATCTGTAGGTGTGATGCTTGCCAAGAGATCTGTCTGCGAGAGATACGGGAACAAGTGGTAGACGAACCGGTGGAGTGGTCATGGGGCTTTGGCGACGACATGGTCGCAAATTGGAAGTGTTATGTCGATGATGTCAAGTTATTTTTTCTTTGAAGAAATATGTGAAAATTATTTTCGACTTGTTTATTTATTTATTTATATGAAAATAATGGAAATGCTGCAGATAAAAAAAAAAAAAATTGTGCGAGATTTAAACTAGTTTGCAAACAAATTCCTTTATTTTAACTTGTTCTTAAATTCTCACGTGAAAAGATAGTAAAATACCGAATATTTGATATTTAAAATACGAAGTTGTTTCGTTTGATAAGCTTCGTCCACAGCTCTCAAGAAACGCAAATATCCATATAAAAAAATCGCTAAAGAAATGCCCAAGTAAATTTCTCGTGTCAAATTTTCACTGCTGCCCTGAAAAAAAATCCTTTCGCTACTACTTCTTTTAAAGGATTTTGAGAAAATAGTAATAAAGCAATCCTGGTTTTAACATGAAATAAATGCGCGCTTCATTATTATTGCAATAAATTTTTATTATTTATTTTTTATTAATATTAATATATTATTTTTTGGCCTGATTTTATTAAACGACAATAAAAATTAAGCTCAAGACCTGTATGTGGAAAGCAAAATAGCTATAATTTCTACCAGTCCAGACTGTTATTGTCTTTTTTTGCAAAATACTTTCCTTATGCTGATCTTGCGCTCAAAAATTAATATTGTCGTTATTTTATTAATGAAATCCAAGTTAAATTCAAAAGTCACACATTGTTACTTTGTACTATTTTTTTGTACTGATCAGACGCAAATTAATTTCTTTTATTTATATCTTTTAATTTCTTCTTCTTCTATGGCCTACTGCTCACCATGAATTAGCATATATCAAAACTATTACTTCACTATTATTTCACGCTCAAGAAGTATTGCCGAACTTTTCTTAAGACTTTACTTTTTCTTTTAGGAATGCTATTGTTTTTGAAATTTTCTCAAAAAAGGCAAAACTCATTGTAATAAATTGGTATACAATCAAATAGACAATAGTCTCAAGCTTATATAGAATTTTCGCGTCAACATAATGTCGCACTTCCAAAGCCATCGCCACTGGAAACGATTAAGTGGGTAAAGATAAAATGTTAGCGATATCCGAAAACTTCCCGGAAATTTGTAGGATTGAAAAAACATTATAGCCCATTCCACACAAGTTTAACTTACGATATTCCTTACGGAGTTGCCTAGGGAAGACTAAGTCTTAGGGTATGTGGAGGTGTTAGAGATAAGCACCCTAAGAAATGGGTGTTCTTGTTCCAACAATGAGACATTTCGATACAAGTAATATCAAGTCACCGTTAGACATCTGAATAGAGTTCGTATATTTCGAAAACACTTTTCCTAGCCTGTTGGTCTCAGAGTATTCTTCAATATTATTACCGAAGGTTTCTGGATAGAGTTCACATATTTTGAAAGCGGTTTTCGAAGCCTGTTGATTTCAAAGTATTCTTCAATATTATTACAGAAATTTAAATGTTAAAGAGCATCCTGCTTTTTTTCCTCAGTGGGAGGGTGCTAGGGCAGCATGTCTTAAAAGCAGCATTAGAGGAACTCACTCCATTAATTTCTGACGATGAGTACAGCTCTCCGAGAGAAAGAACCTTTGTATTCGAGTGAGTCGCTACATCAGGCATTAGCGATAAGCATAGAAGTGTTGAGAAGCGTACCTAGTTAAAGAGACCGACAATGTTTTTTTATATTTTCTCAAATCAGTTCGTTTCTTGTTCCTATTTGCTGGTAGAGGAGCAGGACTCAGAGAAAGTTTAAAACTAATGTAGAGATGATCAGAAAAGGTGTGATCTTTGGGAACCTGCTATTATCTGGCCAGTGAGACCGCTCGATACGAGTGTGCTGTCCATCATTTCTCTTCTGACAGAGGTCACAAAGATCCGATCGTTCCCGTGGTTACATATATTAAGATAATTTAAAAGATGAAAATGATTATTTGACTTTCAGATAGATACAGTGTTCAAGTTTTCAAATTTAAAACCGCGTTGAATAAAACAACTGGTTAGTTATTTTAATTATTTTATTCGTCGATATTTCTATCTCAATTGGTTGAGGTAATCAGCAACTCTTGGCTGTGCCTCGTCGACGGATAAAATAATTATTGAGATCAAAAACTTAAACACAGGATCCCTTAAAAGAATAAAATCAAGTAAAGACTCACCTCTTGCGTTGGAATCACTTGAGCCCCATATTGTGTGTTGTGAAATAAGAATAATGACCGGGAGATTTATATGCTTCGCCTCCTTCACAGCAACCTTCAGTCTATGGAGTGTAAAAACTTGGCTGCCGTGGGCTATATACATATGTATGTGGTCGTGGTAGGTAGGTAGGAGTGGCACACTTAGGTCATAAATAGAAAGCTCATTGTGTTATCACAAAATTAACACCATCCAAAGAGAAATTACTCCTTCACTAAACAATTTTTCCTCGCATTGTTTGAGGCCACTGATAATTCACGGTGAGCCCAGATGCCGCAGCCTGATTTTACCCAGTGCAGGACACTTACACAGTAGATACAAGACCGTTTACTCCTTTTCTTTATTCCTGCAGCATCTTCGGAAAGTTACGCCTAGCCTTTCAGCATGTTTTCCTATCAGACAGTGCCCGTTTAGAGCCCCGACTACGTTAGAAATATTTTCTGTTCTCAGACAGTAAACGGTTCGTGGCTGTTTCCATTCTCATTTAAGCCACGTCTGCCTTGAGCCATTGACAAACCATATTTTGACTTTTTCTATTACCATCTTGTTTACCTTGCGTTCATAATTTTATAATTCATTATCTATTTCCCGATGAAGTAAACGCATTAAAAATGTTGAATTATGAAATTGAAAACTAGACTTTTGTACGCAGAAAGTGCTCATTTTAGCCATAATGCTAAGACATAATGTAATCGGGTTAGGGAAAGATGCTCTGAATCGAATTCAGGCGCCTGATAGGGGACTTTTTATTTACGCATGAAATAAAAAAAATATAACAGATGAAAAATAACAAATAAAATGCAAAAAATTATTACACCAAAAGCGGCAGGAAATTGATTATTTTTTCCACAGAAATATTACTCCCTTCTAACTAAAATCCTTGGGGAACAATTACTTACATTTCTGGAGCATACAAATCTGCAACAATAAAAAAAACAATGTTTAAAAGAAAATGCACACCAGCCCAATTTTTGCACAATCTTTTTCTTTCTAAATTTCAACCAACAGAGCTGTGAAAAAATCATGCAATTAACGCCCACAAAGAGCCGCCTACTTAGGGAAACACCCACGAGCAGCCAAAACAAAGTAGAGCGGATGAAAAGGAAATATGCAGCCAGCCATTGCAAGTATTGCAAAGCGGGAAATCGGTTGTACACAAAAGTGCAATAAGATGAGAAAGTGGGTGTTGCTATGGCAAACCGCTTTATTGAAATTTCAAAGCAACAAACGAACGAACGTAAGAGAAAAATTATAAGGATTTTAAATAAAAATAAGGGAAATGCTAACGAAAAAGGTCGAATTGCCGCATGTGTGTATGTGTGTAGGGATTGTGTGACGTTTTATGTGCTGCTCAAAGAGCATTGAGGCATGCGCCGTACCAGCTCAAGGCTTATGGCTGCTTGCTGTTTGTTTGTTGGTCAGTCGGTGCACTTGCGGCAAAGCAGAAGTGCATAGATTTTGAAATATTTTTGCCTAAGAGCTGCAAATCTTTTGATGCTGTCAACACTAATCAAAAAATACACTAACAAAATGGAGCTGCATTATCTTTTTGCATTTTTACATTGCTCATCGCACAGTAGCCACCGCCGGACAACTGCATGCCAGTGCACCCACTGTGCGTTGAAATTTTTGCTCTTTTCATGCCGCAAAACTCTGAGCTGCTCTGATGATTTCGATCGTAGTCTAGAAGAGCCGATTTGTTACTACGTCTGTGCATCACAGTGGACACAATGGTGACAATTTCACGTCTTAATGCACATCAATACCTTGAAGAAAAAAAAACGCCGACTGCTTTGTCATTTTATGTAGTGCTTTGTGAGAACCGCTTGCTTAGCGTAACGTAAATAATTACCAAAAGCAAAATCAATAGTAAAATGCACCACAGTTTCAATGATCGACAGAAAAAAGAATTTTTTGATAAATCGATTAACGACATTACTGGCACAAAGAGCTCTTACAAAAAAAAAAAAAGAAGAGGCCAAGCAAAAAGCGAATACCGCATTGTAAGCAAAAATATCTACATATGTACATACAGCTAGCAATAGATAGACTTAGGCTTTGCTTTTCATACTCTTCCTCTACTATTCTTATTGTCATGCTTATTTTTTTATTTTTATTTTTTTTCGATAATTCGGTTTGATTCTGTACCCTCCGCTTAGGAAAAATAAAATAAACCAAAACAGTTGCTAGTTGACATTTCTTTTCTTGCACTTTGCGACCGCACTTCAGTGTTCTGCAGTGAGATCACCGCCGACACCATCGTCTCCGCCTTCTTTTCCCTCTCAGACTTCGCCTGTTAATGTTAGCCTGATTTTCTCCTCTTTTGCTCCGATTCTTATTTTATGATCGCATGTTGGTTGTTTGTTGTGGTCATATAGGTCACGCTTCGACTCTTTGCTTCTTCTCCTTTGCGGTTACTACCCACGCGCATTACGCATCCAAGTCAATTTCTAATCCACTAGCAGCAGACTTCTACGTCGTTTGATCATGATATATTCTTTGATGTTGCTCAATACCTAAGCTGGTGACTTATGGAGGGCGGATTCTTTGTCCTCGTATCAATATACCGCTTTGTTTTGTTTTGTTTTTCTCAGTATTGATTTTTGATTATTTGCGGTTGCAGTTTTGTTGCGCAATATGGATTTCATGCTTATCGGAGCATGATTTAATATCATTAGACTTTGCCTCAAAAAAAAAAACAAAAAAAATGCGGTTCTACATCTTGAGGTAAGAAAGTTTGATCACATTCAGCAGTTCTCACGTGAAATGATTTAGGGGGACATTGCAATTTAGCCGAAAGCCAAGAGCTATCCGAGAGAAGTTATTTACATGAGTACTAATGTACATGTAAATAATCGTACCTGAAGTGCATATATGGTACTGAAAGTATTCTAGGGGGTATCCGCTAGAGACGGCAGTTCTTCATAAAATTATTCAATAAAATGACATAATATTTAATGTGATATTTATTTATTGATTTAATACGGTCTACAGAAGTTAATTCTTACAGACTAATTAAGACTAATTAAACTATTTAATTGAATAGCAAAAACAAATTCATTTTAAACTAATTTATATCTAAAGCAAAGTCAATATTTCTAGAAAATTTATTACAAAGCCTAACACACCTAGCAATTGGTTCATTATCACCGTAAGTAGTAAAGTGTGGTTCAGTTTCAAACAACCGATTATTCCTTAAGTTTCGTGGTGGAATATATATTTTGAGTAAATTTGCAAGGTACGTACAGTTAATGCGGCCATTAATAATATTATATATAAAAATTATCGAGAAATACGTTCTTCGGGCATGCAAGGACTGCAAACCTAGTAATTTACGTCTCCCAACATAAGAGGGAAGGTAACTATTCCACGGTAACTTTTACAAAGCAAACTTTGTAAAAATTTTTTGAACGCGTTCTATTTTTTGCGAATGTATGTCGTAATAGGGACTCCATATCAGAGAGCAATATTCGAGGCGACTCCTGACTAGTGAAATATAGAGTGATTTCAAAGTAAATGGATATTTAAACTCGCTAGTGTTCCTTCTGATAAACCCTAACATTGCAAAAGATTTAGACACGATATATCTGTAAAAACAAGCTACAGTTAACTTTAAAATCAATCAAGAACTGGCGCATTAACCGCCTAGATGATTTTGGCCGATTATAGTAAAGGACGGCAGTCATTCCTTTGTTCATATTCCTCTGCTACCGCAATATTTTCAGGGCTGGAGCATTTTCTTCCATTCGTACAGCTCATCGTTACATCGTCTATGGTATTCGATATCGCAAAAACATAACAGTCAAAAACGTTACGGATAATCTTTTCTTTCTAACATAAGGTTAAAGTAGTCGCACGATAGAGAGTCACCCTGCCTGAGACCTCGGTTGGAGCTGGAGGTGTTGTTCAACCTCAATTTACAAAACCGTATTAGTTTTGCGGGAATACCAAATTCATATGTATATCATACAGACGACTTCTTCTCGTACTGTTGAAAGCTGATATAAAGCTGACAAATAGACGGTGGGTGTCGCTCCTCTTCTCACGGGTCTTTTACTATATTTGGTTTATCGTGAATATCTGGTGGAAGGTAAATTTACCAGGTTTAAAGAAACTCGGATAAGGTCTGATCAGTTCGTTAACGATTGGTTTCAGCCTGTCGCAAAATACACTCGATAAAACCTTAAACGAAATGTTAAGGCGAATGGTGCCGCGGTAATTGGTGCATTACGCAAGATTACCCTTCTGGTGGGTTGGGCACAGCATACATTTCACTTATTGTAAAAAAAGAAAACAAACAATTTAAACGGAACCGCACCACGGTTCAAAAATGCTCATGAAGTGATTGTTGTACCGGTAGAACTTCTTTCTATGCTGAGAACGAAAACATACCGATCGTATCACCGCCCATTCCCACAATAAGTACGAAAAGTTTATGCTCTTTATGTCATTCTGCTCCCGAACACTAACAATACCCGAAACTTTTCAATAGAAGGTGAGCAGTTTCCGAATTTTTTGTTCTCCTACATTCTTGCGTAATTTCGTTTATTTTAAAAATAGTCAATCTCAACCTAATATGCAGACAAACCGGCAATTTTCGGTCAAAACTTTATAATTTTTTTTCTTTATTTTGATTACTAAACGAAAGGTTTGAATTTCGTTTGATTTTCAATTGCTCTGTCAAGGTACATATATCCATAGAAGGTGATAGCAAGATAAACAAGGCGAATTCGCTGTGTATTTTGTTTGTGTAATTTTGCGTGTGAAATGTCAAAAACTGAATTCGCCCAGTTTGCTTATGTATTATTATGTTTGTGTAAACAAAACAACCTAGCGAATTCAGTGAGAAGAACAAGCATTCAGCTAATGGGATGCTATCACCTTGTATGGATTCGCCTTGTTGCTCTGTATTCAATTGTTTTGTTTGCGTTAGATATTACGAGCAATATCAGAGTAAAGTTTCTGAGTGATTTGAGTCGGTTGTGTGTCGTTACCTTAAATGTGCGAAACTAAAGGATTGGGAAACGTTTGCTAGTATTTGTTTGGGTTTCTCTGTTCCCACGTGGATACAATGCAGATCAACGGATAATTTGGATACAATTGAGTTACACTTACATTCGCTTAGAGCTAGCTACCTAAAGCTTTTTAAGTGTAATGAAATTTATTTGTGAACATTTTTATAAACAGTTGACTACTTGCAGGTTTGAACGATATTGAAGATTAAACTAATAAGCGTTAACATATTCATTGGACCTGCTAACATATGCATTACCAAACTCAAGATATAAATTTGGTATTCCACCAATGGTTAAACTTAGCGCTGCTTTGCGTTTTTTTTTGCGTAGGTGGCTGATAGTCTCACGCAATTTTGCTCCAATGTTAACTGTTTTCCCAACTTTGCCACATTCTCTCAGCTCTCCCATACAAAACCCCTGGAAAATTGCGGGTTTTATACATTCTACGTATAAGGATATCGCCCTGGTTCTTATTCACCGTTTTACTCCTAGAAAAAAAGTAAATTCCGTTGTTTTTATTGTAAGTTTATAAACAAAACCATTACTTACAATTTGAATCTGTTTGCTCACCTCTCTAGGTTAGGTTAGATTAATGTGATAGTTCCCGCAATAGGAACTCACTTAGACATAGAAGAGTCCATTGTGATACCACCTGTTGAATGAACGGTAACTAAAATCGTAAAACCAAGAATGATTAACCGGAGAAACGTTGCGTACCCCGAATGAAGTCACGCAAATCACCTATCCCCAACCCAGAAAGGTCTTCTGGAGTGCTAAAGAAGTACGAGCCTAGGTGCTTCAACCTCAGTATCGCAAAGGCAGGGCAGCTGAGCAGAAAATGAAGAGATGAATCCACCTCATCCTCCTCCATACAACTGCGGCAAAAAGCGTCAGAGACTATGTTCAGCCTAACCGCATGGATAGCCATCGTACAATGACCTGTCAAAACACCTACGAGGGTCTAGAGTTGCCGTTTAGCAAGTGACCGCAGTTCCTTTGAGCGATCCACTCTCGGCCAGAGGGTCCTTGCAATTTTGCAATTCGTGACATTTTCCCAGCGCTCGCCGAGACGACAGAGAGCCCATCTATCCAAGAGAAGTTCGTAAGCAGCCAAAGGAGCCCCCACCCTCTCCCTCACCTCTCTAATTTGGGTGAAAAAAGCTAGTGACAGTAGCTACTCTTTTCGCTCGAATTTAGTGTTGCCGATAAGCGAATAGTACATATGTTCGAAAGCGAAAAATTTTCGGGCGAAATTTATATTGAGGGAGAAGTGAAACACTTGGGACGAAAGTGATGAAAGATAAGGCTGAATATCTGGGCAAAAGCTTGCGTTGGGAAATTATGCGAATACTTTGTGACAATGGCTAAAGTGGCTAGTTGCAAGAGGAGAATTCATATTAAATTACTCAACCAATATCCAAGCGCTGCTTAGTGGTGGTGAAAACTACTTGGACAAAATTGTGAAGCGACTACTTATGTGAAAACATGGAAATGTATGAATGTGCAGCATTTTAAGCGCAAGCAGCCGATAGTTTTTTTTTACGCAATTATCTCTTGTCGATTTCTGCTTTTATGGCATGCAGACAATACACAACCGCAGTCGGGTTTACATAACCGCAAAATGGTATCACATCATATCAATCACGTTTACAACAGCAAATCACGCGTGGCAAACAAAATTGTTGAAAGGAAAAATCACTAAGGTTAAGGTAGCGAACGAATGGCAGTTTGAAATCAAAGAAAAGTCACAAGTAAATTAAACTCTTGAATCAAAAGAGTTCTACGAAAACGATGCGCACAGTTCGTGGCTTCTTCTACATTCGGGAATGCTTTCATAAATGACAAGTAACTCACAAGGTCATAAAATTATGTGAATAAAAGATCAAATGTATAGTGATTTGAAATTCTTGTTGTTCGAAATGTGTATGTACCCCCTAAAATTTCTTTTATAGCCATCGATTTCACTATCAAACACCGCGTACATGCGCATTACAAAATTTCTTTTATTTTGTCAGTTTTTTTTTCACTATTCATTTTTCTTCGCCGTTCATGACCTTTAACATTTCCCTTCGTTCACATTCTCAACTTCGATGCCAACATCATTGACTTAGTTTTGCATTGCAATCATTTTTCGATAAATTACTTAGTATGTGAAGAATAATCGATAATGAAATGCGTTGACATTTGGTAGCTCCAAAATCGCCGTTTTGTCAACTCACATTCACAACTCATATGCGCCATTATTTATTTCTACTATATTGTATCTTGCGTCATGTGCTAAGGACAATTGTGATTCTTTGTTGTTTTTGTTACTACGCAGGATATTGTGCCACATAGTTTTTGCTCCCCCACATTGTTGCTGCTACTTATTGTTCCTTTTTCTACATTGCCTTCATGATGCGCAGTATTTTTCGCTTCAAACTTAGATCCACCTAAGTAAGTAAATATTGTTGTGTATGTATATAATATATTTATATTTATGTGATCACACAAACACACACATTGTCCTTTGAATATTCAGCGATATTTTACAATAGTCAGATTTTTATGACTTGTTCACAGTCAATTCGCTTTTGGGTATCCTATCGTCCTTTGTCTGGTTTGATAGAATTTTTCATGCGTTGTAGTCGTTCAATTTCACTAGATTGGCGGGAGTGCAATTTACAAAAGAATTCTCATCGTGACATAGGTCAGGATAAGTGAAAAGCATTGTTCGGGAATAATACTTAGACTGTCGCGCTTCTATGGGTCATTCATATAGTTTTCACAAAAACTTTGTTTGGAACAATAGATTCATACGACATATACATAGAGCTATTCAGCGGATGTTACTAAAAGTTCCCTTAACATAAGTTTTATAAGCGTGTACGAAATAGTAGCCCAATTCGTGTATACATTCTTCTTAAAATTAATTCAACTTCGGGACGTCCTAAATTATACTCAAACTCAAGTTTGGCTCGGATGTATAACATCAAAAATGTTTTCTAACAGACAATGACAATTATTTGAGTAGAAATATGAAATAAAGAAGCTTCTCGTAAAAATCGTTTGGCGTTTGGGGCACTTAGACGTAAAACAAGACGAAACCCACAAATTGAAGAAGATCTTAGGCCACGTGCAATACCAAAAATAATAACAAGGTTCTGGTTAAGGGAACCAAAAAAAAAAAAATGTACATTTGGAATCCCAAACCATACTGAATCATTTTGGCTTTTATTGTTGTGAAATTTTACCCATAACACCCGCTTTGTTATGGCATTAGAGGGTTAAAAAGTTTCACAAAAATATTCACCGTCGAATGTATCACATTTTTGAGACTAAGTCGTTGCTTGTAAAATTTTACCAACAATATTTTTTCCATATACACTAAGCCCCTAAACCTGGGTTTGTGGAACATTTTGACACCATTCCTGACTAAGTACGAATTTAACCCTCAAAACCATTTTCAGTTTTGATTTATTTCTGACATTCAAGCTAAAGTTTGAGCTTTGGTACCTAACATTATATTCCTGTTTTATGAGTTTTTTGTTATTCCCCTAAAAAGCGACAAAAAAGATCCATATATTGTGGCGTTAGAGGGTTAAAGTATTCCATACACGTATGTTTTTGTTTTTGGTGGTCTCTTTCACAATCCGTTGTGAAAAAAGTCTGAAAGTGTGGTACAGCGATTTTAGTTCAACAGTTATGTTACTAAGAGGAAGAAAAGGCCAAGAGCTAGTATTTTTAAAATATTTTCATTAAAATACACTTTTTTTTAAGGGTAAGGTAGAAATATTACGACCGATTTTGAACTAACTATCCGGTTTTGAAAAAACTACTCCAGAAAAAAACCGCTAGGTGGCGCGCAGATTGAAAACTTCCTTTTGCTATGTGAAGCAAGTTGCAGCGAACGACTGAATGAAATCCAGACTGAGGAACAAAATTGAACAGTAACCTCTTACGACACAAACCTCGAATATATTTTGCCGAATATTTGACACATTTTCTTTATATGTAACGGGCTCAGAAGGTTACTGTTCGTAAAAAAGTTTTATCTGGCGGCAATTGACTTCAATAATGTAACGTTTGAAGTCAGTTATTAAAATTTTAGACAAAAACCGGCATTGCAGAATACAATAGACATTATCCTTGAAGAAAATTGGTTTCAGAAAAAAGGATTATCATAACTTTTGAACTAATGTATTTAAATGGCATGAGAGAATAAAATATCTGAGCTTTAAAATATATATAAACACTGGACGCCACATTAGCAGAGGCTGTTTAAAATGTATTTTCAAAGTTCAGATATTTTTGAAAACCGCAGAAACAAAAATTTATCAGTAAATACTGAAGAAAAATTTGTGGAATACAGTTGTATTTAAAATGAATAATTTTGGAAAAGGGGCGTTGTGCTGCCCACTTATGATAACCTTTCTTACCAATCCCTTAAAAATTCTTCGGTAAAGATTTTAAATGCATTTGAAAATAACAGCGTTTGTTTTATTAAATTGAATGTCTAATTAGAAATTTGATGTCAAAGCAAAAATCTTATACTAAAATGAAATTACTTTTTTACTTGCATTAAAAAATACACTTGTTGCGTGTTGTTGTATGTTATATATTTTACTCCTTAATTCTTTCAAAATAGTCGCATCGAAGTCCTTTTTAGTCTCTGGAGCTTTAGTATGGAGTTTTAGTATAAACTTTCTACTAGCTAAACAAATTGCTTGACGCCCATATTTTAATATTTCATACAACTTGCGTATAACTTAATTAAATTTGATGTTTGAAACTGGTGGCAACCCTCTATATGCTATAAGCTTTCTCCTCTGCAAATCGAATAGTTTGGCACCCATATTTTAATATTTCATATAACTTGTGTGTAATTTCTTTAAATTAGAATTCGAAAAAGGTGGCAACCCTCTCAAAAATATAGGTATGAATCTTCGCCGAGGCGAACTGTTTGACAATAACATTTTTAAATTCATAAATACAATACAAATTTGATGTTTGAAATAAGTGGCAACCCTCTCCCAAGCTTAAAATATACTTTACAACCTATTCTCATACCTAGCGAATACGATATAAATACATACATAAAAAATTTAATAAAAAGCATCGTGGCACGAGATTTTTATATAAAAGATTATTATATTTAACAATAAAACTTACTGCTGTAAAATTTGGCTTGGTGGAGGAGGTATTCCTTCCTTTATGTTTTTAGTTATGAACTGGTGAAATCCTGGCACTGAAAGCAGTTTTTTCCTTCCTAAAGCCTTTTCATAACTTAATATTTGTGTAACACTAAAAACACTAATCCTTCTGATAAACCACATCTACAATTTTGACCAACCACCATTTGGGACTGTAGAAAAGCAAATATATATAATTATATTCTGGGTATAAAGGTCCGACTTTTAACCTGCCACTTTTTATTCACCTATAGAATAGACATACTAGTGCAAAAAATTCCTAAGGATGTTACATGAACTAAATAAAGGACACTAAGTAAATACCAATGCCTGTTACCTGACTTCGGGCACAAGCAACCCTATTTTCTAGTCCAGAAGTATTTTTAGTTGTCTTCCAAAGTTAATCTATGTCACTATTGACCTTCACCACGGTTACTAGCTAAATACCCAAAAACATAGTTTGTATGTTAAATAGTAATAGTTCTCTTCTACTAAGCATAATACAAACAATGTGTGTGTGTGCATGGATGTAGCTAAAACTATGCACGTTATAAGTAGGTACACATTCACACAAAGCTATGCTAAGCGACTAATTGCAAAGGTCATACAAACCTGTCCTCCATAACGCCACTGGGAATTTACGCAGTTAATTTCGCAAACAGTCGTGGGATAGCCCCAAAGAGAACAATACCTACAAAAATGCAGGATTTGGCAAGTGCGTAATAGCAGATAGAAGAAAGAATAGAAGGATTAAACTATTCAAAAAATTTTTGAAGAAAATTGTTTGTATTAGAGTAGGCTAATAGCTATGAAAGGGGGAATGAGTAAAAGTAGAAACATTTAGGAGCAAAATAATTGAGAGGAGTTTTAACGCTGCGGCAGTTTAAAGCAAATATACAATAAGTCAAAAAAAAAATTTTACTAAATTAATTTTAGATATTTTTCACGCAGAGATAAAATGTTTCAGTTTTTATTTGTACTTGTCCGATACCGGACCGAAAGTGATTCGATACCGAAAATATCGATACAAAATTAAAGATTAAAATCAGTCAAAATTTCTTATAAAATATTACCTGATTGCCCTTTAGAATGGTTTTCCATAAGTACCAATTAGGCCGTTAGATTGTCACATCGAATTTGAAGGCTCAATTTTGAAAAAAATTTTCCCTTTCAGATCCATCATTTAATTTTTTACTTAACTAATTTTGATACTTTTGGGGCCTCAATATATATTCCAAATCTGAGCAAAGGTGACAGTAGAGGACACACCTCAAATTGAAAGGGGATTAGCTTACAGTGCGACCTTGATGAGAACCTGGTGTTACTTTTGACCAGTTTTATTCCTCCTGATTGCCGTATTCTAATAATTTTCTGTAAATAATTTTTTTCGAGAATTCAGCACGAGTAGCCGCTTCTTAAAAATATCGTTTTAAAAGTATCGAATAAAAAGTATCGGCCCCAAATTCCAAAAGTATCGATATGGTATCGTATTGTATCGAAATTCGTTTCCCTCGAGGCGCACCGTCACAAACCGGAGAAGGTTCAGTGATTTGTATATTTTCATCTTGACACTGCGCCTAAGATTTTTATTCCGTTTATTATGATCGAAAAGTTTCAAATCAAATGAAAGCGACTATTTTTGATCGAAAAAATAAAAATAACAAAATATCGATTAAATATGAATGGAAAATTTTAAACCCAGAATAACGATTACTTTTGATTAAAAAAAATGTTGTTGTTATTATTGTCATCGCTGACAACTTTTTGTGCATTTATGAGCTAATAATTATAAGCAGAAGTATAACCAATGTGTTTATCGAAAAAATAAAAAAAATAAAAATATCCATCAAATATGATCGAAAAAAGTTAAATCCAAGAATAACGATTACTATTTTTTGAAAAACGTAAAAATAGCAAAATATCGATAAAAAGTCATGAAAAAAAATAAAAAAATTTAAAGTATCGATCAAACTTATCGAAAACATTTTCTTTCTATTAATGTTCTCGCCGATAACTTTTTGCATTTCTGATCTAAAAATTTCAAATCCAAAAAAGTAGGAATCTCAAAAAATCGATGAAATGTAATCGAAAAATAAAAACCTCAAGTTATCGAACAAATTAATCGAAAAAATGTTCTTGGTATTAATGTTCTCGCCGATAATTTTTTTTTTGCATCTGTGATCGAAAAAATTTAAATCGATAAAATATTGTCGGTAAAATTTAAATCCAAAAATAACGATTACTTTTTGTTGGTAAATGTAGAAATCTCAAAATATCGAAAATAGGTGATCGAAACAATAAAAATCTCAAAGTATCGATAAAATGTTGTTGGATTATTGTCATCATCACAATAAGCCTTTGAAGCAAAGAAGGAAAAACTGCATTTTATGTGCATTAATAAACTTGTACAACAATTCAGTATAGTTTTGAAATTCGAGTCTATTGCTTCGCTATTTAAACCCTACTGAAAGTGTTCCGTGAAACCTCTACGGGTTGTAAAATAAAGAAGTGATTTATATGATGCTGACATTCGAAACCAAATAAACCCATTCAACTAATTAGATATAGTTAACTGAATTTTATATAGTTATTTTAATTTTATAGCCTCGTTCAAAGAATTCCTCTACCATGAATAAGACGAAACAGAATGCGTACGCTTTATGTGAAAAAGTACTCAAATTTAATGGCACACTTTACAAGATTCTTTACAAAATACACGCACACATTGCAAATGCGCGTGCAATGTTGAAGTTGGCCAGTTCAAAGTGAATTCTCATAGAACGGAGTATACAGAGTCCTTTAGCTAAATCAACCCACTTGTGCCACTGTTGTGGAAGGTGTCAAAATTCACTGAATTACCGAACAATAGATTGTAGCAAAAATGTATTTTTCAAGTGCATGGAATGGGAAAAAATTCATATTTTGGAAATTTCAGAATATAGATTATACAAATGTATGTTCGATATATACATAGGATTTTACATATGTAGATACATAAATCACGCCAAAGAAAAAAGTAATCAATGAATATTAGTGGCAAAATGGGCGTACCGGCTTTGTCTTGCGAGACAAGCGTTAGTTAGGGTACAAATAGTAAGACCAAAAGATTTATGTGACGCCAAACAAACAATCGCACTAAACAAACATATGTGAAAATTTATGTGCACTCATATGCAGCTACCCTACCAGCGGCGGATTTGAAGAAAGAAAGGCCCAGTCAGCAATTCTTAAGAGGGGCCCAGTTTATTTAAACGCTACTCAATATCCATTCCCGCTTAATTCTCTACTACATTTTTCCATTAACTACCACCTAGAAGCGTGCCAATGACACGGTTTTTATTCAGTGCAGAAATATAACATTAAGTAAAGTTGCATCCTTGGATAAAAAATCATTTAGGGTATTCTCAGCTAACGAGACTGGGCGATATTTTTAAAATATTTTCAAGAAGCTCATGACGCGCTTAGCTCTAAATAGCTGAACCGATGGGCAGAGATCAGGAGGAATCCGAATAGACTACATCGTTGGAGAAAACTGTCCATAATTTTGTTCGTAATTACAAACTTCAAATAATCGTTCGAAAAAACCTGATTTTCTGAAAAGAAGATGTCATGTTTATGTTTAAGATCTGTAGAAAAGAATTCCGAGTATTTTTTCATTAATGAGCTAACACTCGTTTCCAAATTGTCTTCTTCTAGAATCCTTAGATTTTCAGGCATCAGAAAAGCGAAAACATTGCTAATGTCTCGATATACTCCCGCACGTTCATGTAATTCTTCCTAATTTTATCTAAAACTTCGTAGTAACTGATTCGATGACTTTCATTCCGAACGCGAATAGGTAGCTTTTTCATCGAACATTTCGAGCATTTTCCCAGCCCATTTCTTCCCATTAGTTTTTCGCCTTGAGAAAAAAATTATCGTATGCGTTTACGTTTCTTATGCCATTTAATTTTTTCCAAAATAGTTCATCGAGGATTGCAAGACCGGGCAATCATGATAACTTCTCTAGATCCTGCTTCTCTTGAGATTTCATCATCTATTGGCAATTTTCCTCTAAGTGGCAATTGAGATTATATATAGTAATTAAACAATTTCGCAATTAAACACGCCGCGGAAAGGGGCCCTAGTCCCCGGGGCCCGGCGGCCCTTCTTCTGGAGCTACACATACATTCGCAAGTATTTAATGTAGTAGATGAGTTTGTTCAGGAACCTGCCCCAAAAATTTATTGCAAGTGCTGAGGGATATGTACGGGCTCTTCCGCACTAAAAAAATGAGAAAAAAAGGAGAAAAAACCAAAATTATGTCAAATTCCATTTTCAACAATATTTGTACATCATATGTACTATGTTTGATTTACGTACGCTCGTCGGACATATTTTTGTATCGTAAAATAACATTAACATTAGTATTGAGTTTCAAAAAGGATGTACTTTACATATTTATATTAGGTGCTTGTTGTTGTACATGAAGTACATAAAAATTTGTGTAACATGCACTTGGAAAGGAAATGTGCTGTGACGAGATGACAAGAGTCCGGCGCATTTTGGGGACACAAGGGCGACGTTGCAGTGCAAAATAAACATGCACTTCCTTGCTTGGTTCCTTGCGTTTTTTGGTTTTTTTTTTTTGCTTTTTTAAAAACTTCCTATGCGCTCATGCTTTAGTTTTCTTTTCCAAAGAAAATGGCGTAAATGCGTTTGAAATGATAACAAGCTATGCTCAATAGCTCAAGAGCTATTCATTTCTTTGGAGAATTTCATACGCTACTCAATTGAGCGTATTGAATTGGATGGAATATGAGCTCTGCTAAATTTTAAATATGAGAATTTTTTTTTGGCACCAGCGCTACACTGAATTGAGGATTATGCCAAACAGTAGTTGCGCAAATCCTTCGCACAAATATTACGTCATTGGCTTGTGCCGAATTTTGACACCTAGCCGGGATTAGTCAATCGGCATTATATAACTAGACCAGTTGTACGGGTGTGCAACAGCTGATGTCCATATTCACCGATCCGTTACGGGCGGATGGAACGGAAGAGCGTAAGGAAGTTGCTGCCTACTTACGCTGACAGATCGCATTTGTGCGCTCGTCCTTTGAATGCAGTTCATAGTTTCTTACAATTTCTGTGAGTATTTAATTTCAGCTCAACGTCCATTGACAATTATCGCAAATTCTGCAACGAATTTGATACAATTTTTCATACAAAATGTGTGAATGAAATAAGAAAATTTAATCCTCAACATTTCGGGGGAAAAACGCTGCTATGCTGCCGCACAGTGTTGCGATTTCATATAACGAGTGGGCAAAAAAAATAAAAGATTGTCGTAGAGAATTTAAAATCCGCAAGGGGCTTGTATAAAAAAAAAAATGAAATTTCGGGCCTAACTGAACAGAGGACAAAAAGTCACAAATAATTTCGTGCGCTAACCGCGAATGAAACGTCAGCAACATTTTTTTTTAAATTTGCTTTTTGTTGCAGAAAAATCTCTAGATGCTCTAAGGTCACTTCTTCATCAAAAATAAAAATTTTGAAAAAAAAATCACTTGCGTAGTTAAGAAAAAAAGGAAATCCTACGGTGCTTCTCATGTGTTCAGAAGAAAAAAATTAAAAATTTGTGTGTAAAAATCAAAATTTTTTCCGCAGTCTGATTCGTTCTTCAACTTTGACTTATGAATTTTGGCTTTCTAAAAAAATGTGTTTCTAAACTTTCTATTCTGAATTTGCGGGGAGAACCATATACTATATTGAAATATTACCCTAAAGTCTGTAAAAATAATGCAATTATTATAACGACACTTGTCACATGTGTGAAAAGAAACCAGACAATAAATTGAAATAACTGCAATGTAAAGTTTTTGTTTCGGTTTTCTAACACTAACTTTATTTTAGACCTCTAGCGCAGTCACTAAAGAAATTAAATAATGTATATTGGAATGATTTTCCGTCATTCCCTGTAATTTTTTCTTCTGAGAAGAGAAACAATCTGAGAAGACAGAGAACGAAAATGACACGGAAGCTGGCACAACGCCGATACCGGTATGTCTCCAAACCAAACTTGATCAGGGATGTCGGAAAAAACAGATGAAAAAAAGAAGCAGAAATTGAATAACTTACAAAACTTGCAGTTAACGCCGCTACCTTATTTTATATTTTTAATTAGGTTGCAATTTGAAAAATCAGTTACTCTTAGAATTTCCCAAGAGATTATCACTAAAACAAATCCCTATATTGAGGGCCTCGAGAAAACTTATTGTTGGGAAGAAATAAAAAAATTGGATAAACGATGAACTGCGTTTTCTATTGCGGTAAAGGGAGACTATGTTGCCGAAAAAAAAATATTTTGTTCAGAAAGTCTCTAAGTTTTCAAATTGTCTTTATACAAACAGTGCGCGACATAACGATAGCGCAATCATATAATCACATGTTTTGACAATTTACTTTTAATTAATTTAATTTTAATTATTTTTTGTATGCAAACATAGTTCATTCTAAAACAAACAACGTTTTAAACTTTTTTCAAACTTTATTTTGGGTATGCAGTTATATAGCCCATTCAAATTTTATACAATAAAGTGCAGGTTTCGTGGGTTTCATGTGTCTACAGATTATTGTAGATTTTTGGTAATTCTTTTCCTGCCGCTCTTTGGAAAATTTGTTCAGGAAATAAATTTTCAAAAATCCCTGGAAAGTTGCATGGAGGAAATAATACAAAAGGTGGCGCGTATTGTAGTACCGCTAATCCTCTCTTGCAAATTTTGATAGAATATCTCCGTAACAATAGATTTTATTAACAAAAATTAGATTTTATTTACAAAAGCCATGTGTGTATTCTTTCGAACGTGTTTAATATTATTAAGTGTGTATTTTTTCTAACATGCACACCAACGTGTTTTCTCTCATTTCTCTCCACCGGTAAATGTGGTGTGACAACACAGCCCAGTTACTCTCCGAATTTCAACTTGTATTCCATCTTTAGGACCGTTTCAGATCGGGTAAAATTTCCTTTAGTTGCAAACCAACTCTGTTCCCAACTTTCATGAAAGAACGGTAAATAGTTTTGTGGACAAACTTTTGGTGTTCTTGTTAGAATGTACTATATTTTTATTAAAAAAAAAATTAAGTTATACAAAGAAAATTAAGCAATCAAAGCTTGTGGTTATGCGCTTGTGATATATAAAGAAACTGCGAAGACTTTTTTAATGTTTTTGTTATCTTTTCACTCAGGAAGTTTAACAGTTTTGATTTTATAGCAGTTGTTGGCAAAATAAAAATGTTCCTGGATTGGTGAGAGTGCAATGAGAGCTCAGATAAGTATTTGTTGCTTTAGCCCGCAGGCAAGACAAGAGAGCATTATATTTAGAACTAATAATACGTGTAATAGTATATTATTTCGGATTTAAAAAAAATTGTGTTTCTGGGACGATTCTTTCAATTGGGTTCAATTACTTGCATTTCGAATAACTTTGAAATTTAAGCTTGAAATGTTGGTATCTAAACTTAATTATGACTTAATTGATTTTTTCATTTTCCTTACCGAATTTTGCATAACAACAAAATCAAAATACTTTCAGCTGTCAAATATTAATTTTGTAACCTAAATTCTGTGTTTGTAAACTACAAACCAAGCCGAATTCATACAAGGTGGTGTTATAAATACAACTACAAAATTCCTATGTATTTTGTTTTTGTTTCTGCGTAAGAGTTGTCAAAATTTAAATACATTTTGTTTTTGCTTTTACGGCTTTTGAAAGCTCATACGCAAAAGCAAAAACAAAATACATGTAGGTGAATAAAAAAAATCAAATCAGCTGCTCTTATGCCATCACCTTCTATAAATTCGACTTGCTACAAACTATGACACAATATAAGGCATAATTGCCACAGCTAATTAGATTGTTTGAGCAAAGTCTTAGAATAGTAGCAATTTTCGAAAAACGTTAAATTTTTGCATAAAATCTTCCGCTACTTTGAAGCAACCAGACATAAATTCACGTACAACTCATTTAATGCAAATACCTAGTATGATTTTAACGACCCATAATTTTTACACAAATTAATTTCCACAAAAAAAATTTTATTTTTCCAATTTTTGGTCACTGACGCGACACTGTGCGCATTTCTTCCTTTACTTCCTGTTTTTGCTTGCTTGCGCTACACTTCTCGTTTTGCAATTTGCTTGCTCCTCCTACTACTTATACCTACTTTTATTTCGCAGTGTGCGTAGTTCTCGAATAAAGAATCCATGACGTTACCTAGTAGGAGTTGTCCAAGCCTTAATCTGCTGCCACAACCTCCTACTCGGGCCTCACATTTTATTGTTTTTGAAAATTTGCTATAACGCGATTTTTGTCCATTAGCTGGCATTTTACACAAATTTTGTAGACTGTACTTTTAAGACGCTACACATTTCTCACGCGCATACAAATCAACGCACAGTTGTCACGCCATCACCGGTGGTACGATGGCACATGGCCGGGTTACACCCATATCCGCTGTTGCGCGTGTCCTTGCTCGCTCACCCAAACTTGTAAATATCATAGGTATGTATGTAGATGAGTAGTAAGTCTTGCAATATTTGCATAATTATAATGTCCTGATCATATTTCAACGTGCCGGCAATTGTTGGCATAAGAAACCACCAGAAGAAGAATTTCGCTTTTCTTCTAGCATTGCTTGGTGATCGTTCTGGGGGTGCGCATGCGCAATGTACAACCGCGCGCCTGCCATATAACTTTAGCATTTGCATAGCTACATATCTACCTACCTGTCTGTATGGATGCCGACCGTTTTGTAGCCACTTTATTGGGGTGTTGATTTCAATTCGATTCAATGTTTATGCTCGTTTTGTTTTTGCCGCATTAGCGCATTGAACGAATTCCACAAGCCTCGCTGCCCTACCGAACGTCCTTCCCTCTGCACATATTTTTTAAAATAAGTAAATAAATATGGATGTAACTTAACTTTTTATACTGCAATTTCCTTTTCAATGCTATGACATGTCCTGCGTCCTGCTTGTTTTTATTTTGCTTTTTGTTTTGGATGTTGTTGTTTTTGTTTGTTACGCGGCACACGTAATCAATTTTCTTCTTTTGTGTAAATTTTGTCTGTCATTCACTCACCCCTTTCCCCTCTTACACCACAGTCATATAGTATATAGATACTACATAATTCAAGTCCTGCTTGCAATTGTCCTTATACTTTTTTATATTTATTTCGCATTCGCTTTGGGGTTGAGGTTTTTGTGCGGTGTGGTGGTGGCGGCCATGTAGCCAGAGCAACGCCACGCCGGCCCGGAAGTGCATTAGCAGGCAAATTATGTACGCTTTACGCCTTTGACCAGGCGTAAAGCCTGCCGGTCCATCTGGCTTGTTGGCTGCCTACCTGCCTGCCTGCCTGCCTGCCTGCTTGCCTGCCTGTCTGCCTCTCGTCACTTAGCTTTGTTTGGTGGTAAGCGTTTTGCTGCAGTTATTTGTAGCCTGTTTGCTCACGTGGTCCTTGTATCGGTAAGCTAAGAGGCGTGACCGGTTACTTCCGCTACTGCATTTAATTTGGTTTTTTTTTTTACTCTTCAAGCTCAGCGGAAATGATAAAAATATTTTAATTTTAATTTATTTTGTTTCTTACCCAGCCGTGCAGTATGCTATCGTGAGTCGCTGTTTACACGCTTTGTGCGCGTGCGTCTTGGGTTTGTTTGAGTTGCTAATTGTCGGGGGATATTGAGTAATGTACTGGAAATTTAAAATATTATTGAATGGTTTATTGATACGAGTATCGCCACCGTATGGGGTAGTTTAGTCCATGTTAAAATATTTATACTTCAGGTAGATCTAAATCGACATTTTCATAAGCTTACTCTTTGAATTTAGCTATGGTATTCATTTGTGCTCTTAAACTCCTATTAAATCATTTCCGCTAGTTTTTTTAAGTGTACGCTGGTCAGGTTAATTCTGGTTGTAATGGCTGTCCTCGTTTCATGACCTAAAATGAGGGTCACACTCAGGCCCATCGGGCCAATTCTCATATCAGTTAGGCAATATACGAGAATGCACCGTTCGTCCCCAACCTAAAAAATACTCAATTAGATTACCCAAGGCAACGCAAGAGATTGCTTACGCTTGTTGATCTCAAATACCGCAGAGAGTTTTCGAGCAAATTTAATTTTATTTCCCAACGTAGTCTACTTTTAGCTCGATACATTTAGTTTAACGATGTTCCAACTTTTTGCTGCCTTCCAAAAATTACGCTGCGTCAAAGTCTTGAAAATATGCCTCAGCTTCCAATTCAATTCCTTATTTGATAAAAAAATATCTTAGCAGCAAGCCATTTATTCAAGTTAGGAAACAGATATTAGTTGCAGGGAGCCGAATCTGGAGAATACGGCGGACAGGAAAGAAATTCATAGCCTTAATCATTCAGGTTTTTTAAATAGATTAAACTGCAGGATATTACTTTATTCACTCTATGCCAAAGCTGACGGGCTCTCCCACAGGTGAATTCTTAAGCCAATCTTGTGTTTGCCAGCTCAAGCGCATCAGCTCTTATCCAGAGTTCACAAGAAGATATAGAGAATGAGAGGCCTTTATGTACATCTGACCACCAGCTTATTTGATGCGTAGTTGCATCTGAGATCCAGCTCATTGAGAATTATGCTGCACTCATTTTTTCGGTTCTGTTCGGTCCGGTTTCTTTTATTATTGTAGACATCAGACTTCGCAGTGATCAGAATCAGTTCGCTTGAAATTAGCAAGTCAGTTGTCCTGAATATGAGAGTGGCCAAATCGGATGTCACTCCAACTTGTCGATGCATTCAATGTCGTCGCATTTCAGTTTGCATGTAATTTTCCCTCGAGATTTTAACTGAGAAAGAAAATTAGATATAGCCTTTCTGGGGGTTCTTCCACGTTGCATTTTGAATTTAGCTTGCTGCCCACTGAGCATCTGGTGGGAAAGACTCTTCTCGGAATTAATTGTGGTGTATATTTCTAAATGTGCACACTTGTTGTCAATATTGGTACTCGTTAGATGACAGATGATTTGCCTCTCTCTGTCTATCCTCTGTAAGCATGGCTAAGTTGAGTTCCTCCAGTTTTCTTTTCCGCGTCGACATGAGCAAAGTGGATTTTTTATAAATGAAAATAGGTTTTAAAACTACTAACAAATACCCTTGATATAACGAAACAGTTTAAGCTTATAAGGCCTGCCTACAAAAATTAAAAAAAATTATTCTATGGCATCAGAATAGTAAAAAATGGGAAGAACCTTTCCAAAAATACCTTACAAGTCTAAATTGGTTAAGTTGTTTGAGTCCAAAAATGATCTAAAAATAGCATAAAAAATTTTGAGTTTACAACCAAAATTTTTTAAATTTTTATGGAGCCCTTTTTAGTTAAAACTGCTTCATGCTCAGAGTTGATTATTTAAAAAAAAATATATATATGTATATATTTAAAAAAAAATGTATTTATAAAACAGGCGGTATTTTCAATTCGTGGCAGCTCATCTAAAGTTTAATATTTTCCTGAAATATTTAGGTTGATGCCTTGGCCTATAATGAATTTTATAATTGTGCTGGGAAAATAGGAAAATAGTGTCATTTTTTGTGCATGAACAGTGATGCAACCTAATATATTTATTGCATTCGGCTTATCAAATTGGCGCAAAATTTATCGAATTAGTAATGCGATTCCGTTCAATGTTTTCGAAATTTAAAAGACGTCTTAGGAAAGGACGAATCAAAAACTCTGGAATGTGATCGGTCATATGACATTTTATCGAAGATCAAGCTTTTTCTTGAAATTGAAATTTCAAAAGTTGACTTGATTGACTTTTTCTCAAATTTTTTGGAGTTCATTTATTTCCGCACGATTGGTAATACCATTTTTTAAATATTTAAAAATTATAATGTTTTCTCGCTATTTTAATTTTTTTTATCTTTTTTGAAGCGTTCTTTGTAAAAGTAAACAAAGGAAATAGTTGTTTACTAGCTCCAAATAAAAACGAGTTTAACGTTTTTTCGTATACCATTTTTAAAACATTGAAAAATTGTAATGTTTTCCCGTAATTTTTATTTTATTTTTATTTTTTATGAAACTTTTTTTGTAAAAGCAAAATAAAAGGAGGGCAAGCTTTTTTGGTGAAATTGATTTTTTCTAGTACGCAATGATACATAAAAATGTACGTAGATTCAACGTTTTTTCGAAAATTGAAACATTTTAAGAGTTGTAGTTATTCACTTTGTTCGAATATTTTTGAATTTCATTTATTTTCGCGCGATTAGTAGTACAATTTTTTTAAACTTTTAAAAAATATGATGTTTTCTTGCCGTTTTAATTTTTTTTTTTACATTTTTGTAAGAAAAGTTTTTTATAAAAGTTGTTAAAATTTTTGAGATTCGATTGAAATCGAAGCCGCATTAAGATCCATTCAAAATACGCAGTGCCTTAAGAGAATAGCGTGAATAATTTTCGTCTTATGGTATTGCGTCAAGTGAAGTGCTGTAACGTTCGAAATATTACGAATTTCGAAAACTCGTCGAACTTTATATTTTTCATAACATTATGCGAACTAATATTTTTTTTATCATTGTGAATCAGAAAATATGAAGTTTAAAAAAAAAAAAGCTTGATCTTCGAAATAATGCTGACCCAATCTACTCTATATTTCCTTTTTTACAAGATGTCAGATTCCATTTGCCCATCGATATTTTTCGTTTTATTATGCGAAGGTTAGTTGAAAAGCTTCCATCCGATTTCCTGAAAGAGCAACATATTTCTGAAAAATGTTAATTTAAATTCCTTAAATAAAGAGAAATATAATTTTTTTTGTGTTCTCAATGAGTTTTCTTTTATTTGGTTTTTATTTGTTTGTCTTTTTTTGTAGTGGTTTGCTTAGTTTTAGTTTAGTGTCCTCCATAGCTTAGAAATAGCGCTTAAATTATAAAAATATTTGAGTAGGCTTTTAAATCATTTGTCTTCCATGACTTAAAATTCTTAATAAAAAAAATATACTTAAACTAAAAACTATACATAAAAACATTTTCAATATACAAGGCACTATTTACAGTTATATAAATGTTCTGCTTTTCAATACACAACACTCAAAAAGCATTCAATAGAATAAATCTCTCTTTGCGAATAATGAGTTCTTAGTTGCCACTGGGCTATTATGTCTTTCGAATGATTTGTTTGACTAAAATCATTTTGTTTTTTTGTGTGTTTGTTAAGTCTAATTGTCTCTGCGCAGGTTTGTTTTTATTCACTAATCGTTTTGCATTTGATTTACTGTTCCTGCCACGAAGAGATATAATCTAGCAATTCCTCATCATCGGGCTGCTCATCTGCGGCTGATAAATTCGCAAAATCATCGAAAGCTTCAAATTTGAAGTGCGTCGCCACATGCGCATCTTCCAACGCTGGCTGTTGCTGCTGTTCCAGCTTCACCGGATGTAAATAGTTGGCACCACCAATCGAAATATCAGAATCACCACTATAGCTGGGTGCTGGCGAAACCGAAGCCTCAGAGTGATAGGATTGTTGTAGCTGATTGTAGGCCGACTCATCGGGGCTGCCCATCGAGGAGTAGCCATAGTTACTGCCATCATTGCTCGACTCATCGCACAGCGTATGGGAATTCAGTTTACTTTCGCCTTGTTGCGATTCATCGAGCATATCTTGCAGACCGCGAATGTACTCCACAGCGATGCGTAGCGTATCCACCTTGGAGAGCTTCTTGCTGGCGCCGCGTCCACCATGCGACAACGTATTGATCACCGTCTGCGGCAGATGCTGACGTAAATTGGTGAAACCGTTGTTCACCTGCTTGACACGATTGCGTTCGCGCGCATTGCGACGTGCCACCGATGGCAGCTGCTCGCCGTACGGCACATTCATGTAGGTGTACTTTTTACGCGGCAACATAGCATCATCACCTGCGCGTCCCATTTGGATGTTGTGCAAATTGCTATTGCCCAATACTACTTTTGGTGCGGGTGCGATGATTTGATTTTTCTTATGCGGATAGCTGGTGGAGTGGTGTGTGTGTTGTTGTTGCTGCAGCTGCTGTTGTTGTTGTTGTTGTTGTTGCGCCTTTTGCAGCAACATTAAATTGCTATTCAACATTTGGAAATGTTGCTGTTGTTGATGTTGCAGGTAACCCGTTTGTGGCATGCAAACACTTGCCATTTTTTTTGTTTTGTCAAAATTTTAACTAAACACAATTTTTTTTTTTATTAGTAGTTGTTTTGGTTTTGCTTTGTAATGTACACCCTTTATTGCTATTTGCACTGATTTCCAATTACTATTTGCTTTAAATTCTACTTTTTCTGTTCTAAGACGAGCTTGTCTTGCTACGAAATCAATTGCAATAATGATTCCCTTCGTCCTCTGGCTGTGCCTTAAGTACAATTTCCAAGCCATATAATATAGCAATCGCTCACTCGCCTACAGACAGTGTTAGTACTCGCACATCGAGTCATCGAGTACAGTGTGAGTACACGTATACCTGCTCCCTCCCCTGTTGCTTTGTCCAATGTGTTTTTTTTTTTGGCAGAGGGTTAAATGGTGGCGCAAGTGATCGTGCCCATAGCAGCGTTCTCGATCAGTGCCACGAAAAGTGAGCACCTCAACAGGAGTAGGGTTTTCTGCAGAGCAGAGTGGAGCGCTGGTGTTGCGAGAAGAATTTAATGTTTTGAAAAGGGTATTGTATGCCGGTGATAAGGGTGGGCAAGCGATCAGAGAGAGGGAGAGAGAGAGAGATAGAGAGTGTGTGTAGGCAAATAAATTTTGTGAAATGCTCTATGTAAATCGTACAAATGTGAAGTACCTACAAGTTACAGCGATTTAACAGCCGAGTCTTGTGGCAATCAGAATGCAGAGATATGAGTGTTCATTGAACCACCGCTCCTGTGGTAGAATGTGGCGTGTGCCAATTGAAACCAATGATGTTTGTATCGCTGTGTTAGCATAGGTGGTAAAACTTTGTATTGGCTTTGGCAATCTGAAAATTAAAATAATATTAAAAGAAGATATGAAGAAGAAAACGAAATACGTAGACAACTGTGGTAGCTTTAATAATAGTAAAACAGTACATTAAATAAAATAATTTCGAATAAATTCCCGGAATTAGGCATACGAGTTGAATGAAAATTTCTACTATTAAACATTGACGGTGTGCCGTAGTCGAGCATGTGACGGTTCATATTCCGGCTATCGCATGATACATAAAATTATAAAAATAATAAAAGTCAACCGGAAGTATGTATGATATAAAATTAAATACACACGTAAGGCCCACTTGGGAAAAATTCAGAGTAAAATTTATAAATAAAGAGATAAGTAGCTTAGAGTTATATTTTTAATTTTATAACCCAGACATTCTCTTTTGCGTCAAATAAATCCTAGTAGCCTCTTTTGACATTTTCTTTTAACGTTATGCATTTCTTTTTTAATTTCAAAACAACATAATTTTTGCGGATTCTTATATAACAACGACATGCTTGGTTGTTAATATCGTGGAAGTTGGTCGCTTTCCCAAAGCTCTGTTAAAAGAATTGAAGCCAAAGTATTCGATGGCTTTCTCAGTATTATCGTAAAAAAGCGACTTGTTTCTAATTTTACGGTTTATTTAAAAAAGAAATTGTTTAATAAATTTATTTTTTCTTTATTTATGACAGAATGTGACAAACTTAAAAATTTATCCCTCAATAATTGCTAGCAAGGCGAATTACAACAAACACATAGTTTTGACATTCAGTCCAGCAAGCGAATTTACCCAGCTGCTTTCTCAACACCACCTTATATGAATTTGCCATGATTGCTAGGTTAAGTACAAGGCGAATTCACCTTGGTTAAATATTATTTTTTTTTACTCTGAATTAAGGCATAACCTACTATGCAAGCAGCAATTTATAAATTTAACCGGTAAATTCTGAGTTTAAATTACAGCCTGCTTTCTCGCAAGTGGAGCTTAACCTATCAGCTTGCCGCTAATGTTTTTGTCTACCAGATTTCTTTTACTTCTTTAAAAACACTTTATTCTAAATGAAATAAAGTTGTGTATAAAAAATTTGTATCTAATTAATATTGGATTGTTTCGGATAAGAATTCCTTTTTATGATTGAAGATTATGAGAATGGAATGCCCTATCATTTTTTTACGGTATCGACGAATGAAAGTGCAATTTAATCAAATATTACTTTCATATGTCAAAATCGTGTCTTACAATATAATAAAGTGCAAGTTTTAGGTTTCTAAAAAGTTTGAGTTGAAGTTTTGATAGCTTTTGACCTTGCGCCAATGCTTTCGTACAACGCATGCAGGAAATTGTTATTTATATGGATATTCGAAAAACTTTTACAAATTACGAGAAAAAAAACGCAAAATTATATTGGCGATTTTTCAAATTTGTTAAATATTTGAAAAATTTGTACAAAGCATAATACTTTTTGAATCTCATATTAACTAGCTGACAATTAAACAGATTATGATATTTCGTGCTACCATCAGTAGTGGAAACAAATTTATTTTTGATGTTTGATTATTTTGTTTGAAATAAAAAATGAATTGACAAAGGTTCTTTCAATTCCCAGTTGTTTCACATTTAAGGTGTTAAGTTGAGTGACTTGCCCAAGTTATGTCTATTCAGATCGTTTGTTTGGGCGAACGATTAAGTCGATGAACAATGTCAAAATGGTCATAACGTTTTTAAGAGATAAAAGGTATTTTGTATGCAGAACATTTGCAGGTAATAGTACTATCGGAAAATCAGAGTTTTTAGGTTTTTTTGCAAGAGATAATAAAACATTTGCCAAAACTAATTGCGATCTATATTACATGGAAAATTAATTATTAAACATAAGCCTTTATTCAGATGAGAAAACTCTAAACTGATGTTTTTGGGTAGAATATTTTCAGGTGAAGAGCTTCAATAATAAACTACACATAAAATTTTAAATGTCAGGAAATTTTTTTTTAAATTACAGCATAACAGATCAAATGAACGCAACATCAGTTTTTATTATTATTATCTCAAAGATTGTAATTTTTTATGTTGTAATTTAAATAAAATTGTTACTAACAAAATTTTCAAAAACTAATCTTAAAATATGAAAAACATAGAAAAGTCAGGAGAAAATTCTTAAACTTCTTTTTTTTTAATATTGTCGTCTATCCTTTTAAATGGTTTATGAAAAATGTTTAAATTTATTTTTAATTAATGTAAAGTTTTCGAATTATATGAAACCATCCATTTTGTTAAATAATATATGATTGGAATTTTCTCTCTCCTACAAATATCCGATGGGGCATCGCTTTGTCAAATGTTTGCATATGTGGAAATATCTGATACTTAATAAAAAAATAAAAAAACCGAAATGGAACTACCAATGCGAATTCATATTAGGTAGCATAGTATAAAAAGAAAAATGTATGTGTATTTTGGTTTTGCATTTGCCGCTTCGACTATAAAATAATTTCCAAAACTTATATCGCTAGCTGTTGACAACAACCAGAATATAAATAAAAATTTAAGTTTGACATTTTAAGCCGTAAGATGGAAAAAACATTAAAATTATCTGTTCTAGTTACACCACCTTGTATGAATTCGCCTAGGGATCTACATTCCTTCTTGTATCATAGTACAAAATTTAACATTTGATATTTTACGGATTATGTAATTGAGTGAACTATAATTTTACAAATAATCAATAGAAAGTGGTAAATGGAAAATGTTGTTAGTATTGCAATAAATAGCAATGGAATGGGATTTCCTGCCGAAAAATGCTCATATGCTGAAAATAAATTTACTATAGGTACATATTTTATTTGTTTAAAGTTCCGCCTTTTTTAAACAAAAATAAACATTTTTTCACGCTTTTTTAACGTTTAAAAGTTAATTTGCAGTATTCCCTACATATCACACATAAATATTTACATACATACACACTAACATACATTTATGCTTGTATGCGTGTTTGTAAATCAGAATATTCTATGCTTTTAAATTTGACTTCGGCTCTCTTTAAAAATTTTCACTAACTACAAACAGAGCTCTATCGATAACAGTTCATTAAATCAGTCTCCTGTTAATTAACATAGTAGAAAACACCCCCGCCTAACAGAGCAACAAGTTAAGTTAACTGCATCCACACACACGAAATGTAAGTACAGAGTATGTTGAACGACCTCACTGTTGTTAGCTATGTACAGCCGTCCGTAGTTGACACTCTCGCAGATAACCTTCGCCTTCACCTTAAACCATCTACATATATACATAGTAAATACATTAAACCTGCGCACAGGATTTCCCCTATACAGAATTTGAGCCGGTGCAGCAGCATCCTGGCTACGCCCTGCTACCTGACCAAACAAATTTATCTAGATCTTTTGAAAACACCCACACATGCGCGTACTTTTATTTCAATACGCACAATTTTCTTATATGCATTTCTTGGGTATTTAAGGAGTAGGTATGTATGTGGTATGTATGTTCGTGTGCTCCTTTTCTTTTAACAATTCTCAACTATTATATTTCTTTCTGCCGGTTTGTTGTTGCTACAGAAGCGACTACATGTGTATTGTTTTTGCTATTCGTTTTTGTCCTTTTATTTCTGTTATATCCTTAGAAAATATATTCTATGTACTATTCTATTTGAAATAAGCATTTTGTTGTTGTTGTTGTTACAATGATTATTGCTTACAATACACAACCATAGATACTATACAATTTCCTCGCTTCGCTGACACAAAGGATATCTGATCTTTGTACTACAAACGCACATGCACACACACCCACACACATACACACAAGCGGCTAGGATATTTTCTCTATGCCTGTCAGTTTTATTTTGTGTTGCTGCTTTTACTGAAGAACATCGTTTTCTTAAGGATTTTCTTTTCATTTCATACAGCACTTGCAGGGGAGTCGTCTAGCGTTGTGTCTGAAAGAAATCAAAAATTGAAAGTGTCGGTGGGCAACTCAGTTTGTTTGTATGTATGTATTTCGACTCATGTAGGTGTCTATTATGTAAGATATTACCTACTACTTTTTCTGATCGTGCAATGGATGTTTTGGCAGTTGCGGGCAGTCGTCGATGCGCAGTTCACCGAGCAAGTACTGGGGCCTGGGAAAGGATGAAGTTTGATGTTTTCATGCTAAGAAAAATATACGAGAATACTAAATTTCGAGTATTTTGGAGAACACGAATTTTATCATAGAAATTTGTTACAAAAGAATGGTTTAGTCCAAAATAAAATGGATTCAAAGAAAGTTCAAGTGTTACAGCTTTGATATCTTTATTCTTTATTCAAGAAATTGTTAGAAATTTGCGATTAGCCACTTAAAGTTGATGTAAATATAATAAAGAATGATGTTGCAAATATTTATGCGATATTCAGTCATCATTTTCTATATTCAAATTGAAACGGAACAACGTGAACATCAAAATTTGCGGCACATTTCTCACTTAAAAATTAAATTGAGAAACGCGAAAAATTTTTCGTTTAAATGTTCCAAACACATTGAAATAAATATACTGCATGCCTTGACGTCATTAGAAGAGTTGTCTAAATCGTACCCTGTGAGACAGCTACATATCATTTGAGTGCCCATATTATCATATTAGCAAAGTACTCATTTTCGTACAGGTCATGGGCAAAAAACTACTAATTTGCCATTTTTCGTGTGATATTTTATCTCTGTTCTACTAACGGCAATTCCACATTTGCTCGACATAACAAAGCAACTCAACATTTTGATGCGAGTCATTTATTTAGCGCTGATAACTAAACCGCTCATTTATAAATTACAAAAACAAAATTATTTTGAAAATATGCTTGTGTTAGAGACTAATAAAAAAATTTTAAGTGCGTTAGAATTTTTGCCTAAACTGCTCAGCAATGTCTTGTGGGGTTTAGACCAATTATTTTCCCTTAAGACAATGAAGGAAAAGATGATAGATTTCAGAGATTAAAAAGGGGGGCATTTGGGCCTTTTCCCAGGGCAGCATGTTAGGTTAATTCGGCCATGCTTATCTGTCAAAAATGCTTTCATTAATTTTGTTTATGGATTCGCCTCATAATTTTTAATAAGCTTTCTATTAAATTAAGCTGCAACTAACTTTAAATTCAATTTTTTGTTTATTAAAACGAAAATGTTCAGATTGGTCTAGGGTGATGATTTTTAATAGCTGAACGGAGAGATACAAGTGTTCTCCTAAATGCTTAGGTGAAAAGAAAACGATAACCATTATTTTTAATACTCTATCTTTATCTTCTAGACCGACTTTTGTCATCTATACTAAAAAATGTGGAGTGCGAAGTTAAAGAGAAGATATTCTCAGTAAGTAACTTCATTTTTACAAACCAGTAGTGCGATTCACTAACTTATTTTTAACTGTATTCGCATAGTTAACTCGATGTTGCTATTAAGCCGCCATTTTTTAAAGATTTTCGCTATCGCCAAATGAGCTGCTGTCGTTAGCTAGTCGATTATCGAAAACAAAACGACAACAAATTTAATGTTGTTAACTTAATCGTGAATGCGTGAATTCAACTTAAACAAAAGATATATTTAAAAATCGGTGATTTGTTTTCTTGAAATTAAAAAAGGACCATTACATAATGTCGTTCGAATATTTGGCACATGCTTTATCACGAGGTGACGAAGAAGTAGGTATATAAAATAATAAAAACGCGCTTAAATTTATATTCGGCAACACGCATTTATTTGTTTTTTTCTCCATTCCTTTTTGTGTTTTTCGCCCATTTCGGTATTTCGTTTGACCAAGATGCCACTCTATAGTACTTTGAATTAATTCAACGAGATAGCTGTTAAGTGTCAACAGAAATTGCGATTGTCGGATCGTTTAAAGTTAGTGAATCAATCGCACTACAGAAGGGGTTTATTAAAAGTAGGGCGATGGTCCTCCAGACTATTTTGGTGATTTTCGGTAATGCTGCCATATAATAAACGATGTACTCTTATATTGACTTCTCGAAATCATTGGACAGAGTGTTTCATAAGGCGGATTAAACTTTGCTTATACAAAATACCCAAGTATAGAAAGTACACTCTTCTCATTAACTCTTCGATAGTGTTAAACAATATTCTCGATTTCGGTTCCTTGTAACCTAATATATGATTACTTCAACTAATCAATAGGGTTTAATGCTTTATAGTCAGTATAAAATTAATATTAATTTCTCTAAATAATATAAATAAACGTCATTGGTTAATGTTGTTCCTGTGCTTCTAAAAAGGTAACTTTTTTGGGCCTTTACAACTAAACTAACTGTCAATTTGGCATACTCATACTTAAAAACAAAATATTAAAAATTGTATCCTGCAACTCTATTTTAGATAAACGCAAATGCATTTCAAAAAACTCGTTCTTTAACGATAATTCACTTTCGAATATGCATTGCGAATGCATTTTTTATAATTTGTATACTTATAATTTTATTGAAGTATGTCCAGTTTGCAGAAATTTGTGGTTTTCTGAAACACATTAAAAGTTTTATGAAATATATTTGTCGTTTTCTAAAGTACATTTGAGCTTTTCTAAAATATACTTGAGTTTTCTGAAATAAATTTGTGGTTTTCTGAAGTTCTTTTTAGCTTTTCTGAAACACATATTTGCTTTTCTGAAATATATTTGAGTTTTCTGAAATAAATTTCAGGTTTTCTGGAACACATTTGACTGTTCCTGAAATAGATTCGTGGTTTTCTGAAATTAATTTGTCTGTTTCTGAAATAGATTTGTGAGTTTCTGAAATAAATTTGACTGCTTCTGAAATTTATTTGTCGTTTTTCCAAATACATTTTCTTTTCACTTAAATACAGTTGGAATAAGCGTAGTATACCATTATCATTTTACGATACAAATCGCTTTCAATTTTTCTCAGTGCATAGCAAGTTTCATAACTACCAATTAATTCATTAAGTCGGACGCGTACTCGCCACATAAAGTTACTGTCCCAACTTTGGCCTTGAATGGAGATTTTGCCGGCACAGTACAAGCCACCCGCACAACAATGCAAACAAAAACATGAGCACCGGCATATTTACTTAACAAAAAAAAAGCAACAAAAAAATGCAACAATGCCACAAAGCATTAAACGCGTAATTGTTGCATGAAGTGTGCGCATTTGACACGTGCTTCCGATAAAAAACAACAGCTACAATAACAAACATACACACACACATACACACTCGAGCACATGAACTTATTTGCATATTTATGCTTAGTCAACACTTTTTAGCGCACCCGACCACACCAACTCCTCCAAGTCCCCCAGCTGCCCTCCCCACAACCATCAGCTACTTATACTGAAGAAGAATATGAATATGCGCCCAGCTTGCCGATGGACAGATGTGCACGCGTCGCCGCTCAATCAGCAACACTATGTCAGTGGCAACTAAGTGGAACGTGGCGACTAGCAGCCGTTCGACGACAAGTGGCGCGTACCAAATGTGGCGCGCATGCGCAATCGCACCTCTTCTGCAACTCTATGCAACTAAATAAATAAATTTGTATGATTTGTTTTTTGTTTTTTTTTTTTTTTTTTTGTTTGCATCGGTTGGCAGTGAGTCAGTCTGTTAGTTGGCTAAGCAACAGCTGCTACTAGTGGCTTTAAGGATTTTGGATTTGCACGTTGCATGCAACAAATTGCTACGGGTCTACATGGGCTACATGGGCTACATGGGCTAGATGGGTTTGAGTGTGTCCCACTAATATACAATTGACTTTGTGCCGACAATGGCAATAAATGTTGGTTGCTATATTACTGGCAGGATGGTAAAAAAATAAAAAAAAACAAAAAATATAAAAACAGTAATGCTGGAACGAAGGAAGCGCCATGGTGGTCACAAAAATACAACCTTTAGCGCTAATGGTAGTGCTGGGCACCACGATTTGGATTATGATAATGAAGTTGCCAATAATAGCTCTTGTAAGAGTTGTCATTGTCGCGGTAGATGATATTTATGATTTCGTTATAGCTGGCGCTGTTGGCGGCGGTGGTGCGGTTAATTTTATCTTCGGCTTTGTCTTTGTGTTTGTCCACCACATGTGTCATAGGACTCGATGTATGTACATATGTAAATATTTATGAACCCATCTACCACTGAAATAAATATTACAACAGCGGTAATAGTAAAATGCAACTTCTACTGCAGTATCGATCAAACAGCAGTAATATTACAAAAAATGTATGCCTTGGGGGCAGCTGCAATCGTGAAGTAGCAGTTGCCTCGTCGGTGTGGTCCCCACTTGCGGTCAACTCTTCGAACCGCAAATAGATTTTACGTCTCTGTTTACGAAATTTCACAATTTTCTTGCGCTAATTACATATTTCATATTTCTTCGTTAAGTCTTTTTCAACAGTTTTTTTTTTTTCGATATAATAAAAGTCCGGGGCAAAATATTGTGGTAGAAGAAGCTCCAAGGGTCTTCTGGACAAGAGTCGTGGATTACTGACCTTCTTTCAACCTTTTGGGGAAAAGTCCAATATTAGCACAGTGCTGCAAAAAATACAATCTAATACACTTTTCAACTGAAATGATAAAGTTTATAGGTTTAGTCAAGTGCAACACGAAACCGTGTTCGAAAAACTTCTTATACCCAAAAATTTTTGATTTATTGTCAAAAAATTGATTTTTAGTATTTTCGAGAGTTTGGAAATTTCTAATTTGACGTTTTTTAAACCAATCTATAATTTTCATGCTTTGAAAAAACACATGACTGCGCTTTTTTAATATATAACGTATTGTACATGTGTATCAAAAATTAAAGACAATTTTTCAACCAGAATACAAATTTTTTGCTTATTTTTTTATTTTTTCATATTCAATGCAAATTCTTGGCCACTATCCACAAATAATAAATTCTAAGGTGTGAATATTTTAAAAGTTCAGTCGATTGTAAAGAGAAGGCATGTGCATTGACCTAAATCTGTTGAAAATTGATGAAGTTCAAAATTTTTTTCAAAAACCAATTATAATTGAAAATCCGGACTTTTATTTTTCTAGTCCAGTAATAACAACTAAACTTGGTCAACTATTTTTTAAGTTCGAGCTAAAAGTCATTCTCTATTAAGTAGTAAACAAATTTAAAGAGCACTGAAACCGCTAAACGAGGAATACGAGGGTTGCCTTTTATATTTTGGGCCTTCGCAACACCACATGTGATTAGCTGTAATTAGATATTTTTATCGTGAAGTTTGGTATTTTTTGGCATAAACTTGCATATAATGTTTTCACTTATGAGTTTTATTTGTGTTTATTTATAGTGAGTTTAAAAATTCATATTGCCTAAAAATGGAATTAACCCGTGAACATTTTCGTGCGATGATTTACTACAATTTTCGACGTGGATTATCGAGACAGGAGTGCATCAATCAACTTACTAATATTTTTGGTGTTGAATCACCACACTTAGCCACTGTGAAACGATGGTACAACGAGTTCCTATGTGGCCGCCAATCTTTGCAGGACGAATTTCGTGAAGGTCGTCCAAAAACGGTGGTTGTGCCAGAAACAGTAGATGCTGTGCGTCAATTGATAATACAAGATCGTCATGTGCATATGAGCCGAAAACAAAGCAGCAATCGACTGTATGGGTGTTCCAAGACGAGCCTAATCCAACAAAAGTGGTTCGCGCAAGAAGCACCTCAAAGCAAATGGTCGCCTGTTTTTTCGGAAAATCTGGTCATGTCGCAACTGTTCCACTAGATAAATTTAAAACGGTCAATTCTGAGTGGTATACAACTATTTGTTTGCCAAAAGTTTTTGGAGAATTAAAGAAAACCAACCGCCGAAGACAAATCATTCTTCACCAAGACAATGCGAGCTTTCACGTATCGATTTACACAAGAGAGTTTTTGAGGACTCAAAAGGTCGAGTTGATGGGTCATCCGCCTTACAGCCCTGATTTGGCACCCAATGTTTTTTTCTTATTCACGAACATCAAAAAAAAAAATGCGAGGTCAACGGTTTTCAACGCCTGAAGGAGCTGTAGAAGCCTCCAAACAGCTCGTTTTAGAGGTATCCTCCTCTGAGTGGCAAAAGTGCTTTGAAAATTGGTTCAAGCGAATGCAGAAGTGTATTGACTTGGATGGAGAATATCTTAAAAAACAATAAAACTATTTTCCTTAATATTTGACTGTGTTTTCATTATTAGACGCAAAATATAAAAGGCAACCCTCGTATCAGCTATTGAAAAATATTTAATTTAAAAATTTTATTTGATTCAATATAATATAGCTGACCATTTATGTTTTTAATTTATTTTAATAGTTTTTTATAAAAGTTATCTTCTAACATAATTTCAAACTTTTTGCAAAATTCACCAAAATTCGTCAAATATCAAACAAACTTTCACAATTTTTAAAAACTTTCAAACTTTTTAATTATAATTTTTAGAAACTTTTTGATTGTTCACTTTTGTAGTCCATTTAATTTTGGTATAATAAAATGTAAGTTTCAATAGAATATAAATTTTGGTTGATTTTTGATCATTTTTTTTTGCTAAGTAAATTTTGTTCATTCGTTATTGTGAAGAAACTCCAAAAAATAATATCAAAAATCAACTAGAATTACGTCCCTTTCTATCTGGTAGATTCAATGACATAATATAAAAATTAAAAAAAAAAATATACATACATACTGTTGATGAAATCATGATACAAATATTTATAAGGTACAACCACAACCCTTCGCTTAATTTGTCCGCCATTGGAGTTTTTTTTACTTTTGCCAGCATTTTAAGAATACTCTATCGAAACTATGCAAATATCAAATTAGAATAAAAAAAATCAAATGAAATGTTTTTTATTTAGAAAATTGATTTAAAAGTATGAACAATAAAAATTCAAAAAATCTTTAGCGATTGATCATATACCGCATTCCTCTGAAAGCAGGAAAACAAAAAGTTCCTTAAGTTCTCAATTGGTATATGTGTGGCAAAAATTGAGCGAGGTTTGTATGTAGGTTTGTGGAATTGTGGAAGGGAGTTCGCCAAAGTAGCTCTGTGTGTCTTCGGCTTATTTGTTGCCACATTATTTGATTCAATAGAAGCATAAGATCGTTCTTTGTAAAAGTGTAGTGCCCTTAAGGTAAAATAGTTTTAAATTTGTGCCAAAATTATCGCCTTACATGGAAGCGGAAGCAGTTGCTTATATTTATTTATTTACATACATAGTTATATTCAAATTTTGTTTTTTTTTTTCGATAGATATATCACAACAAACATTTTATCTTATTTCGGAAGATTTTACGCTCATAAGCAGGTCATTTAAGAGCCCAAAATTAAGATGTTTCCCTTCATGTAATGATCGACATAGATGATCTGAAATCCATACATCAAATAAGCACCAATAAGATGATTCATATGTGATCAAATACGGCTCTTTTCGGAGCCTTGCTGTAGGTTATATTTTATGACTGTTATTAGCTACTCCTTTTGAGTTTACTTTACACTAATTTATGACTCAATGACATTCAAAATTGTTTACGTACCAAATAGATATATATTCTGAATGTGAAGTAAATCGAAAGCATCACCCAGCCTATCGATATTAATATTAAATTTTAATTAACACGGTTCATTGAAAAACTTGTCCATACCGAAGCTGCAGAAATTAAACTGAACAACAGCCACTTGAATACCATTTGTGCAGATGTTCGTCTCTACTGAAACAACAGAAAGCCGCTCTAGCCTTAACAACATTCTGAAATTTAACAACTGCGCAAGTAGGTTTTAACGCAGCCTCCCCAGGTTCTATACTCGTACTATCAAAACGGCCCTTAGTTGTTAATTGGGCGTTGAGTTCCTTCACTGTCATTCTATCCTAACCTAACACGGTCCCTTGGAGTTTGACACCATTCCTTGTATATTTAAAAAAAAAATCAGCTTCGCTAGAAAATTTTCGGTTACATGCTTCTATAAAGATATAATACAAAAATCATTAAAACAATAAAACGTGATATATTTGGGATACAAATTTTCATTAAAGTGCCGGCTAATAATTTATATATGTGTGCTTTATGATGTAAAAAAAAAACGTTTTTTTTTTGTATGTATGTTCATATTTCTTATATAGTGGAACTCTTTACAGACTCATTAATTCAAAGTGCTCTAAATATATTTGCTGGGATTTTTCTTTGGTTTGAGGCTTGGTACAATAATACAGGTAGCCGCATTAGGAAAATTTCAACCCTGCTTGTATTTTGTTGTTGTTTGAAAAACCTAAAGTGTCTAAAGAGAAATGTCAAACTTTGTGAGTGTAAATACAGTTTGACAATTCAAAAATCTACGCCATAGCAAGAAACGTGAGTAAAAACAATTAAATATTAAATTTATAAACTTTTAAATGCACGTTTCTATGTCGTGTATTGGAATTTAGGTATAGAATATTAAGTCCGATTAAGTCCGATTTCGCGAAATGTTCCACGCAAACCACGTCGTTTGATGTGAGCGTGATGCCACAAGCTCTGTTCCAATCGGCCATTCTCCGCGGATCCTGTGGTACTTTGAAAAAGGGACCACCCCCTTTAACCCATCTTTTGCTGCAAATAACACACTTTCCCATTTCTGAATTTTCTTGGTTTTCGCACTTTTTATTTAAAATAAAAATTTAACAAAAATAATTCACAGCACAAGTCACTTGTAAACAAATTTGTTTGTTTTGATAAAATGTAAACAAGGTTTGACAATTCAGATTAAAAGTAAACAGAAAAAAAATCAAAATTGCAACCCTGAAGCGGCTACCTGTTAATTGTACCAAGGTTTGAGGTGAAATCGAAACAAACAAATGGAATGAGAGCCAGAGAAATTTTTTAAAATGCTACCAAAAGTCAAAATTTCTAAAGCTGGCTCTCAAACCTTATACAAATTTGTATCATAGATGAAATATAAAAATACCCTTACCATGAGTCAATAATAGATGGATGGATATTTATTGACGTTTGTGCTTTTCGACAGCCTTCTAGGGTTGCATTTGAGAAGCAGAAATTTATTATTTCGAATAAAATAAAGATTAAATATAGAAAGCAGCTTATAAGATATTGTGATTGTTCATATTTGATAAGGTCTGCATTTAAGGGAGTAAATTCGTCCCGAAAAATACATATTATAAGTAGTTTCTATAAATTAAAAAAATAAAGCCACACCGGCTAAGGCAGCGAGCGGGAGCGAGACAAGTGCCTCGTTATTCAACCTTCTATTATTGAATCATTAAACCTTGCCAAAAATTTTTCGAACTCATTCGATTTATTTTTCTTCAGACACATTCTATCAAAGTGTATTTTTTCTCAAAGTTTTAGAACAGTAAATAAAAAATTATGTTTTTTGTTTCTCCTGTACAAAAAATGGAATACCAGTTAGAGTCTTTGTACATCCCAAAAACGATATGTTCATTTAACATTTTTCTGATAACTTGTGATAGTTTTGTGCATTTCTGATGGTATGTGTAAAAATACATTTATAATTATTTATATATGTTTGGATATCAGAAAAGTCATGATTGTTGTTAGCAATTAATTCAACTGCGCTCCATTTGCTTTCATCTACTCCTTCAACTCAAAGATTTGATCGATTTTAAAATACCTTGGTTTAAGCCATTTTAACTAAATTGAAATCTAATGTATTTTTGATAGATTTGCAATAACATGCAGTAAAATAAAAACAAAAACTATTTTCATTTATAAAAACTTGGCATTGGGTTGCGTCGTCACTGCAACGCCTACCGTTGAATACTTCATCAAAATCATTCTCTGCTACTGTTGCCCAGTGCCGACTACTGTTCCCCTAATTGCCGCCAAATCATTTTATATTTTCAGTTCATTCATCGTTTGAAATCCTTTTGCTTGCTCCTTTTTTGATGAACCCTTGCGCGCACCTTGCGTAATCCTTTCAAATGTGCAGCTTGTTTTTGTAATTTTTTTTTGAACATCTATTTAGGGGGTGTGGTCCGCAATAAATTGATTTTTCCTTTAAGTAACAAACCGATTTTCAAATTCTCGTCTCTTCACTCGCCTCAATGTCTGCGCGTTTATGGATTTTCGATTACTAGCCGAATTATTTGATTTTTTTGTTTCTTATTTCACAGGTCAATTATTTTAGATTTTCTATGGTAAATTTCTAGCAAAAAAGGTTTAATTCTACTATTATGGAAATTTAATTGTGTATTAAACAGTAGTAGAAATAGCAAACGCCCAAATAATAAAAGAGTATCTGAGAAGAAAATTGGAAATTATTAGCTTGCATTTCAAAGTGGTATTTTAAAAATACCCAAAACTGAGGTTAGTTGCTACGTTTGGTGTGGTTGTGCTCGTGACGAAAAAAAACAGGACTACAAAAACCGTTTCTTAAAACGCATTCGCGTTGATTTCGTTGCCTAGAGTCTAAAAAATATGTGAGCACCATTTATGACCAATACAAAAAAATTTTATGAAACTAATTCCGCAGTTGTGCATCCTGTAGCATCCTGTGGATTTTATATAAGAGTATAAAAGTAGAAATTTCCAATGTAAATATCAACACATCTTTTTCATCTCTAAGCGACATCTAACGCAGAATCCTTGGCATTTCCTTTTATGATTTGAAAACTACTCCATTTGAACAAACAAAAACAAAAAAACAAAGAACCGAAGCCAAATCAGATTCATTGCCAGTTGGAAGTGCATGGCTATTAGGTCATTGGCATTTAAGAGGGTGAGTTTTTGAAACGCAATGGAAATTTGAGCATAGGAATTTTTGAAAGATAGGGTTCGGATGCGAGTGCAGGGGATGCTGCAGCAGAGGGTGCTGCGAGTGTGCAGAAATTTTGTGGAAGATGTTGAAGAATAGTAAAAATATTGCTAAGGTTGGTGACAAGGATAAATTTAGAAAATAATTTTAAATTTAGTTACATTCAATTTAACACTTAAAAGCTGGACACAAAATCATAGTTGAGGGATCATTTTAATGTATGAGCCAATCCCGATGAAAGTGAGTAGTTCCACCTTGCAAAATCTGTCAATAAATTAAGATCGTAAGAGTTTTTTTTATCATAAATAAATACTCCAATTACAAACAACTCAGTGACGGCTCTAAATTTTATTGATAATAATACAAAAATAAAATAAAAACACTTTTTGATTTTGATTGCCTCTAGAAGCTTTCTTTTATGATCATAAATTTAAAAGGAGATATTATCACAACAAAGTTTAAATATATTAAAAATGTATACAATCTCTCACATTTCTTCCTTCGATCAAAGAACTAAACAGGCCTGTATCCAAAGAGCTCCCAAGATAAATTAGGAATCGCAAGAGTGGACGCACTTGATTTGTGATTTGAACAAAAATAAATAATTTACGTTGTAGTGTGTCCGGGCTTATACTTTACTTACCGGAAAATACTTAGAACATATCATATGATCCCCGGTCTCAACATAGGTTATATATAAATTTGAGTAGGCGAAGCCACGCCTCCGTAAAAAAAAATTGAATTTGTCCTATCTCCGCAACTATTCGGCGGTAGAGATGAATCATATTTGGGCTTATATGTAGCTCTTGAGTACGGTTTGTTCAATATCTCAAAAAAACATGTATTTATATCGCGGCAAGGCGATCAGGGGCCGTGAAAGTTATAAGTTTAAAAAAAAAATATATAAGATTCGATAGATACTTTTTGATTTAAATTTTTTCGATCAAAAGTAATCGGTATTTTTGGAGTTTTATTTTTTCGGTCATATTTGATAGATATATTTTGATTTTTATTCTTTCGATAAGAAATAATCTTTATTCTTGGACTGAAAAATGTTCGATCGTACTATTTGGTCGATAATTTGCGATATTATCTTTTCGATCATAAAACATAATACATATTATCACCGCCGGCAAATTTGATTGCGTTTATTATGATTGAAAAATTGTAAATCCAAAGATAACGATTATTTTTGGTAAAAAAAAAAAACAAAGCCAAAAATTATCGATCAAATTATCAGAAAAGGGAGAAACAAAAAATATCGATTGTGCAATGATTTCAAACAAAAAAATTGCTAATTAAAAACAAGGTCAGAATTGTTTGTGGCATAAGGATTAGATCGCTATATTCTATTTCATTTTCATTTCATTTATTTTAAAATAAAAAATTAGTTCAATAGGATTGCAATTATCTTTTTTTAGTACAACGGTAACTTAAAACTAAAATAAAAATCAAGACGAAATATTAAATAATAATAAAATATATAATGTATTAACCAAACGATGTCCGACAGGTAACATAAAAAACAAAATTTTCAAAATATAGATAGCGAACTTCAGCAGACATATAACGAAAAATTTATAATTTAGCAAAAGTGCGAATACAAAACATTCTTAAAGTCGCTTTTATTAAGACTATTACGAATATCAGCTGGAATTGAGTTCCAGAAGCGAATAGCATTGACGAAAAATAGTAATATGCGAGTTTCTCTTGGAATGAATTCTTGCCAATCATTTTTCGATTCGAAAAAATCAAAATAATGATTGTTTTCGGTCGGTGATAATAATATTTTGAAAATTTAGAGGAATTTTATAAAATTATACAAGAGCAAAAAGAAATTAGTATACATATACTTACCGTACCACATACATTTTTAAAAGTTTTTTTTTTTAAGTTTTTTTCGCCCTACCTAAATTATTCTTAACGAATGCAAAATAATTCGATATGATTTAGTAAAATATAGAATATTTTAATTTGTTGTGGTTGTATAATAGGTTTTCATCTGATTTTAAAAATTTCAGAAATTGTGGTTTCTGACTGGAAATGCTTAGTGCTTACGAAAGTTGGTAGAATTGGACGATGAAGTTCGGAGATTTGCCTATTTGATCTAAAGTTGGAATTTCCACGCATATTTTCAACATTTTTAATTCTATATATTTCATTCTCAAACCAAATATTGTACATCAGATTTGAGCAAATTATTTTAGATTTTCGAAAGAGTTGAAAGTGAGTTGAAGTGAAATGCAAAATGTTTACCAAATTTATTAGGGTGGGTTAAAGTAGTTGCCGAGATATTTGTACATATTTGCTTTAAAACGGGCCGTACCATGGCCATTACACACATTTGTTTTTTAAACCCTCGTCTTTCTATACCCGACTAAAATCTGTGTATTTTAACAAATTGCGTTTTATAGTTAATGAAAAATTAAATTTGCATTTTTTTGATCCGATTTATTAAAAATGTATTAAAATTTTGAAATTATGCTTGTTGAGCTGGAAATCTATGGTCGGGTACTTTAGAAAATATACCTGTTTGGGTGGCACCAAGTCCATTTCTATAACTTTTGTTACCCATACCTGGCGCTCTCCACCCCAATTCTGCTATATCCAATTTGAGTAAATTACTTATTAGTGCAACTGGAATATCCTATTTTTTGTCTTGTTGTAAATTATACGGGAGGTAGGTGTAGGTTGTTATTTCCAACATTTTCTTTCAATTCCATTTATGTTGTCTCCCAACCCCACCGTGCTTATAAAATTTGAAAAATTAGGCTTAAGTTACTGAAATATCGATTTTCTTTAGATTTTTGTAAACTACTGAGAGTTGGTTTTCGTCCGATTTTTAAAATATCTCAAATTTTTCTTTTCTTTGTTTAAAATGCAATGCGTGTAAAAAATTTGGTAAGATAATTTCGGAGATAGACCTTTTTTCTCTACGGTGCCACAAATTCCTCCTACCCCATCCTGTACATGCGATTTCAGCAAATTAGCTTCAATAGTCAAATATCGAAGGTTTTTGAATTTTTTTAATTACCGTGATATGAGAGGTGGGGGTGATTCTTGTCCGATTTTTACAAAAGTACCTGAATGAACATAGGTTTGAAGACCTACATATTTGATCTAAAGTGGGCGGTGTCACGCCCATTGCCAAAATTTGTTTAATTCCTTGCATTTGTCCATACATATATGCAACCCCATTCTTTACATTAAATTTGAGCAAATTAGCTCTAATACAAATTTAAATATTCCGTTTTTTGGAGTTTTCGACATTACCGTTGTATGAGGGGTGGGCGTGTTTTTTATCCGATTTTTATATTATTTGGCAGATTGCTTATTGACTTCATGTAATGTGTGTGCCAAATTTGGTAGAGTTGGTTAACATAGTTTCAGAGTGATAGTTATTTCCGCTAAAGCCGACAGTGCCACGCCCAGTTTTCAAAATAAACAAAAAATACCCACTTCTTCTCCTCTCTAGGGCAATCCTGTGTATGAAATTTGAACACGATATCTGTGGGTACTGAAATATCACGGTCTTCTGATTTTGCAAAACACCGTTATGTGGGGGTGGTTATTATGCGATTTCACTCATTTGCAACACTAGTCTAGGCCAATGTGTATACCAAGTCTCGTTGAGATTCGATATATACTTGATTTATCCTAGCCACGGACGGTCGGATGGACGTCAAGACAGGCATGGATTAGCCGATTTTGGGGTTTGTTCTGAAAATTTGACCATAAATATATATGCATGTATGTATGTCTATATCAATTACGATGATCTTATGCTCTTACAAACAACCGTTGGGTGAGCGAGCAGGTTGTAATTCCCTGGCCACCAGTGCGTTCGGGTATAAAAAAGCGCACTTGGCATTTCGTTTTCGTTCTCCATAATCGAAACGAACAAATCTTCTACCGAAATAAGAACACAAAATGAACGTGCGGTACGTGGCACAAAGAGACAATCTTTTAAGAACCAAACCACTCACATTTCATCTGTTCGGAAATGGTTGAATAAAAATTGTGTCAACACTTTGTCAAAGGGGCAAAGCAATTAATCAACGATTTTATGGGTGTTCCGAATGAATGAAAAACAAGATTGAAGTACAAAAACTGCTCTAAAGAGCTGCGGCTCGTATGTGACTAACATTTTTTATTTAATTATTAACACAACTGCATTGCACACACACACACACACACTCGCACACACAACAGCGAGTAGCAAGTGCCACAAGGAATGCGTGGTGGGGTGAAGAAAATCCAAATCCAAATATCCAATATTATTGTTGTGATTCTTTTTCCGTTTACAACACACTAACTTGTACGACTTAATGATTATGGCCAACTACTGGACATTAGTCATTGATAAAAAACGGAAATTCACACGAATTCCGAAGGCAATGCAACTGTTCTGTTCTGAATGGATCACGGGTTGCACCCGATCTTGCCTTTGAATCGAACTGCACGTACTTCTTGCAATAGCAATGTAATGTTGCAGTTACTTTTATTGGTTTTGTCAGCAGCATGCAACGACATGCAAAAGAATTATCATCACATTTATCAAGTGTCAATGAGTCTGTCGGACCGGTCAACACCACACTAGTGACAGCACAGCATCAGTAACAGCGGCAATAAATGTAACTACCGTTGCGTTGGTCGCGCGGTGCAAATGGCAACTCGGTCGCAGCTAAAAACACCTCATGTAATGACAGCAACAACAACAACAACAACAACAAAAAACCACAACAGCAGCAGCAATGAGGCAACTTGGCAATGCAACTTGCCGCTGCCACTTGTTAGCAATTAATTAAATAGAGCGCAGGCAAGAATTTTGCATACGCGACAACATTTATTTTCGGCATCCGCCATAGCCGCTAGCAGCAAAACAGCAACAGCAGCAGGCTAACAACTAACCTAAGAATGGGCCACCGAGCGGCAATGCACTTTTAATTATGGTCACATTAGTTATGTTACTGACTGCCAAAATGCAGTGCAAACTGAAATTGCAATAAAAGTAAAAAACCGATTGGCTTGGCAAAGCAGGTAGCGAATTTGTTGACAGCAGAGGAGTAACTTTGCTGATAATTTGTGGCGGAATTTGCATGAAAATCCTTTTGCCGCTATTGTCGCCCTTCTCGTGGTCAATATGCGCCGCCGGGTGTAACCTCAACAGAAGGGGATGCATGTTTGTGTTTGTGTTTGTGTGTGTGTGTGTGTGATTATCACCAAACGGCTTGGCAGGGTGGCAGGTTGTTAATGCTACATTTAGTGTCATTAATTGGTGGTGTATACATAAAATTTGGCATTTAAGTGATTTTTCTGAAGCCACCTTTAATTTTATTGCTGGAAGGGTAAAAGTTTCAATGAATATGAAGCTAAGCGTTAGCCACACTTCAAAATTCAAGTTACATACATATGTGAGAAATTTGCTTAAAGTCAAGCAATTATTAAAAAAAAGGCGAACACAGCCTAAGTGCATTTTAAAACTTTTCGAATTTTTTCGAATATTTCGAAATTTTAATTTAATATAAAAGTACACTACTGAGGTCCACTACTCAATTCAAAAACAACGAATAAACAAAAAATAAGCACACAGTTTCTCACACCATTTAATTGTTGCTAAAAAAAAAATAAAAAATTAGAATTAGAGGCAAACCGAAATTAATGTTAAGATTTAATATACGATTGTGGTTCCAATTTTTTGAAGTAGTAGCTCAGACAAACACAAACCTTAATTTAAATGAGAAAATTCTAAAATGGTTTTCTGAAATTTTAAATGCCAGGTAAGAGTCAAATGAAAGGATTTTGATTAACTTTTTTTTATGTAGTAATTAAAATATTGTACATAAAAAAACACCAACCTTTCATTGCAACAATCGGCGATTTGTAACTAACAAGGCTTTGATACTAATTTTAAAATATAAAAAAAACTTAGATAAGCCACCAAAACAATATAATTTTTTTCATTTCATTTTATTTATGGTAAAATATAAAATTAGAACAATAAGATTGCAATTATCTTTTTTAGTACAACGGTAACTTAAAACTGAAATAAAAATCAACACGAAATAGTAGGTAATAATAAAATATATAATGTATTATACCAAACGATGTCCGACAAATAACATAAAACAAAATAGTACAAAGAAAAATTTATAATTTAGCGAAAGTGCGAATACAAAACATTATTTAACTTGCTTTTATTAAGACTATTACGAATATGAGAATAGCATTGACGAAAAATAGTCAAGATGTTAGATAATTATATTTGGAAATAATAAATTTGGTTAAGCGACGAGATTTTCGAAAGGAAAGTTTATCATAAAGATAGCCAGGCTCTTTAATTAAAGTTATATTTTTGAACATTTTCGGAAATCCCTTTTAAAGGTTTAAGAATAATATTTTAATTAATTTTTAAAAACAAATAAATCATTGGAAATTACTGCATTATAACAAACATCAGATGGACCAACGCTTTGTCAAAAGTTTACATCTACTACGCAGTTAAAATTTCTATTTAATAACTCAATGCGCTTAAAGTTCTGCGTACGAAGTGAGTTCTTTAGAGGCAAATGGAAGATCTTAAGTTATACATTAATGCGGAGCGGTAATGTAGGCAGTCAATAGTGTTTTTCTTGAACTAACTTTTTATTTAAATTTTTTCGAAAACAATTATATTAGCTAACAAGTGGTCTGATCCATGACATCTGATCATCATTTCATATGTTCGATTTTCTGCTAAATCCCTCAGAATGTCAAAATATAAAATTGGTTTTGAGATATATAGGCGCCCCGGACTATTCAAGAGAATTCCGATTGCCGACGAGTGGTCGGCTATGCTTTATAAGGCGGCGGTTGCCATGATGGGGGAGATTTTGAAGGGTGCTAAGCTGTAGGCTAGGTCCACGAGATCGAGAAAATCCTCCGCTATTCTAAACAGAACCTTCCAACGCACAACTGAAAGGTAGTCGGGTTTCATGGGCCTGAAGAACTTCGTCGGAGGCCTGCGGACCTAAAGCGGAAAGAGGCGGACTTTAGAAACCTCGGAGTTCAGAGCCTTGGATTTACGTCCTTTCAACCAAACGAAGAAGAGTTGGGAGCCTTCGGACCGGGAACTGTATAGGATTTGGGTTGGGAATCTATAAATCCGACACATGGCAGCTTAGCGGGGTTCATGGAAAAGGTTTTGCGGAAAGGTGGAAGGCTATAAAGAGCCTTCCAGGCTTAGACATGTGCTTACCCTAGGGATACCTGTATATGACATGGGCAACAGTGCCCAAATACTCAGTGTAAATAATTTTAGATTAAAATTACGGCATACAGAATGAACACAAACTGCTCGAATGGCAGTCTAAAATGCACGAAAATGAGATATCCATTATTTTTCTGTAAAATCGTTGAAACTTTTGAAAATAACCTCACAAGGGATAAAAAAAACTAAATTTACAAACATCGCTTCATACTCTTTTACTCTCGGTATCCACGTAGTTAACAAAATTATTTCCATATTTACAATAATTGTTTGAAATATATTTCGCACATGAGTAAAAAACTAATATTTTGGTTTAATTCATTGCTTGTGCGGTTTTTTTTTTAATATTCTAAAATACTTCTATGCTTGTGTCTAACAAAAACTGAAAAATTTTCTATAAATTATTACATTGATTCACGTTACTTGAAAAACTTCCACGTCTTCCTTCCTTTATTCTGCTTAAACTTCAGCTTTTCTTTTTTTTCGTATTCTCTCATTCGCAAAAATTATTTTTAAATCTACTTCACGTGAATTATAATATTAATAATTTCTACTGCATATCTGCGTTTTTCTTTTTGTTTAATAAAATATGTACTTCAAAGCTCCTCGCCTTCTCCTTTGAATTGCTACACAGCTTCAGATTTGCTTCAACATAATTTGATGTCATTTCCTCAGCCGCGTAAATCCTTTACCCCATATCATCTTTTCACATATTCGACCAGCAAGGTAGGCGTCCGTTCACTCGATCCTTCGTTGAATTCGCCACAATTTGCGGTAATTATTATGTATTGCCTGGATAATTTTAACACCTCAACGTCATCTGCAAATAACATCAATACGAGCCACATCCCACATTTCACGCGCCGTCATGCCCGCCTTCTCTGACACAAAAATTAAAAAACAAAAATTGAAGAAGACGAAACGCTCAACTGTATAGCAGAGTATACGCTTACAACAATAAAATGAAGATGCAACAATAAAAGATTTCGACATTTGCGCGCCCTGTTGAAAGGACTATCGCCTCATGAAAATCACATCAAGCATGCAGCTTCTTAGAAAGCTTTCGACACCTTCGTTTTGTACGCGCCGATCTTACCGACCGTGAAGGGTAGGCGAAGGGGACGCGAGTAGGGTTGTGTGATCACTGCCGCCGCAAATGGCCAAAACATAGCGGCCAATAACAAAACGTTAAGTATTATTGCAACAACTAGCGATACTTACTTAGTTTCAGCAGTAGCCTCTGTTGGTACATTGCAGTTATCGACAACAACAACAACAACAATAACAACAAGCGGCAAGCATAATGCCGCAAGCCACTTATTTTCGCACCTCGACAAAATTTTTTCGCACTTCATAGCTTCTAATTTGCCATTTGGCCGTTGTACAACTGGCGGCGTGCGTGTGTGCGTGCGTCCCTGCGTCCCTGCGTAAATGCGGTCGCCGTCCTGCCGCTGCCTTTGCATTGTTTGTGCGGGTATGCGCGTGCGCGTGCGCAGTAACCTCCTCCTCACGTTGCCGGCATTGAGTTCGTGTTATTTTCGACCATTCAACAGTTATCTCAGCAGATGCATCAGTAATTTTTTATCTTTTTTTTGCATCTTTTGTGTTTTATTGCGCGACGACTCGTAAAGGTGTCGATTGCTGCTGCTGCTGCTGCTGCTCCTGCTCCTGCCCCTGATGTTGCTGTCAATACTACTGTTGCTACGCATCGTCAATGGCAGCAATAAAAATGTGAAATGGCAGCGATTTTCATGGCAGCTTAGCGGCTACAATCGTTGCTGCCGCCGTGCGAATTAAACTTACGCACACACAAACACACACACACATAGAGAAATGCATAAGAATTATGTGATTCTTCACACCACATTCGGTCAATAATCGGCATGCTTGTAAATTACCGTTATTATGTATTGTACAACTTTGAAATTAAAGTGGAATAAAATTAAAAGGACGAAATGAATACAAAACAAGTAAAGAAGTGCTACCTTCGGCCCCCTGCCGAAGCCTTCATACCTTTCATGAATATATAAAAATGTAATTTAAACTACTGCATTGTTAGCGTAAAAAAAATATTAGATTTTTAAAATACTATTTTTATTTTCTCATTAAAAATAAAATACAATCAAAAAACGTAAATAAACTATGATAAAATAACTTTTATTTTTTTTAGAAAAATTTACATTTAAAGATACATATAGAAATAGAACGCGTATAATTTAATGTTATGACCCATTACTGTGCTTTATTATAATGATAAGGGTTTTGTCATTATGTTTTAAAAATTATTTCGGGCAAGCGATCGCCATGACTGGCTCAAATAAATTCCAGCCGAGAGGACCAATTTTCGACCACTTTTTACAACAATTGGATCGCTGTATGTCTGCAATAACGCGCCGAATATTCTCTTCCAAGATGTCAATCCTCTCGGTCTGATCTGCGTAGGCAAGCGACTTCACATAATCTCACAAAAAATAGTTCAGGGGTGTTAAATCGCACGATTTTGGAAGCCACGTCACTGGCCCACGACGCGAAATAATGCGCTCACCTAAAGTTTCCTTCAATAACTTTATTTTTTCGTTGGTTTATGGCATGTAGCGCATGTCTTGTTGGAACGAAAGGTCACCCACATTAACATCCTCCAATTCAGGTACGAAAAATTCATTAATCATAGCTCTATAACGTTCCCCATTTACTGTACCATTATGACCGGCTTGATTTTTGAAGAAATATGATCCAATGATTCTTCCATCTGCCCATAGAACACACCAAACAGTGACATTTTGGAGATGTAACGACGTATCAACAATGGCTTGCGGATTATCAACACTCCAAGTGCGACAATTTTGTACCCATTCAACGCAAAAATGAGCTTCATCACTCCATCTCACTTTGGGCCCATTCATCGAATGTGTGACGCGCTTGATGGCCGTTCGACTTCAATTTTTGCAACTGACAAACCAAACTGAGTGTAAATCAAGTAACAATTGTCAAAAAGACCACTCCAAAAAAGTATTGCCGCATTGAAAACCACACGACAAAAACAAATATGCTTTATGAGGATTCAAATGTCTTTGCCCTTATACTGTCCGCAAATATACTCGTTAACAACAAATAAATCACAGTAGTAAGAGAATTTTCTAGCAATGCTTGTAGTCGAAGTTGGTTCAATCGCTATACATTGCAAAGTCTCCAGCCAAAACTTATTCTTGACGATTTGCTCAGTAGACTTGATAAGATTTGATAGGCGAATGACTAACACAATTTCACGGTTTTGAATGCCTAAATATAGAAGTTTTAAAGCAAAACCTCATATCTGTTGTACCGGAACCACAAGTTATAGAAACCCGATCCTGACACTGTACATCGTATACTTTGTTTTAATTATAAGTGAAAGGAGTGCGAAATTTCATGTCCTCACCTGTTTTAGTGTTGGAGTTATAATCCAAAATCTCTTATCTGAATAATCAGTTGTATGGGAGCTATAAGTTATAGTGAACCGATCTTGATGATTTTCATCATGCACTTTCAATTAGCTATAAGTGAGAGTAGTGCCAAATTTCAAATTATTATCTGCTTTAATTCAAGAGTTTTATAACGCTGAACCTCGTATCTGAATTATCAGTTTTATGAGAGCTATAAGTTATAGTGGTCCGATCTCAATGATTTTTGTTGTCTACTTTTAATTAATAATTAATGAAAGGAGTGCCAAATTTCTTGTCCATAGCTGATTTAGTGTAGGAGTTAGAGCCCCAAACCTCGTATTTGAATAATCAGTTGATCGAAACTATAAGTTATAGTAATCCGATCCTCATAATTTCCATTACACACTTTGTATTAATATTACGGGAAAGGATTGCCAAATTTTATGTTCTTGGTTGCTTTGGTGTAGGAGTTATAACCCGGAAACTCAGATCTGAACAATCAGCTATATAGCTCCTATATACCGCCCGATCTAGTCGGTTCCGACAAATTAATAGTTGCATTACAGAAACTCATCGGCCTACCAAGTTTCATTTAGATAACTCTAAAACAGAGGAACCTGTTTGCGTTCAAACAGATAGAAGGACAAACAGACAGGGATGGCAAAATCGAATCGAATACTCGAGTATGGGTCTATCTCTTCTTCTTCTTATACTTACAAGCATCGGACCAATGTTATAATACCATTTCATCTTCATGAAAGGTATAAAAAAAAATCCCTGCAAGCGTGAAAAAAGTAAAAAAAAATATACGAAATTGCTAAACTGGCCTCAACCAGCTTTAGTGCAGTAGTTTGGTGTATAAGTATTTTGATATTTTGCGCCACTCAATATCTCTACATCATCCCCACATTCACGCCCCATTTACCTCCCCAACTAAAAGCGTTATGACCAACAACACTCCATCGTCGATTTTAAGCAGGTATTAAGAAAGTTCAGTAGAGGCGTAAATTAAACTGTCGCTATGCGGTGTTAAGTAGCATGTGACATGTTGCTGCAACATGTTTTGTTGTTCAACCTCCAATACATGCAACTACTTTTTTAAGGCTCCTCAATTTTTTTTTATCGATTTCCTTGCGGTGTTTGTTGGATGTTGTCCTTGACGTTCGGAACACCCATAAAATTGGTAACAAATGTGCTGTCTTTTAAGGGTCGAACTTATCAATAGTTTTAATCACGCTTCCTCGTTTTTCGTCGCTTTGCTGGATATTCTGTATCTTTAACCATCTCCTTCTCTCTCTCTCTCTCTCATGTGTTTGTATTTGAAATGTCATGTGACACAAGCGCCAGATTTCACTTTCATGATAGCGCACCTGTAGTGTATCACATACACCATTTCTTGTTCAACGCTTGTCACTCGTCCATTTTCTGGTCATACGTGTTGACCTATTAAATCACGTTCACACTTCGTTGGCCGATATTTCGTTTGGTAAATGACACACACACACACACACACACTCATATATATTCACTTAAAATTTGTTAATGAAATGTGCACTCAATTCAGCAAGGTGTATATAGTAAATTCTTGTATGCCCTTTTTGGGTGATTTAATCTTGTTTATTTGTATGTGATTTGATTTTATAATTATGACATGTATTTCGCGTTTTGTTATACCATTCCTTTTGTTCGTTTGATTTGGCTATAAAAAGTCAAATTAATTGATTGTTCTTAAATAATTGAAATACTGTCGTCTAGTATACGGATGCCATTGGCGCTTAATGATACATTATAACAATGAATTTCTAGATACTGGGTTATTGAGGTTAACAGTTGTATCTTAACGTAGGCTTAAAAAATGTATAAATTCTCTTACATGACCAGCAGCGTCGCACCTGTGCCAGATCTCCCAAGCATTAGGCGGCCCTCGGTATCCATGAACAACGTTCTGAAATATTATATAATAGAGTAAGGTCGGGTAAAAAAAGGCGGGCGTACGATATTAGCCTTCTATATCATAATACCCGAAGTTACTCTAACTTAGTTGAATAAAGGAATTTGAATTTAACTTTATGGTTCCTAGTCAACTAGTCAATCTGGAAGGGTGCGTTCCGTCTCCACCAAAAAAAATAAGATTTAAAAGAGTGCCTGGGTCAAGGTTGTGATGACACCAATATGATGAATGGTATATATAACAGAGAACTATTATAAGAGAAAATAATATAAGTCAATAAACAATATGGGCACACAAAAAAAATTTTGAACCAAAGGGTTGACCACACTATTTCTGAAACCGAATATGACCATAAAAAATAATGTTAGTTGCCCAAATAACCTGCCAGCATCCCATTACAACCACCCCTGGGTATTGAAAATTAATTTTGATATTAATGTGTATTTTGGGACGTTTACACCGAAAATAACTAGAAAAAATTAATTAGCTAGAATCACAGAGAATCAAGACAGTGGCTTATGCCGATGATGGTGCGATACTGGTATCGGGTTAGTTTTCTTCAGTTATAAGCGAAGTCATGAAACGGGCGCTCCGGTTGGTGGTTTCGTGGGCTTTAACCTGATACTTTCCACAAAGAAAAATAAATTGCATAATATCACTAAACCAAAGTTTCGAGGGTCGAAACTGGGTCTGACAAACAAAGTGTAATATCTTGGTGTTATATTGAATTCCAAACTTAATTGAAGACTGAATGTAGAAGAGCGTGGCAGGAAGATCCCAGCGACTCTCTATGCTACAAAAAGGATGATAGGCATTAGATGGGGTTTAAAACCAAAAATGGTACATTGGATGTACACATATACTTATATATTCCGACCCATATTCTTTTACTAAGGATTAGGTTGCTAAGAAACTGTGTGGTTTAAAAAAACGACAGCCGTTAGTGTAGTGGATGTTTTAAACGTTCTGCTTGATTTACCACCGATGGATATCTTTATCGAAAACTCAGCAGCTAACATCGATATTAGACTGCATGCCCTGGTGTTCTAGAATGAACGAACATCCCGACATAACTTTAACTCAAAGCACTTCTGTCTAAGTATAAAGCGCTGCCCCCTCTGACTACGTCCTGACAAAAAAATGGGCTAATCACATACCCCGCATAAAATTCTCTAAGCGCATGGACTGGTCTCATGTGAAGGGCTTAGCTTTCCTTACGGACGGATCAAAGATGGAATGCGGGGTCGGAGCAGGAGTTTTCAATGAGGAAAATAATCAAAAATTAGCCCTCCGCCTGCCGGGCTATGCGGGCACTTTTCAGCTCGAAACGTTTGCAATAATGGAGACAGTAAGATGCATAACGCAAAATGCATACGCGAGTTTGCAGATACATATTTTCTCTCCCACTACTGGATGAGTGTAAAAGAGAGACATACATTTCTGACACGTTTGAGATTACAGCAGATTAACTGACGAGGTGTAGTTCAGCTCTGGGTGTCTCGCTTAGAGAGCTCAAAAGCAAAATTTCCGAATTTCACTATCCAAAAGCAAAATAGAGGTGGAACCAAACAGGTAGTTCTTGGTGTCCTATGATCCGCCTAAAATCTGGGCTCTTTTACTAATGAAAAAAGAAAATACCTACAAACTCACGGCAGTCTGCACAGGGCATACCGAAAGAATTGGCTAACCCTACTACAGGTTCTGTCGCAGCTGTGCGGAGCCGGGCTCTAGAGAGGCAGTCGAACACCTACTGTGTGTGTGCCCAACTCTCGCTAGGATGAGGTTTAATACACTCGGTAAACCATTTCTGCAGAACAAATCAGAGTGCACCCGGCTCGGTTTCTCTGTATGACATATTGAATTCCTTAAAGCCGCCGTAAAGTTGCCAAACTATTATTAGTAACGCTATCGATAGTATCTACAGATTATTATCTATATTACCATTGATGTTATTTTACCCACTATTTATAGTTTTCCTACGAACATAAATATTATTTAAATAAGTTATGTTCCTGCTCTGGATTGGGTTGGAGAACGAATAAGTGAGTAAAGTTTGTTTTGGAAAACTGGGCGTGGCACCGCCCACTTCAGAGCAAATAAGTATACGTCCGAAACTAACTTACCAAACTCTACCAAATTTGGTACACAATTGAATAGTTTGTATTTAATGTATTTCGAAACCAAATTTTAAATTTCATTTATGCAATTGACGCATACTGTGTGTACATTGATACTTTTGTAGGCCTGTTCATTCACAAAAGCAATATATAAGTTCTGTTTTTTCGTCCTTCTTTAAGTTCTCCTGCACATCGTTCTCGTCCTTTTTAATTATCTGGCAAAAAAAAAAATAATAATAATACAGGTAACTTTATATGGACGAATATGAATATATTAATTTTCAATAAACTTTTCCGTTAAAAATACTTTTTCATATGTTCTATTGGCGCTTCGCTTATTTAGAAAAATAACAGAGTTGAAACTCCTGTAGCAACAAAAACAACTGCTATGCAGTACAAGTTCCTTTGAATGAAATATTCCAGGATGTGTCATACAAATTTTGTACATTAGTCTATAGGCGACGAACACCGTGACTTGGTGGAGTTAACTTCTAATGTGAATGCTTGTATAATTAAAGTAGTAGAATTGTTAGACGTTAGCTGGTCTAAAAACGTTTCATTTACAATTTTTTTATTTAAAAGGAGGCTTTAACAACCTCTCTCTACTAAAAAAAAATTCGTTTAACAATTTTTATTTGTAACAAAATACAATTTTTGTTGGTAAAATCGATGCAAATCAACATATGTATGTTGGTAAAATCGATGCAAATCAAATTCATCTGAAATAGTGTTAGATCTACTAGAAGTCTGCTAAGCCCTATGCCCTAATTTGCATTCATTGCATTCAAACTCAGTGCTTTAAATAACCATGTGGCCAAAACTTGTTTATTAAAATTAATATAATCCTAGTTTAATCCCTTATCAGTGACGCTTATCTCAAAAACACATTTCGTATTTCCCACTGTGATTCTGCTCATTCCAAATATCTACACGAGGCACATTTGCAGTTCCAGCTGCATACGAACTTCAGTTAAGATCTTCATTCAGGTCAGATAAAGCAGCTGCTTTCTATCTTTGTTTTTGTTGCAACAATTGTCACCCTTTCGCTCGTTCTTTCACTTTTTTGAATATTAAAATATACAAAAGATTCAACAGCAACACTCAATCTGCATTTAAACAAAAAAAAAGAAGCCAGTAGCAAATGGATAGCCACATTACGATTATAATACTTAAATTTGAAAGAGAAATCTTAAATTTCAAATTCCAACACACAAACGCACATTTCCTCCCGTACCATTACAGACGCTCCTACCAATGCCCCTGCCCTGTCGCATTACCATTGGAATTCCAAATGCAACAATTAACAACCCCTTCCATTTCTATTCAAATATTCAGCGTGCGACGCGTCGTGGCGAAGCGCAGCCCAGATCGGCAGGTGCTATCACGGCACAGTCGCTACGGCAGTGTCACATTTTTCAAGGTTGACGCTTAGGAAACAAAAAATTAAAAAACTAAAAAAACCAGTTATGAGTGTCGTGGATGGTCGTCGGCAGCACCTCATACAAAATTATTTACAAAACGATTTTTATTCCACGGCCTTCGCTGGCGTTTAACGCGTGTCAAATGTAATCTAAACATCTGCATAGTACCGTAATTTGAAGAATTATAATATTCGTTGGGAATATGGTTTGTAATGGGTGGTTAGAAAGGTTAGGAAGAGAAGAATCTGGAAGTGCGCTTGCCACACGGTAACGGTAGTTGATAATTATAGGTTCAGAAGTAACGGTAGAAGGAAATTTTAACATTGTAAGAATAGTTTGCACCTTTCGGGCGAAGAGGAGTTTATCTTAGATTCTCGATTGCAAACTGAACTGATTGCACAACGAGAGTGAGATACTGTGAGGCGGGAGCATTGCGAGTTGAAGAAAAAAATAACTACTATATTAGCTTGCATGCGAATTTGTTTGTATTTGTGGTTGGTGTTGCTCCACAAATGGTAGACTCACAGACTGAATGGCAGATGGTTTTATGAAAAGTTGATATTCTTTTAAGAAAAATGTGCACTGTGATATTTGCTATATTTTAATAGTTCAACTCTGAGGAATCCTCTAAGCAAATTAAGGAAATGGAAGGAACCCATAGCAAAAATGATAGTTCTGTCAATGCTAAGGGACAAATACACTGGAGAGAAATATGAAAATAATGTTAAATGGGATTTCTACCAGGGATGGTTCTGGGAATAATCTGTGCCGATTGCGAAAGCATTACAGGAAAGATTATAGATCAGCGCCAATTGGCTTTTCAACACCTTTTGGATTTGGTGGATCAATCAACGATCAGACATTTACGTTCGCCAAATCTTTGCAAAACAAATCGGTACACACCATCTAATTGCCAAAGTTAAATCCGTTAACTAGAGGACTTATACTTAAAAACCAGCATTATTCTAATTTGTCCTGGTCGCTGATACCAACTAGAGGTACCAAGTGAAGCCAAGTCCTTCTTCACCGGGTCTTTTCCTCTCCGCCTACAACCAGCACCATGTTCTTTACAGTTGAATCATTTCCTTCTATTCGGCCAATATGGCCTAGCTGCAGAATCTTAAATCCTTGATTTGTGTCTATGTCGTGGCAAAGCTCATACATCTCATCCTGAGGGATTTATAGAGCGTGATTTTCGTTTGTCGAGTGAGTTCTCTACTGAGCAGTTGCCTACTCCGCCCACAGTAGTACTTGTTGGCAAGAGAGATTATACGTTTGATTTCCAGTTCAAAGGTTCCTTCTTTTTAAATTTTGACTATCAACATGACTATCACTGTCTACAAGATGATGTGAGAGTTAAGACGCAAATGCGCTGACTGTTCATTTCATCAGAGGAGGTACTTCGTTTTGTCCTCGCTCAGGTCCAGAATATCTGGTCGATGGTAGACTTTCCAGGTCTAAAGCCACACTGATAAGTTAGTTGATTGACGGATGGATCAGGCCTATCAGTAATTGGCCAGATGATGGGATGTCAATACCGTTATCAGCGATTAGGGGTATTTGCTCTGGTGATATGTTTCCTTTATCATTTCAGAATGCTTTCGATATCAGCAAGGAGATAACCTTTCTTAAAACGCCAATTTGCAGGCCCTTCCCCTGTCGGCTAACATCTCAAGTTTTTCGCATTAAAGAATTTCGGACTCTCTTTTATTTATGCGAATAATACATCTCTCTTCCTTTCTCAACCCTAGGTAATAATGCCACACATCACCTGTTACGCCCGACCGCAGTGTATCCCTATAGGCCGCGTTTTCTTTTCTGTTGTAGCGTGACATTCCCAGTAGTATCAATTGTTATTTTGGTAACGCCGATATTTATTTAATTTATAGAAGTATGTAGAGAGCGAGAAATGTGCTCGGAATGCTCGCCTATTCCACTTAACTAAGGAATGCTCGTAGTGAGCAGGTGTGATAGTCGAGTACCGAAGTTAGTCGCTATCTGTTAACTGTCTGATTGCAGCTTTCCAATCTCAGACTGTTTTTGTGTATACGGGTCTTAGCTGCGACAGTCTACCACAATCTGATCGATTTGTTTTCGAGTCAGTCACTGACCAAATCTTTTAAGATGGAAAATGATGTTATAAACTATCATATTTTAGTTTCGGCAAAAAGTCGATCAGTATCAGTCGGTTAGTGAAGGTTTCCTCGTGGGGACTGCGTTCTTGATGCGTTTGATATTATGACGCTCGTAAGCGCGATCTAGTTGCTCATAGAAATGATCGTTAATCACGTCGCTTTTATCTTCATTCAGGTCGTGATCCTTAGAGCTCTTGCTTAAAATCGACTATCCGACTATTCGACTAGTCGACTATTTTAATAGTTGATAATCGAATATCAAGTATTCGACTAATCGCTCACTTTCGACTAATCGCTCACCATCGAGTAGTCTGAAAGTCGACTAACCGAAGTATTCGAATAGTGGCAGCTACTCACAATAAATTCATAAAAACTTCATTATAGTGCAAAATAAGTTTTACCAATAAGCACAAACAATTAAACACATATAAAAAGTAACAATTTATTGAAACAAAAACAACTAGCCGAAGAATCGAAAATGCAAACTTTAGTCGACTAGTTGTTTCTGGTTGGTTAGTCGAAAAAATCGAATGGAAATGGTTAGTCAATTGTATGAATCCTCTGTTGTTTTAAACAACTTTTACTAATTAATTAACTGGTTAGTCAACCAGTCGATTAACAAGAGATCTAGTGATCACAAATCAACGATATGTTAGATAATCTCTCTTTGATGCGAATTGTGGCGAAATGCTCGTTCACGTAATTAACGACAGCAGTTTGAAATGAACCCCGCTCTCATTCCAAATAGGGTGGCGCCTTCACATGGTATTTTAAATTGTTAAAATGCCAATTACCATGGGAGAGAAGAAATGATAGATTGCGATGCTTTAACGCATCCATTGCCAATATCGCATGTTTACTACAATTTTGTACGACAAAAAAGACAATGTCAAACTGCAGAACTTTTACGTCAGTGGAGTTACGAAATTATGTAGGAAATGTCAAAAGATTATATGTAGACAATAATGAAACATATGCGATTGTATTAAAAGTGGTTTTCATAAAAAGAGAACATTTTTTGTCATTGACAAATGAACTGAAATTAATTTGTAGATCAACGTTATTTTGAATTATTTTCTAGTAGGTATTAAATATTTTTTATTGCATTACTTACTAAACTCCTTAGAGATTAACTTACGCTGAACTAAAAATTTTTAGTTCTTAGGAACTTACATAATTTCGAAAATATTTTGTTAATATACGGTTCATTTTTGCGGACTAACTGGGCTAAATGGAATAATCGCGCTCGTTCGATTTACCAGGAGGTACAAGATTCTTAACGCTTTCCTGCATTCGGTGGGTGGCGCTCTTCTCATACTCACTAACGGGGTAAAGTATCTGGTTTCGATACTGGATAGGAAACTTTCCTTGACACTGAATACTGAGGAAAGATAGGAGGATGCACTTCCAGTTGCGGGGAAAAGCCTGACAGTCTCTTTCAGCCTACGGAATATTTGATATAAATTTAGCTTCATTAGCGATATGTGAAACCGAAGGTTGTTGACCGAGTGGAGCGAAGCTTAATGGAAGCGTTGGAGGTGGAGTGTACTACCAAGAGCTCTAAAACAAAACTTTAGGCAACCAGATCACTGCAGCGTACTACAGGCGGAGGTAGCAACCGTCAAGGAAGCGACCGATTAGCTTCTTAATATTTACTCTGACAGTCAAGCGGCAATTGAGCTTTAGTTTCAATAATGGTTCGGTCGAAAGCGGTTATGGATTGCTTGACTTCTCTTTCCAAAGTTTAGGAATTTTCCTTCGTCGAAATAATCTCGTTAGCTGGGCACAGGCATATCTCGGTCATCTGTGAAACAGATGAGTTAGCCACTTGAAAAGGACTCTTTAAGCAAGGAGGTTTGCGGTAGACATTACGGGAACTTCTACGGTTGTCCAAGCCACGGCTCTGATCAATTAAATGGAAGCTGACTGGCCCCTATCCAATGGAAATTAATGCGGTGCTTCAAGATATCAGCACTGATTCTTATTGCGGAAACTGCTTAGAGAATGAGTGAGAATGCCTAGTTGCTCTTCCTTCGCGCGACTAAGACTCAAGTAACTGGCATCATCTTATTCATTCTCCTGCGGACATATCTGGGGTGGAGATTAACCAGCTGTGTAGCTTCATTACTAGGACGCGGAGCTGTTCATATTATAGATATGGAGTTGCCGTTTTATTTTTGAATACACTGTTGTATCACAATGGACGGCACGTTGTAAACCCAAGAATAATAGAATTCAAGATTGCACCTTCCGCGCTGAGAGCAACTGATAGTAGTGCCGAAATAGAGAATGAGAGAACAAAAAAATATTTCTGAATAAGAAGAGAAAGAAGAGGAGAAGGAGCGTACAAGCGAAAGAATGATTACAAGTTTTTTTGCGGTTATTTGTGTAAAGTTGCTTTTACTTCGTCAGCGAATGGGTGGTTGGTGTCAAATCGACAAAGAGGGGACTAGCGCATCGAAGAAGGCGCAGTCTTGCATGCTATCGTTCTAGATGTAAACCTTACTTAGGGTTTTTTTTAAATACGGCTTCTTAGGATATATCATCTTTTATCTGAATAGGTAACAGTTATCGCTGGCAATAATTTTCCACACCAACTAAAGATAAATTCATTAGAGAGTTCTGACAAGATCCCAAGCCGCGATAAAGTCAAATATTACAAGACTATTTGAAACTAAAATGTCAGTAAACACATTAAGCGCCATCGTTAGACAAGTGAACGCCCCTAAGGGACAAAAGTAAACCGCAAAAAATCCAAAATAATTGTAATTAATTGCTGATATATTTGTATTTATAAAATATTTTTTTCTATTTAATGAGAAAAATGCAAGCAGCCAGTGAGGCACAGCACGCGCTTTCTACTATTTGTATTGGTTCCTAAGAATTTTTAATGAATAAGAAACCGCAAAAAAAACCTGCCAAGAATTTATATATTTTACGCGAAAAACCGCAGCAGAGTAAGTGAGCTCATATTTCTTATCATACTGATCTATTGTGCCCTTTAGTTTAGTAGAATAATAGCCATTGATCATTGGATATCGAATATTCGAATATGTAGAGCAGGTATGAAAAGGTGGCATGTGCGGCATGTGCCACTGTTTATTGTTGCAACTATTTGTTTTGTGGCATTTGTAAATTGAATAAAATTGGCTTACGAATTTGAAAAATGGTGCTGGCCTTTGCGATATTTGATGTTTTAAGTACATGAAATGAGTGTAATATTTAAGCGCCAGTAACCTAGTGATTGTTTTACATGAAAAGAAGAAATTAATTGAAAAACGAAGAAAAATAAAGGTAATTTTTTTTTTCTCGAAGCTACAACAATGATACATTTCGCTGTGCCCGTCACTTCCATTTTTTATGCGCTACAAAATATGATGTTCACCCCCGCTATCGCAAAGCGCATCGACAAAAGCAATTAATCTAATTCCAATTACCGGCTGCCATAATGTAACAATAACAATACCACAAATACAATGCCAATTTGTAGAAATCAATACGGCGCAGAATGTGCTGGCGATCTGTGGGATTGCATTGCTCCTGCGAGCGCAAAGTGGTGTGCGTTTTTCCCCTTTTGTTTGTGTGCATGTGAGTGGTGCTTTGCTGCAGGCGGGCAGCTCATATTTCTCAAGCGCACTAACAAGATGAACGAAGTGTCTAAATTGGTGTTGAACAATATTACCACAAAATGCCAAAGGCCAAGGTAATATTGTAAGCAGAAAAAAAGTAAGTAATAAAATACAAAAAACCAAAACAATAAATCGTAGATCGGCTGGAGGGAGAGAGGAGTGCAGCAACTTTGTGTGTGTGTGTTTTTTTGTGCTGCACACACTTTTTTTGTAGTTTTGTACTTTTGCGGAAATGTATCACTATTGAAGGAGTAATAAAAGTAAACGCAATGGAAAAACTACTGCAGGAAATTTGCGTGTAAATAAATTTTCTGCAAGTGCGAGAATGAAAAAAAAACTCAATAAAAACGGTTGTAGTAATTAGTAGTTGCATTAGAAAAAAGGCAGATAGAAATTAATTGAAACATTGGTAGTAATTAATAGTAGCATTTGTAAAAAAAGGGGTAGAAAGTAGTGAAAATAGTGGGAGATATTAGTAAAATAGTGGCAGAAGTTAATAGTAGCATAAATAAAAATAGTTGGAGAAATTAATAAAAATTGTGGTAGAAAGTAGTGGGGATAGTGGTAGAAATTAGTAAAAATAGTGGAAGAAATTAGCAAAAGCAGTGCAAGAGATTAGTAAAATAGTGGCAAAAATTAGTAAAAATAGTGACAGAAATTAGTAGTAGCAAAAATAAAAATAGTTGTAAAAATTTTTAAAAATAGAAATAGAAAGTAAAGAAAATATTGGTAGAAATTACTAGTAGCAATAATAAAAATAGTAGTGAAAATAGTGGTAGAAATTAGCAAAAATAGTGGAAGAAATTAGTAAAGGCAGGGGAAGAAATTAGTAAAATAGTGACAAAAATTAGTCAAAATAGTTGTTGAAATTAGTAGTAGCATAAATAGAAATAGTTGTAGAAATTAGTAAAAATAGTGGTAGAAAGTAGTGAAAATACTGGTAGAAATTAGTTAAAATAGTGGTAGAAATTTTTAAAAATAGTGGGATAAATTAGTAAAATAGTGGCAGAACTTAGTAGTAGCATAGTAGAAATTAGTAAAAATAGTGGTAGAAAGTAGTGGAAATGGTGGTAGAAATTAGTAAAAATAGTCGAAGAAATTAGTAGAAATAGTAGTAGAAATTAGTAAAAATAGTGGAAGAAATTAGTAAAAACAGTGGAAGAAATTATTAAAATAGTGGCAGAAATTAGTCAAAATAGTGGCAGAAATTAGTAGTAGCATAGATCAAAATAGAAATTAGTAAAAATAGTGGTAGAAAGTAGTGAAAATAGTGGTAGAAATTAGTAAAAATAGTCAAAGAAATTAGTAAAAGTGGCAGAAATTAGTAGTAGCATAAATAAAAAAGTTGTAAAAATTAGTAAAAATAGTGGTCGAAATTAGTAAAAAATAGTTGTAGAAATTAGTAGAAATTAATAAAAAACGTTGTAAAAATTAGTAAAAATAGTGGTAGAAAGTAGTGAAAATAGTGGCAGAAATAAGTAGTAGCATAAATAAAAATAGTTGCAGAAATTAGTAAAAATAGTGGAAGAAATTAGGAAAATAAGTGGATGAAATTAGTAAAATAGTAGCTGAAATTAGTAGTGGCATAAATAAAAAAAAGTTGTAATAATTAGTAAAAAATAGTGGTAGAAAGTAGTGAATATAGTGGTAGAAATTAGTAAAAATAGTGAAAGAAATTAGTAAGAGCAGTGGCAGAAATTAGCAAAAATACAATAGTAGCAGATATTAGTATAAACAAAAAAAGAAATACTGGTAGTAATTAGAAGTAGCATTTGTAAAAATAGTGGAAGAAATTAGTAGAAAGAGTGGAAGAAGTTAGTAAAAATAGTGGTAGTAAAATGATTCTGAAGCCACTTTCGTTATGCCATGCAAAAAATTAGCGGCAGTGAAGTTTTACTTCAAAAAAATGGGAGCATGCTGTCTGTGCGTCTGATGGTATTTAATATGTATTTACTTGACGCTTTAAAAATTAATGAAAATATAAATTTTATCTATAATTCGATCATCAATAGTTCACTCGCTGCGCCACAGACCACACCGATACAATCTCTGGCATATCGCGGCTTTAAACTCTCGCCCTAACCAAATGCGGCGATCCTTATCACACTCAATATTTATGTGTCGGCAATTAATTTGTATTTAATATTCTCAAAAGTGTCATTTAATAACGCTTGAGAATTAAAAATACCTTTCACCTTCTCCCATTCCCTCTCCTTCTCCTTCTGCAGCATACCTTGCGCGCGTGTTCATTGAAATCGCTGTCATTTTAAAGCAATTGACATTCATTTGAAAGCAAAGGATTTAACCACAAGCAATATTTTTTTTTGTTTTTTTCTTATTACTTTCAATAGTTAAGGATTCATAAGCGCATATTAATATGTTATAAAAAATTAAGTTATCATTGATTTAGTGCTATGATAAAGTCATCGAAATTTATGACTTCATCTTTGAGTGCACAATGACGCGACTATTTTTTGCCTTGGCCTCCCTTCAGCTCATATTGTTTTAGTTTCCTTCTTACAGCAGGATATTATTAAGCCTTAATAGCTAGGATTTCGTGTGTGCATAAGTATATCAAATTTTGTTCAGTCATTGCAATTCCTGGATTTCTATTTTCTACGATCTTTTCTAAGTCTCTTTTATGTGGTATTATTATTATTATTATTTTTTCCTTTTTGAGTATCTCTTCTGATTGAAGTGCCCAGCGTGTGTTTGTTTTTTAGCCGCTAATATAAAATTAATGCTGATATGTACCTATGTTGTCCTTGTCCGCATAATGGTGCGTACTGGACTTGGATTTTTATACATACGTACAAAAGTAAGTATCACATTTCATGATTTTAGTTCTTTAAAAGAAGCGCACAATTTTTGAATTATTGATAGCCGTATTTAGAGTACAATTGACTCTGCTACAAAGCATTACTTGTCGATGTTTATCTTTGAAGCATCGTTGAATTTGAAAAAGGATTAAATTGTTTGCAATGAAGAAATTGATAGTATACAGCTAGTGTTGTTTTGAAATCTTAATAGCAAACTGATACACATACTTTATGCAACGCTCTAAGGAAATTACGTTTTGGTCGCCGTCCAATGTAAGATGCGCTAGGAGGTGGTTAATTATACTATATTTGTTGATCTTCAGGCAGAAGGGGGCTTTTGCTTCAGTTTTCTTAATATCCCGAATGCTGAACGAGGATAAAACAATGCAATTGCCTGCAAGCCTTGCGAAGCACGAAGAGTTTCACGGGATACACGTCACTTTTGGCAGCTCTAACTATAAAGAGGTGAATGACTTTGTAAATTTAGAATTCAGCAGAAAGCGCACAAATAATGTTCATCTGGAGCTTGAATCGTAATAGTTGTAGCCCTTAGTTCGTACCATGGGCTCGTTAGGTAATTGAAAGGAAAATAGTTCTCCAGACGAAAAAAAACTCGCGCTATAAACTTGTCATCTTGCACGTGCAGAAAAGCCAACGTTGTCGAATGAAAAAAAAAATCTATCTACATTTGAAGTTAAGAACTGGCGAATTTTTGCAAAGGTGAATAACTACCGGTGCAGCTGTTGGTTTCGCCCTAAATCAACAAACAGACATAGAGCCAAATAGGAAGAAGTCAGAGTTTATTGTATTGCGGGACGCTGAAGAGAAGAACTAACAGATCAAAATATTTTTTTTATTTAAATGTACATATAAAAACTTGATACAGATGACCACATTCTGACTAAAAAAAAAGAGTTTTATTTAAACGAATCTGAGTTAATTTGAACTAGATTTAATTTATCGTTATTTTTCGAATATCGGAAAAACTGGAATTTCTATCGTAACGTTAACATCTATAGCACTTGGAAAGGTTGCAATAGACAACTTAATTTTTTCCAGGAGAACCAGAGAACTTTTGAAGTTTCTTAGGAAAGTACATTGGTTGAGAAAGTATATTGGTGTGCTGCAGAAAAATTTTTCTAGCAGTCTATTTAACATATTAATGGCAATGAGGAGGATGGTGTCGTGTGTAGAAAACCACGCAAGTGGGAAAAGACTCCATTCACCTGGGATCTGCAGCGTCTGTTCACCAGTAGACGCAGCTACGAGCGGGCATCTGACTTTGAGCAAGCGGCTCGCTATATAAATGTGACCTTAAAACAAAAAAAACGTCCCAATATCTAGCTGTGCGTTGAGCTTGGAACTCGGATGAGATCCCTCATTTTTACGGCCGCAGGCAAAGGACTATGATTTGTGGGCATGCATCTGAAATGTCCGAAATCTTTATAGGGAATATGCCGTTGCGCAGCTGGTTCATGCCCTCGTAAGAATAAGGGCTGACATCACCCATGAATGGAAGGTGCTATGCCATGTAAAAGAGCGGAAGTTCGTGCCGTCCCCGTCACGATATCAAAATCGTGCTTGGCGACTGCAAAGCCTGGGTGGCTAAGGAAGGGATCTTTGATAACACTGTCGGAAAATCCAATCTCCAAGCAGGTCTACCAAGCCACGTGGCTGTCTCCAGATAGGAAAATGCGAAACCATATCGATCATATTGCGACAGACGGAAGATATCCTTTCAGTAAATAAGACGGATGCACGCTCGGAGAACCGAACCAAATGCAGCAGCAAAGAATGTGCGCCGTCGCAAAGCTAGAATCGTAAAAGACATCCACTAACTTCGCTTTCCGACTCCGAAACCTAATCACAAAGAGTATATCGCAACAAGCCGGAATTTGCATGCATTGGGAGCACATTAAACTATCACCACCTACCGCGGCTGATGAAGTTGTTGGCTGAGAGCGACCCCAAAAGAGCAGCTGGTAAGATGAGGAATGCCACGCGGCTAAGGGAATGAAAGATCATACCTACATGACCACGCTGTGTTAAGGCGCAACGCGTGCTGTATGGCAATGCTACCAGAAGTTGGGAAAGGAAGAGGGACGTATTATTTGCAGAAAGAAAACCGAGGCAAAAATACGTGAATGCGAAGAGCTGGAGATGCTAGCCGATAGGTGAAGCACCCGAAAGGTGCGGCGATTGACGGAAAATTTTAAGACTTCACTATTTCATGAACTAATGCCCAAAGAAAACTTAAATTGTGGAAAGAACCTTCCTCCACTTTTCTAAAGAGTGACAACGACAATATCGCAGTAGAAAATGATGATCGCCAACCTCAAATAGCTCATGACCTCCCGTCACCCGATCTCGGATAACAATAGCCTTCCCAATTAGATGCCGCTGTTAGTTGCTCTACTGCCAGTTAAAAATGTCGCAAAATTTTAAATAAATCCATTCAGTGAAAGATCCGGTATTAGTTGTTGAAATATTATTTTCCCTTTTTACTATTTTTTGAACACTTAATTCTTATTTAGTAAATAATATAACTATATAAAAGTTAGTTCGGCCTCCAATGTTAGAATTCTAACAAGTCTTAATTAGATTTTGCACTCCTTTTCAACTAAGTGCAGGGTTTTTTTCCAAAGGGTTTGTTGATCAATAAGTCCCCGCTGCTTATGCAACATATTTTCAACGTCATGGCTGCCACCATAAATCATCGCATCAATTAACTCAATCACTCCCTCATCCACAACTACAATGGACTAACAAGTAGCATCACTTACGGCCAGGAAATAAGCCTTTCAATGCAACACTCCGCATCACAGCCATGCACTTTCGAGTAGCCAACAACTATTTTACATACATGTGGTAAATATGTGTAGCTGTGTAAAGCGGATGCAGCGATTTTATTTTCAACCATTGAGATCATTAAAATTACAACCAAGAAACGCTTAAAACTCAATTTATGTATGTACGCAATTGGTAAGGTAAATATTTTTATTACGCACGCGAATGTCGATAGACTTACGACGCGTAATGAAAAGCCACAGCATGCAATGGGAGACAAAAATAAAAAATGAAAAAACAGAAAAAAGAAACAGTAGCTGCAATAGAGGGGTCAGATATAGTAGTGGCTGTAACAAAAAGAAAGGATTTAAAGAGCTTATCATGCAGTTGAGGTCCTTTTTTTTGTAGCTAATGCCGCCGCTGTCATTCCGAATATGTATGGATGCATTTAACCATAACAATTGGGGCGTAAATGTAATTACCGACTACATCAACTGTCTGCCCCTTAGTTGCATACAAAATGAAGTGATTAAAATTATATCAGTTGGCCATCAACACTTGTTCCTTTCAGGCGGCACGCGAAATTGTTGATTGACGCTAGTAACTGGGCCAAGTGCATTTAGAATGTGTATTGTGTGGAGAAAAATTAAAAACTTATTTGTATGCTTACATTGTATACATACATTGTTGTAGGTTGGTTTTATTGTTTTCTATAAACTTGTTTCAATTTTCATGATTACGCAGGTTCGTTGCTTAAGTCTTTTGTACATTACTAAGTAATTGAATAGTAGACAATTCGTTTGGTTCAAGTCTAAATAAATTTTTTTTGATGAAATTCAAAAAAAAAAATATAGTACACACAACAAATACGTACAAACACAGGTACACACAAAAAAACTTTAGTAAAAAAAAAACACCGCGGCAACTTGCAAAATTTATATGCCACCAATCGCCAATCGTTTAGCGCATTCAGTGTCCATTTAGCGTACATGCAGCGCATTTGGGTGGCCTCTGGGCTTTAATATCTTCTTTTTTTTACGTAATGCAACTGGATACGTTTGGTATCATCGAAATCGATTCCAACAATTTGTAACAGTTATCCATTTGCCGCAATTCACCTTTTCATTATGCTATCTTATGGTTCTTGCTGCAGCCCAGGCCAATTATCCAAAACAAATAGCAATCAATTTATTAACAATCATATCCGTTGCAGAAATGTACTAAAATTTGCCTTGCATGGTATCTTTGAGTTCATAATAAAAGTGTTAAAAACGCATGAGAAATGATGCAATTTTCGGCTTGGGGTAGTATTTGGGAATTTGATATTAATAAGCTACCAAAAATAAGTTTACAAGAAGGCAAATACATATCTACTTTCTGCATTCTAAATATAAAAAAGGTCTGCCGCTAAATTTTTTTAAATCGTTTTCTTAGTTAACATTGTTTTAATGTTTATCTTGCTTAAATTATTTTTGAGTTTTATTTGTATTTAATGTGCAATATATGGGAATAAATTAATGCATATTACAATTTTTAATTAATTAAGTCCATTTCTTGTCTACGAATGCAGAAAATCGGCTGTGCCTTAATATAAGGTCTAGTAAAAAGAGATTTATTATTTGTGCATTAAATTAATTTATTTAGAGTAGTAAGAATGATCCGATTTAAATAAAATATACCTCGGTTGGTTCGATATATTCTTGCCGTTTTGAAGGTAATTTCATAATGTTACTCTCATAAAAACCCTCGTCCCTATTGAAAATACACTGGGACTCACGGAGCTTGTTGCGAGCCACTATCGCTATGTGTGGCTTGACGTTGTTCTAATGGAACACAATTCTTTTCCCCTTGGTAAATGCTAGCCGAGTTCTGTGCGACTAATTCCTTCAGACGATCCAATTGTTGACAGTACAGACCCGAATTCGGAGTTTGGCTGCAGGGGAGCAGCTCATAGCAGATGAGAATTGTAGAGTACCAATTGGAAATAAAATAAATAAAAATCAAATATAATTTTGATAACAAAAGATAATAAAATTAAAAACCAATTCTAGCTTCATAAGAAATATTCAGAGCTACAGTTCACAATCCCCTTAATAAAGAATGTTTTCAATAAGATGACCAACCAGTAATTATTACTGTATAAACTCCTAAGCTAAAATAAAAAAAAACAATAACCCTAAATTAAGAGAAAGTCATTTAATAAACAAAGGTATACAAAATTAAACTAGTAAAGAAATAAATAATGAAAGAACTGGAGAAAAACAATAAGAGATATAATTTGATAAAAGAGGGTAAGTCTGTTTCTTAGTGAATAATTTAATTGCATCGCAAAAAGGTTGAGGAATACGCACTAGCCCCCCCTTTTTTAGGGCCCTTTCGAATTTGAATATAATCTAGTACTTTACGCTCTAAAAGAGTTGAAAAAGCTACTCTAACTGAAACACACTCCACCAAAATTAATCTACTAACAAAAACTAACATAAATTCTATAGAACACAAGTACTATTTATAATTAAATTACATATACAAATTCTAAATTTATTGCACTAATCTGCCAAAAGAGTTAATTAATTATTGAAATTCAATAAATAAAATATAACTATTTAAATAGTAGGCGCTTTCGTACTAAAATATTTTATTAAATTAAAGATGGAAACCAACCTGGTTTACGCCAGTCTAAACGCAGACCATGTAAGAAACTAAAAGTCGAACAGACTTAACATTTAAGCGGCTACACCTAAAAATTATCCTAATCCAACATCGAGGTCGCAAACTTTTTTATCGATATTAACTTGCCAAAAAAATTACGCTGTTATCCCTAAAGCAACTTAATCTTATAATCGTTATTGACGGATCAAAAAATCAAAAACTAATGATTTAATCTAATTAATAGTTAATTAAAATTTTAATATCACCCCAACAAAATATTTTATAAAAATAAAATATATCTAAAAAATGTACATAATATAAAATATAATGATGTATAGGTTCTTCTCGCCTTTTAATAAAATGTTAGCCTTTTAACTAAAATATAAAATTCTATTATAAATTTAAATGAAACAGATTATACTTCGTCCAACCATTCATTCCAACCTTCAATTAAAATACTAATGATTTTGCTACCTTTGCACAGTTACGATACTGCGGCCATTTAAAATTATTCAGTGAGCCGGTCAGACTTTTTATAAAATTCAAAAAGACATCTTTTTGTTAAACAGGCGAGTATATAAATTTGCCGAATTCTTTATATAAACCTGTCATATTAAATTATATAAACAATAAAATATACCAATTTTATCTTTACTTATTTTCTTACTTAATTTGAAAAAATAATTTTATAAAAAATTGAAATAATAGATAATATAAATAATAAAATAATGTATAATAAACTTATTAATGATTGCTAATTCAAAACATACACTTATATTCAACTATTATTAATTTTTAATAATATAGTAGGGTACCAGTCTCATCAAACATACACTAAAACCTTACTGATCGTTAATGCTGGCTTGGCCATCGTTTGCGTCATCTCACCGCAATTCGATCAGTAACGGTTTCGCTTGACGTTGTCTCAGATACGATATCCCGCGTTTCATTATGAGTAACCATCCGCTTCAGAAATGGAATGATTTTGTAGCAATTCAGCAGCGATTCATAGAAGGAAATTTGATCCGTGCGGTTATTTTTCATTAACTAGTGTGGCACCCATACAGCGACCTTCTGTTTGTAGCCAACCTTATTCCAAACGATTTTTGTACAACGTTAGTTAGTTCGAGAATTGGCACCGCATCTTTGATATCAAAAGTACCGACATGGAATCGATGAAACCAAAATTGTACGTGATTGACTATTATAGTATTAATACCTATTCAAGCACTATTCACATTTTCGACCGCCTGGCTTGCGTTGATCGAAAAAAAACTGTAAAGTATAGCGCAGTTTTGCCATTTTTGACGCTGTGGAACAACAACAAAACTAGAAATCTTATTTTACTAACGCCATATAGCGCAACACAATCGTGGTTATATAACGCGAGATACAGATCCGGCCCTCCGGCGTTATATTATGGACTGTAAATCCACTCGTTGAATTGTTCAAAAAAGTCCTTTACTTATTTGGTTGACCCGCTGTTTTATAGTTTTCAGCGAAGTCTTGCTAAAGTGATATCATTTGTTTTTAATCTTCCTTGCTATCGAAACTATTGCTGACGCAATGATTTAATTTGGTCGTTGGAATTTGTATATCGTTGTGGCAATCTCGGAAGTATTTTCATACAAATTTTTGATAGATGAATACGTGACTGATCCAAAAAGGGTTCAGGCTTCTTCAAATAGTGGAAACAATATCTAAAATGGTAGGCGTTAAGTTTCCATAACACTCAATATAATCGAAGTCATAAAATTCACCTCAAATGCTACGGTTTGTGAGCTGTGCTACGCTCGTTTGACCACTAATCGTAAGAATATGACATCATCACATCAAATAAGCACTAAAACGAAGCTCAAAACACGCAAATTGAGACACTATTGCCTCTTTAGTTTTTACTGGGTGTGCTTCAGATAATTCAAAACCGAAAAAAGGAACTTCGTATGAAGTTTGAAATTTTTATTATGTGTTCTTCGTTACAATACATTAGGTGACGCATGAGTCAAGATATTCTGACAATCCGTATTAAATATGTGATATTGATCTAATTAAAAATATATGGTGTAAAAAAAACTTTTCTTTGTTCGAAAAGCCTGTAGTGTTATCAGATTTTTATGAAATATGAACATAAAATGGGGTTGAGAGAAGAAATACTTTTATGAAAAATGGATCCGCTGTATGGCGCTGGTATTAGTATATTCAAAAAGTCTGTACGATCTTACGGCAGGACATTGCTGATATTAGAAAAGTACGAAGCTGGTACAATACGAATAACTTTTATGAATAAATAGATGCGCTAGGCGGCGCTAGGGGCAAGTTATGCAATAAATCTCTGGTTTTGATAAAATTAGCAACGTATAATATAGTAGGCGTGACGACAACTACTTTTACTGAAAAGGTGTACGCTAGATGCCGAAAGAATAGAAAATCCGTAATGATATTAGAAAGGGGGTGGTGGTGCCTTTAGAAAAGCTTTTGTAGTCCGAGTTCGACTTATATAAACATAAATAAGTGTGTACACTATAAACGTGTATACGTATAGTGTATTTGCAAGGAAAAAAAAAAAAAATAAAAATGACTACGAGGCATGGTCTTCTTTAAGTCTATAAAAACGTATCCACTATGCGCCACGAAATCACGACACAAAGTCTCGTCACGAAACAGCGACACGACGCTTACCTGCGATAAAACAAACCACTACTACTGTTGCTTCTAACTAGTACTACTACAGCCATTTCAGCTATTACTACTACTAATATTACTACTACGACTAATACTTCTTCTACTACTATAACTAATAATACTACTTATACTGGTAGTACTACTACTCTGACTACAACTACTATTTTTACTAATTTCGTCTAATATTTTTACTTATACTACTACTAATTTTTACTACTATTTTAGCAAATTTTTACTACTATTTTTACTAGTGCTGTGCATAGGATGTAAAGAATTTTAAGGATTACTATTAGTCAGACAGCATCATGGTTTCCAGTTATCACTTCACACCGTAAAATTACTTTTGGTGTATTAATCGTTCGAAATAATAACTGGACTATCGATTACTGTAAATCAAGGCCCCTAGTCAAAGGCATTGACAAAACAAAGTTAAGCGCTGAAAGTTAGTTCCAAAATTTTTTGGTTAATCAAAAATGCCTGCAAGTTAAAAGAAGCAAGTAAAAAAATAAACTTCCTATAGCGTTTTCCCAAATATCGAAATAACTCTCTGAATCGACTCAACTACCGTTTATTTCTTAATAATATTCCCAGTAAGCGATATTTTTCGAAATTACAGTAAAATAAAATAATTAATTGCGAATTTTAATATATTTTACTATTTTCGCTAACACTTGGTAGATTTTCCACCCTCGCCAGGTTTTGAATCTCGAAAATTTTCCTTACTCGCTAAGATTGACGATCTAAAAGTACTTGCATGAATATAAAGACAAGGTTATGAAAATAGCTCAATGCTAGTTGATATTATGCACACATCTGTGCATTTGCAAGGTCAGTTCCGCTACGCTGTTCCTCTTCTCACCTAACCTTGCATTTTTCTTTTCTTTGTTCGCTTCTTACGCTGTGCATGCAATAACCACAAAATTAGCTAAATAAAAATAGTTTGAATTTGCACGAAACGGCGCAACTAATTCGATTTGCAACTTCGTTCGTATACCATTAAATTATTCATGCTATTGTGCAAATTCGTAAATATTTTGAAAGATATTAGGTAGGCATTGTTTAGAAAATTGATTATCTTTGGGTTTGTAATGTAAAAGATAGAAAGAATTATACGGAGGAATTGCACTATATAATAACATTTGCAAAGAAATAAAAGCAGAACATTCTGACAAAAAAAAAATACTACAATTTTTAAATATCTCAAATATGATGAAAATGTGAATCGTTTAAAAAAATTTGTTATGTAGTTTGAGTGGGGAAAAAGTCATAAAATTCCTAGTCCGAAAATTACTTCTTAAATATCAAAACTACACTACTATTTTCTGTCAAATAATCTCCGAATGCTATTGAAGCTATATATTTCTAAAAAATGCATTCATTTTTCTAACATCCTATATTCTACTTAATATAAGTATTTAACAGGAACCGTAACCTTTGGAACTTTTCTAAAAAATCATGATTTAATACTAATTTTATGATTTTTATTCTTTCATTGGAAAATAATCGCTATTCTTGAATTTGTATTTTTTGATCTACTTTGATCGTCATTTTTTTTTTTTTTTTTGATCAAGTTTGATCGTTATTCGTGATTGCTATCTTCTCTATAAAAAAAAATAATCGACATACTTGTATCTACAACTTTTCGATTGTAATAAACACCACAAAATTTGTCGGTGGTGACAATAATAAATTTTATTATCAAAAAGATATATCACAAAACATCGATCAAATAATGATTATTTTTGATTGAAGAATTAAAAATTACAAGATAACAATGAAACTTGATCGAAAAAAAAGTTAAAAACTAACGATCAAACTTGCTCGAAAATATAAAAATCGAAGAAGAATTATTATTTTTGATCGAAAAATCAAAAACCATAAAGCTTGTTACCTGATCGAAAAATTAAAAATTACAAAACAACGATCAAACTTATTTGAATAACTAAAAATTGAAAAAATATCAATTATTTTTCACTGATAAAACTAAACTCACAAAATAACGATTATGCAAAGATTTAAAACAAAAAATTAAAATAAAAATATTCTAATAAAAATAAGGTCAGATTTTATGGCACAAGAATAGATCTATATTTGCTTTCAACGAATCCTTGCAAATGATTTTTTGATCAAAAAATCAAAATAGCGGTTATTTTCGGTCCTGGTATTTAGTTTTCTTTAGTTTTCGAGTAAATGTAATGAAGCATTTTCTTTAATTTTACTAAGTCTAGGTATTTCTAATTTAACTTGTAAACACTTTAGTTTTTTATAAAATATATAAATATTTAAATATATATATATAAAATATATATATATATATATATATATTTCGAAAATTATATATATATATATATATAAAAGTTTATAAAATAAAGTAACTTATGATGAAATAAATTGTATTCTAGAAAAATTTAAATATAAAGTTACGCATGGGAGTTTAATAATTTTATTAGCCTTGCGTTGTCGCCACAAATACTGCTCAATAATTCAATAACCAATCAATCTCAGTATTTTGTTTTATAGTTGCGAGATTTTTAAGCCAAACTTGCAATCCTAGTAGTCATAAAAAATTGTTTGTATTTATTTCAACATCAAAATCACAAATTTAAAGGAAAATACATATATAGTTAGACCTACAGTGTGACCCATTCAGGATTTTCTTTTAACATCCGCACAATGGTAGGGCTGCCTAAATTAGAAGGAGTTGTCGTACGTCTTCCATTTTTCGAATATTACCATTTTAGATAAACATAAAAATTAATAGCTTTATGTTTGAATAACGCTGCGAGTTGATGCGATCGAAGCGGATAGCGATTTGCTTCAAAAAAATATTATTTTATGACGGCGCACATTTTCTTCTTGGCAGCGTGAAATCGAGAAGTGGGTACCAGTGGGTACTATGCGGTAGTATCATTTACCCATTTCTCTATGAAAATACTGTTGGATATGCCATTTTAGTTAGTGCGCGCTTTAGAGGCATGCTAAACGATTTTTTTGTGACCAGAAATTGAGAACATGGACTTGACTTTGTCATACCATAATTGACCTTTTGCGCATCAATCTCGATATTCGGGTTATCGGCCCTGGGGAGACATCCAGACAAATATGGAGCAAGTCATTCATGAAATAAATCCAGAAATCGCCACTACGGCCTTGGAAAACTGGATTAACGGAATGCGCTAATCCGAAGCCAGTCGAGGCAGCCATAGGAATTAAATCCTGTTTCAAAAATAATGAAAATATTTGCCTTCCTAAGCAATCCATAATATATCGAAAGAAATTTAATTATTTTATACTTTTAATTTTACACATGCTCTTTTTTTCGATAATTTTATTAATATTAAAATTAAGTTTTCGTAGTTACGCATTTTTGTTTGATTTTTCTTGTGGGCATATTTCTTTCCTTCATAAGTGAGGGGCTCCGAATATATTCACTTTTGTGCCGCTTAGAGCGTTAGTTTTTTGCCGACGTATTTTTTTTAATAATTGTAAACTGTTTTTATTATTTCAACTAAATCGGATTAAAAAATTTAATTTATACGAATATCTCCACTTTAATACCACACGTCTACATTATATCAGGGACCGGTAATAATTTTAATAAAAAAAGGCATAACTTAATCGTTTATCGATCAAAAATTATCGATCGTTACTTTGGATTTTCAGTTTTCCGATCATATTTGATCAATACTTAGTGATTTTTATTTTTTCAGAATTAAAATTTTTGGAGCACATTTCATCGATATTTTGTCATACTTTTTTCGATCATAAAAATTGTAATCGCCCACAAATTTATGTATGCTTATATTGATCGAAAAATTGCAAATACAATAATAACGACTATATTTGATCAAATATGATCGGAAAAATTTAAATTAAAAACAAATCTATTATTTTTGATCGAAGAAATAGAGAAAAACCAACACTTGATCGACAAAATCAAAATCGATGAATAACAATTATTTTTGCTCGAATAATAAAAATCACATAATAACGCTATGCAATGATTTTATAAAAACAATCTTCTAAATAAAAATAAGATCAGATTTGGTATGAGGATTAGATCGATATATTCGAGTTTTGTTTTGTTTGAAATCTTGCCAATGATGGTTTGAACAGAAAAAATTACAATAACGATTATTTCGGTCCATGCATTTAATTATATATTGAGGTCCTATGCTCCAATTGGATAAACAAGAATCGGTGATGATGATTAAATTATATACATATCTGATCTGTACTAAAAATTTCAATTCTCTAGCTTAACGGTAAATCTTCATAGTACCAAACGCTAAATTTATACCATACAGATTATCATGAAAGCGAGCTGCCGATTATATCTTACGAAAAAATAGTTGTAAACATGTGCATTGTAGATAGGTTATGTTCGAATAACAAAGTAATGCTATGCGAATCAGTTTTGTTTTTTTGTAATGTGAGTTTAATATTTTCAATTAACTTATTTACCTAAACCAGCAAAAATCACCGTGCCATCCTGTGGGCAGCAATGCATGTACTATAAATCAAACTTTAACTGCATTTCCTCTTGCAGTTTTCGCTTGATTTTTTTCTTTAAATTTTTATAACATAAACCTTTTATTTTATGCTATCTATATATCTGCTAATGTATTTAGCATTTCCTTAAGGCTGCAATTTAACGGTTCTGCTTGCGTTCTCATCTTCCTGCTTCACGATAATTTCCGCTACATTTCGCATTCTACACATAACACATATATACATACATCTACATATATATTTAAGTAACTACTAAATATACCGTAAATAAGGGAATAGCGTAGAGTCTATGCCGAAGACACAAAACACAAAAAAAAAATAATAATACTTGCGGCAAATCGTCTGCAAACTAGAGGTGAATTTATGTGCATATGGCCAATAAAGAACAATGTTGTTCATAGTTCCCTCATTCATAGTTTTAGTACATACATATTTACTATATATATTTGTAGATAACGTATGAGGAAGCAGGAGTACACCTTTTTTATGACCATGACCATGTTGGCGAATATCAAAAATTAAATAAATAATGAATTTCTGCTTGGATTAATTAACTTTTTTATTCTCAGTATTTCCAATTGAAAACATTTTCTTTTTTCATTTAAAGAACCTATTCCAAACAAAATATTTTAAATGTTTTACTCTATGTTTCAGCAGGTTGAGCCGTTATAAAAAAGTGAATTAAAACTCTATTAAATAGATAATTTTCACACTTCAACCTTAAGGAATTCTGATTCACACGGTTTTAATGAAACCCTTGTCTTAAAGAGAAATCTGGCTTATAGCATTTAATGTGAAAATTTGAGAAGTGTTGAAAAAAGTTTCGAAGGTGAAACTGTTGAGTATATTTTCAGATAGATATAATGCTAGCCACTTTCGAAAACAGTTTTTGAAATGATTTTGCTGCACTTGAATAAATATAACCTAAACATTATTATTTTCTATTTTAGACGAATTTCTGAATTTGGTTAAAATGCACAGATATAAATTTTTGGCTAAAGGGAAAACACAGGATGACAAACTTTTATTTATTACAATTCACATTAAGTTTCATACTTTATTATTATTACTGAGCGAAAGCAAAAATTGTAAAAATAAATAAAATTTTATTTTCATTTAAAAAAAAGTTAAGCTCGCAGGACGATTACAACGAAAAGATTAATTATGATATCTGATCAAAAAAAAAAAAAAAACAAATAATTATGAAATGTAAATTTTTTTTATATTAAGTGCTGTAGTCCAGATAATCCAATTAATCGGTCATTGCTGCAAACTGGACGATTTCACGTTTTTTATAATATAGTTAGGGCAATAAATTGAATAACGCGTATAACGGAAATTTCTCGTTATATTACATTTATGTATTTTTTTTTCAATTATACTCACATTAATATTTCAGTATTCAGCTCTATCATTAAATCTATCGTTAAATTTTAGCAAATACGAGGAATGAAGGTGTTAAATGAGCGCTGAAAGCACGAACAATTAAAATAATTTTGAAATACTCCATCGCCTCAAAAAAAGCAAATAAAGAAGAGGCGCTGTAGAAGAAATTTGTATGACAATTTTGATCCGGACACTTCAGTTTTCCGCACTGATATGCCCTTGCATTTCTAATGATTACAATCTATGTCTAGAATTGAAAAAAATATACTAGAGTTTGTGATAATTTTATTAATATTATATTTTATATATAAAATGAGTGCAAACTTATGCCCATTGTGCTGTCTGTTCCCCTAAAAAAGAATCTAATTTAGTTGTCTAATGAACCTTGCTTTCCTATAAGTTAATGATCATTTCGATTAGACTAACAGATCTGTCTTTATCGACTCTAGGCCAGAGCTGTAAAAAGTGAATATCGGGGAACGAAACTTGGAAAATATGATATGGACTCACTCTTTATGTTTTACTAAAATTTATTATTGCGACACTAAATAGAAACATTGTTTTAATCAGATTGAAGCTTGGCAGAATCAAGCTGATTTGAAATAGTAGTGAAAATTTGCAAATCCTGAGAAAGACACCTAAGACGCTACCCTGAGGTACTCCAGAAGTTGCGGTAAAAAATTGAGACCTGATATTAAAAAAAAACTACTTTACAGAATAATAAAAGTGGCATTCGAATTTACAAATTTTTGTTAATGAATAAAATACTTACTTTGAATAAAAACTAGTTTTCTGTGCATAAATTAAAATGTATATATTTTAAAATTGTGCTGCTAACCTACTATAGCCGTCTACAGATGGTCTTTAATCTTTTTCACCTAGCGTCGTTAGGAAAAATTTTGTTTAGCAAAAGACGCTTTTCCTACTAGAACTCCGAAATCATATTAGAGCTAAAATTTTCATAACACAATATCGAGTATCTAAATTTCACTGGTTTAAGGGTTAATCAATAATTTCCACAATAAACCTCTTTAAATTTGAAGGCTCCTTATATATTAAGAAATCGTATTTTACACCAACTGTAACCAGATAATCAAGTAATTTGCACCAGTTTAATGCACAATCGAAATTCATTGTAGTCTTATTAAATCAAAGGGCATAAAATAATTCATTCAGCCGACGTAACAAGTTAGCCTGAATACACCTCAGTATTATTTTACGAGTTTCAAAAATTTACAATATAATAGCAGAAAAATTCCGTTTGAAAATATTATTGTGTAAAATCCTTCTATACAAGTTACAGCAATCATTGTACCCATCGCTAATTCCTGGAAATGAAACCCGCTTATTATCCTTTGCCGCTTCTCTCGCCTCATTGCAGCAAATAACAAGTCAAACCACTCAAAACTCTTTTAGAATATGTAAAGTATGAGTGTGTGTGTGTGTGTCTGTACCACTAATATCCTTTGAATGTTGCACAGCATTATTAGGTAAATAAAATTGACAAAGCGTCAGTATAATGTTGCATTAAGTAAACAAACACGCCACAAAAGGAGTTTTTATATATGCAATCGAATATTACATAGATTGGACTATTGGACACATGTTGACTGCCGCTATTGAAATTGTTGAGTGGCTGCAATTTAACGCTAAAAATGAAACAATAGAAAACATGAATTTTCAACACAATGAAAGTACTTATTTATGATGGAAAATGTGAGCATGTCAATTTGTTTAATGTATAGATAGATAGCACACTCTAGCACACAAATCCAATCAAAGGAAAATAAAAATTGTTTGGTCATTATCGCTTTGATGCAGAAATACGTAGATCGTATCGATTTGAAAAAGAGTAAAAAGGATTTAAAAATAGCGTTGTATGTGAGTGTAAATATTTGGGTGCATATGCGCAAATGTATTTACTTACATATATTTGAATTTGATAGGCAATGTGCATTCCCGACATATGTAAATAATCTCCCGAGTTGTGCAAACGGCACGAGAATCAACAGAAGATGGCTTGTTAATGCTACTGACCACTTCAAATTATTTGGCTACTACCAAACGTGTCGGTGTTTGAGGTAGGCGAAAAAGAGTGAAAATGCTGCATTTCAAAACTAAAACTGCAAACAATTTTTATTTTTTATTTTTTTTAGTACAAAATAACCCAGTGCTACAAAACGAAAATGCGCACACGATCGAGGCGAACACTTTCATAAGAGATTATGGCAATGTACAGTCGCTTTAAAAAAAAAAATCGGATCAAAATGCTAGCAAATTACTGTTGGTCCCTCATTCGTAAAACACCTGAAAATTTATTGAAGAATGCTTTAAGTAGTTAACGCAATATTTTATAAGTCTGTACATATGTATGTATATCTATCCTTCAGTTTTTCTTCAAAGTTTTCAATGACACCGATAATTTTCTTTGCCTTTACTATTTTTTTTTATTTTCCCTGTTTGAAGTAAATGTTATAATTTCCTTACCCTTCTGTTAATTCTAAACAGTGATACCTTATTTTTCCCAGAATAGAACGTTCTTAACGTGACTTAAATGTAAATGTTTTCTTGTAAAATTGTATAAAATAGATCCACCAAAGTTGAAAATTTAAACAAAAATTGCGTAAATTTCAGATTGATTGCAATTTTTTTTTCACAGATTCAAACTATTTGTGAAAAAGTTATTATTGATACAGAAAGTGCCAACATTTTGCATTTAAAATGTATATCAAAACCTAAAATAGCTGAAAAATTAATAGCAGGAAAGTTTGGTTTGTAGTCGAGGTCATGCCAAATTGGATTTTTATGTATAGGTTGAGAATTTGGGGGTATTTGGAAATTTGCAAATACATTTTTTTGAAAATCTCGACCAGATCTACGACCTCTACTAGGTCATTTGTAAAGTGTATTTTCACTGTAGCACAAAGTTATTTATTGTATCTCTCCTAAAAGAAACTAAAAACAATGTTTAAACTCTTAAAGCTAAAATACATATAAGCGATATCACTCTATGCCAAGGTATAATTTATAGTTAATATCTTGATATAAATTATATATAATGGTATAATTATTATTTTTATTTAATTGGTTACTTGTAACAATCTTATGATTTAAGAGATAAATATATCTACAATATATTAGTAACCTCGAAATTTTCTATATGGCTATTTGTTCAGTCGCGTTTGGTGGAAGGAAGTGTTCGGAACGTCCGAGATTCCGATCCAATTAAGTCAATATCTTGAAAGATATATTGGCACGAAATACATATTTATGGTATGCATCTTGTCTTGTAACTCGTAGCAGCCTTAGAAAAAATAGTAGTAGAATTTAGTAAAAATAGTTGTGATAATTAGAAGTACTATTAGTAAAAATAGTAGTAGAACTTAATAAACAATGGTAGAAGTAATTAGTAGAATCAGTAATAAAAATAGTAGAAGAAATAAGCAGTCGAAATTGGGAAAACTGGCAGTAGCTATTAGTGGTAGCATTAAGAAAAATAGTAGCAGAATTTAGTAAAAATAGTAGTAGTAATTAGAAGTAATATTAGTAAAAATAGTATTTTATTTTTTTATTTTGGGAAACTAGTAGTAGCTATTAGTGGTAGCATTAAGAAAAATAGTAGCAGAATTTAGTAAAAATAGTAGTAGTAATTAGAAGTAATATTAGTAAAAATAGTAGTAAAACTTAGTAAAAAATAGTAGTAGTAGAATCATTAGTAAATCAATGGGAAACTAGTAGTACCTATTAGTGGTAGCATTAGAAAAAATAGTAGCAGAAGTTAGTAAAAATAGTAGTAGTAATTAATAGTAGCATTAGTAAAAATAATAGTAGAACTAAGTAAAAATTAGTACCAATAAATAGTAGTAGTATTAGTAACGCGATTCTGACGCAAGTTACGTAATGCGATTCTGACGCGGCTTGCGTGGCGCGATGTAAATAATCACTGCCGCTAAAGAAGTTCTACTTTAAAAACCGGCCTATTATAGCAAATTTCGTTTGGTTTGGAAACCTTGATTTACATGGTTTCCATTATAATATGAACTGCATTAAAAAAATTATTTGAAAAATTGTACGTAAATATAAATAATAAAACTTAGGCAATGATAATTTTTTTAAACAGTGGCAATAAAATGTTTAAAAAAATAATCATAGCCTAATTTTTACCCAAATTATAAAAATGAGTGAACATAATCAGACCCACAATAATTTATATGTGAGTTTCTTTAGTGGTATTATACAAAACTCTTCAATGTGCAAATTCTTTCAAATTTCAGATCATTTTGCATAACCTCTTTAAGAACTTCACAACTCTTTTGCTTCAATCGTTTACATATCTTTTGCGCGAGTATATACTCGTGCAAATGTTGAGGTTAAAACTTTTATGCGTAGATAATTTTGCAGCACTGCCTGCCACTCCTCTCTGACACCTGCCCGCTCGTGGTATCCTAACACACACACACACACACATGACCTGTTATGCGCCAGGGGGTAATTACAGTTCATGATTTATTGTATCGGTTGCCATAAGGTTCTTGATCAACGTCGAAAATTCTGCACTCCAGAACGCCACAACAACGCAGTTGCCCTTTTGGTCAACCACTAGCACTTGTTATTGTAATTATTTGTTTCATTTTTTGTTGTTGTTTTGCACGCATATACCTCAACAGCAATCGATCAGTTAGACTCGATACGCCGCCCATATGCGCCGATGGGGCGCGCAGGCGTATGCGTGCAAGTTGAGAGGGGCAACGGCGGCGGCAACGGTTGGCGGTTGGCGGTTGGCGGTGCCTCCGTGCACTTCCGACGCAAGCAATGCAGTGAAAAGGAGTTAATCGGCGAAGGAGGTGCGCGCGGATTCAAAACCGCAGTGAGTGTCTGGCATCTGCAGCAATTGGTAAGACGCGGTGGCGAATGCGACGGCCATGAATTTTCGCCTTTGCATATGCCGTTGTTTATTTATGCAAAAATGTAAGGTTAACAAAAAATAAAAATAAAAACCTAAGTGCATGCATAAAAATGAATGTATTTTATGTCAGATAAGGCACGCCGCTGCATTTGCTGCCTAACGTCTTGATTGTTGCCATCAGAGACCAAAATACGAGTGTACCAATAGTAGCAGCAGCAACAACAATGCAAAATTAATTTTGTTTTATGTGCAAAATCCACATAATCCATCAAGTAACATCTCAGACATCGGCTACGTGCCGTCGCATTTCAATTTCAGATTTTCCAAATAGCCGGCCGCTTGAGCTGAGGTGTCTTTGAGGTGACGCGCCGCCTTCGCACTGTTCGCTCGTAGTTGTTGCTGTATATTCGTTTTATTTTTAATTTGGCAAACGTGTGCCAAATCACTTGCTGCGAGCAATGCAAAGCGCAGGCGCATTGTACTGGGCATTCACAGAAATTTATTTTGGAGTTTGGCATTTAAGTGCAATTATGGATACAAATGTAAATAGGCTGCACCTGGTCCGTTAAGTGTGAGAAACACGCACGGAATTGTAGTATTTAATTAAAAAATTGAAGGGACAAACCAAATATTAAATACAAAAAAAAAACGTACTTTATGAGATGCAAATAAAAATATTTTTCTGAATTAAATATTAGTTCGTTGTTTTGTCTTTGTTCAAAATGTTGACGATTAGTCAAAACCATACCTCCTCCCACCTCAATAAGTGGTTTATGTGTAAAAGGAGGGTAGTGTTACTTATTTTGTATGTTTATTGAAATGGTTTTTATTTTTTAATATAAATAACGAATTGTACTAAAAAGTTGTGTGGTGAGTTTGCTACACTCAAAAAAAAAAATATAAAATATAAAAGAAAATCCTCTGGAAAGAAAAAAAAATGGGAAAGATTTGCTGCTAAAGAAATATTTACTAATTTTAGAGAAAACTGATTTAATAATGTACATAAAACATTTCCAGTCGTTTTTAAGAAGTCTTCATTCATTGAGTAGTAAAATATCGCAATTTGAAGAGAAATTTACCACCTCGAAATTAACCCTCAAACAGGCAAAATTGATCCAGTGAACAGATTTTGTTCATAATTGCTATACACATTAAAAATGGTGGTAAAAAACGAAAAATGAAGTGAAATTTTCATATTTGTATTGCACTTAGACGACAGGTAAAAAATAAAGAAGGCAGCCTCAAGGCAGTCTTACCCGTGCAGGCGTAAAAAAAATAGTCAGGTAGATCAGAGTAGTTTTTATTAATTTTTTGTTTTCCTGTATTCTTTTTTATTTCACATTTATTTATTTTGTATATGATATGTCGTAAAACAATTTTTATTAGGAGAGCAGCATAAATGCAGGTTGCATTTTTCGCAAATACATTGCGTCTCTGATGTTTTACACAGTTTGCACTTCTTTTTGCCAATGTCTCTGGGCAATAATTTCGGGAAATGCATAAATCCATCAAAAACGCACATCAGCAACAGGATGTTGTGCTTTTTACCCAGTTTTTGTAGAGAGGCTGTGGTATATTCCTTTGGCTTTTTCTGCCTGCAGAACGTTTTTTGGAGTACATCACCAACCTGCCCCGATTTCCTCCCTAAAATTTGGCAGCTTCAGCAATTTTGCCTCCGAATTATAAGTCGAATCATTCTTTTCTCAGCATCCACTCGACGATCCATTATAAAAGAATTTGTTGCTGCCATATCCACTAAGTGGTAAACTAGGTTAGTCATTGGATTTTGGGTTTTTGCGCGAATGTGGTATCGTCCCATGAGCCCATCCATCAGGTCAACCCCTCCCATATGTGCATTGTATTCCCTTCACGATCTGATGGCTGTCCCACACTAATATATTGCTTCTTTTTTCTATCATATCACGTCGCCTTTGAAGGGTGCTCGGCTTCAGTCCCACGTTCAAATCGCTCCCTGCCAACATAGGTAGATATCAGTCTAACGGCTTTGTTGTCTTTCCAAAGAACACTTGTTATTTCAATGCCGTAAGCACTACTCATATATTCTGTTGAATACCCTCTTTCTTTTGCATTTATTTCCTTTCTCTGATCTTTTTGTCAGCGTTCAATAATAATCATAATAATAATCACAGGCCCGTTTCCTTGTACCCCGAGTTGAGAAAAAACGCTCCAACTCGGATAAAATTTCCTTTAGTTGCAAAAGCAACCCTGCCACCATCTTTCATGAACGGTGCGATCTGTTTAGTGCTATTTAAAAATGGAAAATGGAAAACCGCGTGCGTTGGTTTGCAAACCAAATTTAGGTTGACGTAGTTAGATATTTAAAAATACTATACAACTAAAAAGGAATTAGGTCTTAAACTTAAATTTTCCATATATTTTCTTGGCGCTCATTCACAATAGCGCAGTTTTTTCACTTCCCAATACTACATCTCAGGTAGGATATCATTTTACTGAGTTGGCTCAATTCGCATATTTTTCGAGTTATTGTTGTTGCTTTATACGCAGTTAGTTATCTTACCTAACATTCTTTTGCAATTCGGTTACAAAGAAACAGACCTAATATTAATATATATTAATAATAATTGTCATCTCAAAATTCCATATTATTGACAAAAATGTTACAAAGTTTTGACGAAGTTTTGTTGACTTTTAATTTTGCATAACTTGGATTTTTTCTGCTTTTTATTGCAGAATGAACAGCAATAATAATTTGGCGCATATTTCATAGAAAAAACTTGTATTTCTCAAAAAAAAATGTTTTGGCTAACAGCCGATTCCCCAAAACTACATTTGAGATGTATTCTTTTGAAATGAAAAAAAAACAAAATAACATAAATACACTTTTCAAGAAATAAATTATTTATTTTTTTTTGGGGAAAAAATTTGGGGTGAGTAAAATTTAAAAAAAAGTGTATTTTTCCGCAAAAAATTTTGTTTGAACATGTGTTAAATTTAAAAAAAAAATCCATTTTTCATTTTCCGAAAAAAAAAATTCGGAGATGAGTTAGCAATTTTTTCTTCGTATTTTAATTTTCAACGAATAATTAAATTCGGTCAGTTTAAAGAAAACAAATATTTTAAAGAAAAAAAAAAAAACGATTTTCGATATCAAATAAATTAAAATCGCCGAAAAATATCGGAAACAAGTTTTTTTCGGTCAAGAGAAAAAATACGTTACTGATCATTTTGAACCAGAAACAAAGTATTCGCGTTTCATGGAAAAAGAAAACCATGATCCGAATGTACCAGTTTACCGGTCGTCTTGAAATCGAAAGGCTCTATATCATATAGCAAACAAATTTCTATGTAAAATATTTACGACAATTTAACAAAGTTGGAAACAATAATTTAAAACTTAAAATATCTCCTCTCAGAATTTTCAGAAATCTTTTGACTATACCGTTTTGAAGACCATTTAATTTTAGTACAATAAATTGCAAGTTTCAAGTATCTAAGCATTTTCATTGATTTCTGATCATTTTTCTTTTTATACTTAGCAATAAAAAACTGATATTTTGAATGCTCGAAATTTTATATTGTGATGCTAAAAATACTAATCCATCGGCAGTTCCGCTCTGCAACCGATTAGGTACACTCGATGGAGTGCCAAATGTTCGGCCAAAGTTCAGCCGAGCTGAAACCAAACCGAACTTTGGTGAACGAAGCAGAAATTCGAATGTTTTCTATGGATTACAAAAAAAAAAAAAATTCCCCTTTTTATTCTTAGTACCGTTTCAAAAATGGAACATTCGGAAGATATGCCTCCGTCTTACATATGATACAAAAATAAATCGTCTTTGCGTTTTTTAATTATTTACTTATCAAGATATATTAAAAAATTAAAAACTGTGTGATATTTTTGGTGTACAGCAACGTTGCACTTTTCACATTCTATGATAGTGTTTTTAAAGTATATCGACCGCGGTACGTCAGACTAAAAAAAAGTGTAGAAAAGACTTATTCTATTAGTGGTCGCTTCATGGCAGCTAATGGCAAATTCCGCGAGTATTTTTTGTCATGACAAAAAACGTTGCGCAAAAATCGTCTGCTATTCGAAGCCAACATTGAACTGTAGACCTTTCAATTTGTGGTACAAACATCAAGACGCACACCACAAATTTTAGGAGAATTTCTGCCAAACATACAGCCATGGTGTAAGCGCCAAATTATAGTTATTATTATTATTATTATTATTACTATTTAACAAAAACTATTGTTATTAATAATATACATATTATAATTGTATTTTTCGTAGTTTGTAATTTATCTTGTTCATCCCATTTACTCATAAATTACTTTCAGGCGATTGGGACTAGCTCTAACTGTTTTGTAAAGGGACATGTTTTCGGAAAATATATGGCTTTGCATGCGGAAAGCTATCAAATTATAATTCTGTAGAATTTTAACAAATATTACATAAAACCACAGCCATCTTTTAAAAATGGATATTTCATTTAAATCTCTAAGCGTATTCACATTTTTAATAAAACCCGTAATTTGGCCTTTGAATGGTACCTACTTACTGTACTTGTTCAATATTTTTTTTTTTGTACAATGTACTAATAATACAGAAGCCCAAGGTACAACTATGAGCCAGCGAGTTTATCTTATCGCAAGCAAATTGTATCAACCCAAAGAACTTTCGCTTTGATTTCTTTGGTAATTAGATTTGGTTATTTCCTTAACGAATTCGTTATTTTAAAATGGCAATGGTGGTGAAATAAAAAACAAAATGGTATATTTAATACTGATTATTTAATCTGAAATATTCCGAAACCTAAAATTTTAAATGTTTTCTAAGTACACCGTGTTTTTGCTATTGAAAAATAAAAATGAATGCACATACAGACATACATACATGTGTAGCTAAACAAAAAAAAAAAAAATACCAAAAAAAGATGTTTCCATCACTGACACAATGTTTACGACATTGCCGTGACCAGGATTCGAACCTGGGTTACTACGGCCACAACGTAGGGTCCTAACCACTAGACGATCACGGCTACTGAAAGCTTACATCCAACTACAGAAATTCGGGCATATATCTGTTGAGAAATGATACTCATATGCAGACATTTTGCTATGGGGCAGTGAACTCAAATGAAGTACCACAAAATACGAGCGTAATTAGTCTGCCACAGAGCAAACCACAAAAACAATTCAAAGCCAACGAAACCATTCAAAATGACTTTACTAGAAAAGTGAAAGGTTGTGAGGCAGACAATAAACTCTGTATGGAACACATTGTAAATGAAAAAGCTTATATATAGTATATATGTAACTTATACGTTAGCGTGATTAAAAAAACAAACTTTTGAAATTTATACTGGAGCACTTGGCTTCTTAAAGTGTATTAGGAAAAATAAGTTCCACCAAAAATTCGTGCTCGATTGAAGGTGATTTAGAGGTCGCTGATTGCCGCAAATTGCAAAATACAAATTCATAGATATAAACAAATTCGTCTATTTCAAAGAAATTTTCAGGAATATGGCTGAATGTCACTTAGCGAAGTACCGTTAATAACTTTTTTAGAATTTTATTTAACTTTTTTATTAATCTTTCAATTGACCAGGTTTGAACTTTGCAGTTTTCTCAATTGTTTTATCTGTTCAATTATTTATCAACACGTCTAGCAAATGTTATAACTTCGATAACTACAAAATTGATGAATATTCAAAACAAAAAAAAAAAAAAAAAAAAAAAAAAAAAACACCGCAAATCGGCATACAATATGTTGCACTTAATTGTTCGATATTCTACAGGGGTTTCAGAATAACTTCTGAAAATAAAATAAATTATTTTAATTGCTGAATATTTAATAAATGGGATACTTCTCATGAATATAAATTACATCGAAATTCCACATTAAAATATATTGAATAAAAGAACAACATTAAACAGAGTAAGAGTCAATAAAATGTTGCGTCAAAAAACACTCCACCAACTATGATCTGTTCACGAATAACATTTGAAAATTTCCAAACATCATAATATACAATAATGTTCGCTTCGATTTGATATTTAAAATAACGCATTTTTCATTCGTTAATTATAGCATAGACAATAACATCACCAGAGCCCTCTGCATGAACGAACACTGAAGAATGTTATAACTTCGATAACTACTACATAATATTTTGACCAGCGATACTCTCAAAGATATTATAGAATATTATTGTGATCACACTAACTAAAAAAAAACGCGGAATACTTCGTTTATTAACTTCGGTGTTTAAATTTTCGCAGATGATTCATTGTACGGCTTTTGATTTTTCCGGTTTTTTTTGACACACTTAGATCATACGTTATTTTATTCGACCGCAGTATCATATACATACATATATATGTATATATAAATATATTGCTTTTTTTAATAATCTCTACTACTATTTTTACAAATGCTATTGTAAAAATAATTACTACTACTATTTTTACTTCTTCCTATTACTTTTTTTAATTAAGCTTCTTATAATTACCACAACTATTGTTACTAATTTTTACTACTATTTTTACTCTTACTACTATTAATTACTTCTACTATTTTTATTACTATTTTTTACTAATGTCAAATACACATTTTTAGTAATATTTTTACTTAACAACTACTAATTACTTCTGCTATTTTTACTGATTCTCCTATAAACTACTACTACTATTAGTAGAAATAATGCTACTTATAATTACTTTTACTATTTTTACTAATGCTGGTACTAATTACCACTACTAATACTTTTACTTTTGCTACTCTTAAATACCAGTAATTTCAACTAAAAAATACTACTACTATTTACTAATGCTACCACTGATTTTTACTAATTACTACTACTAATTTTAATCATACAAAGCTTTGACGAAAGTAAGGGTCCTGGATTTGACGGAATTCGACCAAAAGATCTTAGAATAATAGCGCCTGTTATAGCCCCTGTAATAGCAAATCTTGTCAACCTTAGTCTTACTCAGTGTACAGTACCTAAATGATTAAAATTATCAGTTATAAGACCTATTTTCAAAGCCGAAATCAAATCTGACCCACGGAATTATCGACCGATATCTATCCTCCCGGTTATTGACAAAATTATGGAGGACGTTATTGTCAGTCGGTTAACTAAATTTATAACAAAATATAAAATAATTGATCAAAGGCAATATGGATTTCAAAAATACAAAAACATCAATCAACTGCTGATTAGATTCGCTGGCAAAATTAATGAGAATGTGGGGAAGCATTACCATACTTTAGCTTTGTTTATAGACTTTAGTAAAGCATTTGACACTCTATCGCACACAAAATTGCTGCAAGCGTTAGATAATGCCGGGATAAGAGGAGATTGTCTTAAATGGTTTGCAAGCTACCTAGAATTAAGGCAATATAGAGTTAAAATACGAAGTGAATATAGAAATCACACAACAATGTCTCATGGAGTTCCTCAACGGTCTAAAGTAGGCCCACTTTTGTATATTATATATACAAATAGTATGCTTAAAGCTCTTCGTAACTGTGAAGTATTCGCTTACGCCGATGATACAGCAATTGTGGTGCCACACAGAGACCTTCTCCACACCGCAATAAACATAATGCAAAGAAAATTAGATTTAATAACTAAATGGTCGCACGATAATGGACTAGCAATAAATGCAACAAAGACGAAATTAATGCACATAAGACCACCGCATATTCACCGCTCTAAAATAAAACTAATATTTCATAATTACGATTGCCTTCATAAAAACCTGACACCCTGTGACTGTACCAAGGAAATAGACATCGTTAATACGTACAAATATCTCGGTATTATACTTGACGAAATCTTTAAGTGGAATGCGCACATATCCCATCTTCAAAATATACTTCGATCTACATCTTACTTTTTAAAACACCTGAGTTATTGTAGCAATTATGATGTATTGCATCAAGCCTATTTAGCATTAACAGAGTCGTATCTAAGACATGGGATCACGGGATGGGGTTCTTCGATACACTGTAGGAAACTACAACAAAGCCAAAATTATATTTTCAAAATACTAGCAAAGAAAAAAAATATATACACTCCGAATCTTCAGCTAAATAGGGCATTGAATGTGATTGACGTTAAGTCGATTTTTAAAATAACGGTTCTAAATGAGTTTTACGATGAAAATACTTTCAAGATACCGATTGCTCATAAACATGAAACACGAAGATGTCTAGAGAATAGGCTAGTAGTGCAAAAGCTTTTAAACAACTATACCAAAAATTCGCTTTCAGTATTGCTCCCAACACTTTTTAATGAACTGCCAATAAATTTAACGAATCTACCAAACACATCCAAAAGAAAATATTTAATTAAACATCATATCAAAATCGTATTGTAATAAATTTCTAAACAATTATATAATTGAATGTTTAAAATTATGTAATATATATGAAATTATTTAAAATTATTTAGAATTCAAGATTAATTTAAATTGAAATTAAGTCGGAAAAATTGTACTAATCTTCACATATATCTAGATATATAAGAATAAATGTAAATGTCAAATAATTATAAACCTGCAGATAAGCACTGTTGCTTCGCGGGTTGCATTTTAGTATTTTAAGTCTTATTGTAAACGAATAACGAATAATAATAATAATAATAATAATAATAATAATAATAATAAATAATAATAACACAAGTCCAATTACTACTACTTTTTTATGCTACTACTGAGTACTACTTTTTTTTTACTAATTCTACTTCTAATTACTGCTACAACAACCACAGCAATCATTAAATACTACTACTTACTGATAACGACTACTACCACCTTACTAACTTACTTAATTGGCGCTGTAACCGCTTAAGCGATTTTGGCCGAACTTCTCTTACAATTTTTGGTGTGCGTCTTGATGTTGCAACACAAATTGAGGGACCTACAGTCTTAAGCCGACTCCGAAAGGGAAATTTTTTTTTGTGAGAAGTTTTTCCAATGCAATAATTACACTCGGAGGTTTGCCGTTGCCTGCCGAGGGGCCACCGTTATTGGAAACAAGTTTTTAATGCTACTTGCCCCGGTCAGGATTTAAATAAGATTATTTTGAAATTTAAAAAATATTTTTTTTTTTTAGAAAACGTATAACTTTATTTCATTTTATTGCAATTAAAGAACGGGCTTGATTTCAATCCCGCTTCGTACGTGATATTGCAATGATTTTTGATTTTAAGCGTTACTTTATTTATAATCTTGAAATTTTACAGATGAATTATTGATAGGAAAATATATGTTCATATGTAAACATAGATGTAAAATACATTAATTCAAGTACCTTATGGAATCTGTAAAACGCTTGCGAGCTGGCGCCTTCAATTAAATACTTTGTGTAAAAGAATGCGAAGAGAATTTGTTTTCGTAATTTACGCCCATGAAATTATCGGATTATTGCATAGTAGTACGTGCAATTGTTTGTTTTGGCTACCAAAAAGTTGTTAGAAATAACAAACCATGGAAAATAATTATTTTAAAAGAGAATATTGGTATTCCTATATTGATAGGATTTCAGACAAGTATGCAATGATTTGCGATTTCAGCCAAAATAAGAAGTATGCAATCTAATATTGAAAATAATGTGGGTTCACAAACAAACAACTTCAACACATAAAATCCAACATGGGTTTAAATTTTTCCTTACGTAGTTCGTTCAAAAAATAAATTTAAAATTTGTAACATTGTTATTATTTTGCAAAATATTTAATTTATAAGTGTGCGCTGGTAATTTTTCATACACACATAAATATGTACATCTGTACATACCTAAATACTTCAACATCTTTGTATTTTTACTAAAAAATTTATCTACTTACATTCACTGCCTTTTTTAAGTAAGTCCATATCAGCCAAGCGCCACCGTCCAAAAATAAAGTTATCACTTCGAGCACTCAACTTCATTTATCACACAATTTTATATGACAACTGCAGAAAGCGGCGGCAAATCCAGATATCTGAAAAAGGTAGTACTGGAAGAAGAAGAGAAGAAGAAGAAGAAGCGGTATCATATGAATGCACTTCGGCAAACGAACGCGCGTATGTTGTATAAATCGCAAATCTGTCATATTTTCCGCACTAATTGGCTCATATCTGTAGGTATGTATGTGGTTGTTGTTGTTGAAAGAGTTCACACACACACACACACTGGCGATTGTGTAATATATATTCGGTTGTTTATTGAGTTGTAGACCTTTTGATATAAAGAGAAATAATAAACAAATAAATTTATGTAGTTTGTAAAACAAACTGGAGAAAACTTTAGTTGCATTCGTTCGAAATGTTAAGGGCTTTGCATTTTCTTAGTTGGCGAGCAGTTCTTCCTTAAGTAAAAAATGGCAGTATGTGACGGTGAAGTGTCTAATGGCATGTCTCCATTGCATTGTAGCGATATCAAGTTTTTTTCAGGAAAATCGTAGTTATCTCTAAGCTTGCTATGAAATAAAGTGATTCCACTACAATAAAATGTCAAATTAAATCAAGAATCATTAACCGAATTGCAATACGATTTTATCTTGTTTTTAATGAAATAATCGACGATTTACGTACCTGCAATGGTAGTGGTAGTGGACCATATTTCTCTCTTTTTGATGAGGAATACCGCGCCACTATCCATCGTCTTCAACGAAAGCTGTGCGGTAGAGGTATCGAAATTTAGAAGTTGAGCGAGGCGTATCTTACGAGAGTATAAGAGAGAAGCCGAGATCACAATGCAGAGAATAGAAGGTGACGACAAAAGCACTTCCGTTACTTCGTACTTGCCTCGTTTGAAAGACTGGCGTCATGACGTCGAATACATTTTTGGATTTTTCTAAGTTTTGAGTGATTTTTAAATTAAGTTAGACATATAATAATAAATGTGAAATGGCGAGCTTTGTATTGTGGCAGCTGTAGAGGATATAACACCTCGAAGTGTGGTTATCTCACTTTTGTTCTTCTCATTGTTCATGTGGCAATAAGAACTGTGACGTGTGCACTTCTAGCTTTGCCATAATCTGGAATCGTTTCACTCTTGAGTCGAGATATGCAAGTGTGATAGCTAAACATGATAGCCGTTAAGAAAAATGCCGGAATATTCTATCAGAAGACACAGCAACTTACAGAATGTTCCAGAAGGAACGGAAAACGGTGGATCACAAGAACCTGATGCTCCAATCAATGATCACGGGGCTGAATCCCCTGTTATCCGAAGCGTGAATGGCAATAGCTCACTGCTGATCAGCTCATCTGATCAAGTTCGATGGAGAAGAACGGCTAAAGTTCAGACGAACACATTCCCCGTAATTGCAATTTATGGGTACTCTGCCCAATCCACGAAAAAAGCGCAAACTACCGATTGGATTATATCAGCATTGACAAGATATTCACAATGCACCAAGTTTTGAGAAAGATCCGAAAAAAGATATTCAATACACACTTTCTCTTTGTTGATTTTAAATCCGATTTCAACATCAGTAGAAACTCCGTCAAAATTGGAAAGCACCTGTCCGATATAACTAAGACCAAGTGATGTTTGCGACAGAGTGTGCGAATTCTTTTGCCTTATGTAGGGAAATATAATTTTAGCTGCGGAATTAAACCATTCAGGCACCATTTTTTTATAAGAGTGAGCTAATAACATCGACATTATTGCAACAACCACGGTGTAAGATCTGCCTTTTCCAGGCTGGATAAGAAAGCGAAGCGAATGGGTCTGAAAGCCCTCCGCGCCACTGTTGACGGCTACAATTTTGACAAAATAGAGGACTTTATTTATCATGGAACCTGCATTAACACCAACAATAATGTCAGCCTGAAAATCCAACGAATAATCTCTCTTACAAAAAAGTGCTACTTTGGTATGAGCAGGCAAATGCGTAATAAAGCTCTCTCTCGACGAAGCAAAAACCACTCTATATAAGTCCCTCATGATGGGCGTGTTATTATGTGGCGCAGAAGCATAGACACTGTCTAAGAAAGGTTCTCCGAAAGATTTTTGGACCTTTACATATTTGCGACTGGCTAGGTAATGTTGAATGAATGGAGGCAAATGCTCTGGTCCTCAATGTATTCAACGCGATACTCGCTGATGGTGTTGTGAAGATCAGGGGGAAAGACTTTGTATTTTTTGGTATTTGCGGTTGATGACAGTTGGTAGCGATTAGGAACAAAAAAAGAACGTCAAATGAAAGCGAACATTAGGGGCATTGTGGTCTGAATAAATTTATTTGCGAGCAGCTATATGCAGTCGAACGCCTCTATAACTAACTCCTCTGTAACGAAAACCTCTCTCTAACGAATCTTTTTTTGAAACACTACGATTTTCACAATTTATTCATATATTTAGACCTTTCTATAACGAACTTCTCTATAGCGAATTCCTCTCTGTAACGAATTCTTTTGTCATACATAAATGGAATTTCCCATAGCAAATAACTCATATATAACGAATTTAGCGAAGAGCTAAAAAGTAGTTGTTATAATACACAAAACTACACACAATCATATGTTTTTACATACTACTTCCTAGAATCGGCAAAAACTAAATACATATGTACGTAGGCGCCAGACAAAATAACGGTAATTTGGCCGATATTGAAACTGTTGCAGTTGAAATTGAGAATTTTTATTCATTCAAATTATTTTATCATGGCAAAGCGAAAGTGTTTAAATGTTACGCAAAAATTAAATTTAATAAATGAGGTTGAAGAAGGTTCGCTAAAAAAGAAAGATTTAGCTTATAAATATGGAATTCCATATAGTAGCTTATCTACAGTATTAAAACAAAAAAACAAAATTCGTGATAATGCAAGTGCAATGCTAACAAATCAGAAAAATTAAAAAAAATAAGATGTTGTGATCATCAAGATATAGACGATGCAATGCTAGCATGGGTAAAAACTGCAAGGGAAAGAAATCTGCCTATTTCTGGGCCACTTGTCCAAGAAAAAGCAAAAGAATTTGCGGTAGCATTGGGTCATTCAGACTTCGTTGCTAGTAATGGATGGTTGCACAAGTTTAAACAAAAAGTAGGAAAAGTAATGTGAGGTGAAGGTGCTGACGTGAATAAAGAGACTGCTCGGGATTGAAAAACAAATGTATTTCCAAACTTAATTAAAAGTTTTAATCCCAAAGACATATTTAACGCTGATGAAACTGGCTTATTTTTTAAATGCTTACCATCAAGAACTCTCACGTTCAAGAATGAAAAGTGTTTTGGTGGTAAGTAAAGAAAGGAACGAGTTACTGTTTTGGTCGGTAGCAATTTGACTGGCACCGAAAAATTAAAACTACTGGTGATTGGCAAATCAAAAAGCTCCCGTTATTTGAAAGGGGTGAAATCGCTTCCAGTTGATTATGAATACAATCAAAAATCGTGGATGACCAGTGAAATTTTTGAAAAATGGCTAATGAAACTTGACAAAAAATTTCGTTATGAAGAGCGTAATGTGCTATTATTTGTAGAAAATTCTCCCCAAAGAGTGTACAAGAAAAATTAAAAAACATAAAATTTGCTTTTTTGCCGCCAAATTTGACTTCATCATTACAGCCAATGGGCCAAGGAATTATAAACAATTTAAAAACGCACTATCGAAAGAGAATCTTGAAAACAATTTTAGAGTGCTCTGAAGAAAACGTAAATGTGTCGATTTCATTATTGGATGCGATTGGACAATGTAACAAATCCTGGCTGCAAGAGGTAAAAGCTGAAACAATTTCAAATTGTTTTAAGAAAGCAGGTTTCGCAAAACATAGCCCTTTAGATTCAGATTCTTCTTACGATGAAAGCAATATTCCTTCAGCATTTTTGCCCACAAATACTGATTTACAGCAACTTTGGTCAAAATGCACTGAAGGTTTAACAGATGTATCGTTGGATGAGTTTTTGGCTATGTGTAATGATGTTCTTACTATGGACCATCCTACAGACGAGGACATTTTGCAAAATGTAATGCAAATACATTATGGCGTGGATGGCAAGTCAAAATAAAACAACCAAAAAAAAAACCAATCTACTAGTTTACTAAGCATTTTTGATTATTACAGATTCAGATGAAGACGAAGAGGATGAGTTAAAGTGGAAGAATATATTAGAGTTCCATCATTCTCCGAAACGCGTGCAGCATTAGAACCTCTATCAACATTTGTTGAATCACGGAGCGATGTACCCGATATTATATTTAATAAAATTAATTCCTTAGAAACATTTATTGACAAGGAAAAGGCTCAAACAGCTAAACTCTTTTTTTGACTTTTTATTAAGGTCTTCTTTTTAAAATGTAAGAAATAAAAACAAATAAAATGAGTCAATGTTTCATTAAATAGGCCTTGAACATAAAGACATTTCGCATGACCTCTCTATAACGAACTTTTTCACCGGTCCCGACGACTTCGTTATAGAGGAGTTCGACTGCAGTTGGCCATACCAGTAGGTCTATCAGCTGGACTTTTCGCACTTATGTAGAAAACCGGTTTGTAATACAAATTAATTTAGCTACGAACCATGGCAAAATATTTAAATTACTTTTTGAATTTCATAAGATGATACAGTGAGGCAGATATGAATTTTATAGCCCATTCAAGTTTAGTCGAACAAAGTAAAAACTACCGTTTATTTTCGGGAATATGTCCGGCGAATAAATCGGCATACTAGAAGTTCAAATTGCAGACTTTGAAATTTGGAATAATAGATCACTAATTCTCAGTTTTCACACAATTTCTGGCAGTGGTAATATTACTGCGATTATGGTCAAATGTAGGTCAACAATTTTGTTTTTTACATCAGCATTTGTGTATTTATACACATAAAAAGAAATGTGCATATAAATTTTTAACCTCTTTTACAAGTGGTTTTTCCACAGGAAATGTTTTGTAGAGCACTTTTTGGCAATCGCCCCTGAGCCCACTATCACAAGAGTGGATGGAAAAGTGGGAAAAGTTATGGAGTGAGGCATAATTTTTGTCACGGTCTCTTTCTGATAAAATTCGAAAGGTGTCCCGAGGAGGCGGCTTCACCGGACTTTCATACGGGCTACTTGATGGATAGTGCGTAATCCCAACATCCGTATGAAAAAACCAAAAATATCTTTAAAATGTACAACACTAAAGTGCTGTGATATCTGCTGTTTTTTTTATAAAATATACTTTATAAATTAGTTCGTTTAATAGAGTAAGTTTGGAAAAAATATTGCAGCAAATTGTGTACGTAACAATTTTAACCAAAAGATTGTAGATACAATTCGGAAGTTCGGACTGTCAGGTCAGCTTTTTGAGATATTCCGACTACAGCGACAACTATCGCTCCAATTTTCGAATAATAAATAAGTAGTTATATTTATTTGACTAATGCATGTTCTGAATTTGATATCACGGCTACAGCGCCAATTAAAAAAAACGAAAGTGTATATTTACATATATAAGTATTAGGGTGGGTCAATTAAAAATGTTCAAAGCATCATCGCGAAACTGGTACTATGGATCGAAGCAAGTATTTTTGCCCGAGGAACCATATCTCTAAAATGAATTTTTTCGGCAGTTATTTTCAAAAATATTAAAAAACCGATATATGTATTTAGTGCAATTCAATTGCAAAACAAAATTGCTGAAAATATTTTAATTATTATAGTTATTGAAATTTTTCTTGCGCGGACTCGAAATTCATTTTAGCGGTAAGGTTCCTAGGACCAAAATACTTTGTACGATTCATAATGCCAGAATCGCGAGGATGCTTTGAACTTTTTTGTTGAAACAAATGTAACCGTAAATACGGGGTTTTCAAATATAGCGCCTCTCCAGCCACAGACGTTGTCCTGCCTATATTTATTAATTAATTGCTCTGACATATAACTTGTGTGTAAATTAATTAAATTTGACTTATCGCAAAGTTGGCGAACCTCTTCAAAAAATTTTTATAAACTTTTTCCTGCCAAAACGAACGATTTCACACCCATATTTTACTATCTCAAATAACTTGCGTAATAATTTGTTTCAATTCAGCCCTTTTCAAAATATAAAAATATAACTTATGTATAACTGAAATAAATTCATGGTGGCAACTCCAATAAAATTTTATATGTAAATTTTCTAGCAGGGACGAACCATTTGGCACCCCTATTTTAATATTTCTTGTGTATATTTAAAAAAAAATTAACTTTTCAAAGTAGTGGCACCCCTCCCCAAAGCAAATGAAATCATGCCTAAAACATTTCCAAGGTAGAAGCTATAATAACTATGCAAAGTTTCAGATCAGTTGACCACCCTATACAGATATATTTTTGAAACTAAGCTTTCCTAAACATTTTAGTTTAACACCCATATTGTAAAATTTTATTGAACTTATTGATTTTACTTAACTTTCGGAAAACAGATGGCAACCAGCTTTTAAGATATTGTGAAAATTAAAATTTCGTTTGATACCCGCATTGTTATGTTTGATTTTCCTGACTCCATTTAAAAACTGCTTATATGCGAGCTCATACAAAGAGCTATATACATACATATAAGTGCATTATCTATTGATATGGGACTAAAAACTAGGTGTCGAACTGTTCTTGAATTGAATTGAAAAACGAAATTTACGCCTACAGCGCCAACTGTTGAAAACTTTAAAATTTTTATTTTTTCAAGTTTTAAGCGTTCGAGCAACACAGGATCCATTTTTATATGTACAGATATTTCAAAATCCAAATGCATGTATTTGCAAACTAGCAGCCAAAGAATGACCACCAGCACCATTATTTGTTTGCTTACTTCAAGCTTTTAAAACATTTGAATTTTTTTTTTTTTTTTTAAAGGTTTCTAAGCTAAAAGATTATCCTTTTAGAATTTGTCTTAAAAAAAATGGTAAAAATAAAATTATTATTTCTCAACCCATTTCATCAATAATTCATATGCTTTATTGATAACACGCCCACTTTGTGTTCAACACGCGTTGCGCCCCTAATTAGCGTCTATTAGCATTTGTTTCAAACACGCGCCTATAGCCAAGTGAAACTGTTTTTATTTAAATGAATTTTGATAGGCCATTGACCAGCAGGATCATCCTCTTCATCCGACAGTCGCGCATAGCACAAGGGATTGCTTGCTTTTGTGGCTTATTGAAATTCAAATAAACAACTAAGGAGCGCGTACATTACCGCCTCATAAAGCGTGTTTTTCGTGTGTACGAGTGTGTGTGTGTGTTGTTATATTGGAGTTATATTGGTGTCTATCTATGTATAGCGACGCGGCGGCCAAATCAAAGGATGCACGCCTTAGGTGTTAAATTTAAAAAAACAATTTTGAAGCACTTTCATCTACCGCAAATCCTATTAGCCGCTAGTTGTTGGTGGCGGTAGCGCTGTTGGTATCAGCTAATCAGGCTAAAAAGCCACACACATCAATCTGCTTATTTAAATATCCTACAGTTTAATCTGCGGCTGCTTAACTTTTACGAAAACATATAATTTGCGTTAATTTCAAATTGATTTATGGAGGGATATGATAGTATATTGTTTCGAGCGCATGAAATGTTAGGTTATTGTGGAATATGATTAAAATTCTTATAAGATAAAATATTGGACGGGCATATACTGAATATATGTAAATAGAAGCGCTGCTCAATAATCCCTTAAAATGGGTAAAAAGTTACAGGTATCTCGGACGAAATCCTAGGCAATGTTTGCACAATAATGAGTTTGATAACTTGGGATAAATTTTAATTTTATATCGAGACACTCCGAGTAAATTCTGTATAATTCTGAAGGAGGGTAGTACTTTTAGATATTTCAAAAAATTGCGGATTGCCAAAGTGTAATAGTATTGTTTTGATACGTTCACAAATTTCCAAAGAATAGTTATACCGTGTATTTCCTGGAGCGTGGTGTTTCGCAATTGATCGCGCTTTCAGCAACATTCATTTGCTCGTCAGTTTTAATTGGTTTGCGATGCAGTCATTGCATGAATCTAAGGCTTTGTTTTGTTCTAAACTTTTTGCAGACCACTGTCATTGTAAGAAGCACTGAAAGTAAATTGTTAGCGAGATCCCATCAAAACCTGCAGTTTCGTTCCCACCAACTAACAAAGACAGCAAATACATGAGGCAAATTTCAAAATGTGTCGAGATCTTTTACCACATGAATTACACTGCGGAACAAAAATTTAAAAAAAACCTGCGGTCATGGTTTTGTTAATAGTTTTTTTTAACATAAGTAGCAGGCTTACGAACTGTGTTTTTACTTTTTTTGGATTGGCTCTAGTTCTCGAGATATACGAAACTTAAGAAATTAATGAAAAAAAATTATATGACCCAGTTCCAGTTTTATTAATTTAATTATTCCTCAATAAGTTTTGTTATATAAATTATTAAAACAAGTAATTCGTTGGTTTAAATATTTTATTTCCCTTGCAAAAGAGCAAGGACAGCCGGTTAAGTCGTGTGAGTTAATACAACTAAACAATAATTCGACGACTTCGCCTAAATACCTGAAAACTCTAACAGTCCCTGACAGCCGCTGTACGTTATCGACCGAGTGACTTGTAAATGCAACTAGTAAATGGGCCAACAAAGTGGGTATACTAAATACCCCTGTTTTATATGTTTATGGGATAGTCGTGCAAGAAATGAACATTAGATTAGAAAGGACTGGCAGGTGAGAGAAAATATGGAGGTAGGAACATCAAATGTGGTTCATGACCAACTGATAAGCCGAGGAAAAATCATTCTTCCACCACTTCACATCAAGCTTGGGCTAATGAAACAGTTCATCAAAGCCCTTGATAAGACAGGTGACTGTTTCGAATATGTTTGCAAAAAATTTCCACTCCTTAGTATGGAAAAATGAAAAGCAGGAGTCTTCGATGGTCCTCAAATTCGTACCCTTCTAAAAGACACTGGATTCTTATACAATATGTCACAAATTGAATCTGAAGCCTGGCTAAGCTTCGGTAATGAAGTCAAACATTTTTTGGGAAATCATAAACCACCAGACTGTACAAAACTAGTTGCTGAAATGCTTCTCAATTTTCGCAAACTAGGAGCTAAAATGAGCATTAAATTACATTATTTACATAGTTATTTGGACAAATTCCCGGACAACCTAGGCGATTACAGTGAGGAACAAGGTGAACGGTTCCACCAGGACATAAAAATAATGGAAGAAAGATACCAAAGTAGATGGGACGACCACATGATGGTAGACTACTGCTGGAACTTAATACGGGCTCGTCCTAAGCGACGACATCATAGGAGGTCCTACAGAAAAGCGCAATAAAAATATAATTTAAATCCATATTTGTATTTTTAATAAGGTTTTTTCGTAAAATATTTAAAAGTCTTTATCTGAAAAACTAGAGCCAATTCGACAAAACTGATATTATTTTCGTAATCAGCGCCCCCAAATTACCCTAAATCGACTTAAAAATCTCCGACCGCAAAATTTTGTTCCGCAGTGTTATGTACTCAATTCAATAACATATCTACTCTTTACTTCGCTCAGACTTCATTAACACATAAGCAATCGTTGTACATTGGAAGAAACTGTAAACTATTCAGAATTTGTAACGTCATAATTCGGTGATTGAAAATGTACAAAATACATTTACGATATGTTAAGCCGATGTCGTCAAACGATAGAAAATGTAGTAAAACGGTGTAAAGCGCAAGGCATATAAAATTTAATCCTTTGTGGTCGACCAAAGATGCTAACAATGACAGAAAATCCACATTAATCAGCACCAAAGCTTAACGCCAAGCTTAAAGCAGATCTACATACCTAAAATTCTGATGAGGTAGGGCGCAGAGTGGTCAGTACGAAGAAAAATATTCATGGTCGCGTGGCTCGAAGAAAACCACTTATTTCAAATATTTATAAAGAAAATCGACTTTTATTCGCCAACAGCTAAATAAGTAAAAGTTTCGAGTTTTGGAAAACTGTAATATTTAGCGATGAAAGCAAATATAATATTTTTGGATCGGATGACCGTCGTATGGTTTGGCGGAAACCAAATGAATAGCTGCATATAAAAAACCGCATAGCAACTATCAAACACAACGGAAGTTCGGTGATGGTGTGGGATGTATGACGGCTCAAGGAGTTGAAAATCTTGTGTTTATAGACAGCATTATGGACAAATATGTATATTATCCATCCTTAAAGATAATTTACACTCCATTTCAGAAAAATGAAACGCGCATTTTTTTCAGCATGAAGTTGCGGTTATCATACGAAATACTAGATAGTTTTTTTTTTATTTATTTGTAAGTATATCACTTTTAGTCAAATGCAAAATACTTTTGTGGGTTACCTAACGATGCAAAATACTTTTGCGAGTTATGAATTATCTTCGTTATTTTCCAGTGTACTTATATTTTTTAGTGGAGTCCCAGCGAAGTTATCAGTTGATGTGTTATTGAATTTATTACATAATTTATCAATTAACTTGAAAAAAGCAAAAATAAAAATCGTTTGTTTTATTTCCTTCATATGCAAAATACTTTTGTGAGCCACTGTACATGCTACACTACCAGTTTGCAATATTCGAACCGACAGCTAGTTCCGATAAGTTTGACACTCTTTGAAAACTACGTCCACTGACTGACCATATAAAGACCTACACGAGTGAAAATGTTCACCCAGCACCAAATCTCTCATATGACGGAAGCATGACTACATATTTCGTAAACAATTTATAAAAGGAAAGCCAATAATTTTCGTATGAGTTTTCGGAAAAGGTGCCAAACTTCCGTTCTCATTTCACTTTGACAATCTTTTGATAATGGAATACCATTGCTGATTTACTTGAAAAAGAGAGGCTACTAGACTACCCAGTACAATTCCAGAAAACCGAACTCCAAAAAATTTTTCCTATTCTAGAAGGACTGGCGCAAACGGCAAAGAGGGTATAACGAGGCCGCGGAAATCAAAGAGGAAGGAATTTATCTGTCAAAATGGGTGGATAACTCGGTGGTCTTCTGCCATTCTTCGACATGTTTCGGTTATAACCCAAAATTCACAGCATGCATTTCGCTTTAGTAGTCAATTGCGGTGCAACTTACTACAAAAAATGTATGATCAGTGTTGATCGATTTGACCAAGCTAACGCATCTATTATCGAGGAAAAAAATGGTGGCATTGCATATTTACATGGGTTCCACAAAAAATTTACGCTGGGCGATTCGGGTTAATCGATAGGTACATCGCCTTAGATAATCGTCAAATGTCAAAGTTTCAATAGCTAATTCTCGAAATATGAATGCAAATCATGTACTAACACCTTGGAAAGAGCCAATACAAAGCATATGCGATGCACATAGGGGAAAGTCGTCCAACACTGCCGCCGACTGGTTGGCATCCACAACCGTAACTGTGCTCGCCGCGTTAGTACTCGTGTAGATCCAAACATATAACGTTAGCTGTTAGCCAAACTTGCACGATTTATTTGCCGTTCGTGTGATTCGACTGAATGCTGCTCTGCTGTAGGGCTGGTAATCTCAGTGATTTGAGCCGTGGAATGGTGAGTGACCATTTTTTTGTGAAACCTCCGTTTAGATTCACAACTGCGACACAAAATACTTTCATGTGTGTTGAGGTCTCCGCCAACGGGATTACAATAGACTTGTACTGAATGTCGATTTTGCTGCTCTCGATTTGTCTTATTTATGGGCAGATGTATCTGCTTCAGAGTAGTCCTTAGCCATGACTAAGGCATTGGGAGGATTTGCATTGTCGCGAGCACCCGCTAAGGCAAAGTGATTGTTGCTATTTGAACTATGGAATCCGTGGCTGTAAACTGGGCGGGAGTAACGAAAAATAGGCCCCGTCCTGGGTTACGATGAACATAGTAAAATAAAAGTTTGATGAAACCCATTGAGCCAGGAAAGTCTTAATATTTACGATACATACGTGAAAAAATTACTAAAATCTTTCCAAATGGTTTGCTTGGACTTTTTATCCAAATTATCAACGGTGCGGGAGGGGCAATTCCATTTCTTCATGCATGAAGCATTTGCGCTGAACTAATGACACATCATTTTCATCCTGTTCGTTGTCATTTGAAAGTAAATATGAAAACAAAGCGATTAAACCCAGAGATTGAAAATAGTAGCAATTTCTACTTAAAATGTCCGTGGGAAAGAATTTGTCTTTTTAAAATCTATGTTTTTAGCAGTGTGATGATTGTTAGCTAAGAAATGTTAATTCTACATATATATATGATTTACAATTTTTTTTAATTAAAAAAAAAATCTTTTTACTTTTTTTAAAAAAGTCATTAATTAACCGTTACTTTTGTACTGTCATTTTTTCATTCAAAAATAAAATAACAGTTAAATTTCAATTTTAATTTTCAGTTTTTCCGATTAAAAATAAAAGTTGTAATTTTACTTTTATTCTTTCCGTCAAATATTGAAGTAAAAACCTAATTTTTTTTCGATTTAAACTAAAGTTAAAAGTTCACTTTCACTTTTTATTTAATTGGGGTTTTCTCAAAACCATGCGAATTTTTTTTTTTTTTGAGACGTTTTTCATGACAGAAATACACTTGGAGCCTTTCCATTGCCTGCTGAAGGGCGACTGCTTAAAAAAAAACCCGGCCAGCATTTGAACCCGCGACCCACCGAATGAATCGCGCACACGCCACCCACTCGTCTTATACCAAAATGGGACGAACAAAATACGAGTATAATTAGAAGATTCTAGCGGTGACTCCGCGATACTATAATACGCCAATAATGTACTGTGAATTTTCGTATAAGTAGCTTTAAAGCGAAATTTTTATATCCGATGACCATCCTTTGAGAGTTTGAAAAAGAAGTACCAAATTTGCTTATGATGGTTCAGGAGTTAATTGCAGACGTACACATACATAAAAAAATTTTGTTTTAAAATCATAATATATGTTTGTATTTATGCTACATTTTTTCCAACAAAGTTCTTATTAAACAATTTTTTTTTTTAATAAACATTTTTTGTTTCCATAGAACACTTTCATTCCGTATAAAATTATTCTCACGCACTACATAAAAAACACACTTTCTCTGTATTCATTAGTTTTTTTTTTTGGAACAAACTTGTTTATTTTTAATACCTTTTGTTAGACCTGAACCTGTCAAAATAAATAAATAAACATTTTCTTTCGCACCACCAATAAAGACGTTGCCCTTGCCCCATCCCATGCCCTTGGCCGTTGCAACCGTGGCTTGTCTCAAGATACAAACAACTACATGCCTGCACCCATTATTGAGCTGTCAACTTAAAATTAGAGCAAACACAATGAACTCTATATATGTAGATATTTTGCTGTCTGTAGAATATTTCAAAGTATCTCAAATACAAAAGAGCGTATAATTTTATAAAAGAAAAAGTGAAAAGGTGAAAGTTTATTTCCGCTTAAGATACAATAACATAGAAATTACTGCATTGCTCCCCAGCAATACGATCGTAATATAAGTATGTCATCATTTCGCCTATTCATTACTGTTGATCCTTTTGTCTCCTCCGAATTTTTCATGCGCACTCAAATGATGTATTGCCTTAATCCTTGCCTACTATTTTCTTTACACATTTCACACCACTGTGCCCACTTTGTATTTTACTTCGTAATTTCTTCAATTGAAATTACAAGAAAAAAAAAACGTCAACTAAGCATTACAATAAGTGTCACAGTAAAGATTTTAACAACAATAAGTTTTTGGTTGCGTTTTTAGCGCCTATTGTCCTTTTGACAGTTGAAATGTCAAGAAGTGGAGTAAGTGTTGTTGTAAATCGTTGCGCCGTGCGAGTGATTTATGATATTAATTCACGGTCAGGTTTGTTCAAACAGTGTAGAAAGAAATTTGTCTCATAGCAAAAACAATACTGAAGTGAATTCCCTTGAATATAAGTCTCGCTTTCTATAGGAATTTGTTCGGACATCGAGAAAAATGAGCAATGAATAAGTTATAAGTTTGTAGACCCCAATAATTGTATGTAAAATTAATTGTATTATAATTTATTTAGAATAGAACTACTTTAAATAAATACATAAATGCTAACATTTTCAATAAAACTACATGCTATGATCGGTGATGGTTATGACTACCAAAATAGCTGGACCAAATATTTAAAATTTTTGATGTTTAGTTTTGAAAATGCAATTAGTCTAATTTAAGTGAAAATGTTACGCATACCCTAAAGAGGGTTGTCTCAGATTTTAAATGAATAACAACTAGCAAACTTTTTTTAAATTATAAGTTATCGATTTTATCGATTTAGGTATCGATTTAAGTATTTAATATGTACAGAATTAATACAATCCCTAAATTATTAGGTAAAAAAGTGTCATTCCAAATACATATATTTTTTTTAATATACAATTACTAACAACAAATTCTAAAACCTTATATGATTACACCGGTTTACAAATAACACAGGCTGACAAGATTCCAGAACAAAAAACCAGAGTAGACTTTTCCGAAGGTTTTCAGTTCGCTGAACAAGAATCTGGCCCCAGAATTACTCCATTACATCATTTCGAGCTATCTTTAGCTAAAAAAGTGAAAATCGTGATTTTTGCCTAAATTTGAGGTTATGTAGCATAAAAGTTTTAGCTTTTTATTTGCTCTTTCAAATGCGATTTAGTGTGCTCAAAAATCATGTTTGTTTTCTTTGAGGTATCCCATATTGAAGTTTGGACTCAGGGTTCGGCCGAGAGCCGCAAGCAACAGTGGTATGATATTAGAGCTGTGAAACTTCGATATTTATTATTTAAGTGTTTATACCGACATGAAAGCAGTTCTGAAGACATTGGTTTCAGGTCCTGAAATTTGTTCCAATTTTTCGGCCCGTGTTATTTAGGATTCCTTAGTCAAGCACCAAATAATCCAATTCCACTATAAAATCTACATGATTTTTTTCTGCCATGTAGTTTTTCGAAATATCACCAAATAGCGGTTTTTTTTGAAAAATGGTGTAATTTCCAAATTAGATGCAGTTAAATTGACTATCTATCGTCTGTTCGTACTTAATTTTTCATTCAAACAAGAAATTTTCAAATGGCGGCCGTGATTTTTTACATCGCGTCACAGAAGTCGCGTCAGCATTGCATCATAAAGTGCTAGTAGAAGTTACTACTACTATTTTCACTAATTTCTACTACTATTTTTATTAGTGCTACTAGTAATTTCTCCTACTATTTTTACTATTTTCTACTACTATTTTTGTTAATGTTACTACTACTACTTCTACTTTTTTTTTTCTAATTTGTACTACTATTTTCAATAATTTCTACTACTATTTTTACCAATGCCACTACCAATTACTACAACTATTTTTATTAACGCCACTACGCTTTTACTAATTTCTGCTACTATATTTACAAATTTCTACTACTATATTTTTTAGAAATTTAAAAATTTCTACTACTATTTTTACTAGTGCTACTATAGTAATTACTCTTACTAATTTTTCTAGTTTCTACTAATATTTTCATTAATTTCTACTACAATTTTTACCAATGCTACTACTAATTACTACTATTATTTTTACTAATGGCATAATACTTTTAATAATTCCATGCAAAACTAAAAAGGATGTCGTATAAAACTCTACCTCATATTTAATTCTATATCTCTTTGTAAAGTCGGCACAAAAATTTTACTACTGGCTCGCGCACTAAGGTGCACGCATGTTTTGTTTTGTAGCACAGTGTAATTTTTTTAGTAATTTAAATTGTTCATAGTTGGTTTCGCATACATTTCACTTCACAGTGCCAACTTTTTAGAGTTTAATACCTGAAAATCATGTGTTGATAATTTACATCTGCACTTCAGCTATACCTAACCCTCAAAGCAACGGTCTTCAAAAAGGTTTGTGAGAAACTTGACATTATTTTTCTTGTATTTACAGCATAACTGTACACATGCATTGCGATATCAAATGACAATAATGCGAAATTAATGAAAAATTTTATTCATTACTTAAATATAAACTAAACATTGCCTTCCAACTAACCGCAAAACTTAACTGTAAATACAAACATTATTCAATACTTTTGGCAAAGCAAATATCCTATAGCCTGTACAAATAATATTCTTACATTCTGCATCCAAAATAAGGTTCAAAAGTTAAAATTTAAAACGGAAGAAAACGGTACTCACTAAAAGGCAAAAGGCTAATATTTACATATCCACATCCGACGCAAGGGAAACGGCACACAAAGTAGACAGCAATCGTCTTTTTTAGCAAATAGCATACCATATATTTTGAACGCATATATTCCTACATATTACATTTGTATTGTGTATATAATAAATGTGTAGTGTGCTTGTATCTACCCCCATTCCACAGTCACTGCAAATAATTCTGTCCGCACTTCTGAGCTATTTTATGATATTGCAATTACTACAGCTAACCAGCCTTCGGCAAACAAACATCAAATCATGTGAGTGAGTATATGAAAAAGTGAAAAAGTAGATAGCTCTAGTTATGACCAGGTAATCATGTGATATAGTCGCGAGCTGTTAACCAATTAAGTTTCACAAATGAGGAATAGCATGCTGTAAAACTTCCGCAGAATTCCGAGCACTACTGTGGTATGAGGAATACTTGAAATCCATCACCAGTATATGAAATTATAGCAGGTAATTCACTTTAATTTGCAGTAGCGACAAAAGCGAAAACATGTAGATATAGCAAAACCATTTAAATGGAATCATAATCACAATAAACAAATGATATTAAATTGCTTGTCTGAACTAGTGAGTTAGTGTTGTTCAAATTTTTATGGCAAAAACCAAAATTCTTTAAATTTTTGGTGCCTCGGCGTTTGTTGTTTTTATATTTGAACGCAAAACTGTGCGTCAGTTTTATTGAATCGAAAGTGAATGGAAAAAATTAAGTATTTGTAAATTTTAATTATAATTATAATAATTTGGCGCTTATACCATAGCTTGATGTTTTACCGAACTTTTTCTACAACTTGTGATTTGCGTCTTGATTTTATTACACAAATTGAGAGGTCTACTATTTTACGCCGACTGCGAAAGGCAAATGATTTTCGTGAGAAGGTTTTTTTTCAATAGCAGAAATGCACTCGGAGATTTTTCTTTGCCTGCCGAGGGGCTACCGTTATTAGGAAAACGCTTTTCTATAATTTTTATATTGCTTGCCCCGACCAGGATATGAACCTGGGAGCTACCGAATGAAGCGCGCACACGCTACACACTCGGGGCAACGGCAGCCGGTTTTGCATAGAAAAAAATTCAAAAAATTCCCAGGAATCAAAAATCAAATACCATCGACAACTCGAACTCCCTTAATGTATATTCTAAAATGCTACCAGGCGAAATTCAGTAAAGTAATACCAATTAAAGAAAAATAAAATACTAAACAAGAAACTAACATAAACATAGCACTCCACCGCAGACGTTCCGCCATATCACTCAGAACTCGTTCTGTAAAAAATTCCTTGACTCCACTGGATTTTAATTTCAAAAAAAAATTTACTCTTAGCAATAAACTATGCCCTTATAGCTATGAAAATGAAATTTAATATGCTTTTAAAGTTTTATGAGTTTAGTTAAGAACGATAAAAAGATCCTTTTAATATTCAAATATTTATGCTATGCACTAAGGTATTACAACTTTGTATAAAAAAAAAAAAACGGTCGTTGCCAGTTATGACTTAAGGAATACTGATAAACAAGGTGAACTCTTAACAATAACTAATTTGCGGATTTAAACTGTATTTTAAATCAGAGAAAGGGACATTTAGAAAAATGATTAATATATTACGAGTATATTAGAAGCGACACTGATTGGAACATCTACTGCCCTTGGGTGGCTTTGTTTAGATTTGAAGAAATATGCTATCTTTCTTAAGAAATTTTCCTTTTTTGTCTGTATTTGAGAAGTGGAAAATTTTAGCATAGAGAGAGGAAGAACAAGAATGATAAATTTTTCGAAATTGTGCCAAATGTCAGAAAAATGTAACAAATTAAACCAATAATTGATACATCAATCAATTTAAAAAAAATTAGTAATTATTCTTTGTTTAATTTTTTAACAATTTGTGAACACATTTTTTGTCATTTCGTCTTTGGATATTTTGGAATCGTAACTAAGAGCTGGGAAGGCTGTAATGTTGTAAAACCAAATTGTAAGATCTTCTCATCTAATTCAGCTAATGTTTGCCTAATATGTTCTGAAGTTCGAATGCAGGTGATTGCTTCAAAATTAAAGTGAAGCAATACGGTTGTTTCGAGTTACCGCCATTTAAGCGAAAAGAGCGGAAGATCTAAAAAAACAGGTAGAAAACCAAATCCCAGTTCCACAGTTGTCCGGGAAATCAACAATAATTTTTAAGAGCCAATTCCCAACTAGAAAATGCATAGCGCGTAATCAAATCGAAGTTATTTCTATGGCATAAGCAGGCCAGTTTGGAATTTGCTAAAAGGTCCCAATTTTGAGAAAATGAATAGGAAAATGTAATTTTTTGAAGGAAACCAAAACCCACCATGAATAGGCCTGATAGTTTCTAAATGTATTGGTATGATAAACGTAAGAAAAATGAGGAAATAATGGTTTGTAATTTCGGAGGTGGTTCTTTTATGATCTGGACATTAGTAATCACAAAAAATTCAGCACAAATTACCAAAAATTAATTTATACTGCCTTCAAGAATTCTACTAGTTTAGATATAAATATAATGATATTGTCCTTGTTTTTTCGTTCTAAGAATTTAAAGTTTATATTTTTTATTAGTTTACGTAGATGAAATGTACGATTTTTTTGTTTAATATTCATATATTATTTTTTTGCCCTGATTTTATTAAATGACAATATTAATTTTTGAGCCAAGGTCAGTATTTTCCAAAAATACTTTTCTTATACTGGTCTTGAGATCAAAAATTAATATTGCCGTTTTTTTTAATATTTAAAATTTTATGTATACATTTTAAGAAATTAAAAGACCATAAATCAGAAATAAATATATTGCAACTTACATGGTCTTATAACTTTCATATGGGGGTTTTACGGGTATCACACATACAAAAATATTCATAAAGGTAACAGTGCGCTGCATGTTGGATTTAACTAAATATCTCAACTCAACTCAAAAATAAATAACTAAAATTAACTCCAAAATTTGACTATTACATGCCAGTGTCATAACATAAATTCATATCAGCAATAATTTTTGAGCTTAAGACCAAATTTGATTAGGAGAGTATTGGAAAAAGGCAACAACAGCCAGAGGGATAGAAATTATAGATGCTATTCAGATTTCTTTCTAGACTCTGCCAGTGTTTTGAATTCACAATTTCCGGCAAGCGGGCATTTGAGATTGTATTACTTTTTCCCTTTTTCTTCCTTTATCTATCTGAGTATTGTTACCCTTACTAATACATTCCTAATAAAAACTAGCATTGAGCGCAAAAATTATTATGAATTTTAATCGAAATAAATTAAGAAGAAAAAATAATATTTCTATAATTTAATTTCTACTCTCAATAATTGAAAAGTGGCATTGTGGAATTATTATAAATCTCAAGCATTTTACTATTCCGCTGTAACAGCACTCTATTAATTTTAGACCCTTCACCCCTACTTCGCCTCGCCTGGGTAGTAGTTGCGATTGATGGGGAATACGATTTGATGTACATAGGTTGTGAATATTTTTGGCAATGGAATCAAAAAAACAAAATATTAATTTACTTCTAGTCTAATTAATTTAAATAAATACTTATATACTATCTACTAGCTGACAAGGAGCGCTCCGCTGCACCTTTCAAATGCAGTAGAATGCGATAATGATTTTACATGTTTATGTACGTACCTATGTATATTACATCCAGGTTCCAGCGCCATCTATCGATTAAATTTTCAAACAATTTATTTTTGTAGGTAATACTTGTTTTAAATTTGAATGCAATCGGAATGTAAATGTGACTTTTAGAAATGTCGCGACTACAGCGGTAACTATCGCTAAAATTTTGAATTTTTTGCCTGAGTACAAAAGACTTGAGAAGCGAACTTGGAAAATTTCTATGCATAGAGAGTCAACATATGTATATGAACTTACCCAAAATTTTTTCTAAAGTTCGAGCTTTTTTATGTTAATTATTTGTATCTAGTTCACAACGATAAAAAAAATACTAATTTAGCAACAATTCAATAGTTTGGAAATTATAGCTACTCAAGCGCCTATTGCAAATGTCAACTGGCAGTAGATTATCCACTGTCGATAATATTGTGTCCCAATACAAAAATATAATCGTCTCAATCGACTGGAGTAATTCTACTGTCAATAGAGTTCTCAAGAGGGGTGTCGCTTTTTTTACAAATTGGTTGTTTGTTTTTTTACATTGCCGCGTTTATTAACACCGATTCTGTTCAATTACGGTCATGTATTTAAAAGAAAATGATGACACTTTCAAGATATCATTCAATACTTGCCATATACCAAACGAAACAAATTACCTCATATGCTTGGTAAAAAACAAAGCAAAACCTTATTATTTTCAGCATTTTCGTAGGTACAACACAGCCCATTAAAAAGCAATGTTTGTTTTTAAAAATGTCCGATTTTATGTCAATATTTTCGATTATAATTTTATAAAACAATGCAACTTTAGCTTTAAAAAGACTTCCGAAAATGAAACTTATTTATTGTAGGAGAACCTTGAAGCTTTTGAAACCAATCGCTTCCTTTCAGTAAATAAACCTCTTTATCTAAAGTTATAACTATAAAATTCTGGAAAATATCATTCATTCTAGCGACCGTAACGGTTATAATTTTTATGAAATATATCGTAACAAAGAAGCGTTATGCTTGGATGCAAATTTTTCCTACCATATCTAGTAGACATTTGATGGTTTCTATTTGTGGATCAAATTAAAATAATCGTTATTCTTGGATTTACATTATATTTAATTATTTATTCGTCTAAGAAATGGTGGTTTCTTACAGACTAGTTACATTATGAAAAAAGTCACTAAGGTTATTAATTAAAATAAATACAAGAATTAAAAAATAAATTATTGGAATAGGAGAAACCAAGTGAAATAGAATTCGAAATGCGGCACGTACCAAAGGGGCATACTCAGTTTTACAATTTTCACAATAGGATAGCAAAAAGTTCCTCACGAAATGTTGAATTTAATGCGTCCTAGGAGAAAAGGGCAATCAACACTACCATTAACAATACTAAAAGCAAAAGTCAGGGAGAGCACAGAAAGTCTCGTTTTCAAGGACGTCAGGTTCAGACACCAAGATACATGTTAATACCAGCGCCATTTTTAGCCAGCAGCCACTGCATATTCCCGGAAATATACGCCAGTCTACACCCTGCGATACGCCAGCGTTTAACAAACTAAACGTAAGTTTCCTTATCTTCACATAGTCACCTAAAACCGAGACTTGAATTATTTTAAAAATTATTTATTCAACGATTGAGAAATATAAATATTCTTTTGATTTCTACTTGCACGATTGACCTCGAGACCGTCGGCACCTACGTCAGGCATGCAGTTGGGTAGAAAGAACCATGATTGTTGCGTATACTAAATAAGTAATATTATTTCAAAACATGGCTGTTCACGTCGTTCGCCAAATGGCAACCCTAACTTACTGCTTTCATTAAAGAGCTCTGCTAACTACTACGGCCTCTTCGAAGTTTAAGGAAGCCGTTGCTCGTTTCTATTAATTTGGCGATCAACCTTTATATACATACTAGAAAAACCCGGCAGATGTTGTCGTACCTATGTTTATTTATTAAACTCCCTTTGAATATACTTATATAACAAAAAACCGCATTTCTGTCACATATAATAAGTCATAAATCTCTAAAAAAAATATTAAAAAAGTGCGCCTAGTTTGGAACTAACATTTTAAAATCTTATATCCTTTTCCAGCAGACGGCAACCTTCTTTTAAATATAGCTAGCTATAAATCTTCTTCTCGGCAGAAAAACGAACTGCTTGAAATCTATATTTTACTATTTCATATGACTTGTGTATAGTTTGATTATATTCGAATTTTTAGACATGTGACAACACTTTTCCAAATATACCTAGCTTTAAACATTCTCCTCAGTATTCTCCTTAGTATTTGATATACATATGTGTGTATGATTCAATAAAATTTGACGTTTCAAACCACTCTCCAAAATAAATGTGTGAATCTACTCCATGCCGAGACGAACCGTCTGACACCCATGTTTTAATATTTCATATGTATGGTGAATATTTTAATTAAAATTTATTTTTAAAATAAGTGGCAACTCTCTCCGAAGCATAAACAGACTTTACGACCTATTCACATACCTACCAAATATACAAATGTACATACAAAAAATTTCATAAAATTCAGTCGAGCCGTCGCGACCACAGCCACCGTTCAACCACAAACACAGCGAGACGAGGTTTTGTTTAATATCAAAGATGTATACAGATATGACATTTGCATTTAAGTATGTACAAGAGCAAATGTAGCAAAGTGCGATTATGTAACAAGTGTCCTTACAGCGACAATTTATGCGTACCCACTACAAAATTTCTTAATGTATTCACAAAGCTAATCAGTTTGCGAACATTATCACTACCTTGTACTGTTAAAAGTCCATTGAGATAATGGAGTAAACAAACAAAATATTTTTTGTATACATACTCGCACACACACACATAAACATACATGAATGTATGTAAACTCTTTGCCGACATGTCACAATTACAAAATATAAATCTTGATTGCGAATCACCAGCAATCAGTGGTGGGAAAACCAAGCGCTGGACGACAACAAGTGGAAATATCTACAATGTATGTGAATTCGGAGTATCTGTAGTTGGTACATATGTGATTCTATGGAAAAAGAAGTCATACATCAAACGTTGCATGAGCGCACCTATCTCATTTGCGAAGATATTGCCGAGATGCCATTAGCCATTATTTATGACTGGTGCCCATTAATTTCATCACCAATTACTTAAGTTCACCATCCGGCAAATGCAGGCGAGAGTCTACAAGTTTTGCAACTAAATGCATATAAATATGTACATATATAAAGGTATGTATGTATGCATGTGTGTGTGTGTAAGTACCAACTGATGAACTAGTTCAATGAGTGTGGAAAACGCGCAGCGTTGCTGAATGCAGGAGGGAGGTGTTTGTTTTGTTTTGTTTTTTGCATATATTAGCAATATGTTGTGTTGTCGCATGCCGCTTGCTTGGCAACATGTTGCGCATCGTTATTGGAAAAAATGCAGCAAGTTCATTTATCAGAATTTCGCTTTATAGTCAATTGATCTTAATTATGCAATGTGATCAATGTTGCCACAGCAAACGATGTAATCAAAATGAGCAAAAGAATGAACATCAGGAGCAATGGCAGTGTGTAATGCGAGAAGAAAACGCTCGTACAATGGCTACACAGAGCGAAAATACCACCAAAAAACCCCCTATAAATGAGAAGAAAATTTAGGGGATTTCTCTATGATTTTTTTTTTCCAATAAAAAGGACTTCTTATTACAAGATCTGTAAAAGTAAGTTGAAAACTTTGCAATTTAATTAAGAAGGTGTCCCGTTGAGTTAAGATGAAAACCTTTTTAATAAAATCTAGTAGATTGCCTATAAAACTAAGATAAAAGCCTCTCAATATAATTAGGAAAACAAACCGTAGAATTAAGAATACAACTTTTTCAATAAAATCTAGTAGATAACCTGAAAAATTTAAATGAATACCTTTCGAATAAAATTAAGCACACAATCTTGGTTTTCATTAGAATCTCCTCTTAATTTTAATAAGCCGAAGATTTAATCAATTTAAAATTATTGACATCTAAGTTTTTTTTTATGTAGATTATAGATAATTGTAATAATTTTAAGTACCTATGCATGTATTATTAAAAAGGTTTTATATATTTGTTTATAAGATACAAGAGCAACTAAATTAAGTATTCGTAATAATAACAATTGTTTTATTTTTCACGGATGGCTCGAAGCTGGACGGAATGGTTTGGGGGGGCGGGGGAGGGGGCGGCGGTGTCTTCTGCGAGGAGCTCTCCTTCAGCCGTAAACTTAGGCTTTCGGACTATTGTAGCGTATTTCAGGCAGAGGTGGCCGCAATCGAGGAGGTTGCCGATTGGCTACTAACCAATGTAATGCCCTCTAGACGGGCTAACATTTATTCGGATAGACAGGCCGCTATTAAGGCCTTAGGATCACTAATGGTGAGATCAAAACTTATTAGGGAGTGCCTGACATCTCTCGCAGCTGCCTCAGAGTATCTCGACGTTATACTAATTTGGGTACCGGGCCATAGTGACATTGCAGGAAACTGCATGGCTGATGAGCTCGCTCGGCTGGGTACCCTGGAAGTAATTTCTCCATGCAGGGAGAGGGTTGGGGCTCCTTTGGCTACCTGCGGACTTCTCTTGGACAGATGGGCTCTCTGTCGTCTCAGCGAGCGCTGGGAAACCGTCACGACATGCAGAATTGCAAGGACCCTCTGGCCGAGAGTCGATCGTAGGCGCTCAAAGGAACTGAGGTCGCTTACTAAGCGGCAACTCTCGACCCTCGTAAGTGTTATGACATTATGGTCATTGTCCGATGGGTATCCATGCGGTTAGGCTGAATATAGTCTCTGACCCTTTCTGCCGCAGCTGTATGGAGGATGATGAGGTGGATTCATCTTTTCACTTTCTGCTCAGTTGCCCTGCCTTTACGAGACAGAGGTTCAAGTACCTAGGTTCGTACTTCTTTAGGACTCTAGAGGAGCTCTCTGGGGTGGGGATTAGTAATTTGCGTGACTTCAACGGGGTACGCAACGTTTCTCAGGTTAATATTTCCCGATTTTTTCCGATTTTAGTTACCGTTCATAAAACAGGTGGTATCACAATGGACTCCTCTATTATGTCTAAGTGAGTTCCTACTGCGGGAACTACCACATTAACCTGACCTTACCTAACTCTGTTGCAAAATTATCCATATAAGTGCCACGTGTCATTTCGTAAACATTAACATAAGTTTAGACAGTTAAAGATATTTAGTTTAGAAAACAATTATTCATAAATCATATTTTATTTCTCAAATCATATTTTATTGTGGAAATTTTTGAAACTCTATTCATTGAACACTTCTCAAACAATAAATAAGTAAATCAGAAATTTTTATTTTGAACATGGTGTAATGAAACAAGGCGAAGTCACTTACACAACCTCACATTTTCTGCATGCCGACTGCGGCTATGCACTTTTTGGCAATATAAATAGGGGGAAAAATTGGTACTACTCTTATTACTTTTTGGGTACTATTTGCAGTTTTTGAAGATTTATACTACATACCCGCTGCATTGAAAACCGAGATTTCGACCTCAAAATCATGAAAATTTGAAAGTGTCTCCATTGCACTTTCCTTTGATTTTGTTGTCATTTTTCGTTTCATTTTGCCTGCATACACGAAGTTCGCCAATATTGTCCTTCCATATATATTCAAGTGGTTCTTCAAGTTCTAGTGCTCGAGTTCCCTTTTCCAATGCTGCTGTCAATTTTTTTTTTGGTTACTCATTTTACAATCGTTTGTGTGTTTTTGTTTATACAGAAAATTTTGACATTCTTAATGAAGCGTTGCATATTTTATTATCGAAAAGTTTGTTCGTTGAAACCTGATTGAAATCCAATTAAAAGAAATCATGAAAATATATCGGTAATCTAAATGAATTTCGAAAGTTTTCACGAAATCTCAGATTTCAGTTCAGTGGCAATGGAGTGTTATTCAAATATTTAATATGGAAATGCATTCTACATTTAAAAAGTCGTTTTTATTATTGTTGTTCTCCGGGCATTTCCTAGTTAGCGAGGCTAAGGGGGGAGGCTATTCCCTCGTCACCTCATCACCCTCTTCACCGCTGAAAGTGTGTGATTTAACCGAGGCGTATTGGATTTTGGACGCCCTTAACAAAAGCGTTCACGCTGTTTTAGTGGTGATGGCGAAGCTAAAAAGTCTCATTTGTTAGCGCCACCGTCATGTTCATTGGCTGCTCCTAGTACGATTTATCCTAGTACGATTTCCAACACGACTTCGCCATAGTATTGTCTTCCTACGACCTGAATTGTTGAAATCTATGCCGGAGTCGGATCGCTACATATTGAACGCATACGGCATGCAACATTACTGCGATTTCCTTGCAAAAAATTTATCCGCTAGACTTTGCTGAAAAATATCCCTTTTGTGGATAAATTTTGTGAACGGAAGGACTATGATTTTCAATATATTTATTATAAAAAGTGAAAGAAAAATAAAAGCAAAGAAACGCATACTTTTTTGACAAAACTAATATGTCTGCTCCATTTTTCTTTTTATTTTGCCCAGCAATAAATATAATCGGTATCACTTTAAAGCTGGCATGCCGGAATTTTCGAAATTACAACAACCATCCCTTAAGTGACTTCACTTTATTATATTACACCATGATTTCGCAAATACAAAAATCCAAAGAACAATATTCATAGTATTAAACTAAAAACAATCTAAAGTATACTATTCACAAAGTACATATGTATTTATGCTATGGCGTGATAGCAAAGTTTGAATGAAAACGGGCTCTTTTAGAAATAATAAGTTTGTTAAAAATGAGAGATTGCCTTTATTAATTTCCTTTATATAATTTTTAGCACATAAAAATTAATAAACAAAAAGTTATCTCCTTATTTCTAGCCATTTTCCTTTTCAATAAATTTGATAAGAATTCAAACCAATGTTAAGAAAATATTCTAGTGAAAATTCTTCGATTTTGTACCCTCTTGCACACCTTAGCCATCAATCTAGGCATTGATCTCTTTAATTATAGGAGAAAATTTTTAGCTCTGTGTATGGCAAAGTGCGACGCTAAAGAAAGCACAAACAAAGCAAAAATGTCCATATGCGCTGTGCTGTTAATACATTTATAATTACAACTTACCACAAAGGTTGAGGAGACGAGGTGGCGCACGATTGTTGACGTTGCAAAGAAGTAGAAGCAGAAAAAATCAGTGCAAGTGCAGAAATGGCAAGAAAACAGAAAGAAAGGACAAAATAAATCGCAAGCAATTGTAAGCAAATTTTGTGGCCAACAAACAGGATTTGGCTCCCATCGTGCGGCGAGTCGCGAGTCGAGTCGCGTGGCGCTGCTGTGGCAACCGTCAGCCAACAACGAGCACCACCAAACAGCAACCGCTAGCCGTCAACAGCCAACAGCCAACAGCCAACAGACAACAGCCAACCACTAGCAATTTGATTAGGTACCTTCTTCGCCTTGCACCGCCGCATCTTTTACTCGCATCCGTTCATCGTTCGTGGCATTGCGCGGCCACGCGTACATTGGCGCTGCGCTGCGCTATGGCAAAGTTGTCGTACCACTGGCCCTGCCATCAACGCGCAATATTGTGATAACACATTTTCAACAGCAAAAACAACAATGAAAACAACAGGCAGTTGGCTATAACAGCACAGCGGCAGTAGAGCGGCGCAGGGCTGTAATATTGGTGGCAATATAACACAGCAACAACAACGACAATTGTGTGGCATCAGTAGTAGTAGGTACTCGTAGCAGTTAATGTTGCTGCAAATTCAGCAGGCACAACGGCACGACATCAGCCGCAGCATCGGCATCGGGATTGGTACACCATCATTATCGTCATCAAAGGCAATGCAGTTATATGGCAGCAAAAGTGGACGCTACAACAAAAACAACAACAACACAACTACTTATATATCTCTGTTTATATCTTTTTGTATTATTTGTTCTTGTATTTTAACTGTAGAGCGCTTTTTTGCTGTAATTTGTGCCGGTTTCTCAGGCTTTGTTTTTGCTTTTTTGTTTTTGTTTTTTGGATAAATACTTATTTCCCCTGTTAGCCTTAGGAAATCTAGACTTTATTAAAAACGTGTTAGAGCTAAATATCAATCTCACTTCTTTTTAAAACTCAATTGTTAGAATTTTTCAATTCTCGCAACTTAATTTTAGTTCGGGGCTATTCTGAATTACATGTGTAATATTATAACTCTGACATTGTTTAGCAGCAAATAACCTAGGCTATTTACCGAGGTGGATTCATAGAAACTGATAGCAAGATAACTGAGGCGAATTCATTGTGTATTTTGTTTGCGTAGTTTTGCGAGTGAAATGTCAAAATCTGAATTCACCCGGTATTGCGCATGTATTTTGTGGGTGCAAATAAAGCACACCAGCGAATTGGTAAAGAAGAATAAGAAATCAGCGCATTGGAAGCTATCACCTTTTATGAATTCGCTGTGACTATTTAGATTTTTTTTCTTTGAACATCAAAAATTTTTTGAAGTTTCAATGAAACTGAATCTTTTAAAACGTACAAATGGAGTGAACGTAGAACTGAATGCTTAGCTCTTCCAGAGCTCTGTTTAAGGAATTGGAGCCGAAATATTTTTTATGATTTCTCTATCATCGTCAGAAAGAATCGATTCAATTATCATGTTCCTGCGTATTTTAAGAACAAATGTTTAGAAAATTATTTATTTATACAGAATATCACAATTTTAAAAAATTTTACTTTAAAAAATAACTGGATTAAGTATTCAATTTAATTGTTTACCACCGATTCAATGTATAACCTACTGCTGTATAAGGAAACCTTTGAATTTAACCGGCACACTTGAAAGTTAAATATATAACCTACTTTTTCCTTAAGTGAGCCTCAGAAATTTAAAAGAGTTCATTCATTATTCAATGTTTTTATTTGTTTTAATGAAAAATTAAAAAAAAAAAATTATTAACAAGGGCAAAATAACAAATTTATTGTAACTATTACTTTGTTTTCTACTACAGCCGGTTTTTTTTTTTTGCAAAGAGAGAAAAATGTAATGATCAAGTAAAAATGCTTGATAAATACCAATATACACATACACAAAGGCATTATACACTTGCGCTCATACAATAAATCGCCTGTATCGCAAAAAGAAGTGTAGAAAAGAAAATCATCCAGGCAGCTTTGTATTTGCATTGTACTATAAAAAAAAATCCGTTATCTCTGCAACAACTACTGTTACTTTGTGGTTAGCAGCAATTTTGAGCCGTTGGCACACTACATTCTATTTCGCTTGCGCATAAAATTAAAATATTTTGAAGCAAATTATAAAACTGCCAACAACGTGAAATCAATTAATTAAAGAAATCCATAAGACTTTAATTTAATTGCTGTAAAGAAGCGATTAAATAAATTAAAGAAAAATTGGCGAATATAAAAGTTCAGCTCTATGCGGAAGCAAAATTATGTGGGACTGTTTCCAAAAGCATAAAAAAAATGCGAAAGTAACGGAAATTTTGATTGTTTCCAGAGGCAGAGTCCAAAATGTCATCCAATATTACAATAATAAACATAAGGCTTTTGACAATTTACCCCACAAAAAGCCAAGGAAAACTACTCCAAACGACAATTGACAAATAGCCAGGATGAATAAGGTGGATCCATTTAAATAGGGCATCCATTGAAATAAGGGCTCGAATGTTTATGTTTGAAGGTTATAATTGAAATTGAGAAAAAATTAAAATACTTTAAATTTAAATGCATTTTCTTTAATCCTGTTACTTTCCCAAGAAAAATCAATTAACAAGCATTTTCATACCGTGTCGATCGTATGGCTTAAATGAGTGAGCACAAATATACATACTTCCTATGCACGAGCTCTAAAAATTTAGTTCATAATTACAATGAATTTAATTTAAATTTTCATTTTACTTTTACGTCCTTTACGTTTGGCCAATGCTCATTTTCATCGAATCATATTTCTGGCGGTGGCAGTTATGACTTAGTTCCATCGGTACAGCACGTCTTTTGATGGACGGCCAACAAAATTTTTTCCCTTCGGCGACTGAAAATTAGTAAGGACATCACCGTCCAGGAATCTGAAATCAAGAAGCTCTGAATACGAATCAACCACAGCCCTATCGATGAAATGGTCAAGTCCTTAGCCGAATCCTTTACCTTCCCAGTACTCTATCGAGTTTGCATCCATAGAAAAATCACCAGGAAATGCAATTTCATTTACATGCTTCTTCAAGTGTCTCTTATGCCACAAAATATTTTAAATTGCCTATCTCCTATTGACTATCAATAAAACCAAGAGCATTTGTTTGAAATTTGGGACCTTCTACTACTAGTGGAGATCTTGGCCGTTTCTCAGTCTTTTTTGACGGACGAACTACCGTTGCTGTTTCAATTCCTGTTGTTGCTGTAATACTGCTTTAGGTGTGTGTGTGTTGAAGTGGTATCCACTGTATTGAAACCGTTATTCACGTTACTTAGGGTACTCATATTGAGGATCATGTTGATTGATTAAGAAAGAAGATATTCAGAAGAACTACAGAGTCTTAAATTGTTTTTTTTTTCTGTCGGAAAATTACGAATCACCACATCAACTTTAAATGAATATGATACTGAATTGAGAACACAGATTTGAATAATTTTTTGCAATGGGCTATAATAAGGACTGATGGATTAAAAACAAATACCAAGCACTAAATAGTCATGCCGTTCTAGGTGAATTTGAGTGTCTATTAATTGTTGGCCGCTTAAAAGCCATCTTGCCTGCTTGAGGGCAAACCACCAGCCATTACATACGACGAGCTCCAGCTACCTCGCGAGTACCGCGCCATTCTGGCCCAACTACGATCTCGACACTTTAGTGGACTGCTCAGAATCAACGCCGATATTGTAAAGATATGGACGGGTTTCCCCTCTATTCCCATGTCCCTGGAATACCAATTCGATTCAACCTTTTTTCTGCTACTCTCTCGATATGAGTTTTACGATAATAACCACAGGTAACGGTTATATTTTTTATAAAAAATGATGATTTATTCGTTATAGTGTTATTATTATATGTTCGATCACGTTTAATCGTTATTTTTTATTTTGCTGCTCAAATTTGAACGATAATTTGGGATTTGTTATTTTGATCCATCAAAAATAATGTTATACTCGGATTTATTTCGAGATTTTCATTTTTTCGATGAAAAATAATCGTCATTCTTGAATTTAAAAATTTTTCGATTATAATAAACACCAAAAAATTTCTGAAAATATACTAATACAAACTGCGTTTAATTACTAACTACCTAGCTTAAAGTTTTTATTCGCTTTCACATTCCTTCTCAAATGAAACCTATAAGACAGTCGAAAAGGACATTTGTCAATAATTATCCATTCTTAAAAAATTATAATCGTGATTATGTAAAATATTTTGTAGCAAATTAAAAAAAAATTTCAATATTCGCGGATAGTATAGCCGATAGCCAATTAAATTACAATTTAATTCTAGAGTAACAAAATACAATTTGCAAGCAAATAAAAATATCTCTTGATTTTTTTATATCTTATCTTATTATAGCAACCGCACCATATATTGGCAATTTTTCTCTATTTTAATTTATTTTTTGTTTGATTTTCGGATATTTTCAATTGAAATACAGTTCATTCTCTGTAGAAACCACTTAAATCAAACTTTTAAGCTTCATTAAAAATTTTATAATAATTTAAAAGATTTTCATCAAAATCACACACTTAAAAAAGGCTTTAGAAATATTGCAAGCGTACAGTTATTAAGAATTATCATTGATTTTTAGGAATTTTTATTGCAGAAAGTTTGAAAATTAAATGTATGTATATGCTTTTTGTTAGAGAATGAACCGTTTTTCAGTTAAAATTAGCGGATATTGTATAAAAGAGAAATAAATTAGGGAATTTGTATTATGTTCTGGATTTCTAATTTGTAATTGAGTATAATCGTATTAGTTTTATAGACCTGAGGGCTTTAGTTCATATTTAACTGTATTTTACAACCTTTAAACTTTCAGCTGCAAAAGGTTTTATTCGGTAACACTTCCGAACATAGGTCATCAAAATGTTCACCAATATACAGTTTTCAATGCACCTACATATTTTATTACAATATTTCATATACTTACGGTATTTAAAACTCAGCTCTTTGAATGTCCTAAGAAGTTAGTAAACTGACATTGCGATGAAATAAAAGAAAATATATATATTTTTTTTATATTTTTACACATTGGCATGTGAATATATTTTCGAGCATTTTTAAAATATACACAATTTTTTACTTAGCATTGAAAATCTAATAATAAAACATTTGCTTTATTCAAACTTAATTTTAATTATATTTAGTGTCTTCCGGTGGTTTGCTTAG